>CM050416.1:11819651-13177151 GCA_027564155.1 Gymnocypris eckloni scoliostomus | reverse complement strand
GTGTGTGCGTGCGTGCGTGCGTGCGTGCGTGCGTGCGTGCGTGCGTGCGTGCGTCTATATCCCCCCCCAAAAAAAATATTAAAAAAAAATGACAATGCTAAACCTAAATACAATTTATATTAAATTAAACTACAAAATGCCAAATAAAGAAATCAATTCTAATAAAACCTTGTAAAGCATATAAATATTTTTACACATTTAAAAAAATTCAACAAGATGTTTGGTCATTTATAGCAAACTTCTGAGGACGAATTTGTCCTTAAAGTATAGCAGCGTGTGTTACTTATCCACATCTACTAACCAGATTAACAGTGTACACTGTTCAGAACTCAAGCGAGGTCCGGCCAAGCATGAACTCATTCAAATACTGCCATTAGTCCTGTTTGAACCCCAGACACACACACACACACCACACACACACACACACACACACACACACTCTCTCTCTCTCACACACACACACACACACTCTCTCACACACACACACACACACACACACACACACACACACACACACTCTCTCTCTCACACACACACACACACACACACACACACACACACACACACACTAATTAAGTTAACCCTGATCCCGTGAAGGCCTTTCCTCCTCTTTAGTACCACTGATTTAATAAGACTCCTTTTTGACTTCCCTATCGCCTCAGCTGCGTTTCAACAACGAATCCCAAGTGCTGACACACACACACACACCAGCGCTTTGGCACGGCTACTAAACTACATTGGGCACGGTTCCTTTGTCCCCAGCATCATTTAATTGATAAATGAGCGAGACGAGCATTGTGTGTGCAGCTGACAGTGGACTTTTTGTAATGTTACGACATGGCAGTGTTTGAGGTGTACACAGGGACATCTGCCTCCAGTCTGGCTTCAGAGAGGAGCATTATGGGAAGGTTCGCCAGGGCAAGGCTGAGTGAGCAGTCACAATGATGGATTCAGAAATGGCAAGTGTAACGTTTGCATTCATTTGAATTGATACAGCTGTGACAGTCAAACATCGAGCGAGCGTTAGCCACTTTAATAGTCACAAATCTGCTGCTATGTAGTTGCTAGGGCATTATGGGTGGTCGCTAAGGAGCCTTAAAGGGACAGTGATCCAAAAACTGAAAAATCTGTCATCGTTTTCACTCACCCTGATGTTGTTTCAAACCGTTATACAAAACAGCGAGTTAACACTAAACCACAAATTAGGGGTGTGCTATATTGATCAAATATAAAAAATTATATCTCTATATATGTATTTTTCTTTTTTTATAACGATAATTAGACGATATTTTGCAGAGTGTGTTATTGTACTGATATCTGAGTACCGTGGACAGCTGCAGTTTTGATATTCTTCATATTCTGTGTGCTCAGTTCACATCTGTGCTTAATTAATCTTTTCATTTAAGTTTAAATAGATTTTTACCTTTAATAATTTAATTTTTTTCAAAAAGTGTACATCTTTTGAATCAAATTCTTACATTTAATCAATCAATTAAGATAATACACATTTAGGCTGTTACCAAACAAATGAAACAGTATCATCAAAATTTATCTTTGCAGAAGTTGTATCTGAAATGGCATTTAGATGTGTTTACACACGATTTAATGCAGCTCAGAGGGACATGGAGTGCTTTAACCAGTTTAAAATGTATACTTTTGACATTTTAAACATAAAACATTGAATACTGATATTTAAAATGATTAAAAAAATGAAAACAGACTTTAAATGTGAAATTAATACAGTCAGTAGGTGCAGAAATTCACTGGTAATAAGTGAATCATTGTGACTGAACCAAATCATTTAATGGTTGATTCATTCAGGAACGAATCACCGTCATGTTGCTCAGAGACGCAAAACAGTGCTGTAGTTGTTTGGAATTATTTTCTGGTTGGCGAAATTCAGTAAAAACAGGTAATATGGTGTCTAAAATGTAAGTCTCATAATATTAACTTGTTTATTTTGTTGTATAAAAAAATCAATATCACATTTCTAATCATGCTTATTTATGAAGAAAAAAAGTTATTTTACCTATATGAAACGTAAATACATACATTTTCTGCCCCCATATCTTGAATTTTGCGATCATTCTTAATGTATTTTAATCGACTGAATCATGCAGTGAAAGAACATGCTCTTAATGCATGCGTGCACTGCTTAACACGCTTCACGTAGGCTACATTTACATTTATGCATTTAGCACATGCTTTTATCCAAAGCGACTTACAGTGCATTCAGATTATACATTTTTTTGTCAGTATGTGTTCCCTGGGAATCGAACCCATAACCTTTGCACTGCTAACGCAATGCTCTACCACTGAGCCACAGGAACACAGGCTAATATATGCGTGCACTCTGTAGGTGTTTTGTCTGGGTTTTGCAAAATACACGATATTGTCAAATTGCACATCGTTAAAACAACACTTACGATATTATCACAGACGATATATATCGCACACCCCTACCACACACACACACACACACACACACACACACACATGAGCTGAATTATGCACTGCTACCAATGCAACCACACATGTACACAAGTTCACACATAACTATGAAAACAATCCACATTCAGTATCTACAACTGTGTACCACACACCCTCTAAAACCACCACACACACTCATGGCCTGTGTGTGCATACAGATGTTTTCTTCATTCAGTCAGTCTGTGGTCGCTGAAAATGAAAGACACTTGTGCATGTTGGAAACAAAGTATTGTTTAACCCTTAGAGGCTTCGGGTTTTAAACAGAATCCACAAATATACCTCTCTGACTTATAATTGTTTTTATCTCTCTTTGACCACAATCTAAGTGTTAGTTTAAGATGAATAAAATTAAAGTAAATTAAATTAAATAAATGATTAATTCAATTAATATGAATACAATATATACAACAGTAATAAAAAAATACAAACATCATTTAAATTTATAATAGCATTTTTAAATTAGGTTTTAAAACATCAAGTACAAAATAAAATAAATTAAATTAAAAGTGTAATTAAAAATATATATATATATTAATAAAATAAAAAATAATAATAATAATTATATTTTAATAATCATTTAGATCAACAACAATTACACCCTGATCAAAATCTAACATAACATATCCAAGAATTCATTATTTGATCAAATAAAATAAAAAATATGAATAAAATAAAATATAAAATTAAAATGAATAAAAATACAATACAATAATAATATAATATATAAAATAAAAAATTTATAATAGTATTTTTAATTAACCAATTTCACCTTGGCCATCTATCTTATAAGATCCAAGATTGTACTTATTTGAAAGAGAAATCTATTATGAATAAAAGAAAAGAAAACAAAACTTCTATTGCAGATCGTGCTAAACACATGATTCATGTTTTTCTTTTGGACTGATGTGGACATGTGAACTGAGGCACTGACATACGTACTTGATTTGAGGGCAGAGGGGGTGACCTCGATCTCACTGCCCAGGTAGGGCTGCAGGTTACTGAGCTCAGGTTCAGAGTGATCAGAGCTGGAGCGACCGGACGCCACACTGCCCTCGGGACTCACCATCGCCCTCTGCTGGAGCTCCATCTTCTCATACACTGCCTTCAGCTGAGGACAGACACACACCAGTCAGATGAGGCAACAGAAAAACATCAGCTACAGTGTCAAAGATTGTGTTTATACACATCACATTTATTTGACAAGGACACACACAATGCTGAAAATAAAAATAACTGCAGGTACTATCATAAGCACACTGATCAAACGGTTTCTCCTAGTTTATTTTTTACAAAATCCACAACATAAATATTTGTTCAGCAGGAATTACAACATGAAAATGTTAACCCTGAATCATTCCTTAAGATCATAAAGTTCAAAAGTGTACGCAAAAGAAAGGTACAAGGATTTGTTTGTTGGAAGGTAGATTGGATGATCAGTGTCACTGTAATATAATGCAACATTGATAATTAATTCTCACAGAGCAAAGCCCTGAATAACACAGG
The DNA here is from genome assembly GCA_027564155.1 of Gymnocypris eckloni scoliostomus. Taxonomy (NCBI): domain Eukaryota; kingdom Metazoa; phylum Chordata; class Actinopteri; order Cypriniformes; family Cyprinidae; genus Gymnocypris; species Gymnocypris eckloni. The sequence goes on along the minus strand of CM050416.1, from coordinate 13,173,158 downwards.
CCAATATTATTAATAGATGCTCCAAAAATTACTATGAATGTAAGACTGGAAGAATAGTCACTGTTTCCTTTGAATGTACAGTATGAGAAAGTCTGGATGAGTTACAGTGGCCCCCAAAATATATATTCACAAAACATCAGATGTAAGATATCACTATTTATGTGACAAGAGATATCAAAGTCAAACATCCAATCAGTAACAGCCATATGCCACACTGTTGTCACATGACCTCACTGTTACATATTTAACACTTAATTACGAGAGCAGTTAATTACAACTGCACACACACACACACACACACACACATACATATAAATATATATAAATATATATACACTATCAAATTTAACATTTAAAATTCTAAAAATGTAAAAATAAAAATTAAGAATTTCTGTATTTTATTATTTATATTCACAGAATCAAGATTAAAATTGAAAAAGCATCAATAGTCAAATTAGATGTGACAACCATCATCAATCAAGTGGAAATATTGTGCCATGCACCCGGTCTGAGCTGACATCTCTCGCACTGAAAAATAAACAGAAATCGTCCAGAACAGAAAGAGGGGAAAGTAATCGGGAATCACTTCTCCATGGGTTTGATCGATGGCCATCTTTCTGTACGTCTCTCTCTCTCCAGTTTTTGCTCTAAGTGTTCATGTTCAAACTCTATTTCTGGGCCTGAAGCGTGCGAGCTGGGATATCCATCACCGCTGTTGTGTATATACACGCTGCACATTATTCCTGAAGGATCATAGAGGTGTGTGACTCACAGACAAGAGCTTATGTCAATATCAGCCAATCACGGTGCTGCAAACAAAACAGAAAACAATGACAACTCCTTCCCTCATAATAGCAGCCAGGCCGGTCACAGATGTGTCTCGTGAGGGCCGTAACATGAACACACGCTCGGTTTTTCAGTTCTACCGAGAGGCGTTCGTCAACGACACGACCTCTGAGAGGATTTGTGAATGTGTATGTATGTATTAAGGGGATATAGACTATTAGGGCTCAGTCGAGTTGGTGGTATTTCTCTATTTGAGTTCAATCTGAGGAAAGAGTTATTGGTGGAGCCCAAAACTGTAAAAATGCAGATTTTTCAATTTATGATTCTATTTCTAAATAGAATCGGTAAATGAACATAGAGCTATACACATGAACTGTGTTGTTTTTTGAGTGCTTCGCCACAAGTCACTTAAATTTGCTCTAGATCATTAGATGTGATGCTGTGCTTTGGAGGCTGGTTTGAAACCGGTTTCCTTACAAAAATACAAAACATTGTCTGTTTGGTCACTGATTGTTAACTCAACAACTCAACCACATGCATGGAAACTCGTTTCCACCTCAGAGTCAAGTATACAAATGGTAATTGTGAGGAAGGAATTTATGATTCTAATTGTGTATAATATGATATAAAGTGAATATTTTGAAAATCACTTAAAATTGTGAGATATACATACGGTCAAAACTGAGATAAAAAGTCCTAATTGTGAGAGTAACATTGTGGTGTGTAAATGTCAGGTAAATAAAATTGAAATATAAAGTCACAAATATATATAAAGACACACTGAGTCATTTATAGTAAAAATGTGAGATATAAAAAGAAAAACAGGCCACACAGAGAAGAACCATTTGCCAATCCAATTATTGTGAGTTCTTAACTTCTCTGCTGGCACAAACTTTCTTCTCATTCGTAACATAATCCTGTGAATTGATTTGCATTCAAGTTAGCAGGCATCTGCCCTCTCTTCTCTCAGCTATCAAACGCAGATATTGGCCCGAGGAAACATGATGTCAAACAATGCTGACTAATGTCACTTCCTCTTGTAATCCATTACCTGCTCCACCTGCATGCTAATGAGAGACGGAGCCTGTTGCCATGCCAACCCCACCTGCCAATCAACCCCTAGGTCACGACAGGATTGTGCTGTTGCTAGTGAATGAGCCGCTCGTTTGTCAAACTGTTAATGATTTTGAGTGTTACTGTGAAGAACAGGATCATCTATAAAAAGCAGATGAAGACGTCTTAAAAAATGTAGGCAGGTCACTAGGTTTTAGAAAAGAAAGTTCATCATCATTTCAAGTTTATCTTCCAGAATTGTTTCTTCCTTTATTAGGGTCTTATGAAATATTGTTTATTTTTCTGCATTCTGTTATAATTTAATAATGGTTTAATCTAACTTCAGTTTTAATAAAAGAAAAATAAATGTCTAATAAACAGAATTCTGGAATTTTTCTGGATTCTGTGATTTATAAATTTAATACAAATCAAAAACATGAATTGTGTAAACAAATAAATGCATAAAACTTTAACCAGTTTTGTCTGATTTTCACCAAAGTTGGCTCAGATCATGTTCAGACAATTCTGGCAAAAAGATTTCTGATGGACCGAATCATTCTCGTAAAGCGTGTTAATGCATTTGATGAAATTCACACAAAAATGCACTTGAGGCTATATCTTCGCAATGAGTGAAGAGCCACCTACTGGTCAAAAGATATTGAAAATTAGCCGTTTTTGTTTAAAATGTTTGTTTATAATTTCTGAACAGTTTGACCAAATATCATAATATTAATCTTGTTTGATTTGTAGCAGCATACTTACTGATTCAATTGATACCCAATTTTCTCTGTCAGCCATTTTGAGCATGGACCACTTCGAATTTTGTAGTAAAATGCTATATTTTACAAATGCTTTAACGAATCTTAAGAATCTTATAGAACTGTTTGCAGGAAAGTTATGAATTTTGGCACACAGATAGATAACAGTCTCACCATTAACCACAGTTAATTAACTTTCTAGCACCACTAACAGGACAAATTTGCATTCATGTTCCTTACTTGAACCATAAGATCTAAGAGCAAAATTCTACATTATACACTAAATACCATTCTGTGACTTGATTCTGCGATTAGAACATGAATCCTACTTTAATCACATTCTATCACTGTATACATCTTCTCATTCACACCTCTCTCACTCCAGATGAAAAGTCTCTCTCTAAATCTCCCGCCGTGATCGTCCACAGAGAGGCGTTGACATCAATCACAGCCTTGTGACCTGCACAAACACACAGTGAGCCAGCACACACAAACACAGGTAAAACCCTCAGAATGTGATCGCGGGTGATGCCGTGTAAACAAGGCTGGAATTACAGGGATTACGGAGCAGACCAGACTAATCTGAGATCGACCGCCATGTGTGTGCTGAACATCGGCTCCAGATGTGTGAGATTACCTCTTAAAAAGACGCACCTGGGCCACAGACTTCACCCCCGGCCCCAAACACATGCTTTTAGAGTTTACAGCCTTAAACATGGAGTCCCACAGAAAAGACAAAAAAACATGGCAAAATACAAATGGTGTAAAACAACCTTTAACTGTAACGATATTGCAAAACATGGTATTAGCAATGATTCGTGGCAGCCACGTTTGTTTTCTTGCATATATATATATATATATAAAGCAAATAAATGCTTAAAACAATACTAACAAATTATTCCAAACTTATTAAAATAAATACATTCATAATAATAACAAAGGCACAAATAAACAAGCAAATAAATAAAAATGTAAAACTAACAAGTAAATGTATAAATAAATAATACTCTAAAAACATAACCAAAGACATCTCTCTGGATAAGTCAAGTTCAAAACGTATATACACTTACACTGTAAATGTGACCACATAATATAGCTTGGCAACTGTATACAGCCTATATATAAGCAAATAAATCATATTAGTGAAAAAGTTTTTTTTTTTTTTATTACTGTTGCTGCCATTTTCTATAAGCAATAAGGCTTTATCATTTTAATACAAAGCAGTGTGATAAAAGATGTCAATGTCCAATAAATAAGTCAACATGTATTATTATTTTCTCATATTTATGACATTGAAGCCAAACAATGTATTCATTGAACATTTCATTCTCACTAATTTTTTTCTTGCCGTTTTTGCATTACAGACACACACACACACACACACACACACACACACACCTCTACTCTCAGTTGAATTCCTCTTAAACAAAGTGTTGGAGACACAGAGACAGGCTGTGAACACTCAGGAAATGAAGCACCTCGTTCACAGCCTTTGAAGAGAAAATGATGCCTGACCTCTGCTAATCAAACACACCTACAGCTGTGTGTGTGTGTGTGTGTGTGTGTGTGTGTGTGTGTGTGTGTGTGTGTGTGTGTGTGTGTGTGTGTGTGTGTGTGTGTGTGTGTGTGTGTGTGTGTGTGTTCATTTAACCATATACACTGGGGCCTAATCCTGAAAAGCAGCAGTAATAGTGGTAAGTGTCAGATAAGGAGAGAACGTGGCTTGAGTTGCCACCAGAGACAATGATGGGATCAGATGGCAAAACTATAGATTTTGATACTTTTATTTCACATATATACAGTATATAAAATGTGTATGTGTGTAATAGCATATCGGCTGTTTGTTAGTACTTACACAGCACATATGAAATGTCTTACTGTGCATGAACATATTTTAATTACTGTACCCCATACATAAACTTACCAACTACTTTACTTGCTATTAATAAGCAGCAAATTAGGAGTTTATTGGAGGTAAAGGTCATAGTTAATATTTAGTTAATAGTGAGAATTGGTCTCTAAAGTGTCTCTAAAGTGTAACCATTTGTTTTACACGTTACAAAATACTTTATATTTTTATAAATGCTATGTTAAAGATACTGTGATTTTATTGCAACATTTTAAAACATAATACATTATTTTGTATTGTATTTTGTGTATCTGGAGTGGAAAAACTAAATAATTTCTATGGTGCTACAATGAATAGCACAGTAGCATCCAGTATCCACTCTTTTACCATGGAAATATTTGTAGATACACTTTGGATTAAGTAAAGTAAAGTAAAGGTAATGTAAATATAAAATAATATGCAATAACTAATGAATATTACTACATTAAAAACAATGTATTGTGTATGTATTATGGGAATTTTCTTCTTGTATTTCAACATAAAACAAAACTAAAACTAAAACTTCCCAATGGGTCAATTATGGAATAAATTGTTGATCATTTAAAAATAGAAATAAAACACTTTAAAAGTAATATAAAGAATGTTACTTTTACCAGAATGATTTTGAATTGACAGATAAAATGATTTTAATTTAATAAAAAAAAGATATTGATTTATTTACTTCTATAAATAAATACTTGCATACATTTTTTATAAATATACAACTATTGAAATACTTGACATTTCAGAGAATACTTCAAGTATAATAAGTTATTTTACATATAAAGGGGTTTGTCTGACCAAAAATAAATCTAACTTACGGAGCCCGTGCTGTAAAGGAATTAAACTGTAAATGAAAAGGCCAGATTCCTAAAGAGAATGAAGTAAAGAACGAAGCAGAAAAAGTGAGAGTGAGAGCGAGAGCGGGTGAAAGAGGAAGCGGCTCTGCTCCACAGGTGTCTGCCGCCCCCTCTTCTCCTTAATCACTCCTTCCATTTGAGCGTCAGCTCTGGAGCATCTGAGGGGGGTAAATGTGCCAGTGAAGGGGGGACGGATGGAGGGTGAAAGAGAGCAGCTGGCATTAGCTTAGCTCTAGAGAGAGATAATTATTAGACCATTGGAAGGAAAAAAAATGACGGATGTGCTTGCATGAGCATCTTGATGAATGAGTGGGCTTTTTTAACGTTAGCTACTTTGTGGGAAACACAATGTGCCAAAATCCCCCCGGGGCTGTGGTGTGTGTGTAAGATTAATGACAAATTTACCCTTTCTCTTTATGAATGCTTATAAATAATAATAAGACCTGTCACGTCGCAGGGTGCGCTGTGCAAGCGCAGCTGCCTTTTACTGGAACCTGCAGTAAATCAAAGTGCGTGTGTGTGTGTGTGTGTGTGTGTGTGTGTGTGTGTGTGTGTGTGTGTGTGTGTGTGTGTGTGTGTGTTCGTGTGTGTCGTGTGTGTGTGTGTGTGTGTGTGTGTGTGTGTGTGTGTGTGTGTGTGTGTGTGTTCGTGTGTGTGTGTGCATGTGTGTGCATGTGTGTGTGTGTGTGTGTGTGTGTGTTCTCCGCTCGGATCCGTGCTTCAGTGGGTTTATGAGGAACCGCTGAGGCACATGCTTGGAGGCATGTTGAATGTGTGCAAACTTCATTTTGGCACTGAAACTGTGATGTTTCGTTCGCACTTCAGAGCAGCAGGAAACACATATCTTGGTCACTGACCAATAATGCACTCATTATTTAATCACTCTAAAAATGTACACTCTCAGAAAAAAAAGGTACAAAATCTTTCACTTTGGTACTTTTTCAATAAGTACACCTCTGTACCGTATTAACCCCTAAAGGGTGCCTATAAGTACATTAAATGTACATATTAGAACCTAAAATGTACATATTTGTAACTTTTGAAAAGGTACCACCCCAGTGACAGCTTTTGCACCTTTTTTTACTGAGCGTGATGGTGTAACCAATTAATAAAAGATTTTCCTTACACCTTAAATGTGAGTCAACACATCAAGGTATTGTATTATTTAAATATATTATGAATATAATTTTATATTGACTTTGAATCGACAATTTTTTTTCAAATATAATTTGTAAATAATTAATAAATTAAATAAATTAAATGAAGTTTTTATTTCATGAATAAAACAAAATAAATAAAACAAATAAAAACAAATCACAAATATAATTATAAATAATATTAATAATAATAATAAATGCATGAATTAAAAAGCATGAATTAAAATATGAATATAAATACTATAACATATTAATAAATGTGTTATGATAATCAAACAGCAGAATGATAAATCTGAAAATAATATTTTGTCATGTATAAATGCATCAATCAATCAAATACCAGTTAGAAGTTGAAATTTCTATAATTATTTCTATAATAATGACTATGACTTGTCTGAGATGTTTTTTTTGTGCATCACATCATTGACCCAGGTGCAGAGAAGAGACCGAATCAAACAGCAGAATGATATTCACTGCAGAAGGCTGAAAATAGAAATGTTTTTAGTCCGGAGTCGGCAGAACATGTGGTTTCTAGGGAGTTACCATGGAGACCAAAACACATTTGTACCGTGACACTGGCAGGCAGTATTTTGGAACAGGCCAATCTGACCTGATCATTTTCTGCTTTCTCAGACTTTCACACCTTTACGTAAAATCATAACTATAAACACACACAAGCACAGCTTGAGACAAATTGACTAAAAGGCATTTGGAATCAATCTGAAGGATATTTTAGCAACCATCACTCAATTATATGTTTGGCCTCTTTGTTCCAAAAGCCTGACCTGCAGGAAAAGGGAAATAGTGAAAACAGAAACACACACCGAGAAATAAAGCACTAAGCACTGTCAAAGCATCTCGCTGCAAGCAAACATAGAACATCCAGGGGTCAATCTGACCTGATCATCCGTCCATCCTACACTCCTTCCCTCTCAGACAATTTCACACACACTAATTACACCAGAAACCCCAAACCTTTTAGATTAACTATAAACATTGTTAAACAATCTAAAAGGAACAGACCATATTCATCATTTGGAATCAATCTGAAAGGATATTTTAGGCGTGTAACAGCACAGAAAACAAAAATGATCTCAACAGGACTAGTATTATTCCCAAAATGATAAATTGCAACAACAAAAAAAATATTTGCAAATAATGCTATTTTAAATGTCCATTAAATGTGTGTGTATTTGCTTCCACTGTGCTGTGTGAAAAAGACATTGTAAAGTGTGTGTGTAATTCATTTATTGACTAAGCTTGTATTTGACTCTTAAGGGATTCTTACATGATTTCACTGGATATTTTAGAAATGGTTAAGTGTGAATATCACCACTATCAATCCATAAAATCCAGACAAAACTAGTCCACAAAAAACATCCATGGTTCTTTAATTCATAATTGTAAAACAAAGGATCACATCCTAAAGGATATTACTGGGAATTATCTTCGAGGCTTCTGACCTTACACAAAACAAAAACTAGGTCTTTAGAAAATACAGTTCTCAACAGGACTGGTAAGATTTCAGTGAAATAAGTCCCAAAATGCCTTTATTTGATCCTAAATTAAGAAAATAGTAATATTTAAAATACATCAATTTAAGAATATTTTCTGGAAATGTCTTTAAATGTCCATCAGGAAGTTGATATTCCAAGTTGACAACAGCCAATAGGACTCTGAGAATCAAATATGAATCAAAAAACCTGTAAGAATGACAGTTTATCCACTAGGATCGTGTTTGACTCTTATGGGATTCTTACATGATTCTACTGGGATATTTTGGGATTGGCTCCAATTATGATTGAAATCTAATAAAGCTATTACTTTATGCTAAAAGGCATAAAAGCTAATCCATCAAGTGTGTGTGTGTGTGTGTGTGTGTGTGTGTGTGTGTGTGTGTGTGTGTGTGTGTGTGTGTGTGTCTATGTGTGTGTGTGTGTGTGTGTGTGTGTGTGTGTGTGTGTGTGTGTGTGTGTGTGTGTGTGTGTGTGTGTGTGTGTGTGTGTGTGTGTGTGTGTGTGCTGTGTGTGTGTGTGTGTGTGTGCTGCGTGTGTGTGTGGTAAACTCTAAAACTGCAACAGGCAACAAAATCCAGACCATTTAAACTAGTTTCCCGCTGATACAGAATCAGCCATACAGTAGGAAGTGTTAATCTCCCAGCAGAGGGCACACACACACACACACATCCTTTACCAGCCTCTGGCACAGTGCTGCTGACGACATTCACATGCTAGTGTTATCTACTGGGTCATAAAGAAATAGACTGATATATAGATGTAGATATAGATATGAAGTTTGGGGTTGGTAAGATTTCAGGTTTTGAAATAAGTCTCTTATGCTCACAAATGCATTTATTTGATCCTAAATTAAGTAAAACAGTAATATTGTAAAATATTATTACAATTTAAAATAATTATTTTCTATTTTAAAATATTTACAAATTTGAATTATTCCTGTGATGCAAAGCTGATTTTTCAACACATCATGATCCTTCAGAAATCATTTGCTGCTCATAAACATATCTTATCATTATCTTATCACGGACGGATGGACGGATTTATTTCAGAACAACATACTGACATCTGTAATAAACACTTTGCATAAAAAATACAAAAATAAAGCGGTCTATCTCTGAAAGAAGTCCTGTTCCAGTGCAATATATATACATCTCTAATAAAAGCTATTACTTTATGCTAAACCATGAGAGACAAACAATTACACTCCATCAAGGCTTTCAGACGTTCTCCGAGAAATAGGAGGTGACAGCATGTATCTGATAAGTGTGTGCTTCCAGTCCAGACGAACCACGTCTGTTTCAAGAGGGTTATTCAGACTCATTACTATCTCATCAAGAAAGGCCCATTCGTTAAGACAATTAATTAGAGTAGCGGACGCCTGTGGAAATTGATAATAATAATAACGAAGGGCGTGATGGCTGCTGATTGGTCGATGGGGCAGGGACCCAGGTGTGGGTTTACGGTTTTTAATTGCAGTCGAGAGTTTTGCACAATGCGTTTTATTAGTCGTATCCGCCGCGGTTGACATGCTAACCTCTTCTGAAGTGGTGCGCGGGGAGCGATGAAATGTGTGACTTGTCACTTATGTGAAGAGTTAGCAAATTATCAGTGAAGAGGATGAGCCGAGACTGGAGACTGGAGAAACGCTCTCAAGCTGTCAGTCAAGTGTTTCTGAGAGTGTGAGGCCTAATGAAGACGCCGTGGAGCTCCGCTGGCAGCCTGGAATTAACCGTTACACGCACATTCATTAAAGCACTGCTGATTAATAGATATATAGTTATTCATATTCATGCATAAAATATACATTTATTTATTATATTTATTTTACTCAAATGTATTTAATATAATAATAAATATGTAAAAAATAATAAAGTAATATTTTTAATTAAATAAATCAATATAAAATAAAATAAAATATTATTATTTAAAATTATTATTGTTAATAAAGTATGAATTAAAATAATAATTAAATAATTGTAGTATTTCAATTGTAATAATTGTAGTAGTGTTATTATTATGTAAACATAAATACAATCATATTAATATTAATTAATATTTATGCATAAAATATAAATGTATTTATTATATTTATTTTAATAAAATATATAATTTAAAATAAATCAACTATTCACTAATGTTTAAAAAAGTCTACATCAGTTGTGCATGTGTACTCTTTCTGTGAATATGAAATAGCTTTCATCACAGATGGTTTGGTCACTATAATAATCAATTCATAATGATGTCATCTGTTCAGGAGTGATCACCCAAAAGAAAGAAAGTTTAACACACAGCCTGGTTGTTAAACACGCTGTTCTCATCAGAAAGTGTCAAATGAAAAAGACAGCAGAGACGAGCAAGACAAAGACTGACTGACGGTTTATGTGTGGAAGGTTATGGAATCATAAATGAGCAGAGAGTAAAGTCCCAATTCCTCTCGTATTCATCGTCTCCGAGGTCTGTGCAACCGATTAGACAAAGCCTAGGAGGGAATGATGGGTAAAATTCATTGTAACCTTTACAAAAGAGAAAGTGTAGCATGATATTACTCAGAAAACATATCATGGAAATCCACTACCATGACACTAACGTAATGATAGACGTTGACCAGTTTAATGATAGAAAATAGTCATTTTAGTCATTTTGCAGATTTAGTCATTTTGCAGATGCTTTTATCCAAAGCGACTTACAATTGGGGAATACATAAAGCGATTAATCTTGAAGAGGCAAACAGACAGAGGAAGTGCCCATAACACCAAGTCTTAGGCATTGTTCAAATAAGAACAAGCTAGCAAGGGAAGGAGAGAAAGATAAAGAGAAAGATGAAGATATAGAAAAGGTGTTTTTTTGGGGGTTATGGTGAAGTCAAGTAGTATCGAAGAGATGAGTTTTCAGTTGTTGCTTGAAGATTGACAGGGATCCAGCATTCCGGATGGGGGGGGGAGTGGGGGGGAGATCATTCCACCGGCCAGGAACGGTGAACGAGAATGTTCTGGAGAGTGATTTTGAGCCTCTCTGTGATGGTACCACGAGGCGTCGCTCACTAGCAGATCTCAGACTTCTGGAGGGGATGTAGATTCGTAATAGTGAGTGGAAGTAGGAGGGTGCTGAGCCTGTGGTTGTTCTATATGCAAGCATCAATGTTTTGAACTTGATAACTCAATCTGCAACTGGTAGCCAGTGCAAGGAGATAAGAGAGGTGTAACATGGGCTCTTTTGGACTCATTGAAGACCAGTCGTGCCGCTGCATTCTGAGTCATTTGTAGAGTGCATAATACTGCAAAATGTGATGGGTATTTATTTTACGCTGTATTTACTTAAAATTCTCAATATAAAATACAAAATATTTTTTAATTAAATCAAAAATAAAAAGTAAATTAAAAAATCAAATTTAAATTAATAAAAAATAATAAAATTAAATAAGATATTTATTTTAATTTAGAATACATTTTATTTTATTTTATTTAACTTAAATTAAATTAAATTCTTATGCTATAATCTATTGCTATCCCTTTAAAACAACTAAATATTAGAAACTGAATACAATACTTTTTTTAAATGCCAATATCAGTCAGCAACCAATATTATGCCTATAATGTGCATCCCTGCAGATAATCAAACAGTAAAACGTTATTATAATTTGAGACCGATCAATCAATCAATCATAGTACTGGCACTGTACTCTTTGTAAGGGAATGCTGTTGCCATAACACACACGTTTAGCAAATAAGCTAAACACAATTAACTAACTGAAAGTTGTAAATGAAGTTTCCAATCCCAAACAATGCATGACTGAATGAGTGTGAATATGTACCTCAGCGTCTGTTCTTTGAAAGAGGTCACTCTAAATGACGCATGTTTCATGTTTGGTGCTAATGATCTGATTAAACAGAAATATGCTTTACTGTGTGCATGCATTCAAAAAGAAACTACTGGCAAAGGACAGCGTTCTCTCATCAAAGCCTTTGTTCTCAGAGTCGAGAAACATTCCCCAGTCTGGGAAATCAATGCTGGGAAGAGGATAGAGCAAAACACATGGAAATGAGAATGCATAATACATGGATGCCCAATGCCGGATTCCTTTCTTCTGCTAATATTAGAAGCCACAGCTAAAAGCAGCTCGTGCTCTTAGAAATGCAAAGTGACAGCATCAGCCCACCCATCACAACTACAATGAATATTAATATTTAGCGTCAGGAGAAACTTTTTCAGTTTTAGTGGCGCATGCTAAGCAAAACATCACTGTAAGTCTTGCTCATTCTTTAGGGTTTGGGATTTAAACTATGGTATTAAACTTTGTTGCATAACCATAACACACACAGTATCATATGCACCACAGGCATGACTAAAAATAGATGATAAAACATGAAAATATTGCATTACTGTTCACAATTCTTGGGTCAGTAAGATTTTTGAAAGAAGCCTCTTATGCTTACCATTTATTTAGTGAAAAATGCAGTAAAAACAGTAATATTATGAAATAATATTACAATTTAAAATAATTTTTACCATTTCAACATATTTAACAATGTAATTTATTTTTGTGATAGAAGTGCTGAATTTTCAGCATCATTACTCCAGTCTTCAGTGTCACATGATCCTTCAGAAATCACTACACTAATTTGATGCTCAAGAAATATTATTATTATTATTATTATTCAAAGAATCCTGAAAAGTGCGATGCTTCCACAAAAAATGTGTTTGTGATAGTAAATCTGAATTTTTGCATCATTACTGATCTTCAGTGTCACATACAGTAATTATTATAATACACTAATTTATGCTCAATAAATAATAATAATAATTAAATCCAAATAATACAAATTATTATTATTATTATTACACATTATATTTTTGAGGATTTTTTGAAGAATAGAAAGTTCAAGCATTTAACAGCATTTGCTTTATATATCATTTTTTGTAACAATGTAAAAGTATTTTTGATTAATTTGCATCACAGCATAGATAAATAATAGATAAACAAAACACTTACTGACCCCAAACTTTTTATCTAGAAACCAGAATATCAAAGACCGAAAACACCCTATCATATAATATAATGCTCTATAAACGACTTTGAACAGCTTAGCGATAGCAACGAAACGGCTATAAACCACGCATGGAAGCTTTTCTGTGTTATGGCTGTTGCCATTCAAACTATTCACAATGATGCTAATTCCAACGAGATGGGAACACAGCTCGTCAGACAAAAGTCTGTCTGGGAACAAAAATAATAATATCTTGGCACAAACAAAACATACAAAAGACATTAAAGGACTAACTTTAAAAGGTAAGGCCAAAATAACGGAATATGAAAAAGTATAATAAATGAATAAAAGTATCACTGATCATGGAGCATATTTTCAGTGAATCTCTGCTGAAGTAATTCTACTCACGAGTCACTCCTGAATGCTTTATGTAGCTGAAACTGTGACTTAGTGGCGTCCAATGGAGGCATGAAATCATGACTGTGTTTTGTTCATCAGTGAAAATGAGTTCACCAGCTCTTTCCCCAGTTTCTGAATAGCCTTAATCAATCAAATTCTTCATGTATTATGAGATTTTTTTATTAGAATCATCCTTCTGCATTTGAAATGTAATCGAATGAACCCGCGGCTCATATTAGCTGAATAGTGCTTAACTATGCCGGCAAATTGAGAAAAGCGCAGTAGTTAAACGTTCAGCTCGAGCAATCAGCCTCTATTCAGCGAGCATGATCGCTCTCTCAATGACGACAGACGTGAAATGAAAAAAAGACAAATGCGTTTCTAAAGTAGCTGGATGCCATGCTAACTATTGACTTCGCATGCATGCTGGCGTGCTATATATTTTAAATGTTTGTGGCCCAGAGACACACTACAATCTGCATATTAATTTGCAGTCAACAATTATGTCAATTACTCAGAAGTCGTTTATTCGGAATTAGCTTTTGAAATATGTGCTAATTAGCATTGCAAATTCATTAGGCCTATTTACGAGGTCCAAAACATCAGAAGGATGTCCGTGAAAACAAAATCATCTAAGATACGGGGGGGGTATTTATAAACTGTTCAGAAGTACGAGAGGAATCAAGGGCTGGGGAATTGCAGAAAAACTGAAGAATCTGAATCATTACTGAAGTTAATTAAATGGATATAAACAGACATCACAACAGTCTTTTATCTCTTGCACTCTTACATCTTCTATTAGTTTATTTCATTGTTTTCTCATCACATATAAGCTTTTAATCTATGATACTGAGGTTTAAAAAATAAACAGCAATATAATCACAGAAATGAGAAACATGTTTAGTTTAATAAGGAACACCGACCATCCCAAAACACAACTGCTGCATAAAAAACATTTACTTTATTCTGAAACTTTATCATTAAAAATGGGGGGAAATGTACATTACTGATGAAACTCTTGAGGGCAGTAAGACTAAACTTTTATTCAGTAATGACACATTAACTTGATGAAAAGTGACAGTAAAGATATTTATAATGATACAAAAAAAACTTATTTTGAACTTTCTATTCATCAAAGAATCATCAACAAATGTATTGTATATACAAAAAATATTACGCTGTTTTTGATAATAATACATGTTTCTTGAGCAGCAAATCAACACATCAGAATGATTTCTGAAGGATGAAGTGACTGAAGACTGAAGTAATGATGCTGGAAATTCTGCTTTGCATCACATGAATAAATTACATTTTAAAATATATTAGTTCCTAAACTGTAATCATTTTTCACAATATTATTAATTTTACTGTATTTTTTTTTTACTTACCAACGACAAAATGGTAATGTATATAAAACTATAAATTCTGAATGACAAATTCAACTTATAGTAAAATGAACCACATATCTGATCACAAAAAAATATGAAAAAGTTCAAAAATAGTTTAAATAGTGCATTAATTGTTATATAATTGTACTTTTATTCCAATACATCAAAGAATAAAAATAAAAACAACTCTCATCAAAACAAATCAGTATTTCAGTTCACCAACTTTGAAAATTCTCATTTGTTTCCATTAGAATCAGAAACGTCTGTTCCCACATTATGATGGAAATTCAATAGGAATCATGCACGGAATCCATTTGGAATTGTTCCTGACTAGGTGCTGAATAAAAGCCTCCTCTCTAATGGCTGTTAACCTGCCCGTTCTGATGGGCTGCTATGACAGCACCGGCACACAGGGACAGGCCCATAATGCATCAGTGAGTGACAGTGAGTGGAAGTGAATGATAGGGCTGTACAGGTAATGCGGATCTTGGGAAAGTAAAGTGCTCTATCACAGGGTGTAGTGGGTGCTTTAGGTCATTATCAGTGACTCTGTGAAGCTCAGAGAAACTCACACACACATATACACACACATAATCACCATTCATCATCTGGAGCGGATGGGCATTAGGAAAAGAGACGGGTGGCTGAACACATGACGATAAGCTGGGAAAGGTGGGTGAGGAATCCTTTATGGTCAGTATGATAATGCAGGATATCAGGTATTATTGACATATTGGACTCCTTAACATTTGTCTTTGAGGCTGACAGCAGTTTAATGCATGCAGAATGAGGGCAGGAGTAATTACAGCTAAAACCGTAGTCCATGAAGTGCCCTCAGAAGTGGTTCTAATACAAATTAATCTTTTTATTAATTTAAGAAATCAGCATTGATCACTCGCTCAATGAACAAAAGTGAACAGGGATTATCTTTCATCTGTCTCAAAATCTAACAGAAGCCTTTTTTCATGCATTTCTGTTGATTTTCTGATAATTAAGTGTTTTAAATGGAAAGTTAGTCAAAAATGAGATTCTTTTCACTATGACGTTTTTCTTTTGTGGAGAACCATGGGAGCATTTTTGCACAATGAAAGGCAAAAATAAATCCAAAATAACTAAAACAACCCTGCCCAAAGTAACCAAAAGTAGCCCATGTGACTACTGTACATTGCAAGTGTTTTGAAGCCAAACAGTACCTTTAGGTGATGAAAACGTGTTAAAAATTGCATTTACATTTCTTTAATTTGCATATGTTGCACCAGCTTGACATCATTGTCATCAAACCAGTTGAAACATGTTTTGACGTGTCATTGAGCTGAACTCGAACACAGACAAGATTTGAGTGCGACAGAACAAAAAAAGCTTGCATATAATGGCTTGTACCTTACACAAAGCAATCAAAGGCGTATCTCCAACATTTGTGTACAACTGTCACATTTTGCTACACTTTTGATGGTTTTTCGTTTAAATAAGTGTTTCATTTGAGTTTTTGTTGTTAGTTACATTAGTGATTAATGTTACATATTATGTGGTTATGGTGCAGCACCTACATCACCACATGTTGTTTGGAAGGGTTTCAAGAAATATTATCCTAGCTCATCCAAAAACAAAACTCCAGCATATTCAGTTATCAGACACGACTGGAACTTCAAATGGGACTGACTTCTATGGTCAGATGAAACTAAAAAATGAGCTTTTTAGCAGCAAACACTGCAGATGGGTTTGGTGAACACAGGGATAAAAAGTACCCCAAGTGTACAATGAAATATACTGCTGTATTTTTGATGTTGTGGGCCTATATTTCTGCTGGAGGTCCTGGACATCATGTTTAGACACATGGCATCATGCATTATATCAAATACCAACAGATAAAAATCAACAAGTGACTGACTCTGTTAGAAATCTTGTAATGGGCCATGTTTGGATCTTCCAACCGTACAATAATCCAAACACAAACCTCAAAAACAACACAAAAATGGGTCACTGAGCACAAGGAATAGTCTCTGATCATGGCCATTCAGTCCTCCGACCTGAACCCTGTAGAACATGAGTGAGGTGAAGTGAAGAGGAGAAGCTGTGAATCTGAAGGATCTGGAGTGATTCTGGATGAAGGAATGTCTCTGATCTCTTGTCAGGTGTTCTCTAGCCTCATCAGACATTATAGGAGAAAATGTAGAGCTGTTAAACTGGCAAATGGAGGTTTCAAAAGTATTGAATAAAAGGGTGCCGTTAATTGTGGCCAATGTGTATTAGAGAAAAACATTTATTGTTAAACGATTAACAAATGCAGATTCAATTTTCACAGCCTACTTTGATCATACTTACCAAGGGTGTCGATATTTTTGACCAAGACTGTATTTGCTTACTTTAAACATTATTGTTTACAGTGCGTTTTTATGCCAATTTTTTCACTTTCTTTTTAGTTTAGAGATTAATGTTAGTTAACTCATTTTGTATTCCACTGGAAAAAGAAAGTCGTACACTATCAGATTTGTTCTGTCATGAAGGCAAGTCAAAAATGATGATAATTTCTGGAAGAACTCTCTCTTTCCGACATCTACCCACACAAGCAGACACCCAAAGATCATCAGAATCAACCCAAAATGAGTGAAAGTTCATAACACCACCACAAAACAGAATATTAATTCTAAAAGAGAAGAACTAGAGTGATTAAGTGTTTAACGGGCTAAAGTGCGGCAAGTCCTCCCAGTATGACCTCTCCGTCTCCCAGAGTCCACCAGGACCCCATCTACAGCAACTCCATGCATTAACGTCATTCATCATCCCACACTGAATATTCATGGGCAGGGCCTGGGGGTCAAGCCAAGCGCCATCACTTCCTGCTGGGGGTTAATGGGCATCAGAGCAGGGTGGGGCCTTAATCTGATTCCATCGCCATGGCAACTTCACCCTAATCAACCTCCGTAGGAGGTGAAGAGCGGTCTAATGAAGATACTGTGACTCCCTTGCACTGGCTTTGTATTAAAGTTGATTAGCATGCGCAACTAACGGTGAGACCTCGTCTTCGTGGAATGTTTCCAAAGGATGATAAAGATTATTATAACAGAGACGAGCCGCTTGACTGCATAATGGGCAATAATGGTCCCGGTCAGTGTGAAAAATGGGTTCGCAAGAATGGCTTTTCGGTCTAAATGGAAGGAAAACACTTTCAGGAAGAAAAGGAAAAATGCGTTTAGACTGCAATATCGTGCAGGAATCAATAGCAGCGAGTTAAAGAGTAAAAGTTTTCCTCATTTCCTATTCATCTTTTTTTATTTATCTAGACAGCAATTTTAGGCATCAAAGTGCTCTTGATGCAAAGAGTGATGTAAACAAGATGAAAGAAAATTATGCTTTCACTTTATTTTAAGGTGTCCTTGTTACAGTTTAATTATACATTTAAGTACTGAGAAACTACATGTACTTACTATATGGTTAGGGTTAGGATTAGAGTTCGGCTTGGGGTTACTTGCATGTGATTATGCATAATTAATTGTTATTATATAGTATAACATGTGTGAAAAGGACACCTTTTGAACCAAAACAATCTAAGTAGGCACACCATAGCTCCAGAGATAGAATTATATATATATATAAAGTCTGTTTTTGTTAAAAAAGGACACCTTAAAATAAAGTGTTACCAAAATGAATAATGCAAACATCACTTTTGCTGTGCTGAAATATTAAACTTCAGCACATAACTAGTCCAGCAGCACCACCTGTGCTACATCCATGAAGGACACTTCAAGTCAGAGGTGTATTTTATTACTGATTGCAAGTGATCCAACTTATTTTCGCCAGGTGGACAAGAAAATCCCCTGCCTTAGACTGAAAAAGGCAACTTACAAGGCATCCACTAATTAGAAACTACTCTGAAAACCCAAACAACTCCACAGTAATATGCTTAAAAAACACTCAATGGCATAACAACTCCCAGCCACTAGCAACTTTAATGTATTTTCATAAATATAATTACCAGAATCTCTCCTCTAATACACAAACATGCTCAATTTTCATGCATCTTCATGTGTCAACATCGGCAAATCTATATTTGTAATTTATACCCATATCACAACAATAGCAGACAGACCATATGAATAAAACAATGAATAAACCAGAAAGCAACTCGGAGTAAAACATCATATTTTTCCATATCTCTAACAGCTAAACTGCTGAATTCTGCCACCAACGTCTTCATCAGAATAATAATTTAATTCCTAATAAACTAAACCAGTTTTAAAATCTCAAGAACAACTGATTTGAGAACAACTCAAATGAAAGAAGTGGCTTAATCATTATAAGCTGCTTTGAATACCATATTAATATTTTA
Source organism: Gymnocypris eckloni scoliostomus (assembly GCA_027564155.1). Taxonomy (NCBI): domain Eukaryota; kingdom Metazoa; phylum Chordata; class Actinopteri; order Cypriniformes; family Cyprinidae; genus Gymnocypris; species Gymnocypris eckloni. The sequence goes on along the minus strand of CM050416.1, from coordinate 13,154,040 downwards.
TTAGTAATTATTCAGCCCCTGCTGAGTAAGAGTTCATAATTTGTTCCATGTATGCATCAAGACATATTACTATGCTTATTATTACAATTTAAGAGCGTTTATGAGATCATGCTATGCAAAATGGGCATTTGGCACAAATTGCATGAATATTAACATTAATATTAATCAAAACAATTTATATTAAGCATGGCAGACGTAGTTATTCAACAAGTTATTCAGTCAGGGCTGTGAGCTTACAGCTTGTTACACAAAAAATACATACTAAACAATACATAACTGCTGCCAAACTGGTTCGAAACTAAAGCCAAAGCTCCTGAAATAGTGATGATGTCATTGGTGTGTACAAGGCAGGGAGGGCAGGCTAAACAAGTCCCAACTAAACGTCTGAAGTAACTTGCTTTGCTAGTTCCCACTTCGTCTAAACATAGAACTGCGTTTATGAACGTCCAGGCAGCTCAACGAAACTTGGCAGACTGTTGCAGTAGCTTTGACAAGTCACGTGACAGAAAGTAGTGCTGTGATTGGCTGACAACCCTCGATGCGATAATGCCCACCAATCGTGCTCACAGCTGGTCCGAAAAACCTGCAAGAATGAGCCAAACTGGAAAAAACAAATGAACTAGTTATAGACTAAACAACTCACCCTCAGGAAGCATCACATTTGGCCACATGGCCCACATCCAAATCCTAATTAACTCAAATGCCACAAAAGTCTGATCTTTGAGTGAGAGGTGAGGTACATCATCAAGATACCTGCACTGTTTACTGACAAATAGTTCAAAAAGAAAGGGATTATTATTAATAATAATAGCCAAACAACAAAAGATTGAATTTGGAAACTGTGTAAACATCAAATTCAAAAGAAAACTGAATTAGCAATGACCTAAACAACCCAAACTCACAGAGGGAACTCAATTCAGAAGTCCACCACAGGCCACTGAACAATCAAAGTGCTTTGTCAAACGTAACTGCTTTCAAGCATACGGTACATTTTAGTGAGAAACACGCTACACAGAACCACAGAAATAACCTCTCGCTCCAGCTCTAGTGTTTGTGTACACACGGTTTCTTACCTTGTCTTTGTCCTCCACCAGGTCTGTCAGCATGTCATCTGGGTCCAGGATCCCCCCGTCCATATACTCCACATGGAGCGTCCGCACCAGGAATTCCCCATCCTGCTGAAAACAATAGAAGTCCATTAGAAGTTCCCCGTTCAACAACAATACAAAGAGCCGAATCACGAGTTTGGAAGTTTAAGATAGACACCGTTTCATTCTTACAATTAGCAGAAATCTAATTTCTTTAATCAAAAGATGTACAAATATATTAGCAGATAGAGATTACATCACTTTATATTTATTAATATTAAATAACTAGGCTAGATCTGACTGAAATTTGATTAGATGAGCTACAGAATAATTATTATTCATTATATTTACTAATCAAGTAATTAACTGATTTAACATCATGTTGTTGCTGTCGCCACTTTACCTCAGTGAAAATCACTGCAACAAACGGTTTAATATCTCACTTTCTTTGAGAACTACTTAAGATAACATGCAAAATACAACAGCATTGTTTCCCCTTGACACGCTAGAGGCACACTAGCTGAGGCAGCTCATTTGTTTTGCCCTTTAGTCATGATTAGGAAACAATAGCAGCTTTAATGAATGTCTGATGCGTCCATGTCCATGAATGTATGGAAACTAAGCAAGCAATGACAATTAAAGGTGTGAGTTTCCCGTTGCTCAAAGCTTCAATCCTATAGCACATTAATACCTTCACAGCACAGACCGACATATTACGATTCACAGAGCTCATAGAATCACAGAATCAGGGACTAAACTATGACTGGTTGTGCTAAATGATGAATATGCTGATGACTTAAGTGTGTTTTTCTTTTATTCACTGTACACTGTGGCGTTCAGTGCCTTATTGCTTTATAAGGCCAGGTACATCAAAGCATTACTCTTGTTAAAAGTTGTGATGAATCACTACTGTTAGCTACAATGATAATAATAAAAACTGTTTGTTGAGCAGATCAGTATATTAGAGTGATTTCTGAAGGATCATGTGACACTGAAGACTGGAGTAATGATGCTGAAAAATTCAGTTTTGATCACAGAAATAAATGACATTTTAAAATATATTGAAATAGAAATCTGTTATTTTAAATTGTAATAATATTTCACAAAAGAGATCAAACGACTGTGATTCATTTATTCTTTTGACCCTAACAAGACAACAGGATGAGATGGGTGTTGACAGAGAACTTGAACATTTACGGCGGGAACACCTACCTACACAAGCAATCAGATAAGATAAGTCAAAGTCCTGAGTTGTCATAGTTTGAATACCATCAGCTCATTACCAAACAAACTCGCAGAGCGACTTTCCTACCAGTGATCAGGGAGAAAAAAACTCTACAATGGTCTGAGAGAACGTGTTTGGCTGGTAACGCATGACATAATAGATCGAGGTCAACGCCTTTCAGTAGAAACCTCAATGAAACTGTTAACACACGGGACAATAATTCCTACAATCATCATCTCGTCATGTAATCATGCTGAATATTAACATTGCAGTTCGATACAATGAAAGTCATTTTCAATTAAAGTCTTCGTAAAAAAATGCATTAAATGATACATTTTTGTGAATTGCAATGTACATAGAAAAAATAGTAGTAATAGCTCAGTCAAAACTATGTGAATGATATTTGATCATCTTGGGGGCATCAAACTAATTGTGTATAGTTTATGGCTGACAAAAAAACACTAAGCACTTTATTTCAAAGATAGTCACGTTATGTTATTCCTTTGAAGAACCGTGGATTAGTAATATTTTGCTCGATGTGTCCTCTTGTGGCCTCCCCCTTTTTTCCCCCTAACTGAAATTTTGCCTTTTAAATGTGAATCTAATTCGAATTTTGATAATATTTAAGTACAAAATTCAAATTTAGTTTTTCAGCCATTTTGACAGCCCTAGTATAGTTTAGTAATAATTTAATATCACATTTTTAATATTTTGCACCAAAAGTCCAAGTCGTAGCTTCCATGGAGTTACATTATTGCAAATGAAAAACCTCATAAAATATCTAATAAAGTACTTCGTAGAATGTTCGAGTATTTAAAGAATATTTCTTTGAAAAACTTTAAATTAAAAAAAATGCATATCTTTCTAACATAAAATAATATAATCACTTATTTTTTTTAGGTTAAGACAATGGAAATAGAATGTTCACGATCCAAAAGGATAAAAAAAGACTAGGCTGGCAATTGTTTCTACTTTATTTAAGCCTGGAATTATACAAAAGTGTAATAAAAACAAAATAAAAAAAAAAAACATGACATGATATCTAATATTTAAAGGTAGGGTAGGCAATTTCAGAGACGCTAGCAATAGCAAGCTAGTTTTGAAAACATAAGGGCCAAAGTATACTTCACTTTGTACACATACGCAAGGGACAGCATACAGTGTGCGTGATGCAAATTTCATCATCAGAATAGTACGCACGTAATATACGCGCACCGCAGGATTTTTTTAACCGCGTGTACTTTGTACGCGCAGGTCGCACATGCAGGTCGCTGCCGTGGGGGTATCGATTCACAAAGTAGCCGAAGAAAAACTGCATAAACATATGGCTTCACACACCTCCGGAATAAGCTTAGACACGGTCTGGCTTCCCAAACGGTAGCTTGCAGCAATACTTGGTCACGGCTAGCCTTTCTGCTGTGCTTACCGGACTTCTATGAGTTTCTCTTCCATGTCCTTTGACACATTTTAATCTTCATAACTGCGCCCAACGTGCCCGGCTAGGCCAGGAGAGGTATTGCAATTTGGTGCAAAACGCACGTGTCAAACGTCTGTGTAAGCCTACGAGTCAAATGTACTATACTTTGCAAGGCTGCGCATACGACTGTGCGCATACACTAACGTATGCTTAAAAAAAGAAGTATACTTAGGCCTTAAGATCTCACCCTCCCTGCATATTCAGTCTCCAAAGCCACGCCTCCTTCAAAACACATGAACGCACACTGACAGACCAGAGGCTAACCAGTGACACGATGAGAGACGCCGTTAGTGGAGGGTTTAACACTGTCAGATTACCTCATATCTCATTCACCGGTGATAAAACATTACAGTACAAAATATTACAATTACGGTTGTAACTGTTCATATTCACGGTATGATAATCGTAACAGAAAATATCACGGTTTCACGGTATATGGTATTAAACAATCAAAACAGTTTTTTTTTTGTTGAACAAATGTTTGGAAGCAGTGTTTATTCAAATTTCATTATGTAAAAACAATCAAGTAAATTTCATCATTGATTATATATTAGTTTAAAACTTATATTCATCATTACTAATTTATAACAAATCATAAATTCTGGTTTGACTTAATTTTTCTAGATTCTGTACTTTTATGATATAATACAAAAATACTATCAAAAATGGTGGTAATGAAATGAATGCATAAAGCTTTAACAAATTAATTAATGTTTTAAAATGTAATGTAATCAAATTAAAATAAGTTTTATCCTTTTATGTTTTCGTAAAGGGCTGCACAACATTATAATACAGTCGTAATTTCTGTCAATTTCTTAGAGTTAAAAAGTAGACTTTTATTTTGACGGGTAGTAATAAAGACCTTTGCGTGTCAGTGTATTTGTCAATGTTTTTTCTCAAATTAAATGATGAAAGGATTTTAATTGTTCTCTCAGTGTCAGTGTCAGTGTCACTATGAGCGGCGCCAGCGCGCATACTTGAGTATGTAGTACACGACACAACGCCGCTCATTCACAGAGAGACACGCAAAACAAACAGATTATATTTTTATATAGTGTTTTTGCACTTTAATAATCACAGACACTAGACCATGTAGTGATTTGACAGCTCTGTTTTTGATTTATTCATCAATCCATAAAATTGCATTTTATGTGACATCTGAATTGTAAATTCATTGTCATGCCTGGCTTCTGGGATTCACTCCGCATCATTTAAGTGGAAAGTTGTTGCCTAGGCGCAGGTGAGATTCTGCGTCTTTTATTTTCTCCCAATACCGTAGATAAGAAAATTTACACTGTATGATAATGGTACGTGTTTATATCACGGTATATCAGTCATACCGGTATATCGTTACAAGCCTAATTACAATAATAGCATCTTTCATTCTCGCTGGTGGCGTATCATGTCTGCACAAACAGGGTGTGCAGAGGTATGCATATACATATACATTGAGGACCGAGGGATATGATTGGATGAACATTAAGGTCCTACACCTTCCACAGATGATATAAATACCATTTCACTTAGTTTAAGTGATTGCTATTGGGATGTGAAGAGACTTTCAACAAGCATAACAAAAAATCCCCTAACCTGTCTTTAAGAACACATGTTTCTGCATCATTTCGGTGTGTCTGATCAACCAATTCAATTTGCTTCACTGTTCACAGACCCATTTGTTAAAATGTCCAGAGGTTCATATTGCTTCAACTGAAACATCATTTTCTGTTTGCACAGACAAGCATTTATTCTGCAGAAGTGCAAAAGTAAATCAACGCTCTATCAAAACCAATCCAAAGCCTCAATATTTGTTCATAATATATGTTCATAAAAATCAAAACCTCCAAAAACACTTTAAAAATTAAAGCTGATACCATCTGAGCATGAGAAAAAAGCAGTTCCTCAATTCCAGAAAGAAAAGGTGACTCAATTCAATTCTCTCAATTCAACCCAGATTAACACACTGATATGTGTTTGTAAAGGCGTTTTTTCCGCCTCATTCCCAACAGGAAGCGGCAGTCTACATCCACCCTGCTGCTATGGAAAAGTGTTCAAGCTGTTTAGTCAGATTTGTCTGCTGGGACTGTTTTCAGCTTCACGAAGCCATCTGAGCAACATTTGCTGTGGAAGAACAACACACCTGGTGCTTTTTACACACACTAGCTCCCATAACACTGGACAAACCATTCAGATATTTAAACAAGGTTGGTTGGTTCAAGGTTCAAGGTTTCTTTATTTGTCACATAATAAATTATACAGGGTATAATCAAAAGTGAAATGTAGATCAAATCAGGTCCGCTCAGTGGACAATGCAAAGAATAAAAATTATATAAAAGTAACACCACACAAGAGCATATATATAGGTAAAAAAGAGAAATAAAGAGTAAAAAGTGTAATGGGATAAAGAAAAGTGCCATTACACTCTAGTCCAACAAGACACATGATTCGACAGCTGAGGCAAGCTTCCCACAGCAATAACTGGAAATATTAATACAGATTCATTAATCAAATGACATTATGCCAGTGGCATGAAATATGGATGTGTGTAGCTAGTTTTATGCTTTCTTGTTTTTCTACAATAAATCCTGTGAAACACCATGAGAAAAACAAAAATACAAGATCCAATTACCTGTGCATTAAACAGCAGGACGTTCTGAGAAATAGTTTGGTCTCAAATGTCAAACACAACCAGTAATCAGACTCTCCATCTATACGAACTGAGAAGTAATTTCAACATGCAATGATTACTATTGTGTATACTGGGGGTTAATGATCTGAACAAACCCCGAACGCAAAGTACTAAATGTCAGCATATAACTCATCTGGCATGGCTGGTGCTAAAATACCAGAAATCAGTTGAGAACAGGTGTACAAAGCAGATTGTTTTATAAAACGACCTAAAAGACTACATTTTGCTATCATGGAACGCACAATGGCATTTTGACCTTGCAGTCATCATCATTTCTTAAGTCTTAACAACATCTGCAAACAATTGTACCTTCATAATCTGATGTATTCTCAAAAAAACTAGGTTATTCAACAAGAAAAAAAAGACTTGATGGTGAAAAGTGAGTGAATGGAGGACTGACAGGAGCAGAGGGGGTGAAGATAGGAGAAAGTTTGGGCGTAGTATAAGAGGGCCTTTATGTTACCGAAAACTAAAGGCATTTCAGAAGTGGAGCAATTCTGATGAGAGATGGCAAAAAATAACTTTTTGGGGAAAAACATGCACAGATGAACTGTGGACAACAATACTAGTCAAATGTGTAAAGAATTTAAATAGGGTCCATTTTAAAGGAATATTTCACCCAAAACTTATTATTAGCAGAAAATGTACTCACTCACCATCCATCTGAGCTGTAGATTAGTTTGATCTTCATCGGAACAGATTTGGAAAAACTTAGTATTACATCACTTGCTCACCAGTGGAGTGAATGGGTGCCATCAGAATTAGAGTCCAAACAGCTGATAAAAACATCACAATAATCCACAGCACTCTAGTCCATCAATTAATATGTTTCTAAGAAAAAAAATACATCAAAACATTTTTAACTTCCACCAAAAATTCCATAATCCATAACAAATTTCCTTCAGTGAAAAAAAATGGGTCACCTGTTGTCTTATATCATAATCCACCAACATATTAGTTTAGAACTATTTTAGACTGTTTGATCTCTGCATATTTGTCCTCTGATTCAGACGTGTCAGAGATGGATTTGATTCTTGCAATCACACAGCTTTTCACTTCACAATACGTTAATTGAAGGAATGGTGTTGTGGGGTTTACTTTTAATTATTGTGATGTTTTGTATCAGCTGTTTGGACTCTCATTCTGACGGCACCCATTCACTGCAGAGGATCCATTGGTGAGCAAGTGAAGTACTGTAATGCTACATTTCTCCTAATATGTTCCGATGAAGAAACAAACTCATCTACATCTTGGATGGCCTGAAGTTGTGTACATTCAGCAATTTCTTTTTGGGTGAACTACTCCTTTTAAGCATGTGCACAGGAACAGTCCTATAGGACTTGATATTGCATACCCATTGTGACTGAGCAATTTGTTGGAGTGATGGCTGCTGACGCTGATGGCTTTGTGCTCTTGGAAGTGTGCCATGTGTAGTGATCTCAACAGTGCTGCCTGCCAAGTCAGCTCCCCAGCCATCCTCAGGGGTAAGCAGCGGCCCGACAGAGCTCAGCTATGGCAGGATAATAAAGCAGTTTTCCTCTGCTGTCAGTGAGGTAATCTCAACCAAGATCTTGCTGGACACGTAACCGTTAGTGAGTGGGACGTATTGTTTTTACTGTTTTCTTATAGGACTGGCTGTGGGGAGTAGACAGACTAACTGTATTTTCACAAGCATAACAGTGCTTGAATAATGTGGATTTACCAGTAACAAGATATATTTTCCAACAGGTAGCAAGCAGTGGAGTATGACACAGCAGGCTTAGTACAGACTTCACCAGACTCAACATCTACATGAAACCAAAATCTACTTTTTTTACTTTAACATATCATGTACTGTCTTATTAATGTATTATCATATTACATTTATCAGTGCACATTTTCATAAAGAAAACAGAAGTCTGTCTTATAATAAATGTAATAAAAATGTCTCCACCTCAATTTTTACCAACACTTTTTATTTATCAGCACCTCCCCTCAAAACACCAATAATAGACCACTTTTTTCTGTATGATTTGTTTTTAAATGTGATGCGATAAATGCAATAAATGGCTAAAAATATATGTTATTTTCTTCAATAATTCATATAGATGTAAAGTTACTTCTCTAAAGATGTATTGGCCCCCTTAAATTGCTTCATGTACATTACTGTTCAAGGGTTTTGGGTCATCAGATGTATATATATTCTTTTTAAAATAAATTAATATTCTAATTCTACAAAAATATTGAATTCTGTTAAACAAAGAATTCTGAAAAAATATGCATCATGGTTTCCACAAAAAAATTAAGCAGCACAACTGTTTTTAGCACTGATAATAATAGGACGTTTCTTGAGGAGCAAATCAGCATCTTAGAAGAACTTCAGAAGGATCATGTGACACTTAAGACTGGAGTAATTATGCTGAAAATTCAGCTTTGCATCACAGGAATAAATTCAATTTTACTGTTTTGTATTTTTAACTGCACTTTTAGTTAAATAAATGCAGCCTTGATGAGCATAAGAGACTTCTTTCAAAAACATAAAAAACCTACAATTGTCATTAGCCAGCGATTATAACTAGCCAGCGATTGTCATTTGCATATTTTGGTTAAAACTGAGTCATTGGGACTACTTTAAAGGTGCCACTGCATCCATTGCATGCACACAACAGAACATTTGATCACTGGTTACAATCCCCAACTACTGCAAAAAAACAAACAAAAACAAAAACAAGAACTGGACTGCACTGTAAAAAATAAATCGGTAACATAACAGAAAATGTACAGTCAGGCTCATTACACACAACTTTATCCATTACTTATATGGACATTTCTGTCTACTCTAAAACACAATGCAATGAAGTGTACAATTCTAAATACTGTAAAACACCTGTAAAATATAAATACAGGAATTTTCTTCAAATTATACATTATATCGTGCCCTATTTTTCTATTTTTTAAAGTGTGGAGTAGATCTAAACGTGCAGCTTAAATCATAATTGTGCAGCCTTGAAACTTATTCAAATAATCATGCAGCCAAATTCCCAAAATGGGACCCTGAACTTCATTAACAAAACAATGTAATTTCATTGTTGACATCATTGTAAATTGGCCATACCGTAAACTAATAACAGCTCATATCTCAAAGTAAATGTAAATTTAAGCATCAATCCATAGCAGTCACATTTGCATCTCAAAATTGAAAACTAACATCAACACAAATTGTCCATTTGTTATGCGAATGTGCACAAGGTCTAATCAAGGAGAACTGCATCACAGATGCACGGCTATCATAGATGAAGGGCTCAATACTTCAGTGACGCATGAGACCCGAGAGGTGGGTTGACAGAATAGATAAAGTGCCCACGTCTACCCCAGCACGCCTGGCACCGTCTCACCCCATCCGACTGAGCCAACCTCAGCTGATAATGTCCATCAGTCAGGCATACTAAAACCTCCCATAAAGCCAGCCATCTCAGCCCGAGAGTCCAGGCCAAACTAATCAAACACAGCCTGCCACCTGCATTTGGAGATAGGGAGCGATTAATGACACGGCTGTATTCGTCACATAAGCCCCTCTTTATTCCAACAGGCCTTTAGTGCCGAAGCTGAACAAAAGGAAGAGAATCGTTAACGGTGACCAAGCCTTGCAGTGCTAAAAGATCTGGGGTCTCATTTATTAACACTGCATACGCACAAAATGAGCATATAATATGCGTAAGCAACTTTCCACGCACATATCCGGATTTATAAAAAATGTACTTGCCGTAAATATGTCCACATTCTAGACCATGCGTACGAACTCTTTAGGAGAGAGGAGTAATGAAGTAAACGATTTTAAACAGTTTTCATTTCCATATGCATTTACAATAAATATTCCACTCTCATTAAGCACTGAAATTACAAAACGTCATTATGCAGAAGTTAAACAAAATTAAGTTTAGACATATAGTGGATTTGATCACTTTTCATGTGACATCCTATGTTTTAATGACAGCGGGGAGTGCTATAGGTGCACAATAATTCATTTCTAAACTAAACTGCAGATCTCATGTTACGAGGATTTTTTTTTTGTGAGAACAATGATCATGATGTGCACTTACCTGGATACGGTGGTTGAACTATCAGTCCATTGTCGGTTTGATTATAGGACCAATGATAATATCGTACTGTACAACCACAGCTGCACGGACGTGTTGATGTCGTCTCCAAAACTTTATAAAAAATACCACTGTATTTGAAGGATACCATTAAAGGAAAACGGTATAAGATTTGCACATTTCCTTTTTAAAATACTTTCAGTAATTCGCCGAGTCAGACAATTGTATTTACACTGCAAAAACTATAGGCTTATTATATCAGCTGTTTCCACAAAAATAGATGTTTATCTTATGTTCACATTATCAGCTAAACTGCATAAATGAAATTTGATTTGAATTGTTTAAAACAATTGAAATACTATATGGCCAGTGTAAAAAAAGAATAAGATCAACTATTTTAAACCGTTTTTATGGATATGTTCATATATTTATTATAAAACGTAATAAGGATACTGGATAATTTTTAGCAATAAAAATTAATGTGTAGGCTATGGTCCAAATGGAATTACAGTCAGGATCTCATATTTCCTTAACGCCGTGTACCATTGACGGTGTTAAACACGTGTCACGTGGATGGGAATATGCATGGAAATGATATGCAGATGAGGTTATGCATAGTAAAACTAGGCGTTGTAAGCTCCATATATGGTGATTTCGGGGAGGAGTCGGGGTGAAGATGCACGTATGCACAATCTTCCCCTGACTGGGATTTATAAAGGGTTTTAATAAATCTGAAAAAATGTACGCTTATGCAAAATCTAGCTTTTATGCATAAGTACACTTTTAGTGCTCTCTGAGGACTAATGGAAGTATAATCGATATCAAAGAGCCTCTCTATAGTGGAATATAGTTGGGACTTGAATGATGATATGAAGAATTACAAGATCTGAGAATTGCATTAACTAAAATATCTGAAAACTGCATCAGTTATTATTATTATTATTTTTAAGAAGCAATATTTCACCCATTATAACTGTACTTATGGAGACATTATAAAATGTACATTAATGCAATTCATCACCTTTTACATTCTCCATCTGAACAATAATGGCTGTTGCTAATAAAATTAAATGCTACAAAATAACAATAATACACAAGACATAAACATACAATAAATACTCTACTTGAACCAATTTTAGAAGTTGTATTTATTTGTTTTAAGTTGTAAATAAAACAAAGATCTCTGGAGTACATTTTATGTCTTTATACTTCAAAATGTCATATTTAATTCAATTTTACTTCCTGTTTCTTTGTTATTATTTCTGAAATGTATAGAAATGTCTTAGTGAAAATTGTTTTAAAGCAAATCTTGCAAAAAAATAAAAATATATTTCTGTGCATATAATGCATACTTTTTAATTTATTTTGAGTTGACTTTAACTTAAGAGACCTACTGTATAGTTTGGGGGTGCGTGTGTGTGTGTGTGTGTGTGTGTGTGTGTGTGTGTGTGTGTGTGTGTGTTCAAACTGTAACAAATTCCCACCAAAAGTGAAGTGAAAGTCACTGGTAACAGAGGTTAATTCAGAACCAAATTTCCCAGACATATATTGTGCAGTCTTAAAGATCATATTTGCATTTTTGAGATGCAGGACAAAACTTTACCCCAGTATCAGATTGCAGGAATGTCTAGAGATAATGAATACTCAAAACAATAATCAGAAATCTGAAAAATGTCAGAGTTGACAGCTCGAGATCACGTGATCTGAGCATGAGGACACACCCAGTTCCCAATCGTACTACGGTGAAGGCTTACGTTTAATATTACCGAGCCTAGGAACGTCACGTTAATGAGCGTCGCTTTCCTCTGAGAGTCCTCGAGCAGCGTCAAGTAGGGGCTAATTAATATTCATGAACCAGACCTACGTCATAGTACGACTCGCTACCCGGTAAACAGGTGTAGTTTTTTCAATAATTCCAATCACATATCTCAAACTAGCGATATCTAAACAATACACAGTGAATACTCGAATTTATAAATAACTATTTAACTGTTTGTCTCGTTAAATTCGAACTTAAAAACAACACGTTACCTGGTCAACAATCTTCTTGTATCTTTGAGTGGCTTGATCGATCAAATCCCGCACCATCCAACCGTCTTTACACGGGACGACAATCCTCGTTTCCCCGAAATGTACCGTCACTTTCATCGTAACTGCGTCATCAAATGTCCAAATATCCTCGTAGTTTGTTTACAGCAGAGTTTCTCTTAACGCGAGCGCAGAAGAGACAACAGGTGTCATTGGTCAACTGTCACAGGTGATCTTCTTTCTCTTTAAAGTGCTAGAAAAGTCTTGAGTAAACCTATATTAAGTCCATGAACGGAATAGTCGTCCAGGAATCATTCGAAACCGCACTCTGAACAGGATTGAACAGTCCTGGATGACCGAGAGAAGTCTCGATAGGTTTCTCGCGCCCGCTGAGGTCCAGAGTGAAACCGGAAGCGCGTGAGTGAATAACTCTGACTGCTTCATGAAGCTAACTACACAGGCTCAGTCCCCATAGAGAATCAAAGGAAGATGTGTTTTCACTGCTTAATGGCTTGACAGAGAATTAATAAGTACTAAATATAGAGAATCTCACATATTATACAAGAATAAAGTAAAAATGGAGCTTCTCCTTAAGTGATAGTAAACTCTAATGGCATATTTGCACATTCAAAATATCCAGAAATAGCAATATTATATAGTATGTGACCTTGAGCTGTTGAATGGATGGATGGATGGATGGCATTTGTAGCAGAGACTTTAGCAGAAACTGATTATTAAATTTAAAGCGCTGAGAAATATGCATTGCATGGATTATAAAGTTTATAGACTAGGTTGTGCATTTAAATTGCATGTGAAATACATAACAAATTAAAGGAAGAGAATCTTGTTTTAACCTGTCGATATAGTTTCACTCACATCCACTGTTCTAAATAACACACCTGTTCCTGTTTGAAACAGTAGTTCACAGTCTCGAGGCTCTGCTTTGCAGACAATGGGCTATTCTCAGAGGACTATATTGTGTGTCCCTTTTGACAAGTGTTTTATTGACCCAATTATACTATCAATCTACACCCTCTCATCACCATACATGAAGATAGCAATGCAACAGCTTTATTCTTCCCTCAGTTTGAATAAGTTCTTAATAGCATTCGTGTACTTTAATTAGTTCAGATTAATTATGCACAAGCATATCTCCCCAGACTATACTTGCCCAGAAGACGTACACTATACTGTTCAGAGGTTTGGCGTCTGTAGGATTTTTTAAAAATGTTTTTGAAAGAAGTCTCCTATACTCACCAGTGTTGCATTTGTTTAATCATGGATACAACAAAACAGTATAGAGAGTGAAATATTTGTGCAATTTAAAATAACTTTTTCCTAACTTGATATATTTTAAATGTTGTTCCTGTGATGCAAAGCTGAATTTTCAGCATCATTACTCCAGTCTTAAGTGTCACGTTATCTTCAGAAATCATTCTAATATGATTTAGAAACATTTCTTATTATTATCAATGTTGAAAACAATTGTGCTGCTTAATTTATTTGTGGAAACCGTTATACACACATTTTTTGATGAATCGAAAGCTCCACAAAACAGCATTTATTTGAAAAAGACATTTTTGGTAGCAATGTAAAAATCTTTAGTGTCTCTTTTGATCGATTTAATGCATTCTTGCTCAATAAAAAGTTGACAGTTAAGAAGTAAACAGTTCTTGTTATATATACACCGATATTACAGCAGTACACTGGATAAGCTGGCACTGCCCTTAAGTCCTAGGCCATCCCATCATTATAACAGGAGATGCCAAACTGTGCCATCTGGAGGGGTGACTGTGCCAGCCAAAACACAGGCTTGACTGATATCCCATTTCACATACATGCAATTTCAATACTAGCATTACCATAACCATTTGGAGAAAGTTATGGTTCACAATCACGTTCCTCCCCATAAAATATAATGGGGAAAATAAAGCGCAAAGTGTTTTTGGAACATTCATTCGTTAGGAAGTGTAGATGGTCTCACAGCACACGAGGTTTATGAGGCACGCATTTAAAGTGAGAATGACAGATGTGTCAAACATCAGAAATACTGCTTAGCCAGCACAGAGGAGTTAATGGAGCTGGTGTAGCTATCCGGTAACCATTATAACTATAAAACAGCGTGCCTCAAATGCTCAGAATTGTTTAAGCATGACAAAATCTCTAGGGTATCAAGCAATCGTTTAACATGATGGCTACAATCAGCGGGAAGCGCTAACATAAATCAACTGTAAGTCCTTGCAAACAATTAACTTTTCACTGTCTACAGCTATTGCTAGCCAGTCAAGTGCTCTCATTTGTGTCATATCATTTATTTGCATTAATTACTTTCTTGTTTTCATGCCCGCAAGGTGCTTAAACTGAAACTTGAACTTAAAATAAAAAGTTCAAGTATATGAGTGTGTGTGTGTGTGTGTGTGTGTGTGCGTGCGTGTGTGTGTGTGTGTGTGTGTGTGTGTGTGTGTGTGTGTGTGTGTGTGTGCGTGTGTGCGTGTGTGTGTGTGTGTGTGTGTGTGTGTGTGTGTGTTTTGCCCTTCCTGTTTTACCTGATAATGCTGTAAAAAGTGACCATGTAAAATATAATTTCTTTATTTTGTTTTATTATAAAGCAAACCAACATATTACATTCTGGCAATGTGTGAAAAAATAATTACGAAGAGATTATGAGGGTCAGCCAACTGTCTACAGCTCATCTCAGTCCAGTACTATATTAAGTAAATTTGGTGAAACCAGAAGATCAGTTTGAAGCTGCTCTTAGTCTCCGGGACTCCATCGAATCACAGTAAGAGCTGCTTTCTCCAAATGAGGAACGTTGGGAACAGAAGTGAATCCTCTCAGGGGTTCCTGGTCTGGAGGAATTTCTTCAGGGTGGCCATGTGCAATTATCCAGTATGCCATGAAGAATAATAATACAAATAATAATAGTTATATTGCATCAACAGTCATTAGAGCAAAATCAAAAAGGTACAAAGCAAATGTGAAACAAAACCATGTCTTTATCATTGTCAGTGTTGGAGTATAAGACTGAAAAATGAATGTGAGACATTCAAAACATTCAACACAGCAGCTGTTGTAAAGGAAGTCTCGCCTTTCGTTTTAAAAAGATGTATCACATTCATGTCAACTGTTTTTGTGCATGTTTGTCCAAATCAACATTATGACTTTAATTTTATGGGCCAAAAAAAGTCTTCTTATGTTTTCCCACAGATAAGAAACCTATACATGTTTTCTAATCATAACTAAATATTACATCATTGTGTAAAATTGAGTGTTAATAAATTATTTTGTTTTTGGGCGAACTATCCTTTTAAATGTACTTTGTCTTAAACTAACACAAACTGAATGATCCTTTTGGCCAAATTCTGATGTTCATGCGAGTCAAAAATGGTATCTAAAACAGATTGTAATTCGACACTGCATTCCACATCACCAACATCAACTAAACCTCTGCTTGGTGGTGATGGTGTGTGTCATAGTGTGGGAATGTGTTTCTGACTCTTACTGGCTCGCTCTGCTCCAGCACATTCTGAAGGAAAATCTCCCATCATGCATCTGAAACTGAGTAGAATCCGCGAGTCAATCATTCACAACACAGAAAGGATCAGAATGAAACAAAATGAAACAAAAAGCACAGGAAGGCCTAGTCAGACCAGTCAAGATGCTGAAACAAGCAGTTCCTGGACCATTCCTGGAGTTCCAGCAAAGTGATACGAGAAACCGCTTTCACATTTCAGAAGGCCGTCGTTGCTGTTGAAGGCTGTACGAGGAATTACATTTCACACAGGTGTTCGAAAACATCATTGAATTAGAAATAAAAAGAAGCATTATTTCTCCAGTAACCTTTACTGTTATATTTTTATTAAAATCCAATAAAAGAAATAAGCAGCAAAAGCTCAAAACAACAAGGAAGCTAATCTTTTTCATGGCACTGTGGCGGGAGCGTAATATCATTTCACCGCTCTCATTTCACGCTTATAACCTCGGTCTGTAGTGTTTTAATTGATTGGGCTTGATTAAACGGCTTCGTGCGATTGCACGGGCGAGTATGAAAGTTTAAAGCACTATTCTGCAGCTGCTACACAGTAAGCATCATTTCAGTGAGTTCATGGAGAGGGCAACAGAAAGAGGAGACTCCGTTTGGGCTGTTTATCTTTCTCATTGTGAAATAACCTGCTCAGGAGGGATAGAGGGATTATTATGGGCTGTGTTCAGAATGAACAGCAGAATGCTTACAGAAAAAGTGGAGAATAGTTACCTTCTTTAAAAATGGTTATTCAGCATTTAATCCAGTCTTGAGTCAAGAAAATGTTTAGCTGCTCATATTGCAGCAATCAAGCCCTTTTTTATCAAAAGTTCAAATGTAGTGACCCAGAGCAACATTACACATTACATTATTACTTTTTGTACAAATTACATTATTTTGTAAAATTGTATAATACAAATAGTGTTATTATATTCTTTATTTGTTGTTACAAAAAAGTTGTAATATCTGCACAGGACCTCAAATGGATTGAGAGAACCTTCTTAGTGAACCAATTTATTAAAATTAATCACATTTAATGTGACAGTTGTGCAAAAATGTTTCATATGCAAAATATAGTGAGGGTAAATTATTAGCAACGTGTTCTCATGTATACTATATTGAGGAGAAACAACTTGTAGGTGTAGGGTTTACTTTTAAACCTTTTCCATAGCATTTAAATACATTTTAACCAATTTTCTTTACAAATAATTACAAACAATTAGCGGTTTCCACCAGAAAAATATCAGGATTAACATCTGAATTAAAGTCTGAATTGTAACATATACACTCATCAGAATTGTGAGATAAAATACAACAAAACAAACAAGTCGCAAGATGTAAACTCAGAATTTAAGAAATACATTAATTGTGAGAACTGAAAAGGTCAGAATTCTCAGTTTGTCTCACAATTCTTTGTTTATATCTCGCAAATGTGAACATACAAAATTCAATTCAAAATTGAGGGGGGGGGGGGGGTACAGCAAGTAACACAATGAAATAAACATTCAATTTTGATATAGTTTTTTTTCTTGTAAAATAATCTTTATTTACAACTTTGAAATAGTTTTACTGCATGTATATATTTTTTTTGCATTTAGTGCATACAATATTGTGCAAAAATATGAAGTATGATATGCTAGTGTACTATTTCAAACATAAGCAAAGAAAGTGTATTGTAGGTTTGAAGGATCATGTTTTGGAGCTCTAGTACTTCCTGTTGTGGGTGGAACTGTGTGGTTTATTCTCTGTGTGAACCCATTGAAGCAAAGGGAACAGATCGGTTTAACACACTGCATGTCTGTTTATAGAAAAACAGCTTCCTTTATTTTATCTCATAATGAGGAGATTTTGGCTGGACGTGACTTCCCCCACAATGCAGTTCTGCTCTCCTTATCTAACCAAGTATGAGAAATGAAATACAAGGCCTGTTTTCCCAGGTCAGTGAGACCAAATGATGAAGTACTAGAGATGTACATTTGTTTATCATGTAAATTCTTCACGCGTGGTTGCGCTCTGCATTCCTTGCATTAGTATGCATGCGCACGACCTGCTTTGCACTCGGTGTGGGTGTATTAATTGCATAGCGTGTATCAGAGAACGTTTGAGCACAAACAAACAAACCTGATTGCATTTTCAGAGGTTACCCAAAGCCTTTTCTCGGAAGATCTTTGCGGACCTTGTCTTGGCTCTTATTCAATCATTCTCATCAGTCTCTCCTCCACATCTGCCCAGTAATCCATCACCGGCCCCTACAGACGCCGAGCACTTTGCCCGAGCAGAAGACGTATTGTTTGAGAGGAATATGCTCATTACGCACAGTTATGGCAGGCCGGGGTTGGATGTGTCAGGATATGACAGGCTTGTGCAAACAGACGGGATTGTGTCATCTGTTTTCATTGCCTAATCTGGGCTTCGGTGGGTACCAAGCGGTGTTTTAACAATCCTAAATCAATTTCCACCTCATAACCAAACAACAGACGGGGTTCCCAGATCTATTTGCCTTGAAACAACTGTCTGGAAAGAAAACAGCTCAGCAGATATTGGATATAAAGAAGATATGTTAGTTCCCCGTTGAACTCCACTTTACTTTTTTAAACTTACAAGAGAAAAACGTGAGACTACTTGAATTAAATATATAAAGATATATTTTTTGGGATATAAAAAAACTCACATTTAATCACTATTTTATTATAATTGGTTGATTTTGTTTTGTAAAACAAATTAAATGAAGTATGTGCATGTATAAATTACTTTAAACACTACCAGTCAAAAGGTTATGAAAGGTAAGATTTGTGTATGTTTTTTAAAGAATTCTCCTCTGCTCACCAAGCCATCATTTACTTGATCCAAAATACAGCAAAAGCAGTAATATTGTGAAATATTTTTACTGTTTAAAATAACTGCTTTCTGTTTGAATATATTTTATAGTGTAATTGATTTCTGTGATCAAAGCTGAATTTTAGCTTCATTACTCCTGTCACATGACCCTTCAGAAATCATTCTAATATTCTGATTTGCTGCTCAAAACATGTATTATTATTATTATTATTATTATTATTATGTTGAAAACAGCTGAGTAGAATTATTTTAGGTTTCATTGATGAATAGATGAAAGTAAACTCTCTTTCTATGGCCTTGGCCCTACTCCTAATATTTGAGTGAATTCTGATTAAATATAGCAGAATGTATTTGGTACATTTTAAATAAAATATACAGCAAAACCAGTAATATTGCGTTAATGTATTTTACATTTTGATTTTGATTTACTTATTTTGTATGTAATGGCAAAGCTATCGAAAAGCTTCAGAAATGATTCTAATATGTTGATTTGGTGCATAAGAAACCTATAGTTTTATGAGGTTATCTATATAAGACTATTTTATTACATATTGAAAAACTGAGAAAAGTCTTTTGTATTTAAAGGTCGATTGTGGGCTCTCAGGGAGACGCATGTGGGTAACTATGACAGTGATCTGTTCCTTTAATCACTAACTCATGAACAAAGCAGTCTTTAAGCAATGAAAACAGCCGTTCACCATGTCTAATAACAGCCAGCACAAAGCCCTTCTCTGTTGGTTATGTGCAGAGGTGCAGTTTGGGTGATATAGGCCTACTCTTTTGACCCTACACTCTTAAAAATAAAGGTGCTTCACAATGCCTCAAGAACATTTTTGTCTAAATGGTTCCATTAAGAACCTTTAACATCTGAAGAACCTTTCTGTTTCACTAAAGGTTCTTTGCACCGAAAGAAGGTTTCTTCAGATTATTAAAAGGGAAGGAAGAGATGTTCTTTAAAGATCCTTTGACTGAATGGTTCTTTGTGGAACCAAAGATGGTTCTTCTGGCATCGCTGTGAAGAACCTTTATTTTTAAGAGTGTAGACAGTAAAAGCAATTGCAGCAGCAACTTTAATACGTTATACGTTTATACGTATAATGTAATACGTTTAATAACGTTACTTTAATAGCCAAATCCATCATCCTTGATTACTTCAGTCTTCATTAAAAACAAAAGTCCATTGACACCAATACAACCAGTTGAAATATGCAAGTTTGTTCAAGAAAAACGTGCTAAGTCCAAAACTAGGCTTTAAAAATGTATTTGAGCCTTTTTAACCAGTTTATATTCACTAAGTGAATCAGTTTGATGACTTGACTGAACTTAATTGACCTAATAATCTGTATTTTTGTCAGTGTTAACTGTTACAAGGCCCACAAAGAATGGCCTTGTTTAAATGTTGGTCTCTTCACACAAAATCATTATAGTGAATAGTATTAAATCTGTACTTGACTAAATACTTGACTGCGGTTTTGGTTTTCTTTTACATGATTTCCCACAGGTTACATGAACTTTTTCAACATGCCGTGTTAAAAATGAAAAAGAAAATAAGTTACAACCTAGAATCTTCACACATTGTGGGTGCTAAGACAGAAACGCTAGCATTAGCACAGACTTACACCTGTGCTTAATGGATCAAACATTTGGGGAGCCGCTTAATTAAAGTTCATTATGGCATGCTAACACTTAGCAAAGAGGGAGCAAATCCTGTGATGAAAAACTACGGCAATTCCGGAGCGAGCACGACATTCCTAATTTCCCGACTAATTGCTGCAAATGTCTAACAGCGATTTGGGCAATTATGAGGTACATTTCGAACAAAAGCAAACAGGGTGGAGGTAATACGGCTAATAACAGGAATTGGCTCGGTGAGGCTGTGATGAACTTAAATTGAGGGGGAACACGATTGTGGAGCCGAGGGAACAGCTGGCTGGCGTGAAAACTCGCTGGTTTAATACGATTGAATGGCACTGTTCATTTATCACAATGAAAAACCCTGTTGAACTTTGCAATACATGCTCACCACGTTCACTGACGACGCTATGCTAATACATTCTTCAGCTTTTTGGAGCCAGCTGGATGCTTAACACTGTCATAGTAGCTCACTTTATTCATTTACCACACCTCAGAATTATACTAATGCTTTATTTCTATTTTAATGGCTTTTGAACGGTTTGGATGGTTCATATAGTTGTTCTACAAGTCAAATACTAAATACTGAAACTAAGCGTTTTAGGCTTAACCCTTACGAAAATTAACCATGTTTTTCTACACTAACCATAGTTTAACCATAGTACTTGTGGTGAAAACTGTGGGTATACATATAGTAATTAATACACCAAAAAAACATGGTTACTACACTTTTACTACAGTAAAACCATAGTTCATTTTCGTAAGGGAAGACATGAAATTAAGTGATTACAATATGCATTTTTTGGTAACCTTTTCCATTAAGCCCCATTAAGTAGTGTATCAGTTTTTGATCCGGGAAACTGAAAAGCCACAATAAAACGAGCACATTGACAAACAGATCGGGTCTGTCAGATACTTCATCTTATCATGATACTGTAGGTCAGGCATAATTAACTCATTTACACGACCGATCAGTGTTCACCGTCAAAACAATTGAGCTCAGATTAAAGAATCAACCCTTTCTAAGTGAAAGTTCACCCCATCTACACTGTTAAGTTGTGATAACTCATTTTAATTGAGGAAACCGATTGCCTCAATTCATTATAGAAAACAATTATGAGTATTGTGAACTTATTTAAGTTTACCAAAATAATATTTTCTAAAATACAATTAAAATCCACTCAATTATTATACATTACTGAAACTTAACTGACTCTTCTCTGTTACCTGCTAGCTAGCAGCAGCAGCTAGCAGGCTAAAGCACACATGTGCTATACAATAAGAGACTACTGCTGCATCAGCAAGTGCCAATACTTTAAAACATAGTAGTATAGTCTTAATAGGACATTGAATTGCCCTATACAACATACAACTCAATATGTAGCCACACAATGTTAGGGGAAAAAAGGATTTTGATTGTCAGTTTTCACAGTTTTCTCTGAATCCAAACATAGCCCATCCAAGCTCATCTGTTAAAGAAAAAGAGACATGTTCATACCTGACAAAAAATATCTAGTTACAACATTTAGCCTTTCCATGACAATATTACAGCTTTCTACAATCCCTAGAGCATAATTCTCAGTACTTACAGTACATCACTTTTTCAAAACTCTTCACACAGCCGTTAATTTCACTTTTAAAAGCACTAAAAATACCAAAACACTTCATAAGTCTCATCAACTCATTTTTCATAACACTTGCAAAGCTTGTCACCAACAAGCACTCTTTGTCACTCATAAAACAATAACCATAATTAACCCTTAAAAGAGTGTAACATTGTAAGAATCTGAAATGACCATCCCTCCATAAAGTGCTCAGGCCTATGGTCTTTTAAAAACATCCCAAACATCTGTTTTCTGGGGTTTAGGAGAACAGTGAACAGTTCACAGCAAGAGAACATAAACCATATAATATTATTAGCTAGACTTCTGAAGATAATGCTACAGTTTTGAGTTCGCTGTGGTGTAAGAAAGCAACTAAATGGTTTTATCATTCATGCTACAAACTTGGGATTGCAAATATCAACAGACTTACAAAGAATTGTGAAGACTTTATATTTAAGATGCTAAGCTACTTAAACTGACCTAGTGTACCCACACAAAGTCCTCTGCTTTCAGAGTGACACATCAAAAGAGAAGTTGTATTGACAGAGATTATGAGACATCCCTGATCTAGGAGCCCCTAGCATGGCACGAACTCTAGCCTCGGTCTTTGAAGGGCTGGATGACCCCAAATGTGCTGATGAGCGTTCAAAGGAACGGTATGAAGATTTCGGTTCATTTCTAAAGAGAAAGGAAGAAAAGGAGCAGAAGAGTCTCAAGAGAGATGAGAAGGACAGAGAGGAAGAAAGGGTTCAAAGAATGAGAGCGAGAGAGTCGCTGTGAACAGAAAGAGCGAAGGATCGTAAGGCCTGCTTTTGTTGATGTGGTTTGATTGACTCCAGATGAAAAGAGCTGAGAACTGCTTCTAACTGATTCCTTTTCAATTGTTGTGTTTAGATTAGTTCCACAGTTTCTGATTATGATGCTTATTGCAAGGGTTTTGAGGTATATTATTCAGGGAAAACAAATGAATTCATGTACGAGGGCTTTGAGAAGAATTGATACAGTATAGCACATCAATTATATTCTGCATGAAGAAAATTATGAAGTTTTTGCATTATTCCATTATGACATTTATACATTTGTAACAAAATCCTCATTTCCATAATGCATCCTGGATATTTTGTAATTCCCATCATCCCATCAATGTTCATTATCATTAGATTCTATCATTGCAATTTTTACAAATTGCTTCATTAAGATTATTATATAAAGATTGTATAGATCTATTTTAATGAACATATATTTAAGGTATTAAAACAAATAGTACAGTATATTGACTGTAATATTTGCATTCAGCATTTACTTTAATAATATACTGTATTTTTGCATGTATTTATTTAGTATTATGCAAAATTATGTCAGAAAAATTCTTAATAGTCAGCCCTCATTTTCTTTATTTTAAATTTTCATATTCTTTCATTCACAATACTTTTCTTACGGATTTAGATTTTAGCGTGTTTTGAGCTTTAAGCTAATTCATGATACTTTTATTTCTGTCTGATTTAGTCTGTGATTTAAATACATTGTTGAAATGTAATTCTGACAGAGTTTTGGTATTTTCAAGAGCTATACTTGTTTGTCTTGTATAATGGGGAGTTTCTGAAATCACCATCTAGTGAATCAGTTTGCCTTAAAGCCACTTTGAGTGCAATCAAAGTATGTGTGGAAATCTCATTACACTCAAAGGAAAGACAAAATAACTTCCTTTTAGGTTTGCTCTGCCTCGTAGAATAGTAGAAAGCAAGATAAAAGCAGCCTAGACGGGTTCATCCAGATCTATTATGAAGTAATCTCTTTATCATAAAGCAGAAATAACCTTTTCTTTTGTCTCTGTTTGAAGTGTTTTCAGTTCTTTCCAAACCGCAGCAAAGACAAAGTAGCTCATTTTCTCAGGCCGAGAACGTCTGTCTTGCCTTCTGCATCCCATTCCCTAACAACAGATCAATTAGAATCGAGTTGCAGTAAGCGGGATGCATCGATCTATGATCATAATTTCCATAAATGCCATGAGTCCAGAGGCACAATTGATCCAGGCTAGACAGGGCATTTTGTCTATATATGAGCATTATTTGCATCATAATGGGAGACACCGTGGCTATAGACTGAAGATATATTTTTACATGAAGATCATCGTGGAAAATAAAAATCCCAAGTAGGCCTTTTTATTACCTCAACTGCATCTCAGCCTCATTTAGAGAATAAATAGGGATTACACAGAGACTTTTAAACGTCTCAATCCTTCACATTTCTTAATTGCACTGCACAAATGCATAAAGTGTTCATTCTGATATTTGATGACAGAAGACAATTATTACTGTGTTTTCGCCTCCTACTGTTTTTACTGTACATCGTCCAATGAAATTGATCAATAACTCCCTCTCAAGTGCAATGTGTTTTCAGTGTATATAGTATAGAGCTATAGACTCAAGATCTTTTGAATGTGAATGTTGTTAAGATGTCACCGGGGTATTTTAGAACATTTTAACATGTTGACCCATTTTGCCTCAGTAATAATACATTTTCTTGGGCAAAACTCCACAATGATTTAGGATGTTGCCAGGGCATTGCTACGTGGTTGCTAGGGTGTGGCTATGCAGTTGCTAGGGCATTCTGGGTGGTTTCTCAGTAAATCTGATTGCTTAATATAGCACATTTAAATATGAACAGATTATATGTATCCAGGGTGTTTATTGTAAGGATCATTTTAAAGATAAAGGTTTTAGATGGAAAGATGCACACATTGTAAAAACATTAGTCTATTTTAAACACTCTTCATTCTTTTTGCACTGATTAATATTAATGTGACCCTGTTTCAACTTCTACAAAGGAAATCAATAAATACAGTTTCACACAGCGCTGGTGTGTGAAAACACAAACTCTAAAGGTCAGCAGCCAGTCACTCGATGGCGGGAAGCTAAAATCTCCCTTCAAGGCTTCAAAGCAAACCGCTTATTATTGTCAGAGATCCGTCATTTCACAGCCCAGGAGGAAACTGTGGGATCGACTACACAGTGCCACCTACAGACATAAACTGTTCACTTATGACACTGTTAACTTTATTATAAATGCCACATACATATGCATTTATTTTTGGTCTTTTGGCAGATATATTTGGGGGGAAATACAAAGAGGACAGCATGAGAGACAATAGTACAAAAAGTAAGCTACTTGTGCAGTCCACAGCTTTGACTACAGATAGGATTATTATTTCATTTCTTTTGAAACAAATTTAGCAAAAGTGTTAAAAGCTTGGAACTTGTGAATGAATCTTGCAGTTTTTAAAGGGATAGTTTACCCAAAAATGAAAATTCTGTCTTTAATTACTCACCCTCATGTGGTCCCTTTGTTCATATTCAGAACACAAATTAAGATATTTTTGATTTCTGAGAGCTCTCTGACCGTCACATAGACAGAACAGATACTACCACGATCGCAGAACCAGATTTTACCAAGTGCGACATGTTCCTGGGTCAACATTGTTATTAACCAATCAGATTTGAAGAACAAGTTTATCATTTTTGTGAAGTTTAGGCTTACAATCAGTGTTTGTTGCATGTACATGAGTCATGTATCTATAATTTCCTCTGATTTTAGGGATTACTCATGGTTAAGGTTAGGTTTAGGTGTAGGGATATGGTCAAGATAAAATTTTTGTATAAAAATGTTGTTCCAGGGTCAACAATATTGGGGTCTAATTATTTGAAAGCACAAAAACAGCTTATTTTATTCAAATGTATTCTTAAAAGCGGCTTATGAAATGTTTTCTTTTTCCTCAGAAATTCTGTTCTGTAACTGTTTTTTTTTTTAAATGTATGGATAAAACATTCATTTAATTTAATTTATCTTTACATTATTGAAAATCAAATTTGATTTATTTATTTTGGCAAACAAAGGGTTTTACTATTCAAATTAAAACAAGAAATGTTGTGATCAAAATTAAGTTGTAATAATTGTAATAGTAGCCTAGTAGTAGCAGTATGTATATTCTGACAATATGAATATATTTCTGCCGCAGTGTCTTCCAAGTTTGACTTTTATTTTGACGGTTTTCCGTGAATACCTTCACAGTTCTGTGTGTATGTGATATGAGCTAGTTTTACTCAAATCAAACGGTAAAATGCTCATGAAGTGACTCTCAGAGCAGTTCTGGAGGTGTTGTTCATGTATGTCCTCATTTAGTGAGACGGCAGACGCTGAAGTCACCGCGAGCGTCACGCGCTTCAGTCTATGTGTAGTAAACAACAGCGCGCGATATATAGAGCAGACTTCATATGTTTTCGAATCGCTCTCGCGGATGTCAAACACTGATCGATCTGAACACAGTTCTGCAGGCTCACTGCTTTACATAAAAGGAAGTGAAATAGACATAAAAAATTATAATACAGGGAATTCAAAAACAAACAAAAAACATATATTAAAATCACGACAATAAAAACGAAATTATATAAAATAGATTTTAAATTAATTTAAATCAGTTAAGAATAGGAAATGATTCTATATAGTGTAATCAGTTCGGATATAGCACAGTGCTCATTCAACAAATGCACAGCTAAACAGATGCGTTTTGACTGGATTTAAATGTGGCTAATGTTTTAGTACATTGGATCTTTTACTGGAAGCTTATTCCAACGGCGGGCGGCAAAATAGCTAAAAGCAGACTCCCCTTGTTTTGTGTGAACTCTTGGTATTTCTAACTGACTCGATCCTACTGATCTGAGTGCTCTGTTAGCTTTATATTCAGTGAGCATATCTGAAATGTATTTAGGTCCTAGGCCATTGAGTGACTTATAAACGAGTAAAAGTACTTTAAAATCAATCCTAAATGTAACTGGAAGCCAGTGTAAGGACCTGAGGACTGGTGTGATGTGCTCAGATGTTCTGGTTCTAGTCAGGATCCTGCAGATGTGTTCTGGATGAGCTGCAGCTGTCTAATGCTCTTCTCTGGAAGGACACCATTACAATAATCCACCCTGCTGGTGATAAAGGCATGAACAAGTTTCTCCAAATCTTGACTGGAAACAAAACAGCTAATTCTTGCAGTGTTTTTGAGATGATAGTATGCTGATTTAGTTACTGCTTTGACATGACTACTAAAACTAAGGTCTGTCTCCAGAATCACCCCAAGATGTTTGACTTGATTTCTAGTTGTTTGACCCCTAGAATCAAGGTATGCATTCACCTTGAGAACTTCATCTTTGTTTCCAAATGCAATGACTTCAGTTTTTTCATTGTTTAACTGAAGAAAGTTCTGGCACATCCAACTGTTCATTTCATCAATGCATTGGCAGAGGGAGTCAATTGGGCTATATTTATTTGCAGATAAGGCTAGGTAAATCTGGTTAAAATTAAGGTTAAAGATTTGTTTCTCTAACCCCTAAATATGTAAACAGTACTACATATGTTTTATTTAACAATCGCCCCTAACTATTTGTGAGATCTGTGTCTAGTTAATAACTGTTTTCCCCAGTCCTTCCCTAATGTGACAGAGACAAACTGCCCTCTTCAGTCCCCTGCTGTGTTGTTCTGTGGGGATAAAGAACCAAACACTCAAGCTCATTAACCAGATTGTTTATGGCGTCGCCCTCTGAGTTTTACATGGTGTCACATACTACACACTACAATACAGCAGTGTTTCTCAGTAATACAGCTGGACTCATGATGTGTGTGACTTCCAGATGTCAGAGATGGTGGATCAGACCACATGAATGGTTATAAATATAACACCAACATTTCAAACATTTCCATTTTGTTAATGAACCAACCCCGGTGTTGATTTATAATAGAGGAAGTTATGATGATATTTAACAAAGCAAATGCAGATAATGTAGAGAATACATCTTGTGTGCATCTCGGGGGTTCGATATTCGCAAAATGACACGATCAGACATGATGGATAACTGGCTGCAACTAAATGTGTTTGGAGTGCAACTTCACAAACAGTAATGCAGTGAAATGAGGGAATGTGTAATTGCTTTTGTGTATAAATGCATCTTAGTGTGCATATACAGTAGCCTGCATGCACGTGAGAGCTGTTTTCGGACTCAAAATTACCAAATTACTGCCAGACATCATTTCTTTCGCAGCCACTAAGCATTAGACCATTTTTCCATCTCATCTCTACGACATTACCTTGATTGAAAAATGGTAATGTAGATGCATAATGAAGAGAGCTAATATCCTGCGGTCAAAAAGACAACCTAATAAAGTCAGTAGATGTCCATTTATGCACCGCGGCACCATGCAGCTGAAGTTTATTATCTGACAGATGACTGAATTACCTTCTCAAAACAAGGTAAATGTCTTGTGATGATAGCGGTGACTAGTATCTCAAAAGGGATTATTAGGATAATTGTTTGTTAGCAAACATCTCTGCTGCTCATACTTGGTTAAGGTGGTTAAGGTGCAATCATATTTATGGTTGTCCATTATATTTTCTGTGCAAAATTCATTCGTTTCAATAGGAATACACACAATTGGGAATTTTGCATGAGGGAGAAAGACTTGTCTCATGCAAATTTGACCAACTTGACCAACAGAAATCTGCTGGGTTTAAAAATGACTTTTGAGTTAAATAATTTCTATGCATATAAAGTCCATTTCTTACATGGACCAAAATGGGCCGTCCTTAAACTAAACGCATCATGGCAGTGAGTTTTGCACAGGTAAACAACACTTGATTTTAATTAAAAATCATGCTGATAACATTACTGTTTATATTCTTTCTAAAGTATAATGTGTTTAATTATATTAGATTGTGCACAGTGCAGTAGGTCTGTACAGAAAGATGCATCTGCGCGTGGAATATCCTGCGGAGACGTCATGTGATGCATGTCTTCAATAACAGCACACTTCTGATCTGCTGGAAAGGACCGCTGATGGTTTGTGAATCAAAGCCTCTCTTTTATTGCTCCATCTGTTTCCTCTGGATACGACCGGCTTTGGCTTTCTTTGGCTGTAATGCCACATTTGATTTAATCTGGTTTTCCTTTACTCACACTCCTCCCTTAATGCCAGGTTTATTTTGTGTCTAACAATACTTCCCATAGGAAAGAAAAATCACAAATGGGATCTTTAACATCTCGGTTATTTCTCCTAGATGGCGATGAGATTACATGGACAGCAAATGAAGACTGAACTCTACACAAAGTTCTTCTCCCAAGAAACCGGTGTGAGTTTGAAAAATGTGTCGAAACTGTTCGGATGGTTTTAAGATGTCCGCATGATTTTCAGCCTATCAAAAGTCCTTCTGTGTTTTTGATTTTCATCTAATTTCATTGTCATTGCTATCGTGATGTTTAGTGACATCGTCACAGGTCATAAAATGAAAATATTGATACATCTACTATATCTTCTAATGTTGATACAGCTTTTTGGCACTGCATTGCAATCTTAAGCTTATTGTTTGTCCTTCATGCAAAGTTCAATAATATCACAATAATATGTTTCCAAATTATTAAATCTATAATTTCTATAATCAGCAATATTTCTAAGATATCTTTTCCTGCAGCTGACCAATTAATAAATAAAATAAAAAGTGCAATAATACAAATAATTGTATTGATAATTCAATCAACAATGCATTATTAACAATTTAATTGTTAATTGATTTTATGTAATTTATGCAATACTTATGATATAATTCAATGATTTTTAATTTAGTAATTAAATTATTTATTGCTTATTTTTATGCACTTTTTGACTGATTAAATGGAGAGGAGACCATAAGTAGATGATACAGAAATATTTATTATGTTTTCAGACCTAACAAACAAAAATCAAAAATGTCATTATGTAGGAAACCAATACCAAAATCTGAATATAAAGTCAATTATATTATACTTAATAAAAATGTGAACATTTCTCATCAAATTCCTTCATGACCAAATAATCTGAGCTGCTATCAAACTTGATTTTATATATCTATACTTCTACTGTATGTCATTGATTTTATCACTTGTGTCTTTGTTTATTTCTTCTAAGGATTTTTTGGAGTAACATCTGAGACATATTTGATACTTGAAAGAAACAACTTCTCCTGAGGTGAAGAGCAACCGGCCCAGAGAAGCTCATGTTGAGCATGTGTCCTCCAGCTTCTCATTCCCACAGATCCTCTTATCCCAGCTGCACCTCGGGAATATTTGATCATGTGACATAACAAAGCATGGGTTAAACAAAGACAAGCGCTAGCAGATGTGTGGGAGCAGCAGGCTCCGGATCATTCACTTCTCGAGGTAAAACATTTGTCATCCGCATCCACTCAGAGCCAAGCGTTTGGCAAGCGTCTTTATCGTTTCTTACCACACTGCTGCCACACAAAGAAACACACAGCTATAAACATCATGTAGCTTACAGGCCTGTATGAAAGGAAGAATCACAAATGAGATCTTTTTAATATCTCAATTGTTTCTCCTAAACAAATATGAGATTACATGGTCATCAGATGGAGACACTTGCTTAAAGGAGTTTTATTTCAACAAAGAAATGTTAGCAGAAAGTTGATACTGCTGCAGATGAAGGTAATTAAACATGTTTTCCTCTAGGGGTCACAGCAAAGTGTAGATAAATGAAGACCGATGCTGTTTGAAATCGTTCAGCACATCAGATTAACATAAGCTTTCATTGACAAATACACTTTTGAATAAATCAGCTTTCCATTGATGTATGAGACAATATGTGGCCGAGATACAACTATTTGAAAATCTCCTTTTGTCCAAATGAAGTCCTTGACAATGCATATTAACCCAAAAATAATTTAGATATATTTATGGTAGAAAATGTACAAAAGAATCTTCATGTAACATGATCTTTACTTGATATCCTAATGTTTTTTGGCATAAAAGAAACATTGATGTGTTGGGTCAAATGTGTTGTTGGCTATTGCTACAGATATACCGGTGTACTTATGACTGCTTTTGCTCTCCAGGGTCACATAAAATCACAAATACAAGTCTTCTGACCTGTCACATACTCATCTGATGTATGTTCATGTTCACATGTTCATCTGATGTTTACAAGACCAATCATAGTTCATGTTTGGAATGGGATGCTTATACTGCACAGTATATATGTTGGCTATGGTTTATTAAATAGCGTGCACAACAGTGCTGTATGTAGTATACAGTGATAATGTTTCAAACATAATTGTTACCATATACTCAACATATTTATTGATTTGGCATCTCAGAAATGCTATTTACTTATTTGTTTATTTGTGTATTGTATTTATTTATTTATCTATCAATTTTTTCATTCCATTTGTAATCCAATTTTGGGAGAAAATAAATTTTGTTAGTCTGGTTATATCAAGAGTAGTAATGCCAAAAGTAAGAATGGCTGATAACGTTTCCACTGATTATGTCACTTTAAAAAGGGAAGAACAAGTAAAATGCATTGCATTTCAGCTCAGGAAATATAATATATTAGCTTTGTCTCCACACACACACACACACACACACACACACACACACACACACGCACACACGCACACACACACACACACACACACACACACACACACACACACACACACACACACACACACACATATATATTAGTGCTTTCAAACATTTAATTGCATCCAAAATAAACGTTTTTGTTATCATAATACAGTATATGAGTGCACTGTGTATTTTGATTATGTATATATAAATACAAACACATGCATGTATATATTTAAGAAAAATATGTTATGTTTATATATTAGATATATTTATATATAATATTAAATATGATAATATGAATATATAAATGTATTTACATGTACATATTTTCAAAATATATACTGAATGTTTATATTATATACATAATAAATAAACAAAGTAAGCATACATGTTATGCAAACAAAAACTTTTATTTTTGATGCAATTAATCGCGATTAATCATTTTTCAGCACTAATATATATATAATATACACACGCACATTTATTGCCAGGGTGATATTGTGCACATTTTGACAAATGTGTTTGGTCATGCATCTAAAAAAAGATTTATACTGAACTTGTAATAGTATTATTAGCATGCTACTCTTTCTGCTATATTTAGATGTAGCTGAAATAATAACAGGACTATGCTTCTATGCTATTCTGAATTCAGCCAGCCTGAAAGCCTTTCATATGAAGGGCTCAGCTTCTACATGGCATATAATTACAGCTGGCGCTGCCCTCTAGTGGCGTGAGACTCTCTATAAATGACAGGCTCAGAGCTCATTTAGCATGTTTCATAATGAGCAGCTGTTGCCTGTCTGTGTCTGCGGGGAGTCGAGGGGTCACGGATACCTGCTTCCTGTGGTCCCCAGCAGATGGCCCTTGCTTTCTGGCACCGGAGTCACAGACGCCACCGGTCCCATTCAGGGTCCCCTGGGCCAAATTAGAGGCCATTAATGGAGTTACTCAGAACAGCATAATAGGGTTGATAGGCAGCTCCAGCTGATCTGAGACCTGTCCTTTCACAGCTTCCTCTCGTGTCAGAGCGTTTAGCACAGCATGTCGTAAAATTCTGTGAAAGACTAACACAACACGCCAACAGATAAACACGCTTTATGCTCGTGAGGGGATCAGTGGTGTGTTTTGAAGGATAAAGTGTGAAAGAATCCATTGCAACTTCTGAAAACAGTGAATTTAGGCTGTATTTCCTTTAAGAATGGTGTTTTTCCCTCTTACTTAGAATATGGTGCTTTGGTGTAAATGAGGGGAAAAAACACAGAACTGAGTAGAATTGTCTTTTTTTTTACTAACATTATCTAATATATATATATATATATATATATATATATATATATACAGGTGCATCTTAATAAATTAGAATGTAGTGGAAAAGTTCATTTATTTCAGTAATTCAACTCAAATTGTGAAACTCGTGTATTAAATAAAGTTCAATGCACACAGACTGAAGTAGTTTAAGTCTTTGGTTCTTTTAATTGTGATGATTTTGGCTCACATTGAACAAAAAACACCAATTCACTCTAAACAAATTTGAATACTTCATAAGACCAATAAAAAACATTTTTAGTGAATTGTTGGCCTTCTGGAAGGTATGTTAATGTACTGTATATGTACTCAATACTTGGTAGGGGCTTCTTTTGCTTTAATTACTGCCTCAATGCGGCGTGGCATGGAGGTGATCAGTTTGTGGCACTGCTGAGGTGGTATGAAGCCCAGGTTTCTTTGACAGTGACCTTCAGCTCATCTGCATTTTTTGGTCTCTTGTTTCTCATTTTCCTCTTGACAATACTCATAGATTCTCTATGTTCAGGTCTGGTGAGGTCATGGTAATTCAACCAACTTTTGGTGCTTTTGGCAGTGTGGGCAAATACACGAGTTTCACAATTTGAGTTGAATTACTGAAATAAATGAACTTTTCCACGACATTCTAATTTATTGAGATAAACCTGTGTATTAGTGCTATCAAATGATTAATCACGATTAATCACATCCAAAATAAAAGTTTTGTTTACATAATATATGTGTGTGTTCTGTGGCTATTTATTATGTATATATACATACACACATGTATATATTCCAGAAAAGAAATGCTTATGCTTATATTATATATATGCTATATTTATAATATAAATTATTTGACTATAAATTCAGACATGTAAATATTTTCTAAATATACACTGTATGTGTGTGTGTTTATACAGTATATTATGTAAACGAAAACTTTTGTATGCGATTAATCGCGATTAATCATTTGACAGTACTCAATATACACACACATATATATATATATATAGAGAGAGAGAGAGTGTGTGTGTGTATATATATATATATATATATTTTTTTTCTATGCATATTTAACATGGATAAGCATAATTCCTTTATAATATAAATAATATTTTCATATTCTTTTTCAATTTGATCTAATAAAACCCTTGTATTAATTATCCAAGTGTAAAGAAATCTTTTTTTTAATTGATGACATGTAATGTATCTTATTTAAAAAATATAGATTTTAATTAAATTATCTCGTGAAAGCCCTTGTTCAAAAATATCAATGTCCATAATTAAAATAAATGAATCTCATTTATTTTTACAACTATAAAAGAAGCATTTGTAATGATAACTAGTGATGCATCCAATTTTAATATAATTAATAATTTAATAAATAAGTTTCCAATGTTTTCTGATAAAACCCTTGAATTACAGTATAAAAAATTCAGTATGTCCTGATGAGGCATAATTAACATAAATAATTAACGGAATTAACATAAATTTATTTTATTCCATAATGATGACAATACATTCTTTTTTAAATATATATTTTATAATACGTTTGCCTATGTTGTCATATGATCAGATAAAAAGTACTAATATTGTGAAACAAGTCTGTAAAGTTGGCAGCAGTTAAACACAGCTCAACAGCTTCTTAATTGGCATGGGCTGGAGGGGAAATTAATTGAACTAATTGGCGGAGTCAAAATTGAACCTGACCTTTCCAGCCAATCAGCATTAAGAGAGAGATAGATAAATAGTTGCATCCTTTGAAAACGCACAGGAATGCATTGAGAGACCAACAATGGGAGGAAGTTCAGTGGTTATTGATATTGTTTTTATAGTTTCATGTGGACTATTGTGTCGTGCTGAAACATTGAATCAAGCGGAACCATCTGTAGAACAGGGCTTTAGTCAAAATGCCGTCTCCAGACATCCAACGCCAGTGCCAGGGCCTGCACCGTTCGATCAAAGTGCGGTAGCATCCAACATGTTTCAAAACTTCATTGAATCTAGGAGACCTGCCCCAGCAATGGTGGGACGTCCATCACAAGAGTTTGTCCAGATACCAATGCAAGGACACTCCCAGAGAACCAACTACGTATCCGTGCCTCTTCAACCTAGCAGGCCTTTGAAAAGCCAAAGACCTTTTGGACCAATACAAACAGTTGAGACAGTCTCACAAACCCAACAGGGATTCCAGAAGCCCATTCCTGGTCCTGACCTGTATCCCGATGTGAAGGATGAGGTGGTTCTGGAGCCAGAGTTTGAACCCAGGGTGCCAGTGCCAGCGAACACTGTCGAGGTTCAATGTGGAGAGGTCTCTGTCAAAGTGCAGGTGAAGCAAGATTTCTTGGGGAACAATCAGTTGATCAACCCCTCTGATCTGACACTGGGTGGTTGTCCATCTGTTGGATTTGATGACCATGCCAGGATTGTTGTCTTTGAGTCAGCGTTACAAGAATGTGGGAGCACATTGACGGTACTGTATGTCCTGATAAGTGTGTTTTCTCCAGCTGTTAAGATTAGTCTAAAATGATACACAAATCCTTTCCAAAGTTGTCTTTGGTGTTCTTTGTGGTCACCTGAATTAGAAGTGTGACTGACCAGGGGAACCATAACATGTGCACATGATTTAATCTTTTACAAGTCTTCTCTCTTGAGTGATATAAAAAAAAAAATGTATTGTTAAATGATATTTTATATTTTATAGAATTTCTTTTTTTTTTTTGCATCTTTATTTTTTTTTTTTTGTATTTTTTTTTTTATCTTTTACTTTTTTTTTTTTTTTTTATAATGTGTATTGATATCTGTGTACCACTGTTTCTTTTCAGATGACTGCAGATTCTCTTGTTTATTCCTTCGTTTTGGTGTATTCCCCTTCCCCTGTTCCTAACACACCTATCGTGAAAACTAATGAAGCTATGGTTGCACTTGATTGCATCTACCCAAGGTAAACCTCTTTAAACCTTTCAATCTAACGTGGTAGCATAACCAAACTTTAGTTTATACTTTGAAATTGAAAACAAATAAATGTTTGATTTGCAGATTTAGCCTTTTACGAGAATAAGATGATTATTTCAGGAATTCTAAATCTAACTTTTTCTTAATTTTGTTTTTGAATATTTCTTCTACATGTGTGTATTATGTAACATCTGCCATTTTGCATTATAAGAGTATTCTTGACATTACCATGGCACTAAAGGTTGTCGTACTTCCTTTGCTTCTCCACATGCTGTGCATGGTTTCTTGTAACTGTCAGGAAACACAATGTGAGTAGTAATGCGTTGCGTCCCACCTGGATTCCCTATGTTGCAGCAAAAGCTGGTGAAGAACAGCTACACTTCTCCCTCAAACTCATGACTGGTACGGCATCTTCTAGCATTATTTAGTTTAAATTCTTAATCTGATTATCTTAACCTGTCCTACAGATGACTGGAGGTATGAGCGACCGTCTAACACTTACTTTCTGGGAGATTTCATTAACCTGGAAGCCTCAGTGGTGCGTGCGAATCACGTTCCTCTGCGGGTGTTCGTGGAAAGCTGCGCAGCGACTTTGGGCCCCAGCGGGGAAGCCGCCACCATGTACACGTTCATCGAGAACAGCGGGTGAGCGACTCTACCAGACAGACCTTTTGAGTGCTTTATTATTGTGCCATTGTTGGTTAATGCTCTTAACTAAAATCTTTAGATGCATGATGGATGCCAAGCTGACAAATTCCAGGTCCAGGTTCATATCCAGGATACAGGATGACAAGTTACAATTTCAGCTTGAGGCGTTCAGATTTAAGCAAGATTCCCAAGGAATGGTGAGTCCATTAAGCCCCCGATGTATTTCCATAGAAGAACAAACTGGTGTGGTTTCTAAAAAAATGTTTATTTGTAGTTTTTCACCTCAGCTGTGGATATTTTCTCCATTTCTTCTCGTTCTGTCAAGATCAGATGCGTCTAAAAGCATGAACACGCTGGACAGCTGCATTATTAAAAACTGAAGTTGTAATTCTAATTTAAAAGCAATGCTGACAATGTATATTATCATATAAAGTCATTTAGAGATGAACCTGACATTATTAGAGTGCTGGAGCAAACGTATCCACATAGATGTAGTCGCATGCTTTCTTAATTTTCTGTTTTCTCACCATTGTAATTTTGTTGTTTATTAAAAGCTCTCAAGGTGTTAGTCTAACCGGGATGTTAATGCTAATTAAATAATGCTGCTCAGGTATTTTGAACTTATAACTCTTAAGTAATAAACGAAAAAGAACTTTGCAGTGAATATATATATATATATCTGGGCTTTTTTTGTACAGTTTGCTCCATTTACACTTGATCCAGATCAGACATCTGTTCATCTGAGTTTTTCTGCCCAGATCTACATCACTTGTCTTTTGAAGGCTACTACCACTTCCAGTCCCACTGATACGAACAAGGCCTGCTCGTATGTTAAAGAAACAGACAGGTATGGGTAATGCTGGAAGCACGTTTAGCGGTCTCCGTTCAACAGGTAATGTTTGTTTGTGTAACAGCTGGACTGCTGTAAACGGAGACGATCAGGTGTGTGGCTGTTGTGAGACTAGCTGCACCATGAGGAAGGGCAGAAGTCTGGATGCTGATGGTATTGTTCCACTTTTACATTCTGAATTTATTTGGAGGGGTATAAACTACTGCTGTGCAGCTTGAGAATGTTATTTCAATTTTTCTTTTTCTTAGTTTCCACATCGGAAGATGAGGCTTCTATTGGGCCGATTTTTGTCCATCAACGGCTGTCAGTGGAGGATGAGCCTCTACTGCAAATGTACCAGTCTTCTCAGGCGTTGTCAAAAGATGCAGGTGACCATTTTGATATCAATCTTACAGAGCCCAAACTTTTGAACCGTAGTGTATGTCGACTATTAAATGCACTTTTTTTTTTTAAAGCATCTAAAAAATGTTAAGATGGCATTTCAAGTTAAAAGATCAGATATAAAGATCAGAAGAATGGCTTTTCTTTTGAATTAATGGATTTACATCTGTAAAACAGCTTGTGACCGCCATAATTGAAAAAGTGGCTCAGAAAAGTGATGTTGTGGCTACGTCAAGAGTAATTTAAGAATCCAAATATGTTTTGGGGCCACTGTAAATACAAAGATGTAGGTCTCGGTCAAGCATCCATGTCGAAGGCCTGACTTCTCTCTTTTTCTAGAGTTTTCCATTGAGTTGGTGCTCATAGCTGGTTTGGTGGTTGCAGTTGGACTATTGTGTGTCATAATCCTTGGAACGTTGTTTTACCAAAGGCGGCAGAAACGGCTTGCGTTGACTTGTGAAGGATAATAAAAGCCGTTTTATCTAAATGGGTGTGTTTGTTTCTTTGGTCCGGTGTTGCCTGCAGTTAGTTGGTTAAAGCCCATTCGCTTGTTTCTGTTCAGAGGATCCCATTTGTAGTAAGTGACCCTTACTCCTGCAGCACGGTTTTCCAGTTTGGAGCACGGTAACTATTTTCTGTTCATGGTTTTTCAGTGCTCTTTTCAGTATAAGCGACAAATACACTTGTGTACGTGTTTGTATGCTTTTAGAGGAAAACAATTCAATTCAAATGAATAGTTCTAGCTGATAAGATTGTTAATCCACTTTTTATTAAGAAAATATTGAATGTGCAATGAAATAAAACTGCGTTTGACCTGTATGCTACTGTTGAAGAGTTAGGTGTCACTGAGATATAATTGATTTATTTTTCTATGAATAATCTGTATCTAAAATATCTGGGAGCACAACAACATGCTGCTTGAGCAGCAAATCTGCATATTAGAATAATTTCTGAAGCATCATGTGACACTGAAGAGTAAAGATGTTAAATTCAGCTCTAATTACATTATTCGAATAAATGCCTATTTTAAACTGGAATAGTTGAGCATAAGTGCATTTTAAATATCTTAATCCCATATGTAACCTAAATTGGTCATCTAAACCTTGTTTGACCTCTGAATAAAAGATTTGAGATTTCTTCTAAACTGTAGATTTATGTTCCAAGCTTTATTTTTCTCTTTAGAGAACATGGAGCAGTGAGACCCTTGCAAACCAATCCAAAGTGATATTTTGGTGACTGAGTTTTATGGTCCATGTCTTGCATCTTAAACTGACTGCATCCGGACACAGGGCTCATGGGAACAGGAAGACAAATAGACGTAATTAAAATGGCCATAAAAGCAATGGGAAGCTTTATTAATATTAAGTGGGGTATAGAAGTATAATGGTGTTTGGTGTCGTGTTATTTTTGTGTGTTTTACAAACACATCATTGACTTCAGTGACCCAGTAATGAATAATAAACCACATGTTTTATGGTGCTGCAGTTTGCTGTCCTCCAAAATGCCCAGAACGAGATGCTGGCAATGCTCATGTGGAAATTATTATAATTCAGGGCAGTTATGATAAATTACTAAATGTTGTTGTGAAATAAAATGTGTCAGTCAAATCACAGTGTTTGTGTGCAAAATAAATATTTTAAAAGGAATCAAAATTACAATAAAGTAATACATTAAGTAGCCATAAAGGCAAGCAAATATCGAACTTTTTTTTCTGTTTTCGTGTGTGTACATGGACAGACTACGGTGGCCGAGAGAGATCAACACATTGCAAATAGAAAAAAAGACCTGCAAATTAAGAGAACTACTTCTATTTGCTGCTAATACTCACAACACAACTAAAGAAAGAAAGAAGTCTTTATTTGGTTGTGTTGTGAGCGTTTGCAGCACGTGCTTGCACCTGCTTGATTTGCTGGTGTTTTTCAGGAACATATTAACATTATGGATTGATGCACAGCTGTACAATAAAATGCAATAAAAAAATTGACTAAAAAGGTTATAAAAGAGTAAACTGTGCCTGCAAAAATAGATATATGTAAAAAAAAAAAATTCTGTAAAAAGTCTAAACATCTTTAGAATAAGATCAATTTAACGAAGTCAAAACTTCTTCACATATTACCTTTAAGATAATGTATTTTGAATCAGTGTATTTTGATACTATATGTACATTCAATTTTTGTTGTAACTATATATCAAATATATTTTTGTATTTGTTAATGAAAAACATAATGTATATATATTATAATTTTTTTAAAGCCATTATTTTTCATATAATTTTTTCTTGAATGTGTATTCTTTCATTGGCTGGTTTTTATAAGTATAACAACTTCATTGTTTTTTTTTTTCTAACAGCCTTTTTGTTTCATTATATTAATATATTATTAATTTAGAATTTGTTTAAACATGTTAATGCATAAACATGCACAATTTTGACACTTTTATTATTAATTCATATTTCAGTTTTCATTTGTAAATGATGTCATTCTAGATTTACAGTGTGTAATTTCCTTTCTGCATTGTTTATGAGTAGCCCACTGTCTTCTAATAAAGCGCTTCAGTTACTGTAGTCTCGCTGCGGATGACCCTGTTCCTCTAGTGTATGAATGAGGAAGACCAACCCAGATAAAGATGACAAAGGCCTGCTGTCATGAAGCGAGACGAACCCTGTCAGAGCTCATAATTAACTGCTTTAATGAAGACCACCGTCAACAATGAAATGTTCATAATGGAGGAGGAGATTTAATTACCTTTCTTTTGCAGCCCTAGTTCCAGACACTCAGGAAACAATTAAGTTCCTGTTAGTCTGTGTAATGGCCCAGAGTCTGGGCTTCACTGACCTCCTCCATTAATAACTCATACATGTCTTCAGATCACAGACTTCACTTCAGGGTTTTCAGGAAATGGTGAGCCAATTGTCTTGGTAAAATGAAGGGACACAGAGGTCATTTCAGCAGCTAATTCTGGATTCTGTGGTGATGACTTGTTACCAGTCAGTCAGGCACTTTTCCATTTCGAAGTGTTCATATTTATA
The DNA here is from genome assembly GCA_027564155.1 of Gymnocypris eckloni scoliostomus. Taxonomy (NCBI): domain Eukaryota; kingdom Metazoa; phylum Chordata; class Actinopteri; order Cypriniformes; family Cyprinidae; genus Gymnocypris; species Gymnocypris eckloni. The sequence continues at coordinate 13,113,280 of CM050416.1, read as the reverse complement.
CCATTTAACTTGTGATGCTTGTTGTCTACTACATGGACAAATCTTTAGAAGACATTTTAGCTTGGATGATGACCTTTGACTCTTATATTTGACCCTATAATTCTATTTGACTGTTTTCTTTATATTAAAGCATAAATTCAAACTGACAAATGTCTTTACCTTGTAGCTCTGGAATATTTACCATTCTTCTGCTGCAAAGGACAAATGTGTACCCTACATGTTCCAGTGCTGAATTAACAGGAACAAGACACACACACACACACACACGCATACACAAACACACTATAATTCCCTACATCTTTCAAAAATACTCCGTGTGAGCATATCTTGCTTTTCTTTATTCTAGTAAGGACACACAAGCCTAGTCTCACATCTTTCTCATGTCTTGGTTTTGATTTTGTGAAACAAAAATTTGGCAACTATGTTGATTAATTCGTTTTTTTTATATATGAACCTGTGTAGTTTAACTAGAAACACACATACACATTCAAAACCACGTGAAGGATTTAAATAATTAAATAATAGTTTTTTTTTGTCCATGTGTGAAGTGTGCAGAAGTGTGGAGTAGGTAAAAATGTTACCCTACCCTCAGCACAATGCAAAACAAAGACACAGCTTGTGTTCGCAAAAGCACACTGCTGTGCTATATTACTATTGTTACAGTATGTAGTAGTATTACAGTATAGTATGCACAATCTCTGACTGTTTTGTATACATGGAATATCTGTGTGACAATGCAACGCGACAACTTGACCTTCCATTTCCAGGATGAATGAACCTATAAGTAATGTTAGCAATTATGTTTACTCATTATTTGATTAGACAGACAGGTGCATCTCAATAAATTAGAATGTAGTGGACAATTCATTTATTTCAGTAATTCAACTCAAATTGTGAAACTCATGTATTAAATACATTCAATGCACACAGACTGAAGTAGTTTAAATCTTTGGTTCTTTTAATTGTGATGATTTTGGCTCACATTTAACACAAACCCACCAATTTTACAGTGTAAACCGTGTTTATTTAATATCCGAGATTCACAATTTGAGTTGAATTACTGAAATAAATGAACTTTTCCACGACATTATAATTTATTGAGATGCACCTGTGAATGCATTTTATTTATACTGCAGCACATACTACCAAAAATACAAGGTAGCAGTGTGTAGAGGGATTTTCAACCCTGCTCCTGGAGAACTACAGTCCTGCAGCTTTCAGTTCCAACCCTGCTCCAACACACCTGTCTGAAAATAACACGTAGCCTTGAAGAGCTTGATTGGCTGGTTCAGGTGTGTTTGATTGGGGTTGGATCTGAAATCTGTAAATCTGTGGGACGGTATCTCTCCAGGAGCAGGGTTGGAGACCCCTGGTTAGTGTAAGTGGCCTGTACTGCATTCGTTCATTAAGACAAACATAGCCTGTATAATGCTGCTCTCTGCTGGTACATTTCCAGTTTGGAGCATAAATAAATAAATTGTAAGTTAAACGATAAAATCTAAGAAAAAAAGTAAGATAACATGAACCATTAATTTTGTATGATGTCTAAGTGTTATATTTTTAACATTTATATTGCTCTTATAAGCTTTTGTGATGTCTGTCTGTCCCCCTTTTCTTTTTCTCCTAATGTCGTTATGTTTTTTTTGCAATAATAATAAAATAAAATATTTAAAAATGAAATGAGTTTATTTCTTCAGGTGGCGCTCGGCTGCTCTGAAAGCCTAATCTTCCATTGAGTCCAATTCAAATCTTAGGACGTGTTTTTTTTATTTACCGTATACATTTAAGTATAACAAATTATAATCGTTCAAGTCAATTAATCCTAAATAACATTTGGTATTGTACATGCAGTGTAAATCCACGCAGGGGCGGAGCTACGGCAGGGGGAGGACCTAGCCACCCTGATCTAAGCTTGACCACCTCTTTGGTCACCCTGCTCAAAACAACTGCGGTTTTGTCCCATTTTCTTGTCAAGAAATGCCTTTATTAAGACGTCTTCAGGTACACGAGTCAAATGAGCTTCAGTAGAACAACTAGATGCCGTTAGGCTGTATCTGTCAGTAAAACATACTTCCCTGTCCTGTCAGCTGTCACTGTGCTCACGGCGCACGCTCCGATCGCGTCATCATTAATAAGCGCACGAGAAACAGCATACGACGCAGTTCTGTCGTCAATTAAGTCATTCAATTACCAAAAAGATTAAATCTGCAAACTGTGCATGCATGTATATATGCATTACATTTCAGAACGTCTCTCAAATGCATACTAAAATATAGTAGACTATATCGTGCAATTCCAGATCACAATAAGCTGATATTTATTTGAATGTATAATTTAATGCACAAGTAAATGTGAGCACAGTGCACTTATTCTAGAAAATATGCGCTATTTTTTCATAAATTTTAAAAGTACAAACGAAAATGAAACCATTTAAATGCAAATCTTTACAATCTGGCATTTATGTGCTGTTGTCTTCCGGTTCACATTCTTATCATAACTGCATGTCTTATCCATGAGTATATAATGTTAGAGAACAAGTTTTGGGGGTTTGAGAACCAGAACCAAACTAACAGAGCAATAAAGCTATAGTGAGCCGCCCCTTTATTAAAATACCTGGAGGTGAGGAATAATACAAAAATGATCATATTCACTCGGTGTTACTTGATATAATAAATCACAAATATCTCAATTACTATTAAGTAGAAATTAAATGTATCCAGCTGTGTTTTAGGCACTAAAATAGTCTAGTACTTTATAGACAACTGCATTTGTATATTGAATTAATGAAGATTTCTGTGCCACCCCAGGCTTGTTGCTGGCCCCTCCCTGGACACCCCTATGAACACATCCTGGCTCCGCCGCAGAATCCACTGCAGCCGCAATGAAGAATAATAATTATTATTATTTTTTTTACGATCATTCATTAATCACAACGAACTGTGATTGGACCATTCTTTTCAGGGCTGAGAAAAGTAGCACTGCCCATTACAGCGCTTTGCCTGGTGGATTTAAGTAGTGTATTAATCACAACGAACTGTGATTGGACCATTCTTATCAGCGCTGAGAAAAGTAACACTGCCCATTACAGCGCTCTGCCTGGTAGATTTAAGTAGTGTATTAATCACAACGAACTGTGATTGGACCATTCTTATCAGCGCTGAGAAAAGTAACACTGCCCATGACAGCGCTTTGCCTTGTAGATTTAAGATGTTTATTGATTAGTGCGCTAGGACCATGAGAAGTCCACAGGTCTTACCAAACCAGTGACGTCGGTCTGTCCCGGTGTTATTGTGTAAGTCATGGACGGTGGAGTTGAACGGTATGCGTTTATCGCTGCAAGGACATAACGTTACAGCACACGCAGACTTTTTGATTTAGCAGCACCAAGGTTCATCTGAGGGGATCATTATTCAAGGACGCACGCGAAAGACTAGAAGGATCTCAGTGACATTTGAAACCGGTTAGTTCATAATCTTATTGGCCTAACACAAGTTTATATGCGCGTGGTATCACATCGTAATACTATGGTACTTTCATATAACGTTACATGGTAATAAATGACACTTACAAAGAAGAACTGTCAGATTCGGACATAGCGTGGTAATACCATGTTATGCATGTAATGTAACGTTACCATGGTGGTGGTGTATTAATAAGTTGGTCTTTTATATATGAAGAGTTAAGATGCAAAATCATCTAACGTTAAGTGCTGTTTTAAATTTTCTTCTAAAATTAGCATTTTTAGCAGGCTCCTAATTTAGTAATTTCACTTTAGTGGCATTGAATATGTTCTTTTCATCACCATTAAAGTGAAATAACTTAACATAAACACAGGAGCCTGAAAAAAATACAAATTTTACAAGAAAACTTTTCATTAGTTATTTTTATGTCTACATTATTTTTAAGTACATCAATTTAAACTGAAATGGGAAATGCTTGTTGCAATTTTTTATATTAAGTAATGATTTTTCTTTATGATTTGTAGTTTTATAGTTTAACTATAATAACGCTGCTACAGACAGTACTTTATACATTTACTGTGGTAGTATACTGTTTTTGGTCATAATACTTATTTTTTTGCACATGTGCTATGAAAATACAAACTTTTCCACTTGTACATGACATTACTGTGGTGTTATTTGTACCTTTAGTAAATACCTTGGAGTAAACACAATAGTGTGTGAATGTGGAATCTATACAGTGCCATAGAAATAGTTTGGGTTGTTGGAAATAAAAGTTGATCAGGTTTCCTCACCATATTGTTTTTTCCAGATATTCTTTGTGTGGGTCCACCATCATCATCATGGTGGAGATGAAGAGTTACTGTGAAGCGGGGGTCTCCATGCAGCAGGTCTGGGTGGAGGGCGGTCTGACTCTTTGCTTTTACTTCACCCTGGTGCCATCCGTCCTCCTCACCCTCTCCTTCCTCTTCGGCACGTTTCTGTGCGTATGCTACAGCCGTTACGGCACAGTCATGGAGCCCAAGTTCATCCCTCGCTCTCGACTCTACCGGCTCCAGGTGGGCCTGTCGGTGCTGCTCGTCCTGCTGGCTCTGGGCTGGATGGTGTTTCGAATCGCTCGGAGCGGAGAGCTGCCGGGGTACGTGGTTGTGTACGGCTGTCTCTCCATGCTGGGCTGGATATGGGCCGTGGCTCTGCTGTGTCTGGAGAGGAGGAGGGTTCTGGTGCGGGACAGAACCAGAGGACACAGTACGGTACTGTTGCTGTACTGGGCTGTAGCGTTTGCGGCCGAAAACCTGGCGTTTGTGTCATGGATGAGCCCTCAGTGGTGGTGGACTCTGGAAACATCCGATCAACAGGTAAGTGTGTGATTTGTTTATGTTATGGAAATTAGCATATGATAATATGTTGCATTAATATAAGAATAGGGGATTTTTTTGCCTGTTTATCATCCACCAAGTGGAAAGTAATGGCTTACCTCTCTTTAACATCATTTATATTGAATTATGTTAAGTTACGCGCCAGATTGTTTTACTTTTTTAAATATTTTTTTTATGTATTGTGTATTGTATTATCATCTATTCCTGTACCATAACGTTGTGCACTGATGCCATTGTTCTGAAGTGTTAGAAAGTGATGACAGATGTAGGAATCCTGCTCACACACCATGACTCAGTATTATGGTAGTCGTGTGAAACTAATATTTATTTACAATAAAGTTTCAGAATCCAGCAGATGAGGTTTAACAACTCCGCAATGACTCAGCAGTTCTGTCAAGTTTGATGGTCATAGAAAAACAGTATTGTAAAGACATTGTCTTTAAGTACTAGACCGAGACGTGTGGAAATATTGTTGAGTCATTGTGTCTTTAAGTACTAGACCGAGACATGTGGAAATATTGTTGAGTCATGGTTAGTTCTAGCTGCATCACTTCCTGCCTGCATTAGCCACACCCCAGCTGTTCAAGATTGGCCAATCAGATCACAGATGTTCTGACACTTCCTGACGTGGAAGTTCACTCTGCTCTTTCTAGTCTTGCTGTAAACATTGAATGTTGAGTGCATGTTGTAAAGATTTTCATAAAAAAGCTTTTACAAACATATTCAAGTCTTCAAATAAAAAAGCTTTGCAAATGTTCGTATATAATACAATTCAATAGAAATAATTGAGCTTTATTTTTTTTTCAGCACAGTTAGTTTGTACTACCGTATACAGCTTATTATTATTACATTTACCATCGTTATTATCTCAGGACAATCAAATAGCTGTGTGTGTGTGTGTATTATAATTAAATATTATATTATTAATTAACCTTTAATACATTATCAATAATTATAATTTGTTTAAATTATAATGATAAATGTAAATATAACAAATATATAATTATAAAGGTTAAGTTTAACAGAAATCTAAAATTCAGTCTTTTTTATTTATAACTCCCATTTTTGTATTTTATTTAAATCAAAACCTTTCTTATTTAAAACAGTTTGATTTATATGTGCTTTGTTTTACATTTGTTAAACACCTCATATTAATGCTACAGCTGTTTTAATTGATACCTCACTAATTACAGAAGACAAGTTCAGTCAGCTACACTGGATAATCAAATCCATGCTACATAATAATATTTCATTTTTTTAAAAACTTTGAAGACCTTTTTTAAAACAAGCTGATGACTAAAACAAAAAGTGAGATACATTATACTAATGTCACTCTTTAGATGATATCACGAGATGCAGGATTCAAGCAGATACAAACAATAGCAAATCATTATCATTCAGTACATGATATTGATTGTCTGCAGACGGAGTTTGCGTTCTGGCTGGTGCGGTACTTCAGCTCAGGTTTCGTTCCTGTTGTTCTCAAAGCCCGGGATTGCCACCCGAGTTGAACTTCTGGCTCGAAGCGTCAGATATGCCAGATGTGCACGGAGTAGTAAGACATCACCTTCACTCTCAAATCTTACTTCTGTAATAATAATTGATCTTATTAATGCATCTCTTGCATGTTTGCAGCCTCTGTTGGGTGATTCTAATGAGAATCAGTCTGCATGGAAAGATTTTGGGAAGAAGGTGCGTCTGTTGGTGCCGTACATGTGGCCTAAAGGCAACGTCCTGCTCCAGCTGCTGGTCGTGCTTTGTCTCGGGATGCTGGGAGTGGAGCGCGTCATTAATGTGTTTGTGCCCATCTACTACAAGAACATAGGTACAGAATAACACTATTACATTTATTTAGTCGTATCGACTTTTATTCTCGTATTACGATACATTACGACTTTATTCTCAAGTGCACTTTATCCAAAGTAACATGAGGACTTTATTCTCGAAAACATTTCGACAACAAGGAATTTCAGTTTTATTCTCAAAATACGAGAAATCGTAGTCTTAGATTTTTATTTATGTATAAAATAAATCAATAGAAATAATTGAGTTTTATAAGCACAGTTAATTTGTACTATGCTTTGTATACAGCTTATTATTATTACATTTACCATTGTTATTATCTAGAATAGGACAAAAATCAAATAGCTGTGTAGAATGTGTTTTATAATTAAATATTCTATTATTAATTAACCTTTAATACATTATCAATAATTATATAATGTAAATATGTAGAGTTAGAGGGCCAATATATAGATATTAAAATCTTAATATTTAAACTGAAATCTAAAAATTCAGTCCTATTTTCTCTCTACTCCCATTTTTGATTTTATTTTCTCTCTCTTCCTATTTAAAACAGTTTGTTTTATATCTTTGTTTTGAATTAGTTAAACATCTCATATTAATGCTTAACTGTTTTAATTGATACCTCACTAGACTGAACAAAGATTAAGATTCAGCTACACTGGTTGATCAAATCTATGCTACATAATAATATTTGTACTTTAATTTAACAGACTGCTATTCAACCTAATTAAAACATACCTTTCTATCAAAGTAATACATTATATCAAGATTAATTTGTTCTGACAGACCTGTCATATTTTATTACCATTTTCTAAATGGTAAATCTTATCATTCAGTACATGATATTTATTTTGTGTGCTAACACGATGATTTGCTCCTGTCACAGTGAACCAGCTGACAGATGGGAGCTCCTGGAAGACTCTGGCGACGACAGTGTGTGTTTACGCGTTCCTGAAGTTCCTGCAGGGAGGTGGAGCTGGTGAGGGATACACACATCTCCCAGTTTAATAGTGTAACGTGGAATATCCTTTAGAGTCTGACTCCAATCTGATGTCCATCTGCAGGAGCCGCCTGTTGGGTTTCTAATGAGAATCGTTCCTGTGGAAAGATTTTGGGAAGAAGGTCCAGGTGCGTCTCTTCGCTCATCTGCCGTGCATGTGGCCTGCAACGTCCTGGGCTCCAGCTGCTGGTCGTGCTTTGTCTCGGGATGCTGGGAGTGGGCGCATCCATTAATGTTTGTGCCCATCTACTACAAGAACATAAGGTACAGAATAACACTCTTATTTAGTCAAGAATCAATTATTCATGCTATATTTACATTACATTTAGTCATTTAGCAGACACTTTTATCCAAAGTGACTTACAAATGAGGACAATAGAAGCAATCAAAACCAACAAAAGAGCAACATGCAAGTGCTATGACAAATCTCAGTTAGCTTAATACGGTACACGTAGCAAGTTTTTTATTATATAATAAATACAAATAAAACTGATAGAATAGAAAAAGAATAGAGCAAGCTAATGTTAGAGGCCTTTTTGCTTTTGTTAATTTTATAATAAATAAAAAGAAAACGAATTGATAGAATACAAAAAGATTAGAAAAGCTAGTGTTTAAGAAAACAAGCAGTAAATTAATAGAGTGCAAGTCTAAAAAGGACAAGTACTTTTTAAAGAATATAATGTGCTAGAGTTAGTGGGTCAAATAAAGATATTAAAATCTTAATATTTAAATATATATATTAGTCAAACAATAAATGTCAGACACCAGATATAATTTTTGATTATTTATTTCTTGCTAGTGGGTGCAGGACACTATAGTAATCTTATGTAAGTGAGGATAGCAAGATAAAGTGAACTAATGCAAATAATTGCTAATGCAACCTTTTTAAACCACAGACTGAACAAAATTAAGATTGCGTGGTAATTGGGTTGATCTAAATTGGTAATACTATCTAATTGTGTACTTTAATTTAACAGCTGACAGCTATTCAACCTAATTCATGACATACCTTTCTATCAAAGTAATCTGAGATTATCAAGATTAATTTGTTCTGACAGACCTGTCATATTTTATTACCATTTTCTAAATGGTAAATCTTTGATGTATATGTATTTATTTTTGATGTGGTAACACAGTGATTTGCTCCTGTCACAGTGAACCAGCTGACAGATGGGAGCTCCTGGAAGACTCTGTTGTGTGTTCTGTGCAGGGAGGTGGAGCAGTTTGTATTATCTTGAAATATATATATATGTATTATTTTTTGTTTAATCCGACAGCTACATCGTGTTCAGCATCTTCCCCACTATTGCTGACATTGTCATCGCCATTGTCTATTTCATATCCAATTTCAATGCCTGGTTTGGCCTCATAATCTTCGTTTGCATGACCCTCTACCTCAGTAAGTATCTAACAATCGTTATTTCTAAATGTGAATACATGAACACACACATTGCTGAAGATACTGTAGTTGCTTCTTTTCTGCTTTTTTAGTTTGTTTGTGTTTTCTGGTTAAGTAAATATAACTCTAAGTAATGGAATAACTATGTACATTTAATTATTGTCTTGTTTACACTTAAACGGCAAATTCAGTTTGAATATCTCGTCTAGCTGGTTTGGGTGTGTAAGTGGAGGTAGGGATAATTACTAGGTAGTATGAAAGCTTATTATGCTGAACATAATATATACTGCCTTCTGTAAGTGTAGCATCTGAAACAGAAAGCAGTATGCAAACATGTATGCTATATTTTTGTCACACCATTGAATAATGTTTGTTAACTAAAAACAATTCAAAATCATTTTGAGCTATTGAAATAAAGCTAAAATGACATAAAATATAAATATTAGATGAAAAACTTTACAAACATATATGAACAAATTAGAAATGTTACCTTCACAACTAAAGTTAAAGTACTAAATCACTAAAAGTAAAACTGAAATAAAAATAAAGCAAAATAGATCTGGAAAAAATATATGAAAATGCATATAACAAAATACTAATATGTTAACTAAACATGTAATGAAAATATGAATTCATTATAAATTCAAGCTAATATAAAAAATACTTAAGTAGTATATAAATAATACCAAAAGTGCACTGTCAGTAACTCTCATTATGCAGCTTGCTTGTTTGGTGTCACTTTATGATTTTATAAATAAAATATGATAATTTTAAAATAGCAATTGATTTTATTTTACAGTTAATTCACAAAATGTGAGCAGTATACTTTATGCTGCTCAATCGGTGTGTACAGTAGTTCTGAATATACCTAAACTCAGGAGAATGGATTGCAGTATTGTTTATGATTCATTCATCTCAAGAGTCACTAAAGAAAGAAGAATGGACATACACTAGATCAGCATTTGATTTATTGATTGATTGCTGTTATCTGTGTCTCTGTCAGCTCTCACTATTGTTATCACTGAATGGAGAACCAAATACAGACGAGATATGAACACACAAGATAACAATGCCAAATCGAAAGCTGTGGACTCTTTATTGAACTTTGAGACGGTATGGCTTCTGACTAAGGCATCAGAATGTGTGTTACAAGAAATATTGAACATGTGCTATGCATATGCTGTGATTAAATTATGATATTGTCAACAGGTGAAATATTACAATGCTGAGAGTTATGAAGTGGGTCGCTTTGAGGATGCCATCTTGAAATATCAGGTAACATTTGTTAAGAATATTTTTAGACTGCTCTCCACTCAAGATTTGTTGAAAACATGCCACTGTTTCTCTTGCTCAGGTATCGGAGTGGAAGACCAGCGCATCTCTGGCGCTCTTAAATCAAACACAAAACCTCATCATCGGCTTGGGTCTTCTGACCGGGTCTCTGCTCTGTGCATACTTCGTGACAGAGGGAAAGTTTCAGGTACGAACAGCCAGGACTCCTCCGATATCAGACCAGTGCCTGATCATTCTGGAGCCATCAAATAATCTATGGTTTACAGAAGGAAAACGTTTTTAATAAATAGAAAGAAGGAGCATAAATGTACACTAGTGTTCAAAAGATTTCCTTTTTTGAATATTCAGCAAAGATGCATTAAATTCATCGTAAGTTACAATAAAAAACATTTAACTCAGATATTATTGCACAATGTTACTGTTTTACTGTATTTCTAATCAAATAAATGTTGAGCATAAGAGATTCATTTCAATAACAATATCTTACTGACTCCAAATGTTTGAACAGTAGTGTATATGTATACAGTGGACAGTTTGATTGGATGAGCCACATTCAAAGTCATTGTAAAACAGCCAATAAATGCGCACCTGTAACAGCACATCAGTTAAATTACATGTTACTCCTTTCTAAAGTTTCAGTGTTGCTTCATAAACAGCCTAGATGTTGACTAATGCACTACATTACTTTTCCAACCAGGGATTTATGAGATTATGATTAAAATGCCATTGTCATATTTGCACTCCAGACTGAGGTTTTACTATTGTTTACTTGTCACAGTTCACTGGCTCATATATTATTGGATTGTGGTGGTTAATTCATTCAGGCGGTACATAACAATCAAACCAATACAGAATTTAATTTTAAAAATCATATTTTTATATCTTTAAAAGTGAAATGTAGTAAAACAAGAAAAAACAACAACAATATAAATATATCATTTTTTTTACATTTATTTATTTATTTATTTATATTTATATTATTTAAATGAGCAGTGACCAAGCAGAGTTTGTTGTCACGTGACATGAACTTCATGTAACTCTTCATCATGGTCTTCCAGGTCGGAGATTATGTGCTGTTTGGGACGTACATCATCCAGCTCTACACTCCTCTCAACTGGTTTGGAACATACTACAGGCATGAAGCTTTTGTCATCTGTGTATAGATAAATATATATTTTTAAAGAACAGAGAGTAAACGTGTATCTTTCCTCTAACAGAATGATCCAGAATTCCTTTATTGATATGGAAAGCATGTTCAAGCTCTTCACTGAGGAAGAGGAGGTGAGTGGAAGGTTTTTCATTGACGTTTACTTCGCTGAAGCTTTGGGATAATTAAAGACATGATGATTTGATTTAGGTGAAGGATGATGTCAACGCAGGAAACCTCAACTACAGCCAGGGGAAAGTCGAGTTTGAGAACGTCTTCTTCAGCTACATACAAGGGTGAGCAGCTTCAGTCATATTCATTTCTGCTGTTTTTATTTTATTATTATTAGTAGAGTAATTTGTGTCACAAATAAGCAATATTCTGAATGGGATATTTTTGCAGCAATGACATTCTAAAGGACGTCTCTTTTACCGTTCTCCCTGGACAAACAGTTGCACTTGTAAGTCTATTCTATTTCTATTCTCTGCTGCTCAAGAAATATTTCCTATTATCAATGTTCAAAACAGTTGTGCTGCTTAATATGTTTATGCAAATCATGATATACTACCATTCAAGAGCTTGGGTTCAAAGATATTAATAGTTTTATTCAATAAAGTGGCATTCGATTGAATTAAAGTGACAGTAAAGACATTTATAATATTACAGAAAATGTAGTAATTTAGCTTTTTATATATACATTTCTATTCTTCAAAAAATCCTAAAAAACATTATTGCAGTTTCCACAAAAGAAGAAAATGATGATAATAATAATAAGAACCATTATTAATAACTGACCACCAAATTAGCATATTATAATTTGTTTTGTTAAATATTTCAAACTTTTGAGCACTAGTGTATGTGTAATCACTTTTTTGGTGTATTTCAGGTCGGACAGTCTGGATCAGGAAAGAGCACCATCATCCGTCTGCTTTTCCGTTTTTATGACGTTCAGGGCGGGTGTGTAAAAATAGATGGCCAAGACATCTCAAAGGTGAACCTGCCATTAATACAAGAACAAAGGGCACCCAAACAGGACCTTTAAAGGGGTCACATGATGCGGTTTTAAGTTTTCTTTCTCTTTGGAGTGTTACAAGCTGTGCATAGATAAGATCCCTGAAGTTGCAAAGACTTACGTCTCAAAACCAAAGAGATATTCTTTATCAAAGTTAAGACTCGACCACATCCCCCTAAAACGGCTCATTCAACTCCCCCCCCCCCCCCACACATGTCTATGTCATGATGTGGAAATATTTGTGTAAGTAGTGTTGAAGCAGTCAGGGAGATGCTGTGTGTTTCTAGACGAAAGCAAAAGCACTTTACTTGGCCTTCCGCAGGTAGATTCATTTAGGAACAACCCAAATGTTCGAATTTGTGCAACGTATTTTATGGACGACAGTTTCGTGAACCTGGGACTGTGCAAGGCTGGCTGTGCACAAAGGCTATTTCTAAAAAAAGCATCAGTTCCGACTTTACTATAAAAATCTGGCGCTTTTGAATCAGTAATTTTAAGTATGTTTTGTTATTAGTTCAAGTATTTGCTATTGACTGTTCAAATTCGAAGTTTTGCGTGTGTGTGTGTGTGTGTGTGTGTGTGAGGGGAACAGGGTCACATCACAGCGGAGTGTATACCCCGTCAGAAATCGTCTTAATCACGGCTGGTGTACTGCAAATACACACGAGCATCATCACTGTGTCTGTCATGTGACTCTGTTTCCCTCTCGGGCTTGAACTGATGAAACTAACTTTGAAAGCTGAAGCTGGCGATTATGGAAAGGGGTGTTACATTTCCGACGCGTGCTTGTGGTGTTCGGCCAATCACAATGCACTGTGCCAGTTGGCCAATCAGAGCAGACTGTGCTTGTCGGAAGGAGGGACTTTGTAGAAAATGAGGCGGGGCATAGAGGACCTACAATAATGTACAGTATTTGAAAAATCATGTGGTTTTTTTTACATTAAAGCATGTCAGCATATTCTGTTACACCAAATACACAAAATAATGATTTTAAAAAAGCATCATAGGACCCCTTTAAATTCCTGTCACAGCAATTGAATTTGCACTAAATGTGGCATGTCTGGTTGTGTCTCAGGTGAAGCAGTCCTCTCTGCGAGCTCACATTGGCGTCGTACCTCAGGATACCGTCCTGTTTAATGACAACATTCGAGATAACATCCGCTACGGTCGAGTTACTGCTTCTGACCAGGAGGTGGAGGAGGCTGCCACCGCCGCTGACATCCATGACAAAATCATAACCTTCCCGGAGGGTGAGAACCGTGTATACAAAATCTACAACTTCGCAGCATTGAATCATATTTAAACTGTCAATGAATACATAAAATGTGCTTATATAACATTTAAAAAATCATCTAGTTTAACTTGATTTACTAAAATAACTAAAACTGAAATAAAAAAGATAAAAAGGCAAAAACACAATTAAAATTAAAATGATACTATAATGGTATCTCAGTGATTCTACAATAACACTAGTATGCCATCCATTTTGAGTCTAGCTAATATAGCTGATATTCATAATTCATGTTTATTTGTAGGCTATGACACTCCGGTGGGTGAGAGGGGGCTAAAGTTGAGCGGAGGAGAGAAGCAGAGAGTCGCCATCGCTCGCACCATCCTCAAAGCGCCACAGATCATCCTCCTCGACGAGGTACGACATCACCAGTGCATTATGGGACAATGCATACGCAATGTGGGAACTATCCCGCTTTTGCCTTTTGTTTTTATGATTTCTTGTTGAGAAGTTGTTTTAAAATAGTTTTCACAAAATTAGATAATGCTGTGCAATTGCATTACTGTTCAAGAGTTTGGAGTCTGTTAGATTTTTTAAGACAATTGCAGAAATTAATACTTTGATAATAAAAACATAAATATGTTAATGCATTTATAATCTTACAAAAGATTTCTCTTTCAAATAAATGCTGTTCTTTTGAACTTTCTGTTTATGGAAAAATCCTGAATAAATATCACTTATGAAAGTGATATTAAATTGTAATAATATTTCACAATGTTACTGTTTTTTGTTTTGTTCAATTAATTGTAGCTTTGATGAGCATAAGAGACTTCTAATCACTAAAAATTAAAGTCCCCGTCTTTTAATGTGATATGTGATGATGGGTTTAGACTAACGGGATTCCTCTACTGGACAGAAACAGAAAACAAGCAAGCAATTGTCTCGTTGTGATTAGAACACAACATTTCTGATTCACAAATACTTTGTCTTGATGTACTATTACTCATCTTCTACTCTACCCATAGGCCACATCTGCTCTAGACACACAGACGGAGCGAAATATTCAGGCCTCGCTGGCTAAAGTCTGCGCCAACAGAACCACCATTGTGGTGGCACACAGGTAAACACATCATTAAATCAATTAAAAGATGTTTTACTGGAATCATCTTCCATCAATTACTATAGTGATTAAACAAGTCATGGAACTAGATTACAGATTGTCTTATTGTGTAACACCATCACTGATGTGCATGTTGTAGATTGTCGACTGTGATTGGAGCCGATGTGATTCTTGTACTTCGTGATGGACAGATTGTGGAGAGAGGACGGTGGGTTTATTTACTGATCTACTGAACACAAATCTAGACAAAGTTGATGCATGAACTATGTGGTTTACCGTCCGGTGTTGTTGTTTGTGGTAGGCATGATGAGCTGTTGGCGAAGGGAGGCCTGTACTCTGACATGTGGCTCAAACAGCAGCAGGCGCAGGATTTAGACTCGGCCTCTGACACCGAGACCAAAGACAGGAAAACTGAGAAACTACAGCCACAGTCATCCACTGCAGGACATAAGGGACATTAGGCACAAGAGATGTGCAATCAAATCTGTGCATTTTAACCTCGTCCAACGCTGTTTTGACATATCCGAACGACAATTATTTAGTATCGGATTGTTTTCACCAGTTTGTAGATGTGATCCATGTTGCCTAAGGATATATTTATTTATGAGATATTTATGTCTTTTTTTATATTCCTTTTGCCATCACATTTCACTCATTGCATTTATAATGCTTATTAATCAGAGAGAAGAACTGACAGAGAGTAAAATAATGCTCTGACTATTATGGCTCCTTCCACTACTATAACTTAATTATGTTGAATAATTAAGGGGGATGTTTTATTTGAATCAGTCAGTGAATGTCTGTGGTTGCATTGCTTTCTGATGCTCTGCTGAACATTCGGCAACTGATTGTAATTGTCTGTTAAAATTAATAATTATATTTCTGGTGCCATTGTATAACCATAAATACCAATATAAGACTTTCTATACAGACTAAGATTAAGTTTAAATTTAGGACTAGGTTATAGGCAGGGGTGGGGGGGCCATTTCCTCAATCAAGTTTCATGTTAATTTCTGATATGTGCACATTTGTCTGACTTTTTTACTTTTTGATCTTTGTGCACTTAAAGATTATTTTGTCATGCTGTGTGTGTGTGGAGTGGTATTTATTGCTTATATGCAATACTGTACATCTTCCGTTCAATTTAAGGGACATAGGAGCTTGCTCACTTTATATAACGGACACTAAACTCAGGGGACAAGGTTGAAATGAGCCACTGGGGTGTGTTTTTGCTGTACGATGTAGATTTCCAGACAAAGAAGCGTTTTAGTTGTTTTCTTTATGATTATTCAAACAACGGGTGGAGAAATAGCAACTGACAGAATTTGACAGTCGTTTTTTTTTGTATGTATTTTATTGTGCAATAAAGGCAAAGAAGGGAATATGTTGATTAATATGCTCTTTGATCACATTGTTATTTGCTTAAAATATTGTATGTACATTCAAATGCCATACGTACTTCCTTTATATTTTGTTTAGAAATAAAAATACATGAAATTTAAAAGACAATATTTTGTTTATTGCTGTTGTATTGTTAGTATTAGAAGGTTCAGTGAGTGCTTGGAGTAACTTGCACTGAAAGAGACTTTCTTGTTTTACACTAGGGGGCGCTTTACGGCCAAAACAAACAATTATTCAAATCGGTCTGTTTTTGTGTTATTGGAGATATTTTTACACACCGTACATGTAATCGTTTAAATCTGCTGCTTTATTACGACGAAGTACTTGGTATATAAATAAAAATATTTTCTTGCGTAATTTCAAATAAATTAAATTGAAAAACGTCATAGTGAGTAATCATAAACTACTTAGATTGGTCCAATCAAAGATAGCGGTGAGAAAAGTAACATGTGCAACGTTGTGATGTTGGTTCGTGATATTGGGAAACTTTAATAGCATACATTGGCGTAGAAATACACAGAAATTAGGTGAGACATAAAACTATATAGTTGTTTTAAAAAATATCTATGTTTAAATTACACCATAAAAATGTATGACCCAAGGTTGATCCAGTAGTCCCGTCCTACGCAACTGAGCGCATTGCCTTACGTAACGGTGATTGTGAATACGTCGTGACGCAGCTGTCACGGAAGAGAGAGTGACTCCACGACGTCTTCATTCGGGCTTTCTGTGTTTTCAGTCCTTTTAAATTAATGCTGGAGGGCCAAAATGGATTTTGGCGATTTGTTTGACGAGCGGACGTTCACCTTTTCTGACTTCCAGGAGTTTACGGTCAGTATCGCTGGTGTTTTGTTCTAGTTGCGCTGTTTTGGCGCGTGACTGAGAAACTCACGCGAAACTGACTTATGTAAAAACTTTAAATACGTTTTAATGTCTTCTTTCATTTAAAGCCTAGAATATTAGACTGAAAGAAACTAATTATTCTTAAATACAGCATATAGCTTCTGTATTTCCGTTTGTAAGACAGTAACTATTTGTTGTGAGTATTAAACTACGTTAGTTCGAGGCTCACTCAGAGGCCCAGTGTTTGGGTGTGATGAGAAAAACACATACCGTAGTGATGTTGCTGCTTTATTGATATTACGCCGTCTTAATAGATGTCCTTTACAATTATTGCTAAGATATTTGACACTTAAACCATGTTTTTGTATTGTGTGATCATGATCAGTTTCTGCCTGGACACGAGCAGTGGTCAGAGACAGTGAGGAAACGACTGTATTATGGTCTTGATTCTGACAGCCCGTTGGATGCTCTATCATGCCCCATGACAGGTGAGTCAACAAGTAAATAGTGCAAACGGAAAGCATTCATTTATCTTCACCAAACTGCTTGATTTCTGCCCGTAATACACACACACACACATATATATATATATATATAGTTGCACGTTAAGTATTATTTTGATAAATGGGTCATATATCATTATTTATACAAATACAGTGAATATAAAAAGTCTACACACCCCTGTTAAAATGCCAGGTTTCTGTGATGTAAAAAAATAAGACCAAGACAAATAATTTCAGAACTTTTTACACCTTTAATGTAAACTATAACCTGTACAACTAAATAACAAAACAAACCGAAATCTTTTAGGAAAGGTGGAGTAAAACTAAAATAATGTGGTTGCATAAGTGTGCACACGCTTAAACTAATACGTTGTTGAAACACCTTTTGATTTGCTTACACCACTCAGTCTTTTTGGGTATATGAGTCTATCAGCATGGCACATCTTGACTTCGCAATATTTTACCACTCTTCTTTGCAAAAATGCTCCAAATCTGTCAGATTGCGAAGGCATCTCCTGTGCACAGCCCTCTTCAGATCACCCACAGATTTTCAATCGGACTCAGATCTGGGCTTTGGCTGGGACATTATCATCTTCTGGTGAAGCCATTCTTTTGTTGATTTGGATGTATGCTTTGGGTTGTTTTCGTGCTGAGAGATGAAGTGCCTCTCCATCTTCCGCTGTCTAGCAGAAGCCTGAAGGTTTTGTGCAGTATTGACTGGTATTTGAAACTGTTCATAATTCCCTCCACCTTGACTAAGTCCCCAGTTCCAGCTGAAGAAAAACATGCCTAAAGCGTGGTGCTGCCACCACCCTGCTTCACTGTGGGTACGGTCCTCCTTTGGTGATGTGCAGTGTTGTTTTTGTGCCGAACATACCTTTTAGAGTTATGGCCAAAAAGTTCAACCTTGGTTTCATCAGACCATAACACATTTTCCACATTCTTTTGGGGACTTATAATGTGTTTTTGCTAAATCTAGCCAGGCTTGGATGCTTTTCTTGCCACCCTACCTCATAGCCCAGACACTTGAAGAAAACAACTTCATCAATTTGACAACACGTGCTGCAAAAAATACTCGCACAAAACAAAGAAACGCACTGCAAATAAAAGTAATTTATTTGATTGTTGTTTGTGAGCATTTGTAGCAGGTGTGTTGTCAAATTGATGAAGTCGTTTTCTTAATTTGCAGGTGTTTTTGTTCTATTTGTAGTGTGTTTTTTGTTTGTTGTGAGTATTTGCAGTGCATGTGTTGTCAAACTGATGAAAATGTTTTCTTGATTTGCTGGGGCTTTTTCGATTTGCATGTTTTCTGAAGTTGCAGCGCGTTGAGTTCTCTCGGCCATCAGGGTCAAATGTGACCCAGGACCACAAACAAACTATTTTTGAAATTGAGATTTATACATCATCTGAAAGTTTTCCATTTGATGTATGGTTTGTTAGGATGGGACAATATTTGGCCGAGATAAACTATTTGATAATCTGGAATCTGAGGGTGCAAAAAAATATTGACAAAAGTTCTTAGCAATGCATAATACTAATCACAAATTAAGTTTTGATATTTTTACGGTAGGAAATGTACAAAATATTTTCATGGATCATGATCTTTACTTGATATCTTAATGATTTTTGGCATGAAAGAAAAATTGATAATTTTGCTACAAACATTGCTACATTTTGATACTATTGCTACAAACATACCCGTGCTACTTATGACTGCTTTTGTGGTCTAGGGTCACATGTTATTTACAATGATTAGAATTCAGTTTAACATCTAAAATTTAAATACAGGGGAGACATATTGCTCATATTAACACTTTGTCATAGCATATAAATATTTTGGATCATGCAATGCTTCTATATCAATGAATTCCCAGATAGGGCATGTTTGGGTATATTTTTTTTCATCATACATATTTCTATTCATATAAAAGTGTATTTTGTTGTTTGTTATTTGTGTGTTCAGTATTGCTTGATCACTCATCAGTGCATTTCCTCTAGATATTGCTGTGGAACTGCTCCAGAAATCTGCCCCAAGTCCAATTAGGAAACTCCACAAGAAATACGCTGCACACGTAGCCAGGTAGCATCGCCTTCAATCTTTGATTTTGAAATATAATCTCATTAATAAATACTGTGCATGATGTATTGTCACTGAATTAATCTAAAATCGTTTTTTGTTACAGGGAAGCATGTATATCTCCCTGCGCTATGATGTTGGCCTTGATATACATTGAAAGACTGCGACACAGAAATCCCGAATACCTGCAACAGATCTCCTCCTCAGACCTCTTTTT
Source organism: Gymnocypris eckloni scoliostomus (assembly GCA_027564155.1). Lineage (NCBI taxonomy): Eukaryota > Metazoa > Chordata > Actinopteri > Cypriniformes > Cyprinidae > Gymnocypris > Gymnocypris eckloni. The sequence goes on along the minus strand of CM050416.1, from coordinate 13,093,391 downwards.
AATATCCATGGTATGCACATCTAAGGATTTTTCATTTTTACTAACCTTTTATTACCTTTATTTGCTTCTCTGAACTTCTAATGTTATCTCTAGATGGTTGCCAGCAAGTATTTGTATGATGAGGGAGAAGAGGAGGAGGTTTTCAACGATGAATGGGGCACTGCGGCCAAGCTGGATGTTCAGACTGTCAACACTTTGGAGATGAGCTTCCTCAATGCGATCGTAAGCGTGACTCTCTCTTTCCAAAGAACTATGGCCTTTTACAGTAGTTCGACTTGTTTTGTCCTTTTATACACACTTATTAAAGCAAATAATAGATTAGGTTGCATTTCGGTTGTGAGTTTTCCACAGAATTTGATTTGAAACCAGATCTTTCTCATTTCCAGGACTGGAACCTCTTCACCGAGCCCAGTGACTTCTTTAAAGTCCTCAGTCAGGTGGAAAGCAGGTTGGTTAACATGCACTACTGTGTCGTAACAGTACATCTCAAATTATACTGAGTCCTATGGTTTAAGTCAGCGGTTCTCAATTCCAGTCCTCGCGCCCCCCTCCCACACGTTTTGTATGTTTCTCTTATCGCTTCAGACATTTGTTCTATTCGAAAGTAAGTGCCCTGCGAAGTGGACATCACAGGATATTCCACCATGATTACAGTTCGAAGCGAACGAATATGTTCAATTCAAAGTGCATTGAAGTGTGCGAGACATGAATTTAAATTGTATATATTTACAGAGGTATATGATGTCACACTCGTCCGTGCGTGAAGACGTTGCGCAGCGCAAATCCATGAATGAATGTTCCAAAGTGAAGCAGACTTCAGCGGATTTCCCCTGCTCAGGGAGTAGGGAGCAATGGACCCTGTGTAGGAGCTCACTTCTAATGAGCTGATTATCTGAATCAGGTGTGTTAACTGAGAGAGACATGCAAAATATGCAGAGTGGGGGGGCACGAGGACTGAATTGAGAACCTCTGGTTTAAGTGAACACTCCGACTGGCCTTTAAGGGGTCACAGCATATATCTTTGTTCTTCTTTTAAAAAAATCAAGGATGATTTTTAATGTAATGACCTGTTATAGGAGTCTACTGGGCAGTGACTCACTTTGCAGTCTAATCTGTTTATCAGTGAGTTGGATTAGCAGTAGGGATGCACCGGTTGACCGGCCATAAATCAGAACTGGATGGTTTTTGCTTATGTGCGATTGTTTTTTTTTTTTGCTTTATCAGCTGTTTTTTTCCAGAAGTGTTCCCGCATGCACACTACATTGCAATCATTCAAAAACATGTAATTTGTGTGGAAGACAGTCGGCACAAGCACAACAAACTCAGAAAAACAGATACCAAGAAGCGAACAGCCGTTAGTGTAACGTTACTGGCACACAAATAAGAGCCGCTTTCCAGCACTCGCTGAAGTTGATTACCGCCAGCGCCAGCAGAAGAACAGCGAATGCTGTGAGTTGCACACTTGACTCGAGACAGTGACCATGTGTGGGTTCTGAACGTGTCTCTCACATGGACTGACAAGATCTTTGTGCTCGTGTATCCTACCTCTCTCATTCGGCACAAATCCAAATAGTCCATCATATTTCCATGTTTGCGATGTAACTTATCAGAATGCTAAACTATTATTTATTCAGTAAATTATAGTCTTTGTAAGTTATGTTAATTCAGTCGCGTTCCAACGATGACACAGAGGCGGGTGCGCTGATGTTTGTATTTGATTTTGATAAAGTAGCCTACCAACTTTATCAATGCTGGAACTGATGTGTTTTGTGTGTGTTAGGAAACGTGATCGTGTTTGTAACATTTTGTAATAATTTTGAATGTTAAACAAAACAGATTTTATACATAATATAACAATGTAATAGTATTAGTATTTTCGCATCTAAGTGGATTTTTTTTTATTTGCACTAAGTTACTGTCTGTTCAAAATAAATGAAATGAACCCGAGCATAGTACATTTCTTTTTTTCCTGTTGTACCGAAATCGTATCGAACCGTGACCCCCGAACCGAGGTACGTACCGGACCGTGACATCGGTGTACCTTGCCACCCGTAGTAGACAGTGAACGGTTGTTTAGCGCAGCTTCTCACGTGTTGGATGAGAAATGAAACAGACCAACTTGTGACAAAGCTGAAATGATTCATTTTGTAAAGAATAAAAATAAAATAAAACACTTGCGTGCGCTTTTGAAAGCCAGAAGTAAACGTCAGTACAGGATGATTGTTTTTATTTTATCTTAAAATGACATTGACTGAATTTGATTTAAAAAGCACCTGCTGTAGCGTCTTTGTTTTACTTGCTGCACTAAACATTATTTGATATAACATTTTGGAAAAATGTATTTATATAGCCTACTTTGGTTTTATTTAGCTTCATTGGATAAAGACCTTTTTTCTTTACACAAACTTAAAATGAAAAGAAATGCTGAATGCTGATTAAGTACCATCTTTGTTTGGACTGTTGAATGTGTGTTGATTGTGTTTTTGTAACTATGCAGTTGTTGCCTTTAATTTCACATGGTTAAGGTTCACGTTTTAATTTAGGGCCAGTTTTTTGTAGTTTCAACCCAATTTAAAAACTAAATGCTGATGTCTATGTTTGTATTGAATTTACTTACTGCACAGTTACTGCCTTTAATTTAAGATGGTTACAGTTATTGTTTTCAATAGCCAAAAGCCAGTTTGGCATGTTAAATCTTTCTTGTTTGCTGCTTAAAGAAAAAAAACAAATCGAAAATCGGTATCGGCCATGAAAAATCATGATCGGTGCATCACTAACCAGTTCATTTCTCTTAAGTTGTGTGTCATATGACACATACTCGTATTGTTGTTTGGTTATGTTCCGGTGTTAAAATATCAATATTGTTGTCCTTGTAGCATTGCGGAGCGACAAGGAATGAAGCGAGGCTGGTTCACCTACACAGACCTCTGCGTCCTGTTGGAGCAAACCAATTGGAGGGAAGCTCTATCGGCTATCTACCAGCACTTTACCAAGGTCAATAATCACAGTTAAATCCATATTTCCCTATTCCCATGTTTCCCTATTTGCTGTTCTTAAATATTATTTTATTCAAGTATGCCATGACAGACGCCTGTTTTTGACATCTCACGCTAGACATCGTCACAAAAACAGTAAATCTGAAATTTGAAAAAAATAAGAGGAATACACATACAAGCATTTTTTTTATTCATTTTTTTTTTAGTTAAGATTTTGGCAAAATTGTGGTTATGTACCAGTATAAAATAATAGTAATTATATTTTATAGTCACATTGTAATAATGACACAATTTTATTATTACTAAATTCAGTTATTAAAATAAATATATTTTATGTTTATTTATATGGCACTATTGAAAATAAAACATTTTTGACTAATGAGCTGAACAATAAGTCCAAAGATAGTCAATAAATGTCATATTCAGAATAACAGATTTCAGACCTAAAACAAGACCAACAAATATTCAATAAATCTGCTATGACTAAAAGCCAGAGAGAATAGGTATGTCTTGAGCTTTACTTTATTAAATCATATAAAAAGTAAATGCCCTAAGTGTTTTTTATTTTTTTAAATGAAAACACAAATTATGAGCCGCTTGCATGTAAATGAACATGCTTCACCAGAAACAGCTGCGATCTAATAATCACACTAAGCCCTATTGCGATCTTCAGTTTTATTTCAGTTAATCGTGCAGTGCTATCTTTAACCGTTTGTTGTGTTCTTTACCTCCCCTGCAGGTTACCTGTATATTGGGTCTCCTGTACTTGACTAGCGTAGCCGGTCTCATCGCTTCTTCCACCGTCATCCACCAGCTCGGACGTCTTCCCAATACCAGCCACATTTACTTGGACCCGATGAAGCAAACATCCCTTCAGACACCAGCACTTTTCCCCGAGCCCTTGCAGGACATGCAGCGCCCAACCTCAAACCTCCACTGCTGCGTCCTGACCAACGACAGCTTGAAGCCGCGGCCCACCGCTGTGCCAGATCAGCTGGGTTCTACCTCTTCATCCCATCAGAATATGGTGCTTTGTCTCCGGGGCTCCATCATCTCTGCTCTTTCCTACTCAAACCCCTCGTCAGACATCCAGCCACAAGACGTGTCTGAAGTAATCTGTCACAGTCACATGGGCAGTTTCCCTCAGTGTGCAATAGCTGGCAATGGCTCGGCGCCTCTTTCATCTCCGTGGTTTTCTCGTCTTACAGCACTTTGGCTTGGGTTTGCTCCATTTAGTGAAAGCCTAATATTTTCAGACCCCCATCTTACCTCCATGCCACCATTTCAAAGATGTTGCCCAGAGACGACTTTGCCATTTGAAATCGCCATCTCTTCTCATGCCCGGCTAGATGAGTCTTAAAGTAAAACAAAACCAGCAAAGTTTACATATGCAGTCAGCTCTCTCGGTTTTCTTTAATGTCGTATACGAACCAGCCAAATGCTTGGTTATAACCGGGTTGTGGTGGAATATCAGTATGTTTGGAAGGAGGTTTATTACATAAGTGGCATATGCTGATTGACAGTTTGAATTTTGATGTGTGATGCAATGTGTGCTTATGCAGTATGAACAAACGGGCTTTCTTTTCTTTCGCTTTCCGGATGGGTTGGTTTTAGATGTTACATGAAACCTCCAAAGCATCCAAGCAAAAATAATGGGAAGTAGTTACGTAAGTTAACAAAAGGCTCTGTTGATATTCACCGGAAGTGCGTGTTCTTGTTTTGAATAGTTCGCATGGTTTTGCACAACATGCCAGTGTCCTGAGGAGGACTATTTTGTTTTGAAGTTCCTTCCTGTGACAGCCTTTATTTTCAAGTTGGGAAATAGTTTAAATTTAAGCTTGGTTTTGTTCACTTTGGTTCAGAAAGGAGAAGGGTAGGAGAAAAACAGAAAGGGATCAGTTTTACAATGTCAGTTATACAATTTAGTTCAAATTTGTAATGGCCAGATATTTGATGCCATACCTCATCCACAAAGCGTTCATCGTAGATTGCTTTAGTTTGTAGGAAACAAACCTCAATATCTTGATATCCTCAAGTAGTAAAATATTGCACAACGGGCTAATTTAATAGATTTGGGTTCATTGCTTGGCTTTAATGAATTTAATTTTGGCTTTATTTTATGTTCTTTAAACAATGTAATTAAGCAAATGGTATTATTATTAAGACTTGGACATAAAAGTACCCTTTGATACCTGATGTAAAGATCTCTTTCATATCCATCATTATTTGTTTAATGGCTTCCAAAGTCTGTTAACTATTTTTTCTGTCCCAATTTTGTACATTTTGTATAGAAATAATAAAAGAACATACAGCTGCAACAATGAAAAGAATTAAAACATATTAATCTCAGTCTTGACTTTTGTATATTTTTTTATATTGATGGTTTTTATAGTATGATGCAATATAAAATGTTTTAAGCATGCAGATTGAATATTGCCTTAAACCAGAGTTATTTTGCTCTCACTGATAAACTATTACAGTTTTGTTAATTTGTTCAATTTTATTTTTATTCATTTTAACTTCAGTAATTTTCAAATTTTTCTGTTTTCTTCATTTTTAGTTTTAATTCTTTGGCTACACTTTATTTTAAGGTGTCCTTGTTACAGTGTAATTATATATTTAAGTACGCAGTAATATTTAATTAACTACATACACTTATGTGGTTATGGTTAGGAATAGGATTAGGGTTTTTCTTAGGGTTACTTGAATGTAATTATGCATAATTTATTGTTATTATAATAGTAATTACTTGAGTAACAAGGACACCTTAGTAAATTGATGTTCGATTATTTTAGTACTATAACATCCTTGCTTTGGCTTCAGTAAAATATTATATTATATACAGTATCTCACAGAGTACACCCCTCACATTTTTGTAAATATTTATATTATATTTATTACACTGAAGAAATGACACTTTGCTACAATGTAAAGTAGTGAGTGTAAAGCTTGTATAACAGTGTAAAATTGCTGTCACCTCAAAATAACTCACACACAGCCATTAATGTCTAAACCGCTGGCCACAAAAGTGAGTACACCCCTAAGTGAAAATGTCCAAATTGGGCCCCAAGTGTCAATATTTTGTGTGGCCACCATTATTTTCCAGCACTGCCTTAACCCTCTTGGGCATGGAGTTCACCAGAGCTTACAGGTTGCCACTGGAGTCCTCCTCCATGACAATATCATGGAGATGGTGGATGATAGAGACCTTGCGCTCCTCCACCTTCCGTTTGAGGATGCCCCACAGATTACCTTTACCCTCAGCTTCTTTAGCAAGGCAGTGGTCGTCTTGGAGGTGTGTTTGGGGTCGTTATGTTGGAATACTGCCCTGTGTCCCAGTCTCCAAAGGGAGGGGATCATGCTCTGCTTCAGTGTGTCACAGTACATGTTGGCATTCATGGTCCCCTCAAAGAACTGTAGATCCCCAGCACTCATGCAGCCCTAGACCATGACACTCTCACCACCATGCTTGACTGTAGGCAAGACACACTTGTCTTTGTACTCCTCACCTGGTTGCCGCCACACACACTTGACACCATCTGAACCAAATAAGTTTATCTTGGTCTCATCAGACCACAGTACATGTTCAGTAATCCATGTCCTTAGTCTGCTTGTCTTCAGCAAACTGTTTGCGGGCTTTCTTGTGCATCATCTTTAGAAGAGTGGTTATGAATTAAACTCATTTGTCCGTGTTACACTCCGTCTCGAAACGCGCTCGCGGAAAGCGGAACAGTGTCTCTTCCGCGGCTCGTTATGCTTTCAACTTTTTTTTTTTTTTTGTCTCGAGCAAGAGACTTTACGACATTCACGTTACATGATTTTTACATTGAAAGGGCGACAGCACCGCATTACAATAAATTATCATTCATGTTTTCATAGCAGCTGGCCAAATTCCAAAACGAAACTAAATTTAAATCATCTTTGATAGCAAGGGGGCCCCCTGGTGTTTCGGGGGCCCTACGCAGCTTGCGTATTCTGCGTATAGAGAGGATCAGCTCTGGAGATTAATGTGTGTGTGTGTGTACATGTGTGTATATATATATATATATATATATATGTATGTTCAGTAAACAATAGCTGCACTGAACTTTTTTGTTTAACATTTTATTTTAACAAAATAATAATATTAAATAATATTAAAACTGGTTAAATAACTACATATTTAGAGCAATATTGAATACATTTCTTAGCTGACCTTTGGAAGGTGTGGCGTTAGTTAATTTTGGACCCTTCATGAAGGAATGGGCGGTCGCGCACATTTCACACAGGCCACGCGCTATATTTGGAACAAGCTGCGCGCGCTCCCGCGTGCCTGCTCTCGCGCGGGCCGTCAGTGTCAAACAAGACACCTTTACACCGCTTTTAACTGGACTCGTACAGCAATATCCTAAAATAGGTGGTCTTCTCTTTACTGCGCCTTCGCTTTGTCTGTCCACCGGTCGGACTGCGATTAGAGGGAGCGTCGCGTCTTAAATAACCGACCTCATTTCATCCTAAGCGGGATCCATGAGCATGCGCAAGAAGCGGGGACGCGCGTCACGCGGAGAAGCTGAACTGTAGTGCACGCGCACAAATGGACGCTGGCACGCAGGTAAGAGACGGCAGGTAATAGAGTAAAGCTTCTCTCAGGGGTGTGAAGCAAATGCATGCGTTACAAATAAAAGCTTGAAGGAACGAATTAGGCAAGACACTGAGTTAAACCAATTTGTAGAAGTGGTGATGCAATGTTTTTTACCGTTGTTTACAAAACTACCATGGTACTGCTGTGGTATTACCATGTCAATCTGGGAAATTTAATATAATAAAACCATAGTGGTTTGGAAGTCCAATGAGATAGATATATATGCGTGATGTACTGTCGTCAGCATGCCTGGGAAAAAAGGTCGGAATGAAAACAACAATTCATATAGATACAAATAATAGTTATATAATAACAGAGAAACAGTAGTTTTCATTACATGTCCATGTATATAATAATTGTATTATGTCTTTATATTTTATTATTATTGTGGTTAATGAGAATTACGTGTTTAATTATATTAAATAAAAACATATTCTGTTACACAAAGGAAAATGACTGCATCTCAACCTGCAGTGTGGTGTCAAAATGACTAGTTTGCAGCTGGTGGGAATTGCATCATAACAACAGTGTTTCTTCATGAAGGCCATATAAGCTTCTGCGCTTGGATTTTAGTCCAACTACCGTTTTAAGACAGACATGTAATGAGAACTATGGTTTGATAAGATAATGCTTATCAAAATTGTTACCTGATTTGCATTTGGTAATTTAAGAATTGTAATTTTGGAGCAAATTAGTCCTCAAAAGCAAATGTAATGTTGTACTTTTTTGTTCCCGACAGGACGATTGCCATGAGGACTGTATAATGAACAGCATAGGTAGGTCGATGAACATTTCATAAAGTCTGTTAGACGATGGGTATTCTTTTACACACAGTATCTTCAGTATTCAATGTTGTTTGGTGTGTTTCATCATGTCTCCAGACCCCGATCCAAATGCAGAAGCTTATATGGCCTTCATGAAGAAACACTGTTGTTATGATGCAATTCCCACCAGCTGCAAACTAGTCATTTTTGACACCACACTGCAGGTTGGGATGCAGTCATTTTTCTCGGTGTAACACAAATGATTTAATTTACCGTAATATAATAAAAAATGACCATAATAATTCAATATTTGTATAGAAGAGGTGAACACATCTATTGTGTCGATACAGGTGAAGAAGGCCTTCTTTGCGTTGGTTGCGAATGGCCTGAGAGCGGCTCCTTTATGGGACAACAAACTGCAGAGATTTGTGGGTAAGTCTGATCAGAGCGTGTGCTTGTTAGTTTGATCTGTATCAGTTGTTCTCTTGTTTCCTTCATTCCCTTGCCGTTTTCTCCAGGTATGCTGACGATCACAGATTTCATCAATATTCTTCACCGGTATTACAGGTCACCCATGGTGGGTTGCGATCTCTTCTCTAATGATCTCCTTGTGTTGTCCTTCGTGGTTTGAATCATATTGATTTTGCATTGACTGTCGCATGAGACAGATATTGTTTCTTTGGTAGATGATAACAAAGTGACTTGAAATAGTATTCGGCCTCAGTCTTTTCATGCAAATCATTTCTTCAACCTGATGTTTTGAGCCTTTTAAATGTAAATCAGTCAACTCCGCAACAATTAAAATAATTATTTAAAAAATTCCCATTTAACTGAGTTTTAGATAAAAACAAAAATAGATTTTTAAATATATTTTGTATAAACAAATTGTGGGGTCACTGAGATTTTCTCATTTAACACTCTTTTCAGCAATGATACATTAAATTGATCAAGTAAAGACATTTATAATGTTACAAATATTTCTATTTCAAATAAAAACTTTCTATTCATCAAAGAATCTTAAAGAAAAATGGGTAGCAATTTATTGTACTGTCCTGTTTTTCAAGTACATATTATAGTAATTACAATAACTATGTAATAACCCTGAACCTTCCCGTACTCCATGTAGTAACCTCATATTACTTTCTTAGGTAAGTTCATGCAGGTACACGTAGTGTAAAATAAAGTGCAACTGAAAAATGTATCATAAACATGTTAAGCAGAATAAATTATTAAGCAGAACAACTATTCAGCATTGATAATAATAAGAAATGTTTCTTGAGCAGCAAATATGATAATGATTTCTGAAAGATCATGTGACACTGAAGACGGGAGTCATTATATTAATATCATTATATCATTTATAAATATTTTAAATTGAAATTTGATTGTATCTTCGATCAAATAAATGCAGCTTTAGTGAGACTTTATTCAAAAACAAAAAAAAATATGACTGACCCCAAAATTTTGAACAGAAGTCTATATTTATATTTATATATATACATTAAACTGTATAATTATTATATATTTTGTTGTTGTAGGTTCAGATCTATGAATTGGAGGAACACAAGATCGAGACATGGAGAGGTGATTCATTTCAAAGTAAATAACTACACAGATGATGTTAGCATGTCATACGCAGCTATCATATACAGCCACTGCCAGTTTGATCAAATGATAAAAGTCCTACAAGACTTACTAAAGCATGCAATCTGTAAAGTGTTTCGCTGAATCAAAAAAAGAAGTGCTTAAGACCTTGACAAATGTGATAGTGTAATTGCACTCATGCTTTCTTTGTGAAAGAGAAAAAAGATGATAGCAATGCTCCTTAAAATGGACTATTTACTTTTTTAATAAGCATTCTTTACATTACAGATGTTAGCTTGACATATTTAGTACAGTATCAGGCTGCCTGTATCCACAGGGCTCAATATATCCCACGCAGCTGTCGTTGTGTGATAATAGTGTTTCTTGAGATGAACGACTTAGATTTGATTTTCCCATGTTTCTCTGTTGCTCTCTCTTTCTGTAGATATCTATCTGCAATATCACGATCAATGTCTCATCAGTATCACACCAGATGCGAGGTATGGAAGATATTTTTACTGGCGCAGTCGAGTTTCTGGGTGGTTGGCATGGTTGCTGGAACCATGTATGATTGTTATACATAAGAATAATTATACAGTAATCATTATGAATGAAAGATGCTACATACATTTTCCTATTTACATTACCATTCAAACGTTTGAGGTTGGTAAGATTTCTTAAATGTTTTTGGAAGAAAATACTCAAATTTGTAAAAAATTTGTAAAATTGTGAAATATTACAATTTAAAACAACCGTTTTCTAGTGTAATATATTTTTAAAATGTAATTTATTCCTGTGATGCAAAGCTGATTTTTCAGCATCATTACTCCAGTCTTCAGAAGAAATCATTCTGATATGTTGATTTGTCCTCAAGAAACATTTTATCAGGATTCATTAATGAATAGAAAGTTCAAAAGAGAGCATTTATTTGAAATAGAAAACTTTTGAAATATTATGCAGTAAGTCTTTACTGACACTTTTGATAAATATTATGCATCCTTGCTGAAAAAAAGTCTTGATTTCTTAAAATGAAAAATCTTTCTCAGCCCAAACACGAGCAGCAGTATACACTCACCGGACACTTTATTAGGTACATTGCTTGGAAACACAAATTGCTAATCAGCCAATCAAATCGAAGCAACTCAATGCATTTAGTCATCTAGATGTGGTGAAGACGACTTGCTGAAGTTCAAACCGAGCATCAGAACGGGGAAGAAATGGGATTTAAGTGACTGAACGTGGAATGGTTGTTGGTGCAGACGGCTGGTCTGAGTATTTAATAAACTGCTGATCTACTGGGATTTTCATGCACAGCCATCTCTAGGGTTTACAGAGAATGGTCAGAAAAAGAGAAAATATCTATTGAGCGGCAGTTGTGTGGATGAAAATGCCTTGTTGATGTCAGAGGTCAGAGGAGAATGGACAGACTGGTTAGAGATGATAGAAAGACAACAGTAACTCAAATAACCACTCGTTATAACCAAGGTATGCAGAATACCATCTCTGAACACACAACACGTGCAGCCAACAAATCTGCAGCAACTGCGTGATGCTATCATGACAATATGGACCAAAATCTCTGAGGAATGTTTCCAACACCTTGTTGAATCTATACCACGAAGAATTAAGACAGTTCTGAAGACAAAAGCGGGTCCAACCCGGTACTAGCAAGGTGTACCTAATAAAGTGGCCAGTGAGTGTATATATTAATAATTTATAATATGTATTTATATATCTTTTTCTGTCTGTATACAGCCTCTTTGATGCCGTCTATTCTTTACTGAAACACAAAATCCACAGGCTGCCGGTCATTGACCCCGAGTCTGGAAATGTCCTTCACATACTGACCCACAAGAGAATCCTCAAGTTCCTTCATATATTTGTAAGACCAATAAATGCAATTGTTAGTTTGATTTGAACTCGTGGTTTTACAGTTCAGCGTGTTTATAAATGTGTATCCATCTGATTTTCTCTTGGTCTATAGGGAGCCTCGGTGCCCAAGCCATGCTTCTTGAAGATGCAGATTAAAGATGCAGGAATAGGAACGTTCACAGACGTGGCGACTATCTCCCAGAAGGCCTCTGTGTACGATGCACTTTCTGTGTTCGTTGAGCGACGTGTGTCCGCTCTCCCAGTGGTGGATGACAATGGTACTTAACACAGTTCTTAAACTAGTCAAATAAGTCATGTTACAGGACAAAAACAGAATATCTTTCTTCTGGTTTTCTCTAGGCAAGGTGGTCGCCCTGTATTCCAGATTTGACGTGATTGTGAGAATCTCTTTTTTAATTTCAGACATTAAAGGCAGAACTGGTTTATTGAAGGAACTTGTAAGCAGCATCTTGTTCGGTGATATTTTAGTCGACTGCCAGCGTTTCTTTTGGCAGAATCTCGCGGCGCAGAAAACCTACAATAACCTGAGCATGAGCATGCAGGAGGCCGCGCGGAGGAGACGCTGTTATGTGGAAGGAGTCATTAAATGTTACCCTGACGAGACTTTGGAAACGGTCATTGACAGAATAGTCAAGGCAGAGGTAAGGAAGTGTGTTCTAAACCGAGGCTGATCTTATTAGTTAGAAATTATAAATGTATATAAATTGATCCTTTGCATATCTCCATGTAGTTTAGCTATATTTTATATTATGTTCTAGATGTTATTATGTTTTATTGTTTTGTTTGGTATTTAAGATGGAAGGAAAATGGCAGCCAAGTAAGGATCTCTGTTTTACATGATACATTTATATTAAAAATACAATTTTCTTTTTTATTATAGTTTATAAGAAATTAGTACTGACAAAAGCTGTTGCATTTAATTGTTTTTTCGTGTTTTTTTGTGGAAAATGTTATTCTATTTTATTGTTTTGACGTGTTTTTTTTTGGGCAAATGTTATTCTATTTAATTGTTTTGTCGTGTTTTTTTGGCAAATGTTATTCTATTTATTGTTTTGACGTGTTTTTGTTGGCAAATGTTATTCTATTTAATTGTTTTGTCGTGTTTTTTGGCAAATGTTATTCTATTTAATTGTTTTGTCGTGTTTTTTGTGGCAAATGTTATTCTATTTAATTGTTTTGTCGTGTTTTTTGTGGCAAATGTTATTCTATTTGATTGTTTTGTCGTGTTTTTTTGGCAAATGTTATTCTATTTAATTGTTTTGTCGTGTTTTTTTGGCAAATGTTATTCTATTAAATTTTTTTGTCGTTTTTTTTGGCAAATGTTATTCTATTTTATTGTTTTGTCGTGTTTTTTTTTGGCAAATGTTATTCTATTTAATTGTTTTGTCGTGTTTTTTGTGGCAAATGTTATTCTATTTAATTGTTTTGTCGTGTTTTTTGTGGCAAATGTTATTCTATTTTAATTGTTTTGTTGTGTTTTTTTGTGGCAAATGTTATTCTATTTTACATTGTTTTGTCGTGTTTTGTGGCAAATGTTATTCTATTTTATTGTTTTGTAGTGTTTTTTTGTGCAAATGTTATTCTATTTTTTTTGTCGGCAAATGTTATTCTATTTATTTTTTTGTCGTGTTTTTGTTGGCAAATGTTATTCTATTTATTGTTTTTTATTCGTTTTTTGTGGCAAATGTTATTCTATTTAATTTTTTTGTCGTGTTTTTTTGGCAAATGTTATTCTATTTAATTTTTTTGTCATGTTTTTTGTTGGCAAATGTTATTCTATTACATTTTTTTGTCGTGTTTTTTGTGGAAAATGTTATTCTATTAAATTTTTTTGTCGTGTTTTTGTGGCAAATGTTATTCTATTTAATTTTTTGTCGTGTTTTTTGTGGCAAATGTTATTCTATTTAATTATTTTGTCGTGTTTTTTTGTGGCAAATGTTATTCTGTTTAATTGATTTGCATTAGATTGAGATTTTTCTGAGCTGTTTAATCTTGTTTCTGTGTGCAGGTTCATAGGCTGGTGCTTGTGGACAGAGAAGATGTGGTTCGGGGAATAATCTCTCTCTCAGACCTGCTGCAGGCCATAGTTTTATCTCCAGCAGGTATCGATGCTCTGTTTTCATAACCTGAGAGGATGTTTTCTGCTGTTACCTCATCTAACCAGCACTAGTATGCAGGTAGGCTGTACTCAGCTTGGCCAACACATGCACTGCTACCGCACATAGTACTAGTCAAACGCTTGGACACACCAAACTCAAATCATCAAAACTATCAAATATGAGAAATGGAATGGAATTATGTAGTGACCAAAAAAAATTTTTATTTATTAGAAGTGCATCATGGGATGTTTTACACACTATTTTATAATGTATTTAGTTTTTCTGTTTTGTATTTTTATTTGAAATGTTATTTTATTTTTAATTAGATTTTTTGCTTGTCATTTTTATAATGTCATTTTTTTAGCTTTATTATTTTGTTTCATTTTTGGTTTTATTGATTTATTTTTATTATTATTATTTTGTTAATCTATAAAATAACATTAATGGAAGTGTTATAATTATGTATTGTTAAAAAAATCTGAAAATCCTACAATAATTTATATTTGTCTAAAAAAACACATTTCCAGCATTTAAAGCATTCAATCATGAGAAACAGATTCAGTCAGGTGTGTTTAAACATTTCACTAGCACTGTAAATTACCCCACAGTATTATGTGTCTTTATTAATGCAATCAGTACAGTCGTTATTGTATATTACATCATTTGATGACATGGTGCTATGTCTTCTGTTACGTAAAGCTCCAGCAGCCATGAATCACAGACACTCCTAATACAGGTACATCTCAATTTCATTTTTTCTTGTAACTTATTTCAAAAAGTGAAACTTTTATATATATTAGATTCATTGCATGTAAAGTAAAACACTTCAAAAGTATTTTTGTTTTAATTTTGATGATTAGAGCTTACAGCTCATGAAAGTCAAAAATCAGTATCTCAAAATATTAGAATATTTACATTTGAGTTTCAATAAATTAACATCCATACAGTATACATTCTGGGTATCTCTTGTTCTTTGAAAACACAATAATGAGGAACACTGATGACTTGGCAATGGTCCAGAAGACCATTGAAAGAGAGTAAGTCACAGAGGGTCATTACTGAAAGATGTGGCTGTTCACAGAGTGCTGTATCAAAGCATATTAAATGCAGAGTTGACTGGAAGGAAGAAATTGAGAAGGAAAAGGTGCACAAGCAACAGGGATGACCGCAAGCTTGAGAATACTGTCAAGCAAAGCCGATTCAAACACTTGGGAGAGCTTCTCAAGGAGTGAACTGAAGCTGGAGTCCGTGTATCAAGAGTCACCACGCTCAGACATCTTCAGGAAAAGAGCTACCAAGCCACTGAAACAGAAACATCGTCAGAAGCATCTTACCTGGGCTAAAGAGAAAAAGAACTGGACTGTTGCTCAGTGGTCCAAAGTCCTCTTTTCAGATGAAAGTACATTTAGCATTTCATTTGGAAAGCTTGATTGTTCAGCAAACTCACCTGACCTGAACCCCATAGAGAATCTATTGTCAAGAGGAAGATGAGAGACACCAGACCCAACAATGCAGATGACCTGAAGGCCGCTATCAAGGCAACCTGTGCTTCTATTACACCTGAGCATTGCCACAAACTGATCACCTCCATGCCACGCCGCATTGATGCAGTAATTCATGCAAAAGGAGGCCCAACCAAGTATTGAGTGCATAAAAAAGAACATACTTTTCAGAAGCCTGACATTTCTGTTTAAAATATCCTTTTTTTATTGATCTTATGTAATATCCTAATTTTCTGAGACACTGAATTTTGGGTTTTCATTTTCTGTAAGCCATAATCAAAATGTCAAGAAATAAAGGCTGACATATTTCACTCTATGTGCAATGAATCTATATAAAATATGGGTTTCAATTTCTGAAATGAGTGACAAAAAATATTGACCTTTTTCATGATATTCTAATTTTTTGAGATGTACCTTTGGTCTCCACAGTGCGGACGCATTTTCTCTCTACTTTTAGGTATTCATAACAGTGAGCAATAACTGAAAACACTTATATTCAATGCTAATGATATAAAATAGCTGATGAATAGAGTTCTTCCTGCATGTTTGAGCATGTGCGTGACCTGTTTGTTGGTTTATGAGTATTTGAATGTTTGAGAATACACGGGCTCAGGGACGTGACCCGGGACCCTTTGTTATAGTCATTTAACACCAGTGTGGCTGGAAGCACAGCCACTGTCCTGTCCTGATGTTGTTGTTGTACTTCAAAGTAGGAATACCATGGTATTATCTAGTTAAAATGCTAATACCATGCTTCTTTTTGTAAGTGTATTCTCTTACCCCGTTTCAGGTTTTTAAAGCATATAAAATATGACTGCGATCAAGATTGAAGAAAGGAGCTCTTTTTTACATTATACATTCATATAGTAAAAGATTACATAGTGTATAATATATTAAGAAACACATTTCTCATGTAACAGAGATTGTTTATGATAAAAGAGTACTGACCGGACACTGTTGGGTGTTGTTTTCATGTATGAGTGAGCACATGGGCTTGGGTTTTGATCAAATTGATCATAGTTTGCCCTTTGTGCTGTGTTATGAAATGTATTGTCAGATTATCATTTTGTTTTTCTAATAAACAATTCCTTGTGCTCGTTCTTTGTCTGAATGCCTACTCAACAAATAACCTTATACAGACGTTTAAAAAGGTGATTATTATGTGTGTGCGTGTGTATATATATATATATATATATATATATATATATATACACACACACAAATATTGTTAAATGAATAAAATATAATTGTATTTTTAGATGTGTATGTATATATATATAAAGATACATATTTTAATGCATTTTTGTTTATTGAATATTTTATTCTACTTTAATAATTGTTATTTAAATATTGCATTACATATTTTACCTTTAATACCATTTAAATGTATTCAAATAAATTAATATTTAAATCTTGATAAAATAAAACAAAACTGCATTATATTTAATGCTATTAAATATAGCTACATTGAAATAGATCTTAATATTTCTATTTTTACACGTCTACTGAAACCTAGTAAGGCTAATATCCATTCTCTCTGCTAAAAATGATTACATTAATTAGTGCTGGGCAACGATTAGTCACATCCAAAATAAAAGTTTGTTTATATAATGTGTACGGTGTATATTTATTATGTATATATACACAGTAAATAAACACATGTATGTATATATTTAAGAAAAATATTTTATGTTTATATATTAAATATATATGAATAAAATGTTTTATATCTAAACTTCTTTAAGCTCCAAACAATGTAATGATTTAAAAGAGATAAATTCACAAAACTGTTTTCCTCTGGTCGTCAGGAGGATATATAACATGTAAATATTTTAAATATATTTTGCTCTTCTCTGTATGTATGTCTTTAATACATAAACACAGTACACCCACATATATTATACAAACTAAAAATTGTATTTTTGATTAAATGAATCGTTGTCCAGCACTAATATTAATTGTTAATATAAATGTCAATACAAATAAATCCTATTTTGTTAAATCAAATAAATGTTAAGTGTAATTGCGTAAGCGTGTGTTTGTGGTGCAGCCAGCAGATGTCACCCAAGGGCGCAGTAAACACCGAGCATGTGACTGTGAGAGCCTGTAAGATCCGCTGTGTTTCTGCTTTTTCTAACAATCCCTGACGAGCCTCTCCTCCTGACCAACCCTCGTCATCAACACACACAAACAACGCTGGACAAGTGAGAATGGCGAGCAGACGGGACTCGGTGTCCTCGGCGGGTCTGGAGGCCTGGTTCCCCGCGCCCGGCGGCAGCGAGGACGAGCCGGAGCTGCGGCGGTTACGGGAGCGTCTGCGCGGCTGGCTGGCGCAGTGTGAGCCCGCGGTGTTCTGCGCGCAGCGGCTGCTGGTGTGGGAGAGGCCGCTGCACAGCATCATCGCCGCGCTGGCGCTCAACACGCTGTTCTGGTGAGACACGAGCGAATAAAGCTGTTCGTTTGGAAACGACGGTGATAATCCGGACCAGTTGTTAGTTAGTAATCTGGTTAATCTGCTCGTTAGTAACTGCTTCAGGTCGAAGTTCCCCTGCGTTGCTGTGGCAGCTTCGCTAACGTTACTCTTAGCGAATAATACTCTAGTATTACTGCTACCGTTACTGTTTTTCGGACATGTGCAATGGTTTTGGATACTACCATGGTATTCTTGAGCGACCATGTAAATACCATGGTAATGATACTTTACCGTTATACACATCGAAATACCATGGTATTACTATGGGTTTTTGAACGTAACGGTTAACGTACATACCATAATACTACCATTTATTACGGTGCCATACCATGGCAAGTACAGTCATAGTATCAGACAGAAATGGCATGGTACTTTGATATATACCGTAGTACTAGTCTATGATTTAAGAATAACGTAACTTACACTAGGTTTAAAAACCTATCAGAGCGTCATGTCCAAAAAACATGGTAAAACCATAAAATACCATGCTATGCTATTGGAAAAGTACCAGGGTAAAACCATCTTTGCTTTGAACATTTACTGTGGTATTCCCGTGGAATTTTACAAACAGTTCTTGAATTAACACGTGTAATTATTTTACCATAGCATTACGGTCTAAAAATTACTGTATTGTGGGACTGCCACAGTTTGTTTGTGTGTGCGTGTGTGCGTACACACTCTCACTGGCCACTTTATTAGGTACACCTTGTTAGTACCGGTTGGACCCCCTTTTGCCTTCAGAACTGCTTTAATTCTTCGTGGTCCATATTGACATGATAGCATCACACAGTTGCTGCAGATTTGTCGGCTGTACATTCATGATGTAAATCTCTCGTTCCACCACATCCCAAAGGTGCTCTATTGGATTGAGATCTGGTGACTGTGGAGGCCATTTGAGTAAAGTGAACTCATTGTCATGTTTAAGAAACCAGTCTGAGATGATTTGAGCTTTGTGACATGGTGCATTATCCTGCTGAAAGTAGCATCAGAAGATGGGTACACTGTAGTCATAAAGGGATGGACGTGGTCAGCAACAATACTCAGGTAGGCTGTGGCGTTTAAACAATGCTCAATAGGTACTAATGGGCCCAAAGTGTGCCAAGAAAATATCCCCCACACCATAATTATATCCAAATTCTGACCCTACCATCTGAAAGTCGCAGCAGAAATCGAGACTCATCAGACAAGGCAACATTTTTCCAATCTTCTATTGTCCAATTTTGGTGATCCTCCGTGTCCTGTTCTTATCTGACAGGAGCGGCACCCGGTGTGGTCTTCTGCTGCTGGAGCTCATCTGCTTCAGGGTTTGATGTGTTGTGTGTTCAGAGATGGTATTCTGCATACCTTGGTTGTAACGAGTAGTTATTTGAGTTACTGTTGTCTTTCTATCATCTCTAACCAGTCTGTCCATTCTCCTCTGAACTCTGACATCAACAAGGCATTTTCATCCACACAACTGCCACTCACTGGATATTTTCTCTTTTTCGGACCATTCTCTGTAAACTCTAGAGATGGTTGTGCGTGAAAATCCCAGTAAATACATTGAGCCTAGATACATTGAGTTGTTGTCTTGTGATTGGCTGATTAGCAATGTGTATTACCAAGCAATTGAACAGGTGTACCTAATAAAGTGTCGGGTGAGTGTACACTGCCTCTCTAAAGTTTGGGATCAGTAAGAGTTTTTATGTTTTTTAAGGAAGTCTCTTCTGCTTATCAAGGCTGTATTTATTCGGTCAAACATACAGGAAAAACTGGTATATTGTGAAATCTTATTGCAATTTCTAATATTGGTCTAATATTCGAAACATAAATATTTTCTAAATATAAAAAAAAAATAATACTGACCCCAAACTTTTGAATAGTATTGTATATTGTAACACAAAGTGTCTTTTTTAAATAAATGCTGTTCTTTTTAACTTTTTATTCATCAAAGAATCAAATCAGTATATTAGTGATTTCTGAAGGATGATGTGACACTGAAAACTGGAGTAATGATGCCGAAAAATCAGCTTTGATCACAAAAATAGATTCTATTTTTAAGTATATTAAAAGAAGAAACCAATATTAGATTTTGCAATATTACATTTTTGTTCTGTATTTCTGATCGAATAAATACAGCCTTGATGAGCAGAAGAGACACCCTTAAAAAACATTAAAAATCTTACTGATCCCAAACTTTACATCAGCAGTGTTTATGAACAGTATACACAGATTTAAATATACAGTATATAAAAACATATTTCCATAATATCCCAAAATCATTACCTTTGCTTACAAATAATTACACTTCACAGTTCATGGTTACATTTCGGTTAGTATGCAGGAACTGCGGTAAATATCCACATGGGATGTGACAAACATGACTTGTTTCTGTAATATGAATGAGTCCTAGGTTGTTTCTATAAATGAACTAGATGCAGATTGTGATGTTTGAACAGATGTGTGTGTGTGTTTAGGCTCCTGTCGTCCTCATCTTTGAGACCCTTGTTCCTCCTGAGTGTGTCTCTCATTGGACTGACTTTACTGGAGAGATGGAAAGACAAGCTGCCACAGATCGCTGGTAATGCATGCGCAGACTATATACTGCTTTGTGCTTTTGATTCATAGCAACACATATATACACCGTAGCACTGGGCAATGCAGCAGATGTATAGCTTATATAACGTTTGTGTGTTTTGCAGTATGTTGAGGGTACTTCATATGTTCCTCAAACGTGTTTGCTCTGAAATGAATCTAGTCATGGTTGTTTAAGTAGATTTAAAATGTTTAATATAATAACTTAAAAGCAGTACAAATGTAGATACAATTAAAGTCCTCATGAAATCAAAATGTACTATATTTATTTTGTTAGCGCACATTGCTATTTTTGTGGTGAAGAATTAATTCATTCAAGTCAATCCACAAAAATAAAATAAATAGCCTTCATAAACTTGAATTCAAATCTGAAAATGCCCCTCCCTCTAAAATGATGGGCTTCTCTGATGACCTCAGTTTGACGGCTTGGGCATGAGCGTGACATCCTTAACCACGCCCCTCCAACTGTCAGTGTTCATTTCTGAATGAAACACCTACTTCACTAATCATGATATCCAATCAATCCACAGCAGAATAAACAAGCCCTCTATTTCCCTCATTCAATATTCTGTTTCTCTCGGAAGAACGTCACAATACGGAAGTAAAACCGGTCGCAAACGCACGGTTCACATGGACTTTAAGTCATGTTTCGCACATAAAAATTATGATATTTCATATGCCCTAATATAACAATAGTAGTACACAACTGTATGCATCCAATTAAAAAACATATTATATTTTTTTTTAAACAAAATTACATTTATTGATCAAAGGGACATTAAATGAACTGAAAGTAACAGACATTTATAATGCTGCAAAATAGATTCATTTCAAATATATGCTGTCCTTTTGTTTTCATTACTGATAATAATAAATCTGCTGAAAATTCAGCTTTGCGTCACAGGAATAAATTATATTTTAAAATATAGTACAGTAGAAAGCAGTTAGATTAAATTATTATTCTAATATTTCACAATATTACAGTTTTGATTGTTTTTCATTAAATAAATGTAGCTTTGGTATTGTACCATTCAGAGACTCATGTGTTCTCTACAGTGTGTCATCCTGATGATTGGTTTCTAAACAATATTTGGCTGAAATACAACTATTTGGAAATCTGGAATCTGAGGGTGCAAAAAAAATCTAAATATTGAGAAAATCGCCTTTAAAGTTGTTCAAATGAAGTTCTTAGCAATACAGCAATTAAGTTTTGAAATATTTACAGTAGGACATTTACAAAATATCTTCATGGAACATGATCTTTACTTAATGTTCTAATGATTTTTTGCATAAATAATAAATCTATAATTTTAGTGTATTTTTGGCTATTGCAACAAATATAGCCCAGCGATATTGTTTGTGGTCCAGGGTCACATATTAGAATGATTTCTGAAGGATCATGTGACACTGAAGACTGGAGTAACAGGAAAACAATGATGTAATATTATAACAATATTACAGTTTTTACTGTATTTTTGATCAAATAAACGCAGCCTTGATGAGCTCAAAGAGACTTCAATAAAAAATCTCACTGACCCAAAAGCTGTATGTCCAGAAAGTGTTTAGTGATCAATGTTTCTGTTTCTCCTCTTCAGTTCTGCATCATGATGTGTTCAGGATGTTTCATCCTGGCCATGGTTGGACATTACATTCCTGGGATAATGATCTCCTACATCATATGTGAGCAAACTTGTTTATTTCCATCTTTGTACACACACTGCTGCCCTTTTGCCCCAGCTACTCAAACGCTCAACACACAGCTATTCACGTCCACCTCTGCTCTTACATAACACTGCGGCTGTATTTCACATAAAGATGAATACATCACTCGAGACAGAGCATTTATGTTTGACTGGGTTAATAAATGCAGGCACATTTAAATAAAGAGAAATACTACAACAATTCAAACTGGTGTCAAAAATATACGCCAGTAATGTATTTTCTGTTGTTTTTGAGTGAATTTAATTAAAAAAAGATTGGGAATGTGTCCAGGTCATATTTTGAAAAAGAAAATTTGAATGAAGAAAAAGGGCTACTTTAGGATTATTAAAATGTGTCATGTGTTTTTAACAAAATATATATTTTGGGGTCAATAAGAGTTTATTTTTAAAGCTTCCCATGTTCACCAAGGATACATTTATTGGATCAAATATACAGTAAAAACAGTAATACTGAGAAATATTATTACAATTTAAAATAACTGTTTTCTTCATTAATATATATTTTAAAATGTAATTTATTCCTGTGATGCAAAGCTGAATTTTCAGCATCATTACTTCAGCGTCACAAGATCCTTCAGAAATCATGATATGCTGGTTTGCTGCTTAAGAAACATTTATTATTATTACCAGTGTTCAAAACAGTCGATACATTTTATTTTCCAGGACTCTTTAAAAAAATATGAAGTTCAAAAGAACAGCATTTATTTGAAATAGACGTCTTTTGTAACATTATGTGTCACCTTTGATCAATTGAATGTTGGGTAAAGGTATAATTTCTTCGTACTGACCCCACTCTTCTGAACAGTACTGTACGCAGAGGTTAAGTGTTTTCTCTGTCCTGCATTAGTGCTGAGCGTGCTGCTGTGGCCGCTGGTGGTTTACCACGAGCTGATCCAGAAGATGTACACCGGACTGGAGCCCATACTGATGAAACTCGACTACAGCATGAAAGGAGACACACAGCGCCGCAAATACGACAAGAGAAGTGAGAGCGTTGCCTTTATTTACCGACCTGGGCTGCTAACTTCACCTTTTCAAAACCCCAAATAAACACAATAATGTTGTTTTACATTAGTGGTAAATATAATCCGATATATACATAATTTATACCAGTCATTTTACTTTATAGACAGTAATATAATGGCTGATGTCATATTTTTATGCCACTATGTTCATGCTTAAAGTGAAATCAGGCGTCAGGAATTTTAGATACTGTAACAAAATTACATAAATCTGGCATTGAACCTGAATAAATAATGCCTAATATTATCTGCATCCAATATCGGATTAATAATAACAATAAAAACTGTTGAATATTAGTGCCAATATATTATGCACTCTCTGCTGAGATCAGTTATAGGCAAACCAGGTTGTTAGTGTGTCACTTCCTGTTAGACTGCGCTCAGGAGAAGTGTGTGTGTGTGTGTGTGCAGAGCTGAAGAAGGAGCAGGGAGAGGGGGATGAGCCGAGGGCAGAGACGGAGAGTGAGAGCGAGGAGGAGCTGTTATGTTTCGCCCCTACTGTGAGTGTCCTGATACAGGGGGTTAGTTTCATGTTTGGTGGTGAGGTGGTGTATCCCATCTTAAAGGGGCCGTATTCTATAATTAAACATTTAAAAAAAAATTCTGGAGCATTACTCCAGTCTTCAGTGTCACATGATCCTTCAGAAATCATTCTAATACGCTGATTTACTGCTCAAGCTAGTGCTGTCAAACGATTAATCGCATCCAAAATAAAACTTATTGTTTACATAATGTGTATACGGTGTACATTTACTATGTATATATACATACACAGGCATGCTGTAAAGATTTCTATGTATTTATTTATATTATATAGATATTTGAATACATCCTTGTTGAAAAAGGCTTGCTGAGCAGTAGTGTAATTCCGGTCTCTGATTGGTTGCTTCTGGGATCAGGTGGATGTGAAGACTACGGCTCTGGCGATGTCCATCACAGACTCGGAGCTGTCTGATGAGGAGGCATCTATACTGGAGAGTGGAGGATTCTCAGTGTCCAGAGCCACCACACCACAGCTCACAGACGTCTCTGAAGGTACTCGTGCTTTTTATGTGCATGGAAGTCTTAAAACTAGATCAATTAAATAATGCAATTCTAGTTTAGTCAGACTGATGACAGATGACTAGAGCCTTTCGCTCCTCCAACTAAGCCTAATTTAGTTGGAGGAACTAAATTAGCTCCTACTTCAGAGTAGCGTCTAAAACAGTTCTAGGAACAATCCGTGACGTAAGTGTACGCTGACTGGCTAAACGCGTGCATATAAAACGCCCTCACCCGCCATGATTTAAAACACTGTAAATACACTGTAAATCATACTGAGAGCATTTATAAACAGCATTTACCTGAAGACTTCGTCGACGGCGTTTTGTGCTTCTATCAGCCTCAGTGAAATGTAACACTGCAAATTGTCGTTGGAGATTCTTAGTCCTTTCCGTTCTTACGTTGTTGAAGAACACAAATGACGTCGATGTCCACTGCTTACATCACTTCTTAGTACCCACTGTTGGTGCGAATGCAACCTTTTAAATGGTACTGGGAAATAGTTCGCACACAATCGTCCCAGTGCTTTAGTACTGTACTTTTAGTTCTGGAACTACAACAGTGCGAATGGCCCTATTATTTACATGGGGTCTATCATTTTTATTCATGTTTTTTTTGTTATATTTGTAAGTACTTACCCAGTCTGCATTTATTTGATCAAAAATACAGTAAAAAACTAATATTAATATTACAATTTAAAGTAACTGAATTAAAATGAATTGAATTCCTGTGAGCTCATTTATCAGCCTTTAAATGTGTTGCTCATGAAACTGAAACATGAACATTTCTGATTATTATACATTTTGAAAACAGTTGTGCTGCTTCATTTTTTTTCTAGGATTCTCTGATGAAGAGAAAGTTCAAAAGAACAGTATTTATTTTTTTGAAATAGAAATATTTTGTAACGTTATAAATGTATTTACTCTAACTGTTGATCAATGTAATTTATCCTTGCTTATCGAAAATATTCTTTTCTTTCCCCAAAAAATAAATAAATACTGACCCCCAAATTTCAAACAGTAGTGTATTTTAACATTATTTAAAATAAGAAAATTATAAAATGTTTTCTTTAACTGTCAAATTATACCTAAAAAGTGGTAACATTTGTATTGAGCAATAATAAATGAAAAATGTAAATGCAGATATATTAGAAACATTAAATGGCTTGCTGTGAAAACTCTTTGCTAGTCCAGACCGTATGCTAATAAAAAAGCCTTATTTATGAAACACAGGCGACTCATTTTTGTGTAGTTTGTTGTTACATCAATTTTTTTTATTTTGAATGTTAAAAACGTTCTTGCACAAATTCAAATGTATGTGTGAAATCGTAAATAAAACCTTTTTGGTGTAATTTTAATTTGAGTAAATAATTTCAAAAGAATGCACTTAACCAAGAATGTCTTACTAATTCTTTTATAATTGAAAAAGGCTTTACTTTCTACTTTATTAATGGTTTTCTTCAGCAGACCTGGATCAGCAGAGCGTGCACAGTGAACCGGAGGAGGCGTTCTCTAGAGACCTAGCAGAGTTCCCATCGGTGGACGAGCTGCCTTCTATTGAACCGGGTCTGTTTCATTTCCCGCTGGGCGTTCTCGGGTCAGAGCAGACAGGAGCGTCCAGATCCGAGCTCCAGGAGGAGCCGCTGTCTCCGGCCAGCCTCCTCATCCAGCACCTAGCATCTCCGCTCCACTTTGTCAACACGCACTTCAACGGACACAGACAAGCAGCGGGGGCGGGCCAAAGCATTGTGGGTACTGAAAAAGAGGGAGGGGGATTGGGCGCGAGACCCGCTCGATCCCTGGAAGCCCTCAGCGAGGAGATAGTGAGCACGGCCATCTCTACCGTAGTACAGAACACTCTCTCAGCCCTGTTGCGGTCTACCGAGGCCAGCGAGGGCTCGACAATGGCTTCGTTTCTTCCCACTGAAACGCCTCCTTGCCCGATGGAATCGCCCCTCGAGTCGCCTCCCACCCAGGAAGCCAGCGCAGAAGAAGAGGACGTCGACGTCACCGAAGCAAGCACAGAAGAGCAACCGGATGTCACGCTCGTACCCGCCGAGGAAGAGGACTTTGAGCTTCTGGACCAAAGCGAACTGGAACAAATGGATGAGGGGTTGGGCCTTGATGTTGATGGACAGGACGTGGGCGGGGCTTCCACAGACACGCCCCCAAGCAGTCAGCAGGATTCCTAGCTTCACGTCATCTAAACTGTTTATTTTAATTATAGTCCTTGTAGATACCATATACTGACACAGATGATTCGTGAAAGGGAACGTTGCGGTCAGCTATGCCTTTATTTTGTTGTTTTCGGGAGTGAGATCACTGTGATTGTTGGTGGGCTTTTGTTTCCTGAGCAGGTGAATGTCCAAAATGTTCAACGCAAATCCTAAACGCGACGGTAATGAGTTTTTTTGACAGATCCAAATGGCCTTCAGCCTCAAATCCAGCCACTGACAAAGTATATATTTTGACAAAGACCACATGTCTGCGACACAGAGCCCTCTGCGCTGACCGTTGTCATAAGCTTTAATGCATCGGGTCATGGGAAGAAGTTTTATTTGTTATAGGGCTGGGAGGTTTTGTATTGAAGGAGAGGATGAGCAGGATATTACTGCCAATTCTCAGTGAAAAGGTGGTTATGTTAAAGATTTCTTTTCATAATCATATAGCTTAACTAATATATTCCTGGGAAGAGGATGGTTTTATTTATTCATATTGGTTAGAGTGAAGAATAGATTACTATTAAATACGTCTCAAATAAATAATACAACTGCAAGATTTATATTCCGGGGGACAGAAGTTTAAAGGTTTAGCACATTGTAACGCAAATACTGAAAATCATTTGAGGAATCAATATTGGACTGTGTCATTTACTTATTTTTGAGGATGTAATCTGTAAAGTACTTTTGTCGCACAAAGGAGATCGTGAGTGCACCTTAGCTATCGGACAAATTCCCTGTTGTTAGTGCTTGTTTAACTCCTATTTAGGCTCAATATAGGATGTAATTGGTTGCACTTTTTAACTATTGTTTGTGTGCACATTTGCAGGACTTCTGGTTGTTCATAACCATGCCAAATATATTGCAGTTCAAGAGTTTGAGGTCAGTAAGATAATTTTTTTTAAAGGAAATAATACTTTTATGCAGCAAGAATTAGACAAAATAAAATTTAATAAAAGTGATTAAGTTATCTCTTTCAAATAAATGCTGTCCTTTTGAACTTTCTAGTCAAAGAATTGTGAAAAAAGTACTATTTCCACAAAATATGAATCCGCACAAACCGTTTTCAACATTAAAATAATAATAAATGCTTCTTGAGCAGCAAATCCACAAATGTCAATGATTTCTGAAGGATCATATGACACTGTAGAGTAATGCTGACTTTAAATAAAAGCATTTTAAAATCCTACAAGCTCCAAACTGTTGAACGAAGTTTCATTGTACAAATTACAAAGAGCTCAGATTGCCTGAAATACAATTTACATGATACACTAATATTGAACTGTATGAAGTTTGGGTAGATTTTGTGCATGGGCTTGACTGAATTATTTCCCCTTTTTTAATTGGAATGAACATTTCTAAGAGGTGGATCCTGAGTGAACGATTGAGCTTTATTTGTATGTATCTTTGCAAGATATTCACAATAAGTCAGAGAGGTATTTCTAGAATTGGCATATTGGACTATTTTTAAAATATTTGGTTATTCATTTATTTCATGTCAGTGTCAAAGGTCTCAGTAACTTCTAATGTGACACTTAAAGAATATAAGATTTTATGATCCAATATATATATTATTATTTTTTTTTTTTCAATTATTAATCCTACTAATGGAAAATATCTTTTAAACTGGAAATGTGTATGTAAAAACAATGTATATATTCAAAGGCCTGTAACATGGGATGTTTTACAGATCTGTTGATCGATTGGAGGCAGGTGGAGATTACTTTAAATTCAAAGTTATCCTAACCAGTCAAAAATGTTCTAGCCCCGCCCACTGTAAAATCTGATTGGTCTAAAATCCTGCACCACATAGTTGCAAAGATGTTCTGCGTTGCTGTGATTGTGTTTTTAATTTCAATGTGGAAACTGTTTGTTTCATCTCAGTTGTTTGGTTTGGAGTGTTTTGGCTTTGCGTTTTGCCCCTTCTCCTGTAGATACCCACAAACTGACACATCTGATCCAGACCGCAGAGATTTGTGTTTTCAGATATTTACAGAGAGGTTATCTTTGTGTAATAGTGATTGTGTTTTGCTCATGCTGTTACTGCTTTATGATCTATAAAAAAGCACTTGGAGCTTTTAACTACAAAATGTATTGTTGAATGTCATTTTTTTACTCTCTAATATACACCCATAACTGTTTTTCAACTTCAAATGCTTCGTGTTCATTTAAACGGATTGTTTTCACTGAATTCAACTGATCTGTAAATTGTGAAATCTGGGGAGATCCGTTACACTAGCTGTTTGGACTCTCATTCTGATGGCACCCATTCATTACAGAGCAGGGGTGTCAAACTCCGTTCCTGGACTCTGCCCTACACACAAACCATGTAGCTTTCAATTGAGCCTGAAGGACTTGATTAGCTGGATCAGGTGTGTTTAATCAGGGTTGGAGCTAAACTGTGCTGGGCTGCGGCCCTCCAGGAATTAAGTTTGACACCCCTGTTACAGAGGATCGAGCAAGTGATGTGATGCTAGATTTCTCCAAATTTGATCCCATTAATAAAACAAGCTTTTGGGTGAACTGTTCCTTTAAGGCCAGAATTATAACTAGAAAGATAACTTCAATCATAACTATTAATGCTCTTTTAACAGGATCCAATATGCAAATTAACAAGGGTTCTTTACCACGTTCAGACTCGGTGGACATTGGGGAAGAAACAGGATGATGTAGACTACAGTTTTCTTATGATTTCCATTAAATATCTGCTGAGTGTGCTCCGAGAACAGCGAGAGAGAAAGCCAGGCTTGACGAAGGTATATCGACAGTCATGTGAAGGCCTGTGGTGAGCTGGCAGCAGAAGCCAAGGCAGATGGTCACACTGCTTATAGTCAGAGGTGACCGTAATCTCGATAAATCTCTGAGGATGGAAACATTACACAGGTCTAAGATACTAATGGAAAATGGCATGTTCTTGCCAAAAGCTCATTTCAGGCTGCATTTAGAAGATTCAGATTTCCAGGTCCATTTTACTTGGGCAACCACCTAGGTGACCCTAGCAACCCCATAGCAACACACTAAAACTCACAGAAAGCCTTAGAAACAGCACAGCAATGCTCTTGCATTGTGAACAAAAAATACTAAAATAGGTTCCAATACGAAGAACTTCAGCTTTTTCTCCTTATTTTGAATTATGCTTTGTATTATGTTGTATTTTAGAATTAATGGAAATATGTGAAAATTATGTAAATATATGTAATTTGAAAATTACCAGCACTTTTCTGTTTCTCTACTGATTTTTTTTCTTGCAGTGGGTAGCGGCAAAGTTTGCACAGATAAACACTTAAAACACAAAAAAATTAAGTTTAAGTCTATTCCTGTATTCCAGAGGTTTTCAACATTTTTGACGAAGTCCTCTCATACACTCAGAAAAAAGGTACAAACGATGTCACTGGGGCAGTACCTTTTCAAAAGGTACATGTGTACCATATTTACCCCTAAAGTGTGCATATAAGACCTTTAAAGGGACATATTAGTATCTTAATGGTACATATACCTTTTGAAAAGGTATACGGCCCCATGTGACAGATTTTGTACCTTTTTTTCTGAGAATGTATGCTTACATTTATGCATTTAGCAGATGATGTTAACAAAAAAACGACTTACGAACAAACATTTTTTCAAGAATTATGTTTACCGTCCAATATTCCCACATTCTGTGAAACTTCATGACTTGAATTGAAGCCTAACAGTCTTTCGTGAATTGAGCAGAACATTTTTATATGCCAAGGTCATCTGAAGCATTCAGATGCTAACTAACACAGATAGAGCGTTAAAAAGTGTTCAGATTAGAATAATGTGTCGTGCTACTGAAGCAGTGAGTCATGCATCTTCAGTTTTCCAGCAGCAATGTCTCTCTCCTAAAGCAAATAAATGCATTAAACAACTGTAACCACTGCAATCTTATCAAAGCCGATGTTATCTGATTGTTTTGAAAAAGTTTGTATTCTGACAAAATAATGATACAATGTCATTTCAAATTTTTCACTTATATACTTACCATTTTAAGTTGATCAGCACAAGCGTTAAGTTTTTGTCTCATCTCTCATCGGTCACAGTAACATCCGAGCGCACTGACCAGCAACCGTCCCTGAAGCTCACAGGCATAGAAAACACCAAACCTGCAGGAATCCCAAACTGCCCTGCAGATTTACACAGCTCAGTCACGCTCATTCACATGGCATGCACATTAACTATAACATACACATCATACATGGCATGCACATTAACTATAACATACACATCATACATGGCATGCACATTAACTATAACATACACATCATACATGGCATGCACATTAACTATAACATACACATCATACATGGCATGCACATTAACTATAACATACACATCATACATGGCATGCACATTAACTATAACATACACATCATACATGGCATGCACATTAACTATAACATACACATCATACATGGCATGCACATTAACTATAACATACACACATCATACATGGCATGCACATTAACTATAACATACACATACATGGCATGCACATTAACTATAACATACACATATATATCATTATTCCAGGCCTTTAAAATGGTCATTATTCCATTTGTTGTGGATATCGCTGTGGCTTTGTTGGTCTTTGATGAAATTGTAGAATGGTGTTTATGTACTAAACTCATAAAATCTGTCTTCAGCCATTTCCTTATAAAAAACAACAATAATAATTACACGAGTAGCACATAAAACATGTATTTAGACTATTTATTATACGTTTGGAACATGCATTTGTGATGTTATTGAAGATGCCAGTTTAGTTTAACAATGTTAAGTCAGATTTTTTGTATTTACTGATACCCTTTATAATGATTCATAAATGAAAGAGGCATTTGTTTTTTATGATTCATGCACCACAATGATATTTACCAGTCGTAAATCATTTCCATGACTTGCTGAGAAAAGCCATCTGGTCCCCAAATTGCGCCATCATATCTGAAGACCTTCGCCCTCTGTAGGTCGATATGAAAACTGCCGCTGATGTTTCCCCAAACAATGACATTAGTGATGTCTGCAAAAATAATACAAGGGGAAATCTAAGCATAGACATCAAAAGACAGGACAATAAACAATAAAGCAAATCAATATTTGATTAAAAAAATTATTCAATTATTTTTAAAAGTATTTGAATAAATTATTTAATAATTTACCCATACAATGACTAGTATTATTATTATAGTATTATAATAACTTTAATCAATAATTAAATAATTAAAACATTACAAATCTAATATTAAATTATAAAAAATAACAAACAAATTATATAAAATAATAATATTTAATATAAAATTATAATAATAGTAGATTATATATATAGAAAATAATTATGAATCATTTCAAAATGTTTCAAACTGAACTGAATTTATAATGTATAATTATATTGCAATTGAATATTAGAAATAAAATGTAGACGATACAAACACTATTTTACCTGCTGTTTTCACTGACAGCTTCTGCGCAAGCTGAGTTTTCGCCTCGTATTCTAGTTGTGTTGTCATCGCCACGAAGTTGTGTGGGTCAACCGAGGGTGCGTTCTCAATTAACAGTGAGCACTTCAGATTAACAAAGGAGTCTCCTGCTACTATCACTCGTACGTCTTTCTGTGCATTCGCCTCGATGAGTTGACCAAAGCAACGGAAACGTTCTGCCACCCGGCTCACCGTGTGGTCCTTGTCATCCTGCTCATCATTACTTCCACACACAGGCTGCAGGTCATCCAGAAAAATGATGAAGTGTGCTTCCTGAAATGCCCGTGTCTGGTCTGAATGGACAGTGACTTCATGTAGCCGATGCAGAGCAAGGTCTTCTGTTTCCATCTTGAGACCTTGTAGCACTTCCTCAGAGCCGGCGTCAGCATCCATGAGGTGAAGACTGTAGGGGTGGAGACCTGGAAACAGCCCCGGGGAGAACAGCTGAGGAATGAGGCTGTAGCAGATGGGGTTCAGAGCACTGAAAGACAGTGTTGTCAGGTTAAATGTCAGGCATCTAAGGAATAAGACAATATTGAGACTAGTGATCGACCGATATTGATTTTTATAACCGATACCGATTATTTGTACGTTTATTACCCGATAACCGATATGCAGAACCGATATTTATTTACTGTTATAAAGTAAATAAATAACAGAGTGAATTAAGTCCATTCTTCACTTTGGTTTTTCCTTCTTTCAGTCGTCTTAACAACAATCAACGGTTGAAAATTAACATTTTCATGTAAACTTTTATCTTAGAATTACAACAATAAAAACATTTTATTTATAAAAAGCATCATCAGCAACACTGATATTAACAGAAGGACAGGAGTAATATCAACTTCATTTTAAACTACAGTTTTAGGTTTATAAGCTGTTTAATAGGCTAAAGAGTGAATAATAATTCACTGGATAATAATCTCAGGAATATTGACATAAGCTATAATAAACAAAACATTGTATTTTATTGCATTTCATAACTGGCATGTTTTATCAGAATTATTAAAATGTTTTTGTCATTCTAGATTATGAAAACTGCTGACAGCACGGTTTATCTATTTACACAGAACTATACTCAAACTGCGATCGCTTGCGGAGATAATAAATCATTAATTTCGATAGAGATGTATTTATTTAGATGTTTATTGGTGAAATAATGGTTCTATAATAAATGTTAATATAATTTAGTGTGTTTCAAACAAGTGAATCTTGTATAACGTTACATGCGGTGGTCGTGCTGGAGCTTCTCCTGAGTGAACAGTGTGTGTGTGTGTGTGTGTCCACTGCTCCTAGCTGCTGTGTGTGTGTCTACTGCTCCAGCTGTGTGTGTGTGTGTCTACTGCTCCAGCTGTGTGTGTGTGTGTCTACTGCTCCAGGTGTGTGTGTGTGTGTCTACTGCTCCAGCTGTGTGTGTGTGTGTCTACTGCCAGGTGTGTGTGTGTGTGTGTGTGTGTGTGTCCACTGCTCCAACTGTGTGTGTGTGTCTACTGCTCCAGGTGTGTGTGTGTGTGTGTCTATGCTGTGTGTGTGTGTGTGTCTACTGCTCCAGGTGTGTGTGTGTGTGTGTGTGTGTGTGTGTCCAGGTGTGTGTGTGTGTGTGTGTGTGAGTGTGTGTGTGTGCTGTGTGTGTGTGTGTGTGTGTCCACTGCTCCAGGTGTGTGTGTGTGTGTGTGTGTGTGTGAGAGATAGTCTTTGTGTGTGTGTGTTTGTGTGTGTGTCCACTGCTCCAGGTGTGTGTGTGTGTGTGTGTGTGTGTGTGTGTGTGTGTGTGTCCACTGCTCCAGGTGTGTGTGCACTTGGATGGGTTAAATGCAGAGAACACATTTCACTGATGGTTATACTCTGTATAATTGTGTATGTGACAAATAAAAAAATATCGGTTATTGTTTTTTTCAAAACCGATATCCGATTATGGTAAAATGCTTAAATATCGGGAAAAATATCGGTCGATCTCTAATTGAGACAAGGTTCTGATAAAACACCTGCTGATCCAGATGTGCAGAGGTCTGAGAGACGTTCGTCTGTGGATTTCCTCCTCTATGCACAGCTCTTTAGTTTGCCGATTCTCTGCTGAAATGTTTAGCATCAGATCAGAGTTCATATCTGAAGTGATGCCATAGTAACCCTGCAGGAGAGGACAAAAGTAATAATCTTCACATGCAATATCGAAATTAAATCCCAAAGCAAGTGAGAAAAACCCTCATTTAGTTTGTCGATTTTCTACAGATGGATGATTTTTATGTGAGGTAAACTCATATATGTTGACTTTTTAGACAAATGGATTGCTCTGGTTTATTTTAGTATCCTGTGCAAACCTGAGCATGTTCAAGGAAATGACTGAAGCCTCCGAGCAGCAGGCCTTTCCCTCCACGATCAATCAGCTCTCTCCACACGATAGGAGAGCTGCAATGCTCCCAGCCGTTTGATGCACAGGTGTCCTGCAACCATTTCTGCACACAAACAATGCTTCAATGTGAGTCAAATACATGCAGGAACCAAACATACAGCTTGTGAACGCTGTGCAGATGATTACAGAGCTTCATGAGCTGTTCAGCTTTACCTCCCAGTCCCTGGGGTGCACACAGATCTTGTGAATGTGGAAATCAGGCAGGTCTCTTTGCAGCACATCAGACAGAAGCTCAGCCTTCGCGTAATAAGGACAATCAGCCTTTCCTGACAAACAAGGTTACAGCATTACAATGATGTTGACTCTGACATGATAGACCACACACATCTAAATACCGTCTGGAGCTTTGCTAGAAGAAAATACAAAAACTGCTCAAATGCAGCTTACAGTTTCCAAACACACCTGCAAGAACAAATTTTGCCATGTTTTTCCGTTCACAAGCGCGTGCGTAGTTGCTAGGTAACCGTGTGTTAGAGGATCAGAGGATTTCGCTTTCGTTTTTGTATCTGTATTTTTAGTAAATTGTCCAAAATAAAATGTTACATATTACTTAAATTATACAAGTTATACTGGTGTTTATTTAACTATTTTTATGGTATTTAAAAAAATGACTATTTGGAAATCACGCGATACTACAAGCGGAACTGTTGTGAGGCAGTCAAGGTGCGCTGTTTCTGTCATGGCCGCGCTCGCGCTGAGAGCTGTACACACGTGAAGACAGCAAATGAAGGGTAAGATCCATACATTGAGATCATTCAAGTTTACAAGATCCTTAAAATGTATGCCTGTTCCATACTTAACCGCAAACACCACGGGTTATACAGCTATAGTGGCGCATTTCTTCAAGGTTTCTGTACAAGGACATGCAGACACTCACAAAGATGCCCTCTTCATGAGTAGATCTATGTATTGATTATTATATGTCATTAGCTAATTTCAAAATTTTTAGTTTAAATTCAATGTTTATTATGGTCAAAAACGCTATTGTGACTATCGCCCTTACGAAACAATAATATACGGAAACATGCTGAAAATATACAATAAGTCATAGAAATAGTGTACAGTATGTTCAAATAAAGTTACACACACACACACACACACACACAGCACCATATTTTATATAATAAACATTTATTTTTGTGAAGTGTTACTGCATATAAAATGACATACATTAGGATATATATGTAAATATATTCACATATTTTAAGTATATGAAAAGCTGCAAAGTATGTATTATTTAATATATTGTTATATATTAACACAACATATAATTCTGTGTATTATCAATAATGTAATATATAAGGAAATGTACTTTCTTTGCAGTAGGGCATACAGATAAGTGTATACAAATATGTATTTAATTCTGGCTTTTTCTGATTCTAGGAAAATATCAAGATCTTGCATCCAACCTGTGACCCTGTCAAATGCATTAGCAGGAAACGAGAGCACATACAACAAATGAACGGTCAGCCAAAATACACTACTCTTGAGCCTAAAGAACTGCGTAGTGATTTTACAGTAGTAACACAAACCGTAGTAAGTACAGAGGTTTCTATTTGACTTCTTTAACAGGTTAAACTGTGTCTGAAGCTTTGGAGAATCCCCTGTGCCCTGTGTGAGCATGTATAAATCTGGCTTGACCATGCTCAGATGTGCTCTGAGATCCACGCCGCTGTGGAAATGTGACTCTTTTCTAAAAACACAGACGTCTTTGTGTCATAAAAGCATAAGCTTTGCTGTGTCATCTCAGCTGGGCAGAAAAAGCACACCAGGACACACATTAAAACCGGTCCGGTATTACTGTCAGAGTGAGAAGATGTTCTTAATGTTCAGATTAAACGAGCTGCTGCCTCTCCAGAGACCTCAGATAAAGCAGAAAGGACTCCGTTCTACACACATTTGCAGAACTGCTCGTGCCCCACGGATGTGCTGGACATGTTGAAGCGGTTCCCAGCGTCGCAGCAGCACATCAGCAGCATCTTCTCGCGCATGTGGGAGAGCTTGAAGAAGATGACGGACGAGCAGCGGCGCTGTGAGCTGCAGCTGATGTTTGAGCACCCGGGGTTTGAGGAGGTCTGTGAGCGCGCCGTGACTGACGCCTACCGCATGAGGAGCGCCGATCTGGCCTACAGTCTGCTGGCCATCGTCAACCTGGGAGTTGCACAAAACACACGTGTCGTGCAGACGCTGCTGCGTGTCACACAGGTGAGAGACGTCCTGAGAACCGGATCACATTAGAGGCTTTGTCTTCTGCTGAAAATACCACTCTTCATTCACACAGTAAATCTCAATCATGGATGCTGTAATAGTTAACAAATATCTGATTGTAGAAGTAGATTTATAAAAGATTTTTTAATCTGATTTGCTGCTCTAATATTATCAGTTATTATTGGAGCTCAGTTAAAAATGGTTCATCAAAGTTGAAAACAGTTTTTTGCCAATTCATTTGAGTTTAAACTGTTTTTGTCTGGATCTTTGATGAATAGATAGTTCAAAAGGACTGGAAATATACATATTTTGTAAAATAATAAATTTAATGAGTCTGTGCTGAATTAAATATCTATGTTTTCTTATTTACCCCAAAGGTTTGAATGATAATGTTTCCACAAAAATATTCAGCACAACACTTTTCAACATTGATAATAATTACATTAAATTCAAGATTATTTGTATAGCGCTTTTTACGATACAATCGTTGAGTTTAGAACTGATTCATGGCCATTAAAGTGAAATTAATTAAACTACTGGTAAAATTGCTCATTTTAGAAGAAAATTACAAATGGCACTTAGTCTAGTCTTAGTCAGCATCTAAACTCTTCATATATTTTACATATTATACAAACATTTATATACTTCAATATTACAATTTTACATATAACACGAATTCAACACGTTATACAGGTGTTTATTTAACTATTTTTATGTTATTTTTAAAAAGGACATTGTGGAAACCACACGATACTACAAGCGTAACTCTTGTGAGGCAGTAATCGTGCGCTGTTTCTGTCATGGCTTAAATCAGCATTTTCACTATTCTTAAGAGTATCCATTTTCAAGTAATTCTTCTAATAGAAGCGCTAATATTGCTACTTGTATTTAAGTTCATGTATTCACTGAGCTGACCTTGTTTCTTTCTGTTTGCCCCATCCAGGAGCAGCTGAATCAGTTTGATACAAGGTCTCTTTCGGTGCTGGCTTCCTGTATTCGGGAGATGGAGAACAGTAGGAACGTTCAGGCCCTGAGAGAGGCTTTAAGGTTTGAACGTTTTTACCACACAAATATGAAACGACACATCTGTGTGCATGTTTTCATCCGTTTGTGTTCTGGTTTCGGAAGGCTGTTGCTGAAGGATCGTATTCCTGAGATCCAGAACGTGGTTGTTCTACAGAGCATGATGCGCACGGTGGGAAGAAACTCTCCGATACTTCTGAAGAAAGAGCTGGCGGTTAGATTACAGTCAATTTATTATTACCTAAAATGTATCCAATGTACAAAGTGATGGATTCTCAGTTCATTTTCTTTATTTTTTTTTTTTACAACAATTTTTTTTTTCAAAGATTGTCATACAGGTTAAGACAACAGTAAAAAATATTGTTTTCATTATAACTGAATACAAAAATAATACATAATAAAAAAATAAAAAAATACAAAAAAGTAATACAGCAATAACATACTTGTCTATATAATTTCAATGTCCATCAACTCCACAAAAGAGTCACCATCTAGACTCTCCAAAAAGTCATAGAACACTTTTCAGATGGACCAAAATACATGAAGTTTGTTTTTCAAAAAATAGGATTTTCTTTATTTAAAGCTCATAAAAACCTGGCCAGGTCAAGTTTACTCACATCCAAAGGATAAAAACAAAAATTATATTTTGCATCATTGTAGATTATTATTTTTTTTAGCATAGTTGGGATTACTTGTTTTCCTTATCAACTGTATATATCCTTGTTACAATTCTTATTAATAATTTTACATTTGAATTAACTTTATAAATGTGTATTTATTTGAATTCACACTAGATCCACATATACTGATGTCAGAATGAAGCAGTGTCTTCTCTATTCTCCTCAGACTAAAGCTCTGTCATTGGCAGATGAGTTCAGTCCTCCTAACACCCAGTACATGTTCTCCAGCCTGGCCGCCATGGGCCTGAACTTCAAACCTCTGCTGGATGTCTGCAGCAAGAAGATAGCTGGTGAGAATGAGCGTGATCCTCTCCGATGTTCACAGAATTACAGTAAACCGTTAGAACGAGTGCATTAAGACTTCTCATTGCTTCCTGCAGAAAACGTGCATGAATTTCCCTTCAATAGACTTCTTTCGGTTCTGAAGTCCTGCCATGAGCTGCACTACAGGAACTACACCCTCTTCAGCTCCATCTCGGAGTACATGGCCAACACATTTGATATGTGGTCCAACAAACAGGTGCGATATCTGCTGATCTAAGCCTTCAGTTAAACTGGTCCATCTGAAAATGAACTGTGTGTTTAAAGAGGAACACAAAGTATTTTCTGTGGTAGGTTTTTTTTTGCACATTGACGTTTCTTTGAATAGAATATAATAGATTTTTATTGTAAAAGGAACAATGACAAAATAATGCCTAATTTCACTTAGTTTAGTATATTTAGTAGTAATAGTATCTTTAAATAAAGCAGCATACATGTACACAACTTTAAACTCAAAAAGCGACAGTATTTCTAATGTTACAACAAGATCCTTAAAAAACAGTTTTTAATGGTTTTCAATATTAATAATAAGAAATGTTTCTTGAGTAGCATATTCAAATGATTTCGGAAGGATCATGTGACACTAAAGACTGAATTAATGATGCTGAAAATTCTGCTTTGCATCACAGAAATATATAATATTTTTAAATATATTAAAATAGAAAACTGATATTTTAAATTGTAATCATATTTCATAATATTGCTGTTTTTTTCTGTATTTTTATTAAATTAATGCAGTCTTGGTGAGCATAAGA
This sequence comes from Gymnocypris eckloni scoliostomus, assembly GCA_027564155.1. Taxonomy (NCBI): domain Eukaryota; kingdom Metazoa; phylum Chordata; class Actinopteri; order Cypriniformes; family Cyprinidae; genus Gymnocypris; species Gymnocypris eckloni. The sequence continues at coordinate 13,053,997 of CM050416.1, read as the reverse complement.
GACTTCTTTTTACAAAAACATTAAAAAATCTTACCAACACCAAACCTTGAATGTATATTATCATATAATATGTATATTATCAACCATCATTTCAGTTATTGACCATAATAAAAATGATGTGCTATCATTGGCCTGACAATACTGGTGCGTTCCTGTCTTTAACATCGCAGTGTCCGATCAGAAAGATGTTTATTATAGTGGTAATTAATCCGCTTTAGTGCAGTAAACTGTGCAGGATTGTTCTTTATAAAACTGTTTTATGTTTTCCAGGTGATTCTCTTTCTGGTCACATTTGAGAATCTCTTGTTCAGACCCGTGGTTCTGTTGGATGCATTTGCAGAGAGAGTCATCCAGAAGTCCGACAGTCTGACCCTGAAAGACCTTCTTTCTGTTTTAAAAGTCTTTTCATTCCTCAATCACGACCTGAAAGAGAAAAAAACAGAGTAAGCTGCTGTTTTGATTCTTAATCATTTACACTCACCATTCAGAGGTTTGGGGTTGGTAAGATTTCTAAATGATGCTCATCATCAGTTACACTTGCTGCTTCTCAATTAGGTTTCTGGCCAGTGTAACAATGGTCTTGGAGTCCTACCTTCCAAAGATGTATCCCACAGACCTACTGAAAGCCATCCACTGTCTGGGAATGCTGGAGCACTTCCCCCAAAGCCCTCTGGAGAAACTGCTACAGAAGGACACACTGGACCAGCTCCTAGAGAAAGGTTAGTATCTGCTCTTTTTCTCTTTCTTCAACACACTTCAGCTGTGATCGGTTCCCGTGTCCTCACAGGCAAACACTCGGATAAGATTCAGAGGTGGCTGCACACGCTGGATCTGTGTTTGCGACTGGATAAACCTCAGCTGCCGCCCTCCCTGACCTCTATCCCAGACCTGCACATCTCAGTTCCTGTCCCTGCGGTCACAGCCAACCAGGAAGTGCTCAGTGCAGTCAGGAGCATTGTGGGAAATGATGCTGTTCAGGACGGTGTGCTGGAGCAGAGCATTTATTTCATTGGTGAGATGAACCTCATGTTACTGTGCAGTTTTCTATTCATCATAAGTTCAAGCTTAGTGTTATATTGATATTAATTAACTAAACCACAGTAAGGAAGTTGGATTCAAACCAAGTAATACTTTTTATATTAATTTACATTTATGCATTTAGCAGATGCTTTTATCCAAAACGACTTGCAGTGCATTCAGGCTATACATTATTGTTTGGTCAGTATGTGTTTCCTGGGAATTAACCCATGACCTTTTGCGCTGCTAACACAATGCTCTACCACTGAGCCACAGGAACATTATAATTTAATAATATTAATCAAACTTTATTTATAGAACACCTTTCAAACAAATCAAATGCAATTTTAAAGTGCTTTGTAATAAATTGAGAGAAAACATGACCAGGTCAAATCTACTCCAAAATGAAAAGATTAAAAATAAGAAATTTGATCTAATTTGCATAATATAATTGCAAAACTTGGGATTGGTAAGATTTGTACATGTTTTTGAAAGAAGTCTCTTAAGCTCACCAAGGCTGCATTTATTTGATCAAAATACTGTACAAAACTCTCATATTGTGAAATATAATAACAATTTCTGTGTTCCTGTGGCTCAGTGGTAGAGCATTGCGTTAGCAGCGCAAATGTTGTGGGTTCAATTCCCAGGGAACACATGTACTGATGAAAAATGTATAACATGAAAGCACTGTAAGTCGCTTTGGATAAAAGTGTCTCCTAAAATGCATAAATTTAAAATAACTTTTTTCTATTTGAAAATATTTTGAAAAGTAATGTATTCCTGGATGACAAAGCTGAATTTCAGCAGCCATTACTCCAGTCTTCATAATTAAAAAATATGTATTAGTATGATATTAATCAAGCAATCAATTTGTATTTATATATCACCTCTCAAACAAACCCAATGCATTTTAAAATGCTTTACAGTGATGGAGAAAAATACATCTCAAGCAAACATGACCAAGTCAAATTGACTCCCAACTCGAAAGATTAAAAATGAGAACTTATATTTTGCATAACAATTTTTTTTAGCACCATTGAGATGTCAAATACAATGCTAAATATTTTACAAGTGTAAACAATTTCTAAATGTTTAAAAGAATAGAATAGAATACAATAAAATAAGAATGACCAACAATGAAATGTTGATCAAACAGAATATAAACAAATTATTCTGATGGTATATTTATATAATAACTAACAAATCATAAAACAATTAGTGGGTTTTTAATGTACATTATATGTTAATATAATTGAATGATAAATTAATGAATATCATTAATATACCTTATTTTGCATAATCAATCAAAGCTGATGAATAAAACCAAACCCCTGCATACATGTCCAGTGAATAATTAGTTTGACTCAGACACTGTTAAATGTGTTGTGGTTTCATGTTGGAGTAGACTGAGTGTGTATTGTTTGAAAGGTTGTCTTGTCTTTGCTTTAGACTGTGTGATTACACTGCCTCGTCAAACAGAGGAAACCTGTGGCCTGAGTGCAGAGGATTCTGGGTCACCTGATTGTGCCCGAAGGTAAACCCAACACAAGACAGCGGAGATGTTTAGATGAAGAATCACATGCTGATCTCACTTATCTAGATGTTGAATGAGTGCTAGAAAGGAGCACATTTCCCAGCTCTTCTTTGTCCTTTATTTCAGGATTGCGGTGGTCTGCGCCCCACATACTTCATTTTGCTTTGGTACGACACATCCTCGAGCCAGCTTGGTTATTAAACTTCGCCATCTTGAAAAACTTGGTTATAAACCTGTTTTGTAAGTCCCCCCCCCCCAATTCCTTAGACATACAATAAATAATTCCACCAAAACCTGTTACTTAGGCAGTATTCAGTCATGTATCAGAAATATGGTGTTATGAACAACTAGAGCGAGTTAACCAACCATTCAATCTCTGGTATTCAATATAGCAATCTCAATAATATTCCTCATATATTTAATGTGTTTAGGTTCCTCTCCTTGAGCTCAACTCTAAAACCGAGGAAGAGAAGATTAACATGCTACAAAAGCTCATTTTTCCAGCACAGGAATCCACTGAAACACCGGAGATACTGAACAACAGTCCACAAACCCAGTGAAATCCCCTGTTCCTAACGGAGCAATCTGTGTTTCATTTGCCCTCATGCATGGAGCATACGTGATACATAGTATTTATTGATGTATAATATCAATATTGTACAGTTATGTATTCTTCCTCCAACACAGAGAGATTGAAATCAATGAAAGAATAAATAAGTGAATTTTTTTATAATAAAAAGCTGACTTTTGACTTTCAGTGGTTTTATTTTGACTTCAGCAAAATAATAGTGCATATATATATATATATATATATATATATATGTGCACATTCAAATAAAGTTTTTGTTTACACAGTATATGTGTGTGTGTACTAAGTATATTTATTATGTATATATAAATACACACCCACAGACCCATCCATGTATATATTTAATATATATATATATTTATATCTAGTATAAATTATTTGAATATAAATACATGTCAATATTTTCAAAATATATAGTTTGTGTGTGTGTGTATATATATATATATATTACATAATAAATATACACAGTATACACATATATTATGTAAACAAATACTTTTATTTTGAATGCGGATAATCGCAATTAAGCGTTTGACAGCACTAATATATATATATATAAATATATATGTGTGTGTGTAATTTGTATATATATATATATATATATATATATACACACAAATATTTTATGAAAATGTATATTTTGTTATCTTCCTCAAATCGTACCACGATAAATTTGGATTACGTTATATTCCTTTGACGCTTGATGGCGATGTGTGTCATTTTGAATGACGTCACCTGTGGTTGTTTCGTTCACCGTCGAAGAAGAATTTGAGCTCTCTGATTGGCTGAAGGCAGAAACGCAGGAAGCGTGCACTAGTGTAATGTTGTGTGTGTGACATGAAGCAGTAAACTTATATACCCTAACTTGTTATTTTTCTACAATGTCCGAATTGAATGATTATTTAGAAGGTAAAATAACCTTCGAGGAGTTTGAAAGGCGGAGAGAGGAAAGAAAAGCAAAGGATAAGGTAATATCATGCCGCTTTTATTCTAGCGTCTACATGAATGTATTGAATACATAGAGTCTGTTATAGTGCATATACTCGTACCGTGAAGCAGTTCTTCTGGGATGTGATTTGGACATGCTCCGTGGTGTGGAGCAGCATGTGTGACTCGTGTTGTGTTTCTGGAGCAGAAGGGAGATGTTTCAGATGATGAAGAAGCTGCTCATCATCATCAGGAGGATGCTGTTCCGTCCACTTCAGAACCGAGCGCGAAAGAAACGCGCACCCGCCAAACAGGTGGATATATCACGCGCATTCCCAGGCCTTTCACTAGGTGAAAGTGATAGAGAGTAATAATGAGGTATTTTTATGAACCCTCACAGTTTTTACAATCTTTAACAATGGGCCAGTTGAATAAACAATAGAACCCCATGTTGAGACTGTGTTTTGTCTTAAGAGCTAGTGATCAGACTTACTTATCTGATTCAAATTAGACCAATCTAACTTAAAGTTATGACCAGTTCTGAAAAATAATAGATGACTTACTCGTAAGACTAGACTAAGCGGTTTATGCTATCGGTTCAATATAAACTATATTACAAGTGGCCCACAAAACCTCAAAATTAGACATTCATTTAATTAAAGATAATTTTGCATGCATATTGAAACCAAAAATCTAATTTATAAATGTCAAAATAATATGCATGCTGCAGATTGGAATAGAGGCCTTATTTCAAACTGAATAAATATGATATGGATTGTTTTATTTTTAATAACACAGTTGAGAACCAGTGTGCAGTGTTTGGTTCAGGTGTGTTTAGAGAAATAAGAGATTTATGTGGCAAAGAACTGAAAACAATCAATTATTAAAGTTAGGCTAAATGTATGATAGAGTGCATAGAGAACAAAATATAACTGACCAATTAAACACCATTTTCAGAATATTGTGCATGTTAAATCAGTGTTAAATTGGACGTTTTGTAAATTACACTGACACTTAAAAGTTTGGGGTAAACAGTAATATTCTGAAATATTATTACAATTTTAAATAACTAATTGAATGTTTTTTCAAATGTAATTTATTGCTGTGATCAAAGCTGAATTTTCATAATTGCTCCAGTCTTCAGTGTAACACGATCCTTCAGAAATCTCTCTAAATACGTATTTACTGCTCAAGAAACTTTTCATATTATTAAAAACTTTAAAACAAATATGTTTGTTGAATCTGATACATTTTTCAGGATTCTTTGATAAGCAGAAGTTCAAAAGAAAATGTATTTGATCATTTTTTTGTAACATTAGAAATGTCTTTACCCTCACTTTTCCATTCTTATGGAATAAAAATCTTAATTTATAAAATAAATCTTATCAACCTCAAACACAACAGTGTGTTTTTTGATCCCAGGGTTTATTGGTTGTCTGACAGCGGATAGATCAGATTTTAGATCCATATTCTTGCTTGTATGGCAAACACTTCAAGAGCGTATGAATGAGGCAGGTGGAAATCAATATTCAGCGTCACACAACATCACATCACAAGTATTTTGTGTGATCTCTGACAGAGACGGCAGAAGAAGGAGTCAGTCCATCTGTTCAGAGAGCTTTCGCCTCCATGATCGGAGAGATGGAGGATGGAGGAGGATGAAGATGGAAAGATGGAGTGGAAAGACATTGGAGAAGAGGATGGAGTCGACGATGATGATGATGATGATGATGATGATGAGGAGGGATGAAGATGAAGAGGACAATGATGGGAATGAAGTCACACCTGGAGATGTGTTTGCTTTAGAAATGGAGCTGAACCGTGAGAATAAGAAAATGATGAAGGTTGGTAGATTGCCCTGCTAGGTCACATTAATAATCAATAACAATAAAATATATTTAAAAAGGATGATCTAATTATACATTTTGATCTAGTTACATTATACAAAAATGAGTAATTGATTTTATTATTTATCATATTTTGAGTTTCTGAATAAAGAAGTATCAGAAGAATCCTCTATTTATTTTTTGCTATATTTATATCATCATATCATAAATGCATATTAGTATTCTGTAATGATTAGTTATGATTTTATAAGATTCATTTATTTTTATCTGATTAATCATTTAGTTTTTTGTCGTTTTATTATTATTTGAAATATATAAAAGCAATGCTGAATGAAGTTAAATAGTTTAAATGTGTATTTCCTTGTAATAAAAATAAGAAAATATTTAACAACAAAGTAATCTAATATTGTATATAAAAATGAGTTAAATGTATTCATTATATTTAGCTAAATAAAGTCAGGAACTACTCAAGTAATATATTAAGAGTTTCTAAATAAAGAAATATCAGAACTTGATTCAATAATCACTGTTATTGATAATTGTGTAGCATTGCTCAAGTGTTGAGTTTATTTCTAAGCACACTAGGTTGATTCTTTTTCTAGGAGCGACGTCACCGCAGTAAGTTACCGCGGGCTCTCCGAGGACTCATGGGAGAGGCTAACATCCGCTACGCTAGAGGAGACAAGGAGGATGCCATCCTGATGTGCATGGAGATCATTCGCCAAGGTGAGATGTTTTGGTTATTTGGTGCAATAACAGAAGTTGACCTGGTCACTCGAACATAGAGTGTTTTAATTGTAGTGGTTTCTGCACATGATTCAGTAGTGTCCTTGAATAAACCCGTCTCTCTCTCAGCTCCTGTGGCGTACGAGCCGTTCTCCACGCTGGCTATGATCCATGAGGATCAGGGGGACATGGAGAAAGCGCTTCAGTTCGGACTGATCGCTGCTCATCTGAACCCCAGCGACTGTGAGGAGTGGGTCAAACTGGCAGACATGTCCCTGGAGCAGGACAACATCAAACAAGCCATCATCTGCTACTCTAAAGGTGTGTATACATATCTACACTACCGCTCAAAGGTGTTGAATCTCTTCTGCTCAGTAAAACGGTAACAGTGTGAACTATTATTACAGTAATTGTATTATTACAGTAAATGTAATGTATTCTTTATTCCTGGGATCAAACCTGAATGTTCAGCATCTTTACTCTAGTCTTAGATCATGTTGATCCTTCAGAAATCAGTCTAATATGATCATTTGCTCTAGAAACATTTCTTATTTTTGTTGAAAACAGTTTTGCTGCTGATAATTTTTTGCGAAACCGTGATACATTTTCAAAAGATCAGAAATTATTTGAAAGTTCAATGTAATCAATGTAATGTCTCCTTGCTAAATAAAAACATTATTCTTAAAAAAATACATAACTATTTCATTTATGTAGATGAATATAGCTATTTATTACTTTGTATTGATATATTGTGGCATATAAATTATAATAATTTTGGAAATCAGAATACATTTTTTCAAAAGAACAGCATTTAGGTGAAAATAATTGTATTTATTTTTCAAATTATACAAATGCATATCTTTATTGTTCAATTTAACATGTCCTTACTGATTAACAAATTGTAGTAATTAAAAAATAATAAAATCTTACTGACTCCACAAAATATTAATGTATTCATGTATATGTAATGTACAAATGAATATAATAAATGTAGAACTAAATGTAGAATATTAATATATGTCTCTGTCTATCTCTCTTGTTGTAAATCTCTCTCTTCTACACATCACTTAGAAATGGTTTCTTAAAGTATTTGGTTTGGGTATTAAAATATAAAGTGAGATGAAGTGTTTTCTAACGGGCCATCACATGACTCTAATTCAGCAGATGTTAAAGTACTGAGATGCCTTTGTGAATGTATCTAGCACAAAATGTGTTTAAAGGACATGACTGCTACGGTTTTGTTCCCAGCGATTAAATACGACCCCAGTAACGTTCAGTACCTGTGGGAGCGCTCGAGCCTTTATGAGCAGGTCGGAGAGCACAAGCAGGCCATGGACGGGTATCGCCGCATCCTCAGCCTGCTGCCAGCCTCCGATGGAGAACAGTTCATGCAGCTCTCACGAGACATGGCTAAGTCAGATCCTCCCATCTTTTGTTATTCAAGTTTTTTTGCACCATAATTTAGTTTCATGATATTCCACCCTTTCGCTGACCCTTAAAAATAAACAGTTTTGCTACTGTACCTTTAAGACTTCATGTAAGTGGCCTCTGTTGTTATCTATATTGTTGTTTACATGTTAATGAGCTCATGGTTGTGCCAAGACATCTTCTGAAAGCCATACCGTACATATCTCTGCTTGTGTGGTTTGTAAGCCCAGAACTGTGCATGTTTATTTCAGGAGTTACTATGAGAGCAACGAGTTGCCGTCCGCTATAGGAGTCATGGAAGAAGCTCTGGAGAGACATCCTGAACTGGTCTCACATGAGTGTGTCAACATGGCTGCTGAACTCTTCATAGCCAATCACCAACATGATACAGCTCTGGAGGTGAGGTCAGAAAACACTGAAAATATAGAGAGCACAACAAGGTATGGATAAGACATGATGCCGTTATGTAACGGTCAGTTAGGTAAAGTGAAAGTTAAATAGACTTTGTAATTGAGGACCGTTGAAAAAAGACAAACGTAATGAAAACATGCAGAACTGAGTGATGATTATTTATGTCCTTTATAAAACTCAGTGCAGAATAATTAATGTTTATTTTTCACAATAAAATTGTTAAAATGTTTTCATAAAATGTATAATATATTTTGAATCTAATATAAGCAAAAATGAGTCTTTAAATGACTCGTTATATTTTGCTTGAATTTGGGAACTACTGTAGTAATGAAACATAATGAATAAATACATATTAATTGTAGTAATAGTAATGAATAACGAAATATAAAACAAAAACTTTTTAAATAGGATGTTATACCAATGCACACTTGTATAACAATAATATTCTGTAATTATTAGTTATGATTTATATTTTACAATTTATATAATTTGAATGCATGGATTTTTATTATTAGTAATTTGTAGTAAATGTTTTATTTGTGTTTTAATATTATTAATAATAATATGATTGTTTTTAATGTAAAAAAGAAAATATAAATTCTGAATAAAATTAAATAATTAAAATATGATTTTTTTCTGCAATAAAATTAACAATCTTTACAAAAAAGTTGCATAATTATTAAATTTTGCTTGATGAAGTTGGGAACTGCTCGAGAGGTTCTGAATAAAGAAATACGGTGGATCCTTTGGTCATTCACTCTCAGAGATTCGCTCAGCTTCCTCCTCTATTTAATGTAAATGCTCAAATGTGTGCATCTGTAGGTGCTGGTGAAGTTTTGTGGGATTGTTTTGAAAAGAGAAGAAGAGGAGGAGACGGAGACGGCTGACCTGACGCCTGCACAAGATACAGAAGAAGAGGAGAAGAAAAAAGACTCGCAAGAGGAAAAACGTAAGACAAAAATAAATGTTCTGTCATAATGCTATTCCACATATGATGATAATAATGAAAACAAATACATGTATAATAATAATAGTAGTGTGTTTTCTTCTCTTCATTGTGTGCTTTATATTAGGCAGTCTTTGCAGTGCAGAGTTTAGTTTGGCAGGACAGGGCTGATAATAACATTAATCAGAGAAAAGCATTATGATCACATCGATGACATGTTTTAAATGCATAGGTAAAATTGTAGAGGTGGTGATTCCTGATGAGGTTCCGATCGACATCAGAGTGAAGATGATGGTGTGTCTCATCCACCAGAACGTCATCCAGCCTCTGGATGTAAGTACATTTACACGCATACACAGATTTCTGAGTAATATTGTGGATTTCTAAACATCACCTTGTATTAAATACATTTTTAAACATGTTTTCTACTGAAACACTTGTGAAAACATACCATTTGCAAACCAGTGCCTTCTATTTTAAGCATCATATTTGTGTTTAGTTTAAGTTGTGTATATTCACAAATATCTGCGTAATGCCATTTTAACATTCAGAAGGAAACATTGATAACACTTTACTTTAATGTGTCCTTGTTACACATATTGCATGTACTATTATAATAACAATAAATTATGCATGATTACATGCAACTAACCCTAAGCAAAATTCTAATCCTAACCATATAGAGTACGTGCATGTAGTTAATATTACTCAGTACTTAAATGTATATAATTACACTGTAACAAGGACACATTAAAAATGGTGTTACCGAAATGTTTTAACATTTTTACACTTAAAATGAACAAATTATCTCTTCCAAATAATAGAATAAATGTGAGATGGATGTCTCATCCATATTTAATTTTCTGGCCGGTGACATTTTGTCTTTAGTCCATGCTGACGTCACTGATGGAGCAGAGCCCAGAGGAGCTGGGCGATTTGTATTTGGACGTGGCCGAGGCTTTTATGGAAGAGGGCGAGTATAACTCTGCCCTGCCTCTGCTCTCCGCCCTCGTCTGCTCCGAGAGATACAACCTAGCGGTCGTTTGGCTCCGACATGCAGGTTACATGCTATATTGCACTAAATTTGGTCATTATGATACTGAAATCATTTAAAATGTCATCTGATCTTGATTTGCTTGTTTGCAGAGTGTCTAAAGGCACTTGGTCATTTGGAGGTTGCAGTAAAGAGCTACAGTAAGGTTGTTGAAATGGCTCCACAACATCTAGATGCACGTCTGGCCCTCTCCACCCTCCAGCAGCAGCTGGGACGTCCCAACATGGCCCTCGAGGCCCTGGAGCCCATGTATGACGCTGAAACCCTTGCACAGGACTCTTCTGCTGCCCAGCAGGTGTGTGCATGCTGTAGAGGTGTAGATACAGGGTTGAGCTTGTGTATGATTATGTGTGTGATATATTTTTCAGGAACTGAAGCTGTTGCTGCATCGCTCGACTCTTCTGCATTCTCAAGGACGCACTGATGACTACATTGATACTGTATTTACCATGCTGTCCATGCTCCTGAAGGTCAGAATCTGACCGTGCTTAATGTTTGATGGTGATATAAATTCCATAACGAATAAAATAGAATAATGGCAGAGATGTACAAAAATCCCAGCACACACTGCCATTCAAAATTTGGGTTTACTAATATTATTATTACATAAGTCTCTTATGGGCACCAACGCATAATACATACAATACAAATTGTAATATTATTGCTAATTAAAGTAACTGTTTTCTGTTTGAATTTATTTCAAAATGTAATTTATTACCTGTGACGCACAGCTGAATTTTCAGCATTAAAAATCACTCTAACATGTTGATTTGCTGCTCAAGAAACATTTCTTATTGTTATCATCAATGTTTAAAATGTATTTTTCTTTGATTAATATCCGTGATACATGTATTTTAAGATTATTTTATTAATAGAAAGTTCAAAAGAACAGCATTTATTTGAAATAGAAATCTTTTGTAACATTATACATGTCTTTACTGTCACTTTTGAGCGATTTAATACATCCTTGCTGAATAAAAGTATTAAAATAAACTTAATGACCTCAAACTATGAATTTGACATATTTACTCAAAGTTCCCACGAATTGACTGAAATGTGGTACAGTATATCAGTTCATATCTGATTAATCCACACGTTTATCCATCTGTATTCAGATAAATGGTTCATATTTCTGTCCACCATATTCTATATTTTATTGTTCACCCTATATCAAATTGAATTGGCTAATATTGGGTTGTAAATTTGTAGCTCATATACATTGTCTATATCTGATTGATCAGACTATTTTTCATTAATAGAACTGAATCAATCAACTAACTGACTGTAATATATTGTCAGATTCAGTTTAATATAGGTATTATGTATAAGGTATATTTTGTATATGAAAAACTGAAAAAAGTTGGCACACATAGGCTCCAAAAATAAAACCATCGCACAGAAAATCTATTGTTAATAGTCTGCTATGGTATTTAATCTATAACTGAATAATTTGATTATATCAAACTATATCTGATGAATCGGCCTGTATATAATTGAATCAGTGTGTAATCGAGCTAGTAGTTCATTCCTGCTCTCTGACTACCAGGGTTAGGAGACTGGACTTGATTTTTAAAAATCAAAAAGTTTGTGATGTGGTTGTGTTTTCTGTTTTGTGAAGGTGGCGATGGTGAGGGCTAAGGTGTGTGTCATCTCTGACACGTCCTCTGGAGTCAAACATCTGAAGCTTATAAATGTGTCACGCAAAAACCTGACCGAGATTGTTGACCAGGAGGCAGCGTATCTGGATGTGACGGGTAAAGCACATCAGATTGAACTACAGTAACACTCGTTCACTGTGCCATTCACTTCAAACTGTCCTCAGACTTGATCTTTTTCAACTTAAATCTAGATGTAATTACTTGCTAACTCTCTGAAACATCCTACCTTTTCAGCAGTAAGTATCTCAGTGTCTTTCTCTCTAAGGTAAGACGAGTGTCCTCTCTCGAGACGATTGGTGGATGCTGTTACTGCGCTGTTTGGCCGTTCTGTGCGAGGTGAAGCGCTTCGCTGAGGCCGAGTTATTAGTGGACTCCACTTTAGAGTACTATTCCTTCTACGACGACCGCGTGAAGCGCAAAGAGCTGGAATACCTCGGCCTGTCCGCCGCCATCCTCGACCGCAACTTCCGCAAAGCTTATAACTATATAAGGTCAGATAAATCTGTTGATATATTCAGCTTCCTCAATAAAATCAGCCAAAACCTGGTTTGTTTATGCAGTATTTGGGCTAATTTGATTTATTTAACCATGCTTTAAAACACAGAATCCTGCATTGTCCACTAATTTACTGATTTAATTTTTATTTAAATTATTTATTTTAATTTACATATTCATTGATTTATTTAACTGATTGAATGTGCATTTGTGATTTTGAGTTTTTTCTTCTCATTCATTCTTCTCATTTCATGTATATGAATTTAATCAGTTTTTAAAAGCACAATTCAGAATATGTTTAAACAAACAATCCCACATTTACCACCAAAATAAATGCAGTTTTGGTGGAAATGCATGATTATGAGTTTTATGCATAAAACCATGATCAAATTAGCCGAGTACTGCATAAACAAGCACACAAGGGGCAACATGTTTAAATCTCAAGATAACCTCGAGTCTAATATCTGAGAAATAGTGGGCTGAAAATCAAGTTTGAGGTTAAAAGTTTCTTTATTTGATTGAGAAATGGATTTAAGTGGCCATTTGGGCTTCTTTCTCAATAGAGAACTTGTCTTTAAGTACGTTATGTATACTCTATCTGTTGCAGGTTGATGTTAATGGACAATGTGGAACGGACTCAGCTGTGGAACGTGTTTAATCAGGTTACCCTGTACTCTCATGATGCCAGACATCATCGTTTCTGTCTGCGTCTCATGCTCAAACACCCCGATAACCATGCGCTCTATCTTCTCAATGGACACACCTCGCTGGTTTCTGGGACTTTCAAACATGCACTGGGTATGGTTTAGACATTTTCTATCCCTAAATCTGGTGTTTATTATTAGGTTTGGCACATGACTGTGTTATAGGTAGCTGTATAACTGATTTGTGTTTGAGCATTGTCATAACTGGTGGAAACTGTAATAGTTTAGTATTGTTATTATCTCTTCACTGATTAGGTCAGTACATGCAAGCGTTCAGAAGCCAGCCCGATCATCCTCTTCATAGTTTGCTTGTTGGTCTCACGTTCTTCCATATGGCCTGTCAGAAGTTTGTCATGAAGAGGCATCCACTTATTGTGCAGGTACAGTATGATGTGCATTTTTCTAAACTAGTTACTTTTAGAAGCAAAGTTGCTGACATTTCCTCTTAAGTTAGCTTTATTAGAACATGCTATAAAATTCTACAAATGTTTTTGTATAAGAAAGATCAAATTCTATATATCATATATCATTTATGTTAAAGTATTTTTAATTATAATATTAAGACATTGTACACTTTCATTTTTTGCTAAATTAAAATGTTAAAAGCATTGTATTACACATTTATTTTAGGTTAAGTTAAGTTACAATTTAATTATTTTTTAATGAGTATTTAACTGCTCAGACATGTTGCCATAATTAGAATTTATGGGGCAAAGGTGCTTAATTGTCATGAAAATTATAGCACGATGCATAAACTCTTAATGGCATGGTTAAAGTATATTTTAGTTATGCAAAATGTAGTGTTTTTTTTCTTGACGTTTGGAGTTTATTTCAATTTAAGAATAGTAGTACTAGTAAATAAGCAGTTAATAAGAATGGTAATTTTAACCAGAGGTCCCTGTTTAGATAGATGCATGATTTTGTGGGTATGCGCATATACCACATATTTTGGTTGTTTGTCAGGGTTTCTCATTCCTGTGGCGCTATGTGGATCTCCGAGGTCATTGTCAAGAGTCTCTGTATAATATCGGTCGGGCTTTACACCAGCTTGGACTCTGTCATTTAGCCATTCACTACTATGAGAAAGCCCTCACCCTCCCCCCACTCAAACTCGAGGTAAGATGCTTTCAGTTTAATATCTGTATGATCCAACATAAGTGAAAGTGATGTGACCCATACTCGGAATTTGTGCTCTGCATTTAACCCATCCAAAGTGAACACACACACACACACACACACCGTGAACACGCACACATACCATCAGGGCCGGAGTGGGACTCTATTTCAGCCCTCTATTTTGAGCCCACTTTGTTTTTTGTTTGTATCTGTTTGTTGCTCGCATATCTCCAACAACTGAGGTGTTTTTTATATATATTTATTTTATTTTAGCAAGGTGCCGCTGTCAGGGGAGTCAAAAGATAATCACGTCATCGGTGCAATTAACTTCAGAAATGCAAAATAAGGGACAATTGTGATTCTTTATTCTTAAATTATATTTTAAGAAAATAAGGTTTGTACTTTACCATTCAGAGTGTAGTAGGCAAATTTAGGAGGTGAAAATACTGTGAAATTACAAATGGCATGAAATTTGAAAGCGTAACAACTGAAGGTCAATGAAACATCAGTCAATAAAGCATGTTTTAAACAATGGCACTTAAAGTTTTGAGCTAAAATATTATTTCAACCATATAGCCTGTGAATGAATGAAAATGCATACTTTTCAAAGAAATCTTCGAGAGTGTGGGCTGCCTCTGGTGCTTGGAATTGTACTTGAATATAATGAGGTCCAAGTTTAAGAATACATTAGATTTTTTTTTTTTAATGTATTTTTCTCTCTCTCTATTTAACAGCATTAACTTACGATGAAATACATCTTCCTTCAGGTAGATTGAATGTTTTCCTGCCTTACTAAATGTCGGGCTCATGATCAATAAGTTCCATTCGCCCAAACTGATCTGGCAGAATCAGAAGGCGGATAGTGAAAGTAAATTGCCGTAGCGCTGGGCGCTCGCTGTGAAGCAGGATCAGCCGGCAGAGGAATTCCACTTGGTCTTAAAGCCTTCCGCAAACAGTTACGTTCACAAAAAACAATGATTTGCACAAAAAGAATGAATAATTAATTTAGAATTTGTTATTTATATGGTCCGGTGAAAATAATGATATGGGCTGCGAGAAAATAATAAATAAAAATAGTGGGGCTGCTATGAGTGCAGGCAGCCTATAGGGACAGCATATTTCAACCCTGTGGCATGATAACACACCGGCCCTAGCGGCCAAAAAAACAGACCGACCCACCGAGAATCCTCCCGGTGCTGCTGATTAGCCAATCCGGGCCTGCAAACCATGGACACACATCTGGAGCAGTGGGCAGGCCATTTATGCTGCGTAGCCCGGGGAACAGTTGGGGTTTGGTGCCTTGCTCAAGGTGCCTTGCTGTACATTCACTCCCCCCACCGACAATTCCTGCCGGACCGAGACTCAAACTCACATCCTTTGGATTACGAGTCCGACTCTCTAAACACTAGGCCACGACTTCATCCATAAATCATCACAGAGACCTCCCAAATTCTCACCACAGAGAGACACATTCAAAAAAGCTCTGTACTGTGTGTGTGTGTGTGTGTGTGTTATCCACACATTAATAGGCTGTTTTAAATGCTTTCTGAAATGTAAATGATTTCTCTTGTCGTTTGAAGGGGATTGATGATGATCAAGTGGACTTGAGAAGAGAGATTGCCTACAACATGTCCCTTATATACCAGTCCAGTGGTAATAAGGAAATGGCCCGCCATGTCATCTATACTTACTGTACTGTCTGACTCGGTGCGTGATCAGAGGTTCAAAGGTTCATAGTTGCTTTTATAAATGTACATTTTTTTCAATAAATTACTTTATTATATCTTTGCATTGAGTTTGATTTATGTGTTAGTTCAGGTGAAGAATGAGTTTTAAATTTTAAGTAAAGAATAAATAAATAAATATACAGTACAATTGTCAGCTTAGTCAAATATTCATGGAGACCCAAAGCACACTTGCAGTTTATTACATGGTGTTGTATTTTATTATAATCATACAGCCAGAGTTTGAGTGTTTATGTGCGTTTAAGTAACGTAGATAGGAAAGGTAAGCTTTATATGGAAATCCCTTATGTGGAAATTAATTCAGCTCCAAACAGACTTTGTTCACACATTTTGTAAGTAATTCAGCCTTAGGTGTGCAAATTTTTGTAAGTGTAATTATTTTATTACAGTGCTTGCAATAGTTTACCCAAATTAAAATGAGACGAAAATGTATTTGCCCTCAGGGCATCCAAAATGTAGATTATTTTGTTTGTTAATGGGAACAGATTTGGAGAAATGTATAAATCATCACTTACTCACCAATGGGACCTCTGCAGTGAATGGGTGCCGTCAGAATGAGATTCCAAACAGTTGACATCACATTAATCCACACCACTCCAGTTCATCAATTACCTCTATCATGTCTTGTGAAGTGAAAATCTGCTAGTTTTAATTTTAGATGACCTATTCTGTTAATGAGCAAATTAAGCTTAATTTTCTTCATCCCACCCTTGTTCACCCCCACTGCTTGAAATGAATCAGTTCACCTTATTGAATCGGTTCACCTGGGTGATTCATTACCATGAACCGTGTCCAAGCAAACGGTTCAATGAATCCTTTGAGCCTTCACAAAAGTTTCAACAAGTTGCTTCCACACGTACTCACACAGACAGGTTTTATATTACAGACAGGCGTGTCTTTAGCGCCTATTAAGAATTTTCTAATAAAATACATGTATAGTAGAATTTACTGTCCTTCTACAATTTATTTTAAAGGTGGTGCTATTCACTCAGGATGTTTTCTTGCATTCTGTCGGCACAATTTTATTTTAGGTATTTGGCCACTGCTGTTTTTGAGCATTTCAGGGTGTTGTATTTTTAAGCTGGTGTAAATAGAACTACACAGCTTTTAAAATACATTAAATATTATTCAACTACTCGTTAAGGGCTATTTTATTTCACTTTAGCATAGCTCTCCGTCTTATACGAAAAGATTCGTAACGGCTAAAGACTTTGAACCAGTTCTGTGTGAACAGCCGTCTACCGAATCGTTTAGAACGCATCATTCAAAAGATCCGGTTCAGTAGGTCGACTCGTTGGCGAATCGAACATCACAACAGCGTGAGTGAACGCCTCGCTCTCGCGAGCTGCGCGGATGCTCAAAACAAAAGCAAGACGCAAAGCCCGTGGAATTAACCCAAGACAAGTCCACAGCACCATTGAGCAGGACGCATCTCTTGAGCGTTCAGATGAAGCTGTACACCCGGCCACGCGTGTGTTTTTGTTACGCTGCGAGTGTTTTCAGTGTGTGTGAGGTGGAATTGAGCGGATCCGGGGCTCTTTGTAAACGAATAAGAGATGAACGCGGCTGGACGCAGACCGACACTGCGCAGTAAATATCATCTGGGCTGGGTTCGGGGAGGTTCGGTCGGGCTGAGACGGGTGGTTTAGGAGGAAGAGGAGGAGGAGGAAGCGCGCTGGACCCTCACAGAGGCCCTCGGCTGCACACACCAGCTGTTCCGAGCGTCCTCCGTGTGTTTATTTGAGCTCTCAATTCATCATCACCTTTATTTGAGGGTAAGTGACAGTGTTTACCTGTAACGTTATGTGCATTTAACTCGGATTAGTTGCAGAATTAGTAAATGCATTAATGTTGTAGTAATATAAAAAAACACTGGCATTACAATCGGCACATTATTATTGACAATTTGTTCTTATGAATAATACATAAATTCCAAACTACGTGATTTGAATATTAAATGTATTACTTAAACATTGTGTCAATATGTACCACTTTAAAGGTCTATAATTGCATGTCAGATAATCGGTCCCTCACGTGCCACAGGTTCTGGCTTTCTCTTGTGTTTATCCTTCAACCCAACTAGCCCGTAGGACACCCAGAACCTGTAGCATGTGTGGGACACATCCTCTGACATTCAGTTCAAGCACAGTTAAAGTCTGATATGTGGAGTGAATTTATATAAGTTTTCCCGGTGCATTAAAATATACTGTTTATTATGCATTTGCCACAAAAATACTGCAAAGATTTATCGTGTTTGCACTATAACTGGTCTACCTGGTTGTTTTTCATGCACTTGTTTACTCAAATATTAATTACCAGTGTAGCACATCCATTGTTTATAATGAGCACATATTCCTTTGGATATGGAAACAAAAGAATGCATATTATATAATCTATTTAAATATGTTGTTTACAGTTGCTTAAATGCTGTAATATGCCTAGAATTCAATGTTGGAGAATTTGGCCCTCAAATGTTTCAGGGTTTCATGTGCTTGAACCAACTAAAAGTAACAACATATATTGTGTTAGGTTGAGAGCTGGTTATTTTCTTGCATATGTAGAGTATATTTCTGCCTCATATAAGCATCAGATGCATTTGACAATATTGATGTAGAATTAAATTGGGATTTTTGGCAAAAGGGTATTGTTAGTGGCATGAACATTGTAGTGGTTAAACATAAACACAATATACAAATGTGACCCTGGAACACAAAACCAGTCATAAGGGTCATATTTTCAAAATTGAGATATGAAAGCTGAATAAAAAAGCTTTCCATTGATGTATGGTTTGTTAGTATAGGACAATATTTGGCTAAGATACAACTATTTGAAAATCTGGAATCTGAGGGTGCAAAAAAATCTAAATATTGATAAAATTGCCTTTAAAGTTGTCCAAATGAAGTTCTTAGCTATACATATTACTAACCAAAAGTTAAGTTTTGATATATTTACAGTACAAATATGTACTAAAATATCTTCATGGAACATGATCTTTACTTAATATCCTAATGGTTTTTGGCATAAAATAAAAATCTATAATTTTGACCCATACTGTGCGTTCACACCGCCTCCGGTGAGAGCATCAAAATTTGCCCTGACCGCCCTGCTAGCAACGCTGTACGCTTACAATAATGCAGATACATTAAATATTGTTGTTCAGCGTGAGAAAAAGGATGCAATATTGATGCATGCGTCATGCGCAGTAAGCCGAGGTAGGAAAATCTGACGAGTAGGATCAAATATCAGGACACCGGCTCACATTGAAAATGAATGACTTCCAGCCACTTTGACGCTCTCGCTGCATGCGGTGTAAACGCACAGTTACAGGGTATTTTTGACTTTTGGTATACCTCAGTGACTTAAGACTGGTTTTGTGGTCCAGGGTCACAAATGTGTAATAACCAGCATCATTTATTTAGATTAATTCAGAATTTGTTTTATACATCAAATCTACATTGGTATTTTATACAATATGCACAAATACTTCAGCGGTTTCTGGTGGTTATTTGTGGGTTTTCAGATCAGTTGTGGGGTTTCTGCGTTCTATAAAGTACCAGTATGAGATTTCTAAAGAATATAAAGTTCCCATTAGAGCTTGATGATTCTTTCATCACAGCTGGCTGTAAAAAACAGATTTGGTTAAGTGTACTGCAGATCTGAGGGATATTGCACCTTAAATGCCACATGGTCTGGATCTCCTGTTTGGCTTTCCTTTGGTTTTACATTGTGAGTTTAGGTTGTCGAATCAGATAACATGCGTTTCAGTTGTATTGTGGTTAAAATGTCTTAAAAGTCATTCAGACACGCCTAGCAGAAAGTTTCCAAGACTAGTTTTCATCACAAGTAATGAGGTCATACGAAGCTTTGCTTTGAAGAGGAGCTCCAAAATCCCACTTCAGGACTATTTAGACCATCTATGTGATCTGTGGATTAAATGACACAGTTAAAGCTGGTGGTTCAGTCATTAAAGCCTTGCCTAGACTCAATTTGAGGATGGCCTGGTTCTCGTTCAGTCCAATATTCGCCTCTCTCAACAGGCTCAATTGGTTGTATAGCCATGCAGATTCATTTCTGAGAGCCGCCCAAGCGTTGTGAAGTACAGTCTGCTTTGCATGACATTCCCACAGTGTTCTTTTGGACGCTTCAGATTGAATTGCTCAGTTTAGCTCTAGAATGCAAAAAAAGTCTGTCTGGGCCTTGCGATGTTTGATCAAATCATCTAAGTATTGATTCATCTCTGTGGGTAGGGATGTGATTGGACATCGGATCAGACAGTCTTGGATGATAGCAGAAGCTAAAGGTGGAGACTGATAGAGTCTGACATCTCTGGACAGTAATATATGCTTTGAGAGGGCTATAGAGATGAACGGACAATAGAAGCGTTCAATAATGGTCTAAAGGGATCAGTTTGGCTCTGTTCATTGTACTTTATTGGCGTGACAAATCATTTGATTGGGTGTGTTTACTTTTGTATTGCCCGAGTAGCCATAATTAGCTGTGGACAAGAGAAATTGACTCTTGGTGGTCGAGATGGTAATGATCAAGTGAACTGATAATGTGTTTACATTCTGACTAAGGTTAGCAAAGATATTTGTATTTTACATAGTTTTACTTCGTGTCCCTCCACTGAGAGACTGACATCCATTGATGAGGAATTGATGTAATGTTATTTTAAAGTTACAGTTGATGACACACTTTAGAAGTCAACATTCTGTTAAGTCATTCGCAAGCAGTATGGTGAAGTTTCAACTGAAACAGCATGATAATAATGAAATGTAATATCCTTCAGGCCTTAGTGAGCAGAAAAGGAAGGTTGTTTTATAGGATGTTTTGATGAAAGATGAATGTTTTTATTTGGAATAGCATGCACATTGCACAGGTATTAAGAGTTGCTGTAAGGATCAAACTAACCATGTGATGAAGGCATTACAACACCCCATCATTTTAATTCCATCTTTCCTCATATCAGTTCTTTGTCAAGTGTTTTGTCAAAGTCATGTAAGGTGAAACCGACCAAGCCTGCCAGAGTTTCATTAGCATGACCTGACTTGGCAAATCCATACCGCAAATATATATTCTTAAGGACATCAAAACCTAAAATAAAACTCCAGAAAGGTGTACAATATGGGACCTTTAAACGATATTATTTATTTTCAGTTTGTTCTAAAGACATTATAGTTAACAAAAACTAGAAGCATACAAATACATTTCATGACATGAAATAAAATAAACATTAACTTAAAGTTATACAAATTTATGTAATTTCAGCTAGTTGCCAAAAAATTACATTTCTCATTTTCATTTAGTTTAGCTTGATTTACTAAAATCACAAAAACTGAAATGGAAAAAAAACTAAAACTATATAGGCAAATAATCAAACTATTAATACAAACTATAAAAGTATCTCAGTTATACTAAACACTGGTGTTAGCATTGATTTGGGAGTAACATGCATGCTTGGTTTACTGTGTGGACGTCTTGTTTGCATCTCCACGAAAGTGTGTGTAAGTTAGACATTCCTTGCATCAAATGCATTTGTATGGTTTCTAATGTTGTGCATTTGAATGTTTACATGATCCGGTTTGCTGTGGAATCCTGGGAAGAACGTATGTGATTGTTCCTGCGTCATTGTGCTAACCATGTACGCTTAATTAGTGTCTTTTTTTTGACTATGTGTGTTTGTGCACAGAGCAGTCACAGGAAGAAGTCAAGGCTCTTTCCTGGTATTTCCTTGAGCAGAATACATACCCGCACACACACTTGGACACAACTTACATCACTCTGTACCCGAAATAGAAAATGCATCATGGCCTATTGTTCATCCAAACAGTGCGGTCACACTGATGTGGCATTTCTCAGCCTTTTTTTTATCAATACGGGCTGAAATGTTTGTCTGGTGGTAAACCTAGATGACATTTATTGATTTATTAGTCAAAAGTCAGAACGCCTTTGAGATTATTCTAAAGCCAGATGGCTTTTGCACAATACGTCGGTTTTGAGAAATGTTGTTGCTCTTAGATTTAGGATGTTTCAGTTAAGTATGAGCTTTGTCTCCGATTGCCAGATGTGTCAATTGACCCTTCACAAAGAGCTTGATTGACAGGTGATCTGACCAATCATCACGCTGAATCTGCTCTCTTGTCTGACAGATAAACTTAGACAGGAGAATAGATTAACTTGGGTGGACTTAACTTGAAAAATGTTGTGTGTGTTGATGTCTTTCTGCGGTTGAAATAAAATGCCTCCTGATGTTCATTCATGTTTATTTCATGCTTTAAATAAATATGAAAAGATGATTGGCTTACATGCCGCTTGAACTGAGGTCCTTGCACAATCAAAGAGTCAAAAGTTTTCGTATGCATTTTTTCATATTCGTTATCCTTTCCTATCAAAATGCATGCTACAGATGAGAAAACGTTGAAGCTGAACCTGAACTTAAATGCTTTACAAAGGTAAAGATTCATAATCTATACGATAGGATATAATTCATAATCTGGTGTTTTTATTGGGAGACACAAACAAGACAACTGTGGACAAAAAGTAAAAGTATGGAGCTATACAATAAATGTGGATAACATCTACGGTGGACAAATATGTTGGATTATTTGCATCTGAGAAGCAAAAGTCTTGTGTTTTCTCTATTTCTGATCAGTGTTATTTTAGCATAATTGAGATACTGTTACAGTTTGTAATAATATTTTGAAATTGTTTTAATTGTTATATTTTGTGTTTTTATTTTTAATTTTAGTTCTAGTTATTTTGTTGTGTTTTTGTCATTATTATTATTATTATTAAATACAAATATTTTATATACATTTTTTATTTCAGTTTTTGCTTTAGTTATTTCAGTGCATCAAGTTAAACCACATAAAAAGGATAAATGTTGCATTGGCAACTATCTAAAATATACGTTTAATGTTTTAATCTTTCATTTTACTTCATTTAAACTTTATTATTTCATTTATTTAATGGTTTCAGTCACTTACTGGTTTGAGTTTACTATTATATCCCTGCAACTGAAATATTAAAGAGATCTCTTTTGTGTATTTTTACCCTCTTTTCTAATTTTCTGTCTTTTGCCAATTCACAGTTACTCTGAGGTTTTGTTGTAGCAGCAGATAGAAATCTTACAAACCAGTTAAATCCATTCTGTCATGCTAAACATGCTGTATGGTGACTCGTAATAACAGTATACATTAATAAACAGACATTAGTACCACTAGGAAGCGTGTTAACATGCTACCTTAGCCTATTGTTTGGCTGTGAACGCCAGCTGGCTCAGATATGGGTCAGTGCTTTGGCATCTGAGTGGCCGGGGTGTGCTGGCTCATCTATTAATAGCGTCACCCTCAACGCTGTATAAATAAACAGTGAAATGATAGAAGGTGTTGCAGTGCGGGGGCTAGTCTGCTTTGAGGGAAGCTTATCTACACTTGACCTGAGAGATGTAAATACAGACAGGAAATGTGACGCTAAAGCATCAGGAGCTGTTTTGCTGTGTAGTTTTAAGATGAGTTTATTTGAATAACTAGACAGTGATTGCTCTCATTGCTGTAATGTGACTTGATAACAGGTGAAAAACATGTTCGTTCTATTGATCGAGTTATTTTGGAGGCCTTGTTTTATCTGTTGTAATTAAACTATAGGTTTATCCTAACCCTTGTGAAAAAGAAATACACATTAGCATACTTTAAAAAAGTATACTTATTATTATATAAATAATGTGCTGTGCTTTTAAAAGCATATTCAAGTGCAAATTAAATGTGATGTTTTTGGTCACTTAATTGTATGTTGTCTATTTAAATGAAAATGTGTTATAGTTTCAAGTTATATTAAATGCTTTCAAATGAACTTCAGAGTGTTTTTGACCCACATAAGTAGGACTTAAGTATGTCTTCATATGTAATTACATAATTCTATTTGTATTGAAATGGTTAAAGTGTACTGCTTAATACTAATAAACATTAAAGTATACTTAAATGCAAATTTTACATTGTGTATTTAAATTTGTAATTATACATTTGTAAAGACGAAGTTGCAATGTAGAACAATTAAAATATTGTAACTTTCAATGTCATTTCCACTGACTACAGTTAAAATGATAATCAATACTTATGTATGTTGTTTAACATATCAACATATGTGTACTTTTTAAAGCATGACAAGATTATTTAAACTGATATAAACTAAAGTAAAACTGTTATTTTTAATGAAAATTATTACAAAATGCACTTTTTAAAATGTGTACTCAAGTGTGTCAAGGAACATCTTTAAGGACACTTAAGGGTCCTTTTATTACCTTACTATTATATTATCTGCAAGTACAGTTTTTAAATATACTTTTAAGATTTGAGTCCACTACAAGTGCACTTTCAATACAAAAGTCCCATTTTTTTTAAAATGATGTTCTCCATGGTTAAGTTAAAGTGCTTCTATTATGCCATTTTTAAGGTTGCTAATATTGTTTTATGAGTGTCCTAAAACAGGTTTTGCATGCAAGGTAAAAAAACACTTTTTTCTCAGAAAATAGCTTTAATTTTACCTCATTTCTAAATGATTCCTAAACGACTCGTGCTTAGTCTCTAAACCCCTCCTTTCTGTGAGCCCTCACTGCTGTGATTGGTCAGATGGCGCAGTCCATTGTAAATGATCTACTGCGTACAGCGCGAATGACAGCCCATGGGTCATTATGCAAATGTATTACTTCGTGATGTAAAGCCGCAACAGAATAAGATTTTAATTCCTGACGGCTCGTTTAGGCGATTGCGAGCTGACTAATTTTTTGATAGACAACAACTTTATTTATCGTGCACTGTCGGCTTCATAACTTTGCAGAAAGTTTATTTTCACATACTGCTAAAAGACACACTGGGAAGTCGGGGCCTAATGGTTAGAGATTCGGACTCGTAATCCAAAGGTTGCGGGTTCGAGTCTCGGACCAGCAGGAATTGTAAGTGGAGGGAGTGAATGTCCAGTGCCTTGAGCAAAGCACTGAACCCCAACTGCTCCGCGGGCGCCACAGCATAAATGGCTGCCCACTGTGTGTGTGTGTGTGTGTGTGTGTGTGTTTTCACTGCTGTGTGTGTGCACTTTGGATGGGTTAAATGCAGAGCACAAATTCTGAGTACCACCATACTTGGGCGTTTCATCCCTTTTACGTTCACTGCATGAAAGGTGATATATTCGAAAAGGAATAATAGGGACACTTTAAGTTAAAATTGTTTAACTATAATATTTTGGTGTACTCTGTATGGAAACCATACCATGGTACATTTTTTAAGTTTATGTGGCCATTCACTCTGTTGAGTCCAGAAAATCTTTCTGAAATGACTCACGACATCTGTTTACTTTTCTGCTTTTCTGCTGCCTAAATGGGAATATTTCTGAAGGAAAGCAAAACACATATGCATACAATGAGGCCTGTATATTGATGATCATTTAACGTGGTGCGTGTCGTCGTCCCATCTGGCCAGCGTTTGGGCTGAGTGCTCTGAGGTTCAAAGGTAAGGTCTTTCAGTGGAGGCATTAGGCAGGATTTAGCCGTGCTGCTTCAGACCGGGAGCGCTGAGTCAGTCATCCGCTGCCTGAACGGCTTCGGGAGGAAGTGCTCCGAGGAGGGGACAGGATGTAAGATCATTAGCTAATGCATCTTAGGTGAGCGTTCCTGGCAGAGTAACAGCCACAGGCGTTGGCGCCACAGACACAGACTCCCCATTACTTTAGGCATGTTGGTGCGGTCTAGTGATCAGCAGTTGAAGTTGTATGGACTGTACTAACAGATGGAGGGGTAAGGTTTTTGGTTACTTATTCAATTGTTTATTTGCTTGTTTGGCCTTTAAAATGTTTTATTTCTACATTTGATGGATTATGGCATTAAAGGCAGGAAAATGTGAATTCTAATGGTGCGCGACCATAAAATAATGAACTTTCACCGTGCAACATAACTTATATTTATATAATCATCTAGTTTCCAGAGTATCGTAAAAACTTGGACCAGAGACTCTTCTGAAACCACCTAGCAACCACCCATAAAATCATTTTGTCATTTTAGTATTATTTATATAACATTATAGTATTTATTCATATTACATTTTTTTAGATGTTCAGTTTTTAATTTATGATTAAAATTTTTGCCTAAGTTTTAGCAATTTTATCATATTCTTTTGTCATTCTTATTAGTTTTTGTTGTTTTTAACTATTTCTATAACTTATAGCTCATTTTTATATTATAACTTATAACCACGTTTTAGTCATTTTAATACCTCAACTTAAACTTTTTTCAGTTAGTTGCAAAGGCAACATATGAATTATGTTATAGGTTATAGGTTTGTTGGCCAAAACATTCAAATTCCTAAACATGGAATTCACAGATGAAAATGAATACTTATGGTCCATTAAAGTCATGCTGGAAAAAGTGTATTTATGAGTTGAATGAATGAATTAAGCATTTATATAGCGCTTTATTGTGTATTGTTGTACACCCAAAGCGCTTTACAATCGTGTGGGGTGGTCTCTCCTCAATCACCACCAGTTTGCTGCATCCACTTGGATGATGCGACGGCTGCCACAGGACAACGGCGCCAGTGCGGTCACCATACACCAGCTACAGGTGGAGAGGAGAGAGAGAGAGATAGAGCCAATCAAGTGTATGCGCTCACCACACACCAGCTACAGGTGGAGAGGAGAGAGTCATAGAGCCAATCAAGTGTATGCGCTCACCACACACCAGCTACAGGTGGAGAGGAGAGAGAGTCATAGAGACAATCAAGTGTATGCTCTCACCACACACCAGCTACAGGTGGAGAGAGAGAGAGTCATAGAGCCAATCAAGTGTATGCTCTCACCACACACCAGCTACAGGTGGAGAGGAGAGAGATAGAGACAATCAAGTGTATGCGCTCACCACACACCAGCTACAGGTGGAGAGAGAGAGTCATAGAGCCAATCAAGTGTATGCGCTCACCACACACCAGCTACAGGTGGAGGAGAGAGAGAGTCATAGAGCCAATCAAGTGTATGCTCACCACACACCAGCTACAGGTGGAGAGGAGAGAGAGTCATAGAGACAATCAAGTGTATGCGCTCACCACACACCAGCTACAGGTGGAGAGGAGAGAGAGAGAGACAATCAAGTGTATGCGCTCACCACACACCAGCTACAGGTGGAGAGAGAGAGTCATAGAGACAATCAAGTGTATGCACTCACCACACACCAGCTACAGGTGGAGAGAGAGAGAGTCATAGAGCCAATCAAGTGTATGCTCTCACCACACACCAGCTACAGGTGGAGGAGAGAGAGAGAGAGCCAATCAAGTGTATGCGCTCACCACACACCAGCTACAGGTGGAGAGGAGAGAGAGTCATAGAGCCAATCAAGTGTATGCGCTCACCACACACCAGCTACAGGTGGAGAGGAGAGAGAGAGATCCAATCAAGTGTATGCGCTCACCACACACCAGCTACAGGTGGAGAGAGAGAGTCATAGAGCCAATCAAGTGTATGCGCTCACCACACACCAGCTACAGGTGGAGAGGAGAGAGAGTCATAGAGCCAATCAAGTGTATGCTCTCACCACACACCAGCTACAGGTGGAGGAGAGAGAGTCATAGAGCCAATCAAGTGTGTCGCTCACCACACACCAGCTACAGGTGGAGAGGAGAGAGAGATAGATCCAATCAAGTGTATGTTCTCACCACACACCAGCTACAGGTGGAGAGGAGAGAGTCATAGAGACAATCAAGTGTATGCACTCACCACACACCAGCTACAGGTGGAGAGAGAGAGTCATAGAGACAATCAAGTGTATGCTCTCACCACACACCAGCTACAGGTGGAGAGAGAGAGAGTCATAGAGCCAATCAAGTGTATGCTCACCACACACCAGCTACAGGTGGAGAGGAGAGAGAGATAGATCCAATCATGTATGCTCTCACCACACACCAGCTACAGGTGGAGAGGAGAGAGAGATAGATCCAATCAAGTGTATGCTCACCACACACCAGCTACAGGTGGAGAGAGAGAGAGAGATAGATCCAATCAAGTGTATGCGCTCACCACACACCAGCTACAGATGGAGAGGAGAGAGAGATAGATCCAATCAAGTGTATGCTCTCACCACACACCAGCTACAGGTGGAGAGGAGAGAGAGATAGATCCAATCAAGTGTATGCGCTCACCACACACCAGCTACAGGTGGAGAGGAGAGAGAGATAGATCCAATCAAGTGTATGCTCTCACCACACACCAGCTACAGGTGGAGAGGAGAGAGAGATATAGAGCCAATCAACTAGATGGGGATTATTAGGAGGCCATGATTGATAAGGGCCAGTGGAGGGAATTTGGCCAGGACACCGGGGTTACACCCCTACTCTTTACGAGAAGTGCCATGGGTTGAATGTGCATTAACGCCACCACAATTTTGTAATTTTGAGTTGGAAACTCTAAACTTTCTTTTAAGCCCAATGTGAAAATAACTGTCTGTATTAATGGTAAGTTTGTTAAAATATATATTTTTTAAATTTAAAATAAAACTTCCCAAATAACAAAATATGACAGCATTGTACAATTACAATGATTTATGTATAAAATGTACAGCATCTTACCAAACTGAAAACAAAATACACACCTGAAAGTAGAACTTAAAAATGATTTGAATTATTTTGTAGAAAAGGTACATTGCCATCTTACTCCAAATAAAGTGATTTGAGTGCACCTGGCTGACATTAAAATTACTTCCCAACTTGTAAATACATGTGGTATTAAATGTATTTACTCAACTCACTTGTGATACAAAAACAAAAAACGTAGTTGTTTGAAAGGCTTTACCTCATACTGAATTTATAGAGAAACGATCTGTTGTATTCATCCTTTCCCCAATTCCTTAATGGCTTGCTTATAGTTGATATCTTTGACTAATCTCTACTCAGTGATTGCGAGCGATTTGTTGGTTGATTTTGAGCCAAATCTGGATTAGTTCAGCAGGGCTTCAGACCACAAAACAATGGACTATTGTCATTGTGAATGACAACTTAAATTCATGGAGGGATCCATATATATACAGACCTTCAACCGTTTGGAGTCCATTGAAGTTCAGTAGCCTATATGGAGAAAATTCATCAAAAACCTTAATTTCTTTTCGACTGAAGAAAGAAATACATAAACATCTTGTATGACATGGGGTTGAGTAAATTATCAGGACATTTTTATTTGAAAGTGAACTAATCCTTTAAGACTTGGGCCAGACACTTATTAAAAGATCATTTTAGTATTATTTAGTATTATTTATATGCTACTAAATAATATGTTTTTTTAATATTCGACTTACCTTTTATTTTTAGATTATTTTCAGGTTTAATTTGAGTAATTAATCATTTTAGTTTTAGCACAAACCTTTTAGTTTTAGTATGTGTTTCATGAGCTTTTGTCATTTTATTAATTTTGTTTTAAAAATATATTTTTAGTAGTGTTTCTGTGTAGCTTGACCAATTTTTTATGTTATAGTAATTTTAGTACTTTTTCAGGTACTTGCCATGGCAGTATAATCTCTTATTTATATTTTTATTAATCTCTATATTTATGTATATATTTTTTTCAGGTTAATTTCCATTACTTAAATTATTTTAATAGTTTTTGTTTTTAGTTAACAGTAACAACACTACCCCTAGCTTCATCATGTTTTGCAAAACTATTTTTAGCAATTTATAGCTATTATAACTCGCTATTACAACACATTTGTATTTACAACGAATTGCTATTACAACGAATTTGGATGCATATGGTATATTTAGACATACTCCTAAAATGTACATTAGTAATGAAAAATAGAAAGCATAAAAAGAGGATATGCTGGTTATTATTCGAGAAAGATAAAGTGAATTGTAATCCAAAAAGATAAGAGAGACTTATGCTGTGTAGTCAAGGAAAACATGTTTGGAAGAAATTAGAGCGTAATGAAAATTCTCAGTAGGACAGGTGGAGGAGGCAGAGATCAAATCTGAGATTGCTGCAGACTAGAGTCTGTGCAGTTGTGTTTGTGAAGAGAGATGGAAGGAGGGCAGACCAGGCCACAGAAATGAGATGAGACTGCTGTGGTAATACAGGGATTAATAGAAGAGTTCTGTCACCGCTAAATCCACCCATTCAGCCGCTAATCCTCACCCAGCGATCAGCCGCACACCTACTGTATGTGTGCCAGTTAGCATGCTAGCATATAGCTTCGCATGTGGAAGCAGACATGTATACACTGATTTGATTATCAGAAACTAGAAACTATCTGAAGTCTTTGGTAGATTGATCTGGTTTGCATTATTGGGCAAACTACTAAAAACATAAGCTTTTATGGTTTTTGTTTTCTACTGAAGGCAAATATTGCCCTCCCCCATTACTTCCAGTGACCAGCAATTGAAAGTATAGCAGACATGTATACACTGATTTGATTATCAGAAACTAGAAACTATCTGAAGTCTTTGGTAGATTGATCTGGTTTGCTATGTGCATATGTATTTTGGCCTATCCGTATTATATTTGCATGGCTTGAAACGTCCAGCAGTGATGTTTTAGAATTTAAACAATTTCAATAAATATTTTCTTCATTGGGAATAGTTTTTTTATGATAACTTGTTAAAGATAGAATTGTTGTGAGCTCTGACATTGTTAATTGATGGTATATGCTTTTGTGCATATTTTGCAAAAAAAAAAGAAATATATATATATATATATTGTTTTGTATTTTTTCCCCCATTGTCATTTGCAATGATTCATGGGATTGTAGTTCTTTTCCCTTGTTGAAGCCATTAAGTACACAATCTTGTACCTTTGTCTATACTTTTTTGCTTCCAACTAAAGTTTGTAATGCTGTGAATCACCTCGTAGCTGGTTGGTTTGGTTCATGGCTTGTTACTCTTAAGCAAATAAAAAAAGAATGGGAAAAATGCTTATGGAACCAAGGAAGCTGATAAAAGTGGCCAGAAACTATTGCTACCTGTTTGTTAACAAGATGACCACCTCATTACCTCAAAAAAGTAGCTAGATTGAAGTCATCCTTATAGAAAGTAGGTAGTTATGCTTTAAGATACATAGTAAAATGAAAAGCAATATAAAAAAATCAGCATATTTCTGTTTAAAAAAAGCTTTAACTAGATTAGGCATGTAAAGTGTCAACATTGTTTAGTCACATAATTGATCAAATAGTGGTGATGTTACCGCATGACTGAGAAATTTAGTTAATCAAATAGCTTTGATTACTTTGAAAACTTTGATATCTGTGGCAGCACTGCTTGTTTTTCACTGACAGACTGTCGTGTTTAAAGCAAATCCAGGGACTTCGTAAATGTGGCATGTTTTTAAATAGATTCAAAGTCCTGCTCTGTGTAGTTTTGGTATGTGTGGGACATCAGAAAAAAGACTGACCTAGTTTTCCCTTAAAACTTCACCCTTCTGATTGTATCCCAGCCATCTCAGCGTGTGAAGATATCCTGCTGACCATCACATAAAGCGCTCACATCAGAGGAGAATAATGAATGAGATATCTAACACTTCCTGTCAGCTCCTCTGATAGTGTTAAACTCCTCTTGATCTATTCAGTTTCACCTGCTACCAACACCTACTGTGATGCTCTCAGAGCAATCTGAGACTAATTGATGAGTTTAAGAGGAAAGGAAAGGCACCACGGGAGGGACAATGGGACTGCATCAGAATTTTTGAAGGCTCTCTTTCTGTATTTCATCAGTATGTGTATTTGTAAAGTGTACTTTTGTGTTTTAATGCATATATTGGATATTTTATAATGTATTATATATAATGGATATTATATTATATAATGGATGTATTATATATAATGGATATTTTATACTTCCCTAACGTCTTCTTTCAGACGTTCTAATTACACATTTAAGTGTTTATTTAATTAGAGGATTCTAATTAGAGTTGCATCTCGATTATAGAAGGCAACTCAACATTAGAAGGCAAAATTTGACTGTCTGAGTCTGAAACTGTGTCATCCAGCAAACTGTTTCAATTTGTAACCAGTTTTTACACAGATAACTAGTAGGGATGGGCATTTTAAGCAAAAGTAATATTCGATAATCGCTGGGTATTATTCGATTACTATTCGATAATCGCTCCCCTCCCACACATGCACACGCCCACCCACCCACGCGCACAAACACACACGCGCACACACACAGAGAGAGAGGGGGAGAGAGACCATCCAGGCTTTCAATCTGTATGATAAACTGTTTAATTAATTAGAGAATAGTCTATCTTAACCCAAGAAAATGAATGGTTGTAAAGTATGAGTGCTGAAACATATTAATATAACTTAACCTAATAACGGCATTTATTAACAGAACAGTCCGTCGATTATCAACTGCTCATACGGCTAGGACATTTCTATTTTAAAATGAGCATGAACATTCATATTATTAAAAGAAAATCTTAAATCTGATTAATGCATCAATGAATATTAGGCGTAAAACATATTGCGGCGCTAAACAGAATATCATTCTTAAAACATATTACGCGCTAAAACATATTGTGAACCGCCTGAATGACGGCACTTATTATGTGAACATTAATTTTAACGTCCTGTCTTCATAACAATAACCTATTTCATATATATAAATAAATTAAATGAACATGTTCACATGCTCGAAGAAGACGGGAGTGTTGTTCACAATTAGTTCGGTGAACTTTGAATTGAAACAAGGAAACGAATATAGATCCCTGCAGCTTCTCAGAATTCTCCAACTGAGTCTGAGCCTGTCTCTCTCTCTCTCTCTCTCTCTCTCTCTAGCTGAGCCATTTAAATAGTTCAGTTTTGGTTTTTAATAGCAAATTGGTCATTATTTTGTTTCCTTTCTTTATTAATTTAATTTAGAAATATGATTGGAACATCTTATTTTTGTTAAATTCAAGTTTTTGTTTTTTTAAATACCAAGCGGCCAGCGCACGTTTGATCAGTTTATCCTTCTCAAATAAATAACTAAATAATTAACGTCATAATATTTTAAGAATAGTCAAAATTACGATCATAAAATCATGTTACATTGCCTGAAGTTAAAGTGAAAATTACACCTGTATACTCTGCCAAAATAATAATAATAAGTGTGTCATCCAACCGTCATTCTTCACATTTAACACGAAAAACAACACAAATATTTTGCATATAAATATAATATATCAACCAGTGGAATATTACGTTATTATTTCAGCAAGAAACGAATAATTTGAATGCAGGGAGCTCGCCACGGCTTCATTAATGGGAAACAGGACGTGAAGGCGGCAGAGAAGCACTCTGGAGTGCATCGTTTTGTTAACTTTGGTTAATTATTTTGAGTTGTTTGGGACGCTGTAACAAACGGCCCTCTCACAATATATTGCTTAACATCTATTGATCACGCAATCAGCCTGCACATATCAGAAGTTCCGTTCTCTAGCATGGTTAGCGCTCACACTATAGTGTGTGTATGTATTGTGTACACACTATGTATATGTGTGCCGCGCCCGAGTGCCGACAGTGCAGTTTGTGTGCAAGTACGGAACAGAAGATGCTCTAAAATAAATCTGTGCATCTGTACTTCAGTATATAAATTCAATATAGATGAACTATTGCTAAAGTTACTTGCCAAGAGGGGTAGTTTGACATACTTCATGTATTTGCCCGTTCAGGCAGCTCGCGCGTGTCAGAGACGCGCGGCTGTCGTTGCTCGCGCTGTTCACACGGAACATAACACAACGCGCATCTACTGAAAGGAGTTGTCTTTCGCGCCTAAATGCTTTTTAATCGCTTACATTTTTAAACAAACAAGGCTTAAAAACACATGCAAATGATACAATTTAGTGACCACCTGCAGTGGCCCGATCTGGCAAGTGACAAATCCGAGCGTCCTTCACGCCATCGGACAGTCTTTATTGTCAAGCTCTGGTACACCTTTAGAAAATAATCGCACAACCTAATCGATATTCTATAATTAAATAGAATATTCGAATATTCGAAAATCGTGACCCATCCCTAATAACTAGCTATTTGATTAAGAATACATCCAAGTAGGGCTGTCACGATTATGACATTTTGTATATTAAAAATAATTAGTAGATATATAATTATTAGATATATTAGTTAGATCAAATAATCACGATTAGACGGTTATTAAATTATTGCGACAGGCCTACCTCCAAGCCTTATATGGAGTTCAAGGCAGAAATGCACGTGTCTTGTGTTGAAATGTCTGTAGAAGAGAGAGGCGGGGTGAGCAATAGCTCATTATCATTTAAAGAGACATGCACCGAAACGGCTTGCTGTGAACAGAGGAGTTTTTGACAAGGTAAAAAAGGTATTTTAAATGACTATTTAGGAATGTTAACCAAAGTATGTTACTGACATTTCATGAAGACCTGGCCTATAGAGTCATACCAACAGGTTAAAATAAATCAATAAAATAAAACTTGTTTGAGGGCCCTGGGCCAAAAGTAAATTTTGCATCATAGCCAGCTCTATATAATAAAATGTATTACATAAATAATAATAATAATACAAAATAAAGATTTAGTTTTTACATGTCAATGCAAAAAATAAACTAAAAAGTTAAAATATATCAATTAGATAAGTTACAAATAAATTAGAAATGAAAATATGCTTCAATGACATGCTTTATTCCCCGGGTTCTTCCTTCCTCTTGTGATATGGTATGGCAGGCCAAATCTTTGGTCATCACTGGCCAACTTTGGCTAACAGGCCCTGGTTTGAGATTTTCTGCCATAGCAGAACCATTTAGTTTTCCCAAAGAACAACATTGAAGAACATTTTAAGCATGAAAATAACAATTTTCCACTGTAGGGAACCTTTTGTGAAATGTAAAGCTTCCATGGATGTTAAAGCGAGTGTAGTTGATTTGGAAATGATTTAGTGCACATCCCTTCTTGCACCAATGTGCATTTTGAAAACAATAAAATAGCTGCTGAATTAAAAAGTTCATGCATATATGTTTTGTTAGTATTGGTAACAGTAGTTTCCATTGCTTTGCAGAGAGTGCTTCACCATTTGAATAAGCTGCCACTTTGTTGTATATTGTTGTGGTATCATCGATTTCAGATTGTGTTGAGCATTTAAGATGTTAGTCATGCTCTTACTATTGGGCAGTTCTTGACCACTGTTCACAAGACCCGAAATGCTGTTTAGACCAGCTTTCCAGAACCATACATGTCTAATATTTGGTTTCTGAAGAGTTTAAATAACCAACAGTCATAATTTGATTAATTTATCTTTAATATGCCATCTGAATGCATGAGCTACATGTAACAATGCATTCCACTGTCTGCTGTTGCTGTGGTAAAATAGAGCAGTCGCTCCTCTGAGGATTTGCTCTGACAGCGTACAGATGAGCTGTTGAAGTAATGATGAAAAGTTTCATTGGAAGCTTTGCGTAACTGTAACGAGGGATAATTTTAGCCGCAAAAAAGGTGAGAACAGAAAAACTGAAATATCTGATGCAGTCGGGGAGTACAACACATCGCAAGCGAGTTAGTGTGACGCCTGAAAAGCTGTGGTGAATGTAATCTGTATCTACATTAAAAATTAATAATGAAAATTAATTCATTATTAACACAGCCTCAAGTTGTTCTAAACCTGTGTGAGTTTCTGTCTTCTGTTGAACACAAAGGAAGATATACTGAAGACTGTGGGTAACCAAACAGTTGACGGTAGACCTTGACTTACATAGTATGGAAAATAGTTCAAGTCAATGGCTACCAGCAATTGTTAGGTTTCCATCATTCTTCAAAGTATCTTCTTTTGTGTTCAGCAGATGAAAGAAGCTCATACAGGCATGGAG
The DNA here is from genome assembly GCA_027564155.1 of Gymnocypris eckloni scoliostomus. NCBI lineage: Eukaryota > Metazoa > Chordata > Actinopteri > Cypriniformes > Cyprinidae > Gymnocypris > Gymnocypris eckloni. The sequence goes on along the minus strand of CM050416.1, from coordinate 13,017,971 downwards.
ACGGTGTAAAATGTTGTTTAAAATTACATTTGCTACTTTTGATGCAATAAATGTGTAATTTGTGAATCATTTTGACTGATGATTAGGTGAATGCAACAGATTATCATCATGAAAATATAATTGAAATAAAAGAGAGATTTTGAAGGTCTTTTCCCATTGTTTGAATGTCAGCACATCCAGCCAAGTGTACCGCAGCACATTTAGACTGGCCTGCGTGTTGTGTTTGACAGCATGAGCGATCCTGTGCTCTTGAGAGTAAGAGTACAAACACGCATGCTTCACTGAAAGGTAAATATACGTCACCTGTCACCCCTCAACCTCCCTTCTTCCCGTTTTCATTGATAGTGACATTTCCCAGGAAAGTTCCTTGCTGTCACACCTTTAAACAATGCAGCAGAGATGTGTGGGAGAGTGAGTGAACAGCATGGCAGTTATATAAGCACCAGTCCGCCCAGTGGGACCTCAACAGCCTCACTTGTCCTTTTCTTATTGCTCACACTTATTCAGTCACATTTACCACAGAGTATTCACATGGTTAACTTAAGCATCTTCTTTAAAATAAGTGTATTTGCTTGATCTATTTGATCAAAACATACAGTGAAAATAGTAATATTGTGAAATATTATTACAATTTAAAATAACTGTTTTCTATCTTTATATATTTTAAAATATAAGTTATTCATGTTATTCAAAGCTGCATTTTCAGCATAATTACTCCAGTCTTCAGTGTCACATGATCATATAAACCATTTCTTATTAATATCAATGTTGAAAACAGTTGACAGTTGTGCTACAATATTTATGTGATATATAATAATAATAAGTATATACATGTATATTAATGTATAATACCGATTTTTCATGATATTTTGATAAATAGAAAGTTCAAACTAACAGCATTTATTTCAAATATAAATCTTTGGTAACATTATAAATGTATTTGAACTTTTGGTCAAATAAATGCATCCTAGCTAAATCCAAAAATTATAATTTCTTTAAAAAAAAAATATATATATAAAAAGTACTGACCCCTAAAACTTCACACAGTAGTATGATAAACAGTAGTGTAAAAAAAACCACTACTTTTTTAAACCTTTTTATTTATCGGTGCCAATAGCCTTGTGGGCAGTTGTGGGTAGCGCTGTACGAATGTATCGTGTTTTAATCCCAACTCGAGACCTTTCCTGATCCTGCCCTCTCACCCCCCCGTTGCTTCCTCTCTGCTCTGATCTTGTCCTATCACAATAAAGGCAAAAAAAATGTTTTATTGATTTATATATTTGTACAGACTGAAAGAGAGAAATATGTGCACAACTGCACATGAGAGTAAGGAGTAAAGAGCTCAGGAGATATTTTAGTGTACGGCATCTGAAATGGGAATATTTTTGGCATGCTGCAGTATCAGCGAGTATTTAGAATGACTGTGTAATGTTCGCCAATAATAACATGTTTTTGTCATGATTTACTCACCCTCTTGCCTTTACAATCCCTCATGACTCTTTGTTTCTATAACCCGAAAGAAGAAAAGGATCATTATTTGGATGCCGTTTGATGAACAATTACAATATAACCGGACTAAAGCTTCAAAAAGACATAAAAGCACCACAGAAGTGTCCTACAAGTATTACAAATATTTTTTTTAGCTGAAAATCTTTTGTGATCAATTTGTGAACAAATCATGGTAACCAGTTCTGTACATTTTATGAATAATTTACCACCAACAACAAGTCTTAAAATAATGATTTGTTTGCAAATCACATCTTTCTTGAATAATCATGAATCAATTTTCAGAGAATAATGACAATTTTCATGTCTGAAGCTTGACATTGCCAGTCCTCGTGTGCTTTCATTAAATCTAAAATGTTCAAACATCCTTTTGTGTTTCACAGAAAAAAGACTGTCATACAGGTTTGAAACGACATGAGTAAATGATGAGTAAATAATGTATTTTGGGGCTATCTCTGCACCAGCCTCACGTGTAAACAGCATTTGGCTCCAGATTTCATTAAAGTGTGATGTTTATGATCGAATGCTTTGCTTGTGTTCTTATGTCACATCTGATATATGTTTTCATTTTCTCTCTCTCTTGTTCTGTCTCCACTGTAGTTATGTAACTTCCACTGCACCGTCTGATCTCCATCACACTTTTTCTCCCGAGTCTCATCGCTTTCTCTTCTGTTTAGTAGTTGCTCCATCTGTCTCTGTTTCTCTTCATTTCTCTAGATCTGGGTAATTGGATCCATATTAAACCAGTGCACAGCGATTTATCACAATGGCTTCACTCTGTCAAAAGCAAATGACTTGTGGTGTATTTGAAAACATAAAATTAAGAAATGAAACATTTTCATTGTTTAGAAATAAGCCAGAGCTTCTTTAGTATTTTATTTAGGCAGCATTTAACTGATAAAATCCCCTTGCAGAAAAAAAAAAAAATAAAATTCAATATTGGTATTAGATGCAATACCTTTGATATATCATGGTATTGATTCATCACACCACATTCACATATAATGGTATTTACTTCAGAATGAGGTGTTGGGATGAAGCAGTGACTGGTATACTGGCCTACAGACACAGAGAGGCAGCTCGTGGATGATTTTGGCCGTAGTATAGAAGGCTCTTGTGTTTGGTTGTTGGCCAGGACGTGCTGAGGTAAGCTGGGCAGGCCACATCGCTCGGTGTTTCACACCCTTTTGGAAATCCGCGCCAACAACTCGAGCAGAAACATCTTATTTAGGAGCTGCTGGGGAGATGCATACTTATCTACGCTTTTAGAAAGCAGGACTGACTGTGAGAGAGATAAAGGGAGGGGAAATGGGAGGACAAAGGTAGTGTAATCTGCAAAGTATAAAAATGAATTACCCAGTGATGCACCCTGGGGAATATTATGGGATTTAAATTTTTTTTGCTGTTGCTTTGGATTTTAATATGAAGTTCAAACTCATCCATCCATTCTCCAAACTGCTTGTCCCACGTAGTGTTGCAGAACTTAATTCAGCACAATTCATTTATTGTTGTTTGACTTTTAAAATATCTTTAATATTTTTAGACTTAGAGACATGCAAACTTTAGAAAAATAATATTTTTGGCACTCAGATAGTTATGATCTATGCAATTGTATTAATAGAAAATCACGAGATACATTTCTAGTTTTAACATTATTTGTTCTTCAGATATTACTAATTAAAATAAAAAAGTATTAGCTGTATGCAGAGTGACTCGCATTTGATTTTTGACCACTGAAAATGTGTACAATTGTCCAGTTTACTCATGGAGCCACATTGAGATCTCCATATCTCTGGGACTAAACCATTGAGGGCCTTTAAAATGAAGATACCAAAAGGAAAGTTACAGGCATGCAAACAAAGCAAAATAAGTGCTTTTTGCCACTTTTGAGGTGTCACCGTTGGAATATAATGAAAAATAAATGGCTAATGTCAACAGATTTTACAAATAGAGCTACCAATCTCTGTGTAAAAATAAAATAATGTTGCTGCCAGCTTTCTAACGTCATTTTTACACCCCTGTAATCTGGTTCAAAATGGGTTTGAGTAATTTCATAAACAAAATCTGTATTTCTACCTATTCACAACACTCCTTTTTTCCTGTTTCTTTTAGGGGTCACTCATCCTGCCTTTTTCTCCGCTGGTCCTTGCACTAATCACTAATCCAGCACTGTCTCAACCAATCTCGTGGACCTGAAGGCAAAGTGAAGATCAGATTCCTTGCATCCTAAATCCAATTTTTATTCCACTCTTGGCTTCTACAAATGGACAGGAACAATCCAGCCTGCATTAAACAAAAGAAGAAGTAATGACCATAGCAGATGATTTGGACAGAAACTGTTATTATACTGAGAATTATTTTTATATTTTTGTCTTACAATGCTTTAGTCCCTCTGAGACTCTGAATATGGAACTTTGAGAGTCCTGACTGGTATCCGACAGCCTTTGAGTTGGGTTTTCTTTTCTGGACTGAATGCTAATTTTATACCTCAACGGCATAAACGCAAGGCTGTTGGGTATTTCAGAAGTGGGTTATATAATCGTCTGTTTAGTTGCCAAACCCCAATTCCAGAGAACTTGGAAAAGGAGAAAACCTCATCAACTAGTGCTGCGAGTGGGTTTTGTTAGCCTATTTGGGCCTAAACCCAAATCTCAACCTTGATTTAAGGCCACTTGGAATCCAAAAACAACCTTGACTTCCATGATAAAGACTTTGAATATGAACATTTGAGAGACCTAACGCATACTAGCTATTCTTTGAAGCCCAAAAAACCCACAATCTTCTGAATTAGTTGTGTTTAAGATACCTCGTTAGGAATTTCAGAAGTTAAATATATATACTCATGATGTTAGATGCAACTTTCAGAGAACTTAAGGAAGGAGAAAACTTCTGCTAACTAGGGCTTTTGCCAACAATCCAGTCTTTGGACTCAACCCAAATCTCAGCCTTGTTTTAAGACCATTTGGCGCCCAGAAACAACCTCTGCATGACTTCAAAGACTTTAAAAATGAAGCTTTGAGAGATCTGGCCGGGATTAGATGTGCTTTGAGGGTTTTTGGAGGCCCAGAAAACTTTCATTCTTCTGGATTAGTTGTGTTTAAGACACCTAGAGATCATAAACCCAAGATAATTACAAATTTCCTAAATTAAGTATATATACTCATAATTTCAGATGACACCACCACTTCCAGTGAACTTAAGGAAGGAGAAGCCTTCTGCCGACTAGGGCTTGTTGGCGCTTATTGGTTCTGAACCCAGATCCCAACCCCTTTCCCCCTTTTTTTGGGCCGTTTGGCACCTATTTCTTACCTCCATCTCATCCCAACCTCCACCATTCGCCCCTCGCTGGCCACGGCAGTCCTCCCTCCCCGTTCCCGCCCCCATATTCCCCCTCGTCATCACCCAACCCCTTCCCCACACCACACGTCCCACCCCTCCACCCAAGTCACCATGGCCACCGGAACTGCCACCACCGCCCGTGAACATCTCCTGGTGGTGCGGAGGCGCACCCCGCACATGCGCTACACGCTGAGTCCGGAAAACCTCCGCAGCCTTTCGGCGCAGGGTGGCTCTGGGAATAGGAGAAGCTCTAGAGGAGGAGCTTCCGAACCGATGGGCCTGCAGCGGGCCAACAGTGACACGGACCTGGTGACATCGGATAGCCGTTCCTCCTTAACGGCCTCTACGTACCAGTTCACACTTGGGCGAGGGCAAAACCTGGTCATCTCTTGGGACATCAAGGAGGAGGTTGATGCCACTGACTGGATTGGGCTGTACCACATTGGTAAGATGTTTGAGATTTGGAAAAACTCTCTATTGAAAGTAATTCCTTTTAAATGGAAGGTAAACGTATATTTACTTAATGTTACTTAGTTTTGAATGAATTTTGATCACTCCTATTATAATCAACAAAGTAATTTAAACCAGACATTTCTATGCACAGTAAATACTGTTATACCACCCAGCCCAGCTGTGACCTACTGTGTGGGTTTAATATGTTGATGAAGCAAGTGAATGAGTAAATTAAAACAGATGAACTGCTGACTCTGGCTTAATTGCATCATGTCATTAGCTACATTTTATCTCGTCCTCTCCGCACTTGCACTGATGGTTGAATCTAGTTACTCAGCACTATTTATGATGGCTTTGAAAGCCTATAACTGCCGTAGTTTTGATTTGTAGAGGAGAAGTGGGAGGATGAAAAAAACGTGTCCCATGAGACACCAACCAACCATGAACAAACTCAACCCACCAGTCTCCCAAGATACAGACTATAAGAGCAACTGCAATACAATTAACCATTCACTGACTTGCAGTGAATAATACACGCATTTGTTATGTTCAGAGACATCATTTAGAGTAATTGCAGGTAAAGTGGGACACATTGTTGTGTTTGATATTTCCTCTGTATGTAGTGATATAGCTATTGAACGATCTTTAATTAATTAAAATAGTAATGTGTGATGGGCTAATCAATTTGGGATCAAAATTTTATTTCGAAAATACATTTTACAATTATTTTTGCAATTGCACCCATGAAAACCCATGCATTTTTGTTGTGGTTGTAATGTAAACATCTTCTTGGAAGTGGGAATTTAGTGGTGCGTTCAATGGTAATGATACCTGGAATTGAGCATCTCGGTGTGCTATTAATTTTTTGTGATCTGTCTTTCATTTTGCAAATGATAAATCAGGTGAAACGTATTTTGAAGAGACCTGAGTCCTATCTAGAGACCTGCATATTAATATTATAAAACTGCTCAACAGCATGCAGTCATTTCTCTTGTATTATTCAGGCATAGTAAAAATATTGTTTGTATAAGATTTCATGATTAGTTGACAAAAACGTGCTTGTTTTTCTCAAATATAAAGTATATTATATATAGTACAAGTGTCAGTGAACAAGATTTTATTCTCATTCTTGCTGTAATCTGTGTCATGTACAGTAGTATGAGTGCAGGGTTCAGGATCTGTTTGACTGTAATGGTCAGTGAAAGGCGATCCCTCACTACTATAGCCGGCTTCATGGGGCCATCGATCAGGACTGGGGCATTCCTCTGTGGTCTGTCCCACAGAAAGGCCTCCGCTGAGGGATTGTGCCAGCCATCGATCCGCTCAGATCCTCTGGGGTTTCATTCAGTCTTATTTTCCCCACAGGAGTGACCAGGCCCTGATTTATGACCTGTGTTACACAAAAAGAACAACTGCCTTAAACCAATGGTTCACCCAAAAGTGCAAAGAGTTGCTGAAAATGTACTCACCCTCAGGCCATCAAAATGTATAAGAGGTTGCTTCTTCATTTGAACAGATTAGGAGAAATTGATCATTACGTCACTTGCTCAACAGTGGATCATCGGGTGAATGGGTGCCATCAGAACGAGACCAGAAAACTGCTGATAGAAACATCACAATAATCCACACGACTGCAGTCCATCAGTTAACATCTTTGCTGTGCGTTTGTAAGAACCAAATCCATCATTAAGATGTTCATAAGTCCATAATCCATAATAACGCTTCCCCCATTGAAAAAGTTATACAGTCTGAATCAGGAGAGAGATATGCACATTTTACAAGAAAAAACTGTTATAAAAACATTGTGATTGTTTCTCATTCTGACGGCACCCATTCACTGCAGAGGATCCATTGGTGAGCATGTGATGTAATGCTAAATTTGACCAAATCTGTTCAAGAGAAAAAAAACACCTCATCAACATTTGGATGGCCCGAGGGAGTAAAAGTAATATATCCTCTTCAGATGTACTGCATTACATTTTAATGTATTCATCCATTTTTGTGAAAAGATTTAACTCGTCACAAAACCTATAACAACAGCATACTTGGTTATATCTCACCCAAAGTGAAATGAAATAAATATTAAATGATATTTTCCATAAAGAAATTAAATCTTGCTTTATGGCTATTACCATTTTTTGTATTATGACAGTATTGTCATGTGAAAAATTAAGCAAATCATCTTCACATTACTTAAAAAGAAAAATATATAAACAAATAAATAAATGATCAAATAAATCTATAGAAATATCATATCATTATAATGGTAATATTTGTTCTACTTCCTTTTTTGTACTTTTTTATTTATTTGTAGAACAATTTGTTTTAAAGAATAATAGGGATTGCAAAAAAACCTCCAAAATAAAACATCTTCCCCATTACGTCAATGAATGCATTTACAGTTAAGAAAGTCTTTTTAACAATATTGACAAAAAAGAGTCACAGACCGCTGTGTATGTCAAATTACATTTAACGTTTAAATAGTCTGCTTTATCTTTGTTAATTTAATCAGAATATGTCCTGATTCTACAGTAAAGCGTTTAGCTGTTTTTCCAGGAAGCTGGATGATGCAAGTCAGAGTCAGAGATGATTGATTTTTACGTGAGTCATGTGACACGGCCGGGTGAATTGTGGTTTCTTGTAGACGTTCAGTAACAGAGGACCAGTGTCAGCGCTGTGATATAGTTTCAGATGAGCTGCTGTAGATCACAGTAAACAAGGCTGGTGTATTCACTGAGGGTCTGACAGAATCAAGAGTGTCCCACAATTACTGATCACTGGCTGCCGTCACACCTAGAGAGATCCTATCCTCTAACACTATTCTGATTTGCTATCCTAGGATTTACCGTCTGGACTGTCATTTTGCAAGTGCTAGAATCAGATCTGTTTGTTCAGACAGAGTTTTCTGTCTAGTATATTGTGTATATCTGATGTTAAAAGCATGCCACATCCTGAATAAACTACTTGAAATCAAATCTGAAACACTTTTCCAATAATATTTATTTTAATCCAGTATCAAAGCATATATTATTGGGGTGAGAATCAAATTTTCCTAAAAATCAGATTCCATGTGTTTATTTTATTCGTCAGACTACAAAAACTGGAGAATATTCGAGTCATCACATGTATTGCTTCTTGTCCTAATAAGGCCTAATTCTCCCTCATGTGGACAGATTGTTTAATTGGGAGTTTTGTCATTAGATGTATTCTCTCTTTCGTTCTGATTCTGTTTGTCCAGAATTAGAGGGCAGAAAGGAGAAACAGATTGTCACAGAGAGAGAATCAGCAGTGGGTCATTGGGTCTCTGGTTTATGTGGCTGTATTGATTATACAGACTCAGACTGGAAATTGAAGCTAATATGCTCCTGGACTCAGTTCACCCACAATACGTCCTGTATCTATTCATCAGTGCCCTCTTTATACTTTGCCACTAGATGCTCGAATTGTAGTCAAGATTAATCAATATTCATTATCCCACGTCTGATTAAACTTAATATAATTTTCTGTATTGAAAATGCTAGATTGTATATGTTGATTTCATATATAAATATATAATACACTTTTATACACTGTATTTTCTTATTATATTATTATTATTTATATATAAAGCGACAGATATAAATATATATAGATATTTTGTATAATTAATATTAGCATTAACATATTAATTGTTAACACTATATGTAGTATTAAGAATATCTCTATACATACAGTAGCATTAATAATATTAATTCTAAAATGAGTTGCAAATGCTGATTAATGCATAGCATCAATACTAAATCTAGAATTGTCTGTGTGTGTATATAGATATTTTATGGTGCACTTGTGCTTCTATTTATTATGCATGCGTGATTATGTTAAGCTATATTACTCTTCTCTGTATGGAGTAGGATTTTGGACAGAGCCAAACAGATGTGAGCAGGTATGAGGTTTGTGTGATCAGGGGCATGTTGAGTTGAGGAGGTAAGGAACAGGAGACATCAACTACATGGTCCCTTACCTTCAGGACCATTCGTTTGTTCTCAAGACCCTTATAACAGGCTTTAAGCCCTCGAGAGAATAGGCCTGAGGTGTGACACAATCGATCAGCAACCCTATGATGTTTCACAGCCACACATTTATAATGAGATCTATTGACTCCTGGTGGTTCCTCACAGGCATTTATTTATGTTATTATATTTATATATGTATTATGTTATATATGCTATTTAATATTAAGACAAATATTTGCATGGTTTTGTGCCGACACAGATGAGACGTGTCCCACGAACGTTTGGGATTCGAAGAACCGTGGGGTGAACGGCACTCAGAGGGGCCAGATCGTCTGGAGGCTGGAGCCCGGACCGTACTTCATGGAGCGTAAGTCAGAGTCTTGACAGATATTTCAAGGAGCAGGGCTTCTGTTTGGATTTGACAATGTTTGCAAGGTCGTTGGGATCAAACGTTTGGTATACTACTGTTCAAAAGTTTGGAGTTAGTAATAAATATAATGTTCTTGATTATCAAATCAGCATATTAAATCAGCACATAAAGAATATATCATGGTTTTCCACAACATATTAGGCACAACAAATGTTTTCAACATTGATTATTAATAATAAATGTTTCTTGAGCAGCAAATCAGCATATCAGAATGATTTCTGATGGATCATGTGACACTGAAGACTGGAGTAATGAAAATTCAGCTTTGCATCACAGGAACAAATTACATTTTAATATATGACCCTGGACCACAAAACTAGTCATGAGGGTCCATTTTTCAAAATTGAGATTAATATATCATCTGAAAGCTGAATAAATAAGCTTTCCATTGATGTATGGTTTGTTAGGATAGGACAATATTTGCCGAAATACAACTATTTGAAAATCTGGATTCTGAGGGTGCAAAAAAAATGAAATATTGAGAAAATAACCTTTAACGTTTTCCAAATGAAGTGGTTAGCATTATATATAACTAATCAAAAATTCAGTTTTGATATATTTACAGTAGGAAATTTACAAAATATATTCATGGAACATGATCTTTACTTAATATCCTAATGATTTTTAGCATCAAAGAAAAATCAACAATTTTGCTCCATACAATGTATTGTTGAATATTGCTAACAAATATACACTTGCTACTTATGACTGGTTTTGTGGTCCAGGGTCACGTATATATTTAAATAGAAAACATTGTTTTTAAATTGTAATAATATTTCACAATATTACTGTTTTTATTCTATTTTTGATCAAAGAAGTGCAGCCTTGATGACAATCGAGAGGCTTCTTTATAAAATGCCCCACACTTTTGACCAGTTGTGTAGATATGTAAAGTTTTGCATGAGTATTCATTTGAGATAAATCTGCTTCTATACATTATATAAAAACAAATCAAACAATGTTTGAATGCTAAGGACACAAACGCACCTGTATGTGCACTGCAGTTTATATTTCTATATTTTTTATTGTATTGTATTTTTGTGATATTTAGGAGCAAGTAAAGCTGAAAACGGATATAAAATTGAGAAACAAGCATTAGTTGTGATCTTATTTAGGGCAGCCGCGATTCGTAAATTTTATTCGACTATTCTATTTGTAAAAATCGTCGACTTCAATTTGCTCGCGTGGAAGTGGCGCATTTGACAGATGAGAATCCATAAAACACATTATTAGACCGTTTTCCCAGGCTCCATGGTATATTAAACCCATTTAAAACTCATAATTAAGCACAACTGTGAATTCACAAATGCTACGATTGAAGTAAATAATTATTTCATAATGCAGCTTTAATTATTCACATGCGTGTAGGTTAAGTACCTGCTTCACACAGAATATACAGAATGCCACAGAATGCTTTGCGGTTTCAAAATAAAAGATCAAACCCGCACTCTTGAGTTTACACGTTTTGATGTCCACATATTATTTAAGTACAGTGGCTATAGCATTTCTGTCTTAAAGAAATGGACAAATATTAACGGTTAATATTAAATTCATATTATTTAATAAAATGAATATGAAATACTCCATGTTTTTGATTATAATTGTATTATTAGTAGACTCGAACACGTGGATATGTTGTCATTCTTACTCTTTGATTTCAGTGATTTGGACACATGCTTCTTGCACTTTTACTTTTGCTTTAAAAAAGGATTTATAGAAATGTGGATTTCATTTGGTTTAATACAATATTCTTAAGTAAAATAGTAGATTTTTTTTGTGTGGAAAATTAATTGTTTAGATTAATCGATAAATTACTCGATAGATTAATCAAAATAAAATAGTCATTAGTGGCAGCCCTAATCTTATTCACTTACCACTAAATGTGTTAGATGCCGTGAATGTCATACACATTTTTTTCACAGTTGTAAAATACCAATTTACAAGCGAATTCTACTTTATTGGTGGTGGATGAGGAGATCCCCTTACTATGCAAAGCGCTTTGAGTGCCTAGAAAAGTGCTATATAAATGTAACAAATTATTATTCCTTTAGGTTTTCTGCTTATTTTTATTTTTTTTACATTCAATTCAATGCCGTCTATTTGTAAATAATTGTAGATTTACAAGCAATTTCTGAGTGAAAATAGTTTCTATACATTTTTTTTTCAGTGTAGCAGCCTAGGAACTTGAAAACACCATGTTGTTTCTCAGCAGACTGATAAATCCTGCGCACATTGATTTCTGGGAATTACATATAGCCAGCCAATCAGATTACAGCTTGCCTTTTGAGAAAGCTCTTGGCATTTTTGTGTTCATTGTGGATTAGATGGTCTATGAATATGCTGCCTGAGACTCAAACAATGATAACATATGTTATTATATGAGAATAATAATGGAGATATGTGTTGTTTATATTTCAAATATTTGAGAGACATGATCTTGTGTTTATATTTCTCAGCTGAGACCAAAATCAGTTTCAAATATTACCATGGAGTGAGTGGAGCGTTGAGGGCCACGACTCCCTGCATCACCGTCAAGAACCCTGGAGCTACAGTAAGTCTGTGTGGAGTTTAGGGTTTAAAGTGTTAGTCGAGATGTTGAGCTGCTAAAGGCTCCTGTTGATCAGGCACACTTTAATTACGCTTAATATATCTTTTAAAAGTGATGTTTGTCACATGAACTTGAGAGAAACACATGAAAGCATTACTCATGGAAATGGCATAATGTTATGTTTTCATAACAGTAGATTTGAACAGTTTTTAGTTGTTTTATATGTCAGAGCTGTGGCCCAGAGGTTAATGGACAGAGTCCAACACACTAGCCATGGTGCTTACATGGAGAGCCAAGGTCCAAATCATGTTTGTTAAACTTGCATTATATATATTTTTAATAAATAACAAAAAGGGACAAAAAATAAATTTGTAGCACAGAAAGTATGGAGGACTTGGTGCTCCACGAGCAAATTATTAATTCAAAAATAAAATAAAAAATCAAAAATTAAATATTGACTAATAAATAGATGTTTAAAAGTGTAATTAGTAAAAATGTTTAACAACAAACAATGCAACAAAAACATATTTAAATAGCATTTTCATATTTTAGTGTTTTAAATATAATTTGTTGATTTAATTGCAAAAGTTCAAAAGTTTAGAGTCAGTAAGATTTATTGCTCCTGATTTTCTGCTCACCAATGCTGCATTTATTTGATAAAAAATGCAGTAAAAATTGTAATATTGTGAAATATGATTACAATTTAAAAATAATAGTTTTCTACTTTATTTAAAATGTAATGTATTTCTGTGATGTAAAGCTGAATTGTCAGCATCATTATTCCAGTCTTAAGTGTCACATGATCTTTCAGAAATCATTATAATATGCTGATTTCCAGCTCAAAAATATGAATTATTATCATCAGTGTTGAAAACACTTGTGCTTCTTAATATTTTTGTAGATACTGTGGTCAAATTTTAATGGATTCTTTCATAGTTAGATAGCTCAAAAGGACAGCATTTTTTTTAAATATAAATATTTTTAATATTACAAATGGCTTGACTGTTACTTTTGATAACTTTTTTGTATTCATTTATTTCCCAAAAAATTAGTGTAATTAAATTCCAAGAAATATACTTAATTAGTCCAACCAGTATTTTAAAGGCTGTTTATGGCTCTTATGGAACAAATGAACTTATTGCATTAATATCAAATTGTGCATATAGGTTATTTTACAATGCTTCGAACCGACAAATTCAGCAGATATATTTCACATTTTCCCATCATCTCCACCTGCGTGTGCTTCTCAGTCTTTCTCTGCCTGCGTGTCTGCAAGCTCCATTATCAGGCGCTGGAGTTAGACTGAACTCCACAGAGAGGTATCATGTTCACAGGCATGCTGGGAATGCACAGGAAGTAGAGAGCGCTCTTTGATATGCTTAGTGCCGGGCTGCCGACTCGACGCCACAGAACTAGTGCAAAGGGCACATTCCACCCTCTGTGACATGAGCCCCTGGAGATAACGGACCGATTCACTCGCAGAGCATCACTGAACTGATCTTTGAGCTATTGAAGAGAGAATGAATACGTCTGATCATGTGACTGTGATCTGAGATGCAGTGGTGGTCAAAGTACACAGATCAAGTACTTGAGTAAAAGTACAGATCGTATAATAAAATATTACTCCAGTAAAAGTAAAAGTACTGCTTTTTCAATTTTACTCGAGTGAAAGTACAAAAGTACTCAATTTTTTATGTACTTAAGTAAAAAAGTACTGATAGACTGCAATTTTATATAGACTACTTTATTTAATTTTATATTAGCACATATTTTTATAATCCTACTGCCCAAAATACCTGGGTTTTTCCCAAAATAACCACTATATAGAGTCAAGATATATATTTTGTTGATATGGATTACGTTGATGAGAGTGATGTAGTAATGTTCGCTGTGAAGCTTACACTGCCATGTACCTGAGAGAAAACACCCCTGGCCAAATGCCCCCGGAGGGCATCACTTCCCACTCTGATAATTACTGTAGTTACTATGTTCTGAACAGAGGTGGAAAGTAACGAATTACATTTACTCGCGTTACTGTAATTGAGTAGCTTTTTTGTGTACTTGTACTTTTTAAGTAATGTTTTAATCTGTAATTTTACTTTTACTTAAGTATATTTTGTGGGAAGTATTGTACTGCGCTACATTTTAAAACACATTCGTTACTGAGTAAAAAATCGCTCCGTGGAAAAACTGCAGCAAATAATGGGCAGAAGAAGAAACTGGCGCTAAAAATAACAAGAACGATGCAGACGGACAAGACAGGCGTTTTAAGGGGTCACATATCGCGGCTCTTTGCGCGCTTAAGTTCGTTATTTCTCATACGGAAGCGACGAGGCGTGCGCGACGCGGCTGTTTCGTTTTTCCAGGCGCGTCCGCGCCGCATCGAGATAAAAACATCTCAACTTTTCAGAATACCGCACCGCAGGTCATGTGACGAAATTTCCTTGTAACGGAGAGCAGCTGATGGTTGCTTAGCAACGACAAACGCCCGGAGCGCAACCGCCCGAGCGCATTGGAAAAAGGAGAAAGCAGCGCCTAGCGTTTCCATGCTTTTAGGCGCGATATGTGAACGGCCCCTAATGGTGCAGACCCAGCTGAAAACCAAACCCGTCATATTCTGCTGAAGTTGAACTCGAAGGAAATGAAGTGAATCCCTGGCCATATTCATGCTCTATTATGCAGTGTAAGCTGTGTTTGCCTCGGGAGACCGAACTAGCAGCTTATAACATCTCGACATCGCCCTTCGCAAACATGTAGAGGTAACGTAAATACTTACATCATTGCATTGGTGGTAAAAACGAAGCTTTTAGCAAAAGGTTTTGCACAAATGAGCCAAAAAGACAGTGGTGCAGGGTGTGCAATATCATCTGAGATAATATAGTAATTGTTGTTTTAACGGGAGTGCTTTCTTTCACTGCGTGATTCAGTCTGTTAAAATGCGTTTAGAATGATCACAAAATTGAAGATATAGAAGCAGAAAATTTATATATTTATATAATTTAATATAGTAAGTCAACATCACACGAAGAATGCCGTTTTTCTCAAAAAATCACCATGATTACATAGGCCTGTAGTTTTTCTTTTTACAACAGTTCAAAAAACAATAAGTTAATTAAGAGACTTACGTTTTAAACACCATATTGCCTGTTTTTGCTCTATTTCGACAACAAAAATTATTCCAAACACAGTTTTGCGTCTCTGACTCTGAGCAATGACGGTGTTTTGTTCCTGAATGAATTAATCGTTTAAATGATTCTGTTCAATCGCAATGACTCTCTTATCAGTGACTTACTGACACCTACTGGTGGTTCTAATTTAACATTTAAAGTATCTTTTGATTTATTTATTTTTTAATTTCAAATGACTATTTAACATTTGTGACCCTGGCCTGGAGCACAAAACCACTTTTATGCCAAAAATCATTAGCATATTCAGTAAAGATCATGTTCCATTAATATATTCTGTAAATATCCTACTGTAAATATATCAAAACTAAGAGCTTAATTTGAACAACTTTAAAGGAGATTTTCTCAATATTTTGATTTTTTGCACCCTCAGATTCCAGATTTTCAAATATTGTCCGATCATAACAAACCATACATCAATGGAAATATGATTTATTCAGCTTTCAGATGATGTATAAATCGCAATTTAGGAAAATGGACCCTTATGGTTTTGTGGTTCAGGGTCTTATTTATCAAAACATTATTTCTGCATTTGTAACTGCAGGCTAAATGCATTCATGTCAGTGTAAATACATCTATGCCACTTCAGATGAAGCTTCTGCGTTTCCTCTGCATTGCAAAGATTAATTTTGTTGATACTGATTTAATTTCCCTGGTAACAGCCCAAATGTCTTATAATTCTAATTAACTGATTCCTTTAATTAAAAACACCTAGTTTGAGATTTATAGGCCCATATCCCAGGTGTGTCAAACTCTGGAGGGTGTTACTGGAGGGCCACAGCCCTAAAGAGTTTATTTCCAACCCTGCTCCAACACACACACCATGTAGTTTTCAAATAAGCCTAAATGATTAGTTTAGCTGTATCAGATGTGTTTAATTAGGGTTATATCTACACTGTGTAGGGCTGTGGCCCTCCAGGTACTGAGTTTGACACCTTCGGTCTATCCCATTTTGTCCTCCCTCTCATTGTTAAAATGTAACTAAGTCATTTTTACTCAGAGTAAATTTTAAATGAGCTACTTTTTACTTTTACTTGAGTATATTTTTAGACTGGTACTTTTACTTGTACTTAAGTAAAATTTCAGTAATGTAATGGTACTTTTACTTGAGTAGAATATTTTTGTACTCTTTCCACCTCTGGTTCTGAACATCACATCCTTTCTTTTTCCCTCAGATGGAATCTATCTAGGTGGCTGAATAAAGATATTTGGACTTTATATCAAAAAATGTCCTCAACTTAGCACCAGCAAGCTTGTTAGCTAGACAGTTAGCATCAGCTAACAATATTTACTTATTTTCAGTATGGTTATGAATAAACATTCATATCTGTCAACTCGGCTATTTGATCTAAACAATATAAAAATGTATACTGTTGATAAACAATATAAAAACAGACGTCACATAGGTCTAAATGCAAAGCATTTAAAAAAAAACTGCTAAGGTTACAGCAGCGGGGAATATGAACGTGTGTATCTCCCCCGGATCCACACCATCCTAACTCGTTCTTGCTCCGAGCGGGTCGCGAACCCGGGATTCCGGCGCGGGAGGCGGGCGCTCTAACAAGGAACGCCAAAGGCTACAGCCTCTTGCATCAGTCGCTAGAGCGCCTCTTTTTGAGGTCAGGGGAGTGAGGTTTACACACAGCCTTTACTGGCATACATCCGTTACACGAGCATCAGTTATTTTATTTAATCGGTGTTATTTTAATGTTTTGTTTTTTGACCTAAAACATAACGTTAGAGACACTGATGTTGATCTGTCTGCATTCAAGCATTTCAGTGGGCTTAAATAGATCACCCTTTACAGCAGATTTAGTTCACAAACAACTGGCAGTTTTGACCTAAATATTATTTTCAGTTACAATAATGAATCCTAAAATTCGACATTAGTAACGTACTTTTCACAGCATCAGTAGCGCTCACAAGATCTCGGTTCTTTACTTGTGAGTTCAGTTCACTGAAGAAGACTCGCTCTAAACGGATCATTTGAATCAGTGAGTTTTCGACTCGAGAACAGCTGCAATCGGATCATTGCAATGCGTGAATGAATCGTTTGTGGCGATTTGCGAACCGATTGAACAGGTTCATTGAAAAGAATCAGTTTGTTCATGAATCATACACCGCTTCCTCGGAGCACGTGATGTATCACGTGAGTAACGATATGTTTTATGAAATGTAGTGAAGTAAAACGATCTTATGCTTTGGAATGTAGTGAAGTAAAAGTAAAAGTTACTCAAAATAAAACTACTCCAGTAAAGTACAGATACTTGAAAATGTACTTAAGTACAGTAACAAAGTAGTTGTACTGTTACTGACCACCACTGCTGAGATGTGCTAAACACATCTGTGGTTCCTCAGACAAAGGAACATGATTACAGATGGGATGGAGACATTTTCTTATATCTCAGATATAAATGACTAGGGATGGGTACCGAAACTCGGTATTTAATCGGTCTCGGGGCTAAATTATAAAAGACCGGAGTATCGATAAGCTCTGACGTTAACGGTTCTGCTATCGGTACTGGAGAAATTAAGAAAACACACATACATTTATTATTGCTATATATATACACATTATCTTGCAAATTATATCCCGCCAGAGTCACCAGCTGTTTTATATGCAATAATATTCAAACTCTTGTCTATGATGCATTTTGCTATTCCCAAATCAGAAGCGCGATCGCTCACGTGGATGAGTTCAGCACGCGCAACATAAGCCCTGTTTATGATAGAAGAGAGAACTAACCATTAAAACATGCTTACACTTTAGGCCTGTGGCTGTTATATTAAACTGAGTTTATTTAATGTTTTTTTTTAGCTTCTAAAGATTATAGCCGTGTTTCTTCTAACACAACTTCCTTCTCTTCACAGCAGCGCGCATTCGTTCCTCCCTGACCAAAACTTAACATCAGAATCAGATCAATCGTCTGTCGATTGTTGTAAAATGCCGTCTTTACAGTTACTAAATTGCTGGACATGTTTGATAATGAAATGTTGGAAGTACAATCCACACGAGACGCTGTTCCTCAGGCTGAAGTGTGTGTGCAGGGGGCGCGGAAGGTGTTTTATGTAGGGGTGCTGTGGGGGGTAGTCAATTTCTGCATATAAATATTACGCCAAATAGAAACAGAAAATCGTGCTATAGCCTACGACTTTCATGAGATCGTGTTAGACAACAATTAGCTATTTTACAAATGGGAATAGGCTACAATGAATTCATAACAATGTTTTACATTCAAGTTACATTCAAGCTTAAAACCCTTAAAATGTATAGTGAAAAGTTTTTTAAAAGCATCTGGAATGCAATAAAGTAATTTTAAAGCTGTTTTAAAGCATTTGCTGCATGGATTAAAACGATAGGCCAATAAATAATTCACATCAGTCAGACAAAATTGCATTGCAACAAATCCTTTAAATTTCAAGGACAAAGATTTACATACTTTTTTTTATTGAATACAATTATAAAATAAAACGCAAATTATAATCGGGCCTGTTTTAGGCTTTCCCTTATTTTTATATTTTAGATGGTGAGGTGACGGGAAAAATGACTCGCCATTTCCTCATTGGAGAAATATATGCATCTTAATGGATTACATAGGCTAATGAAGAGTTTTGCTTTGCTTTGAATTATTTCGTTTTAAAGTAGTATTTTAAAGCTTTCTATAGATATATTTATCATATCTCTGAGCCAGTTTCGAGTTGCCGAGTTTCGGTTCATCATTGAAGCCTCTTGTTCAAAACCGAAGAAAGTGCATTCTCTGTTTTCCTATTTTATAAAAGCACAATGTTGATATTGTGAATGCACACATAAAAGTAGACCCTTTACAGTTCAAAATGATATATTACTCTTACCTTGAAAAAAAAAATCACACGGCGTATTTTAAGTTGTTTTACTGTAAGAAAAAATCCTCCATGTCCTGTAAAGCTCGCTTCAGCTTCCACTCTCCACACAAACTGTTGGATATTGCACATTTATATAGGTTAAACATTTAAACTAACACGGTGATATGCTTGAACTGTTTATAGGCCTATCTATCGATTTTATTTTAGTCAAGTCTTGATGATTTGATAAGGCTAAATTAATCAAACATAGGGGATCAACTCTGATGCTGGCCGCTTGGTCGTTGCTTAAAAGAAAAAACATTTAACGAACAAAAAATGCTCCCAAGGTTTTTCTAAATTAACTTTATGAAGAAAAAAAAACGAAACATCGTCTAATCACTTTTCCATTACATACAAAACTGAACTATTTTAGCTATAAGCTGTTTTGGGAGAAGGGAAAGACTCATATCGCTGAGAACAAAAAAAAAAAGTACATCCATGATATTTCCATGTTCCGCTTTTAAGCCACAACCTACAAATTCTTCAACACAATCATAGCATTCACAAACATAAAAGCAAGCATTGGCAGTGCTGCGTGCGTGATTTGACAGGATGTGCGCAACACATCAAATAGCCCTGCATCAGTTTAATAACTTTGATAACTTTAATTCTTACAACTGTTAAATTAATGGGCCAATGGTAAATATGTCGAAGATCACATAGAAATAGATAGCAAAATAGCCAATGTAAACTAAATGTTATAAACATCGGAGCAACCATATACATTTTTAAATGAATCTTTATTATAACAAATTTAGCCTATATATTTTTTTTATTCACAACAATTTACAGTTGCCCACAGAAAAAACTGGGTGTGCTGCAGCACTCTCAGCACCCCTGTTCCCGCCCCTGTGTGTGTGTGTGTGTGTTTGCGCGTGTGTGTGTGTGAGTGTGCGTGTGTGTGTGTGTGTGTGCGTGTGTGTGTTTCTGCGTGTGTGTGTGTGTGTGTGCGCGCGCTCCAAGCGGCGTCAAACGATCAAATACACACACAATAAATGGTATATTTGTCAGTTTGTTTAACTTTGTTTCTTTGTTCATGTTCTTACTCTATCTTATCTTATGTATATAAAACACAAAAAATGCCTGCACACTGCTGCATTTACAAATTGATGTTTTATATTTATTTAATGAAATATTTATTTAACATCTCAGAATATAAAGCCATGTTAATTAAGCTGCTAATCGATCATAGAAATATATATTTCATACATATATGTGTATGTATGTATGTATGTATATATGTATGTATATATATATATATATATATAAATAACAAAAAGTACCGATAAGAATACCGTTAAAGCACCGGACCGATAAGCAGTATCGATAAGAGTAGTAGTACCGTTAAAACCTTAACGATACCCATCCCTATAAATGACGTTTTGATCAAATTACTCTCGCTGCTTGGTTTGTATTGATGCAGAACATGTTTTTGAGTGAATACACACCCAAAACAATTGACTTGATGTGAGTTAAATGTGCATTGGCTTAACATATGGAAATGATAATGTCTCAGTTTCACCATCATTCAGAAGTCGTCATGTTTGGGCTCTGTGGCTGAACGAGAGAGTCTGTAATCATAAATCACACACTGCCACGTTAATGAGCAGGAACATTATAACATCATTGAATTATTCACAACCATGTCCATGAACCTCTCTAAAATTAAACATGATAACCGTAGTTTCAACTAGAACGCAGCTGTAAAATATATTAAAATGAATACATATATGGAAGAAATATTTAATACATATGTGAGTATAGTGAATAACTATTCAATAAATGGGATCTCCTTCAAGATGTATTCATGTATTGTATTAAAACGCTGGTTTAATGCAAGATTGCCACAGTTTTATTGTAATCACTTCAGCTCTGTGGGATATTTTGGCATAAACTATTTATTGATATGATTTCAGATATTAATCCTGGTCTGGCTTGCTTTCTCCGTGCGGTATAAACTCTAAGAGCTGAAAAAAAACTACAAACAAAAAGATATATATCTATTACTTGAAATAAAATACAAATTAACTACAAAATAACTAAAAGTTAAACTGAAATAAAAAGGAAATAATATAGACACAAAACCACAAACAAAATTGCTAAAGCTGAAATTAAAATGAAAGCAGAAAATACAGAAATAAAAGAGTACAACTATGTATATATAAAACTGTAATAGTATTAATATCTCAGTGAAACAGATATTCTCTTTATCATAAAGTGTATTGTGTTATGCTGTCCTCTACAGGTCGGGGCAGAGGGGCAGGTGGATGGACAGTCGGGCACCGAACACTGCAGGACATTGGTCAGCTTTACTCTGTCAGGTAAGAACGGTTGATATTTACTACACCTTCTCTCATTTTAGTGAAAGAGACAGGATTTTTTACATATATTAATTGTGTAAGATAAAAGCCCTTTGAGAGGCAGTAGTGTGATTTATTTTTGTATAATCCAAACCTTCATTAACCCTGGTAAAATCATTGCGATGCACATCTTCAAATAGTATATTCCTGTTTATAACACTGCAGTAATGGATGCATAACATGTAAATAATAATAATACTCTTTTTTGGTAACAAAAAAAACGAATTAATGGACCAAGTAATATAGATAATTTGGCTTAATGTTTTTAATTTTAAGGCAAATTAACAATGATTTGAAATGCATCTCATTCTAACCGAAATATACAATCTGACATAAAGTGATGTGTTGTCTGTCTTCTTAATGGAAACTCCTCTATATATCTGCCCTCTTGTGGCAGTGAGCTGCTAGTGCAGTAGATAGATAGATAGATAGATAGATAGATAGATAGATGAATATACTATAAACTGTATTAATCTATTCTTTGGACAGATACAATGGACAGGACATGGCGCTAGATTCATCAACCTCAAATATTTTTCATCTGAAGATGTATGTAGTATCATTTACAACTCAATATGAGTTAACCTAGAGTTTATTTTTTCAATGATTTTCTAAGAAGCCTCTTATGCTCTTATCTCCGGCATTTATTTGATACAATAAAGTAGCGAATGGAAATCTTGTGAAATATTAATTAAATGAAATTATTTGTTTAATAATATTTTATTAAGCAAATGTATTCGCTTTATCTCATGAACTTAAATTCACTCATGTCACTCTGTCTTCCTGTGTGTCAACGTTACTGTGAAATTAATCTAATATACATGGATTATGTTTGCTTCTAGAAACATGTATTTTATAATTATCAATGGAAACTGTAAACAGTTCATCAGACCTCTTATGTATATTTAACATGTTTAACTGAATAAATTAGTAAACAAATACATTGTATTGAAATAGTTGTTTTCATAAATTTTGTAGAACAATTATAAATGTCTTTATTGTCACTTTTGAAACAGGAGATGTATATCACCTTTTAAAAAAACTTACTTTTAGTCAATTTAAAAATAAATGCTAGAAATTCAAATAAAGCCATTTTAATCTAGATTAATCTACAGATTAATAATATTATCTAGATATATATATATATATATATATATATATATATATATATATTAATTTAAGGGGATTTTTGGTCCCCTTTGTCCCTTTTCAGGGTTCTTTGATAAATATAGAAAGTTCAAAGAACAGCATTTATTTGAAATAGAAATCTTTGTATCATTATAAATGTCTTTCATTAATTGAATGTATCCTTGCTGAATAAAAGTGTTATGCTTTCGTAGATGCCATGGGATCTCTGTTGGGAGTCTCCTGTATGAATGGAGATCCAGGGAGCCCATCAGATGACGAGGACGTTTTGCATCCTTCCAGCCGCATGGCCAGGGGCCCCTCGCCCACCGGCTCTGAAGGGTCCCTTCACGGTGACACCTTTAGGACTGATGATTGCATGATGGACCCTGATGAGGATCGGCTCTTGAGAGACGGGGCCCCAGACTTGGCTGAAGGAACCCAAGGCCATACTCATCGTCAGTCCTCACTTAACGACTATCTGGATGCTATTGAAGCCCCTAAGGGCCCCGGGACAGACCTCTTGGGGCTGCCTCACCTAAACTCCGCTCCAGTTTCCCCACCGACACACGGCTCAATGCTATGTTACATATAGACTCTGATGAAGACGAGGAGGGACACGCCTCCCGGGATCCAGCATTGACCAATGGCACTCAACGGCCTGAGAGACACACCTCCTCTGAACAGGACAAAGGGGAGGGTCCCGTCAAAGAGAGGCTTGAGTCGGAAGCAGCGAGCAGTTCCACAGATGCAGAAGCCACGGCATCGGGGTCGAGCAATGGCACCACAAAGAGCCAAAATGGAGGTGCAGAGGACGGTCAGGAAGGAGCTGCTGCATCTGGAGACTCGACACAGAGCACCGGCAGCTCTCAGCAGCCAGCTCCCAAAATACAGGTCTGTACGGTCAGGCAGCTCTGTTCTATTCTATTCTATTCTATTCTATTCTATTCTATTCTATTCTATTCTATTCTATTCTATTCATTTAACCTTTTAAGGGAGTATTTAATACATTTTAATACCCTGTTTACATGCTGGTTTTACAGTAGACGTTCTAAAGTAAGCTTTCTAAAAATATGGATATGGTCAAGTTTATTCTAAATTGTATTTAATTATTTTAATTTTTATAATTGAATAAAATATTTTTTCATTATATATATAACAAGAATGGTTATTTGTGATTACTATTATTACATGGTAAATTTTGAATAAATGAAGGTGTTCATAAAAATATAGTTTAAGATGAAATGATTTATAATACATTTTATAACATCAAACTTTATTTTTCACCTAATTAAATAAAATTAAAAATTTTTTTAGTAAATTAATCTTAAACATTACACTTCTCTGAAGTTTGATTAATTCTATCTATCCATCTATCTGTCTGTCTATATGTTATGTAGAAATTATTTGGATGATTCAAGCATAAAACTGCATTTTCTTTACATATCTCAGCCATCATTTTAAGTAATAATAATAATCTTCATTATCATAATTTTCCCAATTTGAATTGTAACGTTGTTCTTCCTTTGCATCATTGCACCCAATCCTTTCCTTTAGGATGAGGAAGGAGTTGCACCCAAGGTGGTCACTGGGGATGAAGGATCATCAGAGTCCTCAGCATCTGCCAGTAATGCAGCTAGTGAAGGGGGCGGAGCCACAGCAGCTAAGCAGCCGGAGCAGGGCAACTCCAGCGAGACGGCCAATGAGGAGGAGGAAGATGCCAAAATCTGGCAGAGGAGGCCGAGTCTGCAAGCATCAGGGAACGCATCACAGGCTGAAGCGGTGGAATTAACCAATGAAGAGAGAAGGGCATCTGACGCAGAACAGGCTGCCACAGTAACAGACGAAGAGACGGGTAACTTCCTGTCTTCTTTATATACTAAATCAGCAATAGGAAGGGAATTCTATTACAGTGGTTATCAATCAGCTTTTACCATCAGATATAACTTTTCTAACATTAAATAACAAAGTTAACATTTTTATAATAATAAATAATATTATAATATTAAAGGGATGTAAAAAAAATATATATATATATATTATTACAAATATTTTATTGAAATAAATATTAACTGTTAAGAATATTTTGTATATATTTATTTTTATTAAATAGCATGAATTTGTTGTTGTTAATGCTGATGATAATAGTAATAAATACAATACATACAAATAATAATTATGTTATTATTAAAATATAATATAATATTATTAAGAACATGAATAATATTAAAAGTAATATTTATTATATTAAAATATAAAATAGTATGATTTGTTATATATATATATATATATATATATATATATATATATATATATATATATATATACTAAATTAATGTCACCATAAATTTAAATAATAATTGTTTTATTAAAACATATTGATATTTAAATATTAGGGAGATTAATAATATAATATATAATTAAATAATGAATAATATAAAATAGTATATCAACAACACTACCACCACCATCAACAATAATAACAATATATGAAAAATATACATATTACAATAAAGAAAAAGAAAAATGAATTGTTATATTGTTAAACATATTATAATGTAAATAATAATAATAAAATATAAAATATTATATAAAATAACATTATGTAAAATATGATATATATTATGAATCAAATATTAATTATATTAAAATAAAATAGAATTAACTTATTGGCTGGCTTTATATAATAGGAATAGCATGAGACTCTATGAATAATTTGTGTGTAATGTATGTTTTGATTGATCTTTCACTACACAAATAACCAGTTTTGCTCTTCTGAAGGAGCCAGTGCTCAAGTGAACGGTCATCAGACAATGCAATCTCTTCCTTCAGTCCGTCACGACATCAGCCGCTACCAGAGAGTAGACGAACCTCTTCCACCAAGTGAGAATATGTTTGAGATCCACCCAGCCTGTCCTAAAGTGGACATAATCATGGAACATTATATTTACTTTTAGATCTTGTGAAATTATGCTCATTACATTATTATGTTTGATTATAACATTATAAGTGGACTTTAAATGTGTATGTTGTAGACTGGGAAGCTCGTATAGACAGTCACGGCAGGATTTTCTATGTGGATCATGTGAACAGAACCACCACCTGGCAGCGGCCCACTGCTCCACCTGCACCTCAGGTCCTACAGAGATCCAACTCCATTCAGCAGATGGAGCAGCTCAACCGAAGGTCAGTGTGTTTACACCACAGATATCTGTTAAGATGGCATGAAATCAGCCTCGATAAGAGTGACTTCTGATAGAGAACACAGTGACCTTATCTGGGGATTTATCTGAGTCCGTAATGCCATTTGTTAATCCTCGCTTGTATGGAAAAACAGCTCTTTAAAAATGTCACCCAGCAGTCCCCACAGCAACCTAATCTGTTCTGTCGTTATCATGCTCTATCAAAACATCTCTCACGCTCTCTCATCTGCTTTCTCTCCCTCAACTTGATTTCAATTTATTTTGCTTGATTAGCATAAATTTCACTTGCAAAAGCAATTGTAGCATAGCTATGTACAGCATCCAAAGTTAACAGTTCGCCAAGCATAAAATGTCAGTGAAAATGAGTCAAATCAAGCTTTTTAAAGTCTTTTTGTTGCTACGTTCCGTATGTGAAATATTCCCTTCTCAGCTAAACATAATGCAAAATGCTGTGTCAAGGCTGGCAAGAACTATTTGTGACATACATTTTTCTAAATCATAGGTTTATTTTATTTTATTTTATTTTATTTTATTTTATTTTATTTTATTTTATTTTATTTTATTTAATTTAATTTAATTTAATTTAATTTAATTTAATTTAAATTTATATTTTTTTTATTTTATTTCATTATATATATTATTTAATAAATCTATGTATTAAAAAAATATATGCTGCCTATATATATTTTAAACTGTAATATTTTAACCACATGATATCTTCAATAGAGTAGAATAATAAAAACAGAATTTATTTAAAACTTAAATATTTTGTAACATAAATGCATTTACTGTAAATTCATATAAATTTAAAACATCCTTG
This sequence comes from Gymnocypris eckloni scoliostomus, assembly GCA_027564155.1. NCBI lineage: Eukaryota > Metazoa > Chordata > Actinopteri > Cypriniformes > Cyprinidae > Gymnocypris > Gymnocypris eckloni. The sequence continues at coordinate 12,991,128 of CM050416.1, read as the reverse complement.
TTGAATAAAAGTACATTTACATTTAGCAGACGCTTTTATCCAAAGCGACTTACAGTTCATTCAGGTTATACATTTAATGTCAGTACATGTGTTCCCTGGGAATCGAACCCACAACCTTTGACCCCACAACCTACCACTGAGCCACAGGAACACTAAGTATTAACATATACATATATTATTATATATCAATATCCATATTTATTATACAGAGTATTTTGTTCTTATTTCTTTAAAAAATTAAATTATACATATATGATTAACATGTCTGATTTTTTTTTTTATTCATTTTTTTCATTATTAATTTAAAATGGTAGAGTAGGCTAAAATATAAATAACTAATTTAGCAATAAAAAATACATTAAAGAAGCAACAAAATAAAGTTATGAATGATAAAGTACAATTATCAAAGCAAAAAGATTATCATGTGGAAAAAATGAATAAATATACCAATAAATGTACCTGTTTTGTTCAGGTATCAGAGTATTCGAAGGACAATAACCAATGAGAGGACAGAAGAACAGGCTGCAGAGATGCCCACAGACGAAAACGACCTGCTGCATCCCTCCATACCTGGTACTCTCTCACACACCACATACATGCACTGCATTCAGATGAGTCTGCTTAGTTAGATACAAGGACATATGCAACAGAGAAAAACAGATCTTTTGATTTAAGCCAACACACATATCACACTATGGTCGTCCTCTCTTTCAGAGTACCGTCGGGACGGCGCGGTTGGGCCCGCTAGCTCGCGCTCGCGCTTGTCTCTGCTGCTCCAGTCCCCCTGCGCCAAGTTTCTCACCAGCCCGGATTTCTTCACCGTACTGCATTCCAACCCCGTTAGTCTCCAAACACATTCATTATTCACACTTTTTTTTTTTACCACAAGCCAATTTTCCATGCCTTGAAGGAATTTTGTGGTTGTGGTGTTTTTTCACTAACCCATCATCTGGTTTCATCATTCATTTTGGTGGCCGTTACTTTAGAAAGTAATTGTTGTTAAAGTCATTTTGTTGCATTTGCACTTTTTAGAAGACAATTATCATTACTTAAACACTACGAAACACTCTTGTCTGTTGGTTTTTCTTTCTCAGAGTGCCTACCGCATGTTTACAAGTAACACGTGTCTAAAACACATGATCAGTAAAGTGCGACGGGACGCGCACCACTTTGAGCGCTACCAGCACAACCGAGACCTGGTTGCCTTCCTCAACTTGTTAGCCAACAAACAGCTGGATCTCCCGCTTGGCTGGGAAATGAAACACGACCATCGGAAAGGTCTGGAAACATCTTCTCTGCAATCTGTTTTATGTATTGCTGTTTTTGACTCTCTTTTCAGCCTTTTTTTCTACCCCTGCTTTTAATTTTACTGTGTATTTCTACATAAAAAAATTTGCATTTATTTTTTAGCCATACAATTGAATATGAACAAAAAATATGGCTAAAAAACAACAACTACAAAAAAAACTAAATACACTATTCAGAAGTTTGTGGATGGTAAGATTTGTTTTCATGCCTTTGTAAAAAGGCTCTTATGCTCATCAAGGCTGTATGTATTTACATTTAAAATACAGTAAGATTGTGAAATATTATTAAATATTAATTATATTTAAAAATGTAATGTTTTCTTGTGATCCAAGCTGAATTCTCAGCATCATTACTCCAGTCTTCAGTGTCACATGATGCTTATGAAATTATTATAATATGCTGATTCAATAATCAAGAAACAATTCAAAGTTTTTTTTAAGGATTATATGATTAATTGAGAAGGTTAATATTTTATTTGAAATATATAGTTTTTTCTATAAATGCGTCCTATATACAGGTGCATCTCAATTTTTTTACTTATTTCAACAAAGTGAAATGTTCACATAGTCTAGATTCATTAACTGTAACGAAAAACATTTCAAACGCTTTTATTTTTAGTTTTAATTTTGATGATTAGAGCTTACAGCTCATGAAAGTCACAAATCCAGTATCTCAGAATATAAGAATTTTAACATTTGAGTTTCAATAAATTACCATCCATACAGTATACATTCTGGGTATCTCTTGTTCTTTGAAAACACAATAATGGGGAACACTGCTGACTTGGCAATGGTCCAGAAGATGATCATTGACACCCTCCACAAAGAGGGCAAGTCACAGTGGGTCATTACTGAAAGATGTGACTGTTCACAGAGTGCTGTATCAAAGCATATCAAATGCAAAGTTGACTGGAAGGAAGAAATTGGATAGGAAAATGTGCACAAGCAACAGAGATGACCGCAAGCTTGAGAATACTGTCAAGCTGAGCCGATTCAAACACTTGGGAGAGCTTCACAAGGAGTGAACTGAAGCTGGAGTCAGTGTATCAAGAGTCACCACGCTCAGACATCTTCAGGAAAAGAGCTACCAAACCACTTCTGACACAGAAACATAGTCAGAAGCATCTTACCTGGGCTAAAGAGAAAAAGAACTGGACTGTTGCTCAGTGGTCCAAAGTCTTCTTTTCAGATTAAAGTAAATTCTGCATTTCATTTGGAAATCAAGGTCCCAGAGTTTGGAAGAAGAGTGGAGAGGCACAGAATCCATGTTGCTTGAAGTCCAGTGTGAAGTTTTCACAGTCAGTGATGATTTGGGCTGCCATGTCATCTGCTGGTGTTGGTCCACTGTGTTTTCTGAAGTCCAGTCAACGCAGCCATCTACCAGGACATTTTAGAGCACTTCATGCTTCCTTCTGCTGACCAGCTTTATGGAGATGCAGATTTCATTTTCCAGCAGGACTTGGCACCTGCCCACACTGCCAAAACCTATATATATATATATATATATATATATATATATATATATACATACATACATACATACATACGCACAATTTAAATAAAATATACGGTTCTAATTTATATTACTAATTACTAATTTGTATTTTAAGTTAATTCTTATCACATTCATCAGTGGCTAGTTGTCAATTGCCAAGTAAAATAATTTTGATCATCATTATATGCTTATAATTTAGCAGGAAAGCAATATACATAATAAATGTTTATATGTAAAGTACAACACGTAACACTTACTGTAAGTATATGTGTTAATTTCTTATCATCATAAGTGCTTCAGCACAAGTAAATCATGTTTGTCAAATTAATTCTTACTTGACATGATTAGTCTTAGTTAGTAACTGATTCATAGCAGTGCATGCAAAATGTTTAAATATAAGCGCAGTACAATACAACTTACTTAAATATTAATGCTGAGATTAGTGTTCATACTACTGGTGCATTATCACTACAGAAGTGTTTGAATAAACCTATAAGTCTTTTCATTTTGTGCCAAACACTCACAACACCATAGCCAGCTCAGCGCAAATTTGATTGTTTTTAGGAAATTAATGCAGTGAACTCCGACTGACTATTTGATTCCAGTAAATTGTATTGAACCGAGCAGCCTCCTTGCATCAGGCACTCAGCAGCAACAGCAACGGTGAAGATTTTGAGCTGCAAATCATCATTGTGACTGAAGATCAATTCAGTAAGCTGAAGCCCTGAAAATTCAGCTGTACATCACTGGAATAAATTACAATTTAAAATATATTAAAATAGAGAACAGTTATTTTATATTGTAAAAATATTTCACAATATTACTGTTTTAACAATGAAATAAATGCAGCCTTGGTGAGTGTAAGAGACTTCTTTCAGAAAGTATTCTTACATCTTTATCTTTATTTAACATTTTAAGAATAGCGTGGGAAAGTAACCAGATATACAAATGAATGTTGTTGTTTTTTTGTAGCAGTTTCACATAAATCTTTACATGATAAAATATTCTCAGCAGGTTTCTCATTAGGGAATCTGATCCTCTGTCACGTCGTGGCCGTGTGGAGCACAGATCGCCCTCTCAGGCCTCTTTAGATATGCTGATTCATTTCATAGCGTCGGCCTCCGCTGCGTCCCAGCATGCACTGTGTCATTTTCACATCAGTCCACCCACAGTCCCGTGTGTGTGTGCGTTTGTCAGTGGGCCATATGTGAATGCATGTAAACATATTGTGTCTAAATATTATTTCACTAATCTTTAAATCCTATGTGTCTTCATAACATAAAAATGCAAATTAGCCCACTTAATTAAAAAAGTCCCCTTCCTCAAATAATCTCCTCAGGAACAAAGGCCAGGAAACTGTTACAATCCACTCATCTTTAGAAAAAGAGCTGTCAGATTAATGAAGCTTTCATCTTTAAAGTACACTCACTAGGGAGAAGCTGAAGCCTCTTAATTCAGTATTTACACAAGAATGACAATGTTGCAGCTTAATGAATTAATACATCGATCTTTCCTTGAAGATGATAATGTGCGTGCATGTATAATATTTCAATTAATGTTATATAATTTTTTTGTGCATATTTAATATATATTAGGGCTGTCAGTCGATTACATTTTTAAAATCGAATTAATTACATTATGTTTTGATTAATTAATCTAGTTAATCGTAAAAATGTATTTGATTGTGGGAATATCCGTAAGAGATTATTTAAAGATATTTTTGTGGTAAATGAGAGAGTATCAAGTAGACATAAAAAATTGTAGCTTTAGAAATATTTTATTTGATTCAACAAAAAAAATATTACACAAACTTTTAGGATACAACAGCCTAACATAACTACGGAACACAAATTAAGATAATTTGAGAAACTAAATTTAAATAAAAAAACGTTTAAATTAAAGGCATTTATTCATATGATACTGTATTCCTGCAGCAAGCTGGTCATGGTGTGGATGTGAAGTACATAATGGTCACTTCCTGTTTTGTTTTTGTGCTACAGGTGGGCGATGACCCTCGGCATGGTGGACCCGCTGTACTGCCACGCCCCTCGAACACCTTCACAGCCAATCGCAACCAGTGTCAAGATTTAGTTCCTGTTGGTGAGTCGTTATAAGCCAAGCTTCATCAGAAAGTTTTAGACAGAATTTGATGTGTTCATCTCGTTAAATCCTTCATAATGCATTGTTTTATAAAAATGTGGTGCCACAAAGTTGTTATTACTTTTGAAGAGTCTTTGTTTGGCATTTCACCAATTGCTTTGTTCCTCTCTTTATAGCCTATAATGAGAAAATAGTGGCATTTTTGCGGCAGCCGAACATATTTGAGATCCTTCAGGAGAGGCAGCCTGAGCTCATAAGGAATCACTCACTCAGGTGAGACTCAGAAATATTACAAAACAAACCTCAGTCCTGAGCTATTGATTATGAAAATAATGACTTTTCTGATCTCCAGGGAGAAGCTGCAGTTTATTCGTAATGAAGGAGCGTCGGGTTTAGCTCGCCTCTCCAGCGATGCAGACTTGGTGATTTTGCTCAGGTACTTTTCCAGTGATTTCTGCAATGGCTGTAAGAAAATATGAAATAATACATTTAGCAAAGTTTAAGCTCAAAACAAAACTGCGATACATTCTCTGAAATCAAATCTATCAGTTTCTATTAGCTAATTTCTACTGATTTGCAAAAAATGCCTAATATTACCTAATTTTATGTTTAATATCAATAAAATATAAATAAATTCATCACGTTATAGTTTTTTTCATAACAAATGTATGAGGATTTTTCAAATGATGTATGTTTCAGTTTTAATGCATTTATCAAAATAAAAAAGCAGGCACGTGTCAAAAGTTTTAATGAGGAAAGTAATTATTAAAAATGTATGATTTTATTTATAATCTGCAAAGGAGTGGAAAATGTGTTTAAATGCTCCATTTAATGTCAAAATTATTTATATATATATATATATATATATATATAATTCTGTTTGGATGCAGTGAACCACCCACAGATGTAGCAGAAAACATCTGGGTCATGTTTGCATTTTCTTCTGTCACTGGTCATAATTCTAACCATGAAATCAGTATTAGATATAAATATAAATTCATGTCATATAAAATCATGCATATATGTGAAAATAAGCTGAGAATTGAACAAATAGTTGTGATCTTGCTCGGAGGCAGACATGACTCGTCTTTGTGGCAGTTTGTCTGGTGATAAAGGGACAATACAAGATATCTACAGATGGTTATTAAAAGGACAAATAATACAAAATGCACATTTAATGAAGAACTGAGGCATGCTCTAACAAAACAGACACTATTTTTGTAATCAGCACCCTAAAATTAGTAAGAAACATATATTGGATTTAATTTAGCAAATATGATCAAGGTGGTTTATTGAAGCAAATTTGGCTTCTCAGGTAAATAATCTTAGTAGTTTAGTTTAGTTTTTCAGGATGTTTTTGCCTCCAAACACTAACAATCTTAGTTTTTCTTGCTGTAGCTTGTTTGAAGAGGAAGTGATGTCGTATGTGCCACCTCATGCCTTACTGCACCCCAGCTACTGTCAGTCACCTCGGGGGTCTCCGGTGTCCTCCCCTCAGAGCTCTCCTGGTCAGTTCCTGTCAGTCACATCGAACAGTTCTAGACACATTTATGAGTAGTGTTTGAAACGATGATATGCCTCCACAGCATTGCTTCGGTTTGCTTGTAGAGTCGACCAGATTTCCTGGGTATTTTTTCAGTTAGCTGCCAAAGCATCAAATCCGCTATTTGGGATTTAATGTGTGGTTGGAGTCCAGGGTTTCTGGTTAATCCCTGCAGGCTGGTTTTTAACCGTTATACTGACACTCTGATTTTCACAAGTCTGTTTGGAGTGTGACGGACATCAGGGTGCCAGAGGAGAATCATGATCTAACTCAACGTGATCTGACTTCAGTCACCGCTGACACCGAGGGATTACCCCGTTCACTGCCAATCATGACTCTTTTATTTACTTTTGCTTGAATAGAAACCATGCTGATAAACTTTTAACTGGACTTATACTAAGAATAAAATAGTTTTGGACCATATCCAATTTAATAATATTGATAATAATAATATTTTTTATTTATTTATCCCTCCACATATTTTTATAGTTCAAATGTAGTTGTTTTATATCTCAAGAAAAATTACAATTTTAACCCTGTACCATATAATAATAATAATAATTATTATTATTATTATTATTATTATTATTAGTAGTAGTAGTAGTAGTGATATTTATTTATTAATGTATTTATTAATTTATTTTCCCAGCGGTTGTTTTCATTGTTCTTGTATGCTGTCACAATATTTGATGGTGATCTCAATATTTAATGAAATAGTCTGGCTCTAGAAAAACATCTGATATATATAAAATACATCTCAAATTTGTCATCAGATTTAACAAATATAACCAGATTTTTCTGCATAATCTATACATTTTCTACACATGTATCTATGCTTGATAACAAGATGCTAATTTTAAGTCACTTTTTCTTTTCACTGGTTTTGTTCCCTCTCAGGTACACAGCGAGCCAACGCTCGGGCCCCTGCCCCATATAAACGGGACTTTGAAGCCAAACTTCGGAGTTTCTATCGCAAACTGGAGACTAAAGGCTACGGACAGGGTCCAGGCAAAGTCAAGTAAGCATGTTGTGTACCGCACCCTGAGGTCTTCATTTGTAACACATTTTCACACGCATGCTGACCTGTGCTGGTTTTAGGTTGATAATCCGCAGAGATCATCTACTAGAGGACGCCTTCAATCAGATCATGTGCTACTCTCGTAAAGATCTGCAGAGGAGTAAACTCTACGTCAGCTTTGTTGGAGAAGAGGGGTCAGAGTTTCCACAATTTGAAAACATAACCAGACTTGTATAACAACCATTATAAAAATATGCTTAAATTAAATTGTCAAAAATAAGTTGGTCTTATATTCAAAACCTATCATTGTGTAATAATAATAATAGTAAGATTGTTATTATTATCATCATCATCATATCAATGATTATGTATTATAATTTTTTTTTTTGTATGAATGAACTCTGTTTATTCTTCTTTTGATTCTGAACACATTGGTTTAATTTGGCTCCGTTCAGACTGGACTACAGTGGCCCTTCACGAGAGTTCTTCTTTCTGGTGTCACGGGAGCTTTTTAACCCATACTACGGTCTGTTTGAGTATTCAGCCAATGACACCTACACCGTCCAGATCAGCCCCATGTCTGCCTTCGTCGACAACCACCATGAGTGGTGAGTGCTCATCGTCTTTTGATTTGAAGCACATCCAATATTAAAAGGAGGATTTCGATGGTGCCTATAAGATGTTCTTTAATAGACTGAACCAGCAGAAATGTTTTCCACGCTCTGTCGTCAGGTTTCGGTTTAGTGGTCGTATTCTGGGTCTCGCTCTTATCCATCAATACCTGCTGGATGCCTTCTTCACACGACCCTTCTACAAAGGCCTACTGCGAATGTGAGTTAGACATTTATGACTCTTTAGTTTTTTATCAATAAATATTATTTGAATGTTATTTAAATGTGATCTTGTTAGTATTTGTAGAGACAAAATATACAAAACTAAATATATTAATAGCACTGATCTTTTTTAAAAGTAATGTTTAAATATTAAAGCCATGTAGACACTGATTATGTCATTATGACGTGACTATGACAATAACCTTTAGTATGAAGCATTCTGTTTAAGTGTCAAGATTTTATTGCCGTATAACTACATTAAAAAAAATGTTTTATATCAATATATAAAATAATATAAAATTTCATATAATGATAATGTAATAATAATAATAATAATGATAAATTAAATCAACATTAATTATATTATAGTAAATATTAATGTATGTTATTATAATAATAATATAACATTTTGAATGGTGTATTTGAATCAAATCTATAATTTTAAATTCTAAAGTTGACAGACATGGAGTAAAAGTATTCTAAAATATAAAATCCATATACTGTATGTGCTCATGTTAGTTAATATAATTTAATGAAATAAATTTAAATAAAAAATGATTTTTGAAGGCTTATCTATAATTATTTCACATAATTATGATTTTCGAAGGGTCAGTTTTTACATTTAAACAGATTATGTTACCTTTTAATACCTGCTTCAATCAAGAAAAGAAAGAGACAGGAACAAATCAAGAACAAAATATGAAAATATGTATTTACGGCTAGAAACACATCTCTTCCATCTTTATTTGACCTCTAACTCCAGCACTCTCTATTCTAAATGTATTTGATCTAATCTGTCTTATTTTTATTAAATAAAAACACAGACGCTTTTGACCCTCTATCAATTGCATATTTATTCTCTAACTGCTAGCTTTTCTTGTAAAACTAACACTAAGTGTAATTTTTCTATATTTTACATACTAGTTTTCTTAGAAAAAAACAACCTTCCTACGTGTACTGTGTTAGTCTAACCAGGACTTGTAATGGCACGTGCATGTTGTTGCTCTTTTGTTGGTTTTGATTGCTTCTATAATGTCTTCATTTGTAAGTCGCTTTGGATAAAAGCATCTGCTAAATGACAAAATAAATAAATATATTAGGGGTGGGCATAGATTAATTTTTTTAATCTAGATTAATTTTGGAATTAATCTAGATTAATCTAGATTAAAATGGCTCATTTGAATTCTGCCGAAGGCATTCAGAATATGTGTGCTACCCAAATAATGGCTAAAAGTAAGTCTTTGAGAACGGGTTTCTCAAGCCAGGTGGCGATTAGACCAGGGGCTCATCTCCTGTTTCCAAAATGCATCACAAACTGCTTGAGAAAGCTGTTCTACTATGATAATTGGTGATGAAAATAAACTATGTTCAATAAGATGTACTTGTGTTTACTAACTGTTTATTCAGTTAAACATGAATTTTGAACTGTAGGCCTACATAAGAGCTCGTGATGAACTGTTTACAGTTTCCATTGGGAAGCTTCTTAAAATAAATTTTCCCTGAAGCAAACCCGGCGGCTTCATAGCTGCATCCATGTTAGCACGCCACGCCTGATGTGGTAATTTCACAGTAACGTTAGGCATACACACAGGTTCAAGCAGAGGGTGACACGGGAGTGAATTCTCAAGTTCACATGAGACCTAAAGCGCATCCTGTTTGCTTAAAAGCGCAACGTTTCGTTGTTATTCTGAGTTCACACAAATAAACGAGAGTCTTTACAGATTCGAAAGATGTATTAGGCTACTTTTATCTGTATGACCAAGAATGACGGAGATTTTAAGAGCAAGTGAGCGCACGAGCCTGTCCTGCAGCAAACGCGCTTCCACTCAAACACTTCAATAGCGCATACTCTAGGTTAACATCATATTGAGCGCCATGTAAAGTTGCTACTACATACATCTTTCAGATGAAAAGCCATATTTGAGGTTGATGAATGATAGGTGAGCGTTTGGATGTCCTGCTCGATTGTATTACCACATAGACCAGCCGTTAACAATCTGTCCATCACGGACTGCGAGCCTCTAGTTCAAGACCTGCTCGCCCCTACAGTGCAATTCGGCTAGGTATACATCCGCTAAAATATCAGGGTGAAAGTCATCATAGCTTTAGTATAGACCCAGCTCCCAACCCAACTTTGAGAATAGATTAACGGCGATATTTTTTATCGCCGATAGAGTCTCGGCGTTAACGCAGCACGTTAACGCCGATAACGGCCCACCACTAAAATATATATATATATTTCAAACCATTCAACCATTATTTACTCACCCTACTGCCCCCCCAGTGAAACATTTAAGTAACTTTTAGTCTATTCTTTTAGATTTTTTTCTCTCTTAATCCAAAAATGTCATCAGTGCTACTGTTTCTAGTTTTTATTACCTTTAATTAGCATATCTATGTTAATATTACAATCTTTAAACAAAACTATTTAACCAATACTAACATAACTTTGACATTTCTTTGAGAAATCCTGAGTGCTTGAACTAGACTCACACATTCTGTTTGATTACTTCGATCACATCATTTCTTCATGTTCACATGTATTTGTTGATACGTGTGTGTAGACCGTGTGATCTGAGCGATCTGGAGTATCTTGATGAGGAGTTTCACCAGAGTCTTCAGTGGATGAAGGACAATGACATAGAGGACATGCTGGACCTGACCTTCACCGTCAACGAGGAGGTGTTCGGACAGGTCAGTGTGTGTGTGTGTGTTTGTGTAAGCCTGCACAACCTCTCAGCGTTGTCTCACAGAAGCACATGTGTGTGTGTTAGATCACAGAGCGCGAGCTGAAGCCTGGCGGGGCAAATATCCCCGTGTCAGAGAAGAATAAGAAGGAGTACATCGAGCGCATGGTGAAGTGGCGTATAGAGCGCGGCGTCGTCCAACAGACGGAGAGCCTGGTGCGAGGCTTTTATGAGGTACTGAATCCAATCAGCACTCCAGTAGCTTTCAGTCTCATAAAAACATGCCACTTCTGCCATGTAGAGTTGCCCTGAGATATTCTTTTATTACATTTCTGTTTGATAGATTTGGGTCGTTACAATTTCAAGTGTTTCGCTTGCTTTAATAGGACAAGAAGTCTCGATTGTCATTTAAAAGTTTGGGGTCAGGAACATAAAAAATAAATACAATATTATTCAGCAAGAATGCATTAAATTGATCAAAAGTGACAATAAAGACATTTGTAATGCTGCAAAATATTTTTATTACACATAAATACTGTTCATTTGAGCTTTCTATTCATCAAAGAATGAAAAATGCATTTCTGTTTCTACAACAATAATAATAAGCAGCACAACTGTTTTGTTTTTATACATTGATGATAATAAATGTTTCTTTAGCAGAAAATCAGCATATTAAATGATTTCTGAAGGATCATGTGACACTGAAGACTGGAGTAATGATGCCGACAATTCAGCTTTGAATCACAGGAAGTTTTGAATACATTCAAATAGAATTCAGATATTTTAATCTTTAATTCAATCTTGCAATATTAATGTTTTTACTATATATTTTATGAGATAAGTGCAGTTTTGTTAAATCTGTGGTCTGTAACTTTTTTGGTTAAAAATGATCCGACATCAATATTTGAGCGAGTACATAACCAGCCAGTGTTCAAAACTATATTTACTTTAGCCGGTTTGAACGGTTAGTTTATAATAATGTTTTCTAATTTGAGTGGCACGGGTAGGTTTTCTCAGGAGATTTGAGCATGGCACTGAGTCATTACATCACGTCTGTACACATAAAGAAGTTGTCCCGGATACTAGACTATTGCATGTGTGGGTGTTAATAACCAAAGTATTGAGATGAGTTTATAGTCCTGATATAGACTCTGATGTTGCGGGAGCCGCGATCAAATAATGATTGTATAGTGACTGTTATTTATTTCATTTCATTATTTTTACATAATTAGCCTAATTCTTTTAAATGAATACATATTTTAAATAGACTAATTTATAACATTAATAAAACATTTAGTCATAAACTCAGGTAAATGACATATTTAGTTTGGTTGTCTGTTTTGTTTTCAGAATCATATCTTAAATACATAATATATGTGGCATCATATTCAAATGAGTTCTGCAACCCCTCGCTTTTGGTTCGTTCCGCGATTCTTGGCCCACCAAAATATTAAGAGTCAATTGTATTAAATATTGTTACTTAATTTCATTGAATAATATAATTTAATAACATCACGTTCATTTTTTTATAATATGTTTTATTAAAGTAGTGTTACAACAAACCTTGAAAGAAAAATATATCTTGATGCTGAAGGTTATTGTCATAACCACATAATATCTACATACTGTAATTCAATATTAAAAACCAAAAGGGTCCATTTGTTATTTAAATGATGTTAGCTGTTCATTAAAATGTATTTCAGTGAGCCTGGCCATTATATGAGCATCACGAAAACCAACAAACAGAACAGGATAACAATATAAAAAATCAGATTCATATTTTTTCACTCTCATGTATTATTGTTTTTTATTTAGCTTTTAGTCATTTTTTAAGATTCTTCTTCTAGATGTTCTCTCTGTTAATTCTGTTACTGGTTTTTATTATATTTAATTAGCATCACTGACAAAAGATCGAGCCAGCCAATAAGGAATGAAATGTATTTTTAAAAATCCTAAATGATTTAGTGTAACCGTGAATGAAATGAGAAAGAAGATGATGGAATTAATACAGCACTGTAGGTTTAATGTATGATTGATGAGTTTCGTTTCTGTAATATCTTCACTATAATCTTACCCAACAGAAACACAGGTGTCCAGTTATAATATGAGCTGGAAGCACATGTTTTATGGTTGTGAACTGACTGCAGGTTGTAGATGCGCGGCTGGTGTCGGTGTTTGATGGGCGGGAGCTGGAGCTGGTGATCGCTGGGACGGCGGAGATTGATCTGGGAGACTGGAGGAACAACACCGAGTACAGAGGAGGTAACCACAGACTGACAGATGCATAATAAATGATCACCGTATTTGGTAGATCACCATCATGTAGTGACTGGGGTAAAATCATGGTATCAAGATATGATTTAGGACTGAAATATTATCCGCCAGATAGACTGAGGGCTTTTACAGCATCTATTCTGAGTTTATTGAGACAAGCTTATTGGTTTTCCCTCCAGGTTACCATGACAACCACATGGTGATTCGCTGGTTCTGGGCGGCGGTGGAGAGATTCAACAACGAGCAGAGACTCAGATTGCTGCAGGTGAGTGATGAAAGAGAAACACAAGCTCACACAGTCTCACACAGTCTCACAAACGGCCCTGTTGTCTCAGTTTGTGACAGGGACGTCCAGTATCCCGTACGAGGGCTTCGCCTCTCTCAGGGGCAGCAACGGGCCGCGCCGCTTCTGTGTGGAGAAATGGGGCAAAATCACGTCTCTGCCCAGGTAATCTGAACTCAACTCTAGATCCTGATAGAAAACTACTCCGTGTCTGTCAGAATTCACTCATATTTAACCTCTACATTAGTTTCAATCGTCATTGTAATGCATTTCTTTGTTTGATGCCCACTTTTACATTATATTACACATTATATTTCTATATTAATATATAGAGTAATATACATATAAATAAATACAGACTGGGGTAAGTTTTTTTATGTTTTTGAGTATATTCTGCTCACCAAGGCTGCATTTATTTGATCTAAAAAACTAAAAATACAGTAATATTGTGAAATATTATTACAATTTTAAATAACTTTTCTATTTTGATATATTTCAAAATGTAATTCATTTATTTGATGCGAAGCTGAATTTCCAGCATCATAACTCAGTGTCACATGATCTTTCAGAAATCATTCTAATATACAGATTTAATGATCGAAAAACATTTATTATTATTATCATCATCAATGTTGAAAACAGTTACTTTTTAATTACTTCTTAATATTTTATTACAGCTTAATATTTTTGTGGATATTGTGATCCATTTTTTTGTAATATTTAATGATTATAACGCTCAAAGAACAGAATTTACTTGAAATTAAAAATATTTTGTAACATTATAAATGTCTTTACTGTTACTTCTGAACATTTTAATGCATCCTTGCTAGTGTTCATTTCTTTTGCATTTAGGAATAAATTATGTATATAAATAAATGATGAAGAAAATAAATTATAGAGTTTATGTCTATTATATATTTATACTGTGTATTTATAACTTGGTTTTATATTTTGTTAGGGTTATATTTTGTTGGCATTGAATTTAGGGGGGCAAAACTAATGGATTACAAAAATTCTGTAAAATAAAAATAAAAAATCACTTTAAAAAATTGTAAAAAAAAAACGTGATCAATAAATAAAAGTCTGATGTGTCCAGTGTTATGTAAGAAACTTACCACACATTTCTATAAAGCCTCATTCGTGAAACTGAATTCTGATATAATTCAGTGTGAAAATCTGTTAGAATTGTACAAAAATATCCCCCCAAAAATATAAAATAATAAATAAAATCACAGTTCATGTTCAAGTTAAATAACGGCACTTTTGTCCCAAATAAACACAGATATCATTATGTGATCCACAAGATGGCGCACTCCGGCAGTTCATAATACAGTCACTTAATAATGGTTTGTTTAGAAATGTACATGATCAGAAAAGGACGTTTCCTGTCTTTATTTGTCGTTGTAGAGCTCACACGTGTTTCAATCGTCTGGACCTCCCCCGTACCCCTCGTTCTCCATGCTGTACGAGAAGATGTTGACGGCAGTGGAGGAGACCAGCACTTTCGGTTTGGAGTGAAAGTTGATATTCTCACTTTGAGCTGATCAAATATACTTCATTTCCACGACCCGTCAGGAAGAGCAAAGGAAGTAACCATCTGAAACAGACGTGTATTTGTACACCGTATCTCTTAAAAAGACTTCCTCGGAAAGAAACACAGAAAACGATCAGTGAGCTGGACTGGGCTGATGTTGTTTCTCAGACGCAAGCATTGATCGGCTCTGGATGAATCGAGGAGGATGTGACCAGCCAAATACAAAGCTGAGTTACTAACTGATTAAAATGAGGAACAAAAACCCAAAGGACTTTGATATTCTCACTCTCTTTTTATCTGTAAAAAAGACTTTTCTACGGAGCATCAAAATGCAGCGTGAATGAAGAAATACTGTGATGTGAACGCTTTTTCAGATCGCCTCAAACACTATCACACATGACAGCGCTGCCCTCTATATTGAATTGAAATGTATATGTTCTCTCTTCTTTTTATCATCTCGTATGTTTGTTTTGACACCGTGTGCTGTCCAAGTAGCCGTCATGTCAGATTTGTGACACTTTTGAATGAATTTGGTTGTTTATATACTCTCACACGCGATGTTTTCAAAGGGCATGTTACACTGAAGTGCACTCGCAGATGCACTACAACATCATGAATGTGACCACTATGTGCAAATTATATAAAAAAAATCAACAATTTTTGACTTTATAGTCCAGCCTCGGCCTTTCTGTTGTTCTCAGATAGCACGATTTTATTTCTGATGACATTTGAAGAAAGAGAGTGGCCACGGAATGAAGCTACGCTCAAAATCAGCATGAAATTAAAACATGGGAGCACTATTTGTGTTACTAATACGCTTCATTGTGGTATAATAATGTTTTATGATTTCATTGGAGTAAAATAGCTTGTGTTGCCATTTCATGTTGACTTAATTATTATTTCCATATCCTTATATAGCTTTAGTGTGACATTAATGTTGCAGACGCAGCTTTTTTGAATCTCCTTTTCATTTTTCACTCTCTTCTCTTGAGTTCGACTGTGTTTTCTTGTATGATTTGAAACAGGCATATCAAGCCTGCAAAACCATATCAATACATTCCAGACTTTCCATTTGTGTTTAACTCAAGCCAGCCTTTTACGAAACACTGCCGTGGCTGCGGGATGCTGGATTGTACTCTACTTCTGAATGTTTTGTAAACTGTGTAAGGAGTTAATATCGCTTCCAGTGAAAACTGGCGTAGTTGAAACTGCCATGGGGCTTTATGAGGTCCATCAAATTTTGGAATAGCAATGAAGACAAACACGTGCATATCATCTTTGTCAGTTCGATTATGGCCGGCTAGATCATTAATACAAGCCAGATAATCTTTGTTTTTTTGTATTAAGGCTTTTGCCGTGGCGTGCTGATATTTGTGCTGAATGTACCAAAGGTTTAGGGCTGCCGTAGACGGTCCCAACCCTCTTTTGTCCACGTTTTGTTTGATTAAAAAAGGAAAACATTTATTAAAAAACAAATAATGATAATAATAAAAGCCTTTTTTTGGATGCCCCAATTTTTCCTCTTAATTTGACTTTTTAGAGTAGCTTTTTCACAATGATGTTTTACACAATATAAAAAGACCTATACAATGGATAACAATTACGCTTTGTTGTTGTTTGAAGATGAAAATGTACTTAATATATATGTATGGTATATCTGGAGATTTAATGGAATAGTTCAGCTAAAATGAAATTTCTGTTATTTATTCACCCTCATGCCTTTCTAAATGCATTTTCTCTTTTGTAGTGTATAAAAGTCAGATCTTGTGGATGAGGGTGAGTAAATGATGCCAGTATTTCCATTTTTGTGAACTGTTCCTTTAAATGTGACCGGCCTATGTTCTGGCTTTCTGCTGATGTTCATTACTAGAAACTTCTGCTTTTGACTTTCTGTACCGTTCACGTGCTCTGAAAACATGTGACTGCTGATTGATAACAGCTTTCAGAGAGCCACATTTGGGTTTTCTCATTTTAGTTTCAGCACAGATGATTGTATAAAGCTGTTTATCTCACGCAAAAATGCCTCAGTCGTGATTCCATATTCAGATGGGTTATTACTGTTTTATGGTCTTGTTGAAATGATTGCTTATTCAGATGAGTCAAATTTTTGTTGAATCAAAATTCCAAGTCTTTTATTTGTATTTCAATGTAGTTTATGTCTGTTTATTTGATAGATTTGTAATTGTTGTTGACAAACGCAAATTAGGTACATTGATTTTTTTATTTAAAAATTAGATCAATTCTGACCAGTTAATGCACACTTATGATTTCCAAAAGACCCAATAAAATGCTTTAATAATAATAATTTTCAAACTAACAGACAATTGTAGGGGAAAAATAAATAAAACGTAAAATTTGACATTGATTTACTGAAGTTCAATTAATGACTGATTCAAAACGTCACAGTCAATGACATATTAATGTTTTCTGTAAACATGAGCCTAAACAGCCTTGTTATTAATAAATCAACAATATACATTTAAATATTAAATGCACACAATATGGTTCTTGCATCTGCATTATGATTTACGATAATTCATTATCATTTACTGTAACCATGCTAAAATATTCATATGAAATCAAAGCAATGCATATTGAAGATTGATGAATCATATTGTTTTGGTATTTTAAAGAAATGAATGTATAATAGGTCTCTCGACACATTGCACGCATGTGTATTTGTGAACAGCAGATGGCACACCACCCATACAGTTTCTTTAAGAGGGTCTCCTCCATCCAAAGCAGCATCAGAGACTTTCAATGTTCATCTAATCTGAAGTTTATTAACCTCTGAATCTCGCTGAGAGAGACCTCAACACCGCTGTATTATACACGGCACAATAACGTCAGATTTCAGTCAGCAAGATGAATGAAAATAGATGTTAATTAGCATGTTCTGCTGTAAAGCGCACACATCCAGCACTGGGAGAGAAGCGCATCTTTACCGCATGAGAGAGCGTGCTGTGCTGATGCGGGTGCACAATCACACGGGCCTTGATTGGCGGTTGTGTGAACGCCGGGCCCACCGCCTCTGTTCAATGAGCCAGTATTTTCAGGGTCCCTTAGAAACCTATTTCAGCTGTTTTATCTGTCCAGTAGTGCTTTACTGACACTACCCATAAACCCTTGTGCTTTTAGTGTGACATGGACCATGCTCTGTGTGTGTGTGTGTGTGTGTGTGTGTGTGTGTGTGTGTGTGTGTGTGTGTGTGTGTGTGTGTAAAGTGAGTGGGGGTGACCCTGAGCTGTAACAGCTGGTGTGTAGGATCCCAAGGGACGTGATAAACTCATCCGATACATAATAATAAATCAGGAAGGTTATTCTTTTTTATGCATAGAATACTATGGTAAATGCACTCAATGGTATTGATGTATCAGATGTGTGTGCACAGATTCTCAATTTACTGATAATTTTGACTTGTCATTTCATGCACTCCAATATCTCACAAATGTGCTCATACAGATGCACAGAGACAGACATATTGAGTTACTGACCTTAAGGGAGTAAAAAAGCTCATAGATATTAAATATTCCCTGCGAATCATTTCACTGAACAGAATGATGCATCTTCCCCTCGGTGGAGGAAATGACAAGCCTAAATAATCAACAAAATCATATAATGCAATATTTAGTGTTAGGGTTTACATTTAAAAAACTCAAATTGTTCAACTACGGATCAAAATGTTGTCTGGGATGTGTTTTTTGTAAATGTCTATGTTGGTTAAAGTGAAAAGACCAGCAGTTATTATGCTATTACCATGTTTTTGCCAGTCTGATATACCACGGTATATGATAACGTTAATGTATCAATAAATTTGTATTGAAATAATATTAATATAGTAATATAGTATTAATATGATATATATATTAATAACATGATAGTACCAAAGTATTGCTGTTTTATTTTGTTCTGTTTTTTTGATGTCATACAAGAGCAGTCGGGGGTTCGGTGCCTTGCTCAAGGGTCTCACCTCAGTCGTGGTCAATTCCTGCCGGAGCCAGGATTCGAACCCACAACCTCGGGTTACAAGTCCGACGCTCTATCCATTAGGCCACGACTGCCCATTCTGTAGTTTTTTCTCATATACATCTTTTAATCATTTTCAAATGTCTTGACTTCACAGCCAACAGAGCAATTTTGTCTTTACTGTTCCAATGCTTATAGAGGGCACTATATAAAGAAACACCATGTTATTTTGGACGTATGTCATTGTATAAGCATAATTTCAGTGCCATAGTATTTGTAAAAGTAAATGTAATGAGACATGATATACGTTGCATTCATCATCCCACTGAACCACCACAGTATGTTTTTGTAAGAGAGTACTGGACACTGGTAGAATATGATCTTGCATCAACGATTTGTTGGTCCAAGAAAAACATTTTCATTAACTAGACAGATTTTAAGGTTATAGTTATAGTTTATCTTCACTACATGCTAATTCCTTTTATTATCAAGATCCTGCTTGTCTACATTTGTCTTTGTAGCTCCAGAACCGAGAAAAGATCCTGGAACGTTTTGCTTGCCAAAATCACTTTTCATAACGGTGATAATAAAAGCCTTGAATCTTGAACATCCTTGTCATTCCTTCCAAATGGATGCTGTATGCTTACATATCTATTCAATCACGAGATTTATCTTGACACGCATAAACGTTTCTCTGAAAAATATCCACTAAACGTGAACCATGGAAACAGACAGACATCAATTTGCAGCCACCGCTCACCAGACACCTTATCATCACACATTTACAAAACACATCTGTCGTGAAGTTGACGTATAGCTCTGATGCGATCGCTTGCATCGTGGAGGACAGGAGTATGTATGCATGACAAACTAACAAAGCAGGAATGGTATGGACCTCCACGGGTCTATTTTTACAGGCATGGCAGGAGGAAGTGGAATGGAAAGGCTATCTTGCATTATGCATGGCCCGAGAGAAAGAGAGAAGCAGAGAAAAACAGCACCTCCTCTACAGTGGGACAACACAGAAGACAAAAGAATGCTTTTACATTTAGTCTATGTATGTTTTATGATCTATACTTTGGTATGAGGGAAAAATATTTATGTGAGGGGATATATATATTTATATTTATAATACTAAATTATTATTATTAATGTTTATAGTAGCATTTTATTGAGAATGTGAAGGACTTTCCCCATGCAAAACTTGCTGAAATAATCTAGGATTTTCTGGGGCATTTTTATTCTGTTGCTATGGCGTTGCTAAGGTTAATTTGAGTAATTTTCCTTGTGGTCGCTAAAGGTTGTGGATGGTTTTAGTCTGTTGGTATGTTGTTCAAATGGTTTCTGGGTGGTTGCTTGGATGATCTGAATAGTTTTTTTGTGTTGTTATGGGTTCTGAGTAGTTGCTAGGATGTCGCTATATAGTTGCCAAAGTTTTCTGACTGTACAGGGCTGCAGTGGGTTCTGAGTGGTTGCCAGGGTATTGTTACAGTATATGGTTCCCTGTGTCTTCTCAGTGGTTTTACTTGTTGCTATGGGGCAGCAATGTGTTCTGGGTGGTTTCTAGGGCATTGCTACAGTATATGGTTGTTAGGGTCTTCTCATATTTTTTAATATGTTGTAATGTTGTTGCTGTGTGTTTTGGGTGGTTGCTACTTGCTAGGGCATTTCAACATGGTTTCTATGATTCTGTGAGTTCTGGGTGGATTTGGTCTGTTATTATGTTGTAGCTATGGGTGGTGGTGCCACAGGTGGTGCGACTATGGCATTACTATATGGTTGCTGGGTGTTTAGAGTATTTTTTCTAGAGTAGTTTTAAGTAGTTTTTTTGTTATATGATTGCAGTGGGTTCTGGGTGGTTGCTATATGGATTGTTTATATGGTTGTTTTCTGAGTTTTTGCACGTTGCTATGGGGTTGTGGTGGGTTCTGAGTGGTTTCTAGGGTGTTGTTACAGTATAAGGTTGCTAGGATCTTCTCAGTGGTTTTAGTGTGTTGTAATGTGATTGCTTTTGGGTTCTGGGTGGTTGCTAGGGCATTAATATATGGTTGCTAGGGTTTCTAAGTGTTTTTTCACATGTTGATATGGGATGGCAATGTGTTCTGGGTGGTTGGTAGAGTGTTGCTACAGTAAATGGTTGCTAGGGTCTTCTCAGTGGTTTTAGTGTTTTGTAATGTGGTTTCAATATGGTTGCTATGGTTCTCTGAGTGGTTGCTGGGTTCTGGGTGGATTTGGTCTGACATTATTACATGATTACTAGGGTGTTTTGAGTAGTTTTTGTTGTGTGTTGTTATATGATTGCAGATTTCTGGGTAGGGTGTTGTCATATGGTTGTTAGGGCTTTCTGATTGTTTTGTGTTCATCTTGGTATGTTGTTGCTAAGAGTTCTGGTGTTTGCTAGGATGTTTTCTAGCTTGTTCACTGGTCCTGGTGAAAATCCTTATATTAGCCAGTGCTAATCAGCCAAAACAAAATGATCTGCAGGTTCTGAGAAGTTCTGGGAATTTAAAATCGTGACACTATGATAAAAGCCCCATTGGGTGATAAGTAATGCATATTTGATTTAGTCAAATGAAGGCTGATTTGAATGAAAAGCTGTGTGTGAAGTGTGTCTCTCATGAGCAGCAGCAGCGGGTTTGGATCTCCGGAGACAGGTGTTGACTAATGAGGAGCTTTTTCTGAATCCAGCCATGATGATTAAGTGTTAATTGCAACAGGTCAGCTTGACACATTTCCAATAATTGGAAATATTTTGGGGCTTTTTGATTTGCAGGACAACACAAAAGAATACATTAGTGTGCCTAATGAGATGTCTATTTACCTCACCACTGACCCTCTTGACTTTCTGGTGTCTCCTTCAAGGACTATTCAGAGTTTAGAGAAAGAGTTTCATCGAATAGCTGAGATATTTAAAACACATTGTCAGAATGTATTTTTTTCCCCTGTTTTCAATACTCATGTTCAATAAATACATCAACTTTTGTCAACTAAACTTATATCTCACAAAGGTTTTCTTATCTCACAGGTATCTGTTTTGCTCAGAGGTGGAAGTTGGTGTCCATATAGAAATGTTTATGTTGATATGCTTTGCTCCTTTAAGACAGATAGTTGTGACGCCTGCTCTTTAAAACCAATCACCTCAAACAGGAAGCAGTCATTGTGAAGATGGAGAACCAAGTGAGTGTGATCATCAAACTCATAAACAGCTGCAGTCTGATGTCACTGTGAGGTGAGTAACCAGAGACAATATCTCTTCAGGAGCACATTTAATGCTTTTTCATCCTGTTTACTCATGGGACTTTGTGGAAGGTTTCTTCCCTTTTGAGATGCAAGTGTGGGCTTGATGTTTGGTGGAGTCTTTAAATGATCACACCGTCTTTTGTCCTCCATCTTAAAAAAAAATCGAACATATTTTTAAATATAATGCGTTTTTAATATTTTCACCTGAAACCCGTAAAGTTTTATTTGTTTGTTTGTTGGGTTATTTTAATATTTATGTTGGATTGATTTTGAGATTTTTGTGTATACAGTGTCCTCCAAAAGTATTGGAACAGTAAAGACAAAACTTCTCTGTTGATACATTTACAAATATGATTAAAAGATGAATATGAGACAAAACTACAGAATGTCATATTTTATTATTGGGTGATTGAACACATAGATGTTTTACCAGCTAAGAAGTTCACACTTTTAGAGTTTCATCTCTATCTGATGTGAGCATAGGTATTGAAATATCACGGGTCTTTCTAAGTCATCAGCTGTGTCCTGTTGCATTAATTCTTCAGATATTAAAATCAGAGCAATGTGTCGTATCAGTTATATCCATTACTTCTGTATTCTGAATCTTGCATTCAATGATGACACACACAAACCAGGATGAAGATGAGGGAGCTGACTGAGAGAAAAGCAAGCAATTTGGATGCTAAAAGAAAAGAGGAAGTCAATTAGAGCTGTAGCAAAAACAACGGGCACGGAGAAATCAAGAGTTTGGAAACCACCAGCGACACCAGCAACCAACAACTACCCGGTCGACTGAGAAAACAACAGTATTTGATGACAGACAAATCATATAAGCGGTGAAAATGAACCCTAAAAGACATGTCCGTAAAATCACCAACAACTTCCAGAAAGCTGGGGTGATGTTCTGACAATCTACTGTCCTCAGGAGACTTTCACACAGAATTACAGATGCTACAGCAAGATGCAAACCTCTGACCAGCACCAAAAATAGAAAGGCAAGATTAGAGTTTGCAAAAAAGCACAAAGAGCCAGAAGAGTTTTGGAACTGTGTTTAAGGACCGATGAGACAAAGATGAACCTTTATCTAAGTGATGGGAAAGCAAAAGTGTGGAGAAAAAAGGGAACTGCAAAAGATCCCAAGCATGCAGCCTCATCTGTAAAGCATGGTGGAGGTGGTGTCATGGCATGGGAATGCATGCTGTCTCTGGAACAGGCCTTCTCAACTTTACTGATGACTTAATGTATGATGACTGTAGCAGAATGAATTTGGAAGGGTACAACCATCTTGCCTACCAATATTCAAGAAAATGCCACCAGATTCATTGGGAAGTGCTTTATATTGCATTAGGACAATGACCCAAAACACCCTGCCAGTTCAGTCAAGGTGTTTATAAGGGCAAAGAAATGGAAAGTCTTAGATTGCCCAAGTCAATCTCCAGATTTAAATCTGATTGAACATGAATTTCACCGGCTGAAGAGGAGAGTAAAGGCAGAAACTCCCCAAAACAAGCAACAATTGGAATTGGCTGCATTAAAGGCTGGGGAAAGTATTTCAAAGGATGAGACCAAGAGTCTGGTGATGTCTATGTGTCACAGACTCACTGCTGTGATTGTGCGCAAGGGATCTGTGTTCCTGTGGCTCAATGGCAGAGAACTGCATTTGCAGCGCAAAGGTTGTGGGTTCAGTTCCCAGGAACACACATACTGACAATAAATGTATAACCTGAATGCACTGTAAGTCGCTTTGGATAAAAGCGTCTGCTAAATGCATAAATGTAAATGTAAATAATAGCTTTTCATCTTTTATATCTGCCTTATGTTCAACTGTCCCAATACTTATGCTCTCATCAATGAGTGGGATGAACTCTAAAAGTGCTGTTCTTTTTATTTGGTAAAACATGTATGTGTATTGAAACGGCTAATAATAAAATATGACATTCTGTAGTTTTGTCTCATGTTCATCTTTTAATCATATTTGCAAATGCTTTGACTCCACAGCCAACAGAGCAATTGTGTCTTTACATTTACAATACTTATGGAGGGCACTGTATGTATGTATGTATGTATATATATATATACACACATCCAAGGCATCCAAGTGGATGCTGCACACTGGTGGTGGTTGAGGAGAGCCCCAACATGATTTTAAAGCGCGTTGGGTGTACAAAAATACACAAAGCGCTATATAAATGCATCATTCATTCATTCATTCATTCATTCATATATATATATATATATATAACTTGTAAAAATTTGTTACATTTTGTAATTGTTCTTTTATTGTGATTCCAGAATAAATGTGACTTATGCTTTGCATAATCACATTTATTCAAAATGTCAACCAATTCTAGAATTTTAATAATGTAATAATTTTGATTAGACCTGTTTTTTTTTACAGATTTTAGTTGTACCAAACACTGCTACAAAATATAAAGATGTCTTGTCATTTTAATTTAGTAACATATCATTGAAGTAATTATAGATTTTTGTAAATGATGTAGATTTATAGCAAATAATATTTAATGCGAAAATAACAAAAAAGTATCAAATTGAACATTCATTTATTTATTTTACCTTGTTTGGTATCATTATAATACAGTTATTTCTTTAAAGTAAGTAGTCATGTGAATACCACATGGCACATAAAAAATGTATATATTCATAATACATATCAGAGAAGGTATTTTATCTGATACCTGGTGCTTTTTGTATCTTAACTAACCATGGGAACCTGAAGAC
This sequence comes from Gymnocypris eckloni scoliostomus, assembly GCA_027564155.1. NCBI lineage: Eukaryota > Metazoa > Chordata > Actinopteri > Cypriniformes > Cyprinidae > Gymnocypris > Gymnocypris eckloni. Next base: position 12,966,109 of record CM050416.1, on the reverse strand, counting down.
ATTTATGGCTTTATATGTGGCTTCTGTGGTATAATTTCAAATATACCATAGTTAAATTATGGTTACGACACAAAATCTATGGCTTCGCACACTGATCTAATGCTTTAGCTGTAGTTAAAGTGTTGAGTAATAAAACAACACAATTGAATTACTCTCTTGTGTGAGTGAATCGAATGAATGAGGGATGAATTTGTTGAGGGTGGTGAATTCGAGTCTAAAGCAGACTACCGTAGTAAACCCGCTCAACCACGCCAGGCTTGTTTATAATAAAGCTGTAGTGAGGAGCAAGATAAGCCGAGACGCTGAACTCTATTTCTAACTTGGCAGGCTTGTAAACACTGCCAAATGTGACAATAATGTCCCGTAGCCGCTGCCAGCTGCCTGCCAGATACCTGACAGCTCTCAATGATTCTGCTGTTTCTCCGCCAGTAGTGTTTGTAAGGCCTGTCCCGCTGCATTAAGAGCTCTGAAGCTTCCAGATTCTTCTCCCGCTTTGAAAATGCACCCTTAACGCCAGACCAACGGCATCTAAAAGAGCTTGTTTTGCTATTACCAAGGAGCAGCAGCTAAATCTCTGAGCGTTTGCATGTTTTTAAGAAGTTGGTGAGGTTTCTCAGAGTTTGATACTTTGTTGTCGTGAATTCTCGCCACTTTTTGCTTCAAAGAATGAATGGGTCTATAAACATAAGTTTGGACAAACAAGTAGTTGACACTTGAAAAACATGATCAATTTGAAGAATAGGCCTAGATTTCATTCCAATCACACTGAGATTCTCAGTTAAAGGACTAATTGAATTAGGCTGGAGAAGAATTCACCCCTTTGTCTTGGTGCCTGGATGAATTAAGGTTTAAACAGACTTGATACGGACTGTCAGACCCCATTAGAAAACAGTAATCTGACAAAAAAAGAGAGGGAGTGAGAGCTGAGTGAGAGCTGTGGCACAAAGCTACTAGTGCCAACGTTATTCAGGCTGTTGGTATAAATTAAACATTGACTGTACTCGTACGACTGCCGGGACACAAACGCTCCACTGATTATATGCTGTCAGCGTGCGGCAAACACAGCCAGCGAAAGTGAAGGTCAAACATGTCGGGATTTAACATGAGAGAGAGAGACTTCACTCTACTGTTTGATTGATGCCACTCTTTCATCCGACATCACTTTTTTTGTAGCTCTCCAAATATGAAATGATGCAAGAGATGAGCGACTGTTTGACAGATTTGCCTACCTCAAATCCTTTTAAGGTTAGCACTACATTTTAGAAAAGAAACCAACTGAAAAAGAACATTTTAGAGACCGTTTGCATGTCAGAATATAAAACCTGCAATATAGGACCAATGTTAAAAACACCTTGTGATGAGGAGTTATGACAATTTTGCTAATGCATTTTGAGGTTTGCATCAGACTCTGAAAAAAACAGCACAGCTACAGAATAACAAAATGATTAAGGGATGATTGGCTGAAGCTAACTGAAGCGTTTAGGTAATTGTGTGCATAACTTTTTCACCTTTTAACAACAGTCACTACAGTTACTGCACAACAGTTATTACTATTTAATATTAGACATTTTATACTAAACTTACTAAAATGTGTATATAGATGATTAAATAGTTCAACTTTAATAATACTGTCATACAAGAAATCCTGATTGTATTTGTGCCATAAACACCTTCCATGATTGTGCCTGTTTGGAAAAACAAAACAAAAACTGATTTAAGAATACCGTTTATCAGTGTTTTTAAATATACACTGTTGTATGAACAACAAGTAAACACAACGATTTGGATCTCACGATAAAGTTCCCGGTTCACTTCGAATCAGAAATAACCAACAAATGGCTCGTGGTTTGTTTTGCTGCTTGATATTAGATACTGGTATGTCTTACCATATCATTTAAATGTATTATCTTAATTATGAACACAATGGTTTGCAATGCAAATTGTTTTACCATATACTGCATATTGTTATTCTCCTCGTTATTTACCTATAAACCGGAGGTTTCATCCATATGCTTATTTCCGCGTTGAAGAAAAAGGTGGATAGTGGCTTATGAATTTAGAAATAAGGTGAATAGTCTTTGTTGATTATCACGGGATCACGTCAGAGGCAGCACAACAAGATTTGTAAATATCAAACATTAGATATTTATGATTTGAGTTCGGGGACACTCTGTCAAGAGCAGTTAAATAATCGTAATGACACCACACCACACAATAGTGGATTTTTTGGACAAAAGATTCATTTGTGATAAGCCTCAAAACAGGCCACGATCGGGGGTGCACATCGGCTTAAAATCTTCTAGTGTGTGGCCAGCCTTAGTTGTTTTGTGAAGGAAACACTGGCATGCACTTGGAAGATGGAAGGAACTACCGCCGCTTCAAAAGTTTCTGACCAAAAATTAAAAATTAAAAAGTTAATTTACAATTATTGCCGCAATCTTTTTAATAACAGTCTGGTCCCGTGAACATGTAGTGGTGCTTGTTCCATCGTGAGGTCAGATTTCCCCAGTGTCAGAAAAACATTACGCCATCACTGTACAGCCTATGTGTGATATGATGAGATGTGAAATCAGAGAACAGGTCAGTGCAGATATAGGGCAGTGTGTGTTTTCTCTGTGCGTCTCTGCGCTGACACTTGATCGTGATGAATTTTAAAGCAGGATCAAGGAGTAGTGACAGTCTAGGGTAGTTCATGAAGACAGTGGGAGGTATCGGTGCTTTATATGCATGTACAGACAGCACTATATCACACAGTGGGATAAGAAGGCCTTGGGAGTTGAAGGGCAGTGTTTAGTCTATGCAGTCAGCGTGGGGTATGTTTTTATGTATGTGTGATCAAAGCAGTGGTTATGAGACTCCACCCCCTCTCGGCCAGGCCAGCATTCACACAGCTATTGTGAGCATTCAGAAAAAAACAACTTTGATATTAAAATGTCCACATTATAAATAGCTTACTATTTAGACTCACAGAAAGAGGTGCATGTCTGGATTAGTTTAGACTAATAGCTAAGAATGCACATTCACACTTGCATGAAAGTTTGTTTACTAGTTGGGCGAATCTGAAGAAAGCACCAGTGACAAATGACATAAAGGAAATAAACTGATTTTATTATTATTATTTATTACATAATTATTTTCATTACAATAAAGAAAACGTACCCAGTCAATTCTCATTATTTTAATGCATCACAAAGCTTTACTTTATATATTTTGACTCTAGAGCTTTCTTGCGATTCTCATTTTATTTATTTTTATTTTTGTTATTATTACTTTAAGAGATAATTCTCACAATTCCATCACAGTAATGTTTTCTAAATCACAAAAATACTGTGATATAAAATATACATTTCAAATAAATATAAATGTATATTTATATTAAATATAAAGTTAACATAATTTAATATGATATATAATTTGATTACTATCATTCATACATACATACAAATGTATTGAAGTTTTATTTGAGATATTGTAGAACTGTCCACTCACACAAACACAGACATATATATTCATATTCATAAACACACACACACGCACGCACGCACACACACACACACACGCACACACACACACACGCATGGACAAAAATATATCGGCACCCTTGGTAAATATGATCAAAGAAGGCTGTGAAAATTTAGCTGCATTGTTCATTCTTTTGATCTGTTATTTTTTATCACAAAAATCTAATATTTCATTGGATAATAAGAACAGAGAACACCTGACACGAGATCAGAGACCATTCCTTCATCCAGAATCACTCCAGATCTTCAGATTCACAGCTTCTAATCTTCAGTTCACTCACTCATCTTCTACAGGGTTCAGGTCAGAGAACACCTGACACGAGATCAGAGACCATTCCTTCATCCTGAATCACTCCAGACCCTTTAGATTCACAGCTTCTCCTCTTCAGTTCACTCACTCATCTTCTACAGGGTTCAGGTCAGAGAACACCTGACACGAGATCAGAGACCATTCCTTCATCCAGAATCTCTCCAGACCCTTTAGATTCACAGCTCCATGACGGTGCTTCTCCTCTTTAGGTCACCTCACTCATGTTCTACAGGGTTCTGGTCAGAGGACTGGAATGGCCATGATAGCAGAAGCTTGGTTTTGTGCTCAGTTACCCATTTTTGTGTTGTTTTTGAGGTTTGTGTTTGGATTATTGTACGGTTGGAAGATCCAAACATGGCCCATTACAAGATTTCTAACAGAGTCAGCCACTTGTTGATTTTTATCTGTTGGTATTTGATATAATGCATGATTTCATGTGTCTAAACATGATGTCCAGGACCTCCAGCAGAAATATAGGCCCACAAAATAAAAAATACAGCAGTATATTTCATTGTACACATTTTTATCCCTGTGTTCACCAAACCCATCTTCAGTGTTTGCTGCTAAAACCCATCTGCAGTGTTTGCTGTCCTGATTTACATTTCACTACTGATTATATTGTGTATAATTGAGTATGTGACGAATAAAATAACCTTGAACCTTAAAAAGCTAATTTTTAGTTTCATCTGACCATAGAAGTCAGTCCCATTTGAAGTTCCAGTCGTGTCTGATAACTGAATATGCTGGAGATTGTTTTTGGATGAGTTAGGATAATATTTCTTGAAACCCTCCCAAACAACACGTGGTGATGTAGGTGCTGTTTGACAATTATTTAAAGGTTTTCTGACCCCAAGACTCAACTATTTTCTGCAATTCTCCAGCTGTGGTCCTTGGAGAGTCTTTAGCCACTCAAACTCTCCTCCTCACCGTGCACTAGGACGATATAGACACACGTCCTCTTCCAGGCAGTTTCGTAACACTTTCTGTTGATTGGGAATTATTAATTATTGCCCTGATGGTGAAAATGGGAATTTTAGCTCTTTTCTTAAAGCCACTTCACTAATTTGTGAAGCTCAATTATCTTTTACTGCACATCAGAAATATATTCTCAGGTTTTTCTCATTGTGATGGATGATTAAGGGAATTATGGCTTTGTTTTCCCTCCTATTTATATTTCAGTGAAACAGGAAGCCATGGCTGGATAATTTCATGTTCATAATCACCCTAGAGTGCTCAAAATTGTGAATATGAATGGGAATATACTTAGATATTTTACTCATAAGAATTTCTAGGGGTGCTAATAACTGTGTCCAATGTGTATTTGAGAAAAAAAAATTATCTCATGATATTTACCCCTATTTTAAATTCTTATTATCCAGTGAAAGCATAGATTTTTGTAATTTTTTTAGATAAAAGATCAAAAGGATTTACAATGCAGATACATTTTCACAGCTTCCTTTGATGATATTTACCAAGGGTGCCGATATTTTTGTCCATGACTGTATATATATATATATATATATATATATATATATGTGTGTGACATACACACCCACACCCACACCACACACACACACACACACACACACACACACCCACACACACACACACACACACACACACACACACACACACACACACACACACACACACACACACACAAAGTGTGTGTATTTTTATATATATACTTATAAATGTGTATGTATATGTATATATATATATATATATATATATATAATGTTTTTTTGATAATTGTATAATTATATTAAATAATATTTAATATTACAAATTATTGTCACAATGCCAAAATACATATGTTTCTTTTGTGGTGAAATATAACTCCAGGTTTGTAACATTTACCTGTTACTTCTAAAAACCTCTGTATTTCTTCAGCAACTGATCACATTTCTCATCAGAACTGCCATCTTCAGTCATTTGTGCATCTTCTTATCACAGCATAAAATACACATTACGAGATGCAGCAATTAGTTACAAAGAGCCCAGACGACTCAAAGCAAACGTCTTCAGAGTACAATTAAAGCAAACTCCACAACTGGGTTGTCTGGTATTATCTCTCCAGTAAGTGTCTTTGATCAGCGCATCCCTCCATCCCCCTAAAGCCCCCAGAGCTGCTCTCCTCTGTCATTTTCTCTCCTTACACATCCTCCAACCCCCTCTCCCCTGCTTCTAGGAAATATTTCTCCCGGGACTGTCTTTGTTTAAAGCAAATAGGCAGAATCCAAGCCAAAAGCAGAAAATGAGCGCTTCCATTCATATACAGGCACTGATGCTGGTTCTGAGGCCAAGAGCTGACTAAGCCAAGGCAATGCTGAGCTAAATCTTTTCCATCCAACCTGCTGCTATTTGAAAACAAGAATAGACGATTACTATTCATTTTGCTCTGTATATACATAAACATATATTTTATACGCCAACAGAATACTGTATTTTGGATTCATCTCACAAAAACATGTCATAGTTCAAACTAAGATCAAATAAAAAGGACAATACATTGTTTGTATAAAGAAAACGAAGCCTGTTGTTAAAGATTTGTTGCATTGTGAAGTTATGTCATGATAATTAAACTGTCAAATTATCATAGTGTGTGTAAAAATATATAAAACTTATATATTTAAAATTGTACGTAATAACAAAATATATTACAATTATATATTATATAATACCAATAATGGACAGAAATGTCGTGCAGTTTAAATCTGGGTTATTTATTATATTAGTGAGATTGTTTTGCACTATGGTAATGAGAACTAGGGTTTAACATGTGCTTAATGAAACTAATGCTGTACTGGTCTTCATTTTCAGAAAGCACATCTAATTTATTATTCTCTTTGTCTTGATTTCGGGGTGAAATATGACCTGCACACGATCTGGACAGGTTTAAGTGAAAGGAACGTCATATTCAGAGGTTTTTCTCTATTGCAAACGGATCCCCATTCCCCAAAGCTCTCTAGACACGAACCATCATGTCAGTGTAATTGTAAAATGATAGGCAATAAGTCAGACAGATACAAGTGAATGAATCGTAAGATGAGGGTGCCCGTTTCAATTATGTACATTAGTTATAGATGAGGAATCTTTTGGGAATAACCCATACCGAATACATTTGCAGAATTAATACACTGTGCAAGGCCATTTTCTTGTACATAATTGCACCCTAATTATCCATTAGTTATTGAATTACCCTTTTATCTGTTTGTCACGGGCAAAGGCTTAATAAATGGAAGAGAAATCATCAACTTGGTTATCAACGCTCCAGATTTTCAACACAGTGAGAGAGGGATGGAGAGAGACTGCACTACAGCGGTAGAGAAAGATGAGACAGACAGAGAGAGATAAAGAGACATAGATGGAGAGATGGAGAGAAAGACATACATATATTCATGAGCATCTTCGGGTTGTAATTAAGAATCAAATAGCTGCAAGGAAGCCATTTGTTTATTAAATGTAAGAGACGGCGCAAATAACTCGCCAGATTTGTGCTTTTCTCTCTCTCTCTCTGCTGATGCACAGCAATCGGGGACATTATTTCACAAATGATTTCTATTATGAAGGTTTTTCCCCCCAACATCCTTTTAGATTTAAAAAAACAAAATGTGCATTCCATTGCAAAAAAAAAAAAATCACATTCAGGCACTCATATAGCAAGCGAAGTAAACAAGCCTTTATTATAAGACCAATGTGTTTCAGCCCAAGCAGGCCTTCATCAAGGTCATTATATCATTATATCATTTCTATTATACTGTGAATTGATTCAGAGTTTGCTTATTTGAAACAGAATCCAACCTTTAAGAATATATAAAAACAAATATATATATATATATAAATAATAATAATATATATATAAATAATAATAATAATATATATATATATATATATTTGGAGCATTGATAACAAACTTGATATATACTATAAAAATGTTTTTTTTCTTTTTAATATATTTTCAATTGTTTTCCAATTTTCAATTATGTTGTATTACATCAAAAGTTGTACACTAATATATACAAAAAAATGGTCTTGAAACCGTTTTCACTCAGAAATGCATAGCAGTCTGAGAAATTTGGCAAATTATTTCAATTATGACTTGTTTTGGTTATTTAAATTATATCATATTTATACATAACTCTGAATTGTGGATGTGGATTCAGAGTTTGCTTACCTTAATTTATATGAAACAGAATCCAACCACAAAAATAAAAGCAACCATTTTTAAGTAATTAGTATTTGGAAAAAATTTGGATCTCATAACAATAGTTGATTATTTTTGGTTCCAAATGATAACAATTCCATTCAGTGCTGCCAACAATTATCAATTATCTGGGGAAGTCGTGGCCTAATGGGTAGAGAGTCAGACTCATAATCCAAATGTAGGGATTGTAGGTGGGGGGTGAATGTAACCTTGTTGAGTGCCTTGAGTAAGACACCGAACCCACAACTGTTCCCGGGCGTAAGTCACTTTGGATAAAAGCATCTGCTAAATGTGTAAATGCAGATGAGAATTTAGATAAGGTTTGTCCAAGAAGTTGCTATATTTGTCCCTAAACTTTAGAAAAAAGTCTCAAAAGGGGCCGTGAAGTCGCCAATCTTGCTACAAAATAGCTAAATCGGCAACACTGATCCATTAACAGTATACATTCCTTAATGAAAAGGACAGAATTATTCCAAGACATTCTGACTTCAGGACATGAAGGGTTAAAAATAACAAGGAGACTACGATATCAGTAAGATTCTACCATTTATTACACGTAATGACATTCTTAAATAAAAATGCTTCACTTAACAGTTCTTGCATAGATATATTACAATACCAATTTAAAAAAGAATTATGAAACAAACCAGTAACAAAAATAAACTCTTTTCCTTTTTTCTTTAATAAAGAACATTGTCATACTAACATCATATAATACAAATAATATATGCAAACACTTTTTACAGCAAATAAAAATAAAAATGGCATAAATATAGGAGCAAAGTGGAAAGCATGAAAAGCCTGCAAAAAGCAGAGGGATCGGAACAGATTTCATTTACAGCAGGAAGTGTGGAAAAAAGCCATTAACCGGAAAACTACGCTACGAGAGCAACGGACATTGAAAATCACTCTGTTTATCAGCTTCATACCATCCATTTGAAAGCTTTTAGCACAGCGTTTTGAGCAACGGAAGAGTACAAAGAAAACAATGCTTCAGATGTCCAGTGAGCGAATGGAGACCAGCTGCTTACGTGAACGTACAGACTAATGCATCGATTCAAAAACAATGCACAGACCTCTAAAACGGACTAATCATAGTACCACAAGATATAAAATGCATTCAAACTCCTAATTTAGTGTTCCCTGCATGATTAGTAGTGTCTCAGCTCATGCCAGTTCTATAGGATGGAACTTTTACATTGTCGAATGTAAAAACATACCTGCAAGTGTGCATCGGAAATGACAAATAATTGCATTATTCCCACAGCAAAAAGGTCAGTTAGTTTTCTGTGCGATTTAAAAGCTGTTTAAGTGGGTAAAATACAAGGTTTCTACACACTTGAGAGGAACTAAAGACAGTGCACATAAAACAAGCCCTAAAAAGCAGACAACGAGCTGCTCTGTAGGGTTTCTCAGGATCATTAAGACAAACTCATTAGCTAGTTTTGCCAAGGTAACATCCCTAATTGGTCCGGCTGGAGAATGTTAAAGAAGGGTTTTAGGAAAAAGGTGCACTTAAAGTGAACAAACGGTCAAAAGTCCACAAGGAAAACTACTAGTGAACATCATACATCTTGATTCATAGAATGCATAACTTGACAAGCTAAATGAGAATTTGAGCACAAGTTTTGTAATGTGAACACTGTTTCTATCCCATGAGCATCCAGGTACATTGTGAATCCTCACAAAACCTGACGAGAAATGTCATATTTCACCTAAAATGACCTATCAAGAAGCCTTTTTAAATATTATTTAGCATTGTGACAATATTGTCATGACAGTTTATGCACATTTTATCCCAAACTATATAAATTAAAATACTTGATATTTTAAAATATATATATATATTTAGTTATTAGATTTTATAATATTTATTAAATATTTATAATTACAGTTAAATTTGAATTTAAAGCTGCAGTCCAAAGGTTTTGCTCTTTGTCACATCTCTGTTTTACAGTTGTTTGTGGAATTATCATCTTCACGGAGGTTGTGCATTGGCATGGCTCCTCAGCGCAGATCAATCTAATGTTTTGAGGAGTTTGTGTGGCTATGAGTCACCGCACCGGTTTGGATAGTCACTGTACTTCGGAATCACAGAGTTTTACGTCTTGGAAATATGGACAAGTAAGTAACATGTCTGTCATTTTTGTTCTGACCAACTAAGAAATAAAAATACACTGCGCTCCCAATGGTGATGAAATCTAACGAGTGCTTAGCTCATACTACATAAAACCATTCAAATTATTTGTATTGTTATACTTTGTTATCAAAATGTTAAGGTTAACTACATCAGCATCGCTTGACTACTCGGTATTGTGTATTAGCGTAACGGGAGAATATCCAGATGTCACTGATGATTGTCGTTTGGACCTTTCTGGATTACGATCCACCTTCAAAATGCAGCTGTGAGAAAAGTTTATTAATGATCTGCCACTTTATTTTCTGACATAATGGCGCTAAGATGAACCGGGCAAAAGTGAGGAGATAGTTTTGAACACTGGCTGGTTATGTACTTGCCCCTCCAATTTTTTTTTTGACCAAAAAAAAGTCATGGACTGCAGATTTAAATGAGAATTGGTTAATAATGTCACAATGCAGAAAAAAGTCTTAATGTCAATATTATTTATTTCGGTTTTTGAGGTGACATGTTTTTGACAGGTTCAATGATATTATTTCTCATATGCAGTTTATCTTTTCGCCATAGACCCTAAAGTAAACACCAGTGCCGTTATTTGCATCTATTTCAAATCTAACTCTTTGTCAAACTGAAATAATTATCTTGCATACATGATCAAGAGTATTGATCTTCTAATAGTTTCCAAGACGTTACATTGGATTGAGTTGCCCAAAAATGTGGTACAAAATAATGCTTTGCTTCCTAGTCTGCATAGCTCATGATCATATTTTCTGAACTAAACATTTCTAAGATAATTAGTAACATTTCAGGTTGCAGTCTTAAATCCTCTATGAAAAGCAGATATCATGCACTAGATTTTAGCTGGAAAAGCGGCCCGTACGATGTTCTCTTGAGGACATCGGATGCACGCGGCTCTGCTCTGGATTCCGGTGACCTTGTGTCTTTGTTATTTTTCATGGAGCTAATGTGGCCAGGGAGGGAGGTAAGCTGACACCCGGCTACACGATGAAATTGACTGTGTCAGGCGGTTGCGATAAGATCTCCCGGTCAGCATAAGTGTGGAGTGCAACTCCCAGTGTGGTCTTACTTCGTTCCGCCCCATTGAGGGGGCGACCAGCGCTGGCCGCTGCCGGGAGAGCCCGATTTCTTTCTCATTACCCATACTGCCATTCTGTCAGACGGCCTCCCATTGGTCCGTGTTAGACAAGTGAGTGAGAAGGACAAGGAACTGACAGACGGCTTGAACAAGACATGAGTATCCTATTTTGTGGTGATATGATCCAGATGGTGTTTTTATGATCTGTAGATATGGTTAATAAAGGACATGATATGCAATAAAATTCAAATGTTTATGCTGTCTAAAATGAAATTTTGATTCCGTTTATGTATTGATCTCAGGGGTTTACAAGTCTTTGAATCAGCATCTTGATGTTTATATACAGTGCGATGGTTAAAAAATAAAGCAAATCTATTTTGTGCTCATTTTATACATCTTCAGATCTGGGCCTCTCGGTTCAGTCATACAAATGCACACAAAACCGCTATATCAGGTTGTTGGAAAAGCAATAGCTCACACAAAATTGTTATTTACTGACCTTCATGTTGGTCCAAAGCTGTATGACTTATGTCAGGGTCAAGAGAGGGGAGTGGGATTGGGAACCGAACTCGGGTCGCCGTGAGGCTATCAGCGTCGACTATTATTTTGATATATAACATAAAAGCAGTGTATACAACTTATATTTCAAATTAAATCCGAAGTGTTACATATATGGGTTATAGCACTGTTCATGCAAACTTTATGCATGAACATACTTTTGTCCTTCCATGTCTTATTTGTTGCCATTTTGAAAATATGGAAGTGAGATAGAGATTCAAGAGCTACTGCAAAAAGTAAGACTTGTGAATAAATAACAAGTACATTTTGGTCTGTTTCACACAAGTCTTGAATTACAGTTGCATTATAGTCTATTTTTATTATGCATCATTTTTGGGAGTTTGACAGCCTCTATACCTGTTTTTCATTGTAAGAAAAAGAGCACTATGGACATTTTTCAAAACATCTTCTGCGTTCCACCAAGGAAAGAAAGTCATACTGGTTTGGAATGACATTAGGGTGAGTAAACGATGACCGATTTCTCATTTGATGTGAATTATTCCTTCATCAACAAGCATTTGTGTAGATCTTCATGCATGAGCCACAGTGGGATCTATCTTGAGCAGATCAGGCCTTTCAGTGGTCTGAATGATTGCATAAGTGCAGGGCCGTCCACAATCAAACAACCTTACATTCAGGAACACTTTCCATCCCACACTTGATTGTACGTTGTAATTTAAACCTCACTTTTACTATACAATTTACACACTGTACAGCTGTTTTTACTGGGAACACAATGAAGATATGTAATGCGTGAGGAAAAAAAATCACAAAGTCTAAACTTGTCACCTGCAGTGAAACACAACGCACACCTTTCTTATGATGCTTCCATCCGTGCAAACTAAAATAACTGATGGGAAATGTCTGTCCGGACAGTTTTTCTGGACATACTGTGATGCATTTACAAAAACGTTGTGATTGCAAATCTCTGCCTTGAATGATGGAAGTCATTATTCTGTAGTGAAGTCCGCAGATAAACCATGGTGCTTTTCTCATTTCATGCTAGTCCTAGAAATCCAGAAGGAACCCAAGTTTATGGGACAACGTTTCATGGGTCATAAATAATGCTGAGGAATGCTCAAAACGTGTGCAGCAACAACATTGCTTTTCTTTTTTCCGCCACTAAAAGTTTGCGTTTCTATAGAAATGAAGTCCACCTCAGATGTGGTCTGTGCCAGTGTAGAATCCACTACTCTTTGCTTGTGCATATGGCAGTTTTTCTTTTTTTTTAGGTCTTTTGATTTATTTATTTTTTTCTATTTTGTACACATCCACAGGAGAAATGCAAAAAAAGATTTCTTCTGAATTATATAACATAGTCATCATTCATTTTTTTTTCTTTTATAAAAAGTCTCAAAGTGTCGCTGCGCAGCGGTCGGTTGACAAAGAGGGACGTGAAAGAGAGAGATTTGTCTGTCTATGAAGAAGGTAAGAGTGTTTCCTCCACTGCCCCCAATCAGATTCACATCTGAGCGATGGGTGATTCCACTTCACCTTTGAAATCCAGATTTCTCTGGATGGACGTTCCACTTTAGATCTTGGCAGTGGATTGGCGGGATCAAAGCAGAAAGATAATCCTTGCTCAAAATGGGAGAAAAAATCAATCTCTTTGGATTGGCGTCCTATCGCTACGATGTTCTCCAAAGGTTCTAGAGGAGATGATTTTGGGACACATCCTGCATGGTGCAGTAAATCAAACAAGGTGCATTGGTAGCTTGTTTGTGACAATCTGCGTAAGACGTACTCTGTATAAAATTGATGAAAGCTTTAAATGGTTCTCAGAGAAGTTGGAACGCAATAATAGTATCAAAATCAAGTCATTGATGTTTTGAGCATTAGGCAAATACCTACTGAAGCACGTTGTCTTTAAGTGACAGAAGATGTCGTACCACCTGTACACCTCTGAATTTCCATCCTCATGGTCAGACGTGGCCGACCAAACCTCAAGACCTGGTCTAAGTTCAGCCCGTGCTGATCGGTTCCCCTACGGGAGGCCACTCTTGGTGGGATGAGCGACGGCTCCTTCCCATCATCCCTCTCCTTCTCTCTCTCTCTACCTTCCGTCTCTTCCTCCACCTCACCATTTTGCCTCCTCCTCCTCCTCAGATGTGCCTCTTCATGTGCAGAGCCAAGTGATCGGATCGAGAGAAACACCTGAGGGGGAAGAAAACACTTATTAGGTGTGATTACTTGTGATCTTCAATCAATATTCCATTTGGATGGAAAGATTCAACGCGTTTGAATGTATTGGCGTTGATTGCATCTCAATATTATCTGTCAACACATAAAATGGATGAGCTGGAAGTTAGCTTTTTTAGTTTTAAAGGGTTGATTATAAGAGATTTCAACTTTTTAAATTACGTCTCTTAAATAACTTTGGTAACATTTTGGTTAGGGAACACTAGTTGCTTATTAGCATGCATATTACTAGAATATTGGCTGTTTATAAAGCACATATTAATGCCTTATTCTGCATGACCATATTTTAGATCTCTTAACACTATCAAATACCCAAACATAACTTCTAAAACAACTAAACTAATCATTTTCTGCTTATTGGTAGCAAGAAAGATCACTTACTACCAATAAGCAGCAACATTTGGAGTTTACTGATGGAGAATTCTTAGTTAATAGAGAATGTGTTCCCTAATATAAAGTGTTACCATAACTTTTTACAATATTATTTAAATTATTATTTTAATGTCAAAATGTGTGGTTGTCCAATTAATAAATTGTATAAAATTGACAACAACAACAAAAATCATTGTTTAACTTTATATTCTTGTGAATAATGTAAAATATATTTTATAACACTATATGAATAATGGTGTAGAAATAATTACTAATTATATAGATTGTCAGAAGGAATTAAAATTATAATTTTTAATAATAATAATAATAATAATAAGTTATTATTTTATTATATGCATTCTTCTTCTTATGCAGCAATATAATAATAATAATAATAATAATAACAACAACAACAACAATTTATTATTATTATTATTATTTTCTTTTTACATTCTCTTAAAGCTAAAAAAAGAGAGTCTAGATTAACCTATTGATTGTTGGAGCATCTTGACCGTCCCTAAGACATATGCTTTCATGCTATGTCTCACCTGTCCTGGAACGGCAAGGGGAGGAACACAAATTGGGAAATAAAGGGGTTTGTTTTTGGCAGGATCGGACAGATGGCAGATCAAGCCACTGCCAGGAGGCACCAAACCAGCTGGTGTACTTACACCCTCTTCCACACCCCCACCCCGCTATCCTGACAGGGGGTCCGGACACGGTCGGGCCGGATTAAGAAGGGGCCTGAGGGCCACGGCTACAGGTCTAGCGTCTCGGTCTACTGTATTTACTGTTCAGACGAGACGGGGAGCCCCTCCGCATGCTGCTCTCCACTGTTCCCGTCAACTCCATCATTGTAATGGTAATCTGGTGCTCCCTCGACAACGGCAGAATGGATTCCCCAAGGCGTACGAGCAGCCAGGAGGACAAGAGAGGGCGGAGCTGAGCTCAAAGTGAGATACGCAAGTCTAACAAGCATGAAAGACCTATTTATACATCAAAGCGAAGACGAGTTAAGATTCACTTCAGAGGTGGAAGCTCTTGGTCAATACCAGGAGGCAACTGTCTCGCAGGCACTGCACCCAATCTGAAAATGTTCTGAAAGCTTAGCTTTGTACCCAAATGGAAATGCATACTTTTTTTATATTTTATGATGTTTATGTTTTATGAAATAAAAGTACTTCCATGTAAAGTATGTTGGAACATTTAAAGCATACCAGCATGCATTTGCATTGATTACAGATTTTGTGTGGAGCGTTCTGAATCCTTCAGTTCAGTAATGTCTAAGACAGAACTGTTAGTGCTGGAGCTAAGGTAACAATATCCGAAAACGCAATTGGTTTAGATGTCTTAGGTAAATACTATGTCATTTCAGGCCCAATTTTCTAAGACTGTGGACAAAACCACAAATTCTGAGGCAAATCGTAGCTTGTTCACGTATCTGTCGATGGATCATCAAAGGCTGTGTCTGAGAGAAGTGGCGATTCCTGAGCAAGCTAAATATCTGGACCTGTCGGTGAAATGTGGTTTGACTGGAAAAGACATCAGCGAAGATCTACAGGTATAGCCAATGAGAGAGCACGATAAAGGGCATGGGAAATTTCAGTAGATGTCTTTGTGGAGCACTGGCTGTTATCAGACTGTTTGTGCATACAAAAATCTTACTGGATTTTTTCAATTAATGGCAAAAGGAATGTTTGGATAAACTGATATTTCCTACTGACACACTACAGCAAAATATAGAAATAAATGGCTTAAAACTGTTTTTTGTTGATCAAAATACTAGTGGCCCTAGACTTTTGCACAGTAGTGTGTGCATATATAGTACAATGCAATGCTGGGAATCAAATCAATTAGTGACTCTTTCTTTGAACAAGTTCTGTGTTGTCTTGTACTTGACTGTCCATACAAACTGATTCACTAGAATTAATTTGACCTCTCAATTCAGCATGAGAAAGAAAGAAAATATTTTATGACATTTCAGATTCCACAGCACTAATGTAATTGTAACTCCCTGCACTGGCTCCCGGTTGCATCTCGCATCAAGTTCAAGACACTGATGCTTGCATATAGAACCGTCCCAGGCTCAGCACCCGCCTACTTCCACTCCCTTATAACAATCTACATCCCCTCCAGAAGTCTGAGATCTGCGAGCGAGCGTCGCCTCGTGGTACAATCACAGAGAGGCATAAAATCACTTTCCAGAACGTTTTCATTCACCGTTCCTGGCCGGTGGAATGAACTTCCCACCCTCATCCGGAATGCTGAATCCAAGACAATTTTCAAGCATCACCTGAAAACTCATCTCTTCCTTCATCACTTGACTTCATCTTAAAAAAAAAACTTTGCTCCCTTTCCTTAACTTTTCTCTCTTTTCCCTAAACTCTCACCATCTGGCTAGAATTTGCTCTGAACAATGCCTAGAAATTTGTATTACAAGCACTTCCTTTGTCTGTTTGCCTCTTTATAATATATAATATAGTATTGCTTATTGTATTCCTCAATTGTAAGTCGCTTTGGATAAAAGCGTCTGCTAAATGAATAAATGTAAATGTAACTGGCAAAGAAATGCAGCAGATGACTCTACTTGTCCCTCACCACGCTGACTCTGAAAGCTCATCTACAAGACCTGGTGAACACAGAGAAACCATTGTCTGAACAGCAGATGTTTTGAATCATTAAGCTGCATCTACTGGAACAGGTGACAGGTGGACCATCTTAGATACAGATTTGAAAATGAAAAGATTTCGACTATTCATCACATTTTTAGACCCAGGACACCTGTGTTAGATTTTGCCATTAAAAATAATGTTTAAGATATAAAATCAGGTTAAGAAAAGTGCTGACCAAAAATTCCCCAAATCCCTTCAAGGTGCTATAACTAAACGAGGCTTAGTAATAACCATGAGGCTGATTTGTTTTTATTATCGAAAATTACAAAATACTGTAGTATCAGATTTTAGATTATATAATTTAGATTATAATTATATAACTTGTTCACACATTTTTTAATTGAATTTTTTTATATTTTATCATATTTATAATTACAAAATCATATTTTTGCATTAATATATACAGGTAAACTGTCTACCTTAGGTGCTGGTCCCCATTAAATTGTTTTGCTGTGCGCATTTTAGAAATAAGTAATATTACATGTACATGTCTCACTCATATTGCATGTATGATAATTATATGACAATGAACAAGGTTTAAAATAAATAAATAAATAATATGAAGTATATCATTGTCACTGTTTGATGTCATGTCACACTTCATATTATGAAGTGTAATATTATAATATGAGGTAGAATAAGTTGTATTATGAATATGTGACATATCCGCTAGCGTTTGTAAGCGTCACACAGGGGGTCGTCTGGTGTTTTGACTCACCTGTCGCAGTGATTGCACTTGAATGGCTTGGCGCCGGTGTGTTTGCGGTAGTGCCTCGTCAACTCGTCGCTTCTCGCGAACCGCCATTCACAGCCTTCCCATGAGCACTTGTATGGCTTCTCCCCTGATACGGACACACAAACAGACACACACACCTGATTAAAAATGCACTTTCTTCCTCGTGGGGCCTTGAAATCAGCGACTCGGTCCAGCCAGCCGTCTAATTCATTTGTTTTAAGTTGATTAGCCTATCGGAAGAGTGTTGACACAATTGGAGTTTATGAAATACATGATCGTCATTAGAATGCACAGCTGTCGGACCAAATGAACTCACACTCGATGAGCTTCCAATGAGATCTTCACTGCGTTTAACAGATGTGAGCGGCTGCGTTCACATTTGTAATGTTATGTTTTCGTTATGGATGGGAGCTGCCTTGTAGAAGAGCTGCGCTTCGTATGGGGTCTCATCGCTCGTTCATTAGCGCTGCTGAACGTAACGTATGAAATGGGGGGCAGGCAGAGTTTATTTGGATCTCTGGGAGAGGTGATAATTGGAGTAGTAATGATGGGTAATGGGGAGGAACCTCATATTTACTGTCAACCAGCTGGCCCTGTCTCCACTGTTTGCCACATCTACAAATCTTCTGAAACAAGACTGTGGCTTCATATAAATTGCTTGACGATAAAATAAGTCAGATTTTCATGCAAAGACGGTTCCTAAATTTAACTAGCAGTCATTAAATCAACATTAACTCAAATATGAAATCACAATTGACCCTATTTACTATCTTAATAACTTTTAGTCTATAAAAAAGTATATATAATTTTATAAATAAAGAAAAATTCAAGCAACATTAATTTTTACACACACGATATAATGTTGACAAATAACAAAGTAGTTTCAGGAAGTAAGTACTACCATTTACAACATATTTGTTTTACCCATGCGATTGATTGATTATGATCATTCATTCATTCATTCATTTAAAAAATATTTATGTATTTATCTTTTTATTTTAAAGCCTATTTGTGTATTTATTTTTTATTTTAAAAGCCTATTTAGTTGTCTGTTTAAAATGTAATTTTTTTATTTGTTAGGTTATTTGTTATTTTAAAAGCCTATTTATATATTTGTTTATTTTAAAAGAATATTAAGATATTTGTTTATGTTCTTTTAGTTATTAGGTTACCTATTTATTTATTTTTATGTATGTATGTATTTATAAATACTATTTATTTACTTTTTTATTTTAAAGCATTTTAAATTATTTATCTATTTCAAAAGCCTATTTATTTAGCTATTATTTATTTTTAAAGACTATTTATTTATTTACTTACCTATTTTTTATTTAATGCATATATTTTTTTTTTTTAAGTTTATTGGGTTATTTTATTTGTTTCTTATTTTAAAGCTTATTTATTGATTTTAAAAATTAATTTAATAATAAAAAAACTAAATTTAAACATCCGTTTTACTTTGAAACAGATACCACTATGTAAGTAAAATGGAGCGTGAATTCATTTCGTGTCGACTTGTTGTTTAGCATGAAGAACCTTCCATGACGGCCACACTTTCATTCTGAGCCACAACAACAAGTTATATTTAGATCAGAATTTTAGCGCTAAATTGTGTTCCCTTTCACACACATTCACAAGCTAGCCACATTAAGCAGGACAGGTTTAGACCTGCGCTCCCTACGACCGCAGCACCAGCCAATTAAGTCAGGGAGGCATGGATGCTGGAGTTTGTCGCCTAGCAACCAGGCAGGAGCGTAACGTAGGAGGCAGCAGTGGAGCCGGCTCGATCTGGCATCGTCTGTCCCTCTGTGCCACCAGCCAATTACGGCTCATACTGGCAGGGGAGGATGCAGTTGCCTGGCAACCGGGATGTTACATGATACACGTATGTACAAGTGGATATATGTGCATATGCGCGGTGGGAATGAAAGTGCACGGACGAGGCTAGCAGTGTAAACTAAAACCAGCGCCGAGACCTGAGAATCGTTCCCAATTATAGAGTCCCGTTCAGAGACACACCAGTTGCCTGGCAACTCCCCACCCCCATCACACAACCTTTCCTCTCTCACACACACTTTTTCTCTCTCTCTACACCCGTACAGGTGCCGGAGTCTCACTTAATTACATTTTCTCAGTTAAACTGCAGACAGAAAGACTCATTATGATCCGTGCGGCTCATGGCGGCACCAAGCAGAAAGACATTTTCTGCCCTTCACCGCTCTTCCAAGTTTTTTATGAATCAGACTTTGTTATAATAGAATGCAGAATAACAGACAAAGTGGAAAAGAGTGCTGCCACGTTCCTCTCTTCACCCCCGCATCTTCCTGAAAACCCGCTCTTATCTCTCTCCCGAACGCCATTCATAAAACGCTCCAGAGGGCAATGTCATTTCCATTCACGCTGCCTTCGTTTCTGTACAAATCTCAACCACAGAATTTGTCTAAGTAATAAAGCCTCTGAAATAGGATTTTGCTAATTGTAAACAAGTTGACGAATCGCTTTGGCATCAGATTTGAACGCAGCTCATTGCTGCTTTGTTTTTTGGACAAATGCAATATGGAAATACAGAAATTGCTCAAGGACTAAAGATAATGAACTATGCAGTTTTACTTAGCAAAAGCATTACTGTGTCAAGCAAGCACAACAGCACGGTTTAAACTGTTTTTCTTTCTGAAAAAAGTAGATAATATAATATGATATGAGATATGATACAATATAATAATCTAATTATTATATAATATAATATGTTTTTAATTAAAATCATCTCAACATTCTGTAAGTTTAATGCAACTCATTGAGTCTTTCCTTTTTGCAATATAGAAATTAAAATGTATCAAAGACTAAAGCTAATGAGTTTGAAGTTTGAAGCAAAAATATAATAAAATACAATAAAATATAATATTATTATATGATATTATTATGCGTTTTTGAGTAAAATCATTGAAATATTCTATAATATATTGTTTGGTATCAGAGTTTAATGCAACTCATTGCTTCTTTCCTTTTTTAATAAATGCAATATAGAAATTGAGAAAATTATCAAAGACTAGGGCTAATGAATAATGCAATTTTATATTATATTATAGTTGTTGTTGTTTTTTGCACTTTTAAAATGTGTAAAAAAAAGCAGCTCTCAGATATGTAGCTCTCAAATATTATTTGTAATAATATATTTACTCATATGTTGATTTCAGCTTTTGTGTCTCATTCACATCAAACATGGTCAATTATTTTCAGAGAATTGTTACTTAAAGCTACTATATGACTTCTGAATACTTGGAAAAGTCATATCACATACTTTTATGGTGCTTTCTTGTCCTTTTTGGACCTTGACAAGGCATCCTGGTATTCTTGTGCATCCTGGACCGTCAATCCTCATGTCATAATATATACGTCCTAAATACTTTCTAATACATCAGAAGGGATCCATTGTTGTGGCATGTTCTGGTTTCAAGAAACGGGGATCTGCTCTGGTGTGTTAACCGGCGTGCAGCAGACATAGGGAAGTATACAGGCGAGTACGTCTCATTCCAGCCGGTCCATCCATCATGAGGCAGTTATTCACTCCGTGGACAGCTTTGGGACAGCAGTCTGAGTGCTTTTGGATTGAGATCGAAGAGACAGAGAATTATGGCCGTTTCCTGCACCATTCGAATCTGCTGAGGAAGTACTGTCGCAACCTTGAGAAAATGTTTGCCTGCCGAGGGGCCGGACAGGCACGCTGCCATGGCGACGACGAAGTACCATTAATTACATCAGCTTGACGCTTATTGTGTAAAATAAGATTGATTGCACAAAATAAGAAAATTAATAATAAATGTGGTGGAATTGACTGAGTATTTTTAAATATCATGTTATTACTGTAAGAGCAGGTTAAGTGTTTATAACTGCAAATAAACTAAACACTTCATTAGATTAACACACACACACACACACACACACACACACACATACACTTTATATATATTAGTGTTGTCAAAATTAGCACATTAATGCAGGAGATTAATTTGTTCAGATTAACGGAAAAAATATTTAACGCAATTAACACCGGGGTGGGGCTAGGGTTGGCTATGGGATCAGATTCCGCCTAAAGTATTGCAGTCACAGATACGAAAATAACAAGCGTGAAAACTAAATTTAAAACGCAAGTAAAAATATATTGCACAAGATTTAAAAATGAAAGCAAAATTTTCAGTATAGCAAACAATGGTCACGGATAGAAAAATAATAAGCGTACATCAAAAAATGAATAACGCATTTTAAAATAATACGCATGAAAAATAATAAGGTGAAAATGGATAGCTTAACTGTTAGCTGGGAAACATCTTTCCATACAGGACACCGTTATGTGTGTCTGTCTGTCACTGCTGTATGCCTACCTGGAGATCTTTTAAGTTAAATGAGCCGTCCAAGGGACCCGCCGTGGTTATATTCACCTGTATTTATTCGTCTATGGCCACATCGTGAAAGGGAGCAGCCACAATAGGCACCGGCCTCGTGAAGTCACCTTTATATGCGCCTGTCTGTCATTAGTCTGCTGTACGCATGCCAGGCGATCCGTTAATGTTAAATGAGTAAATTGATAAATTAACTTAATTCAATTATGAACTTTGCAGCATGCAAAACAAGTCACTGAAAAATGGGAAAATATCAGCACAATAATAATCACTAATAATAAGTGAATTTCAAAAGTATACTGGCTTACCTGTATGTGTCCTCTGATGCGCCTTCAGATGTGAGCTCTTGGTGTAGACCTTTCGACACCCGTTAAACTGGCAGCGATGGACCCTCTTCTTGTTCTCTGCCATCTCGCCAGCTCCAATGGTGCAGGTGCCACCCTGTTCTCCGTCGCTCTGTGCGCCGCTGCTGCCGTGCTGGGGAGAAAGTGGGACCGGGTGGGCTGTCACGAGCTTGGCAGAACTCAAGCCCACCTTTCGGGCCACTAGCTTGAGCGTGAGGGTCCCGTTGGGCGAGGCACTGAGTGTGTGGGTGGGTTTGACTAAGTGACGACCCAGTTCCGGGGATGAGGGAGGTGTTAGGGAGGTGACGGCGTTCAGCTGGGCTGCGTTGACCCCTAAGGTGATGTCTGGAGAGGTCTCAGTAGAGGAAGTGGAGGAGAGGGTTTCTTTGCGTGGGGTGAGGTGAGGAGGAGGAGGACTGGGGGGGTTGTTGAGGCTGGGAAGGAGGGGGTCTAACAGGTCTTCATCCGCATCTTCCTTCATGAAGGAGGGGGTAAGGAAGCTGTCTAGTTCCTCGTCAAAAAGGTCAGACAGTCGTTTGGGTTCCGTCTGCAGATAGCGTTCCAACTCCAAACATGTCTGTGGAAAAAGATTAAGATGTTTTTATTGACCTGAACACTGCAAATGATTTGCCATTATTGTACACACAACACCTACGCATCATAAATGGCACAGTTTACTAATATAACCTTTATGTAAAGCATTTGTAAAGCAGTTTTATGACACATACATTGCTTACTTTATTCACAAAACCTTTATGTTAAGCTTTCGTAAATACATTCTAAAAATAAATCATCCTTAAACTGTTTTATTTGTAAATTGTACAAATTTGTAAATTGTAAAACAAAGCCATTTTTACAGAAATCATTAATAAATCATTTGCATAAAATACATTTGTTAGAATTACATCCGTATTTGCCCACATTTATTGATTGCACTGGTTTCATGATTTAGTCATCCTTTAGGCGCTAGTAATATGGCCTCAGTCCTGTCACCGAGATACATCTAAAATGCAGTCGTTACCTGACACCAGATCCCTTTCTTCTTTTGATATCCCTTTAAATATCACATTTACGTTTTGTTTGAACCTATTAAACAACTAAAGCAATTAAATGAAAGATAAAATCATCCAGGCTAATCTACCTCATTAGCGCTGCGTGTCTTTCTTCAGACTAAGCCCTTTCTGGACTGTTAACTGGGTACTGAGACTGCTACTGCATATCATTTGCTTCAGCAGGTCTTCAGGAATAGATGGTTACACTGTGATTGATTACACAGGCTACACTGGAGCTCTCTGGAGCTGAAGAAACAGACCTGGCCTGAATTGCTTGTTAGAGTGCTTTATGTGGAACAAAACTGGCTCTTCAAACAGAAGTAGAGATAGAGAGAGAGAGTGTGTGAAAGAGAAAGAGCCATCAGATTCTTCCATGTTGGATGGGTTTTATATTTCAGTCCAAAGAATTGTGCTCAGAACAGCAGCGTCAACACAATACGATTTAATGGCAACTTATGAGCCGCTACTACTCCTTTAAGATCCTTCAAGGGGCCATATAAAGGACAATAACATTTTCTTTGTTTTGAAATGAAACAACACAAAACCTCTTCCAGTGTACATTATTTTTAAACTGTAAACCACTTTAAAAACAGCTGCGACTGCTACACGTCATATATGACCTTATTAACACATCGGGTAGAGCCCATGTCAGACTGTGCTCCATTAACAGTCTTTTATGACCGTATGATATATATTTACCAACACTTATTTGATTTACATATCATTGCAAATTCATATATATACACATATATATATATATGCTTAAACGATATTGAACAAACAACAACAAAAAACACTGGAAGCAAAAGCCGATGGAAGCTGAAAGATAAAAATTATTCCCACAAAATAATTATAAACAAATAAATAAAATGTTTGTGAAAATCACTAATAATAAATAATACTAGAAAATTGGCTGCTAGAAAAAAGTTATGCAATACTGTTACAAAACAAACAACAAATAATAACATTATGTATATATATATATATATATGTATGTATATAATATATATATATGAACAATAAATATTTTTGTATTAAATTGTTTTATTTATGTTATATAAAAGAAAATGAACGTTTCTCATAACATGACCCAAACCTTTTACAAAACGATAAAGAACAGTAACCTATCATCTCAGACGAGCTGGCCTCGAGCTATAAATGTCTCGCTTGAATCTCTGGCTCCAAACACGACGGCGCTTCGGAGCAGCTTCTGTTGCTAGGCGATGTTGTTTGCTTGTCATTTTATGAAAGGAGCGTCTGCCGTTCTTTCTCAGCGTTAAAAGCATTTTAATGTCTGCGCTGAACTGAAGGTTTCAGAAGTCAGGTAAACAGAACTGACATTACCTGAGACGTCACCTGGAATATCTAAACATGACAGAAGACGCTATAGTTAGAAGACACAGATCTTTGCATAACCGACTCTGAGCAATCTGTGAAAGGAACCATCTCGCTCGACTTGTTCAAAATAAATATTTGCATTTCTAAAGATCTGTTGTTTTCCCTTTTACAAAAACACACATGGTTTCTCGCTGCGCCCTGAACTGATGGGTAATTAGTCACTTAAATGAAGCAGTAAAGAGATACTCTCCATTCAGTGAAAGCGCTGATGGGCTCGTGCATCTCTGTGCATGTTTCCTAGCTCAACCAATGACATTTAAAAGCCTCCACTCAGCACGCCGGCAGCGGTGAGCACTGTATGGGCCCTTTGGACACACGCCGACACAGGAGGGATTGATTTTCTAATGTGCCATAGGGCTGCGGTGGTCTGGCATGTCAAGCCTGCATGCTGTTGAACCGTCACATGTATGACAGGAACATGGGCAGACTGAGTTCATGGGAGTTCGCCTGAGCACATCATATCGAGAAAGGGCAGACGTGTGTATATGTGTGTCGGGAAAAAGAGGCAGATACAGTTTGAAGGTGAGGCGTTTGGGAGTCAGGTTTTTCTTATCGCTCTTTCGCTTTCTCCGTCTCTTCGCCCCTCCTCCCACAGGCCCAGAGGAAGTGACATTCAGGGGATATTGTTACTTAAAATGGCAGCAAATTCAATGCGTCCAGTGCTGTCTGGGTTGCTTTGGGCCATGTGATTTAGCGGTGCGGCAGACTGGATGCCAATCGAGTCGAAAGCGACGCCGTAAAAACTACCCGGCGGATTGGTGAATCTCTGACAATTTGGATGTTTAATCAAAACTGATCACAACTCGACGCCCCAGTTTTGCCATAAAATAGGCAATAAAAAGGCAGAGCATCACTCAGTTGTATAACAGATGGCTTGAATTTCGTGTTGTAGTCCCTGTGTGGGTCACACATGATCTGCGAGAGACTGTGACATAAAACAAGTCCCGAGTCAAGGTCATTTGGTATCTTCCAGGCATTTCTTTGCAATCAGAAAACCAAGCTATTAGGTATTCATGAAACTGAGATGTATGAATTAGTTTGAACAGATAGAGTCCCACACATAGTGTTCATCTGCAAAAAAAAAACTATTAGATGAAATGCCATTAGAATAACATACATTTTCTAAAAAACAGCTTGTCTAGATTGAATGAGACATTCAAGCAAATAGCAGATATTCACAAGCCAAGAAACAAGCTGGTAATTGTAAACAGACAACAGTTAAAACTATTTTACTTGGTGATTATTATTATTATTATTATTTTTGAATTTATTATTATTATTATTAATAATAATAATAGCAGAATAAAAGTATTTATTAACAATAACTTAACTAAACTTAACAATATAATTATAATATTATTATTACAAAATATATATTATTGACACTAATAACTTTATTAGTATTATTATATTAAAAGTCACATAAATGATTATAATAAAATTATATATATATAATTATTATATATAAATTAATATAAATAATTATTATTATATATATATATATATATGTGTGACCCTGATATATGTCTGACTAAGAACGCGTACTGAAAGATAATAACTTTTCCTTTTTTAAGTTGGTGATCCAATTGGTTAGAATTGGCCCACATGTTCTTCAGTAACAAAAACAGCAGACAGAACTCTGCCATCTGAGATATATTTTGAACTATTTCCACTTGCCATGCTGTCTTAAAAATGTAATATTCGAGGCACAATATGCTTATAAATATGGCAAGATGTGATGCAACGGTAAAACATGTTATTCTGATGCATATGTATATTGATAGGCAATTTAAAAATAGCAGAGAAAGAACTCGTTCTACACTCAGTTGATTGATTTTGAGTATTTCAGCAGTCAAAATGAACATCCCCAGTGACAAGCACTACACTAATGACAAAACATCACCACAGAAACACAACAAACAAAGGAAGAATATCAGCTAACATTAAACAGCTGTGACGTTTCATCTTTTTGTCCGATCTTGTTCCAAATATCTTTTAATTGGCTGTTTAATTGGCTCTTTTAATGCAGCAGTTTCAACATTGCTTGTCGGTGAAAACATGCCAACATGCAAAAAAATTAAGTTTCTTTAATGGCATCTGAGGTTCCATAAAGAACCTTTAACATCCATGAAAAAGGTCCACTGCACAAAAGGTTCTTTCTATTTGAAAAAGGCTCTTTAGATTATTAAAATGTTCTTATTGCTAAGAAAAAATATTATTTTAGGAACTGATCACTGAAAGTTGCTAAGAAAAAATATTCTTTTAGGAACTGATCACTGAAAGGTGCTTTCTGAAACCTACAATGTTCTTTGGATGAGGTTTGCCATTTCATGCATTCTGACTTTTTACACGGCTAAAGAGTTGGATTCTCATGCTAAACATTACCAAAGTCTCAAAAAATGAGTTGGACATATGATGAGCATTTTCTCCTTCAGGGTTTCTGAAAGTGTTTTTTTTTTTTATATGACCATTCATGACGTCATAAAGGCGTTTCTTGTATGGGCATTTCTCTAGGAATTCTGGATCGAATATATATGGCTGGATATATGGCTGGTATATGGGTATATATATATATGGCTGGAAATAGTTAATTTAAGTCAATAAAGTTTTTGTTCCTGTTTTATGTTGCTGTTACAGCTTGCAGACATTATGTTAGTGTTGCTAAGTCCGCTACTTTAACACTGTTGCCGTGGGTTGTTTTTCATGTCCACGGGTTGAAGCGACCCCAATAATGTGATATTTAGCCCCTGCAATGCGAATTTTACTTGCTTATTTTTATGAATCTTACCTACATTCAAGTGTTGAAAAAAATATAGCTTGAAGTTAGTATAAAACCGATTTTTTTGTTGTAGAAAAGTAGAGACTGTTCTTTATTTTGATGTATGGTTCAGATATTCAAACAACAAACTATTCTGTGGGCCATGAAATTTGATTGAAAATGATCAAAATTTCTGGTGATGGCTACCAACTTTTTTTCAAACATGCTGGAGGGGAAAGAGTTAAGAGTGTAGTTTAGATATGATGTACAAATAGTACAGAAATAAATAAATCATAATAAACCTCAGTTGCATCTTAACTCCACCTTATAAAGCGTGCACGTATCTACCAGTATCTAATGTCACTGGGTGCAGAAACCGAGTAAGTGAAGACCCCCTGCCGGCATCTCGCACCATGTCGTAGAAGGAGCGACTGTCAAACATGGTGAGGTTTGAACTGATAAAGTGAGTCATCTGTGACGTGCCCCGCAGCGAGCGCAGCTGAGAATATGAGAGCGAGAAACGCAAGGCCCTTCACTGTCAGTCACTTAGGTGCCCTTTTTTTGGAAGCCTGTCCATCGGTGCCGATTTGTGACCTGTTCCTCGCCGCGGGTTTAGCGCGATCTATCATCTGTAAAGTGACGAACCTGGCTCGCGATTGGTTGTTATGGCAGCGAAGTTGACACGTCTGTCTTCTGTAGTCGAACCCACTGCGCAATTATCTTTTCTGCATCTGTGCACCTGTGACAACATGTCACTTCCTCTTGCATCTCAGTATGGCCTCCAGCCATCAAACCCATCGCAATACCGCTGTAAATCCGGCATAAACGGAGAAATGGGTGAGCGCAATATAAGACCGGCTATCGCTCGCACAATATTAAGTTTAATATAAGGTAATCTGATTTGAGAAAGGAGTCGGAGATACCCTCGTACAATCTTCCCCTCGCACCATGACGCTCAGCGGGAATACAGTCATGCGGCGCGCCAATTAACAGAGAAGCACTGCCTCCCTCCAGCAGACAAAACTAATAAAACAAGCTGGTTATAAAAATGAATGAGGAGCCCGTGGAAGAGAAGCAGCACCGACATCCAGACCAAATGCAAACAGCTGTTAAGCGACTTGACAGAGAAATGCTCTATTAATTTTTGGAGATGATTTAGAATCAGCTGTCCCCAGCTAAAGGCCGTTGGTGGCGGAGAGGCAAAAACATGGGAACGGGGGTTATTTGTCAGGTCAGATTGTTGATCGCTGTCCTAGAACATTTGTCAAAAGGTCTCAAAGCGTGCTTGTGGAAAATAATCTTTCTCTGCGGATAGAACCTGCATTTTCAATTTCAAGAATGGAAGAATTGTTTGCTGCTAGGGACACGTGATGTTTCCATATCGGCCTCCTTTCAAAAGCATCTGCAGTTCTGCACTTAGATATATATGATTAATATGATTCCTTAGATGCATTAACTACTGTGCTGTGCTGAAAATCCTTTATCTAATTTGGTGTTCCTGTGACTGGCCTTTTAAAAATAATATGCTATGTTATCACCAAATCTTGGACTCGATCCTTATACAAATACAACAAAAAACAAATACAAACCCTGTCTGAATAAAACTAAAAATCAAGTTGATAAAAAGTTAAATCCAATATTTGGTAATAACAGCAGAAAGAGAAATGTATGAGAGATTTTTGTGAGGTTGGTCATTTTTGACCGGGAACACTAATTGTAACAATGGGGAGAAAAAAAACTAAATAAAGAAAAACACACAAAAAAACCACAACTATAATCACTACATTTTAGTATGATGCACTAACATTATCTAGCATTTTAGGGAAAATAAAATCCTTTCGGGTTAAAATGACCAGAACACAGCATGACGGGTTAAGAGAGACATAAAAAAAGATCAAGACAACATGTATAATGCTAAACGTTCACATGACTTTTGTGTAAAATCACAAATCACAAAAAAAATTGTGTCAGTCTGATTAAATGAGAGTTTAAACATTAGTCAAGTACATTGCATAACTTTTTTATAGGATACAGTATTGAATGCAAAGTGCTTATTTCATTCATTATTTTAGAAATGAATATAGTTATTTTGTATTTTAACCCATCTTTGTGAAAAATATATTTCTCTGGATTACATAGTTATACCATTAGGTGGTTACACGACTGTTTATAAGTGAGTTGTTGAGTCATTTACGATTCATTAGGAACTAAACAAGTGACTCATGCTCACCAAGGCTGCAGTTATTTCCTCAGAAATACAGTAAAAACAGTAATACTGTGAAATATGAATACAATTTAAAATAACTTTTCTATTTGGATATATTTTATGATTATTAAATCTAATTATTAAAATACAATTTATTCCTGTGATGACAAAGCTGAATGTTCAGCATCATTACTCCAGTGTCACATGATCCGTCAGAAATCATTCTGATGATTAGCTGCTCAAGAAACATTCACTATTACTATTACAATGTTGAAAACACTTGTGCTGCTTCATATTTTTGAGGGAACTTTCTTTTTTTTCATGATTATTTCAGGAATAGGAAGTTTAAAATAACAAATATTTATTTAAAATAGAAATCGTTTGTAACATAAATGTACTGTCACTTTTGAAATTGAATACATCTATGTTGAATAAAAGTATATAATCCCCCCTCCCCATTATTTGTCCATGCTTACCACAGAGTTTTGAGTGGTATTGTATCGTTGTTTCCACCAAAATGTTAATCAGCAAAATATTTTCTACATTAATAACAATACATGATTATTGTTTCTTGAGCAGCTAATCAGCATCCTGGAGTAATGATGCTGAAAATTTAGCTTTGCCATAACAGGAATAAATTTAATTAAATAATTAATATAATTAAAAATATATTAAAACAGAAAATGTTCATTATATATCACAATATTACCGTTTTTACTGTATTTGCGATCAAATAAATGCAGCCCTTGGAGACGTCTTTTAAAAATCTGAATTATTCCAAACTTTTGATCTGTAGTTTATGTATTATATTTATTTATGTATTAGGAACATGATACCTCTCAGTTCCTAAATGAGTAATGCAAATAGGTATTTGTTGTCATTCTGATTATACCATCTGTCTGATATACCACATGAAAGCTGATTAGCCATTGGACACAACAAAGAAACCCTTCCAAAGGCTTTTTAAAAGACCAGGCCCTGTTAGATATACATACCGACTCCAGCTATCCACTTACTCCAACGACACTCTTCTGAAGGATGGGCTTATAAGTGAAACTCATCCAGCCTGTTCTCTGATCGGTCATTGATCTGTAATGTAAGACTTGGGCTAAAGGGAGAGGGGGACCACAAATGACCACCTGCCAGTGCTTTGATTCAGGAAGGGACTGGCCAGCTGGCGGCACCCTGAGACACAATCCTCCTTCAGGCCGCAGCCGATCGATAGGACGGGGGGAATGATGGGGCCGTGCGTGATCTCATCAACAGTGGCCCTCACAACTCACCCTGCCTCCCATTTACAGCCTCGCCAGGCGGCGCCTAAAAATAACCTGCATCTCATCTGCAGGAAGCTTGCAGACACACACTTTCACACACAGTCTCAGGCATACAGAACTCAAGAGATGCAAGACCTGTTTTCAGGTTCAAAGCTGCTAAGAAGACTTTATGATTTTATGAAGCATTTACATGACCATAGATAGATAGATAGATAGTTCCTGTGTGGCTCAGTGGTAGAGCATTGCGTCAGCAGCGCAAAAGGTTGTGGGTTTGATTCCCAGGGAACACACATACTAATGAAAATGTATAACCTGAATGCAACTGTAAGTCACTTTGGATAAAAGCGTCTGCTAAATGCATAAATGTAGATAGATAGATAGACATTTTCCATCAGTATAATAATATAATTAATACAAATTTGATATATCATATATATAAATTATAAATATTTTTCTGAGCAAAAAGTATATTTTATAAATAATTGTATTAAAGTTATTAATGTAATTAAACTGTAATTAATTTAATAACTGTTATTCAATTTAATAATACTAAATTATATATACACACACACACACACACACACACACACACACACACACACACACACACACACAGAGAGAGAGAATAAAAATAATAAAATTAATTTATATATATATTATTAATGATGGATGGATGGATGGATGGATGGATGGATGGATAGAGATAGATAGATAGATAGATAGATAGGGATATTTTTTACATTTAAAAAATATTTTATTATATAATTTTATATACTGTAATGTTTTATTGTAATTATATAATTGTTGAGGTTTATATAAATAAATATTTAAAATTATATTTAAAAAATTTATATTTGAATCTCAAGTTCTAACTAACTCAATCTCAAGTTAGTTACAGCTAGCTAGACTGTAGAAATATTTGTTATCAGCTACCTAATTAATCTGATTTAAATCGAAGAGAAATGTATATATAACTACTGAAGAACTTCTTTGAATATTAAAGTTTGTAACTGCAACAGTAACACAAAAATGCATGCTAAGCCGGACTGGTCACTGTTTTAGCCAAGCGTCTGTATATGTGTGCTTAAATATGATTCTGGTCTTGCTTGACTTTGTAAACCTAAAATTAACTACACAAAACATATTAAATTATTACCCAGAGTCCAGAGTAGTTTCTAAGCATCCCTGCTGACATTGATCTAAGCGTACGAATGCTCACATTATCTGAGCGCGGCCGTTTGCTGAATGTAGGCTAATGCCTCCTGACACCTTTAAGTAACCATAAAGGCAAAGCTGGCACTCGTGAAATGGATCCTGAAGAGCCCTGTTGACATAAGCATTAATATGAGCGTGTGCAGTGAGGGACAAAACAATGGTCTCCACTAAAGATGTAAATGTTTCCTCAGAGGACGTTTGTCATCTCCTTGTTGATAAATGGACCTGTCCGATTCCAAACATGGCATTTGGCACTGTCGCATATAACAGCAGAAGATTCATAATGACTTAATTATGCTTGTGCTTATCAAGGTACTTCTGCAAACAGAACATCTTCAATCCAAGTTTTAGCGGAGATGCTTGCCGCAGCTCATTTAAAGGTGCTAAAGGTACCGAGTAGCATGCATTTCAGGTCTGATAAACCAGGCACCGGCAATATAGCAGATATGACATAACGCCAATTAAGAAATCACGCTCTCGCACAAAGGCCCTGGCATATTTTTACAAGCCGGAGGCAAATGAAGCACTCCAAGTGTTCCTGTCCCTCCTGAGCTGCAGTGCTAATCTTATGCTCGCACTTATAGGGGAAAGCAATGTAATTAGCAATAAACCAGCTCTCTGATGTGTGTGGGTCAATCAGCACTAGACCATTTGAAGCTAGTTTTACTGTTGGAGGAAGAAAGCGCTTGCTAAGAATGTGCACTGAGCGTAATTTCTTGCCAATAATGTGACTTTTGCAAGCTAAACCGGCAATTTTAGCATTTTGTTTTGCACCCTGTTCACCCTATATAAATATAAATTAGAACAAAAATATATAGTAATAATATAGAAAAAAATGAATTTTGAAATATAGACATTTATTTTATTATACATAGTTTAATATTTAATATAATTTAATATAAAAATATATACAAATACTAAATATAAATGTAGAAATAAAATATATATTCATATTCAAACATACATATTCATACATTTATATAATAAAATAAAAACATATATGCATTTAGAAATATATAAATACATTTTTTTAAATAATATAAATACTTATGTAAAAATATTATATTATTAATGTAATATATAAATTATATATAAAGACAGAAAGAGTGTGTGTGTGTGTGAGAGAGAGAGTAATTATAAAAAAATAAAAAGCAAAAAACAATATAGACAGTCAGTTAATAATAATACAAAATGTTTTTCAATATAATGAACAAAATGAGAACTTGCAGTTCAGTAAATGAATCAGATTTACATTTTGATTAATTTGGTTCGTCCAAGAATCAGACTACACGTGAGTTGTATGTTTCTGATTCAAAAGAATAACTTGTTCATGAATCAGACTACATTGGTCACACTGCATGTTTTTGATTCACTAAATATTAAAGAATCGCTCATCAGAATCAGTCGTTCATGAATAAGATTGCACTGGTCACGCTGTATGTTTCTGATTCACTTCTAAGAACCAGCTGAGAGTCATTTATGTGCAGTGAGCTGTTGATAACAGACTTCTGGTACCATGTCTTTGCATTGTTTCAGGCAGTTCAGCACAATACAGTCACAGTGCCAATATAGTGGCGTGTTAAAAACCCCGGGTTAGAGGTCACTGTATGGGTACAGAGCCCCAGTCAGACGCTTCATCAGCAAAACTATGTCAGGCGTGCAACAGTGCTTTGTGTGCTCCGTAACCTCGCACCTCGCCAGTGTTCTCTGCACACTCGTTGCATGCGTCAAGGCCTTTGTCACTGTAGTTGTCAGAGGGAGTTCATTTGAATATGAATTAATGTTGACATTTTCCCTCGGAAAAACACTAAAGGAGTAGGCGCTTTGCTATCAGCACGTCGTATTAATCCACAAAAAATTGTGCAAGGGCTAAATCAGGATTTACAAAAGAAGAAACATTAGCGGTGGTGCCTCGAAAAGTCAATCCAATATATTTTCCATTGATTCGAATGCTTGAACCGTGCAGCGATGCTTCTTGAAGGAAAATAAAGGACGGGGTGCTAGAGATAATCTGAGCGACAATGCCAAAGCGCTGAACGGGATCCACTATCTAGCTTTAACAGGATTTGGTTGTTTATGTGTGTATGGCTTGCCTTACGGGCCACAGTCTGGCAATGCAAACTAATCTTATCGAGATCCACCAATTTTCATTAAAGCACTCATAGAGCATTAAGTCTCAGCGTGAATCCATTGATAGCAGGGGAGCGAAGGGGGTGTAGCTCATTTTAACTGAGGGTTAACAGCTTGTTACCATACAAGGGGCGGCTGTCTGCCCTGAGGATGGGACGACCTGTTGTGGCACGAGGCAGCGGGCCTAATCCTCATAATGAGAGCCGCAAAGACAAAAGCATTAAAGCATGGAGCAAAATAAGGATAATGGGTGAAAAAACTAGGAGACGTTGCTTAATGAGCTAAAGGGAAATGTTTTTCAGAAAACTTGATGTGCGGATCTATGATCACAAGTCAGCTTTAACAATGTAAACAACACATCCCCAACCAATTTTCCTAAATCGGAGACGGCAGACAGCGCAGTGCTCTGACATGTTGCATGGCCGCAATTATTAGGGATGGAATTGTGAATAATGACTCAGATTCATTAAAGGTTCCATTAATGATCGTGTTACAGAAAAAGTATTACGGAAAACCAATTTTGCTACCAAATGATGTTATAATTTCAAGAAATACAATTTTATTTTAATTAAACTGATTAGATCAATAAATGAAATTTACTTTTTTAATGTTTAATGAAGTTTTAATGTCTATACGGCCTAAATTAATTCCACTTATTGGCCTTAATATTAAACAATAATATAAAAATGAACATTTATGGTAACATATTTCCTCAATTGATTTTTGAAAATACATTGATTGGTTCATTGGATGAAATTACAATATAAACTAGAAAAAACTCAAACAAAAGTAAAAAAAGAAAAAGAAAAGAAAAATAATTAATGAGCAACCAATTGATTGACAAAATACAAAAAGAATGTTCTTAGAAAAATAAATAAAATCTATTTATGCTTTTAACACTGTAACATAATTTTTTAAGTTATAAATAATGAAATACTATTTCAGCCTATTTCAAAACTCTCTTTTTTAATTCAATGTGTTGCTCTTTCTGTGTAATTGAAAATAGTTGCAAAGAAAATCAAACACCACTCTTTTCCTAGTGTACAGTAAATATTTTGTAAAAAAAAGTACTTTATTTGAGTCCTTTGGTCTCATTTGTCATCCTTAAGTTGTCTAGTTGTTTGTTTTTAGCATCGCATGGCTTTCGGCCACCCTGAACATTAAACATTAGCATCAGCCATTAAAAACCCATTTTGGTCAACCAATAGTCATTGTCTGATCTTATCCTTTCTTCCGCTGTCCCATAAAGGAAAAACGCCCATTACAATAAATAATGGGATTATACAAATTCATGAAGACACCAGAGATACCGGCTCCATATCTTACCTGCATGAGTCAGTACGCTCTAAAACGCATCCAGATTAACTGTGTAGCCCAAATTTTGAGTGAGAAATTGACAACTGCACCCCCCCTATCAGCATGAACATGGTACCATCATGAAGATTCTCCCCGGTGTCCTACTCTCTCCTCCTTTTGCTTTGCATTACAAAGGGCAGGATCAAAGGGCTCGGGTTGGGTAAGCTGGCAGTGAACATCCCTCTACAGCGAGCCATTGTGTTGTTATGCAGCGCACATTCGACACAGTGCAACAGGCCTGGTGTGGGGAGATTCCCAGCGCTGCTCTGATGCATTCGATGTGGCTTTTAGTTTTGGCTAGTTTTTGACCAAAAGGCGAGGGATTTTTGGCTTGTACTGTGGTGATTGTGCAAAATTCTTTGGCGGTTTGCTTTCATGCAAGTCTTAAATATCTCTGTAACTCTAGAAACAAGAAACGATCGTTATTTCTAAAACTGAATGCTGCTCTGTCTGTGTGGGTTATGATATTGGAAGAGGTGGACAGAGAAGTCTCAGCTTAAAGAAAAGCTGATTTTACATTCAAATCAGCAGCATTTTCCCGTGTAGACGTCATGTGCGAACATAATGCCCATTTTCTAATAATAGTCTCTATAGCTGGCGATGTGGAATCTAAACATATTCCTAATACCATCTGCAAACATGGTACATTTTAAGACTATAATTTGGTAAGTTTGGATGACACATTCAAATAATATATATATATTTTTAAAAACACGTCTAGTCACTGCTGCACAGGTACACCATGTTTGGAGTCAGTAAGATTTAGCTAATAGTCTTCTTGAGCAAATATGCATTAAATTGATCAAAAGTGACAGTAAAAAGTAGCTAAAAGGTAGCTAAAAGCTTTTACATTAACCTAAAAGACCTCCACATACAACATTTAAATACTTTTTAAATGCGATTTAACATTTGTATGGCCCCTGAACTTTGAAAAGTGTTTTCCGGACACACTTGATCTATTGCGTAGTGGTGTGATCCTGATGTAAAATTTCTAGTGAAACTGGCCACATTTTGGGCAATTTTCACTTACATTTATGCATTTAGCAGACGCTTTTATCCAAAGCGACTTACAGTGCATTCTGGCTATACGTTTTTTTATCAGTATGTGTGTTCCCTGGGAATTGAACCCACAACCTTTTGCGCTGCTAATGCAATGCTCTACCACTGAGCCACAGAAACATTGGTTGATTAACAGAATCTGTCAATTCCAAAATCTACAGACATCCTTGACAGTAAAACTTTTCTATTTACAATACTTCATTGAGAGCATCTTCACACACACTTAGCCACAAATGCAAACAAATTCCTTTCTTCTCAGTACAACAGTATTTTGATTTGACCACATACTGCTTATGTTGCTGTAGTTCAACCCATCCCCTCATACCATCGACACACACCCGTAACGGTATAAAAATGAACAAATCCGCTGAAACAACTGCAAGCGGACGCACCTCAAGGAAGCGCCGAGCTGCCGTTTTCATACTCCCTCCATCTCAGGGAAGCGCGACAGCCCCCACCTTCCCTTCCACGGTGAGTTCATTGGGTTCAGTCCATTAAGGCAGAGCTGCTATAGTCTACTTACTGTGGCCATTTTGAGTTATTGCAAATCATTTACAGCCAACTTTTGCATTGTCTTTAGAGTGGACTGAAGATGCAAGATGGAGTCCAGACATCTCAAGACTCCCACTCTTGGACCCGTTTACTCATGCTGACCATTCTCTGTTCCGGTATGTGATTAACATGCCTGCTAATGGAGGACGGTGAGTCACGCTTTCGGATGGCAATGCTAGCCTATTGTTCTCCAGGCACGTGGGTAATGTTTCAACCTCCGAGGAATGAGTATGAGAGTCTGAGCCAAGAGTGAAAGCGAAACCTTGGGATTTGAGATGGGGAGGACGATCTTTTCACACCTGCTTGAGTTTGCGGCTCCACATGTGCTGTGATTCATATGACTCATAATTTGATTAATTAGAATTAGATGATTAAATACCTAAAAGCCCAGAGCATGAAGCCTTTAAAGAGAGCTGGATAAATAGATACTGTATATTTTGTATCTTTAATGCTTTTAAAGACATCTGTCTCTCACACACAAAAATAAATGAAAGAGTAACGACAACAATTTAGTTGATTTCGAATTAACATAGCTAAACATATGTAAGTACACACAAACTAACTTAAAGATGGTCTCATTTCAACTATTACTCACTCCCACTGGTATTTCTAGCAATGCATCCCAAAATAACTTCCGACCCAAATAGCTCTCCCATGCTAAAACAAAGACAAACCTCCTTATGCCACAATAACTGGTGAGTCTGTACAGGCTCTTTTAAAGAAAAACTGGGAGAACCGATGCTCTCTGTTTCTTCTGTTAAGAAGAATGAAAATAAAAAGATTATACACACACACACACACATATATATATATTTGATAGATTAATGAAATGTAACTGACTGTAACTTTAATTTTGGAAATTCATACAAATGTGCTGTATGAATATATTGATGAATAGACTTTCACTTTAGTTCTTATGTCGTTGTAAAGTGTATTAATATGGATACAAAGCAGTTTAAAGTAAAACTAATTTCAGTAAACAAGTAGGCAGCATAAATAAAAATGAAGCTGTATATATCTCAACAAAATAGCAAAAAGGAGAAAAATTTATAAATGTATTTTTAAAGCTACCAAAATGACATTAAAATTATACTTACTTTAATTGAGTTTTAGATTATATACATTTTTGTTCTTTCTGTTGACTTGACATACTCAAGATTTATTGTTATAGTTTATTAAATCCACAAATACAGCTTGAAAATCTCTTTTCTACAAGATCAAACTTATGATTTTCCACTAGCAGACAACAAACATGCTTCCAAACATCAATGATTTTCTTAGATTTAAATATTAATATCCAATGCCTCATTCAATATTTTTCAAGTTTCTTTTTTGTGGGCGTATAATTAAGATACAAAACACGCTGCCAGTGTTGTGCAATCTCGACATGAACCAATTCAGCTTGACTGATGTCCATCCAAATTTGGACAGTGCTTTGCCAGCCTTCCTTTCACTTCCTCCAGTGAGCAGCAACTGCAAAGCAGTCAGAAAGAAAGAATGCGTTTGCCTGCTTCAGCATTGGGATGGGGAGGTGGTG
Organism: Gymnocypris eckloni scoliostomus; assembly: GCA_027564155.1. Lineage (NCBI taxonomy): Eukaryota > Metazoa > Chordata > Actinopteri > Cypriniformes > Cyprinidae > Gymnocypris > Gymnocypris eckloni. The sequence continues at coordinate 12,927,023 of CM050416.1, read as the reverse complement.
AGACTGGGTATTGCTGTATCCAGGTGTTACAATGCAGGCCAGTACTGGAGCCAGGCCAGGTCATGTGGAACTCAGACAACGGTAACTTGGAGCATATGAAAATACAGCTGGCTTTGCATATATGCCATGGCTGAGTAAGTCACATACGCACACACATGCGCCACAGACACTGAGGCAGTAGAAGTGCTGAGCTCAGCGATGTTTCGTGGAGAAATCCCTCATCTGACACTCAAATGCATGCACAAATGCAAACTTGCATGTGCATGCACACAGCACGATGGTCTTTCATATGTGCTTTTGCAAAAGCGTTCATGTTATAATATGCAAAGGTCTTATTATTGTAAAAGAATTGAGCAATGCATGCTTTTGTGCATAATTGATTCAAAATCAATCCATGTGAAACAAAAAAAGATGACTTTCACTCCTTTGCAAAATATCGTCCAACTCATCTCTCTGTGCAGCAATGGATGGAGTGATTGATTGAAGCGTGCATAAACCTTGATAAACAACGCCTCTTGTCGCTTTAAGTTTCATGACCCATTTTGAGGCCGAATCGTTGCTGGCGGTGATTGATGGCTTCAGATGAAAAAGAGAAGAAAAGCAATGTGATGTTTACAGAGAGAATATTGTCCTTCATTGTATCTCTCAAGGTCTGTTGGAAGATTTTCTCTGGAGGTATCGCAGGAGACGCTGGCTGTGAGATTCCATGCATACAGTGACCGATGAGGAGAACGACGCCAAAACAAACAAGTGCGATAGCTGTAACAAAACGTTGTTTCTTATTTATTTAATAATTCTGCTGTCAATGGCAAACAATGTGATAACAAATGAGGGCCGTTCCAGGTGGCACAGAGCAAGAATGAATGATGCATTTATATAGCGCTTTATTGTGTATTGTTGTAGACCCAAAGTGCTTCACAATCATGTGTCCAGCATCCACTTGGATGATGCGACGGCTGCCACAGGACAACGGCGGAGAGGAGAGAGAGTCATAGAGCCAATCAACTTGATGGGGATAATTAGGAGGCCATGATTGACCAGGGCCAGTGGTGCGAATTTGGCCAGGACACCGGAGTTACACCCCTACTCTTTACGAGAAGTGCCATGGGATTTTAATCACCACAGAGAGTCAAGACCTCGGTTTAACGTCTCATCCAACAGACAATGCTTGTTGACAGTAAAGTGTCCCCGTCACTATACTGGGGCGTTAGGACCCTCACAGACCACGTGGTGAGCACCCCCTGCTGGCCTCACTAACACCTCTTCCAGCAGCAACCTAGTTTTCTCAGGAGTCTCCCATCCAGGTACTGACCAGCTCAGCCCTGCTTAGCTTCAGTGGGCAACCAGTCTTGGGCTGCAGGGTGATATGGCTGCCAAGAGCAAGAGAGGTCAGAATATCCCTATGAAATCTGAGAGATACTTTTCATAATTCAAGGGTTCACAAGCCATTATGTGTCATCTTGCACCGATAAATTGTGCGCAATACTGTTTCTGAAAAAAGTATCTTACCAAGGCTTTATTCATTTGATAAAAAATTCAAAAAAACTGTAATATTGCAAATATTATAACAATTTACACATTTTACAATGCAATTTATTCCTGTGATGATAAAGCTGAATTTTCAGCATCATTACTCCAGTCTTCAGTGTCACATGATCCTTCAGAAATCATTATAATATACTGATTTGCTGCTCAAGAAACAGTTCTTAATGTTATTATCAGTGTTGAAAACCGTTGTGCTGCTTAATACTTTTGTGGAAACAGTGATGCATTTTGTAGGATTTTTTGATGAACAGAAAGTTTTAACGAACATCAATTATCTGAAATAGAACATTAACAATGTAAAAGTCTTTACTGTCACTTTTGATAAATTTAATGAATCCTTTCATGAGTATTCTGACCCCAAACTTTTGAACGGTAGTGCAAAGTAACTAGGGTTCATTTAGATTCCACGTTGACTTGAAAAGACTAATCTTCCTGAAACTTTCCACATGAAGGTGAGACTATTTGCATTTCTTATGCACGTTCTTGCCGGTCCAATCATTCCGTGCCCTGCGCCGCCTTGTAAAAGTTTTACATTCTATCTTAAATGAGGGGAAAATCGCTGTCAAGCTGTGTGCGCGAGTGAAAAAAAGCACTCGGTTCTACTCGGCCTGTTAATCAAAGCCTTGAGTGCCAGCGCTGTTTCTCCAGTCTGCACTAGATTCGGGACTCATACATAAAGATGCTCCACTTCACTCCTTTCCCCCCGCAACGCAGCTCTGGGTGCTGACACTTACTCCAGAGGCCTTCGACAAATGAGTGCACCATCTCCCGTCTCCTCTTTCATCAGACGCTAACCTTTTCATCACCCTTCAATGTGGCAGCCATCATGGGCAATCATCTGGCCCCAGTCAGATTAATGATCTCAACGCCTAGAGTGGGTTGCATACTCACTGCTGTAGTCCAGGAGTCTAATTGGATTGCTAGGGGTCAGTATGAGTATTGTTACAGGGTGACCCTGACAGTTGCACTTGAGCTCGGCAGTGGGAAGACTGTTGTCATTGTTAAGATAAGAGTCATATGCGACTACATAATGCAAGTGCATGCCAGTTTGTGATGCAAAGGACGGGTGGAAAGTGTTAGATTCTCTGACAAATATGTCACTGGTGATGGGGGAGCCATGGTCTATGAATTACTGGTCACGATGCAGTGGGAGTCTGAATCCAGCCCAATTCAACAACCCAACACTACCTGTCCTTTATAGAGCCATCAATGAACCATAGAATGGATAAACAGAGGTCAAACTGACCTGATTAAGGTAATATATACATATACATAGTACCCTTCAAGTTTGGAATCTGTTTTTTTATTAATACTTTTATTCAGCAATGGTGCATTAAATTGATTAAAACTGACATTAAAGTCTACTAATTAAATTAAATACTGTTCTTTGGAAAAATGAAATGTGTCATGGTTTCCACAAAATATTAAGCAGCAACTGTTTTTATCAATAAGAAATATTTCTTAATGTTTCACCAAATCAGCATAATAGAATGGTTTGTGAAAGATCACGTGACACTGAATTACAGCAGCACATTTTGCATTACCATCACAGGAATAAATAGATTTTTTTAAATCTATTAATATAGACAACAGTTAATTCCAGTTAATTTGTTAAAATATATACACATTTTTATTGTCTTGATCAAATAAATGTAGCTAATAATTTGAAATAATACTAAATTGCAATTAATTGTATATGGGTAGTTCAAAACATTTGTGCATCATCAAATTTGTCAAATGTTTCATTACCCTGACAATAATAATAAAAAAACAGGATGTATTTACTTTGATGAACACCACTGAATCCAATACAGGTCACGTTAACACCCTTTATGCATTCCTGTAGGCTTTTTTTAGGGGTCGTGCATTCCAGGGTTAAAAACAAAATGTATGTCACAAGCTTGCAAATCTGCCTACCGAATATTATTGAAAACGGGTGTTGCACAATCACTGAACAATCAGATGATGAAGAGCATGTCATGCAAGAGTGGAATGCAACCACATTCTTAAGCAATCTTGAGAAAGCGCCATATGTCTGCTTCGCGGGAGTCAAGATTACTGATGAAACAGGCTCTGTTTTTTACACCTGACATCCACCCGCAGAAGTGAACCTGTCAGAAGGTACAGCGAGACATCTCGGCTGAGGCACTAATGATATCTCTGTATATTTAAAGATGCTTCACCTCTTATAAGGTTCCCACGTCGGGCCCATTTCTCGCTCGAGTCGACTGTCTTAAAGAAGTAGCCATGCGCTCTGCATGACAACTATATTGCAATAACTCCCAGAATTGACTCATGCGATGGAGAGCGCTATCGCTTTGTCATTTTCAATTACTGATGCTTGTCAGTAGCAATGGGATCAGTGCACTGATGTTATCTCAAGCAACCAGATAATTTCAGCTCCATTACATGGCGTGTTATCCAAAAATCTGTCGCTGGTTTCGATGATAAATGAGGACTGTGATGTAGTTAATATGAGCCAGCACATCTGATAATGTAGAGGACTCAATCTCAGGGCCGTGCAATCAAGCGAAAAGTGGGAATGGAATCTCTAAAGGGTGCGAATGGAATCTCTAAAGGGTGCGAATGGACCCATTTACGGATGCATATTGGTTCGGAATAAGCACTGGCTAATGGTGTCTCAATAACATTAGGTGGTTGTGGATGCTCTAAAAAGTCTCTTTTGTGTAACATTTTAGTACTGAAAACAAGTCAGCCCGAGGACAGCCAGTCTAATTTTCTTCTCCAAGTGAGCCACATGCACTAAACAACTAGTCCATAAATTATTCTTAAGAGGAAGAACTCTGTGTATTTTACAAAATGATCCATATGGTCTGACTGCCAGCATGAAGACGTGGCCCATGGAGCCGTGTGATCCGGAAACCTCTTTAAGATTTCACGGTGATGTGGCTGGGTTTGGCTCTCTCCGGCGGGCTGACTTGTACACGGAAGAAGGCAGCTGTGGCGCTGAGAGAATTACATAACACACATTTCAGCAGTCATCGCCTACAGTAATGGGAATCCGCTCGGATCCATGGGCCTAAATGAGGAGGCGGATATGTGAGAACTTGTGGCCACTGCCTGGATTGGCCCGAGCTTGGGTTGAAGACGGTTTTGTGGCATGCAAAACTCCGTTTCGATGCAACCAAGAATGGGGAAGTATATGGAAATACGGTTTCTTTTTCTTTCTGGATTCCCGGCAACCAGGGTTTCAGAGTGGCAGAGACTGCAGCACGGAATATGCATGCTTGGCACTTTTGCTCAATACCTCCTGTCAATCCTCATAAGCATGCAACTACAGGAGCCGGGCTGCAGTTTGAGACATGAGGCTGTGACATAGGATAGATTTCAGAGGGGGAACGAGAAACATGGCATGTTTTTGGTCGTTTTGCATGGAGGTTTGCCTGCAGTGAAAAAGATTAGGTGCTGAAACATTTTTCACTCAGAAATTGCTATTAAATTTTACAAAGAAACAGCAAGTAACAGATCGAATTAAAAAGCAAAATGTTGACGTATTTTCTTGTAAAAGCCACTCCAATTATTTACAACTTTGAAAAAATGTAAGACTTAATTTATTCAACCGATTCATTCAGTAAAGCCACTATACTGTGTGTTGCAATGGTTCTGCAGTAGCTTTGTTTCTAACTATTTTTGTTGGCAGAGAAAACAAAAAGACCAAGTTATTTATTTATTTATTTTTTGGTCGTTTTTCTTTTGGCTTTGCATCAAAGTTTGGCTAAACACAATATAAGTAATTTTCATAAAGAAATAGTTAGTTATTTTAAAAAATCATCAGAAATAGATTATTGAATATATCCTATATTTAATACAACTAAATATTTTCTTGTAAAACATACTATAATACTCGTTATTTACAACTTTGAACAAATATTTTGGGAGGTATTGGTTAAACAGGGTTGGTTTATTCTTAGACTTTTCACTCAACTTTTCCTTGGGGCATTTAGTCAAGAAAGCAACGTAATGACTTTAGAGAAGCGTTCCTGTAAGTAGTTGACACCGTGAAACACACAATGTGCTGCCGTAGCACAGTACATTAGGCTCTTTGGAGAGTCATTACAGTATCAGTTACAGAGTTTGCCCTGGCCTGAGGGTGCAAGAGAAAAAACGTCTGTCTGTGGTGGATCAGAGCGCGCAAAGATACAAAACTACCAAAAATATTTCTTAACCACATCCTGATGTGGAAATACAAGAGCCTCTTAAAATGAAGGGGTCAAACATCCTCTATGTGATTATAGTATTAGCACATAAATGAGTAAATGTAGTAAAGACCTTTCAAAGAACTATAAGTGTAATTTTCCTTTTGTGCTTGTCAGTCAGACTTCTAATGCTTATTAGTAGTTCATTGCTTGCCATATGACAAATCATGTAAGAACAGCTGGGAAGCACCATTAACTAGCACCATTAAATGACTGAAACCTCATGCTGTGAGAAAAGTACTATTTTTGATATCTACATCCATTAACATTTTTCCTTAATCTCATAAAGCAGTGCTACTTATTAGAGCTGGGTAATGTGCAATGGTGTGCTAATATATTAGTGGGCAGGACTATTTAACATTATGTGATTAAGAAAATACAGAACGGGACATAACAGAGCAATTCAAACTCACTGTTTTGAGTGAGTGATATCAGAATTATCATGTTATGAATGATCTTATCTTTTGATTCGCATCAATCAGTTTTCAAATTTTAGTATTGAAAATGTTCAGTGATAATTTCTGCTGATTACATTGATTCACCAGTAGATGGTGACAAGCGACTGTATGAGTGACTCATTCAACTGATTCTTTTAAAAATAGATCCATTCAGGAGCGAACAAGTGATTGTCTTATGAGTGAGTCAATGAATCATTCACTCAAACAACTTGTTTAAAAACTCTTGATTCATTCAGGAGCGAACAAGTGATTGTCTTATGAGTGAGTCAATGAATCATTCACTCAAACAACTTGTTTAAAAACTCTTGATTCATTCAGGAGCGAACAAGTGATTGTCTTATGAGTGAGTCAATGAATCATTCACTCAAACAACTTGTTTAAAAACTCTTGATTCATTCAGGAGCGAACAAGTGATTGTCTTATGAGTGAGTCAATGAATCATTCACTCAAACAACTTGTTTAAAAACTCTTGATTCATTCAGGAGCGAACAAGTGATTGTCTTATGAGTGAGTCAATGAATCATTCACTCAAACAACTTGTTTAAAACTCTTGATTCATTCAGGAGCGAACAAGTGATTGTCTTATGAGTGAGTCAATGAATCATTCACTCAAACAACTTGTTTAAAAACTCTTGATTCATTCAGGAGGGAACAAGTGATTGTCTTATGAGTGAGTCAATGAATCATTCACTCAAACAACTTGTTTAAAAACTCTTGATTCATTCAGGAGCGAACAAGTGATTGTCTTATGAGTGAGTCAATGAATCATTCACTCAAACAACTTGTTTAAAAACTCTTGATTCATTCAGGAGCGAACAAGTGATTGTCTTATGAGTGAGTCAATGAATCATTCACTCAAACAACTTGTTTAAAAACTCTTGATTCATTCAGGAGCGAACAAGTGATTGTCTTAATGAGCGAGTCAATTAATAATTCACTCAAATGATTTGTTCAAAAACACTGAATAATTCAGTAACGTCACTACTGTGTTGCAACTGTTCTGCAGTGGCTTTGTTTCAAAATATTTTTGTCTGACAAAAAATAAAACTGTCAATATTGTTTCTAAAATGTAACTTAATAAATATACTTAATTATTATGAAAATACCAGAGATGGCTTGAATAACACAGATAACCTATACATTGTTGTAGTCGAGTGTTTATTTTATCATTCAAAATGTTTATATCTTCTGTTTACTCAGTTACAGCAATAACAACGCTTTTATCCATATCCCTGGAGCTTCATGAGTTCCGCTGCTTCTGTGACTGGATCTGTGGATTTTCTGAGCGAGGGCGCCCTCTGGCGTCCAGTATGAATGAAAAACATCATCTCCCGGTTTCACAGACAAGGCTTGAGCCTAGTCTTAGACTAAAATGTAACTCTTAGTTGTTTTAACTGAAATAAACTTGCACTGACTGATCCTAAAATATATCAGTGACTTTGTTTTGTCTCAAGATGCAGTAATTTCTTTTCTAAGCATGTTTATAAAAATTACTTAAATGTCCTAATTGAACTATGGCTTAATCATGGCTTAGTCTAAGCCCTGTCTGTGAAACCGGGCCAGTGTGTTTAGTACTAATGGCTAATCCAATTTTTAATCAGTATTTATTTTTATAATTATCGGTTACTGGTACCATTTTAAAAGTATAGATTTGGCACCGGTATCGGAAAAAAACAATCGATACTCAACCCTACTGACCTGCTGTATAAAAGCATATTCACACTATAGCAATCATGCTGTTTTTTATTTTTATGTTATTTAGTATGTATTTTTTTTACAAGATTCTGGTCAAATCCTCCACCTCTAATACCTATTATTATGGTTAAATAGTGGGAAACATCTCATAAAGGCAATTCTTTTTCTTGTCCCGCATGCACCACAACATGTTATTGCAGCTGCAAGCAATATTTCAATACCAAGTCTAAAAATATCAGACATTTGAAAGGAAAGCAATGAGAACAAAAGACATTTCAAGTTCCCCTAAGTCCCAAAATAGATGTTATGAGACAAAAGCACTCCAGACTAGTCTGATATGCCCCTGTATCCCATGAGTTCCAGAATGGTCATTCGGTTTCGATGGGAACAGACGCCAATCTATTCTCTGTTCCAATATTGCAGTTACCCTTCTCCACAGGAGTAGGTGAGTCACACTGACAGTCTCTTCAAGGTGAGATTTTTTTGGATATCCTCTGTCATGGCTGTAGGGCATGTGATGGTTGATGGAGTGGCTTCGGGCAAGAAACCTTTGTTCTATATTGAATCTTGCGACTACACAATCCCTCCACAACACTTTTCAATAGCTTCTCACTTAACATAGCTGGATACTTGAGCTGTGCATAAAAAAATGAATTTGATTTTTCTAGTAATATAATATTCATCACCTTAAATGGCCTCTGAGGTCTTCAAGTGCAACGTGTCAATATGATGACTGAAATTTCGCTTTGCTAAAGTCAGGATGTTTTTACACAGTCTCACACATCATCACCATCCGCATTCAGCCAGTTCTAAAAACAACCAGAAGCTTAACCTGAGGTGAAAAGCTGCAACGTCTAGAGAATAAGAAGTCTTGAAGGCCTATCAAAGCTTGGAAGAAGGTCTCTACTCTTCTGGCCTATTTCTTTACTAGAGATTATACGGCTGTGAGAGATATTCGCTGCTCTGGAGGAAGAAGTCTGGCCTTTAGGATCACTTAGCACTATAGAGCACCAAGGGCACAGCAACTCTATTGAGGTCAAATGTCAGTCTTTTAGCATTTCTTATTCATACAAACCATTGCACGTCAATAGCAAAGCCAAACACTGGCTTTCAAGCTCCTACACACACACTTTCTACTATACCACAACACATTGCAGTCATATCTATGAACTTTCTACAAGATTAGAATTTTTAAGTGCACATTTTAGTTTCTGTAAATGGTTACCATTCAACAGTTTTAATAACCTTTGGCTTCTTTGCATTTCGATTAATGCTGATAAGTGGATTTATAAAAGTACTAATTTTAATTATTATAATTATGCATGTGCATTAGCGCATTAAATTTAGACACTCTTGCATATATCCATTTTCAAAATGACCAATACTGCACGACCACCTATCAAAACTCAAGGTTAGAGGCATAATGACCAAATAATCCAGGCAACAAACCATAGTGCCAAAACAGCACCATTGCATGCACATGCTTTAACTTCTCATATTGAGAAAATTGCATGACAGTGAAATCACAACCCATAGGTTAATAAAAATGGCCAAGCAATCTAAAAATCAATGCACGTTGAGAAGGCAATGCACCGGCATCAATGGAAGGACCACGCGTTGCCCCTTCAGCACTGCGGAGAGCTCAACTCTGCGCAAAGCATTCCTCATCCATGCGCCCGCGACGCACCACAGTCATTACTCACATGTGCACAGTGCAAACCAATTCTGTTCTCCAAATTAATTTCATAAATCTCAAATCGTTATGGATGCACGCCGGTGCACAAACCAGCGTCCATGTGGATGTCAGTGTGCTTTGTCCACGCGCCGCATGGCTCCATCCTCGTGGACGGAAAAAAAGTGTAATTTACATGAAAATGAGTTGATTATACATAAAACTCTTCACAGTTGCATAGATGTACGCACTGTATACTTCTGTCATGCACGTTTAACTGTCAGACACATCACGAGTCAATCCTGCGCGTGCATTTATATATAATGCAGCAGAGTCGAGAGTCTGTGCAATGCCGATGGGACTCAAAAAACACTGATAGGACAGATGTAGATCTATTATTCAAAGAGCCTCTGTTTGTATTATTCAGATCTTAATTTCCCAGCATGTTTAGCTTCATTGCACTTGGTCGCAAGAAGTATGCGGTATGGCATTAAAACAACACATTTCTACCACATGGTATTTTTAAATGCATATGCAATAGTATGCAGAGTTGCAATAAATATTGTTTGTCGCGTCTTAATAAGTTGGGCTCACACGCAGGAGCGCACTGACAAGCGAAGAAAAAAAAGTTGGATAAATTGCAAAAGCAGAGAAAAAGCAATTCACCTGCTGCCAGTTTTCCTCGAGAGACGGCATCGCGGAGAAGTAGCCAGTGTCATGAACAAGTTGAAGTTCTTGAAAAATACTGTAATTGGCCAGAACATCCATGTTTGTGCAGCTAAACGGTGCGTTTGAGAGACTTTGATTCTCTGCGCGAGGAATCCGCGTTCGCTTCAGCGCGAGCGACTGAAACATTCAGATCAATCACGCAATCCGGAACGTTTCAGTTCACTATGGATACTAAAATGTGTTTATAAGAAAAGCATCCATCCATGCAGGTTTGTTTTCTTTCCTCACAATGTTTCTGGACGGGGAGCAGCAGGAGGCACAGTAGCGCACAGGTTACTGTGTCAGTCAGTGTGTGGAGCCAGCGTAGCGTCTGCGGATGCTCGCGAATCGAGGGGGCGTGTTATTCTGTCAATCAACTTCGTGCGTAACCATATAAGGAAAAAAGGGACGACAACTTTGGTGGTGATTTAGAAAGGCGAGGCTAAACTCGCATAGTGGGAGGAGTTCGAAGCTGTAGTGGATCTCCGCTTGGTTCTCTGAATTGTCACTCACAACATACATGCCTTTGAAAGCGGACTATTTTTAGACCCCTATATAACGTGCGAATCAGCGTTCGAGCCTCATTCGAAGCTAGAGCTTCCAGAGATACAACGTGGTGGCTTGTGTCTGCTCAACATCCCACAGTGGCAAAAATACACATTTAAACACACACGACACTTTACACATAACAACTAAAGCAAATTCTGACCATAAACCGTGCTCGCAATAGCACGGTTAAAACGGCTGTCACTGTTACTGTCATAGTGAAAAAAGGTTTGCTCATGCAATTAATTTTTCATTTGTTGTATTTGCTCAAATGACATTTAAGTGGCATTTAAAGTGAAGCACACAAACGGACATAAGTACACATATCTGTTTGATAAAAGTTAAAAACGTCCTTAACATGAACTACAATTTTCATTAATTCAAAATGTCTTAAGGTAAAAATCTTTACATGATACTTGTTTCTTCAAGATACTTCAAAGACTACCAATGTTATGATACTTGTTTGTAATTGCTATCTATCTATCTATCTATCTATCTATCTATCTATCTATCTATCTATCTATCTATCTATCTATCTATCTATCTATCTATCTATCTATCTATCTATCTATCTATCTATCTATCTATCTATCTATCTATCTATCTATCTATCTATCTTTAATCTGTCTGTCTGTCTGACTGTCTTTAGCTGTATATCTAGCTGTCTGTTTACTTGTCTATCATGCACTGTGTAACCCTGACTTTTGATTTGCTATGTTCAGCTTAACTCGCATGTTATTTACATGGAAATCAGATGGCATATACGCTTGAGTACCTCTTTGAACTATAAGTACTCCTCAGCCATCTCACAACATCCCTGACCTGGTGTCATGCATGTAATTAGATAAGTGGAACCTATAAACTGTGAGAGGCTCTGAAAGGAAAATCTTGACCAAATCTGTTCGCTCTTTCGCTTCAGCTGGAAAGAAAAGAGGGGGGGAATCGTGGAATAGGCTTTAGTTGTTATGGCTCATTTGATTTGAATTATTCATATTCTTCACCAGATGACACTTTGGCTCTTGGTGAGCATGTGTTATTTCTTTCATCTGGTACCTTCTCTGTAGATGGAAGGAACGAGGTATGAATTAATTCATGAATTCACCTGTGAGTCTAAAGAATGAATGTGTTTCTCTCCTCTATTGCAGTTTTCATCCAAGATGGTCTGAGATGCTGGGATTTTCCTCTGTGCTATTAAAACAGAAGGCTGGGGGACAGAGGGATTGTTCCATCAAAAGTGAAGTCTTGAGGTTTTAGTAGTTATGAACGTCCTCTCACGCATCAGTTTGACTGACCCATATGGATACGAGTTGGCATATGGTTCTTTGGAGATTATAAAAGATTTTTCTTGATAGCTTCAGATCAGCGTCTTTGTGCATTGATTCTCTAGTCTAAATAATTAAATGATACAACAACAAATCTTAAAAAGGTCAGGCTGCAATAGGCTTAATGACATATAACGTTTTTAATGAAAAATGTAAAATAGCATAATGTGGAAATATTGTAAATTAATTGTTTGTATTCATGTTGATCCATACTTTTTATTTAATTATACAATTTGTATAAAAAATTAGCATAAAGAATATATGCCTAACCATTTCAAGTATCTCAATCAAGTAATTTTTCTTAGTATTTTTGAAGCATGGATTTCATTAAGTTTTCTTGAGATTGTACCCTTTCTTATTTGGCAAACTGAACTTATCGTAAATGTCATAAAAATGGACTTACTGACCTTGACACGCAGTCACGAAAGTCTACAGGGGTCTGCTATGTGTTATCATTTTCTATTTTCTTAAAAAAAAACTATTTCATTTAAAACTATACATTTTTATTTTGAATTTGAGCCTTTTTGCTTTTTGAATCATACTTTTTTACTTTCTTAAAGTTTCAGCAGCTAAACATATGTCTACACACACACACACACACACACACACACACACACACACACACACACACACACACACACACAATGAATTAATCATTGTCTGTATAAATTGCATTTTTAATGCTTTTTGGAATAAATTAGATTTCGACAATGATCTTGATGACATTTTGACCCTTTTCATTTCTATCTGGAGCTCTGATTTTATTAAAGAGAGTCTGATAAATTTGTCCACTGTTATCTGAGCAAACTCTCATCTCTGCTAAATCAACTGTGCATGTTAACTGCATGCTATGCAAATGTGTGGAAATGAGTGGTTTGGAGACAGTTTGATTTGAGCGAGAGACTGGAGAGATAACGTAACTTGAAAAGTGACCGACTGTGAAAGACGGTTGGAAAGTGAGGTAATTGTAATCTGCCTCAGTGTAAAGCCTACTTTTTCCTTCAGCGTGTGTGAAATGTAGCTGATTTGCTCTCTTTGTGTAAGTCAGGTTTATGTGTGCCTCCCCAGCCCACCCCTGTGCGTCCACAGTGGCAGCGAGTGCTGTAATCTCATTATTCTGCTCTGGGAGGCTGGCTGTCGGCCCTGGAACTACGATTTACACATGGCATTTCAACAGGGAGGGGAGGGCCTGCTGTCGATGAAGCGCCCACTGACATTTATCCGTTTGACACGTTCCCCTGTCTCTCTCTTTCTATCTCTTAACTTATACACACAAACAAACAGACACCAAATGTGTTTGCCATTCCACTTAATCTATAACACAGCTATGCAATATGTTTATTGGCACTAGTTATGGTAAGCATCACTAGGGATTTCAACTCAAGTCATAAATCAAGTCAATAAAGTCAAACGATATTTCACCCAAAAATATGAAAAATGTTCATTATTTATTTTTTTGTTCATATCATCCCACAAACTAGAATATATATTCAAATACTAGAATAACAATCAAGAGTTAATTATATACTTTTGTTCATTTTATTTATGTATTTGCAACAATTCAACAAAAATGCAACATTCGAGAACAAAAACAAGTGAAAAGAAATACATTTATTTAACAAACAAAACTCTTTAATGTGGAATGTTTATAGAGATTTTTTAGTGGAGGAGATTTGTATTTATTAATTTTTTTGTAATAGTTATAATAAACAGAAATATCATATAAAGAAATGTTAGACACCATGTAGCTCAATATTGCCAGAAACGTCAACAGTGAAAAAGAACCTTAATGACAGAATTATTGCACATCTGGAAAAACATTTTTTTTTAAATACTATAATTGTTCTGTTCCACAGAAGAAAGAGAACCATACATGTTTGAAATGACATGACTAAATATGACAGAAATCTTATTATTAAATTAAAACAGACCGTAGTTTCTTTCTTAATGCATGCGTCTAGTCTCTTTGCCGTGTTATTCCAAAGGAAAAAAAAACTTGTGGCTTTTGACATCCATTACACCATATCATTAAGTCAGTGACTGTTACACAGGCAAGCAGCACTCATACTTTCTTCAGAAAAATTTTAAATTTTTGTTTTTAAGTCGTAATCTGACTTGATTTATGTCTTACGCTAAAGTAATGAGAAGTGAACTCGCATTGCCCTCACACAAATTCAGCTTTTACCCTTCTGAGCACCGCACATCTCTTCAAGCCTTCTCTTTTCTTTTCCAAAAGGCGCTGTTGATTTTACATTAATATTAAAGCAGTTGCACCGACTTTAAAGGATATCTAAACTGAAAAGCCAATTACCGTCACCGTATTGCTTCAGAAAACCTGTCATCTAACTTATCTCTACAATAAGTACAGTCATATTGCCCTGATTTTATGGCAAAGGCCATAATGTGTCCGTAACCACACCGAGGCACTGACGAATACATTAATCTCCACTCTCCTGCATTTCGTTTCACTGCTGACATAGCTATTTGCTGACAGTTAGTGGTATTACGGCATTAATAATGGAAAAGATGCCATCCGCCACACCACCACGAAAAGGCTAATGGCAGCAAACTGCGTATTTTGAGTTTTTCATCTTTAATGTAATGCCCCAGTGCAAGATACGAGAATCAAAAAGAATTGAAGTGCATGGAATCAAATATATTAGCTGCTAATGATGGATGTCTTTGAAAACACAACTAAAGATAAAATAAACTTTTAGTGTATGCTTTGCTGTAGGATATTCCTTAATTCTTGAGAATACATGGCAACCCCTCTGTTTGTATAGTGTAAAAAGACTTTTTGAGCCACAATTCTAAGTAATTTTGAATCTACATGCAATCATACGCTAAATAAACAGTGTTCCCCCGTATTTTATATAACAGATTCATATTGAACAATGTTGTTGAATGATGGCTTTGAGGACCCAGAATGAATGGTTTATGTTGTTACTGTAATATGATTATTGTTTTGCTTTTTGCTGAATTTTCAATGACTTTTTCGTCTTTATGTCGTTGCTGATTGTGTCGTCAGTTGCAGCATTTTGTTTGGTAATGAGCATATCTTAAAGTCATTAATTGCTCAGCCCCATTATTGAGGCTTGTGTGATAAGTGCTAAGATTGATGTTTGTCTAATAGGACTACACACACACACACACACATATATACAAATTGGTTCTCCAGCAGTTCTCTGGGATGGTTAAGATGCTATAGCACATCTATTGTATAAAGAACCTGTTAAGCCCAGTATGGTCCTTCTATTTGTTCTATTTTTGTCTGATTGCATTTATTTTGTAATTAAATAACGCCGTTACATGTAACTAGTTACTCGCCAACACTGAGGTGCTAGCACTTGAAGAGGTTCCCCTATGATTACAAGCCGATGAAGCACCTTTAGTGCTATATAACACCTCAGTGTCGGGGTGTAACTAGGTAGATGTAACAGCATTATGTAATTTAACACCATCTTTGTTAGAGTGCATGGCATCTTTATGTTATACAATATTAACAATATATACAAATTGAATGATAGCATTTAACATGGCTAATTTCACTTGTTTATAATATTCCATTTTATAATATTCTTCAAGAAATATTGAACATTTTGATGATTTCTTTTTCAATTAAACAATGTTTTTGTATAGAAAGCATATGCGGCATGGACATTTTGTATTGGCGTTCATTGTTAAAATACTTTGAGGCTTGCTTGAGTTTGTTGTTTTCATTCTTTTGATGAACTTACACAGTAAATGCCTTCTCAAGGGTATACAGCTTGTTTAGAGGACATATTGGAAACCAGGATGTAAATACAGTTTAAGAAGGATACTTTTGCTGTGTATTGAATGTTAAATAGACACAGAGCATTCATGTAACTTTGGTCTTTATTTTTGCTCAAGACTTTGAGGCTAGATTCCGATCATTATTTTTAATCAGTTACTCATCCTAAAGGAGTACAAGTAATGGAAATATCATTATTGTTGACTCTGAATGTTAAGCCTCCCGTTGCTCAAGAGAACAGAATAGAGTGCTACAAAACGCGCTCTCAGCTCGCTCTCACAGTTAATGCTGCGCTGGTGCTTCTCATGCCAAGCCAGAGGAATAAACAGCAGAAAGCAGACAAGAGAAAATGCAGACAGGACCACAAAGGGCAGAGCCTCTCAAGCCAATTAAATGAGAGAGAATGGCACACAGAAAGGAAATTTCCTCTGACCTCCCGGCCTTGCTCTGAAAGGTTACAGCGATGCAAATGTAGCCTCTGTGGAGAATATTGATAATCACGCTTGCCTTTTGTTAGTCTGTGTGGTTTTAGTAACGGGCCCAGGAGAGATGGGACTTTAAGATGTCATTTCTTGAATGCAATTCAGGTAATTAGTGATTTTGCGGAAGCTTCTGAAGGTTTGCATGCTTTACACTTGTAGGAAATATCACAAATTAGTATTTTTATATTGTCCAGAGAAAAATACCCCAGTAATCTCGCATGTGTCTTAGCATTGTCTCAAAATGTGCTCAGATATGCCAAGATACCAAAGTCAAAACGAACTCAGTATAATCCTAAATCAAATGACCTGCAGGTTTATGCTCTGTGCTGAACCCGAGCAGTAAAACTTTGCTTTGGGAACAAATGTGACCCTCTCTGTAAAAACCAGGCCAAAGTCTAAAAATCGAATTCTGAGATAACGAGCATCAAAGTTTGATTACAAGCATTAATCTCACTATGATTTCAATATTTCAATAAGACATGGCCTTACTCAGTCAATATTAAAGAGACCAATAATATATTTTCACAGAATGTTCTTTACAATATGCAAGATGATTTTATGCAGAAAATAGTAAATCTCAAAAGAATGAATTTATCTGGGTTTTCACAGAGAGAGTCACAAATAAACATGCATACAGACACCCGGTTGTTGCGATCAATTCCTTCACGAGTTCTGTGATAATGTATGCAAGTCAATATATTTAAATAAGTCATCAGCATGAAGACAAAAGCCATTTGAAAGAGCATAATTTTCATTGATCAAGCTCCCTTTAGATCTGTATGTTGTCAGTTTTTGCTAAATAGCTTTAACAAGCATCTATAAGTGTCTTGAAAGAAATCAAAAGACTGCTTAGTGGGAATCTACATAAAACGAATCTGCGTTGATCAGAACCCACTCTAGCTCTTTTTGTGCTGGATATGTGAATTAAAGAAGGCAATTATAACTCCGCTTTGTATAATGTTGTCATAATGTAGAGATTAATTCAGATGTGCCTCAGATGAGCAGTGAACATTTCATATGTGTGTGTGTGTGTGTGTGTGTGTGTGTGTTTGTGTGTGGACTGTGTTAGATTTGTGATGTTTGCATGGTGACTGAGCACAAAAGAGAAGTCAGAGGTCACAGATTTGAGCCATTCACCAGGAAACCATGGCAACGGTCACAGCATAGCAGCTGTCAGGTAATGACATTCACTGACTGGTGTGTGTCTTTGTGTAGAGGGGGTGGGGGTGTCTTTACACAAATCATTCATCAACTGGAGAGTGACATGTGCCAAACCATTACTGTATACAAAACACCTAAATCTCACCATATGTATCACATTAAGGTAAAAACCACTTACCACTGTAACCATAGTTTTTACTAAAATACCTTGTTTACTTCAGTTACTGTTACTGTAATAAAACTCGCATGCTGTCAATGGGGAGGTCCCTTAAGACTCAAAAGCTAAAAGGTACATTATTGCTCCTTATTTACCAAAAAATTGTACATAGTACTACGCACATGTTAATAACTTTTGAAAGGATAGTGCCCCAGTGATAGTTTGCTTTGTACCTTGAGTGTGAACAGACCAATTGGGATGTGGAGGATGGAGGGATGGCTGTAACACTTTTTATTTGAGCATCAGTAACTCAGGGACTGTTTGTGCTAGATGTCTCAAATTTTAATAAATGGTAGCTACATTTGTCTACTACAATCAGAACTTACTTGGACGTGCACTGCATAATCACAGATTATGTGAGTTAATGTCAAATACAAAGAGTTCTGCTGTAACAATCTACCCCACCACTGGGGTGAGTTGTAACACTAGCTTTGGATAGATGCAATGAGATGTATGAAATTTGCTGAAATAACATCCACACTATACAATTTTTGCATAAACATAATTTAAGAACAAAGAAAAAAACCTTTAACAAGGTGAACCATTTAAACAGACAAAAAACTGCAAACATTATATTGTATTTTACACAAGTTTTTTATGCATTATACAGTATTATGTTTTGAAGAAAGTCTGTAGACTTTACACCATGGATGTTATATTTAATTGGACCTAAATTGGCTGTGAGTGGTAGAAATATAGTCAGTACTGTTGATCATTGAGCTGTTGAAACATTGAAAATCTGCAAATTTCTAGTGAATAAAAACACTTTGCTGAGAATTAGACTTGGCCCAGAACCTCCAATTGTTGTTTATGGTGACTGAAGTGTACAGAAACGTTCTCAAGGCAATGTATGGAGTCAGGAAGACATCAAACATACAAACCCTTTTTTAAAGTCTGCATAGATGTGTCCTTCGCTACCCGTGATGTTGTGCGCGTGAAAGAAAAAAGATGCATGAAGCATTTGCTTTATTGTATGCATAACTTATTATTTTCTAGATCTGAAGGCAGTTTGCTGATGTGGGAACAAAATTGCTGATAGTAAGTCTGTGACTGACCGAACAGTGATAAGGTTTCAAACACAGGCGACACTTCAGCCTAAAGGAGAAATATTGTCCCCAGCAGCTCAGGCCACGTGCACACGTCTGCTCTGACTCTAGACTGTCTTTATCATGAGCGCTCAGCTCCCTCAGTTCATGCGAGGCTACTGATAACAGGTTTCTCCAATCAATACACAACATGCCCCTGCAGACCATCTCAGGAACTGTTTTCATCAGCGCTATGATTCTGTGAAATAACTTCTTTTTTAATTATGTCTTCACCTTCAGGCTTCGGTGGAAATCATAACTTGTCCAGTCTAAGGCCAACAAAGCCAGAGAATCCAAAAGCTACACGTGTTCACAAGTGGAAAGAGCTACACTATATTGCCAAAAGTATTGGGTCACTCCCTTCTAATGAAAGGTTTGACTACTTTAGTAATTTCCATGAGTACAAATCTTAATGTTTACGCATATAATGATATTCTAGGGAATTGTGTGCTTCTAATTTTATATCAACAGTTTGGACAGAACTCTTTTCTATTCTAACATGACAGTGTCTCTGTGTATAAGACAAGGATCAAAGATAAATGATGATTCAGTCAGTGTGGAAGAACTTGACTGGTCTGCAGAAAGCAGCTGAGCACCTCTGGTGTGACTTTAAATGATGATTCAGTCAGTGTGGAAGAACTTGACTGGTCTAATCCCAGTTGAACACCTCTGGTGTGACTTTAAATGCAGACCGTGAGCCAGAAATTCATCACCAAACACCAATGACATATGGGTACATATGAGATACAGTCATTTCATACACTTCAAAACTGTTATAACAGAGGTGGAAATACAATTTTTAAGTACATGAATTATGTTTCCATCTTTGTTGCCACAGTTTGGACGTGTCTTTTTCTCTCCTAAAGAAGGGGGTGTCCCAGTACTTTTGACATGAAGGTGCAAGTCATTGGTGTTTGGTGATACATTTTTTGTCTTTAAAGTCACACCAGAGGTGTTCAGCTGCTTTCTGCAGACCAGTCAAGTTCTTCCACACTGACTGAATCATCATCTCTCTTTGATTCTTGTCTTATACACAGAGACACGGTCATGTTAGAATAGAAAAGAGTCCTGTCCAAACTGTTGATATAAAATTAGAAGCACACAATTCTCTAGAATATAATTATATGCTTAAACATTAAGATTTATACTCATGGGAATGACTAAAGAAGTCAAACCTTTCATTAGAAGGTTGTTGACTGGAGAAGCGTCAAGATCACATGTTCTGTGTCTGATCTCAGTCACCTGACCTTCATGTGGCTTCAGCCAAACACATTCCAGGAATCTTGTAAAAGATGACAGTAACAGCACAATGTGAGGTCTTTTTAGTGAATGTTTCAATAACATCTGGTCTGTCCTCCCATCATGCTGCTGTTAGGGGAAAACACATGTGTCATGTGATATGTGACTTTAAACACACTCTGCTGCAAAATGTTGCCCTTAAGCATGTTATTTATATTATTATTGTTTATTTATTTTTTTGCAAAATTATATGTTTTTACCTTTTTTATTTTACTTCTGGTCTCTTAATATCATTAAGTCATACATTGTATAGTGCTTTACAGATAAATACTTTTTGTGCTTTCAGTTAATTAAGAAAATAAAAAAATGAGTACATTTAATTTGCCACACTATTGATTATACGCTCTTAAACATTGTAGGTATTCGGAGAGAGAACAATTGATGGTATATTTTTGCTTTATGTTTAAGCCAAAATGCCTGTAATGTTCAGATTTTTTTCTTATGGTTCTGCTTTTCATGTGCCTCTGCCTGTGTGTGTGTGTGTGTGTGTGTGTGTCTGTGTGTCTGTGTGTGTGTGTGTGTTTAGCTAAATCTCTCAAGTATATCCTCCAGTTAACTAGATAACCTCTGTTTCTAGAGTGTCTCAGCCATGGAATTCTATTAAGATTTCAGATTATGAAGAATTGTGATGGTAAACATGGATGAAATCCTTTTGGGACAGCGAAGAGCCTCAAAATCCATGACCTCCAGAAATGAAAGAGAAGGATAGCTGGCTTTGTCATAGAGGATGCAGAACTCGTTGGTCTAAAACAGTTGTAGATGACAGTGCAAGAATGTGGAAGAAGTGTCTTTCTATCATGACTTCTAACAGAGTTGTAATTCTGCCGCTCGTATACTGTAAACATTCTGCGTGCGCTGTTCAAAACAAAAGCTACCAATATTGATTCCTTTAAAAGCTTAACATTAGTCTGGGAATATTTTTATAGGGTACATGGTTTAAAGATTCTGCTGATAGCAAGATTTAGTTTGAACGAGTCATCAAGGTACATTATTTTCTTTTAGTGCATCCATACGGATTTTCAAGTTGTGCTTAGTTATTAAGCCCACCTCAATAAACATTATTTATTTTTTTATCCAAACGTGACCAAAAATAAAGCCTAAAGCAAAGATTTGCTTTGGCCTTTGTTCAGTTAATAACGCTGGGTCACTTTTAATTCTTCATTAAGGGATTATCTTGTTCTCCGTTTCATTGTTTTAAGGTTTTGCTATCAGTAATTAATCCCAGTTAGTTCGGTTTCAAATGTATCATGTTTTATTTCTCAAGGCTTAGAATCATTGATTGCACAAGCCATCCCTAGTCAACATTTCATTTTTTTCCTTCAGTCCCTGAAATGGAAAACATGCAAGTTTATACAACTCTACCATACCCCCTCTCTCTATATATAAATATATGTATATATATATTAATGTAAATTATATTATTCATGTTTAAAAGTGGCTCTTCTACATTAATTCCTGTCTTGTTGCTTTTACTGCGTATGTCTTAATTACTAATGCTATTGTTTCCCAGTGTACTTTTGCTTGATTGTAACATAAGAATGTGTATGCTGTTATTGAAATAAAAATTGCCCCTAAAAAGATGTTAACTCAGTATTAAGTGTAGTGTTGGAAGCCTTTGATTGCATCAGCATCACTTTTTTTTAGCATGTCGTCGACCATCAAGTGGAAATAGCCAAGTTTTTTTTACATTTATTATTGCTAGTGTCACCTGGTGTGATTTTTGTGAAATAAATCTCCTTCTGTGTTTTGATATATATGAATATAGCTGTGAATGACAGGTGGTTAGAGGACAATGTTGGGTCAGTAGCATCCAATGTAGTTTGTGCCACAACACCCCCCTCCCAACATTATGTTCCAAAGAAGAATTCCAAATGGCTTTCCATACAGGTTTGTTGACTAAATTTAATTTGACTTGCAACATTCCATTGAGCATTTTATCTCTCAATTAACAGAGGTTTGCAGTGCAATTGCAGATGTAACCTACTGAGATAATTAACCCTAAGTTCCCTACCGAAGGGCAAAACAGCGATTGGGCAGGAAATGGTTCATAGCAGACCCTCAGTGTTCTTCTAGCCTGCAGCGTTTGTGTCAGATGCAAACAGCAAGACCGCAATCATTCCGGAGTATGTGACCTATACCGCTCGTTTTAATACAGACAAAGGAAGAAATTAGCTAAATCATATAGCTTAGGCACGCCGCTCATCAGGAATCACTCTAGGAAGACTTCGCTGTGCTCATTTGCAGTAATTAGACCCATCCTGAGATAGTTCATCAGGGATCGTCTCTCTCCCAATCAGCTAGACGTCGACATCCTCCTCCACCTGTCTGGACCGCAGGAGCTCTCCAGGTAGCTGTCAAAACCAACGTTTCATACACTATGCGAGTTGCACTACCATGCCCTCGTTTGGTATCATACCTTCTTCAACGATGGGGGCGGTAGCTCTCTCCGCCTCGGGGTCCATATCATCTCTGTCATGGGGCCCATACCTTCCCCCACGGTGGAGCTCATGCAGTATTGATGGAGCAGTAGTGCTTTACGGGGACACTGTAATTACGTCCCTTCATAAGGCCAATTTTGTCTGGGTGGGCTCATAACCTTTCTTGGCTGTATGTGCATCAGGGGGCCCATGAGACAGAGTTCATTAGGGCCTGACACCGCACTAGACGGGGAGTAATGGGCCGAGGCGAAGCGTGCTGTTTATCTTAGGCCATAGAGGCTAATGACGGGGCGGCCTGTGTGTGTGCGTGCTATTGAGCCGGCCTTGGGGGTGAAGAGATTCCATTAATAGGCAAAAGGCGTGGGACACCACTTTCATTATTAGAGCTTTTGAAGCTGGCTGATTGCTCACAGCTCTGCATACGGCTGGGGGCTTATTTATTTATTTATGCCCCGTCCTGACAGAGGTGACAGCACTGCTCCTCCAAAAACATGCTTTGAGGGCAGTCATAAACAAATATCGTATATGACATGAAGGTGACATAAATGCTAATGAAACTTTATATGGCCTACTGTCCTTCCCTAGATTTACTGTAATTCGTTTTACCACCAAGAATATTGGAACTAAACGCACATATAAAAAAATTAATAATTAAGAAAATGAGTAGTGTTCATGTTTTAATGTAGGTCTGTTTAGGTTTTATGTTTGTGTAAATGAAATGTTGCATCTGAGTTGTTAATATGTTGCTGTGTGGTTGCTGGGTAGTTTCTAGGGTGTTGCTAGGGTGCAGTTCTGGATGGTTACTTTTGTTGCCAAATCAATATTCGCTGGAAATGTAGTTAGCCTCCTTTTATAATGTATAAACTGAAATCTACCATTCAAAAGTGCATACGTTTAAAAAAAACCAACTAGTTTTTCAAAGAAGTCTCTTATACTCGTCAATGTTGCATAGCAATATTTAAAATGTAATTTTTCATATTTTAA
This sequence comes from Gymnocypris eckloni scoliostomus, assembly GCA_027564155.1. Lineage (NCBI taxonomy): Eukaryota > Metazoa > Chordata > Actinopteri > Cypriniformes > Cyprinidae > Gymnocypris > Gymnocypris eckloni. The sequence continues at coordinate 12,903,422 of CM050416.1, read as the reverse complement.
TACATTTTAAAATATATTTATCCATGTGATGTCTTCAGTGTGGCATGATCCTTCAGAAATCATTCTAATATGCTGATTTGCTACTCAAGAAATATTTATTATTATTTTCAATATTTAAAACAGTTTTGCTGCTTTATATTTTTGTGGAGACTGATATTTTTTCAGCTTTTTTGATGAATAGAATGTTCAAAAGAACAACATTTATTTGAAATATAAATCTTTTATAAATGTCTTTACAGTCACTTCTGATCAATTTATTGTATCCATAATAAATACAAGTGTTAATATATATTTTTTAAGTCTTACTGATTCCAAACTTTTGGACAGTATAAAATATATTAGACTTATGCTTTTTTGGCTGGTGAGGAAAGATTATACTCCACATAATAAGATGCTATAAGCACAAAAACACTAATATATCGTATCTGGATTTTTTTTTTCTCCATCAACCGGCCTTTTCCTCCATCATCATTATCAAACAGACCTTTGAAAGACAAAATGCCATTAAAAGTCATTAAAGATAACTTAATATATAATATATTCAAAAATGACAAGAAAAGCCATAGCAGAGCAAACAGTTGGCTTCAATCAGTCAAGTGAAGCCACATCATCAAAGTGTCAATGTCTTTGAATAACAAATGCACTGCAGCTGTTGCTTAGGACAGAGCGTAATGGTTTCCATAGACCAGCGGGGGCACGGAAGCCCACGCAAATGTGTCGATCTGATGCATGGAGGCAAATGCAAGATCGCTTGGACAATTAATAAACACGAGTCTCAAATGGACTTCTGGTGATCGCCGAGGGACCAGCTGAGACCGAGTAGTGCAAGTAGCTCGTTTAGTCGATGCAAATTTTTCATGCTTTGCTCTCTGTTGCACTCCATGGGTGTGCACTAACATGCCGAGGAGGCTGTCAAAAACCTTGCTTTGATCACGCAGCAATGGGCCCCAACGGTAACATCACAGCAGAGCAGCAAAGAAGGCAGTTAGGGAAGAGGGTAATATTGCACTTAGCCAGGGACTGCTGTGCGTGCATGTCAGTGTGTGTGTGTGTGTGTGTGTGTGTGTGTGTGTGTGTTCAATCGCCGGCCTCACTGCAGGAGCCACAGCCAGATTGCTTTACTGAGATAGGAAGATCTTAAAGTAGGCTAGATCCAACTTGCACATGTTCCCTGGAAAATCCCTCTACAAAATGCCCCATCAAAGACCGATAATCTCAGTCAGGACCTCTGACCCTTTTCAAACAGCAACAATCACAGCGGCAACATTTCTATTGTGACCTCAGCAACAGCTGTAGTGTATTGATACAGCTTGAGGTCACATGTCAGTTTACTACTGTGTGACTTTGCTGGGCACAATCACAAGTTTCTTGACATCTAGAATGAGTGTACACAATATATTCAAACCCCATGCAGCACAAAAATGGAATACAACAAGTAAAAAATAACAACAAAGGAAAAATGTTATTTGAAAGTGTCACAAAATATCAATGTTGTCTCGCTCTGTTTGCCGCACTCAAAGTGACACTTTAACTCTGTGTCCCATGAAGGCAATTTCAAGGTTTCCCGGAATCTTCTGCAGCGAATTAGTAATAAGCGTTGTTCCCAAACACAGTGTGCTGCCTCGCTGTCTACTGCCTACATCGTCAGCTACCTTCTAAGGCAGCATACTAATAGTCATGGGATCACAAGTGACTGATTTAAAATGTTCTACAGAAGCAGTAACTCCACACATAATTCAGTGCTGCTTACGCAAAGTGTTAGAGACTTGATTCTATTTTTTATTCTCTTTATTTTTACATACTGAATGCTGATACAAAAATGATCATAAATCTATGGGCGGAAATTAACAATGTATTTCTCAAGATTCTGGTGGCAAACTAAAAAATAAATCCACATTTTGAATACGGTGAAAAGTTTTTGTTAAAATATATGTTGGTAACTATCACAATATTATTTGTTATTATTTTGAAGCAAATGTATCAGACTATTGAAATAGATTAATTACCTTTCATAAAGCCTCATTGTTTTATGTCACTTCAAACAATATTTTTCATTCCACAGCTTAGAAAATATCAGGTGTATTGGTAAATATCACAATATATTTTTTTATTAATAATTTTATTTTAAATGTCATTTTATTTATTAAATTGTATTAAATATTTATTCTTGTGTTCTTTTAGTTAAAACATTGTATAAAACATGCCTTGTTAAACGTGATATCACTTTTACTTTCTAAACTTAATAGCTTAATACAGTATTATATTTATTTTTGTACTGGCTTTTATTCACTGCATTTATTGTTCTAAATCTGATTCACTGACTGAAATAACAAATTGAAAAAAAAAACTTTAATATTATGATATCATAATATAATGAATATTCGGTAACACTTTATTTCGATAGTCCACTTTAGACATTGTACTAACATTAAGTAACTTTACAACTACATGTCAACTAGCAGTCATTAGAGTATTAGTAGACTGTCTGCTTATCTTCTAACACTTTATTTTGATGGGTCCACAACATACTGACTATGAGAAACTTTGCAAGTATGTGTCAACTTATTCTACTAACCCTAAACCTACCCTACTGAGAGTTAGTAGACATGTAGTTGAAAATAAATGAGAATTAGTTGACGTAGTTGCAAAGTTACTTATAGTTAGTAGAATGTCTGAAGAGGACTATCAAAATAAAGTGTTACCAAATATTCTGAAATGGCTGAAAATGACTTTTTGTTGTCCTTTTGAAGCCCTGTCACGAGTGGACGAGAGCAGTGTGAACTTCCATCAGATTTTCACATATTGTGTTCCATGGAAGACAGAAATCGTGTGGGTTTGACACAACCCAAGGGTGAGTAAATCGATTTGTGTGAACCGTTATTTAAATATAGACACCTACGTTAATATTGTGTGAATTTTGTTCTGCTCTAAAGTTTGAACAAACATTTTGTGGTAATACTTTATTTTGTCTGAATGCTTTTGGTAGTGTTCAAGAGTGCATCACAATGCATCAGAATTTAGAATTAGAATTGCTTCAGCATTGTTTATTCCATGTCATATTGTGAAGGAAATGTCAGATCCCACTGTAAGACAACATGGTTTTAAGTCAGCAAGAGTTTTTACAAATGTCAAAAGACTATCCACACTGCAATTTCCTTTTTAATGAGCTGGGAGAGGTTTCATTGCTCTTTGTCATGATATAATTAAATCTGTGTTTGCTGCAGCCATACAGCTATCAGTTTTGACAAAATTAGAGAAAAAAAACACCTTAATTCACTCCCAATCTTATCTGAGCTATCGCTGTTGTTGAACACGTTAAATTGAAAACCTCAAATGTACCAGTGGCTGTCATGTGTGGCTATTCCCTCTAGCATGGCTGGGCTGGGACCTTATGATTGTCTTATGATTGCATCGGATCCTGATGGCTACGGGAGAAGTGGTGTCGGCAATAGGGGTGATTATTTCTGCTTGGACCAATGAGGAGCAGGTGAAGTGCTGGAGTAATTAATATCTGTCTTTTCAAGCCTGTATTGTGGCGCTCAAGGCCTGTGCTTGGAGAAATCGAGAGTGTGAGGGGGTTTTCTTTGCCTGTGGGAGCTGATACATTAATGCATGGAAAGACAACACGCATGCACACAGACAGAGACTCTGTCGATTTCAATTTTGGACCAAGAGCGTGTACCTGGATAATTCCTTTAGCATCCTTTTGCTCAGCATTTGCTTTGAGTGGACTGTGTATTTTCTGTGGCACGCAACTTGACTTGTTAAGCCTAGAGCACCAAACACTCATTATCAGAGTGCTAAAATGCTAGTAATCCATCTAAACTGCAAGTAAATTATGTGGCATGACGTGACAAATATCACGATTATTTTGATATGTGTAGAACCCATCATTGCTCCTCTAATGCAATGTTAGCAATGCTAAAAACTAGAATTCTTATAATCCACAAAGCTTCATCCTAGTTTGCATATACTGCTCACTGAAAGAAATGTGTAGAACTTACTTAAAAAAATACTCTGTAAAGCTTAAATAGTAGATTACATTAAACCTGACAATGGATTAGAGTAGTTTTCTTGTAAAAAACAACAACAACAAAATGACACTCTTTTTTATTATAAGAGTATACCAGTGTTATTTTAGTATAATTTAGATACTATCAATTTTTTAATAATATTTTGAATGTTTTTATTTTTATAGTTTCGTTTTTCATTTAAATTTTTGTATTTTTTTTTCAATGTCTAATTTAGAAAGAATTATTTTAGTATAAATATAAATATTTTTTATAATTATATTGAATTATTTATTTTAATATTTGATGCTTTAGTTTAATTTATTTTTTCATTTTAGTTTAATTTTAATGAAAGTTTTATTAGCTTTGTTATGTGTTTTTGTCATTCTTCGTAGTATCTCTCTCACACACACACACACACACACACACATGTTGGTTTTAATGGTTTACGGGGACTCTCCATAGGCGTAATGGTTTTTATACTGTACAAGCTGTATGTGCTATTGCCCTACACCTACCCTACACCTAAACTTAGCCCTCACAGGAGACGGTGCATTTATATTTTCCCTCAAAAAAACTCACTCTGTATGATTTATAAGCGTTTTAAATTATGGGGACACTGAAAATGTCCTCATAAATCACCTTCTCCTTGTAATACCTATGTCATACCCATGTCATTATACAAATTTGTGTCCTCATAAACCACATAAACATGCCCACACACACACACACACACACACACACACACACACACACACACACACACACACACACACAAATAAAGTGAGTTTGAATAAGCTTTTTTTCAGTTAAGGTTTATTTTATTTTATTTTTATGGTTTTAGTTAATATATATAAACTATGTAAACTATAATTTATAAGTATATACTGCAAATTTTAGTTTCATGCATTTAAAAAAAACTTATGTTGCATCTTTGAGCATCACATTACTCATCGTTGTTGTATAGCTAAAAAAGTTGGCAGAGAACTGTCACAAACTTCTGCAGCGCAAGGATTTGTGGGGAATATTAACCCAAAATCATGCATGGATGCACACTTTTCAAATCCATTGGAAATTGTATACCATCGAGGCACCTTTGGCACTCTTTTCATCAAACTATGATTTGAGACACACTAATCCTAATCTCCCATATATTTAGGATGAATAATATGCAAATTGGGATGTTGCCAAGGCTAGAGGCTCTGCATACTGACAAACTTTCTATCACTCAGCTCTTCTCAGCCAGCCCAATCACGGCGTGTGTTTACTTAATTGGAAGGCACTGAAGGATGAAAAGACACTTCTGGTGGTGAACCAGGCACAGCGTGTCAGAGAGACATGCAAGCTGCAATATGACACTAAAGGTAAACCAATGCTGAATAAACTTTCTTTGAGCAGAAGTAAGACTTTATAAGGCAGTTAACGGTATCTATTAAACATCACTGAGCAGTGCTGGCTGATGTTGAAGGAATAGTTCACACACAAATGTGACCCTGGACCACAAAACCAGTCTTAAGTCGCTGGGGTATATTTGTAGCAATAGACAACAATACATTGTATGGGTCAACATTATATTTTTTTCTTTTATGCCAAAAATCATTAGGATATTAAGTAAAGTTCATGTTCCATGAATATATTTAGTAAATTTCCTACCGTAAATGTATAAAAAAATAGATTTTTGATTAGTAATATGCATTGCTAAGGACTTCATTTGGACAAATGTAAAGGCGATTGTCTCAGAATTGAGTTTTTCTTGCACCTGCAGATTCCAGATTTTCAAATAGTTGTATCTCAGCCAAATATTAAATACAAATATAAAATAAAATTGACTCTTATGACTGGTTTTGTGGTCCAGGGTCGCAAATTAATTAGTTTTTATTATTTACCCTGGCCTCATTATCACGCCCTAGGACTGTTTGTGTGTGTTTTCTGTCTTTGTGCTCCCCATGACTTAGTTCTCCTTTGTGTTCCCTTATGTACGGTGGCTGAGAGAGCTCAAGGCGCAGCAACTTCAGAAAACACATGTAAATAGAAAAAACAGCAAATCAAGAAAACATCTTCATCAGTTTGACAGCAGATACTGCAATTGCTCACAACGCCAACAAATAAAGAAAGAAATAATCTCATTTACATAAATGATGTGGGCAAATTAAATTGGTTTTACTAGGAATCCTTGCGATTGAGAGTCTTGCATGGGTGAAAAGTTCGCTATGCAGAAGTTGGTCACGTGAATTCATCGTGCTGGCCAATAGAAAGCTGCTTGACTTGAAAGTGACTTCTGCAGTGCTTCATACATCACTACACTATTGACAATATAAAAAGTATCATTTCTTGCCTGCAAAATTTCACCTAAATTTCACCAGTGACCACAGCTTTAGTTTGTTCATCAAAAAAACTACAATATTATTACTCCAGAAGAGTGGAGATATAGCACATGGACTACATTTATGATGCTCTTATTGTGTTTTTTTTTAGCTTAAAAGATTTGCTTCATAATAATTGTAAATGTATGGCAGAGAGTAATTTGTGCAGTAAGAATTTCTCCTTCTGTGTTGCCCAGAAGACAGAAAGTCATGCAGGGTTGGAATAACATGAGGGTTAGTACATTTTGACAGACTCTTGATTTCTGGATGAACTATACCTTTAAATGCTTTCTAAATGCCACTAACGCCGTGGTTATTTTTGTTCTTTTTTAATATCCTCCCTCTTTTTTTAATCAAACCCTGATTTGAGAGTATAGACTCAGTTGTCACTATTAATCTGTTGATTTGGCTTTTGCTCTGCGTGATGCAGATATGACTGTGTGATGATGTTTTTCCAGCAAAACAATAACAGCAATATGACCAGCCTGGCTAACTGCGCTGATCTAATCCGTCTCACGATCTGTTTTCTTCCGGTACTGTCGTTCAGAAGCGGACTCGGTTTACTCAAATAAGCTCCAAAACACCTCAGCTCAGATATTAATCCCTCCACATGTTCAAACAGAAGAGGAAGAGATGTGAGAGATAAAAGTAAACAGAGGAGGCGTAGATGAAGAAAGAAAATGAGAGAATGATACACATCAGACGAGACAGAGAGGGTTTTTATAGGCTAACTGTGTACAAGGTCTACAAAACAAAACCTTAAAAACATTAATTGAATGGTTCTACATTTGGCAGAGATTTATCATTTCCATAAGCTGCAGATCTTAATGATTTTTAAAAATCATCGCACCACACATTTCTATGGTGTTGCTGTGACAGGTGATGACACCAAATGCATCAGCAAGTATTTACTATTTTTCATGAAAATAATTCAGAACCACTTTCGCATTATTTTTTAAACTATGACATATTGTTTAACACAACAGGAATGCAATATTTCATGTTTTAATATTATCTGTATTTTATTTATAATTATATGATCAAACATATGTCTAATAATGATAATAAATATTACACAATTAATACATTACAAAATAATAAATTATTGCAATTTAAAATATCTATTTTCTGTTTTAATATATTTTAACAAATTATTTCTAGCAATGATTTCTAAAGCATCATTACTCCAGTTTTCAGTGTCATGATCAGTCAGAAATCATGATTCTAATATGCTGCTCAATTTATTATCATTAATGTTGAAAATAGTTGTTTTATTAAAGTATGTATTATATTTTTGTGAGATATATATATATATTCAGACTAATTTGATGAATAAAAAGCTTTTTTTTAGCATAATATAATAATACAAACTAATATAGTGCGTGGAAGGCTTCATTATTCATCATTTTGTATCACTTCCACCAGAATGTGCTGCACTGTGAACAGTTGTTGTGCATCATAGCTGTTACTATATTGTGTGTATAGTAAGCACTTAGAAAACAAGACGATGAGGGTATGTGAGAGAGGAGCTGAGAGTGAACAGCTGGACTCACGAGTGCTTGTCACCTGAGCTGTATGTGTCGTCCTCTCAGGCCCAGCAGCTCTAATTGATGATGCGGCATCTCAGTCATGCTCTCCGGCCAATCTGCCGCCTCACAGATGGCTCTGTTTGGGCCACATGTGAGAGCCGCTCACTCAATATTTGCTTCTAAAGAAGGTTCTGGCTTATTTTAATAACGCTTCATGTTTGGACGGCATGAATTAGATACACATGAGATGTACATACAGGTGGCTTGCTTTGCCTGAGCCCCTTTTCAGCACCCGTCAGATCAGTTTTAGACAACGGTCATGAATCTGATGTTATACAGACATGTGGCATTGGTTGGACTCGTAAATATGATCATGTCTAAATGTAATCATGCTTCGTGTATGTCCTACGTCATACGCTGGAACGCCACTCTTGTGAACGCTAGTATGACATTTATCAGAAGCTATAGATTACAGTTTATAATGGTTTAAATGTGGACATTTTTTCTTACATAAATGAATTGCTCTGCTTCAGAAGGCCTTTATTAACCCCCAGAGCTGTGTGAAGTAATTTTTATGATGAATTAATTTTTTGGACTTATAAATCTCAACCCTATAAAGTCACTTCCATTATGCATTTTCTTAAATTTGCATAAAGCTTTAAAGTTTGTTAGATTTATGCTTAGAAGAAGAAACATAGATTGAGAAACATACTCTTTGTTTAAAGGGATAGTTCACCAAAAAATGAAAATTCTGTCATCATTTACTCTGCCTAATTTTATTCTAAATCTATATAACTTATTTCAGCTGTTAAGCACAAAATAATATATTTTGGAGAATGTTGGTAACCAAACAGTTGATGGCTTCCATAGTATGTAAAATATACTATGGAAATCAATGGGGACCATCAATCTACCTGGTTACAGGTTACAGTATGTTGAATAGGCAGTGCCGATCCCAGACTTCTGGGACCCTACACAAAACTCTGTCAGGGGGTTATGAAACACAATGGATGGAACGCATTTGTCTGTGTTTCACTCCGTCTCGAACGAAAAGCGCTCGAGAAAACAGTATCTCTTCCGTGGCTCGGTACGGTTTCAATGTGTTCTCTGCATTTAACCCATCCAAGGTCACACACACCTGGAGCAGTGGGCAGCCGATGCCCACTGCCCGGGGAGCAGTTGGGGGTTCGGTGGCTTGCTCAAGGGTCTCACCTCAGTCGTGGAAAATTCCTGCAGGCGCCGAGATTCGAACCCACAACCTCAGGTTACAAGTCCAACGGTCTATCCATTAGGCCCCGGCTGCCCCATGTATTACATTCACGTTACATGATTTGGCTGATTTTTACGTAGAGAGGGTGCACTGCATTAAAATAAATGATCATTCTTGTTTTCATAACCGCTGGCCAAATTAAAAAACTAAGCTAAAATGAAAACATCTTTGAGAGCTAGGGGGCCCCCTGGTGTTTCAGGGGCCCTACGCAGCATGCGTATTCTGTGTATAGGGAGGATCTGCTCTGTGAATAGGATGAATGTATAATGGTTTTGTTGGTGTAGGTTGGGTCATGTCATAACAAACAGGTGTTTGGATCGGAGCATGTTTGCTGTGGTGATGTCCTCATACAAACCTGATTAAGGCCTAGTAATCAAGTTAACACCTGCCTCCTACCTGCACACAATCCAGCCCATGGCGTAGGGTTTAAAGCAAGCAATGTGGCTAATTATTTTGAAGAAGTCAATTTTGTCTATCAAATGAACACTACAGTCACCATACTCAATTAAACACAGGTAGATCTCAATAAAAGTGACCTGATATCACTAACAGATTCAGATTCACAACATTCTTCTTCTTCCTACAGAATGCTCTCTCTCTCATTCAGCATGCTCTGCAATAGCCTGATCGCACCTGATGTGCCTTTAATAGAGAATGATCTTACAACAGCCAGACAGCAATCTCTGCTTAAGTAAACAGCATGTGAAAGGTATTACTTTGTGTCAGTAGAATCGCTGAACCTGCGCTCACCCTGAGTTCTCCGGCATGTCTGAATAAGGATACGGTTTGTGGGTTTTGTCTACTCTTATAAACACTGACATAATTTTACGAGATGTTGTAGACCAGCCTCGACGGAGCCATAGACCTGTTACCTTTCAGATGGCAGTAAAATACTTTAAGCCTTATTCTAAAAGGCTTTCTGTGTGTGGTGTAGGCTTTAGCAGTGCCCTTAATTTTCTTAGGGGGCATTGTTTGGGGCAGTAGCATTCTTGTACAGTAGCAAGGCTTACTAAAAAACACGAGGAAGATTGTTGAGCTGGTTGAGCCCACAGGATCTGCTCTGGTCCATTGTTATTTCCCTAGGAAGCAAAAGGAAAATATATATTTTTATACTTTCTTCAGCAAATGTGAGTGGTTGCCTGTGCTAAACTCCTGTCCATAAATCCAAGACCAGAAACAATCTAGTCTATGAACATTAGATACTCAAAACGGCATTCTTAATTCACTTTTAATTCGATTTTGTCAAGTTGTTTTCCAGGTTAAAAATATCCGAAATTCCATAATGTATATATAAAAAAGATAACTTTAGATAAAAAGCAAAATATATGAAATGAGGATTTGTTTTCATAGATTGATTCAGTGTTGTGTATTACGCAATTGTTAACAACCATTGTGCTATTTTATTATTATATATATGTATTCAATTTAACTTTTTTAAAACTTTGTGCTTTGGTCATTTTTATTGTATTTTTTCTTTATATATTTCAATATTGCTTTAATTTATATAAATTTCAGTTTTAAGTAATTTCAACACTTCAGCTTATCTCAGTAGATGCCAAGTTTTGTAAGTACATATATATATATATATATATATATATATATATATATATATAATTTATTTTATTTCATCATTGTTTCAGTTACATGAAAACAACTTTTAATAGTTTTAGTTAACAATAAAAACACTGGTAGGTAGTTGCCAGGCCCAGGGCCTTGCTATGTGGTTGCTAAGGTGTTCTGGCTGGTTGCTCAGTGGTTACTTATACTTATTAAGTCTATTTTTTTTCTGTTTTGTCTTATAACAATTACAGCACAGCTCTTCTCAACAAGCTGCAGAGTTTTGAAATTTCTATTTGCATTGCTTGCCAAATTTTAATACTTAGGTTTATAGAATTGAACAAACCCCTTACCCTGAGTATGAGCAACAGCAAGCCAGCAACAGTAATTATATGAAAATAATGATAAAGCATTAGACAATTATGCTCTTTATATTCAGGCAGTACATGTTGGCTCGGCGTACTTCCTATTAGCTGCAGGATATGTAAAAACAGTCCTTCTAATCTAGGTTTGTGAGCGTCTACAGTGTTTTTTTTCTTACTTATCCTGGATTTCCCGTAATATTTAATGAGAGCGGAGAGGCAATCTGGCGAGACTTGAGTCTACTGTCCATGTTAAAGACAAGTCTGCTGATTTGTGCCTAAGGGGACATTTCACACCAAAACAGCTCAGCCGCTCTGCTGGGTGAAGGCCACTTGAGACAGACAGCGAGGGGGCGGCGGGAAAAGACAGAACGAGAGACAAAAATATGACTGAATTAAAACTATAACCACAAATAATTGATGTTCTAACGCCTGATTAGAGACAGTCTAATGTGAGATTTGTAAAATTTCTAATGAAAATGTATGTGGCGCTCGCCCATGCAGAAGTCGCCACTATGATGATAAGATGTGTGGGTGGTTGTCAGGGCATTGTAATGCAGTCGCTAAGCTGTTATCCAGTTGTTGTGTTGATTATTTAGGCATTGATATGTGCCTTGAATAGTTGCTCTGGACGGTTACGTACTGACCCAGGTCAATAAGAAACTCGGGTAAGGTTGCATCATTAAGTTCTTGCATAAAGGATTTGCACTAGATGTTTAGTGACCACTAGTTCGTTTGGAACTGACTCTGTACTTAATATGGTTAAAACTGTACATTCTTACAGCAGGATTTAAAACACAGTTTTTATGCTCTCAGTAATATGTATATGCTGGGAAAATATCTCAATAAAATATTACCTCTGCCAGCTGACACGTTCCAAACATTATCACATTACTGATTATTTTGACTTAATATGACATCTCACTGTTATTGATTTGATAACCCGGTATACATTTGTGAACAGATGTATTGTTAAAAAAATGTGTACATAACTGTCAGTGGTAATAAATTATATATAATAAAATAAAATACATTATATGTAATAAATTATATAGAATATCAATTATATTTTTATAATAAATATTCAAGAACTGTATAGTATAAGAGCAATAAAGGGATACTAACTGGAAAATATGACTATTTATTGATTGATTGATTTAGTTGGCATGAACAAATATATGTAAACATGTAAAGTTGGCATGGCTTCTCTTGATGTGGCTTAAATATATAGGTATTATCTGTCTGTTTGATCATTAAAAGGATGATAAAAGTTTGATTGCTTAAAAATAAGTAGTGAGCAATCCACATAAGGCAACACGCAGAATGATTTTCAAGCAAAAATGTAATACTTGTGGTCAGAGGTTTGTTAAGATCACTAACCCCAGGTATGAGAAATAGAAATAGTGATCTTGCCTGAGCACACAAAATATTATCACACAAAGGGACCAAAGCTGCTCGGTACCTCGCTCACAGGAAATGCTGTAGACATGGGGGCTGGGGTGGCAGGGGATCCTGGGATAGCTTGAGGACTGGAGACATCTTGTGTCTGGCTTCCAGCTCCTACACACACCAGAGAGAGGGCTTAACCTCCTGCTGAGCTCCGCTGCCTCGCATCTCACTCCAACACACACATGCAACTTCCACCCACATACACTGACAAACATCCTCAGCACATGCACAAATCCCCCTCCCACTCAAACATTCCTTCCTAAACAGCACACGCAAACACACAAACACGCTCGCCGTCCCACCAGGAAGAGAGGAGACGTGTGAATTATTTATCTTCCCTAGTTTTCCAGAGTGGAACATGCCAGAAGGTGCCCTGAACTGACGAGACTTTTAAACCCACTCCACAGAGACGAGTGGATTAGCCAGCTGTGAGTCATAACTGACAGCTGTCAGTCATTGAGTGCTCATTTAAATATTCTACAGTTCAGAACTTGTCCTATTGCCTGGGCTTTATGTTTAGCTTTTTGAAATTTATTTACTCAACCCGTATGTCATACTAAACCTGTGCCTTTCTTCCTTTTAATGCAAAGGGAGTAATTTGGAAACATGTAGGTTCTCGTGTTGTAAGATGCCTCCATTGATTAAACACATTCATTGACCACGCTCAGTCGCGTCTCAATTCAGTTATTGAGTGATTATGCCATTATTCATCTGTTTTTTTTATTTGATCATCAACATTGGTGAGATCTATTCCGTCTGAGCGGCTTAGAGGTTAAAGTAATGGTTCACCCCAAAATTTGGTTTGATTTCTTATTTTGTATTATTGAAATATAAGAAAATAATGAAATATGATATATATAGTATGTTATATATATATATATATATATATATATATATATATACTTACTCTGCTATTCAAAAGCTGAGTGTTTTTAAAGAAGTTAATATATTAATATCTAATATTAAGGAAGCAGACTAAGACAGATGGTTAGAATACAACAGTTGAGTTTTATTGTGATCGGTGGAGTCAGCGGGAAGCTGATGGAGGGGAGTAATAAGTTCAATGAACAAGCACAGTAGTATGACGAGGGTGATGATAGACGTTCCTTTTTTATTCACAGGAACTCGTGGACAGGGGGAACGGAGCACACACCTCACTTTCCTGGACGCTGGAGACACACACACACTCTTAGAGATCCTGGGGAAAACAGACGATGGAGTAGAGCTGGGAAGAACTAGCTGTAATAGTATCAGTCCACTTCGAACGAAACGAGGTGTGAGGTGTGTGCTTTTGAATGCTGGCTGATGAGGGTGTGTGTGTGATTAATACTCAGGTGAAGGAGTGCGTTGTGATTGGGAGGTGAATGAGTCTGGCTGATCCATGACAAATATATATTTAATGTATTTATATTTAATTGAGAAAAAGTCACAACAAAGACCTTCACGTTGTTACAAAAAATGATTTTTCAAATAAATACTCTTCTTTTGAACTTTTGAGTCAGCATGACAATTGCACACTCCCTCAAAACTTGTGACATCTGTGGCATTGTGCTGTGTGATAAAACTGCACATTTTAGAGTGGCCTTTTATTATGGCCAGCCTAAGGCACACCTGTGCAATAATCACGCTGTCTAATCAGCATCTTGATACGCCACACCTGTGAGGTGGATGGATTATCTCAGCAAAGGAGAAGTGCTCACTAACACAGATTTAGACAGATTTTTGAACAATATTGAGAGAAATGGGCCTTTTGTGTACATAGAAAAAGTCTTAGATCTTTGAGTTCAGCTCATGAAAAATGGGGCAAAAACAAAAGTGTTGCGTTTATAATTTTGTTCAGTGTACAGTATTAAGCAGCACGACTGTTTTCAATATTGATAAAACAAAAAAAGCACCAAATCAGCATATTAGACTGATTTTTAAAGGATCATGTGATACTTAATACTGGAGAGTTTATAATAATAATGTCGCAATACCATTTTACTGTATTTTTTATCAAATTAATGCAGCCTTGGTGAGCATAATGAAAACTAATTATTCATTGTAACTGCATGGACAAGAACCAGTAGAATTCAGACTTTCTCTTTTTGTGTTCCACAGAAGAAAGAAAGTCAAACAAGCTCGAAAAGACATAAGAGCGAGTAGATAAGCACAGAATGGTGGACTATTCCTTTAATAATAAAATATGAAGTGCTAGTGATGGATCTGTGTAGTCTGTGTTCTGATGGCTGGTATCACAGCTTTGCAGGAGCGGGAAAAACTGCAAGTTTGATGCGTAGGAGTGAACTGGCCTTCTCTCACTTTCTTCCACTGATTACCCCTGCACTCCAACTCCCTGATACATCCATCTTAAGTCTTCTGCGCTGTCACAAGGCACGCACACATACACACACTCGCAGCATAAAGCACAGAACAAATGCACACAGCAGCTCTGCAGCTAAACCTGTGAGCTTGCTGTCAACATTGGCAGCTGCCTTGTAAGGAAATGTTCCTCATAAGTGATCAGCATGAACCCTGTGAACTTGAATTATTTCAGTAGAGTTTGAGGTTGTCTTGTTGCTAAGCTAATAACACAATACTCCATTAAGGATAAAAACATATTATTCAAAAGTTTGGAGTTGGGGAGATTTTATCAAATTATATTTATACATTTTATGAAAATGTATAAAAATGCTGTAAAAAGAGTAAAATTGTAAAATTTATTTTTAATGTTAAAATGTATATTATTTAATATTAATATTTGTTATATTACATTGTTATATAAATATTATTAATATATTTATATAAATAGATTATATTTAATATTAATATTAATTATATTTTAATTGCAATTTAGAATAACTTTTTTCTATTTGAATATATTTTCAAATGTAATGTATTACTGTGATGCAAAGCTGAAATTTCAGCATCATTACTCCAGTCTTCAGAGTCACACGATCCTTCAGAAATCATTCAAATATGCTGATTTGCTGCTTAAGAAACATTTCTTATAACTTTCTGAGGATATTTCTCTGAACTCATCTGCCATCTTATCTCTGAACTTGAAGGTATAATTATATTATAATAATAATTATGCAGATTTTTTAAAAAGACTTTACATTTGAAGTGCACCTATGTTTCCATCCACATATTTTTTATGCAAATTTCACTGCACAGCATCTGTTGGTTTAGTCATTCTGAAATGTCAAAAAGCCAAAGTTTTTCATCACAGTGGTTTGGTATAATTACCTCCCAGAGCCGTCTCCCATGACTGTGTTCCTAAAGATCAGGAATATGAACACAAGATAATGTGACAGCATTTATTGCATTCATTATATACATAAAAAAACTATTTTATGCAGTTATTTCATTCCTTACTTTGGATGGAAATGTAGCTCAAGGTGGCTAAAAATGCTGCCTAGGTAGGCATCTCTCAAGGTTTTGGAACAGAACTGCAGTCAAAAACACAGGCTATAACAGCACTACACCAACTGCATCACAAACACTGCTCTGTTATAGCTAGAGAATGAAAAGTGTACGAACATAGACTCTCATACTCACAGATGGTTAGTACAGAATGCCACATTGCACCCTGTGTGTACTGTCACACTAGAGCTCTGTTGCTCAGCCTCGGCTGCTTCTGAAGCAAGAAGAGTAAGAGCAGATGAGTGTTTCCTGTGGAGAAGTGTAGTGAGGTTGAGAGCGGGCGTCTGTGCAGGGCCGTAGGGTCAAGCAGATACTGGACTTTACCAGTGGGAACCTTAAGACATACAGCAGCCCTCTAAAACACGGTTTAAATACCTGACACACTCTGTGCTGAACTCACAGCCACAACAGAACGTCTGCAGGATCAGCTTTGACCACCTACAGAGGGATCAAAACAAAGGGTGTTAGGAATTTCATGCTACAATAATTCTTGTACTATTTCTGCACTGTGTGCCCTAGTATGTAATTTTGTTTTGTGATGCCCCACTAAATTTGGCAAAATTTGCTGTATGCAACCACAAAACTGTGCATTAAATATTCTATCCCACAATGCAGTGCACTGGAAATACATCTGCAAAAAATAAACGTGAAAAATTTCTTCACACTAAAACCGTACATTGTACCCTGTTTTTTTGTGTGTGTGTTTTATGTGTGCAGGGAACTGCTGTTTCAATTACTGTCCTGCACTATTTAGGATCAATGCATGAAAATTGCGCCACTTTTTCTGAAAAAAAAAGGTCCAATACTATACCTGAAATGACCCAGACATTTTTATTTAGATTAAAATGCAAAATAACCATGAATACTAAATATTATAACTAAATATTGTTGCTGAATTAAACATGTAGAGGTCACGTTGAAATAATAGGATACTACAGTTTAAAATGTTTATCATTACATACCGCATATTCTTTCACTATGGAAGCACTTTGATGGCCAAATTCAATTTGAAATTTAATATGCAAAATGCCAATGTAGTATGTAAACTGCCTAAGCAGAATAGGAAATGGCAAATGCAAATGAGATTATTGAATTGAATTGTCATGTTACATCGGAAGTTGCTCTTATGAATGTAGGAAATAAATATCTATTCAAAATACAGGAATGTATTGCCTTTATTGTATATTACAGTTTCATGTGTTTCATGTGTTAGTGTTAATGTGAGTGTTATTTCTATAAAACATCTTACTGGCTCCAGTGGTATATAAATAGTAGAATAGTAAGAAAATTATCTCCAGTGTACAATAGAATGTATGTTAGTGTACCTTTTTATTACAGATAATCTCAAAATGGCCATATATTGTCTGATTTATCAGTCTGGACAATATATCACCCTATCACTACATATAAATGCATCTACTACATATGTAGTTGGTGCAAAATTCTGTAAATTTTTGTCAAAAAATTAAAATCATTTACTCAGTCATGTTGTTCCAAACCGTTTGTCTTTTTTATTCCACAGAGTGCAAAATAATTCTGAATTTTGGAGTCCAAACAACACTGGCACCAACTGACTGTCGTTTTAGGGATCAAAACAACACTGAGACATTTTCCAGAGACTCTTCCTTTATGTTCCACAGAAGAAAGAATGGCTTGGAACGACATGAGGGTGAGTAAATGAGGATGACATAATTTATAAGTTTGTGTGAACTATTCCTTTAAGTGTCCACAGATGGAAGGAACCTTAAAAACCCAACAAACTCCTCCGTCAGCTTTTCAAAGCCCCTTACGCACACTTATACATTTACACGGCTCTATTTAACCTGCAATGTGTAGAAAGTCTGAAACGCTTCCCATTTGAGTATCGATTGTGCCTTGAGCCTGCCCGCATTAGATCTGTGAATCGGTCCTGCAGGAAACAGCGCTGTCCACAGGGGTTATCGCTCTGACTAAAGCAGGCAGCGGAGGTCAGCACCCATTGACAGCACTGTCACAGTGTAGCTTGCTTTCTGCAGTTGGGAATCAGAAGCAAGCGGTCAATAAATCCGAAAGGACTGCGGTCTGCAAGCTTTAGAATGCTGCATTGACCAGACAACAGATCTGAAAGACAACAGCATTTATTCCTATCAAACCTTGGAAGGTTAAATGAAGCAGCGTAAAAGCATGTGGCGCTCAGATGGGAAGTGAGCTGAGAGCGGCTTTGTCTTTATGGCTGTTTCTCAAAACCATAATCAAAATGGCATGACATCCGTGATCTATTTTGGGACGGCCATGTGTCTGGTCGGCCTTAAAGGAAATTCCCACTGGAAATTTTTATTGAGAGGTTGCTCTTTCATCGCTCAGGAGATGTACTGCAAGTAAGAGTATAGACGTACAAATGTAATGTTAACAGCATAGCTCAAATGATTTGATCTAGGAAGAATTCAGTGCATTTAATGAGAGATACTTGAGTAGATCTTGAAACGTTTGCCCTCATCTCATCTTCTAAACAGAAATGAATAGGAAATAGAGACTTTTTTGGAGATTTATACTAAAGTTCAAAAGTTTGGAATTATTAAGATACTTTTTAAATAAATTAATATTTTAATTTAGTAAGGTGACGGTGACAGTAAATATATTTATGATGATACTTTTAATAAATAAATGCTCTTTTGAACTGATCATAGAATCTTAAAAATGTATCATATATTTCCTTAAAATATTAAGCATTTTAATAGAGATTTTAACATTGAGAATAATAAGAAATGTCTCTTAATCAAGAGAATACCTGAGACAGCGTAAATCCTTCAATGAAAACCCAAATAAATCTCCCGAGCTATGAATAGCATCTGGTGTGCTTTTGGGTTAATCTTTACACATCTGAACACAGTTTGAGACCTCAGATCTCTTCTGAAATATTAGGAGATAGACGTAAGATTACTAGGAATCTTTTTCTCAGGAGAAACCCGTGATTAGTCAAAAGTCATCCTTTGCTCTCCATTTAATCTTTTCTATATAAGATAAGCAAATGAGATATTAAAAATATGTAATTTACTATTTTCCCATGCCCCCCCAGGCCCTTCAATCATTATATCCATGACTGAACTATGAACTCTGATGAAACACTCTTTGTTTTTCATACTGAAACTAATATCCGTATAGTATTGTGTCTTTGTTCTACTCCATGATGTCTGCACCAGCGTCACCCTGGGCACAATAGTCAGTAAAGCCATCAAAGAGTTTGTGGGGTTAAACGCCCGGCTGGTATTATCCTCACTAAGGATGCTAATGCCATTGAAATAGCCAGATCTGTGAATGTAAATCTGGATTACTGGCTAAAAGGATCAAATCCCTGTCAGCCCTAATCGAGGATGATTTCTACTGATGAGGAACATAGAGCTCTGCGGAAGAAAATGCATTGAAATTGACACTTAACCTGCGGATGCCACTTAGCAGGCTTTGTGATGGAGATAACAATCTCTGTGTGTGTGTGTGTGTGTGTGTGTGTGTGTGTGTGTGTGAGTGTGTGTTTGTGTGTGTGTGTGTGTGTGTGTATACACTAATGGAATAAAACACTTCCATACTTCCTGTCATGATCTGCTTGTGTACCAAAACATTGGAGATTATGATTCAATTACTCTAAACTTACATAATGTCACCATGGTACAGCGATGTGTTAGATGTTTATTTGAAATATGCCACTGAAAAAATATGTACCCTTACAAAAGCCATGGTATTAGATTGTTACACTACGGTATTTTGAAATGTACTGTGGATTTATGGTACTGTAAGCCATAATGCCTCAAAATAATGGTTTTACCAATGTTAATGTCAGAAAAACACAGTAATACTGTACTGTGTAACTGAAAAATCAAGAGGTAAAATTAGGAAATATATTTATAGTTGATGGAATGTGTTTAAAAGATTGCATTCATACATCATTTTCTTTTTTTTCTCATTAATTTTATTACTTACAGTAAAAAAATGTACACTGTTATACAAGCTTTACACTCACTATTTTAAATTGTAGCAAACTGTCATTTCTTCAGTGTTATATATCATAAATATATCATAAAATAATTATACAAATGTGAGGGGTGTACTCTCTTCTGTGAGATACTGTATGGACTTTTGTTATTTTGTATTATTTTGTTAATGATTTATATTTATATTTAATTTAGTTTTATTTTAGTTTTAGTAATTTAGGTACTTTAACCTATTTCTTTTAGTTTTTTTGTATTATTTATAAAGGCTACTATAATGATAATTTGTAGAATTTTAATTATTTATATTTTACTAAATATTTTGATTATTTATATTTTAATATTTTCTGTACTGTTTTATTTTATTATTAAGTATTAGTAATTTAGTTATTTATATATTTTTTAATATTTGTATTTCTTTTTTTAGTGTTTATTTATTTTATTTCAGTTTTAACAAAGTTTATTTATTTAAAAAACATTTACTATTTTGAATTAGCCTTTTAAGTTTTAATTTTAGTTACTAGCATCGTTGTTATTAGTTATTTGAATTTATTATATTTTAAATATTCCGTTTACCTTTAATTTATTTCAATGTTTTAGTTGTAATCATTTTAGTACTTAATTTATGTAATTTAGATGGCAAGGCAGAATTTGATAAAAACACGTTATTTTTGTTTTACATTTAGTTTTAGTTAACCAAAACAATACTGCATGGTAATAGCATGATACTTCCTTGAGCTGAAAAAAGTCTGTCTACAGTAAATAGCAATAAATAATACTTATAATTCTATAAAGCCGCATATTTCTCCAGCAGAGATATCACATGTTCAGTGAAAACTGAACTGTCTTCTATCATTTGAAAATGGCTTCTGTGATGAATTTAGTAGAAACATGCATTTGTGAATTTCCATTTATTTCTAGGATTTTTCTTTCAGCAGGCCTTGACAGGCTACCATAACCACCATAGATACCAATATTCAGAAAACTGGATGAGTTTTTCAATGGCGGATTCATAAATCTAACCTCCCCAGTCCTTAATATGCGGTTACATCCATGCTTTGACACAACAGTATCACCTACATGCGGCAGCTCACTTTGCTGTACCGTGCAGCACTTCTTTTCATAGATGAGTGAAAATGCCTGAGACTAGGAGCAATGCAATATGACAGATGTCTGTCAAAGAAATAACTTGTGACGTGTGGTAGAGCTGAGTCATTTACAACGCCGCCTTGCTCACTCACCTTTTAGTTCTCAAAGTCAGGCGTCTGTAGGTTGCTTGAGGAGAAAGATGAAAATGATGCCAGTCATTGCCAGTATTACCATATATAAAGCGTTCTTGGTCTTTGTGGGTGGCATATGCAAATGGCTGCCGTACGCACATGGTCAAATGGGTTGTATTAGTTATCAAGCTCACGAATACAAGTGGTTCATTTAGAAATGCAATTACATAGGTGCATGGAATCATACCTTGTACATAGATCTGGGATAGGGTTCTTATTCCCTGTGCTTTGAAGCAGGTAATTTCCTGACTGGCGGTGGGATTATGGTTTTCTTCAAGGGTTTGTGCCACTGTCCAAAGTCATTGAGTGCCGAAATAGAGTATTCTCAGCTTTGAAAAATACATTATATTGCTGTTTGTCTCTGTTTGGTTATCTATCCCAACAGACCTTCACCTCACTAACCGGGCTGGAGGGTATCTGAACTATTGCTGTCTTAGGATGTTCCTACTATATAGTTCACCCACAAATTAAAATTAGCTGAAAATGTACTTACCCTCAGGCCATCCAAGATGAAGATGTTTTTCTTCATTGGAACAAATGTGGAATTTTTTTGCATTACATCACTTGCTCACCAATGGATCCTCTGCAGTGAATGGATGCCATCAGAATGAGAGCACAAACAGCTGCAATAATAATCCATCAATTAAGATATTTTGAAGAGAAAAACTGCATGTTCTTGATTAGCAAATCCATCATGACGTTTTTAACTTCAAACCAAAATAAGTTCTTTAACCATAATATTGCTTTCTTC
The DNA here is from genome assembly GCA_027564155.1 of Gymnocypris eckloni scoliostomus. Taxonomy (NCBI): domain Eukaryota; kingdom Metazoa; phylum Chordata; class Actinopteri; order Cypriniformes; family Cyprinidae; genus Gymnocypris; species Gymnocypris eckloni. The sequence goes on along the minus strand of CM050416.1, from coordinate 12,881,484 downwards.
AGTGAAAAAATCATTTTGTCTGAATCAAGAGAGAAATATGCACAGATCAAGCACTGTTTACAAGTGAAAACAAAACGGATCTAAACAAATGTGTCGGTGGATTTTGATGTGAGAGAACAACAGCCGATGGACTTTTTTAACTGAAGGAAGCGCTATTATGGATTACGGGCTGGTATTTTGTCCAGAAGTCACCATATAGAGTTAAATACACCTTAATGAAGGATCTGTTTATTACAAATAAGTGCAGCTTTTCGCTTCACAAGATGTTAATTGATGAATTGGAGTAGTGTGAAGGATTAATGTGATGTTTTTTCACCTACAGCTCAACCAGGCAAAGACTGAGCTTCTTGTCTTCCATGACACTCAGACTCTACAGCATGACTTCACCATCCAGCTAGGTTCTTCTACAATTACCCCATCAAGCTCAGTCAGAAATCTTGGTGTAATCTTCGATGAACAGCTGACCTTCAAAGACCAGACTGCTCAATCTTGCAGGTTTGCACTACACAACATCAGAAAGATCAGGCCCTTTTTAACGGAGCATGCTGCACAACTTCTTGTCCAGGCCCTTGTCATTTCTAGACTGGACTACTGCAATGCTCTTCTAGCTGGACTTCCATCAAACACAATCAAACCTCTATAAATGATTCAGAATGCAGCGGTACGACTGGTCTTCAATGAGCCCATGTTACACCTCTCTTTATCTCCTTACACTGGCTACCGGTTGCAGCTTGCATCAAGTTCAAAACATTGATGCTTGCATATAGAACAACCACAGGCTCAGCACCCTCCTACTTCCACTCACTATTACGAATCTACATCCCCTCCAGAAGTCTGAGATCTGCTAGTGAGCGACGCCTCGTTGTACCATCACAGAGATGCTCAAAATCACTCTCCAGAACATTCTCGTTCACCGTTCCTGGCTGGTGGAATGATCCCCCCCCCACTCCCCCCCCCATCCGGAACGCTGGATCCCTGTCAATCTTCAAGCAACAACTGAAAACTCATCTCTTTCGACACTACTTGACTTCATCCTAAATAAAACAAAAAAAGAACTGTCTTTCTCTTTATTTATTCCTTCTCTTGTAGGCTTGTTCTTATTTGAACAATGCCTGAGACTTGGTGTTACGAGCACTTCCTCTGTCTGTTTGCCTCTCTTTAGATTAAGATTAATCACTTCATGTATTCCCCAATTATTGTCAGTAAATGTTTAATTTTTTATAATAAGTCTGAAATTCCTATATTCACAAACTGTGGCAGGGTTAACAATGTAATGCTTTAGATATTTATTTTGGCAAACTTAACCACATATTTTGTATCAGGTGTAATAGTTTGAGAAACAGCCACTGAAAGCTCATTTGCTGATCACAAATCTCATTATAAGGGGAACAATATTGTCTATTTCAGTTACCGCCCTTGACCAGAGGTTACCTCCTTCTTTTAGGTGCAAATAGCACCATTTCCTTTGAATGACCCTGACTGATTAGATTTTTTAACATAAAAAATGTTGCTTAAATAAAACATAATTGAGAACCCCATTGAGTCTCCAAAGCTTTAAAAGAGCTACATCTAAGCAATAAAATGTTCCTCTGGGGAAATGTATCTCTATTGTCATAAAGTAATAAGCTAAAATGTGCATGTTTTGACTGAATATTTGGCGCTGCAGATAGCGAACTGCCTTTATCTGCTCCTGAAGTCAGTCAGCGAGAGATTCCTGTTGTTTCTGAGAGCAGAGAGGAGCGTAGTGAGTTTTGCTCCCTGTCTGCCCACTCACAGTCCAAGGTGACAAGCCAATATCCTCCTCCTCAGATGGCCCTCTTCCCTGACCTAGATTTCTCACAAAGCTCTAGGAAAGCCCACATACATGTTCACATACTATCCCTTGTTCTCCTTTGTATGTTCCGCTCTATATTCTTGTGACATCCACGCACTCGTGCATGCACACGATGATTTCCTTGCATTGTCAGAAAAATACTGAGAGACTTACATAAGCGAGAATGCAAGCGAACGCATCTGCGCACACACACATATACCTTTAAATTCCATCTCAGTACTGGCAGGGAAAGTCTCCTTGAATGATAATATTCCCATTTGAGAAGAGGCCGTCTACCGGTGGAGGAGGAGGGTGACATATATGGAGCGCGTGTAGACAATATTCATAAATATTCATGATTGTGCACTTGCTGCTTGACATGTGTACGGCAGATGCTCGACGTGAGTATGTGTGTGTGGGTATTCACATGTGGGCGGTGTGTGTGTGTGTGTGTGTGTGTATGTGTGTGTGCGTTTCTTGTAGATAAGGAAAGGCTATGGTTGCATTGGGTTGGTATGTGTGTGTGTGTGTGTGTGTGTGTGTGTGTGTGTGTGTGTGTGTGTGTGTGTGTGTGTGTGTGTGTGTGTGTGTTGTTGTGCATCTGTGCAGAAGCCGAATAGATTTTGGCTGGTACACCTGTTTGTCTTGATGGTACACATTAGGGGAAAATGAAGGGGTTGGAAGGTACAAAATGGATCTGGGTAATGCATGCGCTCTTTACTCGAGCAACATAATGGAAAAGTGTATTTATCACACTGTGACTCCAGCCAAAAGTTTGGAAACAAGACTAAATTTGGCCAATAGGAAAAGTGCCTGTTGTTTTCATGTTTGTGATTTGGGTGATTTGGTGAATATTTTTTTGTGCAAGCTTTAAAATTGGAACAGTGCATGTTTATGTATTTTACTTCATTTTTTGTGACACAAACATATTGTGGAAGCTGTCCAGAGCGCTATATCTCAGTAACTATGAGGTTTTGAGTAAAAAGTCGACTGCATAAATGCTTGTTATTTTTAAATAATTGTTATGTTGTGTGTGTGTGTGTGTGTGTGTTAATACTGTCCTCCTCTCATAATATTGCAACACAAAACCTTACTGGCATACATTTAGAGAGTTTTCAACTGTATAATTATGGTCCATTTTGCCTGACTGGTTTTAACTCTTAAAAAATTCAAGATAATTTTTCATAGATGTAAGGCTGGGGCATGTTGTTACAGTTTCTATGTGTTTCAGTTGTTTTACTCTTTAAATTGATTGAACATGCCAGTAAATAACCTATAACAAGTTTGAATACATACATGCATGTATATATGTATATATTCTATTCACATAAGATAAACATAATTTAGAAAATTTGACTTATTGTAAAATATATAAAGATGGCCATGGAGTTATAAGATTGTATTTAATTTATATGACTTTAAGGTCTAGACATCCCAGTTTTATAATTCTTAAAAAAAAAAAAAAAAATGTTAAGGGGATAACTTACATTCTTTAAATAGTTTTGGATATCGTTATGCTTGTTTTATCTTATGTTAAATCAGAGGTTTATTTTAAACCCTTAGATATTTGCTGAAGCTCTTTAATGGGCCCTGGACCCCAGGGTGAGAACCACTGGTTTAGATTTCATATTTTAAAATGTATATTATTTTGAAATCAGTGTCAATATATGCAGTAGGTTTGACAGTATGCCCCTCTATAGTGTTATGTGTGTTAAGTGAAGTGCATGCTTTTTGTATCAATAGTTTTTTATTGTTTGTCTATTTAGAATTAGCCTTTAAAAATGAATCTGTCCTGAGAAATATCCACTATAGTAAAAGTGGGACAACAATCCTGTGTCTCTCTTATAGGTAATATAGTCATTGCAGCTAATAGAAAACAAAGTTTAATTTGATGCCCATTTCCAAACTTCTGACTCTGGTAGGCTGTGGTACCACAGTAATCCATCATCAAGACTGTAAATCAAACCCTGATGAGTGTTATCGATTCACATCAAACGTGACTGCAAATACTTCACGGTACATTTACACAGAGCCACACCATTCTTTTATGCTTCAGATCACATTTACTGTCATTCCAGAGAATCACAAATTACTAATCAACTCCTGTTCCACTACTGATGAGTTTATATTTGTCTGATTCATTCAACTGCAGATTGCTTATAATTGTAGAAGTCCTTGCAGAGGCACATTTCAGTCTGGAGGAGGACGAGGAACAGTGTGTGAACTCCTTAAAATTGACCAAGCGCTGCTCTCTTGCTTCAGTAAGAAGTCTCTTGCTTCAGTATGTCCTTGAGAACAGTTCTTCTCAATCTTATTTGAGTAAGTGAATATTTGTGATGGAGTTTGTAGTAGGTACTGTACCTACTGATCCGGTCTCAGAAAAAAGATACAAAACTATCACTGAGGTGTCACCTAATGCATAAAGGTACATCTTTGTACCTTATTTACCACTAAAGGGTACATATTATTCCTATACAATAACATATTAGGACTTCCCAGAATGCATTGCAGGTACAGTGAAGAAATTATCCCAAATAGAAAAATTCTATAAGTATTTCCAGTAAATGAACTACACTAGCATTCAAAATTTTGGGGTCGGAATGCTTCTTCAAAATCATCGCTAAAACTGCATTTATTCAATTAAACAACAACACCAAAAACAATAATATTGACAAATATTATAACATTATCAAACGATTGTTTTCTATTATAATAACATTTAAAATGTCATTTATTCCAGTGATTGCAAAGCTGAGTTTTCAGCAGTCAAGATATATTTGGTATTTTTATCAATATTGAAAACAGTTGGAAAAGAGTTGAAACAAAAAAGGAAACAAAAAGAACTGCATGTTATAAAATTTGTATTACCTTTGTTGCTATTTAACAATTATGTAAAGTTAATCTTTAAAAACGTTGTTGACACTTTAGATTAGGGACCACTATTCACTATTAACTAGTTACATATTAGCATGCATATTGCTAACATATTTGCTGTTTATTAGTATATAGAAAGCACATAATGCATTATTCTAGATCACTTAACCCAACCCAATACCTAAACTTAACAACTACCTTACTAACTATTAAGTTATTAAGATATAGGCAGCCAATTAGGAGTTACTTGAGGGAAAATTCATAGTAAATAGTGAATACATATTCCCCAATCTAAAGAGTCTAAGGTCTAAACAAATTTGATAATTTTTATACACTGTAATATATTGCCATGATTACTAAATTCACTTGAAAAGTGATTGATTGTTATTTTTTTTGAGAGAAAAATAACATTTATTTGTTATATTGTTTATTGGTTTATATATTTTTTTCATATCGGTTTATTGCTAGTTAAGATGCTACCTCAGAATGCAGCCCAGTGGCTCATCAGGTTTTGTGAAGCAGTGGTGGTATTGTCTTTTGTACCCTTGTGTAAATATGAATGAGGCTTATTTTTATATTTTGGCCTGCTAATGCACACAAGCAATTACAGTCTCATTAGAACATGTCTTATGCTCAGGGCTTTGAAAGGGATGTGATGAGCCTGTATCAGCGGGGCACTTCACCACCAGCAGAGAGCAATATCACACATGTGCATTCGCTGGGGGTCAATATGACCGAGTCTTATCAGAACATGAAGAATAACAGCCCTGAGGTGACACAATAGGGAAACAAGGAGTCATTGTTGTGTCCAAGTGTCTGAGGGTGAATCTGGGCCAGCAGGCTGTTAGTTGAGGTGAGAATAACCTTTGTGATGCTTCTTTGACTAAAACAGCTTCATGTGGTAGTTAACTGGTGTCTAGTTAGTTCAGGCTGGTCGTTTATGGTCATTAGATGGTTTCGATGCTTAACCAGCTATAAACCACCAGCTGGAGGGCCTGGATTCAGTTTGTTTGTTTACTATATACTATATACTAATTCGTTTTTTACCCATGTTCTTTTGTACCTTATTTACACAATGTAAGTATATGCTTCATATTAATCCACTAACATGTTGCATTTGTACAATTCTGCTGCATAAAGGAAATGTGTGACTAATGCAGAAAGATAGGTTTGGGTTGAAATAGCAATCTATGTTTGAGTTTGTGACTTTTTAAACCCAAATATACTCACTGTTCTGCTGTATAAGCACTGGTATTTACTTTGAAGAATGCACATCTAGATATATTTTTATTCTATTTTTCCATGATTACCATGAAATGTTCCAATAATTAAACAGCTTAGATTTTGTAATAGTAATTCAGAAGGATTTGAGGTTCAAATGGCATGATATCATATGGATCCGGCATCATATCAGAGGCACAGCTGCCTCAGATCCCCATGCAACCCGTGAATCGGCAGTGCATGCGCTTGCAGCTCAAATCAGGCTCGGTTCGTGCGTCTTGAATTAGAAGCAGTGTGCAGTGAGGTGTTGCGTCCGCCACTACATTCACACTGTTGAGGAAGCGTTAAAAACTCACAAACTCCACCGCTACAAATATTGATTGTATAGCTCAGGTTCCTTCAGACAGCGGGCCATTATTAGCTTTAGATGAACACAGGTAGCGCTGCATATTACAAGCGAGCCCTGCAAAAACCTCAATGGAGGAGAATGAATGTGTAATGATGTCCCTGCGCTCGCCTCCACCTGTTCGGCTTCACCGTATATCGCCGTGTGGTTGTGTGCAAGAGAGGAAGACAGGTGTGGGAAGAGAGAGAGCAGTAGACTAAAAGCTAATGATACCGTCAGCAGCCCTCGACTCTTTGAAGAATCTCCCAGCACTATGTGCTAGTGAAGTCCACAAACACTCCATCACCGTCAGCTCTCAAATTCACAGGGAAAGCCTGTTTCCTCCAGTCAACACAAATCTCAAAAAGCCCTTTTGTGTCTGTCAGTCTCCAACACCTTCATTTTGACAGCTAAACACAAGAAAAGGTAATCGACTCATACTTGGGGGATACAAAGAGGAAGGTTTGCGTGGTTGCTAGTGTACATTTGGGATATTTTCCCTTTCCCATTATTGCATTTTGCTTAATCTGGGGTATTTAAACCTCCATTTTATTGTGCCTTTGAGGAAAACTCAATTTAGGAAAATAACAGTATAAGGTAGGTGAGTATTCAAAATCTTAAATTCCCGAATAATACATTTTTAATTGCTGGAGAATATGACACTGCAAAAATACACTTCTTAAATCCTGTTCATAATTTGTATCTAATTTTCCAATCTGTTTCTCAAAATAAGTAGTATTCCATAGCAAATTAAGACTTGTTTTCAAGTGTGTTTTGTTTGTACAGTCAGTATTTGTTTTTCCACTTTATGTATAAACAAGTAAAACAAATGAGAAATTTCTGCTTGTTCATTAAAACATCTTATATTCATGATTCAATATATGGAAACTTCTTGTTTGTAAGATAAAGTAAAGTGCAATCAAATTAGTCTTTTGTGTCATTTGACATTTATTTGAAGGTTTTTCTTTGATCTTTATTTAATATTTAGATTGTTAATGGGATAGTCCACCCAAAAATGATGTCCTCATTTAGTCATTCCAAACCGTATAATATATTTTGAAGTATGCTGGTAACCAAACAGTTTCGGTTCCCGTTGACTTCCATTGTATATCTTGACCATACCATGAAAGTCAATCAGAGCTGAACATTTTGTTCAGTAGAATTCTTCAAAATATCAGTAACACTTTAGAATAGGGAACACTTATTCACTATTAACTACGACTTTTCCCTCAGTAAATTCCTAATTTAATGAATAGTTAGTAAAGTAATTGTTAAGATTAGGTATTGGTAGGATTAGGGATGTAGAATAATGCATTAATATGTGTTTAATTACTACAAATATATGGTTAATATTCTAGTTATATGCATGCTAATAAGCAACTAGTTAAGAAACCCTAAAATAAAGTGTTACCAAAATATCATCTTTTGTATTCCATTGAAGAAAGAAAGTCATACAGGTTGGGAACAACTTGAGGGAAAATGATGACTGAATCTTCCTTTTTTTGGTGAATGATTTATTTTCTGCATGGCTACAAAGAGAAGCAAAACAGAAGTGAACGTTATGTGAACTGAATCCCGTGCTTGTTTTATGCAAAATTTCAAAGCAAATTTTAGTTCTTTATTTTCACATTATTTCATGTTTGGCTGTTTGTGTAAATAGCGTCAATAACTCATGCATGTCAAAAATGTTCTACGATTGCATGCTATATATACAATCATCATACCACCCAGGACTATGCCAGCGTAAATTATGAACAGTATTTTCATTCTCAACAGACCCCACCTGGGTCTTGCAGGTCACATTATATTGAGAGCTCATTTTATTGCACAGTATCCCACCATTATATTAGATGTTCTGCAGTGTGTTGAGACTCTCAAACCTGTAATTGCATTTTGACTAGTCCCACTGGCTGAAACCCAGCATCCGAGCTTTAGGATAATTGACTGGCTGTAATGGAGACGAATAAAACATCAGGAGAATGAAGGCAGCCGGTGCAAGTGAAGAAAAAAAAAGCTTTTGGGGGTTTTGCTGTCAAAAAAACAAGTCGGTTTGCTCGCAGCTCAAATGTATCTTTGTCTTGACGGAGACTTGTAGACTAAAATCTGATTAGCTGTGTTTGAGTTTATGTGGAATTACTGCCTTGAATGTTTGCTTTATCGAGGAATTATTTTCTCAATGCATAAAAGCAACACATCTCGTAATATAAAGATCCCAGAGGACAATTTTATTGCTCAGTTGCTGTTCGTTTAAAGCTCAGGGGAGTTAATGGGGATTTCAGTTATTTATCTTTCTCTATTAGAACAGATTTGGAGAAACAAATTAAGCCATTTTAATTTTAAACTATTGCTTTTTGGCCAAAATATGAGTCCATAATGCATACAATGTTTTTCCATGCAGTGAAAAGTCCATCCCTGTTGTCCTCTGATATCAACATCCACAGACATATTATACAACACTGTCGTGGACTATGCATATTTCTCTCTTGATTCAGACAAAATTACTTTTTTTCACTAAAGAAAGCAATATTATTCATAGAGGACTCATATTTTAGCCAGACGCAAAGTTTACAAATGTAAAAATATCCTAATTATAAATTGATTATAAAAAGACAGTTTTCACTTCACAGGATAATAATAGATGGACTGGAATCGTGTGCATTATTTGTGGATTATTGAAATGTTTTTATCAGCTGTTTGGACTCTGACGGCACCCATTCATTGCAGATGATCTATTGATGAGTGACGTAATGCTTAATTTCATCAAATCTGTTCCGATGAAGAACAAGCTCATCTACATCTGGGATGGCCTGAGGCTAAGTTCATTTTCAGCACATTTTCATTATTGGGTGAACTGTTCCTTTAAGAAGATCACATTTTTATTTTGTATAGGTTTTATTTTGAAATCTGCTGTAAAGCAAAACAGAATAAGTCAACGTTACCCCAGCTGAAGTCATTGGTTATTTTCTGTAAACAGCAAGGATCAGCTCTAGAGCAAATGCTTGTTTTGCTCAAAATCTCAAAGCAAACTGTAGTTCAAAAAGCAGTGACATTAGAACAAAGACAGAAGGATGGCAATAAAATCATTTTCAAGATCAAAGTCACTTGAACCCAGAAGATGCTCCTCAATTAATTTATAGTGAATTATGTGAACCAAAAGAAGCCTCTTTGACACATATAGCCTATGCAGGAAGATACTGAGATAAGATTTCCTTTCCAGTTGCTTGAATATAAAACGCTGGGTTAAATAGCCATCTGGTGGGATATTTTTGGTGAAGAGCAAACGCTCACTGTGTCAGGAGAAGCAGAGTTAACAGACGCCAGAGGCAATGTCCAAGTTTCCACACTGCCGCTGTTTTCTTGGCATTACAGATATTTCTTAAGACTGTGGGGGATGCTGATGTTTGTGAGATCAAGGACATGTTTTTGCCAGATGTTTCATGAATTTTATTGTATTCCTACTTTTAAGGAACAGTTCACACAACAATGAACATTCTGTCATTTACACAAGTGTCATTTTTAGTTTTTGTTGTTTTTAATTAAATTAATATTCTATTCAGCAAAGATGCATTAAAGTGATCAAAAGTGACACAAAGATTTCTATATTTCAAATAAATGCTATTATTTTGAATTTGTTATTCATCAAAGAATTCTGAAATAAAATGTATCACGTTTTCCACAAAAATATTAAGTAAGACTGGAGTAATGATGCTGAAAATTCAGCTCTAATAACAGGAATAAATTATATTTTAAAATATATTACATTTGAATAAGGTTATTTTAAATTCTATTAATATTTGACAATCTGTTCTATAGTTTTGATCAGATAAATGCAGTAAGCATCAAATGTGCCTTTCACAAAGATTAGAAAATCTTAGTGAAATAAATAAAAATAAGTAAATAAAACAATAAATAGAAATTACATAAACAAATAAATATAAAACAAAATAAAATAAATACTGGAGTAGATTTGTGTTTAAATAATTGAAAAAGGAGCTATAAAATATATACAATTTTATGCATTTCTGCCTTGTTGTATTTATTTTTTGTGAAAGTTCAAACGTGCTGCAACTTTAGAAAACATATGCAAATAGAAAAAGCCCCAGCAAATCAAGAAAACATCTTCATCAATTTGAAAGCAGGTGCAGCAAATGCTCACGATACCAAATAAAGAATGTTATTTTCAGCACGTTTCTTTGTTTGGTTGTGTTGTGTTGTGAGCATTTGCAGCGCATGTGTTGTCAAATTGATGAAGTTATTTTCTTAATTTGCGGGTGTTTTCTTTTTGCAGCACGTTGAGCTCTCTCGGCCAACGTACACTTGTGAGATTAAATACCTGGAATAGTATTGAAAAGAGCAGCGCTGGTTTGCACTGAAAAAATTAAATTCTCTGCGTTTAGAACAACACGAGGATGAGCAAATAATGACAGCATCATCACGTCATCATAAACTGATAAATATCAAATATTTATGTTTTTCTCTTCATAATGACTGCAACACTTCTATTCAGCTGCAGCTCATTTTCACCTTTTTGCCTCATTTCATTCTTTCGCTCTCCCATTTTCTCTTTCTTGTCTATTTCCGAGCTTAAGGGCCTGTAGCTCTGCTCGTCTCTGCTTCTGTTAATCAGCATAACCTTTCTGTGTGCTTTGTCGGTGACACACAGGCTGGCATAAAAAAGATGGTTCTCAGCAGCTGCGCCGGCTTCATGCTTTCTCTCTCAGCCCCATTCGATTTCCATCGCAGGAAAAAGGCAGCTCTGTAGATAGCGGACGCTTTCTGTTTGAAGTCTGTCATCGGCGAAGAAGAGGAAAAGGGCTTTGTGGATGAGGAACCCCACCTTTCATCCCACGATGCCTTGCCCTGAGGGGGGTTATCCTAATTAAAGCACAGGCATGCTGGTATAAGATGGCACAGAGGCGCATGTAACTGTCGGTGTTCGGCCCTGGTGGAAACTGGCACCGGCGGAGGAAATAATATCTGGCTGGCAGACTTCAAGATCGCTTTCTCTTTGCTCTTGTTTGAGGATTTGATCTATATGGATTGTAAGGTATCATGGCCTCATGGTCGGCTATATGCTGCAAGGTTGATATCCTGACTCTATGGTTTAATTGCCCAACTTCTGCCAAGAAACTAGGAGGGGAGCGTTCACACAGCATCCTAAAGCGATCGCTGCACACTGCCATCTTGAAGCGTGTCTCTAATTGCATGAGAGGCTCCCTTGTGTAAACCCTACAGAGAGAACTAGGAGAAACTCCAAATGTCAAAAGTGTAGGAGGCTTTGAATGGGATCTCTTGGAAACTTTGTTCCTCAAAAAAGACTGCTTTTTAGATAAACTTCAAAAAGGTTAGGCTGCATTATATGTAGATGAAAAGCCAATCAGCGTTACTGTAATTTGAAGACCAAATTCAGTAGGTTCAATTGATCAGTATTTCTTATAAATAGTTTTCTCATAACCCTTAACCCTAAAAATTAAACTTTTAGCTTGTAACAAAAAAAAAATGATTCCAGAGTTGCTGTTTTGTAGTTGTTTATATAACTACATTATTGTTTAAAAGGTCTGCAAGGTGTTTTTTTATAATGTTTTTGATTTTATTGTCTCTTATACTCACTGATGCTGCATTTATTTAATAAAAAACAGAAACAAACAGGAATACTGTGAAATGTTATTACAATTTACAATAAAAATGTTCTATTTAAATACATTTTAAACTGTAATTTATTCATGTGATGCAAAGCTGAATTGTTTGCATCATTACTCCAGTCTTCAGTGTCACATGATCCTTCAGAAATCATTCGAATATGCTGATTTGCTGCTCAAGAAACATTTCTTATTATTAGCAGTGGTGAAAACATTGATGATTCATATGTTTGTGGATACTTTTTTCATTATTAATTGATGAATAGTAGGTTCAAAAGAACATAGTTATTTTGTAACAATATGAATATTTGTACTGCCACGTTTGATTAATAAATCTTTACTACATAAAAGACTGACCCCAAACTTTTGAATAGGAGTGTATATTATAAGATAATTACTTATTGCGTATTTGTGAAGTTGCTGCCTATCCAGAGTGTTCCAAATCAATCACTTGTTCCTTGACAGTTAGGATGCGGTCTATGTGGGCAGATAAAATATATATGAGCAAGATGAAATTCTGATATAATTTTACAATCTCTCAAATTTCACACAAAACGCCTTTAAAACGGCCACCACATTCCACAAAACCAGCCAGGAGAAGGAAATCGAGCCTAAAGCGTCTTAAAAGGACAATGTCCCAGAGGTGCTGCCATTTGCACTACAATTGTCAACTATATATTTTATTTCCTGCCGTTTTTCATTCTGTTTTATGTCTGCTTCTGTGATAAACATGTCCAGTTTCGATCTGGTGTGACAGTGTAATTGAGCGAGTCGCACTTCTCTCGGCGGATTGACCGTCAGAAGGCATCTTGGTCATTCTCTTGCTCTGTTGTAAATCCCAGTGCGGCCTTGACTCGCTTAAACTGTCTTCCTGCCTATTTTTGCCTCACCTTGTGTTTATTTTCCCCATAGCGCTTGGCAGATTTATCCACGTTTTTCTCTGTGTTTTAAATGGTGAGCGGCTTATGTCATAACCTGCACGACTGGCTGTACCCTGCGTGAATTGTAACGCTTTTCGGTTTATGTCTCTCTTTCCGTTCTCTTTATTTCCTGCCTCCATCTTTATAGCTGAGACGTGCAACCTTGGCTTTTGGACGCATGGTCATGCGGCATGACAATGAGGGCAGAGAGAGACAGACAGAAATTACAATTTAAAATCATTTTTAGATTAAACAAATAATGCTGTAAACTTAATTTTTTGGATAAAAAAAATCACTTACAGCACCTTTAACAACACCTTCATTATTGTTTAGGAGAGAAAATGTATGGAAGCTTATTTCTGCCAATGAAGAAAAATACAGAAAATGTAATCAGGACTTTATATCACAACTTTGACTGTTCCCCTCTTAATAACTTGTAATTGTGAAATGTTTTTTACAGAAAAAAGCCTGAAATGTGAGTTTTTTAATTCGCAATCGCAAGTTTACATATCATAATATCAACAGAACAACATATATGTTCTCAGCATTTTGAATTTTTACTAAATATTACAATTAATAACTCAAAAGCGAATTCTGAGTTCCGTTTCAAGGAAACTCCGTTGCATCGTTTTTGATGCTTTAGAGGAACGCTTTGTCTGGTTTTGGGACCCTCAGTGATGGGAAGCATGCGCTACGGTATCTCCCGCCCCGATCGAGGCACAGACACTTCAACTATCTGATTCTGAGGAATTAGATGTGTTTAATCTCAATGCAAGAGATACTGAGGATTCGCCACCATAGTCTCGTGCTTATGAGGAGCTTGTTGAGGTTGTAACAAGAGCAGTCGATTGGCCAGCAGAGAAGGAGGACGTTCATTCTAATAAAAAAACTTCTCGTGCACAACCTCAACGCCAGGGACTGCCATTTTTTTCCTGATCTCCAGATCGAGGGTGTCAAGATTGTGGGAGAAACCGGTTCCCTATAGAGTTTATAGTACACAACAGTGTTGGGGAAAGTTACTTTTAAAAGTAATGCATTTCAATATTGCGTTACTCCCTAAAAAGTAACTAATTACGTTACTTCGATACTTTTTATGTAAAGTAATGTGTTACGTTACTTTTGCGTTACTTTCGCGTTACTTTTTAAATATAAACAGGGCTTGATTGTTTGTTTTTAATACAAGAAGTTCTATTTATAGCAAATATAAAAGCCCTTTCACACCAACAAGTGTAATGAATAAACCTCAGGCTGAAGGACGAGTAAATCACGTCTGTACAGAAGAACACAGGAGAAGAAGTTCAACACTCTTCAGCAATAAAAAAAACAATGATGCACAATTGTTAATTTATCTAAAGTCATTTTTGCTTATTATTATGGTTGAACTGGATCATCAAGGGTCAGCAGCAAACACATCAGTTAATGAAATGAGATTAGATATATTTGTGTTGTTTAACATATTTAATTATTGCAGGTTTGCGTCATATTCTGAGTTGCATTTCACTATTTTAATTCATTTTGATGAATACTGAATCAGTTTTTTTGCGAGTGGGATGAATGAATTTCACATTCACATTTAGTCTAAAACTACAGTAAGATCATGTTCACACAGTGCACTGTCAGTATATAAATGGGAAAACAAAGTAACTGGCATTACTTTTTTGAAAAAAGTAACTCAGATATTTTCCTGTAAATTAAAAAGTAACTTTACTTGTTACTTGAAAAAAGTAATATTATTATGTAACTCGCATTACTTGTAATGCGTTACCCCCAACACTGGTACATAAACATCTCACTATTCCTCTATAATAAATAAATAAAATCCCCGGCATTACCCATTAAGCCAGCGAGAACAACATCAACACTGGTGGGAAAGGCTTACTCTGCGGCTGGTCAGGCAGCAGCGTGTTTACACACAATATATCTGCTGCAATTATACCAGGCTAAATTGTTAGGAGATCACAATGAGGGCGGATGTTGTGGTCCGAACACAGTTTGCGAACTGCGTCGGGCCACAGATTTTTCTCTCAGGGCTATGGCAGCCCTGGTGGCCACTGAGAGACATTTATAGTTGAATCTGAGTAACATCAAGGGAAAATAGAAAAAAAAACTAAAGTGGAACGCTCAACACCTCATTTTACGGTGTCCGTCTCCCTTTGGTGTCCTCAGGGGACCGTTCTGCCAACCCTGCCACCTCGTTTGCTTCAGGGCACAGCGGTCTCCGGCGAGCGCATGTCTCAAGGTCCACCCAGAAACGTAGTGGCCTTGGGATTCCGCCCCCTCCGGGGAGGGTTTCAGAGCGGTCAGTTCAGATGCTTCCTGTCAGTTCACCGTTTCAGGACGTTGTTCTGACTGCACAACTACATATACATCCAGAAACCAGTCTCTAGAGGCTGGTACCTCTAGTAGAAATTTGACAGCATGGAAACTTCTGCCAAATATATCTCGTTAGGTCCTGCAGACTATAGAAAAAGGCAATCAATACAGTTCGGGTTTCGCCCACCCAAGTTTATGGGGTGTTTTCCACCTAGGTAGTCCCCAGCAGGTTCTGGTAATGGAACAGGAAGTGAAAGCTCTGTTAGAGAAAGGGGCCATGGAATATGTACCTCACTCCAACAGGGAAACTGGGCTTTACAGGTATTTCATAGTTCCAAAGAAGGATGGGGGGTTGCGTCCCATTTTAGATCTTGGAGTTCTGAACGACTCCGTCATGCAGCTCAAGTTCAAAATGTTAACTGTGAGACAAATCATGCCACAGATCAGATCCGAGGATCGTTTGTCACGATAGATCTCAAGGACGCATATTTCCACATATCCATCCTTCCGCATCACAGGAAGTTCCTGAGGTTTGCTTTTGGGGGCAGAGCATACCAATATCAGGTTCCTCCGTCCGGCCTAGCATTATCACCCTGCACTTTCACAAAATGTGTCTTCAGGGTATTCGCGTAAATGAACTACATCGACGATTGGTTGATTCTAGCTCAGTCACATCAGTTGGCAGTTCGGCATCAAGATGTCCTTCTTGCCCACATGAAAGAGTTGGAGTTATGGCTAAACGCCAAAAAGAGTATGCTTTCTCCACTACAGAGGACCACTTTTCTTGGCATGGCATGGAACTCAATGTCGATGCAGGCGCGCCTGTCACCGGCACATGTAGAGTCCATCCTGTCGGCTGTAAATAGTATAAGGCTAGGCCAGTCACTCACTGTAAACAGTTTCAGAGACTGTTAGGTCTTATGGCAGCAGCATCCAACGTGATACCTTTTGGACTGTTATACATGAGACCCCTGCAGTGGTGGCTGAGGACCAAAGGAATTTAAGTTTCTGGATTTTGTTTTTCACAATATAATACTATTACATCTTGCAAATATGATTTTTTTCCCAACAGAAATCAGAGTTTACATCTCACAATTCTGGATTTAGTTTTTCAGAATACTGGGTTTACATCTTACAATTCCAATTGTTTTTTTTGTTTTATTGAATTATGAGTTTACATCTCATTTGAGTTTTTTTTTAATTAATTTCACAATTAAGATTTTTTTCCCCCAGAATTCAGAGTTTAGATCTTTCAATTCAGTTCCTCCCCTAACCCCCCCCTCAGAATTCTGGTGTTTACATCCCTCAAGTCAGATTTTTTTTTCTTTTTGAGTTTACATCTCGCAATTCCTATTTCATTTTATATTTTTACATAATTTTACAGAAATCTCATCATTTTATTTATTTTTTTCTCCAGGATTCTGAATTTACATCTCGCAAATCTGATTTGTTTTCAGAATGCTGAGTTTACATCTCACAATTCAATTTTTTCCCAGAATTCCGAGTTTACATCTCATGATTCAGATTTTTTTTCTAAGAATTCTGAGGCCTCATTTATAAAACATGCGTACGCACAGATTTGATCAGTCTAGTGCGATGTCAAGGTCTGAGCAGATGTACGCACTTTTGTTTGCCCGAGTGCTGCAGGTTTTTGGAAAGATAAACCATTCTTGCTGATTGTAAAAGATTTGAACATTGTCAGATGCTCTTTTATAAGTCAATGTTATTAATTAGACATCGTTTACAGAGCGGTGATCTGAAATGGTTCAGCTGCGCGCAAGTTCAAGATAATTTGCGATTCATAGATTTCACATCTGAAAGAGAGGTGTATGTGCGTTTTCTGTACATACGTTAATTTTAAGTATCACACATAAGCATATTTGAGAAATGATCGTAAGATACATTTTTGGATGGTTTCTGCACAACATTTTAGAAATGAGGCCACTGGTGTGTACATCCCACAAGTCTGATTTTTATTTCTCAGAATTTTGAGTTTACATCTCACAATTCTGATTAAATTTTCTCATAATTACTTTATTCTGTATTTATATATAAATACTCTATTATCTTTATTTATATATAATTTTACATAAATCTCATAATTTTATTTAATTTTTTCTCCAGAATTTTGGGTTTACATCTTGAAATTCTGGATTTTTTTCCCCTAAGAATTTTAAGTTTACATCTCGCAATTCTGATTTTTTTAACAGAATTTTGAATTTATATCTTGCAATTCTGATTTATTTTTCAGAATGCTGAGTTTACATGTGATAATTCAGATTTTTTTTTCTCCGAATTTTGAATTTACATCTCACAATTCAGATTTTTTTTTCAGAATTCCGAATTTACATCTTGCAATTCAGATTTTTCCAGAATGCTGAGTTTATATCTCGCAAATCAGATTTTTTTTTTTTTACATAATTTTAGAGAAATTGCATTTTATTCTCCAGAATTCTGAGTTTACATCTTGCAATTATGAATTTTCTTTCACAGAATTGTGAGTTTACATCTCACAATTCTGAATTGATCTTCAGTGATCTTTAAGAAATGTAATCTTGGTAGCCATAAAAGTGAAAAGTTCGACCAATGACAATGAAGACATAGTGGTGGCACTGGGGCTGGAATGTTTAAGCGAGATGTGCAGAGAGAGAGACAGATAATGGGGAGAGAGAGACAGACACATTGAATACAAGTTTGATAGGCTGCTTAAGAGCTAAAACATGTCAAAAAATAAAGTGTCAGACTTGAAAGATCTGCGTAATTAATAAGACTATGTAATGAAAACCGATAAAGTTCACCACGGGATATCACAACGTTGTATGCGTTCAGACAAACTCATTCAAATGTGAATTTGCTTTTGATTTAGCGATTGTTTTGATGCTGTTATTCTCTTTGTCTTTTTTGATAACAGACGGATCTATCTCTCTTTATGCGAGCCGCCCACTCATGCAGCAAGTGTCATCTGTATGTGTGGCATATTAAAGGCCTGTGGGAACTCATTAGGGTGACAGACGCAGGGCTTACTCTCCCTCCCTTGGATTGCCATGTTTGTGCCATGACGGGTTCAGAAAGTGCAGCGAGAGGGCAGAGGTGGTGTGCGGTGGGTATCAGTGTTTTTCAGTCAAATGTAAATTCATGTTCCAGTTGCATTTGATGTTGATGTTGAAAGGTGTTTTGTTTCTTAAACTGTGGGCACTTTTGACCCTGAAAATAAACTCTCTTAAAACAGTCTTTTTACACTTTCATGAGTTCATAGTGTCATTTCCAAATCTCAAATGACTGTTTGATATCTTTCTGTGGTGGAAATCACATTTTTAGGATAAAAGGAGTCTTTTTGTCTTAGCTTATGTATTCTAAACATATACAGATTAATAATGTTTTCAGTATCTTTACATCATTTTGTTACATTACAGCTTGATTTGTATTATATTTCCAAGTGGTATTTGCCGTGTTTTTTTACTTTGAGCATGCTGTGTTATATATATTTCTCTAACTTTTCACTCAAAGTATTGAATGCTTGTTAAACAAGTGTACTAACTGTTGAAAAAAACCTTATTAGGAGAACAGATGATGCTTTTCATGAAAATGACTTAAACACTCTCATCATTTTTAGAAAGGCAAACCGTTTCCATAAGATCAGTATGGTTTATGTTCATGTCATTGTTTTAAAAGTAGTATTTTATTTTAATGAATTAATTTGATTAATATAATTTAATATAATATATTAAGACAAAGTTAATATAATATAATATTTTAAACATTTTATTAATTGTTCTTTTTTTCTTATTTTAAGATTAAAGGTCTGGATCTGGGACAAGCGGCAATACAATCTGAAAAAGGCATAAATAATACAGAAAAGATAGATAGATAGATAGATAGATAGATAGATAGATAGATAGATAGATAGATAGATAGATAGATAGATAGATAGATAGATAGAAAATACGTAAATAAATAAATACATAGTTAGTTGAAGTAGCTTTAATAAAAATGATTCGAAGTTTTTTTTTTACTTCGGCCAGCATTTACTGTAGGTCAGTTTTCGGACCATTTGCGAACATAGGTGGACATTATTGGATTGACAGGTTTATACCGCCAATCATAAGGTCATTGAAGCACTGTTTACTGTACAATTTTTAGCTTGCCTATCTCTCACCATGATTTAAGAGAAGAGTGTCTCCCTCTGAAACCCTTTCCCCTGATGTTGCTGTTTGGCAGTGTTACTTACATATCATATTTATTTTCTGTTCTAACATTATTTCGAGGATACACTGCCTCCCTTGCCTCCCTGTAAAATAAAAACATCTCTGGAGTGCATGCGCGTTTTTTGTGAGCGTGTGTGCTGTGTATAAGGGACTTTCCTTTGTCCTTGGGGAGCAGGTGACTCATAAGTTTAACAGATGTCATAATCGCACACCCAAACACACCACAGCAGAGGTGTGAGAGAGTATCACATGACTGAATACAGATCGAGCCCGTCATGTGTGGTCGGGTCAAATATGCGGTTGCTAAGCAGCTAACCCAGTTGCTTGGGTGATGTGTACACATGATAATAAAGCCCCCTGAGCTAATGTGCTTGAATTGTTTGATTGGGATGAATATGTGAATAATGAAGACATTCTACTGATAGTATCATCATCATTTTGGTTTCTGTCAACAAGCATGGGTCCTGCCAGAGCAACACTTTAAATCATCCATGACATGCAATCTGTAGAGCCACTTTTTCAGGCCTTGTTGACAACAGGGTGGTTTTTATGTCAGTCTTGAGGTCAATAGGTTTTAAGCATGATGAGGGATTTCTTGAAGGCAGCACAGTTTCATTTGAAGGTGAAGTGTTGCTTTAGTGGACAACTAGTGTCAACAAACAGAATTGAAAAATGGTTTTCTAAACACATCTACCATTGGTCAGACAGATAGACGGTCACACCCCAAACTCACGCCATTGGTTGAGTCAATGTTTTTGCTTCATTCTAAAATAAACACAGAAATGTTTTGATATCTATCGATTCGGTCGGTCGGTCGGTCGGTCGGTCGGTCGGTCGGTCGGTCGGTCGGTCGGTCGGTCGGTCCGGTCGGTCCGTCCGTCCGTCCGTCCATTCTTAAAAATAAAGGTTTTTAAAGGGTTAGTTCACCCAAAAATAAAAATCCTGTCATTAATTACTCACCCTCATGTTGGTCCAAACCTGTAAGACCTCCCTTCATCATCGGAACACAAATTAAGATATTTTTTATGAATTCCGAGAGCTCTCTGGCCCTCCCAAAGTATCCTAACATGATCAAGGCTCAGAAACGTAGCAAGGAGATAGATAAAATAATCCATGTGACATCATTGGTTCAACCGTAATTTTATTTGTCTCTCCCGCTTTACACTTTAGCGCCATTTTGGAGAGTATCTCATACATAAACATCGTATGCTGTTCTGTGTCGCTGTTTACGTTGTTTACTCTTTGATGTGAACGTAAACAACATATGCGTGTACATGCGTTGCATACGTTGTTACATATGTGATACTCTCCAAAATGGCACTATAGGATGACATTGAGGCGACACATTTTTGAATAAAGTCATTATTTTGTTTTCTTTGCGCACAAAAAGTATTCTCATAGGTTCGTAAAATTACGATTGAACCACTGATGTCACATGGATTATTTTAACGATGTCCATGTTACATTTCTTAGCCTTGATCATGTTAGGATCCTTGCTGTCTATGGAGGGTCAGAGAGCTCTTGAATTTCATCAAAAATATCTCAATTTGTGTTGAGTAATTAATGCCATATTTTTCATTTTTGGCTGAACTATCCCTTTAAAAGACTCTAAACTTATCAACTACTTACTATTAATGAGCAGCAAATTAGGAGTTTATTGAGACAAAAGTCGTACGTCATGATTTGTTACTGGTGAGAATTGGACCTTAAAATAAAGTGTGAACACAATTTAATAAGCTTTATTTCTGACATTTATATGAGCTCAATTTTATTCATTGTTTTCTTATACTCTTAGTCATTTTCTTTTTTAGGTCCATTACTATAATTCTTATGATAATTTATAATTAGAGTTTCTTGGTAAGAATAACTTTGATCTTGGTAAACACAAAGTCTGCTTTTAGTTAGCGTTTTAGTTAGCTTTCCGTTAATTTTGAACTCTGTTGCCTTTTTAAGTTTAGGTTAACAATATGGTGCTTCCAGATTTAAGTGTGAGTGTCATGAATTCATAAAGGTAATATATTGCTCTTCTTTTAAAGCAGATAGATTATTCTGTACTGGTTAAGAGTTTATTGGCATGGAAACAGAAAAACAGGAGACATTTCAGATTTTTTTCTTGGAGACCACATTTCATACTCATTCATAACCAATTTAAAATTAATTATAATTCCTACATGTATGCAAATTAGAGGACTTAAACTTGGTGATAATACCTTTGCAGAAAATAATGCATAGCTATTATACAAACTGGCATGTCAGCAGGATTTAATTAGCTGACTAGTAAACAACAAGCATGTTTAAGAATATGAATTAAACATTGCCAGTGTTTACCATTCTCTAAACAAAATTTTCTCAAGATTGATTCAAGTGAATCATAATTTGCTTGATTGTTTTTGCCGGATGTGCAAATGTTTTCTCTTTTACACTTTGACAATGCAGATTCTCTTAGAATTTGGAATTCATAAATATCACCGTTTAATTTGTTTCCCTCTTCCAATTTTCCTCAGACAAATCACCGATTCAACCCTGCGCAATAATCAGCCACAACACAGAGATGGCTTCCCAGCGAATCAAGGCACTTGACATTCACATCTGCAGAGGTCTCATTATCCAGACGGCATCGTCTTGCCCGTATCCGTCTCTTCTGAATGCATTTTGGCTTTTACAGCCTTCTCACTTCCTGCTCCATTATCTGTGTTATCTTCCTCTCGCTCTCTCTGTCGCTGTGAGGTAAATGCGGAATGTCACACTCAATATTCCGGACGTGCCGTGATTAATTCCCCAGAGTTTCTCTGCTGGTTTACTAGCGGCCAGCATGTGGTTGTCGGACACTCCTTTGTCTCCTCCAATTCCCATTACGCTTTGCCGGCACTGACCTAATTTCCTCGACACCCGCTCGGCTTCCAACTCGGAGCCCACCCCTGTCACCGGCTGAACTGCCCCACAGGGACCCATTCGCAAACTGATGGGCAGTTTTATAGCCTGCCGTTTTATAGCAATTTTTTTTATTCCGAATTGTTTCAGTCAGCTAGTTCAGCTCATCTTTCACTTTTAGCCCCCAGGGTGCAGCAGTGCAGGGAGTTCGAGAATCAAACGAATCTCGCCGTATTTACCGCCTCCATAAAAAATACACCGCAACAGTTTGTCAACTTTGTACCCGCAGAGGCATTTGTGGCGCACCGACCGAGGCCGTAATCTCCTAAAGATGTGAAGTGATTAGTTTGGAACTAATCCAAACTAACACTGCTGCTTCGGGGACTCTAGTTTTATGGGCCGAAGCTCCAACAGACGTATGGAAATACAACTTCTGAGACGATTTTCTTGAGGTGGTCTCTCCGCTCCCATTTTCAATCTGATAAATGTCTGTTTCTGCCAAGCATATTCCAGTCGAGTCACTTGTGTGTTGTTGGCTTCTAGCGTTACCATCCTGGTCCAAGCATAACTTTCCTGGCAGTGCATGCAAATAGGGTTCTGAAAAGCTTCTATTCAGCACGCCGAAGGTTCTTTCAGCCTTTGTTTCAATAGATCGGTTACCCACGCAAGCAGCGACCTCCATTCAGGTTTGACTTATTCACGGATTATCTGCCCTGCTCTCTGTTTCTTTTCACTCCATCACCTATCTTCGGACTTAATGGAAAATCTGTCCGTTCTGGCATCTATTAGCATGAAACATGCCCATTCAGCTTTTGCTTTTGACCGGGCCGCGATGCTAATAGGTCTGCGGGAGTAGCCGGGGAACCTCGTGGCAGGGGGATCCCGAGGGTGCGGCCTCTATCGCCTCGGCGTATCTTAATGCACGTCTTCCAGAACAAATTGGCCTGTTTACTTAAGAATTGGCAGTCGCCCATGAATATTTGATAACGAGTGACTGTTGATGGCCGCGTACAATGACTCCCTTATCTTATTTAGCCAGCCTGGCAGGCTCACGCCTCCCAACACTTCCCCTGAGAGACGGACGCCGCTGAAAGGGTTTGCAATCCAATACGGCTGCCTCACACCAAAGCTGCGGTTATCATTGAGAGCGCAGGGCCGTCTAAGCCTTCCCCCCTTTCCCCAACCATCGGGTATACAGGATATTAGCTCGAACCTCTCATATCACCTTTGCCGCAACGGCTAATAATACAGCAGGCTGGAAATCAATGAAGCTGCCATAGATTTAGGCTCACTGCTCTCCATAAAGGGATCTAGAGGGCAGCGAGGTTTACGTTTTCTCCTCGTTTCTCTCTTTTCTCTTATTATAGGGGAAGAAAAATGGGTGACCGGGGCTCTGAGATCATTTCTCCTGCTCTGAAAGTGCTAGCCGCTCTCTCCAGGGAGGTGAGTGTTTCGCTGGGGTTTATACTGCGCTATGACAGTGGCTGTCTCTCTTCATTAGAACACAGGCCTTCGCTCCCTCAGATGGTAATTCAGCAGCGCGGGATTGTGCTGAGTGTGCAGAGGAGGATTCTGGGTGGGCTGATAGAGATGAGAACAGAGCGAGAGAGATGCGATGAGATCAGGTTTCGCTCTCCAGGCCAGTGGTGGGCAACATCATCTGCAAAGGACCCCAGAGGCTCTATATGTTTTGCTCTAAACGCACCTGCCTCAACAATTGGGAAGCTCAGTTTAATGACAGCAGATGAGCTAAATATGAGCTAAAAATACAATATGACTGGAAGTTAATTAAGTGGCACACAGAGGTAGTTTATAGAAAAATGCAGTTACTATGCTAACAAACTGAGAACAAATATTCAAAGTGTTTTATTGCATTTTGATTGATTGCTTTTTATTTTTTCAATAGTGTTTCCTAAGAGCCAAAGCGTAGTTGAGTCCAACTCATTTGTCATGGAAGGATGTGATAACTATGACAAGAAATTCATTATCTTTTTCATGCCGACTCATCAAGGTTATCATCCAAGTTTGCAGGATCTGTTCATTGTTATTTATTGATCAGATCTTTCATCAGCTTAACAACACGCTTCTATTCAGAGCTGAATAGAGAGTTGCAAGTAAGTAGAAAGTAATTTAGCCATGGTTTTGTTCAAAGCTGCTTAAAGTTCTCATGTTACATGGACAATCCCCTCGGACGACCTGGGGTCAAGTGACTGACTTTAGGTCTCAATGGTGAAGGGTCATGGGTTACTCCTTATACTGGGCTTGAACCTGCAACCGTCTGATTGCCAGCTCTAAACTATATTGTGATGACATTATGGGTCATTCAACAAAAATTGGGTTTTACATTGGGAGATTAAATTCTGAAATGTGTATAAAGTACACACACATATATGTGTGTATATGTGTGTGTCTAGTCAGATTACTAGCAATATGACAGTATAACAACCTGTGTCATAACATTTCATTACTGTTTGGTTGTTCAGACTAATATAATCAGCAGCATGTCTACTATAGATGGTTAAATAGAAGAAAAAAAGAACAGACCAATCACAATTCAGTATGAAAATATTACAATGACATCATTCCAGCATTTTGAATGCTAAGCACACTCGAGTTGATGTATATTTCTCTCAGTGAGGTAATAACAAACTTCAGCTCTTTATTTCCACCCTTTGTTTTCTTGCCATTGTGCCAATAATCCAATTAATAATTAATACAGTTTAAGTGTCTGAGCTTGACCAGCCTTTCTTTAAAAATGCATCCTTAACTGAAAACACAAGCTACAGAGTTCACAAAGGTACTTTTGATTCTACGCTTTTTTAAATGCAGTCTCCTACTAAAATGTAAATGGATGTAGTAAATAAAAAGAATAGAATACTTAAACTTAGCTTTCTTTCACTTCTGCAAGTCTCCTTGTGCTGAATACTAAAGAGCTGTGTTTTGTGAGTGAACATTGGGTCATCAGGTTAAAGTGACACCGGTACCGTCATTCCAGTCTCTTTCAACAGCTCATTGTCTTGTTGTGAATCTAAATCTCTGTTATTGGCTTACGACATAGAGCGGCCAAGGCCAAAACTGAATATGAGGGCTGATTAAAGTGGAGTCAACTATTTCCCCTCCCTTTTTATAACACTTGTCCAAGCACTTCAGATAGATTTCATGAAAACTGCTGAAATATTTAGACACATGCTCTTCAGATCTCACTGTTCTACTCATTAAATAGAAGCTCAACTGATGCCAGAATCGATCTACATGCTTTCTTTGTGCAGCCATTTGCTTTTCATCTCTGTGCTTAGAGAAACTTTTATTTTTAAACTCTCGGTTATACAAGGTTATTTAATCAGATAATGGCAGTTTGTTGTACAAAGCCTTTTTTATAGACCCCTTGCGTGTTTTATTTTCTGTGATGTAAGATTTGACATTTGCCGATTTAAATTAGACTACTGTTTTTGAAGGGACACACAAAGCTCAAAACTAAACCAGAGATGAGGTTCATACTGGATTTAGCATTACTAGTATGTTCCACATCTACACAAATTCACTTTTTTTCTCTTCCTATAAAGTAACTGAATGTGTTAAGCTGGGGACAAAAGGTAAAACACCCAATGTATCCCAACGGTCCCAAGTTTCCTGTAAGGGATAGGTTTAGGGCGATAGAAAATACAGTGTATACAGTCGTAAAACCATTACACCTATGGAATGTCCCCATAAAACATGGAAACTCGACGTGTTTGTGTCTGTGTGTAAGACAGAATTCTGAGATTAAAGGTCTCAGTTACCCATTTTATTTTAACCTGTGACAGAAACAAACTTTTACACTTTTGCTCACCAAGGCTGTGCACTGTAAAAATACAGTAACAACAGTAATATTGTGAAAACATTAAAACATTAAAATATTCTATTTCAAACAAAAATGTTGTTCAATGAAATTTCTTTATCAAAGAATCCATACAAATATTAAGCAGCAAAAACATTGATTGCAAAAAAAGTATTCTTAATAACCATTATTAAGCACCACTAATAATTGTTAATAAATGAGCAGGAAATCAGCATATCAGAATGATTTCTGAAGGATCACGTGACTCTAAAGACTAGAGTAATGATGCTGAAAATTCAGTAAATGATTACACTGTATTTTTGATCATCACTGTATTGGTGAGCATAAGAGACTAAAACACTCAAAAAAGTCTATAATTTTTTTTCAAAACTTTTGCCTGGTATTGTAAGACCAGGAACATGTCATTTGTGCCACTTTTGATTTCAGGTTTACTTTAAATAAAACATTTCTTAGTGCACCTTTAAACTTTGTCAGCAGCTCAACTGAACAGGACGAATAATGCGTGGTTTTCAAGGCAATATTCACATGCAATAGCAGAAGCCACACTTGGCCTTGATTACAAAAGCATTGATTACACTGGAGCAGAGAGAACTTCTCATGCTCCATCCATGTGGCTCCTCTGAAGCATGCAGCGCAGGAGTTAAACAGAAAACACGTGTCGCAGGAACCCTGTGGCCTTCGTCAGCGGCTAATTAAATCCCAGCCTATTCATTCTGTTTAATGTGGTTTTAATTCAATTACAGGCAGGGTCAGGGAAGGGTTCTCTGAAGCAGTGGAAAAAGAGAGAGATAGAGGGATGTTGTTGACACTGGACGATGGACATAGATGATGTGAGCAATAACTGCATTAGACTCCTGGACATGGAGAGGGACAGAAGCAGATTTCAACAAGCGAAGTATTGCAGTTTCCCTTAAATTATTTTGTATGTTTCAGTTTACATTGAATTTTGCAATCATATCAAGCTATTTTCTTTGGCATGCTAATGGGAGTTCATGAAAGAAGTATTGATGTCTGATTCATGATTCTTGCTAAATAATTGTTTTTAATTGGATCTTTTCAATGAATTGAATGATTCAGAACCCAAAACCAGCTGAATGATTCGTTCAGAAATCAGCCTGCTCTGGATTTCTCACTAACTCTGATATAATATGGTCTATCATATACCTTCACACACACACACACACCGCACACACGCACACACACGCACACACATATATATATATATATAAATATATATACCGTAGAAACTCATTACACTTAATATAGTGTATGGGTCATGCTGACTATTATCACATGCTTATGGTGTTTCTTTGTCCTTTTTGAAGCATAATATATCTAAATGCATTAGTATAATATGTCTAAATGCATGCACTTTTGAAAAATTCTCCTTTATTTTTCCACAAAAGAAAGTAAATGTTTAGAATGAGATGAAGGTGAACAATTTTTCTTTGTGGTCAACTATTATTTTTTCAATGGTTATTATATATATATATATATATATATATATATATACACACACACACTCACTCATCGGCCACTTTATTAGGTACACCTGTTTAATTGCTTGGTAACACAAATTGATAAACAGCCAATCACATGGCAGAAACTCAATGCATTTAGGCATCTAGATGTGGTGAAGAACATGAAAGCATGGATCCATCCTGCCTTGTCTCAGCGGTTCAGGCTGCTGGTGGTGGTGGTTCAATGGTGTGGGAGATATTTTCTTTGCATACTTTGGGCCCATTATTACCAATTGAGCATCATTTAAATGCCACAGCCTACCTGAGTATTGTTGCTGACCATGTCCATCCCTTTATGACCACAGTGTGCCCATCTTCTGATGCTGCTTCCAGCAGGATAATGCACCATGTCACAAAGCTCAAATCATCTCAGACTGGTTTCTTGAACATGACAATGAGTTCACTTTACTCAAATGATCTCCACACTCACCAGATCTCAATCCAATAGAGCACCTTTGGGATGTGGTGGAACGGGAGATTCACATCATGGATGTACAGCCGACAAATCTCCAGCAACTGCGTGATGCTATCATGACAATATGGACCAAAATCTCTGAGGAATGTTTCCAACACCTTGTTGAATCTATACCACGAAGAATTAAGGCAGTTCTGAAGGCAAAAGGGTGTCCAACCCGGTACTAGCAAGGTGCACCTAATAAAGTGGCCAGTGAGTGTGTGTGTATATATATATATATATATATAAAATAAAATCTATATTTCATTTTATTTTTTGTTTTGTTTTGTTTTGCAAGTCAGTCAAAGGGCCCCCTCCTGGACAATATAATATACACTGTGCTTTATTCTAAGGCTTGGTGATAATCTGGCTTTGTAAGACTACATTTTTTTAAAACAACCAATGTTTGCAGAGGTTTGATAATCTAGAATCTCTTCTGGCCTGTAGAGTGATATCAGCCATTGGAAATCTGTGGACCTTCAGTATTATGTGTGCTTAAGGACTAATGCATCATGAAGAACTGTCAGTGTGGAGAAAGATCCACCTGTCTGACCTATTGAATGCAGATCATCTTCAGATCAATAGCCAATGTCAGGATGAAATCCACTGATCGGTGAGGAATACTCTTAGCTACAGTATTATATTACAGGAATAAAATGATTATATATATCATGTGTCTACTTGGGTATAATGCTAAACATAAAGTGACATAAATACAATTTTTATTAATTAGCTAGTCTACGCTGGTCATTGGCCGGTTTACTAGCAATTGGGTTCCAAAATCCAGCTTGAAAACCTTTTTGTTGCTGGTCCTTGTTGGTCTATCATCTAATACCCAGTTTGGACCAGCTTCCAGGCATGAACTTCATTTTTTATATTTACTACCTATAAAATCATGCATAATTATAATGCTCTGTTGTTATTCTGTCATGTGTTCTTATGCGGCAAATAAATTAGCTGCTGTCACTCTCAGAGTTTATATGCAAGTGATGACATTTTATATCAGTACTGAATGTTGATAGTGCTATCTGTGCGTCCCGTGTGAACATGTTTGATGGAGATCATAAACTCTATTTAGAAGAGTCGGTTTGGCTTTGTTGTTGTTTGCTTTTAAGTGTGATGTGTTGGGAAAAAAACTCCCACAAATCCTGGCGAGAGCTAAATGCAAAGCAAATAATGAAAAGAGAAGCAACAGACCATTAACTTTTTTTGCCTTGTTGTGACATAGTGCACAGAAATATTGGGCTATAAGAAAGCAAACAAGGATATAAAGCTATTACTGGACGAGATTAATTGATCTCAAATCCTATAATGGTTTAATTGACTGGAAAATAGCAGATGGTTTGATAGCTGCATCGTAAAAGAAGCTTGTCAGCAGAGCCTTAATAGCCTCTCTGTCCAATTTCAAATATTTTGCCACACATTTTATTTCCGCCGTCCTGCTCTACCGTTCAGAAAACAATGTTATAATTTCACTACACACATCTATAGAGGGCTGATATGTTTCTCTTCATCATATCTGTCAGTTCAGTTGGAAATGTTTATCTTTCTTCGGATGCATTTTGAAGGTGAAACGCAACATAAAAATGACAAATGTTGTTATTGTTATTGGATTTAAAATAAATGAACAGTTATAGATTTGAATATTTTCTGAGAGTGTTGAGTTGGTTGCCAGGGCTTGCTATGCGGTTGCTAGGATGTTCTAAGTTGTTTTAATTGTAGTTTGTTATACGTGGATAGTAGGACATTTTGTGTGGTTGCTAAGGCATTGCTAGGTGGTTCCTTAATAATTAAATAATTAATAATAATACATATTATTTTATTTGTCACATACACAATTATACAGAGTATAACCAGCAGTGAAATGTGTTCTCTGCATTTAACCCATCCAAGTACACACACCTGAAGCAGTGGGCAGCCAACGCTGTGGCGCCCGGGGAGCGGTGCCTTGCTCAAGGGTCTCACCTCAGACGTGGAAAATTCCTGTCGGAGCCGAGATTCAAACCCACAACCTCGGATTACAAGTCCAACGCTCTATCCATTAGGCCAAGAATTATGAATGTTTTTAGCATGTTGCTATGCAGCTTCTAGGGTATTTTGAGTTCCTATAGGCGGTTGTTTAAAAATTATCATTGTTTTTAATTAATTGCTGTGCGACTTCTATAGTGTTCTGTGTGGTTACTAGGGTGTTGCTAGGCAGTTGTTTAAAATGATTAATGTTTTAGTGTATTGCTGTGTGGCTTCTAGGGTATTTTGTGTGGTTGTTTGAGAATTCTGAATGTTTTCAGCATCTTGCAATGTGGCTTCTATGGTGTTCTGTGTTGTTTCTAGGGTGCTGCGAGGTGGTACCAGGATGCTTTGGCTTGTTGCTGGGATGTTCTAGATTGTTGATTTTCCTAGGATGCATACAGCTCCAAAGGCGTTCTGTTTGCTTGCTGGAGTGTCACTCGGTGGTTGTTTGGGAATTCAGATTGTTTTTAACATGTTGCTATGCGGCTTCTTGGGTTTTCTGTGTGGTTTCTAGGGTGTTGCGAGGGGTAGTTTGAGAATCCCGTATGATTTCAGCATGTTGCTATGCGGCTTGTGTTCTGTGTGGTTTCTAGGGTGTTGCTAGAGAATTCAGAATGTTTTAGCATGTCATCTTAGTATAAATTTTACAGTCACATGTAAATCTAATCAATATATAATGAATCCTAGAGTGCTTAACCATATTGGAAATGCTGAAATGGGGGTCTATACAACATGATGAGTTTAAACAAAGGAAAAAATCCCAACTACCCTCTACAAAGGCAAACGTGCCCTTGCAAATAAACAAACACCCACTCATCAACGTGTGCTAAGCACCTGCAGCATCCTGGCCTCTGTTTTACTGAAAAAAATGGCTGAGACATCGTTTTAAGTTTTTAAGTGCTGGTGGGTGTGTGCAAAGGAGGAAGGAGGGTGGATGCAACGTGGCAGCCATTAAAAATTAATTCAGGCCCCTGAGGTCCCAGACCACCCATCAATCTCCCAATGACCATGGCTGCATCTTACTCTGTGACAGATGCCCTGGAAATGGACAGGTTGCATGTGACTTGAATAATCTCCAGGAAAACTGGAGCACGATCAGAATGTGGAAGAGAGGAGAGGAGTCCAATGGGCTCTGCCTCGGTTAATCCTAAAGAATGGCCTGTAAAACGGTGGAGGAACGTGTCTCAAGTGAGTCTAGACTGGATGTAGCAAATGCTGAGCGGGCAGAGCTTTAATTGATGAGTGTGCATCTGTCACAGTTTTCTGAAAGGCTTTTGTATTGCTAATGCGAATATAAAGTGTTCGTAAGCAGATCTCAGGACAACAGTTGCTTGAGCAGAATGCCTTTGCCAAAGTGCAAAAGGATGCGTGGATGTCTCACAAGACAAGCTTAAAGAGATGCTTCACCCAAAAATACACATTTTGCCATTGCCAGCTGACAACCTCTCTTTTTTATCTCTAGAATCGTATTAGTCTAACAGAATGTCCAGGCTGTTCCTTTCCATTCATTGAAAGTGGTTGATGACTGGAAACCATATAGGTCATCATCTGTATCAAGGTGTGTATGTTCTCAGATAAAAAAGTATGGGATGTGGGATACAAGGCTATTAAAGGGTTAAATATGTAATTATTTACTATTATTCCTCAAAGTGCTAAATCGTTATCTAAATCCTAAAATAAATATGTTAAATATCTGCCCCCCCTCTCAGCCAATCAATGCAATATTAAAAGGGTTAGCCATTTAAGAGCACTATACCACTCTTTTTTCTCAGAGAGTGTGTGCCATAAACGGAATATAATATGTATTTATTTATTTAAGCTTTGTTATTACAGACTGTATTTGTATGTGGCAAAGTATGATCAAAGAGACACATTTGAGTATTTAAAATAATGATAATAATAGTTTTTATTATTAGTATTATTACATGTAAATGTTATCAATAATGTATGATTGCAAAAAATATTTTATATGTATTTTTTATATAATGTATTTATTTTTTATTTTATAATACTAATGTAATAATAATACAAATGTTTTTGCATAGTTTTCCGTATTTAGTCTTATTTGAGTGGTATTTGGGTGCTTCATCAAAGAAAAGAGTCATAGATTAAATCATCAATGCCATGGAATCTTTTTATTGAATTAGAAACAGACATTATTAATTCCCATTCCTAGAAAAGGCAGAAATCTTCAATCATTATTCACTCAAATATTTGTCTTCCTCCCTACCTCAGTATCATTCATTTGTAAGTGAACTATCCCTTCAAATTCAATCTTTCAAGTGTGTGTTTTAGTTATGCTTAGTCAAATTGGTTTTGAGTAAGCTAACTTTATGACGGCAGAGCTGCTTTTGGACTTGACTCTATTTATCCTGTCACGTTCAGTGTCTTTTGTACGTAGGAGTCCTCACACCTCTCACCGCACAGCAATAACGCCCTCAGGCAAACTCAATGCACAAGCCTGAAACCTTCATTCACTATGGGTCTCCATTTTCCTCCAGTTTCAGGTTATGTAACAGAGGAGCGGTCGTCATGGCAACCCCTCCACTCTGGTGCCCCGAGGATGGTTTGATGAGCTGCCAGCAGTAGGGTCACAACTAATGGCATTCCAGCTGTCTGCCATCAGCTATCTGCACCCTGCGTGTTCCATCAGCACTGATCCAGGACCAGACTGGAAATTCCAAACCCCTTAACAAGATCATACTCCTAGATGGAACATAATTCTGCTCTCAGATCAACATGCTCTCCAGATTTTACCAAAATAAGAGGCTGTTAGAGATTCGACTGGAGGAAGCCCCCGCCTCCACCGGGGATTTACCCAGATGCTTATTAAAGAGTTTGAAGAAAGCAAAGGCAGGAAATACCCGTAGGAAATCAACAAGGAGGTATTTTGTAATGTTCAACACCAGTGGTTCTCAACTCAGCCCTGCACATTTTATATCTCTCCCTTATCTGACAGGACAAGTTCAATTCATGCATTTATTTGGTAATGAGTTAATGATTCAAACCAGGTGTTTAAATATGGAAACCATGCAAAATATGCAGTTTAGATACAGGTGCATCTCAATCAATAAGAAAGTCGTGGAAAAGTTCATTTATTTCAGTAATTCAAATCAAATTGTGAAACTCGTGTATTAAATAACTTCAATGCAAACAGACTGAAGTAGTTTAAGTCTTGGTTCTTTTAATTGTGATGATTTTGGTTCACATTTAACAAAACCCACCAATTCACTCTCAACAAATTAGAATACTTCTTAAGACCAATGACATTTTTTTTTTTGTGAATAGTTGGCCTTCTAGACAGTATGTGTATTTACTGTATATGTACTCAATACTTGGTAGAGGCTCCTTTTGCTTTAATTACTGCCTTAAATCGGCGTGGCATGGAGGTGATCAGTTTGTGGCACTGCTGAGGTGGTATGAAGCACAGGTTTCTTTGACAGTGTCCTTCAGCTCATCTGCATTTTTTGGTGTTTTGTTTCTCATTTTCCTCTTGACGATATCTCATAGATTCTCTGGGGTTCAGGTCTGGTGAGTTTGCTTGCCAGTCAAGCACAACAACACCATGGTCATTTAACCAACTCTTGGTGCTTTTGGCAGTGTGGGCAGGTGCCAAATCCTGCTGGAAAATGAAATCAGCATCTTTTAAAAGCTGGTCAGCAGAAGGAAGCATGAAGTGCTCCAAACGGGTGCAGTGGCGTTGGTTTCAAAACACAATGGACCAACACCAGCAGATGACATCTCCCCAAATCATCACAGACTGTGGAAACTTAACACTGGACTTTAAGCAACTTGGGCTATGAGCTTCTCCACCCTTCCTCCAGACTCTAGGACCTTGGTCTCCAAATGAAATACAAAACTTGCTCTCATCTGAAAAGAGGACTTTGGACCACTGGGCAACAGTCCAGTTCTTCTTCTCCTTAGCCCAGGTAAGACGCCTCTGATGACAACTGTAGCCAAATTCCTTGATACATCTGTGTGTGTGGTGCTCTTGATAACTTGACCCCAGCCTCAGTCCATTCCTTGTGAAGTTCACCCAAATTCTTGAATCGATTTTGCTTGACAATCCTCATAAAACTGCGGTTCTCTCGGTTGGTTGTGCATCTTTTTTCTTCCACACTTTTTCCTTCCACTAAACTTTCTGTTAACATGCTTGGATACAGCACTCTGTGAACAGCTTCTTTGGCAATGAATGTTTGTGTCTTACCCTCCTTGTGAAGGGTGTCAATGATTGTCTTCTGGACAACTGTCAGATCAGCAGTCTTCCCCATGATTGTGTCGCCTAGTGAACCAAACTGAGAGACCATTTTGAAGGCTCAGGAAACCTTTGCAGGTGTTTTGAGTTGATTAGCTGATTGGCATGTCACCATATTCTAATTTGTTGAGATAATGAATTGGTGGGTTTTTGTTAAATATGAGCCAAAATCATCACAATTAAAAGAACCAAAGACTTAAACTACTTCAGTCTGTGTGCATTGAATTTATTTGATACACGAGTTTCACAATTTGAGTTGAATTACTGAAATAAATGAACTTTTCCACGACATTCTAATTGAGATGCACCTGTACTTTTTAGACACTTTTACTGATATCTTCTGCTTTTCAGATGTTTTATCTTATGAAAAAGAAACCTATAATCTCACATGTCTCCTTAATGAGATTCCCTGTTTGTTAGATGTTTCTCCTAGTCTCTAGTTTCTCCTTCTTACTGACATTTTCACATAAACATTTGCTTCTCGAATGTTTCTCCTATATAAAAGACCCTAATAATATCATGTGTGACACCTTACTGAGATCGTCTGCATCTAAAATGTTTCAAAATAACCTCATAATCTCACGTGTGTCTCCTTGCTGAGATCTTGTGCTTCCAGATGTTTCTCCTACGCAAAAGCACCTCATAATCTCACGTGTCTTCTTACTGATATTACCTGCTTCTTAGATGTTTGTTTCACTTATGAAAAAGGACCTCATAATCTCACATGTCTCCTTACTGAGATCGTCTGTTTCTCAGATGTTCCTCTTATGAAAAAGAACCTCACAATCTCACATGTCTCCTTACTGAGATCATCTGCTTCTCAGATGTTTGTTTCTCTTATGAAAAAGAACCTCACAATCTCACATGTCTCCTTACTGAGATCATCTGCTTCTCAGATGTTTGTTTCTCTTATGAAAAAGAACCTCACAATCTCACATGTCTCCTTACTGAGATCATCTGCTTCTCAGATGTTCCTCTTATGAAAAAGAACCTCACAATCTCACATGTCTCCTTACTGAGATCATCTGCTTCTCAGATGTTTCTCTTATGAAAAACTCAGATCTTCTGCTTCTCATATGTTCTGAAATGATTCTCCTATGTAAAAGATCTTCATAATCTCACGTTTATATTCTGGACTATCATGAATTGTGCTCAGTCTTCCCAACCCACAAGAAACATTTGATTTTATTTTAGTATACATAACTTTGTCTCAGATGCTTTTTCCCTAAAATCCTACGAGAACCTCAGCTTTCAACTAGTTTCTGACTTATGATTGCAGTATCTTGGAAAATATCTTTACAATGAGAAGATTCCAAACTCTTCAATTCAAATCTCAATATAAACTCTACAATTTCTTATCAAGTTCTCCATGATCAGATGATCTCAGCTTTAACTGCAGTCTTGTATATTCTTGTCAAAAAGAAATATCTTTATTATCATTTTTTTCCTACAATTAACAAATAGAAACTGTATGTTTCTCAAATATTTCTCTTGACCCAAGATTTCTTTCTGGAGTTTCATAAGAGTCTCAACAATGTCTTAAACTATGCTTACATTTTCCAATCAAAAGTCGGAAATCTCAATATGAACTCTATGATACTAAAGCATCTCATCCAATGCTCATATTCAAATTCAATTATCTTCTGGGTTGGGAAACTTGAGCATAATTAATGAGAATAATTTTAATAAAGGACACAAATGTAAGATTGTGGGTGTCTTTTTCTCTGGTTAGGAGCTCATTAAATATGGATGATCACCTAAACTTTGAGGTGGCGATACATCAATAGGGCTGATGTATGTTGGAAGAGTGGAAAAAAATCAATGAAATTAGTAATGCTATTTTGATTAAATTCCAAAAGCAGGAATTCGACCATGTCACTTAAAGAGGCATGTCAAGGACATCATGTCTGCATCGTCAGTCATTCATAATGCAAAGCATGGAGGTGGTAAGCATTCAAGGGGATATGAGTGTTTTTTTAGGTTGGAAAATATATCCCTTGCTCAACAAATCCATTTGCTTTTCTCTTTGCCACATGGCAACAGTAGTGATCAAAGGTTTTCATTAAGGAAGTGATGACAAAGGAGCACAGACACAGGTCAGTGCTTTTTAAAAATATATGTTTAACCTCGTTACCATCACCGTGCTTATGAATGAATTAAACATTAGACCTGATTTATTAGGCACCTGCTTCTGCTGAAGGGAACGATCCGCCCCCTCCACACACGACCAGAATGAACTAAAAAGAATGAGTTCAAATCAATGCAAAATCAATTTATCTTATTTCACACAAGGCTGCCTCTTAGGGATTAGACACAAGAAACTAAATAGATCAACATTAGCAAAAGGAAACTAGTTTTTATGACACAATGCTTGCAAATAATGAGACCTTAAAAAGATGACACTGAAAATGTATCCATAATGCAGCTGGTGCATGTTTAAGAATGCCATTGTAAGATTACGATGTTACAGATGAGCAACATTCACAATTGAAGAATGGGCTCCCTTGAGGTTCATCTGTGTGAATTTGAATAGAATTTGCCACACTCCACAGAATGTGAAGAATTGGAAATCATTTGAACTGAATCTGAAATGACAGAAATAGGAAATTCTTCAAAGATATTTTGATTTAAAGAAATTCACCATAATCACAGAATTTAGGTGATCTGTTTAAGGTTTCCTCTTTTAATCTCTTTCTCATGTTGTTAGACTGAAGATGGCCAGGCTAAATATATATATATTATTCAAGTTATAGAAGTAATTTCACTCTAAAACCATACTGTTTTGTAAAAAGTTTGAAATACCATATAATGTATGGTAAAACGAAATCTATATATTGTATTCAGCAGGACATCACTGTAAACAGTATATAAATAATAAATAGGAGTAAATTGCACAAAAATATTTAATAAATAAAAAATAGGTGTGTGCGTGTGTGCGTGTATATATGTATATATACAGTATATATATATATATATATATATATATTATGTATAAATATATTAAATATAAGTACAATAACATACGATGGGTTGGATGGTTTGTAGACCGTTGATATGGTGTTGCTTGGTGATTGTTTGTAATAAATAATAATGTTTATAATAAATAAAAATACAGCTGGTGAAAAGCAGTAAAATTATGTTCCCATTATGATTTATTTTATTTATGTTTTATTTCTGTAATCACTTAAGCACATTAGGGTGTTGTATGTTACATTCTATGTTCGTTAAATGTTTATTGCATGATCTTGTTGTTGATTTTTCCTGATAATGTGATGTGTTTGAACGTATTCATTATCATTCATGGTCATATATTCACTATTGATGTACTTTAATTCATCGTGTGTAATTCTAGTTTACCACCTGCATTATAACGGTTCTTGGCAGTATGTTTTAATGTTACAAAGCAGATTTTAGTTGTTCAAGTTAGTTGCCATATTAACATTATATTATTAACATTAAATGAATGGCCTTTTTCTTTAGGGCTACACCAGCTTTGCATATAATTGCTCTTTAATGCCATTGACCAAGGTTGTGGTCATCCGTTTAAAAGTGTCCAACATTTATTTAGAGTCTGTCAGTCAAAGTCTCCGTATGATTGAATAAACATTCAGGCTTCTCAATCAAGGAATGACGCACAAAGATCTCTCTTTCCCCATTCCTCTGTGACTTTGATGTATGTCTTTGCCACTGAATCTCATCTAATTGTCATTATGGGTTGTTGGGCAGTAATTAAAAGGGGGCTTAGATGTTGCAGCACACTATTTTCCTTAGCCAAACGCACACACGTACGTCTCTAGAGTCAGTCATACTAACAAGGTCAGATTTAGGGGTCGGTCAGACGCTGGGCTTTGAGGTGACGGTAAATGAGAATCAGGAGGAATTTTCAGCATCGCTTAAATCAGAACATAATGGTTTGGTTGACAGCAGAGAGACGGCCATTGACAAAACCACATTAATCAAAGCAACCACATCTGCACTCTAATCGTTATCCTCATTTACCTGCAAATGGCTGATTCAGGATTTATATTTTTAACCCAAACTCATTTTAAACGCATTTCGCTTTAATCAATAGCGTTTAAAGAGATGATGAGTAATTTGTTTAATAATCTAGCACCTGTAATTATAGTTGGTTATTACGAAGTTAAACTGCCCAACACAAACGTGCAACACAGAATAGCCTTCTCTCTCTTTTTATCCTCTCATGGGTTTTATGGATGGATGCTTGAATAAAAAAACAATGTTAGCATCTTCTATACAGTGCATTTAGATTTTAATAACGGTACAGTACTATTTCCTGCTATTTAGGCTTGCTGTTCAGAGTAGACCCAAATAACTATATAAACAGTGTTTTAATTCTATTAAACTCAAAGACGATTGCTGTTCTTTAGAATATCCTTCTTTGTGTTCAAAAGTAGAAAGACATTCATACATATTTGGAACAACAGGAGGGTGAGTAAATGATGACATACTTTTCTTTCTTAGGTAAACACTATTGGTAACACGTTACAAAAAGGTTCATTAGTTCACATTAGTAAACTACTTAAGATAACATGAACTAAGAATGAACAATGCTTCTACAGCATTTATTAATCGTAGTTAATGTTCATTTTAACATTTACTAATGCATTATTAAATCACAAGTTGTGCTTGATAACATGTAAATGCACTGAGAACTAACAAGGAACGACTGTATTTTTCATTAACTAACATTAACAAAGTTGAATAAATACTGTAATAAATGAATTGTCCATAGTTTATTCATATTTGTTAATATATTAACTAATGGAACCTTACTGTAAAGTGTTACCACAATATTCCACGTCATAAGAAATATTATTCTAACCAATTCTTCTATTTTTAATGTGTTGCTTTGAGAGTGTTGTGGATGGTTTTAGACCATAACAGGATGGCTGTTAAAATGTACTGAGTGTTTTTATTAATATTGCTATGCGGTTGCTGTGCATGGGGTTTTGCTTGGTGATTGCTTGAGTGTTTAGGTTGGATGATGTACATCTATAGTTTAGTATTCTACCTGTTTTAATGTCTGCCAGATGAATATCATAATTCTGATTTCTTAGATAAGTAATAGCACGCCTCTTCTCATCATGTTTCATGATTTGGTAAATGATTCATGTCTGTAGTGGGGTGCGTTGCGGACCAAACATTTAGTTCAAATCACTAACCCCAAGCATCGAGTGAGAGCATGTTCATTAGAAAGACGCTTTCCTCTTCTCGCTCTATTGCCTTTTTAGAGCGTGTATGTACAGATACGAATGTTCCTGTAGCAATAACCAGAGGAACATCAGGATATTGGCCATTAGTTGTGATGTTAATGTATTCATAAAACTGGCCTTTGAGAAAATTATTTGGAGGATTGACTGAAGAGTTTTATTATGAAAGTTACCGTTCTGTTTCAATGTTCACAATGATGACGTTGGTCTTTCTGAAGAGTGGCATCGTTCAAGAATGTATAAAAAGCAATGAACAAAAATGATATTTTCTATTTACAGGCAAAGTTTATTAGTAAAATAGTTTTGTGTGGTGATGCTAAAGTTGTTGTCTAACCTCTTTTGGATTTCAGCTTGAAAGAATCTGGTATCTTTACACAAGGTCTGATGACTCACGCATTTCTAAAACTTACAAACAGAAGAACGCTTTGTCATTTGAAGGCCTGTGAGCCTACGTTTATGAGTAAAAGGGTTTTATAAAAGTATATAATAAAGTGCGTGAATGTATTTGTAACGTCATACTGCTCGCTTACAGTGTAGACACAAGCTGGAATGTAACATAACCTACGCATAACCTATGAAAGCTTTGCAACTACTAAGGCATCCCATTCATCTATGTTTTTTCCTTGCAAACAGTCTTAATGAAAAAGTTAGTTAAAAAGTTGAATATTATGCTTATACCTACAGTATAAAACACATCCGGCTTAATGGTGCAGACATTTAAAGGCAACTCTATCGCCTCCCTGATGATGAAAGTTTGCTGACGTCACAGTATTATGGAGATATTTTTGTTGCATTATTCCAAACAAATTAGAATAATGATTAAAAAAAGATGATGATCCACAAATAAATGTAAGGAGATTAGCATAAAATAAATAAATATATTCACAAATAAATAGAATGAGATCCGCATATATATATCTTAGAGTTTCACAAACAGGAATTAAATTCACAAATAAATAAAATGAGATTTACAACAACAACAAAAACATTCACAAATATATTTTTTAAGTCACAAACACAGCTTTGCCGGGCATTCATTTGTGAATCGCATCCTGTGCATTTGTAGATCGCTGCATACATTTGTGGATTTCGAAACATATCTGAAACACCCATTCAAGCCAATCAGATAATAGACACACTTTGATGACCAATCATAGCATGTGTTGCATGTGTTGCATGTGTTCATGTTAAGATTTATTTATGGATCTCATTCTATTTATGTTTTAATATGGATCATAATTGTTTATTTGGAATAATGCTACAAAAAGATCTCCATACAGT
The DNA here is from genome assembly GCA_027564155.1 of Gymnocypris eckloni scoliostomus. Classification (NCBI taxonomy): domain Eukaryota; kingdom Metazoa; phylum Chordata; class Actinopteri; order Cypriniformes; family Cyprinidae; genus Gymnocypris; species Gymnocypris eckloni. Next base: position 12,840,654 of record CM050416.1, on the reverse strand, counting down.
ATCACAAGAATAGGCTAAATGTGCATACTGTATTTGGGCAATCATGTCGGTGTTCACGCAGGCTACTTGTGTAGATTATAGTGATTAGTTTTTTAAACTGAAAGTGACATATTCTGAACTAAATGCAAAATATGACATATTTTTTTGTAAATAAATGGAGAAATCTAAATAAATAAGTGCGTTGCAGCTAAACAGATCACTCGGTCCACTCAGATTTGCCATATTCTACAAATTCTGCAAAAAGTCTGAATTGTGAGATGAAAATAAATAAAGTGCATCTTCTTTTTGGGTATGCTCTCGGTGTGTGTTTCTGTCTGACAGGTGAAGCGGTAGACGAAAAGACTGATGTGATCAGCAGTGATTGATTTTACCTGCAGGGCTGTGCAGTGCTGAGGTCCACGGGTCCAGGCCTCTCTGCCCTGACACCTATAAACCCATCCAAACACAGGCTGGTCTGATTGATTCGTGTATGGACCAGACGTGGGACCGATGAATAATTCAAACACTTAAACCCGTGCGGCTTATGGAATTGGCTGCCCGATGACCTGCTTTCTGACTTATTGACGGTCTAGCAGCTGTCACGTCAAAAGCACAGGTGATTTGACAGCCAAACACAATTAAGTCAGCAGTGGCTTAGTAAATAGGCGGAGCTTATAATATGATTCAGCCAATCAGCGTGCGTGAAATTTAATATAGTACAACCATTGTTGTTGCCCTGGAAAGATTGTTTGTGATATGTTGTGGGGTTTCTCTCTCTCTCTCTCTCTCTCTCTCTCTGCCTCTCTCTCTCTCTCTCTCTCTCTCTCTCTCTCTCTCTCTCTCTCTCTCTCTCTCTCTCTCTCTCTCTCTCTCTCTCTCTCTCTCTCTCTCTCTCTCTCTCTCTCTCTCTCTCTCTCTCTCTCTCTCTCTCTCTCTCTCTCTCTCTCTCTCTCTCTCAGGACAGTTATTTTAAATCTGAAACGTCAAAAGACATTTATTGCAGCAAATTACGTGTATATTTTATATATACTATTATATTATATAATATTATAAGTAATATTACATTATAATCAGGTCGATGTAGTGTGTTGTCATATTTGAGGAGGGTTCAAATAAAACACCAAACAGAAGAGTATTTGGTTGGTTATGGTTAATAACAATAAAAACTGATAACAAAATAATGTTTAATGGCAGTCTGTGTATGTGTTTAAATTGTAATGTGTTAATTAGTGCGCTGCTCTAGCGCCAGTAGATGAACATGTTCTGCTGTCTTATAGCGCTCCCTGCTGCTCATAGACTATTCTTGAGGAGAAGCACAGGCTAGCTGTCTCACCTTTTACAGCAGCAAATATTTCCCAGCGTAGGTTTGTTTTTCTTTGTCTTTCTTTTCCGCGTGCAATGCCCAGGGGAAAACGTTACTCTGTTTTAAGAAGAAGCTTTCGTAAAAAAGGCTGCATAAATAAACCGATGGGCTACTGTAAACCTGAGCAGGTTCATCTCGGTTCGTGCTACTGCTGAAGCTCTGATGAGAAACCGAAAGCTTTAGCTGTCAGCTTAAGAGTTAGTTATAAAGAATATGACAATAAACAGTAACGTGTATGTACGTTTGAGATACACTGTGCTATAAAATACACAAACGAGGACAGGTGGGCACATTCCCAGTAAGTGGAGATAAAGCCTGGATTACAGGAAAGAAAGTAAAATGATCACTGCAGATTGTGCGAGATAAAGAACATGAAAAAGGCTGGAATGCTCCAATTGGCTTTATCTGGTAAACAGAGTATTTAGAAACGTTCAGTGACATATGTGAGCACACCTGATACTCACAGCTATGTGATGCAAACACATTTGTAATATTAGTGGTCTTATGAGATCTATTTAGGCTAAAGTTACAATGTAAGTATAAGCTACTACTACACATTTGTTCTACACTGATACTGTATAAAATTAAATAGAATGCTATGGTTATAACTAATGTCATATATTTGATTTTAAAGCAAAGATATGTGCTGTGAAATACTGTATAGCTCGCAGAAAGTAGGCTATATATGAAAGTGCAACTATTGTAACATAAAAAAGTGTATATATATATAAGTTAATATATAAACATTAGGCTTTCATATTTTATTAATTATGCACTCAATGGAACAAGTTACAAAGTTGAATTAGTTAACATTGGTTAATGCATTAACAACGACTGATGCTTTTTTTGCAGTAGGCTATTTATTAATAGTTTATAAAAAATACTACTGTTCATTGTTAGTTCATGTTAGCTCAAGTCTATTAAATAATTTTAACAGATACAACTTTGGATTTGAATAATGTATTAGTAAATGTTGTAATTAACATCAACTAAGATTGATCAATGCTTCAGGAGTGTTTCATTGCTAGTACATTAACTAAGGTTTACCTTATGATTTAAGTCATTATTTTATATAAAAAACAACAACAATTAACAGTTATTGCTGAATCTTCTAAACCAGCATCACCAAAACAACAAAGGACCTAAATATAGAGTATGGAGGGACCTGTAGGTCAGTAAACCAAAAACTAAATGAGCGTGTGAAATAATAACAACAACAACAATAATAATACTAATTTGTATTAATATTGTTGTTGTTGCATTAATGTATGGTCCATGTTCAGTACAGTTCAACTGAAGGTGATAAATGTGACCCTGGAGCACAAAAACAGTCTTAAGACGCTGGGGTATATTTGTAGCGATAGTCAACAATATATTGTATGGGTCAAAATGATACATTTTTTTTTATGCCAAATATCATTGGGATTCTAAGTAAAGATCATGTTCCAAGAAGATATTTAGTAAATTTCCTATCATAAATATATCAAACCCTAATTTTTGATTAGTAATATGCATTGCTAATAACTTAATTTGGACAACTTTAAAGACGATTTCCTCAATATTTATATATATTTGTTTGCACCCTCATATCTCAGCCAAATATTGTCCTATCCTAATAATACAAAACCATACATCAACTGAAAACGTATTTATTCAGATTCACACAAATTCTGTAAGAGCTGCCTGAACCAGTGCTTGGACAGCAGTCAGAAATACTACTGTCCATCCTGTAAAGAAAGATTCAGTGAAAGACCTGAGCTCATTATCAACACAGCATTTAGTGTGGTTAAGGAAAAGCCCAAATCGGAAGCTCTGTGTGACATCTGTGATGACAGAAAGCTGAAAGCACTGAAAAGCACTGATGTGTCAGACCTCTTGCTGTGAACCTCACCTGGAACCTAACCATCGAGTCCTGAACTAAAGAAACACAAACTGATGGACCCTGTGGAGAATATAAAGGACTACATGCCAGAAACATGAGACGCCTCTGGAGCTGTTTTGTAGAGATTATCAGATGTTTATTTATGTGTTTTGTGTTGAAGCAGACCACAAGAACCACAACGATGTTCCTCTAGAGAAGGAGAGTGAAGAGAAGAAGGCAATAATGATCCAGGAGACGATCGCAAAGATTCAAGACATTAAACATTGAGCTGAATTCAGAAAAGTGAGATGGAGATGTTAAATATGATTATGGATTACATGTTTTGATTTTTAAATCAATCCGACCGAATAAATAAAACATGGGATTTCTCCTCTCTCCTGTTATAGACTGATGCATCCCTGTGCAGCGCTCCACACACCAGGAACTGGTCTGAGATCAGTATGAACACTGATGTGAGTGTGGACACTGAGGAGAGCTCGGACTCAGCTGCAGGAAACTCTAGACAGCAATCTCAAGCACACTGCTATGTACATAAGTTGTATTACTTTTACTTTTTGTTTTGTTTACTTTTTAGTCATTTTAGAATTTTATCCAAAGTGATTTACAAATAAGAAAAAGTAACTAAAACTATAAGTTAAAACTCTATAAATACTATATATATACACATTTAAGAAAATTGAGAAATTAAATAAAATGACAAATACATACAACAACCTTTCAAAACTAAACATTTAAATGAAAACAAAAAATAAAGCTAAAAACAACAAAATATTAAAACAACAAAAGCCAAACACCCATATATATATATATATATATTTTTTTTTTTATGCAGTATGTTGAAGTAACATTAATAAAATAACTCAAATTTATTAAAACTAAAACTAAAGAAAATACCTATAAAGACATAATAAATTCATACATAATTTATCAAAAATTAAAATAAATAAATAAACAAATCAAATGGCAGTAGTGTATCAGTAATATTATTAAACGTGAATAGATATTATTTTTTTTACATTTTATTCTTATGTTTTAAATAAAGTATTTTCTTCATAATCTGAGTATGTTTTGTATTGTGTTATTTTATTTAAACATAATTATTTGTGAATTTCCACTTATCCAATCATTTCACCTGAAATTATTGAAAGTTTAAGGCTAAATAGTTTTTGAACATTGGCATTGTAATGTTACATAAATAGTTGTGATTAATAAATATGGTTGTGGAAATGGTTTCAATGGCTGTGAAAATTATTAAATCAAAATATAAAAAAAATCTTATTATTAGGGATAAGACACAAAAGAGTAATTCATTGCTATGGAGCCATTGATAAAAAAGGCAAACAAAGAATAAACGTGTACTAGATTGCTCTGTAAGAACAGAGGTAAAAGTCAAACACAGTAAAGGTGATTGTGTTAATGAATAACTCTGGGGCAGGCTAGTGCACTAGTCTCAGGTTGGTCGGTTACTCTTGACTAAAAGCAGCTCTAGAAGAGGAAAATGGCTCAGAAGCATTTCGAGGGAAAAGGACATGCTGAATCTTACCAGCGGTACCGGGTGTCTCCTCCTCAAGAACTCGTAGATGAAGTGCTGAAGTTCCTTCGAAAAAGAGTATGTGAGACGTGTGCTTGGAAAACTTTTGTCAGAATGACTCAGCAGTTGATATATATACAGCAGTGTTTCATTTGTCTTTATTAAGGCTACACTTTAAAAAAGAATCAAAGACCTGTGAAAACAAGGTGTTTCAATGTTCAGCTTGTGAAACACTGACCCTGTTATATAGATCTGATTTAGATTCATACCTCATTTCTCAGTATATGCAAAAGAACAGCATGTGGTCAGTATTAATAAGTGACTTATTGCTTTAAAACCTTTGTGAACTAATAAAACATTAATTTAATTATTTAATAAGTATTTTTCAGATTTGTCACGTTCAAAGATGCTTTAATGAAACATTGAATAAATAATAACTATATAAATAAAACTTCAGTCTGAAACCAGCATTATTATTTTCAGAGCACAGAATGCCAGATTTTGTCCCATTATATGACAAGAAATATTGACAAACAATAAATATGGTTACACTTTATTTTGATAGTCCACTTTAGACATTCTACTAACTATAAGTAACTTTGTAACTACATGTCAATGACATGTCAACTAATTCTCATTTATTTGCAACTACATGTCTACTAACTCTCAGAGTAGACTGTTAATGTAGGTTTAGGGTTAGAATAAGTTGACACATACTTGCAAAGTTTCTTATATTCAGTATGTTGTGTGTTCTGGACCCATCAAAATAAAGTGTTAGAAGATAAGCAGACAGTCTACTAATACTCAAATGACTGCTAGTTGACATTAGTTGCAAAGTTACTTACTGTTAGTACAATGTCTAAAGTGGACTAAAGTTTTACCATAAATATTGATATTATAAAACACAATTATTTGGCTATTTTTGGAGCATAACTAATGTCTTGCATGCAAAAGAGCAGCATGGGCTTCTTTTGTTTTATGTTAAAATAACGATAATAATATGAATTAGAACATGAGGGTGAATAAATGCGGACAGAATTTAGACAGAGTTCTCTTTTACGTTTTCAAATTCTGTGCTGAAGTCATCTTTTTAAAACAAACCAGATTAACTCTGTTTTACCTCTCTGAACAGATCCAGGGCTATCTTGATCTGGCAGTGGATGTGGGCTGTGGATCAGGACAGGGCACTGAGCTACTCGCCCCTCACTTTCTCACTGTGGTCGGGATAGATGTTAGTCCAGCTCAGCTGGAGATAGCTAGTGCCAAAGAGCATGCATCAAATGTGTGTTACAGGTAACTATAGGTGCATCGAAAAAATAGAATATCATGAAAAAGGTCAATATTTTTTGTCACTCATTTCAGAGAGTGAAATCCATATATTATATACATTCATTGCACATAGAGTGAAATATTTCAAGCCTTTATTTCTTGACATTTTGATTATGGCTTACAGATAATGAAAACCCACAATTCAGTGTCTCAGAAAATTTGAATATTACATAAGATCAATAAAAAAGGATATCTTAAACAAAAATTTCAGGCTTCTGAAAAGTATGTTCATTTCTATGCACTCAATACTTGGTTGTGCCTCCTTTTGCATGAATTACTGCATCAATGCGGCGTGGCATGGAGGTGATCAGTTTGTGGCAATGCTCAGGTGTAATGAAGCCCAGGTTGCTTTGAAAGCGGCCTTCAGGTCATCTGCATTGTTGGGTCTGGTGTCTCTCATCTTCTTCTTGACAATACCCCATAGAGTCTCTATGGGGTTCAGGTCAGGTAAGTGTGCTGGCCAATCAAGCACAGTAACACCATGGCCATTGAACCAGCTTTTGGTAACTTTGGCAGTGTGGGCAGGTGCCAAGTCCTGTTGGAAAATGAAATCAGCATCTTCATAATGCTGGTCAGCAGAAGGAAGCATGAAGTGCTCTAAAATGCCCAGGTAGACCTGGCTGCATTGACTGTGAACTTCAGAAAACACAGTGGACCAACACCAGCAGATGACATGGCAGCCCAAACCATCACTGACTGTGGAAACTTCACACTGGACTTCAAGCAACATGGATTCTGTGCCTCTCCTCTCTTCCTCCAGACTCTGGAACCTTGATTTCCAAATTAAATGCAAAATGTACTTTCATCTGAAAAGAGGAATTTGGACCACTGAGCAACAGTCCAGTTCTTTTTCTCTTTAGCCCAGTTAAGATGCTTCTGACGATGTTTCTGTTTCAGAAGTGGCTTGGTAGCCCTTTTCCTGAAGATGTCTGAGCGTGGTGACTCTTGATGCACTGACTCCAGCTTCAGTTCACTCCTTGTGAAGCTCTCCCAAGTGTTTGAATCAGCTTGACAGTATTCTCAAGCTTGCGGCCATCCCTGTTGTTTGTGCACATTTTCCTACCCAATTTCTTCCTTCCAGTCAACTTTGCATTGAATATGCTTTGATACAGCACTCTGTGAATAGCCACATCTTTCAGTAATGACCCTCTGTGACTTACTCTCTTTGTGGAGGGTGTCAATGATTGTCTTCTGGACCATTGCCAAGTCAGCAGTGTTCCCCATTATTGTGGTTTCAAAGAACAAGAGATACCCAGAATTTATACTGAATGGATGGTCATTTATTGAAACTCAAATATAAATATTCTAATATTTTGATTCTGGATTTTTGACTTTCATGAGCTGTAAATCATCAATTTTTTTCACAATATTCGATTTTCTTTAGATATACCTGTACAAAAACACAGATTACAATATATTAGCCTGAAGAACATTTTATTTTTATTTTATTACCCTTTGAAAAAGTGATTTGGCAGTAGGCTACCATTCAACCCAACAACAACAAAAAAATATCTATATTATTATGTGATGTTATGTATATTAGTATTTTTATGTATTAGTATTCATTTCTAATCTTTATATCATTGTTTTTACACACTTTTAAAATATATGTTTCATTTTCTTTCTTTCTGTTCTTTTCTCTTTCTTTTACACTTACACTCCCAGTATTTATAACTCTGTTTTTCCTGCTCCATTAGACAGAGCCCTGCAGAGGAGTTGCCCTTTGAGGACGATGTGGCTGACTTGGTTTCATCCATGTCAGCCGCTCACTGGTTTGACCATCCGCGCTTCCTGCGGGAGGCAGACAGGATTCTGAGGCCAGGAGGCTGCCTCGCTCTGCTCAGCTACACCATGGACTTTGAGCTGGAATATGGAGAAAGCACCTCCAAACTCAATGCAATCTGTCAAGAGGTTAAATAAACCAACACAAAGTTTTATGTGTTGTTGTTCAGGAAACCTGCATTATAAATTCTTGATATGAGACAACCCATATGTGTCTTGCTGATTTACTTTAATCAAATATCCTTTCACTAGAGATCTTCAGTGTAAATTGTATTTTTTGATTCACAGTTCTATGCAGCCCTCCACCCTTTTCGGAAAGCTTACATAGGATCCAGTTCCCTAGAGGTCTACAAGAAGATCTATGACTCTGTGTCATACGATGATAAAGAATGGTAAGTGTGAGTGTTATTACATGCTTTTATTGCATAGTGCATAAGGTTAAAAAAAAACTATACGTTTAAAATGTTAAGAATACAACATAATATTATATTAATGTTATAAATACTAAATTTTCGTCATGCAAATATAATATTTTATAGATTAACACTTGAATTCCTGTATTTGTTTTCAGGCATGAATGTCTGAGGTGTCGGATGATTATACCGCTGTCAGGGTTTATTGGTTTGGTTGAAACCTTCTCTACCTATCAAGGTTTCCTGGAGAAAGATCCTGTTGAGGCCAAGAGACTGTCTCAGACCACCACAGACCGGTAAAACACGCAGTCTCAGCTCATAAATCAAAAATCATACTCTGAAAGAAGCAATAGCTGGTGGATTTGCTCCAGTGTAATGCATTAAATCAAATCAAATCAAATCAAATCAAATCAAATCAAATCAACATACTATATCAAGAGTGGTGTTATAATCTAAATAATCAAGTCAACACATTATCATTTTTTAAATTCACGAATTAATTTAGTACATTTTAATATATAATATTTATAAAACAGCATACTGTAATAGTTTGTTTCAATTACATTTTATTGTTTTATTTTTATTATTCTAAATAATAATTATTTTTCAGGTTGTTGGAAGCAATGGGAGCCGCATCAGCTGACACAGAAGTAACAATGATAGTGAAATATTTCTATTTCTTAGCCTCTAAACCACAGAAATCCTAAACAATTTATTGTTTTTCAAACCCACAGAACCCTCTCTGTTTAAAATGTGTCTCAATATTTCTAAAACACAATAAAGCATTTGTGTTTTATTTTTGTTCTGAAAACGTTGAACAATAAACACCTAACATAAAACTTGCATTATTATATCTTGAGTTTAATGTTTCTATAAACACGATAAAAAAACAGTGCTCTTATTTCTTGTTGCTTTGTGAAAAAAGGGCGGAACTCTTCCTTGTGGTGTTTGATTCCATACGGACTTCTTATTGGATGAACGGAACAACTTCCGGCTTCTAAACCGCTCAAGCTGCGGAAACCTTAAACTCGGCGGAACTAACCTGCGCAGCATTCTACTCAATTCTATTTCTTTTAACGACATTTAGCGTCTTTTATTTAGAAGTTATTTGGGGAAACTGTGTGATATTCAGTTTGAGTATCCTGATTATGATGTAAACGGGGCAGTTCAGTGACTGGCAGTGGAAGGTAAGTGTAATATCGATCGCAGTCGAGTTATTGGACGTTTTTAGAGTTGTATTATGAATTTAAAGATCGTTTAACCCCTAAGTTTCACTATATATCAGGACATTCATCTCAGTTTCGATATGAATAAGTCACTGTGCAATGGGAATCAAGGTGTAGCTGTTAATGAACACGTTAGCACAATAACGGCTCAAACCAAACCAGTAACGTTAACGGATGATGAGAAGTTTGTATTGTTTTATTTCATAACATCTCTGTCTGATGCTCTCATTGTAGTCTCTTTCATTCCCGGACAGAAAGTGCTGTAGCTGTAACGTTACCAGGTTATAGTAACAGATGGTAATAGAGTGGGGGGCTGTGACGTCACTCTGGACGCGGATCGATCCGCTGTTAGCATGAAACTGGTTCCCTCGACAAAAAGCCAATAGGATTTTTCCACAGGCTTTTGGATTATCGCAAAACATAAGCTCTGTGTTCAATCATAGTTCATTGAACTTACACGTTTTGTCCATCTAGATAATATTCACAAAATAATTTAACTTTGACGAATTTTGAAGCCTAAATAAAAGCTCCAGAACTGAAAAGCTTTACTAACGGAACTATTGCACCACGGTCGCTCGCCTTCTACGTCACCAGCACCGCGCTCCCGACAACTTCCTCCAACTTATTTTTAACGTTCAGTAAAAATGATTTACACTGTATATTAATTTTAATCCACGCTACGTGAACCGTTTCATTTAAACTGGAATAAATACAAAACTATAGCCAGACTGAAATGAGACATTAGTTATAAATAATATAGAGAATAAATGAAATAATCATAACAGAAGGACATATGAAAGCACGTATTTCTGTACATTTCGAAATAAGGGGCATTAAAAGTCAATAATTCCTTGATTGATATGAATTATAAACGCCGCATATTCAATCTTTTAAATAACAACAGAGTGAGCAAGTTTTTGGATATGGTAAGATTAAACTTATTTTAGTGAACTAAGCACCACATTTCAGCTCATTTTTGTAGGGTGTTTAAACAAAATGTTATTGTATCCTTGCTTCTAGGAAATCCTCAATCTATATGCTTTCTAACAGCTTCATGTGGCCGTAAACATTTAAATTTAACGTGGCTTTAAGCACTATGCAGCATTAAAGGTGCCATAGAATGCATTGATACAGTATTTTAAATTGTTCTCTGATATCTACATAGAAGCTATGTGGCTTAGGTAAGGGCAAAAAATCTCCAGAAACGATTTTTCATAAGCAAGAAGAAAACACAGGGAGGGAAATATATATTTAAATACTTTCTCTCGCAGTTATATCGTTGAAACGCGGGCATCAGGGAGCCGTTATTAATACGCAAGGCATTGAAACAGCTTTTGAACGATCAGTCAATCGCATTATAGTTTCACTTTCAAGAGACGCGATGCACAAACTCGGTTTATATTATGGAGCAACAGTACTTACCGCACATTTCACAAAATCAGACGCTTGTCAGTGGTGCTCAGTATCTGTAAATCATTCACTATCATCCTCATCTCTCCTTACTCTGTTTATGTGGTAAGTGAAATCTTACGTACTGTAACAGGCTACAGCTAACAAGGAGCTAACCATGTCCCTTTAGTGGCTCGCGTTATTTTATTAGAACGCATTATTTGCTTTCCGTGCCTTTCTAAATAAAGACACCAACCCATCCCTGCACTTCACATCCCATGCACAGCCTGGAACATTACATTTATTTCCATGATCTGCTATTTTCGCTGTTGTCCGCGCTTGTTTATTTAAAACACCTGCAGTACTTCTGATGGTTCAGCTGACGCTTGCCTAGAACAAGGGAGGGTTTATGGAATGTTGGGGCGTAGTGATCCCGACTGTTGCGTCACAGTCGGTGTTATTTTCTGATTCGCCTGTTTTTCAGTGGTATTTTTTAATCACGAGATTTACATAAGAAGGAGAAAACTATGGTGTCTGAGGCTCACTGTATGTCATTTCAATGTACAGAACTGTTATTATTTAGCTATGCCAAGGTAAAGACAGTTTTTCATTCTATGGCACCTTTAAATTTTCAGCCGGTAAATGTGGTGCTTACATGTAATAATCATAATATGAGTTTACCTTATGGTACGAAGTGAACCCAGAGTCTCCGGATCAGTAAGTGATAAAACAAGCATGTTCCCTCCGAAGCCTTGTGTCGCAAGTCGCATTTCTGGACAAAGCCAAAAAAAAAACATTGTCGAATAGCAATATAAAATGCCGGAAACTATTCATTTATTATTCTAAAATGAGTTGTATTAAAAATTATACTACAACTGGAAAATACTGTAAATTGATAAAGTGTTTGGCGTGATGACGTTGAATGTCTCCGACAGCGCCTGTAGTCCTATTTAGCAACTTGTTAGCAACCGTCACAGAACAGAACACAACGCGCATGTACTGAAAGGAGTTGTCTTTTCGCTACCCAAAGGCTTTTTAATCGCTACATTTTTTAAAACAAACAAGGCTTAAAAACACATGCAAATGATACAATTTAGTGACCACCTGCAGTGGCCCGATCTGGCAAGTGACAAATCCGAGCGTCCTTCACGCCATCGGACAGTCTTTATTGTCAAGCCCTGGTAAACCTTTAGAAAATAATCGACAACCTAATCGATATTCTATAATTAAATAGAATATTCGAATATTCGAAAATCGTGACCCATCCCTAGTATTTACATGGCGTTCCAAGGTACTTAATATAACAAAATGGTATTGACACAGTACATGTTTAGAAAACATGGTATTACCCTTGTACACGTTCACAAAAATGGTGTTTGTAGTTCATGTTAGTGACATGCTATTACCGTGAAAATCAAAACTTGGTAGTACCATGGTACTTGATTCTTCCACATTAGAGCTGTGGGTCCTTTGTGGGCAATTTAAGTTACATTTTGGGAATGTAGTAAAATATTTAGCAAGTCCGTTTTTCTCCCAGTATCGTTTTGTTGTTGTTTAAGTAATGCTGTTCTATCTAATGGTCAGTATAATGTGAGTCCATACAAAATAACCTTTGCTTTATTTGAACTCCAGTGTGGGGTTTGCAATTTGTATACAATTGAATATGTGATGAAAAAAATAAAATCTTGAAAGCAGCCTGTTCTAAATCAGTTGCATTAATTGCTATTGATGACATAGTTTGCATGATGCCAAGGAAATGTTTTTTTAATTTCATTTAGTTTTAACTTGTGCGAAATGTAGCAAATTAACTAAAACTGAAATATGAATTAATTAAAGCTATGTATTACAGTAGCTGCTTGTTTCAGAATCCAAAAACAAGTGAAACTGAATACATTATAATTGATGTACACTCTTTAGCAGTTCACTCCTTTAATTGTTCATTCATAGCTTGTTAAATTGTATGTTTCTAAAAAGTATTCTTGCTGTACTCAATGTGACCCCAAATAGATAAGACACAAGTAGGTTTAGTATAGTTTTTATTAATTTTAATATCAGTTTTAGTTATTTTAGTACATCACTTTAAAATAAACGAAAATGAGAAATGTCTATGGCAACTAGCTGGAATAAAATGTTTAGCCCCCCCCTTTTTTATATTTTATTTTATTGAGTTATCATTTATTTTATTTCAAGCAACAAAAAGGTTAGATGTAGTTAAGTGACCCTGGTGTTCCCCATTTTTATGTGTGTTTGTGTTTCTCACAGGTGTGTGAGAGTGTGTATGTTGGTCTGCTGGTATGCTGACCTTATCTAGTAAGCTGAAGAGGGAGGAGGGTGTGAGGGCCGGCCGGACCCCTGCAGGCTCCAACGATGCCTCTCATAGAGTGTCCATCAGAGATCGACTGCTCATCAAAGGTACCAGTCACTGACCAAACACTCCTCCAGTCTGCTGGGATCATGACACTGGAGCAGTGGTTCATCAAACTGCGGACTTGGCAACATAGCAGCATGACAACATGATGCTTCCTCTGAAGACTGCTTAGATGTGTTTGACTTGAAGCAGCACTGCTAGACCGATCGGTGTGTGTCATCAAAGTACAGCGAGAGCTATAAGAGAGCGGATGTCTCCTAATGCTTTTTCTCGCCGTACTTGGATGTCATACGATCGTCATACATTACTCTCGCATAATCGCAGCCTCTGCAGTTGAGAAATCATGTTTTTTCATATCGCGATATTATTGCAAATGCAATTAATCGTTCAGCCTTATCTATCTATCTATCTATCTATCTATCTGGACTGGGCGTTAAATTAATTTTATCGATTAACTCGAATGTGTAGTTTAAGTTGACTTGTTTGAATGAAAATCGGTTTTCTCTATCTATCTAGACGTTCCCCTTAATTCCGAATGGGCTCAGCCCTCCCCCTGCGCGGGTTGAGCCGATAGCTGATGCCATCGTCCATCGCCGATGGCTGATGGATATTATAATGTTGAGCCGGCATCTTTCGTGATCTCCCCCCATACCCCCCGGCCCCCGCAATACGCCACATCCCAACACCGTGAACGGAAAGAAAATGACGTGTTTTTTGAGAGTGCTTAAACTTGCGCTAGACTTAAGTCAGTCATAATGTTCTTTGACAATGTAAGTTTTTTGCTCACATTCTGTGTATTAGCTGTTTAAAAATAACTGTGCAAGGTACAGATAATAAAAAAAGATCTATTACCTCATCCGTGAACATCCTCCTTCATAGCGTCATCAAGCTTTGCCTTTGTTATAGTTTGTTATGAAAATGCGACCTTTAGTGGCGAAAATGTTCATATTGTACCTTTAAATCTATGGAGCGGCAGTGCATCTACCTATCGTTCTGTCATTCTATTATTCTATCTATGTATGTATGTATGTATGTATTAGGGCTGCACAATTAATAATAATAATCACGATTACAATTACGGATGCCACAATTACGTAATCGTTCAAAGTAGCAATTAATCGTTCAGAATCCACGTATGTTATTCTGTAAACTTAAGAAGTGTTCTTTTCTTTCTACAAGTTATCTTAAGGGTTTTTCCATTGTTCTAATTTTAGTTTTAGTATAGCATTATAATACCATGCATATTTTGGAAACCAATCCAATGTATAGTTCACATTTGAGGCTTAATACTGAAGTTTTTCATTTAGTATTTTCAGCTGGTTTATTTTCATCAAAAAATATGGCATGCGGTTGCTTTAAACAATGGTATAAACATCATTCAATGTAAATTGTGATTATCGTAGTTAATAATCGCAATCGCAATTACAATTTCAAGGGAATAATTGAAAATTAAGGTTTTTGTCATAATCGTGCAGCCCTGGTATGTATGTGTCGATCGGTCGTCCGGTCATTCTATCTATCTATCTGTCTGTCTGTCTGTTATGATTCAATACATTGCAACTGGATCATTAATTACACTGTGCCAGACTCTTTTGAAAGAGTAGGCTCAGTCTGAATCTAGACAGCATGATTGTTGAGTTGTTTTTTTGCGGTGACTGTCTGCAGGGTGTTGTGGTGCCAGTAAACTGGTGTAAGGTGATGTGATGCAGGCCAGATCAGGAGAGCAGTAGACTCTATTTATAACAAACCGAGAGGAGGAGTCTGTATGCCATTACCAGCAGCTTAAAAAGCATTTCCCATCCACAGTCAAACACTCAGGCTATTTTTTGAACCAGTGAGGCCATTGGATCCGCCCCAACTCAACATTTAGAGATGGCATCTTGAGAATGCAGGTGGCCATATACAGCTAGATAGATCTGGGTTTTATATCTGCGTTTCATAGACCATAATTCCAATAATAACAAATTCAGAGAAGAATAAATGAGTATATCATTCTAAAAAAAAAGCTGTTCATGTGCCGCTTAGTAAAAGCTGGTTTTATAAGTGTCTTTGATATCCATCAGTACTAAACAACACTCATGCTTTGATCTGTTCACAGAGGTTGCAGAACTTGAGGTCAACCTTCCAAGTAAGTAAATTCAGGTCATTTGTTATGTTCTTTAAGGATGCACAATATATTGATGCTTTAAATTTACTTGAATACATTTATTTTAAATCTATTAATATTATAAACTAGGGTTGTAACGATATACCGGTATGATGGTATACCACGATATAAACACGAACGATTATCATACCATGTACATTTGCTTATCTATGGTATTTGGAGAAAATAAAAGATGCATTATCTCACCTGTGCCTAGGCAACAACGTTCCACTTAAGTGTTCTCTTGCTCCACCACACGTGCAGCGGAGACAACATCAGAGACAGAGGCCGTTATCTCTCATCTCAATCCCACGTCAAAATATAAATCAAAATTGGTAGTATGGGAATACTTTGGATATAGAAAAGACGAACGCTTATTTGTCTTCGAGTATAGACACAGTTTGCAAAAAACAGTCGCAAAGCAGCCCTAAAAAGAGGAAACACATGTTTACCTATATTTCAGAACACCATCCCTCTGTGCAGATAAGTTTAATATGCACATAAAATGCGCGATTTGATGGATTGATGAATAAATAAAAAACAGAGCTGTCAAATCACGACATGGTCTAGTTAGTGTCTTTGCTCATTAAAGCGAAAAAACACTGCTATATGAAAATATAATCTGTTTGTTTTGCGTGAAATTTACTTGATTATTTTTGATGAATGAAATTTGAAAAAAAAACATGCTTTGTCAACCAAAAAAAAACCTGTTATGGTTGTTTAATACTGTGATACCGCGAAACCATGATACTTTCGGAGACTATCTTGGCTTTGCCAAGACAGTATTCTCAAGCTTGCGGTCATCTCTGTTTTTTTCTACCCAATTTCTTCCTTCCAGTCAACTTTGCATTTAATATGCTTTGATACAGCACTTTGTGAACAGCCACATCTTTCAGTAATGATCCTCTGTGACTTACTCTCTTTGTGGAGGTGTCAATGATTGTCTTCTGGACCATTGCCAAGTCAGCAGTGTTCCCCATTATTGTGGTTTCAAAGAACAAGAGATACCTGCAATTTATACTGTATGGATTTATTGAAATAAATTGTCATTTGTTGAAACGCAAATGTAAATATTCAAAAATTGAGATACTGGATTTTTGACTTTCATGAGCTGTAAGCTCTATCATCAAAATTAAACCAAAAAAACATTTAATGTTTAATTTACATATAATTAATCTAAAATATATGAAAGTTTCACTTTTTGAACTTTTTCACAATATTCAAATTTTTTGAGATGTCCCTTTAAATTCACTTAAAATTATTGGTTTAAATTTTTAGTGATTCATTTATATGTTCTTTTGTCAACATAAAAATAATTATTGGCTTATCAGCATTGGTTTGTTTTTAAATGTGCATCCCTAACGTTCTTTGTTTCATACATCTCCAAACCTGTCTGGATGTGTCAGCTGTAATGCAGATGTTCATTTCTTTTTTTTAATTGACTCTTATTCTAAACATTTCATGCAGATACCTGTAAAGTAACGTTTCCTGATGAAAACAAACTCCATCACTTCCAGTTGGCCATTTCACCAGGTAATTCTGGTCTCTTTTCTGAAAGATTAAATTGTAAACATCCATTAAATGCAGATGCTGAACAGTGTAAAAGAGTTTACCTGACCTCTTCTTACCCAATATAAGGCCTATGCATACAGATCACAAGTATTTAAAATAAAACATTGAATGCCCTTCACATTCACGTAACCTTATGAACCAATAAGATATTATCTTTGGTAATGTTATCTTTTGGGTTGTGTCCTGAAAAAGCAGAAGGAATAAACAAAAATCATTAGCAATTTTCATATAATATTGTTTTTGCACATTGCTCTTTGTGTAAATAGTCCTTTGCTCGTCTTGTCTTTTTTTTTTCATTGCAAGTATTTGTCAAATATTATCTATTTTGCAAGTGAAAATATAACCTTGCATTTCTGCAAAACACCTCATCAGATGAAGGCTATTACCTTGGTGGAAAGTTTCAGTTTGAGATTGAAGTTCCCGAAGCCTATAATATGGTGGTAAGTGCCTGTAACGTATCATGAAGTATTGAGGTAATGCCACACTTATTCACTCGCAGTGCTGCGATGATTTTATTAGTCCATTTGTAAGCGGGCCAGTTAAATAGAAGTTTGCAGGCATTACTGATGCCCGGTAGTGTCTGAATTCAATAAAACAGCAGCCTGAGCGTGCCCACGCAAATGCACACATATATAACACAACCCATCCTTGACCTCAGAGCACCTGTATTAACCCAGTACAGGCTGTGCAAAGATCCAGATATGGACCCTCAACCCTGGTATCCTAGTTTAGAGCAAAATCATGAAATATTACTGAGGCAAAAGGCATTAAGCATGGCATTTATACACTGATTGTATAGCTTAAGTGATTAGAAGTAATTTAAATGAAACCTACAGTTAATCTTACAGATTATTTCTATTGTAATTGGATGGTTCTTTTAGTATTGTTCATTTTTGTTTTATGTGTACAAGAGCTTAGACAATCTGCTAAATAAATATATATTTTTGTTTACATTGAAGTGATTAAAATCATAAAATTTTAGAATGACTGACATTAACCTTACTGCAATAAACCGCACACAAATTCAAGACAACTGCTTTCCTATCTGCTTTCCACAGCCTCCCAAAGTCAAGTGTTTGACTCGAATATGGCATCCAAACATTGCAGAAACTGGGGAGATCTGTCTGAGGTATGCATCTGTATTTGTCGTTTATTCACGTTTGAATGCATTAGACTCAAGATTGGTTTGATTATTTTGACAGCTGTATCTGTGTTCAAATGTTCAAATCTCTTATTTCTTGCAAGTTTATTGCGAGAGCATTCAATTGATGGTACTGGATGGGCACCCACTCGTACTCTAAAGGTAATTTCTGTTTTTGTAATGCAGCTTGGACAAATTAATTACAGCGTTTACTAGGCAGAACTGTTTGAAATGCCTTTCTTTCTTTCTTTCTTTCTTTCTTTCTTTCTTTCTTTCTTTCTTTCTTTCTTTCTTTCTTTCTTTCTTTCTTTCTTGTTCTTTCTTTCTTTCTTTCTTGTTCTTTCTTTCTTTCTTTCTTTCTTGTTCTTTCTTTCTTTCTTTCTTTCTTTCTTTCTTGTTCTTTCTTTCTTTCTTTCTTTCTTTCTTTCTTTCTTTCTTTCTTTCTTTCTTTCTTTTCTTGTTTTTCTTTCTTTCTTGTTCTTAATTTCTTTCTTTCTTTCTTTAACAGCTTTTTAAACCATCATTTTAATTTTTGATATTTTTTCCAGCATTAATATTTTATATTTTCTTTAGAAAATGCAAAATCTAACAAGTATATATAAATATTTTATTTAAATTTGTTATTTATTACAAGAAATACATGATTTTTTGTGTATGTTTGTGTTAGGGACCATTTTTAGTTGTTTTCTATGTAAATGTGCTCGAACTATGCTTATGTCTCACATCTTTTGTAGAGTCTTGTGCATGACACAGCAAAAAAACTACGGCGCTCTAGCCATGACATTGAACTTATCTGTATTTTTGCACCCATTTGTTTTGTCTGTAGGATGTAGTTTGGGGACTGAATTCACTCTTCACTGTAAGAACATATGGAACAATCTTGGATAATATTTTTTCTTTGTTAAAATCGTCATCCTTGAGTGGGAAGACCAACCTATGTGTTGTTTCTTTCACAGGATCTTCTTAACTTTGATGACCCTCTGAATATAGATGCAGCAGAACATCATTTACGGGACAAGGTGACGCACCAGCACACATCTAAACGTGTTTATAAGCAAAAAAAATTGGCAATGTATTGTTTAAAGAAAAATCTAAATATAATAATCCTGATTTTATGTATATTGGCAACAAAATTGTATTTAATAAATGCTCAATATATCGCCCAGCCCTATGTGCAGAGCATTTGCAGGCATGTGTTTCATCCAAACCCATCAATTTCCTTAATGCTTCCTGTTTTAGGAGGATTTCAGGAAGAAAGTTCAGGACTTCATCAAAAACTATGCAAGATGATGTCTCTGAGCCACACTCACATGCATGTGACTTTGCAGAAGTACGTCGATCCAGACTGCAACAGAGACAAAATCTCAAACTATTAAAACTTACTTGGGAAAGAAGAAGGTTAAAATGCGTAATGAATGATGCCGCGAGTCCCTGATCAAGATTTGGGGGTTACTGTCCATTTCCGATGGCTTTTTTGTTTTTTGAATCAGAAAACTCATGCAGGTTCTTCTAAATCAAGTTTGCTTTTACCCCCTCCCCAACAACAAAAAAAAGAAGTACAACGATTGTGATCATGAAAATGAGGACGTATAACCTCTCTGATGTCATTTCCTATGCTAGTGCCTCTGTGTTTTTTGCCACATATATCTGGACACATGTTGTAAACCAACTTCTGCAGCCTGCTTCTCAAACCTTGACAACCTACAAACACTGAGATTAATTTGTTCATAGAAATCCCAAAGTTCCATTGGTTCATTTGCTCTGGGGGAGGAGTCCACCGATGAAGAATCGGAAACACATATAGTGCTGATGTCCCGCAGAATACATCGGTGGGTTTCTGAGCGGACTCTGTAAAGCCATTTCTTGTTACTCGCCACCTGCCTTCGTGTAACATCACTGCAGTTATCAGACTACTCGTATCACATGTGCACACGCGCAAATATCTGTGGGTGCCTCTGAATGACTTATGAAACTGTTTCAGTTCAAATATGTGAGGTGTTTGCAGGTGAATCTCATGATTGTCCGGGTCACATTTTACTGGAAGCCAGTTTACACCATGAAATAAAAGTAATATTTTTATTGTGACCTTTTATCTAACAATTCTGACTTGATATGAAAAAAAAATATGAACTCAGGATTGTGAGAAAGTCGGATTTCTGAGCGGGAAAAGTCCGAATTCTGAATTACTTTGTCGTAATTCCGAGCTTATACCTTGCAATTTTGACTTTACCCCCCAAAATTCTGTTTTTATATCTCGCAATTCTATTTATTTATTCAGTTTTTGCCACAAAAAAGACACTCTCAATTGAGTTTCTTGCAATTCTAAGAAAAAAGTCAGAATTACATGGTTAAAAATATAAGAACATAATAATTGTAAGATAAACTCAGAATTGCGAGAATAAAGTTTGAATTGTGAGATAGTCACAATGTCCTTATTATTATTTTAATCCCATGACAGAAATAATATAGCTTACATTTTACCTAAAATTCAAAGGTTAAACACAAGAAACTCTATTTAGCATAAGATGTGCTGATAACGATTTTGAGTTGAGATTATTTTTATGATAACTTAAGCATGTTTTCACAACATTTAAACAATATATCAATTTTTCCTGCATTGGGGCAGTGAGTATTTTGTCAAAGCTATGCTTAATTATAATTAAATAATACAAAAAAGCTAAATATTATTTTGTTACTTTTAATGTTTGGGTGAAATATGAGCCGAACATGTTCAGGACTGGTTTTGTGAGATTCACTCTTGCTCTCGTATGCATTTTTGTCAGTGTATACACGTTCAGCTTTACCGATGTGTGCATGTACACAAGAATACCAGAATGCTTGTACTGTGTGTGTGTGTTTGAACGGGAGAGACTGGGAGTTTAATACATGTCTGATTTGGTAGCATGCGCCGGGCTACTGAACTGCTCAGCCATAAAGCCTGTTCAATTAGGATTTACTTTATTTAAATTGATTTATTTTTCTTCTTAGAGGTGTATATCCATTTGTAAAGTATATTAAAGAAGAATTATACCACGGAGTAAAGATTTGGAGTAATTTGTGCTTGAGATTTTAATGTTTGCTTTTATAATGTGTTTTTATTTAAGAGCTTATCATTGATTGTGTCTTGGTCTAGTGAGTCGCTTACCTAGACAGCATTTTAAGGCATTGTAATATGTGAATTTGTGCAAAAGTGCTGTCTTGGTAGTTGGCCTACTAGAGCTATAAGTGGAAAAGAGCATGAAATGTGGAGCTTTGTCTCTGTGTGTCTGTTAACATTGGCCGGGTCTGAACTTCCTATCGAAACACATTTTTGGGGAATTATATAATGTGAATTTGCCTGTTACCTTGGCAGGGAGCTCACTGTGGCCCTGTTTGGAAGGAAATACTCACATGCTGTCTAATTAGAGCTACTAGGGAGTCTTTTATCATTTGCCGATTCTCAAAACACAATGAGTTTCCTATATAGATGTTCTTTTTGAATGCAAATTCTCCTATGATGCTCAAACTGCTGTCTAGGCTTGCAGCTCACCAAAGACTGGAATACACTGCATGACTTTCCTCCAGATTTGCAGTTTGGAGAAGTTGACGCTGGTTGCCAGAAGTCAGAAACTCTGCAGATCAGAGTTGACAGATTCCACAGACAATCATGAAGTACATGATAGACACAGACTCTGATTTCTTTACTTCCATTTCATCCCATCGGAGAACATCAAACACGTTTGATATTTCAAGCCGATTTTAGGACATTGTTTTCATTGGTCATGCATTTCCTAGCAACAAGGCACATTTTTTGTTTGGAGGAAAGTCAGGTAGTTTTTCCTCTTTAACAATTTACAAAGTCAGCAAGTTTATGATGCCTAGTGTTTAAAATCTGTTCAGATTTTAAAAGTAGTATGTATCCAGTTTTAAGGCTGTGTTTGAATACCAATGCACTGCTTACTGCATGCTGTGCAGTATACAATGACTGATTAATTTTACAATATATATTTTTTGATATCTACATATTGAATGATAGAACATTTAGTAATCAGTAGTATTACTGAAATCTATAGTATGCTACATTAAAGTGCGTATTCATTTAATTGTATCTATTAATAATAGAAGAAACAACAATACTTTTATATAATAATAAATTGTTACGTTTATATAGCGCTTTTCTAGGCACTCAAAACGCTTTACATACAAGACGTGAATCTCCTCAACCACCACCAGTGTGCAGCATCCACCTGGATGATGCGACGGCAGCCATAGTGTGCCAGAACGCCCACCACACACCAGCTTACTGGTGGAGAGGACAGAGCCAATCAGTGTATGGGGATGATTAGGAGGCCATGATGGTCAGAGGCCAATGTGGACATTTGGCCAGTATACCAGGGTTACACCCCTACTCCTTTTCAAAGGACATGCTGGTATTTTTAATGACCACAAAGAGTCAAGACCTCGATTTAACATCTCATCCGAAGGACAGTGCTTTTTACAGTATATTGTCCCCGTCACTATACGGAGGCGTTAGGACCCACACAGACTGCAGGGTGAGCACCCCCTGCTGGCCTCACTAACACCTCTACCAGCAGCAACCTAGTTTTCTCAGGAGGTCTCCCATCCAGGTACTGACCAGCTCAACCCTGCTTAGCTTCAGTGGGTAACCAGTCTTGGGCTACAGGGTGATATGGTTGCTGGCCTAATTTAAATAAATAGTCTAATTTTGTGTAAAATGTTTTGACATTGTAGTATAATAATATTTTAATAATAATAATAAAACCTTATTGTGTCTGGTACACTAACACTGGAAATGTAATGTCAATCACAGTACACTACTGTATTCACACACAGTAGCCTTCTTGGTTGTATACTGTACATTTTGGTATGCAGTGCTTACAAAACAAAATAGCATACTATGCACAGTAGGTATGCAATATAAGGTGATCACAGGTATACTGCAATCCAGAGTTCACCCTTCTGCAGATTTAGTATGAATTATTCCGAACGAAAACTGTTTTGTGCACAGCCATTGTGTTTGTTTTTATATTGGCACCAGATGGCGCTATTGTTTCAAATGTTTTATTTGTGTCTGGCTTGTACATATGTAGAACATACTGAAGGAAAACTTACAAATGTTAAAATATACATTACACACCTCTATTTTAAAGCTAAAATGGATATGATACACCTCAACCCTTACAAGCCGTATGGTAATGTGGAAATACCACGGCACTGAATGATTTCTGTATTCTTATACCATGATATTTATATGGTTCTTCGTGGAATAGCAGGTTGTTATTGTGCATGTTCAAGAAACATGCTACCGTGGGTGCTACCGTGGGTACCAAGTCTAAAAATCATTACGACTTGCAAAGTTGAGGCAACACAAAGGGGGGAAATATAATTTAGCATAATAAAACTTTTAAAATTTTCTAGATATTGTAGTCTTGAAGAATGGAATTCAATATTAATTCCGTACGAACTATGACTCGGAATTCTGGAGTATACATACTGAATTCCCACATAATAACAGATCTGTGTTTGGGGGCGGGTTTTGCCTTAATTAAGTCACTCTTCTATCCAATCAGTGCTTAGATGGGCGGTGTTCAAGCGCTCAAGGCGCGCGCCCGGGCACGGAGACCGTAACTCGGTCCGGAATTCAGCGCAGAGTGATGACTGTCCCAACGCAGTCACATTTAGACAAGGAATAACTCACTTGCAGCTCTGTCATTTAATCAACTGATCCAGTTTTACTTGCAGACATAAACCCAGGCGCAAGTTCAGACCATGCGCTCTATGTGAACAGCTGCGCAAAGACGCACAGGCTGAAAGACATTTGACAGCACGCCAACGGGACACTGGAGAGGACATGTGAAGAAATGGATATGCAGCCTCTTCATATGATCAAAATGCGATCTGACATCATCATCGTCATCATCCTCACTGCTGTGATTGTTCCCATGTGCACCTCGCAGTCAGGTGAGCGTCCAACTCCCGTGCGTAAAAAAGTGCTTTTCCGTCCTTCATATCAGTCTCGTTGGATAGCTTTGTGTTCTGATATAGCATTTGTTTTAACGTATGGAAACATAGCATGCATTCATCATGTTCTAACCCGTGAAGTCGCAGTGATTGTGTATTCTCACCCAGGCTGCGGATATACTTCTGTGCCAAACTCCAAGTGGCCAAATGACATCCGTGCGCAATTTGTAATGCAATTCCGTTTTATATGTGTGTTTAATGACCATTAGATGTCAAGAAGATGTCCAAACATTAGTCAGAGATCTATCATTAGGGGAAACTGACATCAGAAATTCACTAGTAATGATAAATCACTGTTTGCACCGCCATTGCGCGTTTGCGCACCCTGTTACATACGGACATGTATCAGTCCTTCTCTTTTGAAACGATCTTGTTTCTTGACTTATTCTTGTTTTTTGAAGTGTGAATGAGCAGTTTAAGTTATTTCGTTTCCTCTCCACACGATGGTGTCAGTCAACCGAGAAACACCAGGGCAGCTGAAGCGCGGAGCCGTGCGCTTTTACGCATCTTTCTTCATGGTGTGTAGGCTAATGACTGCGGAAGAGCTCTGAACCTTTAAGAATAATCTCATTATGTATTCATAGAACATTTCACGCTCTGTTTTTTTGAAGAACACCCCACATTATTATTATTATTATTATTATTATTATTGATACTAATGTAATATAATTATTCTGGCTATTTAATAAGTTTAATATATTTTTTTAAACAATTGTATTTATTTAGATAATTTGTCTATTTTTATAAGTCGATTCTAGTTATCTAATTATTTATTATGAAATCGAATTACTTTTCATGCAAGCTTGAGCTGATTTGTCTGATTTGTTATTCAGACATGCTTTTTTAGTTTCAGCTCTTTTGGAGTAAATCTACTTTACTGCTAAATTAATAATGGGATAATGAACAAATGGAAATGGTGTTAGACGTCTAATGGCTGCCTCTGCCCCATCTTACTACGCCTGCAAAATATCAGGACATTGAATATGTATAAGCTAATTTAAGTGTTGTTCTAAACAATTTGAGCTATGCTGACTGAAGTGCATCATCTTTTTATTAACACAATGCTGTGGTCTGAGCTCATTTCCAAAAGTTGTGCATGCAAATGTGTTCTACATTAATTTTTCATTGTTTCATGGGCCTGGCTTTGTGGAAAATCATATTTTAAAGCGTGTCCTTTAAACGCTTCTCATTTGTGCATCAGCTCACACCTCTGTCGAGAATCATATGGCACCGCGTTTGACCCAGGCTTCCATCTGACATTTAAGTTTGATAGAAAATTACTCCTGGTCGACCTGAGAATACGATCAAATTATTAATCATCTCCAACCCAAATTAAGTTTGGTTGGAGAGTTCATGCGAGCTGAGGGAGTGAGAATATTTCCTGTTAATTAATGTCGTCATTGCTCTGATGTCTAGACGTGAACTTTCTGCAGAACAGAAGAAGTTTCTTTCTTAGTAGAATATCCCAATATTAAGACAATTATTACTTATAGCAGCCATAACATGGATCACTGTCACTGACCTAATCACTATCTTTATTAATGCTGTCATTTTTCACTCATCTGCTCTTTTTGATAAGGGGTATCAGGATGTGTAAACACTGCTACTCTTAACGTTTGAACATCTGTATTGGAAGGCACAGTTTATTCACCTTCATGTTGTTTGAAACCTGTGTGACTTTGTTTCTTTCTTTGGTGGAACACTAACGAAGATGTTTGGGACTGACGGTTATGCTCATTAATGCTGCATTTATTTGACCAAAATGGAATAGTAAAATTAAACTGTCAAATTGCAATATTGTGAATATTAATACAATTTTAACCAACTTTTTTTTTCTATTTGAGTATATTATAAAATGTAGTTTATTTCTGGGATGACAAAGTTGAATTTTCAGCATCCATTACTCAAGTCTTCAGCATCTCATTTATCATTAATGTTATACGCTGTTTAATATTTCAGTGAAAACCATGATGCATATTTTCAGAACTCTTTAATGAATAGATTCAAAAGTACAGCATTTATTTGAAATGGTAGTCTTTTGAAACATCATAGATGGCTTTACTGTCATTTTTGATCAGTTTAATGCTTACTGACTGAATAAGGCCGAACTTTTGTCCAGTAGTGTATAATGTCAACGTCTTGTGGCTTTAATGTTAACTTGAATTAAAGTGTTTTTAATGTTTCTCTGTGCACTGCATTGCCTTAGACATTTAAAGTGCATTACTGAAGATGTGACTTTTTTTCTTTCCTCATTTTGTTGTATGAACAACACGATGATTCACTGTTTTCTGTATCTACTGTTAGATTATTTGTTTCTTTTTTCGTTATTATTTGACTGTGGTGCCGTTTTGGCCCTTGACCCATGTGTGCAAAACAGTGAGAAAAACGTCTTTCTCCATTCAAGTGAGCTCATGCTGAGCTCAGACTCTCCGCCAAAGCAAACGGTTGACTTCTTATTTTCAGCATCCTCTTATTGTCACTGGCGCTTAAGAGGGAATGACGACTTCAATTTCCCGATTCTCGGTAGGAAGTAAACCAATAAAGCCTGTTGTAATCCACAGACTCCCGCTTTTTTAAGAACGGCAGAAAGGCAAAAAAGTGGAGAGGATTTTCTTTTCAGTGGCTGTGGGGTTTGTTTCTCTTCCACTTGTAATTCCTCTCAGAAAACAAATGCCTGCGGGCCTTTTTCTGTAGGACAGGGCTGCCAATACCCCCCTCCTCACTCTACGAGTCTTTCACCCTCCCTATCCGTTTCTCTTTCAGCATCTTCTCCATGCCTCCTGGCTCTGTGCCCTCACAGTCAGCTGTAATGCTAGTCTTCTCCTCATCCTGTGTGTGATGCAGCCCTGCATTTCTTATTGAGCTTACGCTGCAAGCTCACGATTGGTGGTTTATACAGGTATTTAATCCCAATAAGCGGGTTCGTCAATGTCTTTCCGGGCATCAAGCATTAGAAACACACTTGGGAATTTTTAAACGGAGATAAAGTGTGTCCTGTAATGCCATTTGTCCTGTGTCCATTTGCCCACTCGAGCTGGTTACGACGACAAACTGCAGTCAGGTCGAGACCCCGATGAGGACGACGAGCATGCAGATGAGCTTCCCTGAGACCAGCTTTTTAAAGATACTGATTTCATTTTCCAGCAGGATTCGGCACCTGCCCTCACTGCCAAAAGCACCATAAGTTGGTTAAATGACCATGGTGTTGTGTGCTTGCCAGAAAACTCACCAGACCTGAACCCTATAGAGAATCTATGGTGTATTGTCAGATGAGCTGAAGGCCACTGTCAAAGAAACCTGGGCTTCATACCACCTCAGCAGTGCCACAAACTGATCACCTCCATGCCACGCCGCATTGAGGCAGTAATTAAAGCAAAAGGAGTCTCTACCAAGTATTGAGTACATATACAGTAAATACACATACTTTCCAGAAGGCCAACAATTCACTAAAAATGATTTTTATTGGTCTCATGAAGTATTCTAATTTCTTGAGATCGTGAATTGGTGGTTTTTGTTAAATGTGAGCCAAAATCATCACAATTAAAAGAACCAAAGACTTCAGTCTGTGTGCATTGAATTTATTTAATCCACGAGTTTCACAATTTGAGTTGAATTACTGAAATAAATGAACTTTTCCACAACATTCTGATTTATTGAGATGCACCTGTAGATTCAAGTCACTAATGAGTAAAGCTAAGGAAATCCTCACCAATTAATGAGCATGTTTGATTCATGAGAGACAGCAGTAGCGTGGAGAAAAATATGGTGAATTGTAACCGTAAAATAAGGTTGGTTAATTTTCTTCAGTTTGTGTGTGTGTGTTTCAATCTTTATGGACTTGGTTTGGTCGGTCATGTAGGTAAGGTTGTTGCTACCTTGACCTTGGCTCCTTGTTTCTTCAAAACCATGAGACATTACGTCTGGGCTTTATGTTCTCAGCGGAGGGCTGGCGTACATCTCCACTGATCCATCACTTGTTCCAGCAGTAAACATCACACTCTAATTCAAGATGAGCGTGACTGTAATTTAAAGAGACAGCGTCTTAACCGAGAACAATAAAGCAAGACAAAAGCAGACGCCTGTAATTTTAATTTGATAAGCAGGCGATCACGATGAGAGATCATCTGTTCTGGTTGTGTTCCACAGATAATTATTAGGCTCAAATCATCAATTAAAAGTTTCCTAAGAGCTTGTTATGCTGTCTGACTTTATGTGGATTTATTTTAAAATGACTAATAATGATAATCCAATCAGAAGTTTGGGTTGGTGAGATTTTTTTAAATGTTCTTTAAAAAAATGTAAAACGCTTCTTAAGCTCAACAAGGCTGCATTTATTTGATTAAACTACAGCTAAAATATCAATATTGTTACAATTTAAAATCTATTATTTATATTTTTAATATATTTTAAAATGCTGTTTATTTTTGTGACAAAATTAATTCAGTGCCACATGATTCTTCAGAAATCTTTCTAATATATGATTTGCTCAAGAAACATTTCTTAAGGTTATCAATGTTGAAAACAGTTGTGCTGCTTAATATTTTTATTGAAACCGTGACACATTTTTTTCCATAGAAAATTCTAAAGAACAGCATTTTATTTAAATCACCTTTTTATTATTTATTTGTCACCTTTGATTCATTTAATGCATCCTTGCTGAATAAATGTTTCAGTTTACTTCCAAAAAACTGCTCTTTTCAGTCAGCCATAGCAGCCCCCATGATTTTAAACATATATTTCTAAAGTGTAAATTCTAAAGTATAAATTCTAAATTCCTGCCTGAAACTAAAGAAAAAATTGGAGAGCACTATACAACTTTTGTTGTGTTGTATCACATATGTTAACGTGCTGCATTACAGTATGTATATTAGCAGTTAGCATGTTAAACTAAAACATTTTTTTTTGTTTTTGTTGAAAGTCATTGTAGTGTTTGATCATATGCTGTTCTAGGCTCTGCGTCTATCAAACATGTGATAGAATCTAACAATAACTGTGGCTCCTGGAATCCATCGAAATGAGGTTCAAAAATACCGTTGTGAGACGTTTTAGTCACGCACCAAGAAAGCAGTGCTAGAGCGACGTTTCCATTGTGAGAATGGCTTGGTAATGCATATTCTCACACGCTGAACTCTCTCTCACACACACACACACAGCTGAAGGTATCAAAGGTTTGTCACAGCTGTGTTATGGCTTTGCAGGTTGTCTGAGCTCATGGATTCCCCAGGTAAATATCCTAAATAAAGACATCCTGCTTCAAACTTTTGACAGAGTCACAATAGAAAGCCTTTTATTATAGCATCTGTCCATAGGTGCATTCAGTGTGTTGGCTGAAACCCATCATCAAGTCTCAGCTGGGTGACAGTGCTCTCTACATCTCCACTCAGTAACACTCAGAATTGGTCTTCTTCTTCTGTTCACTGTCAGTATCAACCTATTTTCAGGGCTGGAAACATGTTACAATCTTTTTATTCAGCTGGAAAGGACTAAATCAGACATTCGCTAGATTATTGCTGAAATAATGGGGAAGTCGTGGCAATCCAAAGGTTGCGAGTTCGAGTCTCGGACCAGCAGGAATTGTAGGTGGGGGGAGTGATTGTACAGCACTTTCTCCACCTTCAATACCATGACGAGGTGCCCTTGAGCAAGGCTCCCCCAAACCCCCAACTGCTCTGCGGGCGCCGCAGCATAAATGGCTGCCCACTGCTCCGGGTGTGTGTTCCCGGTGTGTGTGTGTGTTCACTGCTGTGTGTGTGTGTGTTCACTGCTGCGTGTGTGCACTTTGATTGGGTTAAATGCAGGGCACAAATTCCAAGTCACCATAATTGGTTGTATGTCACATCACTCACTATGTGATGCTTTAATACATCTTGCATACTAGAGTGTAGTGCACCAGTGACCACCCACATCTGCCTTGTTTCAACTAGGAAGTATTTTTCTCCATAAGGATTAAAGAAAATATATGTAGTTTGGTAAAGATTTCTAAGCTTGTAACATAAATAACAAGGGGTGTATTTCCCAAAAGCATCGTTAGCTAACTATGGTCGTTAATTCCATTGAACTCTATTGGTAACTACGGAACTGGGGACCATAGTTGCTGTTGGGAAATGTACCCCAGGTAGGAAGCTATTTATTCTATAAAGCACTGCAATGGACATAATTGACTGAAAAATATTAGTACAATATAAAACAACTATCTGGGATTTATCATTCATTTACATGTGAGCAGCTCATGATCCGGGTTTTCAACGCCTCGCTGCTCAACACAAATGACATCACTGCAATCTTATAACTTTCATTCATTTCAAATGTGCGTTTTATAAGAATTATAAGAATTGTTCTTAATATCTACAGTCAACAAAACAAATGCTTTATCATCTTCCAGTGGTTTTCTGCCAATATAAAGTTGTAGAGTTAAAGCAGAGAAATGTAGGCAGCTGTATGTTCAGATATTTGTGAAAAATATTTGTAGCTTCAGCAGAAAATACAGGGAATTTGATATTCTAAGAGATTAGTCATTATTTCATTTCCAATTTTTCATGGGTTTGAGACATCACTTATGAACAATTTCACAACATTTTCCTTTTCCATGATAGTGACTTCACTGATTGGTGGATTTGTGGTTCTTGTGGATCTTTCATCATCATTGAATCACTATTTTCTTGTCTATAAATGTAAAGCTGCTTTGAAACCATTGTATAGAGTATTGGAGAAAGCACTATAGAAATACATTTGAATAGTGTAGATTGGGAATGTGATTTAACACATAAAAAACTGAAAACCACACTACAGAAGTATATTCCATTGCTTAATTCTGGCGTTCATGGCAGGTCTGCGTTGACAGGTTTAACCTTCATTGCTAAAAAGATATTACCCTGTGAAGAAAATAAACAGGATTTTCACTTACTGAAATGTTGTGTGGTTGCAGCTCTGCTTGTATTTTTTTTTTTGACATCTGATCAGTTGCTTATGCTTGTATTCTTACTTTAAGCCAAATGCATATGCTAAATGGTTACATTGAGATGTCAAATCTGCTATGTAGTGTCTAGTTAGATACAATAAAATACTCAGCATTGCATTTGTATTTGATGATCTCCAACTATAGACTATAGCACTATAGACTCCATAGAAGTGAAAGCTCCCTATGCTCGTGTTAGGCGTGTGGGAGCGTAATACTAATATTATATCTAATGGAGTATTCCTGCAGTCCAGATGTCATATATAATTCCTGTCATTCCTCTTCTGAGATATTGCGTGGATAAAAACAGCCGTGCTGTTGCATGTCGTATTAATAGGCTGCAGAATGGTTTACTCTTACGTACGTCCTCATGGCTGCCCACAAGCCCAAGAGACAACTGAAATAAGCCACTAAGATAAAAATGAAGTCAAAGGTTCAGAGAATCGGATTTGATCAAAAACTTCATGTGAATATCTTAATGATTCAGTGACTGGCTCATCATTGATCGAATCATTTATTTTCACAATCATGCAAGCAATATTGATGTGCAGCTCTTTTCTTCAAAGGTGAATCCTACGCACAGGAAAGTCACTTGCCCTCCAGCTGCACAAGTGTCAAGTTGAAAGGAAGTCAAATAAGGCTGGACTTATTATTTGTAAGACCTGATCAAAACCCAGTTTCTATTTGAAGTCCTACATCTGAGTTCTCAGACCGCAGAATAAAATGGCCTTGCTTTTTGCATATATGTCCACCGCTTCGAATTGAGGCTGTTCATACTGCTCATACATTAGGTTTCTTTGCCATTTAAAAGTTTGGGGTCAGTAAGAATAATATGCACGCCATATGCACGCCAAGGCTGCACTTGTTTGGTTAAAAAGAACAGCAAAAATTGTGAAATAATATTACAATAAAAAAATAACTGTTTTCTATTCCAATATATTTTTTAAATGTAATTTATTTCTGTGATGCAAAACTGATTTTTCAGCATCATTAAATGTCAGACTCCAGTCTTAAATGTCACGTGATCCTTCATAAGTCATAATAATATACAAATTTGCTGATCAGGAAACATGTTTAAAAACAGATTAAATATTTTGTGGAAACCATATGTTTTTTCAGAATTCTTTAATCAATGTAAAGTTCAAAAGAACAGCATTTATTTTAAATTAGAACTCTTTTGTAACAATGTACAACTCGATAAATTGCCCTTTTGATCAACGAAGCAACCAGTCCAACCACCTAGTGCACTCTACCAGAATGACACCAACTTTTGCTCAGAAAAATTTCACTTTTCTTCAGTAAAATCCATTAATGAGTCATTCAAAAATAGGGTTTTAATCTATTCTCACTCTCTTACTTTTTTAGCACTTATTCACTGAGGTACACACACACACCCACACACACAGACACAGACACACACACACACACACACACACACACACACACACACATGTTGGTTTTTATGGTTTACGGGGACTTTCCATAGGCGTAATGGTTTTATAACAAGCTGTATGTGCTATTGCCCTACACCTACCCTACACCTAAACTTAGCCCTCACAGGAGACTGTGCATTTCTATTTTCCTCAAAAACGCACACTGTATGATTTATAAGCATTTTAAATTATGGGGACACTGAAAATGTCCTCATAAATCACCTTCTCCTTGTAATACCTATGTCATACCCATGTTATTATACAACACACACACACACACACACACACACACACACACACACACACACACACACACACACACACACACACACACAGAGCATGTCCTCGGAGACAAGGTGATTAATTGGCCTGACTAGGGCTTGTGAAATTTGCGGTGGTGGCACTGTACTCGAGGGGAACCAACCATCGCCCTGTCAGCTCAAGCACTCAGACGACATATTCCTCGTCTCCTGAACCTGACAGCTAAAATTAGTCTTTCAGCTCTCTCTCCCTCCGTTTCTCCTTTGTAACCGATCCGCTATTGTTTCACCTCGCCCTGAGGGATAGTTTTTCATCCCTGCATGAGTTATTAAAGGAAGAGGAGAGGGATCTGATTTAATGTGCGTGATCATGAAAGCAGTTTGACTGTTTGTTTCCTCTTGAAAAGCTTGTGATTTTTCATTAAAATGCAGCTAAATGTAGTGCCTGAAGATTTAAAGTTAAGCAATGAATCCTCCAAAAAGGCCATGTTTTGCTAGAGTTACTTTTGATGCTGTTTGCGATGATTATCTTACAGAATCGGGCCTAAAACGGTTTTGTGTTTAACAAAGGGTCAGTTAAAGAAGGTGCTTGGTCTCCTGACTAACCATAATGGGAGATTTATATGAATTTTCCATTCATTTTTATTGATATTTTATATTTTTATTCATATTAAGTTTTCAAGCTCTAAACCTGTAATATTTATTTTGATCAGATTTTATTTGATTTCGTTTAGTTATTTTCAGAAACAGTCAAATCACTCAGAAATAAAAGGTACAAAGGCTGTCACTAGATCGGTATATCTTTGAAAAAGGTACACATTTGAACATGTTTACACATAAAGAGTGCATATTAGTACCTTAAATGTACACATTAGGACCTAAATGGTATGTTTTAATACCTCTTGAAAACGTACCATCCCAGTGAATTTAAAGGGGTCATATGATGCGAAGGTTTCAAGGAACTATTTATTCTTGCTGCAGTCATGTCTTGGAGTGTGTGTCAAGCTGACTTTGTTTGCATAGATACAAAATCCCTGAAGACGATTTACAACACTGTTCCAGAACAGTTCAAGACCAAAGAGAGATTATTTAGCGCATTTTACTGAGGACTATTTCCTGAACCTGGGAAAACTGCTAGCTGTCCACAACATGTTTCCCTCACATGGGACAATTGTCAACTTTGCAAGGAAGATTTGGCTTCTGACTCACTCAAATGTATATTTAAAGAATTTGCCACTGGAACTATTTATTCTTGCTGCAGTCATTGTCCTGTTTGTCGCTTCTAGTTTCATGCAGACATGGTAATGTAATGGCGTGATGCAATGCAATGCTTAAAAAGACAGTTTAAATCATTATAATCAGTAATTATGTCCACACTGGATGCAACAAATGCCTCATTTATAATGGGTTTTATAGTTTGTGTGTCGTTGCACCGGGACACAGCATCACAATACGGTAAGGGGTGTAACATTTATGTCTCACACTTGAGGTATTCGGCCAATCACAACGCACTGGATAGCTGGCCAATCAGAGCATGCCTTGCTTCTCAGAATGATGAGCTTTGTAAAAATCGGTACATTTCAGAAAGGCGGAGCATAGAGGATCAACAATAATGTACAGTATGTGGAATATAATGTGTTTTTCAACCTTAAACCGCATAAACACATTGCATTACACCAAATATACAAAATAATGTTCTTTTTAGCAACGTCATATGACCGCTTTAACATATATTTTTATGTGATGAATGGTGTGCAAGTAGCATTTGTCCAGCACTAAAAAAGACAAACAAATCTAGTCAGTTGAAAATTGAAAAGATAATTGCATTACAATTAGATTTTAACCATTCAGTTAAAATATAAGTGCAAATGGGAACTCTAGCTGGCGCTAGATGGTTTAAGAGGTTGAAACCATATTTGGTCAGGTGATTTTTCAGAACCTGTCATGCAGTGTTGTGGAAAGTTACTTTTAAAAGTAATGCATTACAATATTACGTTACTACCTAAAAAAGTAACTAATTACGTTACTAGTAATGCGTTATATTACTTTTGCATTACTTTCGCATTAATTTTTAAATATGAGCAGGGCTTGATTGTTTGTTTTTAATACAAGAAGTTCTATTTATAGCAAATGTAAAGCCTTTCACACCAAAAAGTGTAATGAATAAACCTCAGACTGAAGGACGAGTAAATCACGTCTGTACAGTAGAACGCAGGAGAAGAAGTTCAACACTCTTCAGCAATAAAAAAAACAATGAAGCACAATTGTTAATTTATCTAAAGTCAATTTTGCTTATTAGTATGGTTGAACTGGATCATCAAAGGTCAGCAGTAAAGACATCAGTTAATAAAATGAGATTAGATATATTTGTGTAATTAAACATATTTAATTATTGCAGGTTTGCGTCATATTCTGAGTATGCATTTCACTGTTTTAATTCATTTTGATGAATACTGAATCTGCGAGTGGGATGAATTAACGCACATTCACGTTTAGAACTACAGTAAGATCATGTTCACACAGCGCACTGTCATCAATAAATGGAAAAAAGTAACTCAGGTATTTTTTTGTAAATTAAAAAGTAATGCGTTATTTTACTAGTTACTTGAAAAAAGTAATATTATTACGTAACTCGCGTTACTTGTAATGCGTTACCCCAACACTGCTGTCATGTAACTCTGACAAATTTCGTAACTTTTATACATGATCCTTCAGAAATCATTCTACTGTAATATCATAATTATAATCATTCTAATATTCTAATATCACTTTTTTCATCATAGTTTTCTGGGCTGCCACCAAATTCATCAGCAGAAGACTACTATATAATAATTAACAGATACAGTACAATGGGTGTCAGTGTACTTTTTTGCTTCTTGGCCCATAAATATATTCCATTGCCCTTTTTAATTAGTGTGATGTACAGTACTTTCATAGGTTCAAGCTTTCTTTAGTTCATTCACAGAAGCCTGCTTGGCTTCATTTAAAGAGGCCTACGATTTAAACCTTAACTGGGGATGCTGGGGTATTCACAGTAATGGTTCTGCTCAAGTCATTTATCAGGTCTAGCTGGGCAGGATCAAATGAATCACAAGCACTTTCACAGAGGTGGTCTTCTGCGAGACACTAGAATGAACTGAGCAGCTGAGCTTGACGGAGGAAGGTCGTGAAATAGTTTAATGACCCATCACACCAGACAACCTCTAACGCTTAAGGTCATTAATCACATTAATATTAATTGTTTAATTAGACTGTAATTACACAAGCAATTCTCGTTGTATTTGAGCCTAAAACTCATGAAAATATTACCCAGGTCACAGAAATTATACAAATGAAGCACATTTGATTCTTAAATTCACAATTAGTGATGTGTCTGGACATATTTTTTTTCATTATTTTTATATCATTAGTTTCTTATTTCTATAATTTAATACTATTGAAAACAATACATTATGACTATGAAAATGTATGTTTTTAATTGTTATATCACATAATTGTTAAGTAATGTCACAATCCTTTATAAAAGCAAAATATAACTTCTGTGACATTTAAAAAAGAGAATAGCTTATATAATTGACAGCTAAAAATATGGATGGATGGATATAAATCATTTAATAAATAAATAATATTGCATCAAGAAGCAAAAAAGATAATGCATTAATTATATATTTATTTATTTATTTTCTTTCCCCTCCAACCCTTTGCATAAATCTGTGTTTGTGTGCAAGTTGATATAATTTGGGAACAATTCAACTAAATCTGACATAAACGACCTGAATGTCCTCTGCTTTGGCTTTAATGTTTTTAATATTATTTTAATATTGTAGCATTGGGGTTAGTCTATTTGCAGTTAACTTTAAAAACAATAGAAGTCAATATTATTTCTCTATTTAGCTAAGTATGCATGTATGTGTTGAGTGTGTGTTTGGAGGATTGAAGGAAACTGGGCAAATCAGGTCTGACACAGCAGCAACTACAATCCAACAGAGAATTTAATTACATTCTTAATTAAGCTATAATTCAAAGGCATCCTGTGTATGTTTGTGTAAGAAACACAACACATGTTTGATGTGCCTGCAAACTATTTGTGCCTCCTTATCAGTGCAGGTTTCATGTGCACGGCCTGAACCGCCAGCGATAGAGACGCGGGGTACAGCGGGGTGAACGCAGCGGGGCTTCACGGCTTTCATAAACAGTCAACATGAGCAATCTGTCAGATAAGCCCTCATATTGTTATTACTACCTATAATGAATCAGCGCGCTGCCACCGGCGAGAAACGTTACGCCACATAAGACCGTCTACTTATTATTCTGCGCTGTTCTTAGGTAATTCACCTAACTAATTAGCAAAATTCTTTCAGAGCCACCCCCCCTCTCCGTTTTTGTATTTCCCCTTAAGAAATCCACATTCAGTTATGCACTACACACACAAATAGTGCAGATTAAGAACACAAATTATTTGTGCATTAGAGGAAAGACAAATACCTTGAAGAATATTTCTATAAATTATATTAACACAGTTTTATGGGGAAACATTGTTGTAGTGATGTTTATCACCGCAAAAGCAATATATCCTTTAGTGTATTTTTCTCTCTGAAAGAAATTGATTAAATTGATCGAAAGTGAGATTAAACACTATACAAAAAAAAAAGAAATCATAAAACTCTAATCATAAAAAAAGCATTTTGTGACACAAAAGCATTCTGTATGTTTGGAAAGTGACTACTGCTTGTAGGTTATATCATTTCGTCATATTTTCAGTATAGGGCATGTCCGTTTGCTGTATTGAAACACTTTATCACGTACACTTGCAGCATATTTTAAATATTTATGCTTGCATTTTGAATATTCATGCAAATCAGTTCTATCAGAGTCTAGTACCTGCGCAAACATCTTAAACTGAAGCCGCATTGATCTTTACTTTTAATCTGCAGCCCAGCGTGAAACACCAAGTTCTTTAAAAGTGCTCTAATTTTTGCACAGCATGAGACAAACAAGTTCATAGTCAACTGCTTTTAACTCATTTATATTTGTGTATTTTCTTGATTGTCCTATCAAAAACACTTAGTATTTCTCATGCTTACTGGTGCTGAATGGTTTTATTCTATCGCCACTCAGTGACTAGTATAAATCCAATGAGCAAATGAAGGTGTTCGGAAGATTGAGGAACACAAAAAGAGAAAGATGACCTGCCTTATCATTCTCACATGATCAGTCAGAAATACTTTTTTGGTGACCTTTGCTTTCATGCACTTTTATGCAGTGAGAAATTGTCCATTTTATAGAAATGAGTAGGCTATTTCAGAATACTGGAATGTCATCGGTGGGCTTAACTGATTTTATATGTTTCATTTGGCAACAAGTTAGTGTTAAAATGTAGGGGCAGCGATTTGTTACAGATATTGTTATATCTTTATCTTTACAGCAGCTCAGTATGAACTCATAATGATGAAAACAAGCTGAAAACAACCTTCAGTGCAATTCTAACAGTGACAGTATTTGTTTTCATGAAGTGTCAAGTGTGTTCCATTATCACAAATTCATTTTCACTGAACACATGCAGCTTTTAAAACGCCCTTATTGTATTTGTTCCTAGATAAATCATAAAGGGTTAGAAAACACCAATGGGTAGTTTATTTGATTTGATGATGTTTTAACAGGGTTTGAGTGTATTACTGTTTATTTAATTTTATTTATATTTTTAACAGGTTTTGAGTTTTCTACTGTTTGAGATGGTCTTGATGGTCTTGATGTTGTAATTCAAACTGATTAGCAAAGGGCTTAAGAATCACTTGACTGTAAGGAAGTACATTGGACTATAACTCTAGGGAGATGCTGGAATTATAAACAAAAATAGAACACAATATGTTGTTCAGGGTCTTCTATGAATACTTATGAGTCATGATTCACATGAATCTGAATATTTTTCGTCGTTAAATTAATTGATCCAAACCATCTAAGCAAACTAATCTGCTAAAATGAATGAGGCTTTGCAAAGCTACAGAGTGAACAAGCTGCTTGCTTTGTGCCGTATCATCAGTTCTCTGTGTTTTCTTTATATTTCGACTCTGGAAGTTTTCTCTTACTGTGTGTTAGTTCTATGCTACCTGGTTGGAGGTTTAATGCAGCTAGTAAGACTTGAGCCCCAGCAGACATTACCTCCATTCTGCTTAATTAGACGTTTGTGAGTTCAGAGTTGAGTTATTGATTGTTCTCCGACCTGCAGGGAGAAGATTGGAGGCTTTTGTGATTTTCCCTCATTACTACTAAACCAGAGGAGGTTTCTATGCTAACTAGAGCTTGCTTAAAGCAGCCAGTCTTGCCTTAAAAACAATGATATAACATTAGAAATGTCCTAATTACATTTGTGAGTGTATTGTTATATAATGATCAGATGGTTCATGGGTATTCAGAGCTCATTTTCCTGTTTCTTAAGTATTATGTCTGATTTTTGAATGGTACTGATCTATGGCAATAATGTAAATTCCCATATTGCATCTTTACATTTCCTTAAGGGGAAATTAGATTAATATATTGAATTCCTGAGCATGTCTTTATTTATAATTCTGTACTTATCAGCTGGATTAGAAATGATTATACTCATTATTTGCACATGTATTATATTTATAGCACCATCCCCTGGTTTCACAGACAAGGCTTAAGTCTAGTCCTAGAATACAATGTAAGTCTGAGCTGTTTCAACTGAAATAAACTTGCACTGACTGGTCATAAAATATAACGGTGCCTTTGTTTTGTCTCAAAATGCACCCAGTGATGTTTTTTTTCCAAGCATGTTAATAAAAATTACTTAAATTTCCTAATTGAACTATGGCCTTATCCTGGCTTAGTCTAAGCCCTGTCTGTGAAACCGGGCCCATTCGTGTTAAAATATAATATTTAACTCTTGAAAGAATAAACAACACATGTCATTGCAAATCCATATGTCTTTATTTCTTGGATTGAACATTTGCACTTTTTGTTCTTTTCCATGCGATTAGTCCCTGTAGGGCTTTCAAAAATCTTTAAAAAGGACACATAAGTAATGTTATGGTGGTTCATACAACTCCCCTATTTTACAAATCAAATTCACAGTCTTATGCTAACTTTGTGTGGAAAACGGACCAAAACTGCCCAGTGCAACTTGATTAATATAACTGTTGATATCTCAAAGCTACACTGTATTTTTTAGTTTTGTTTGTAATTTTTGAAGAAATAAAACCTGTAAAAATACTACTGTAAAAATCTGTTAAAAGTTACCTTACCATATACATCAAAAATGTGAAGGTTGGCATTATTATACAACAACAACAATAATAATAATACTAATACTTTCATGGTTTTTTCAAGTTGAAAATGATGAATTAACATAATTAATCTTGCAAAAATAGTCAAATGACATTCCCAGATGTCTCT
This sequence comes from Gymnocypris eckloni scoliostomus, assembly GCA_027564155.1. NCBI lineage: Eukaryota > Metazoa > Chordata > Actinopteri > Cypriniformes > Cyprinidae > Gymnocypris > Gymnocypris eckloni. Next base: position 12,800,451 of record CM050416.1, on the reverse strand, counting down.
GAGTGGCAAATCACATATGATTACATTTTGAATACATATACATGCATTTTTTTGTTATGTATATTAGAGTGTTTTGTGTCACATTCATGATATAACTTTGTATCTTACTACCTGTATTATTATGCACATTTTAATTTTTTTAAAAACATATGTTGGTGCTTCAAGTACATTGGTATATTTATATTATATAACATAATGAAATATGCATTCATAAGCTGTAAAATATACAGAGGCTTATGGCTTCCAAATACTTGAAAGAATAGTGCATGCATCACACAGACTACTTTTACTATACTTTTATGATGCTTTTACATCCTTTGAGAAGCATGAACATTTTAAATTATTGTAACTGCATTTAATTTTTTTTATTTGGGAAATATGTCCTTTTGTGTTCCACGGAAGAAAGAAAATCATTCAGTTTTATAATGACATGAGGGTGGGTAATTCCTTTAAGCTTTAATTACACTTTAATTGCAATTGCTAAACATTAACAGGTTTTCGATGCATTTCAAAACCCTCAAAATAATCAGCATTATTATCAGAATGGCATTAGCAGAAAGCAAAGATATTAATCTAATAATGCGTACATTTTGGAAAACTAAATATCAGTTATGCCTCTTTGAGTATTACAACAGTATCATTACGTTTTGATGTATGTACATCACAGAGCAGTTTCGAGAATAATGCATCATCCGGAAAGCATTATGCTCCATTTTTATGTGCTGCTTCCAGCAGTGAACTTATTAATGCTATATTGCAGAGGTGTGCTATTGAGGATTTGACTTACAATATGCCTTAAAATAAACATGCTGAAGACATGTACAATTTTTCCATTTCATACAAAATCACTGATGCTAATTTTAGCACTAGTACATACCTAAACTACAGCACACTATGCGCATACTCTCTTTCCAGTGTCTTTTTATTCTCTAGTGTCTCACTAGGACGCTTGTTCTTAGAGCCAGCATATCAGAGAAGCTCAATGCTGTTAGCGTTAAACAGGTTCCTAATTGGACCTGTGTCGGCTAATTGTGTCCATGACGTACGGTCCCCTGGGCGGCAGGGCTGCTAATTTCAATAGGGGTAAACGAGCACTAGGTCTTTACTGACGGCTACATTTTAATTAGAGGCAGGACCAACAAATGTGCTGACATAGTGCTGCAGAGAGGGACAGGAAATCAACATTGTTAGCATGCTATCTGTTTCTGCCAAGCAGTCACAAGAGTCGTCCTATCCCCCTTTATCATGTCATTTCACAGCCGCCGTCTATTGAGTGAAACGGTGCCGTTTCAATTTGGCCCGCGCTGTTTGTCTAGCATCCTCATGGGGCTGCATTGCACTTTAAAAAGGGCAGCTAAACAGAACACGCTCTCTATCATTGTGATGCATTGCTAACAGGAGCTGAATGAAGTTTAACAAGATCTACGTTTGGGTGAATTTCAAGGAAACATGTACAGGGTATTTAACCTCAAATCAAATGAGGGGAAACAAGAAATTGGTTTGCCTAAAGAGAATTTAGCCTGTTTTCAGCATCATCAGATTTCTTCACTCATGCCTTTTAAAACCTAATTCATGACCTGCACGTTTGTTCATGAGATTCACCCAGCATTTGTACAAAAGATTGATGTGATTGTGGGTTTAAATAATGTTGGGATGGCGTAGAGGTTGATGGCGCAATCTAATCTCTGCTGGTTTAGCATTAGCTCTCATTATTAGCATGTTTTCACAGTGTGGCAGGTTCAATCTCAGGCTTATAATCCAGCCCCCGCTGTCATTTAATCAACCCGGGCTCTTTGGAGAAATATGCCTGTGGTGACATTATAATATGTTGGTTCTCGTATTTTTAGTGACATTTTCAAAGTGAAATGTCCAGTGAGTGGTGCTTAAAGTTTGTTCAGTTTGAACATGATATTAAACTGATGTATGTGAATCTGGTAATGTTTTATTACTGTGTGCATATCGTGGCCCTTTGGAAATGCTTGAAAATAACATACCGCCTAAACTAAACTCTACTCTAAACCTAACCGATAGTGTACACAAAAACATAAGTGAAATTAAAACAAAAGCAAGCATGCTATTTGAGCTAAGTCTTTGAGCTATTTTGTGGAATGACTTGTGACTCATGTTTCGTGGGACTCATAGTGCAATGCTGTGCCGGGTGAGCTACCGGGCAAGTTTACTACATCAGAAAAGCCATACACATGGAGCCGGTTATGTGATGCACAATCAGATGTGTTCTTTTTCAAATCATGCACTATGTAAAAAGTGTTTTAAGGTCATAACATATGGCTGTGCAAGGAAACACACAAAATAAGTCTTTATTAATTAACAATCTGCCCTGTACTTGTAATTTGTGAGATAAAGGTTGTTGGTGTTTTACTGCCACTAGTCTTCATTTCAGCTGGAAACTGCAGTGAATTATATGTACAGTACAGGTACATTTTTGGAGTTTTGCAGACATGTAGGCAGAGGCACATTTTCTCAATAAGGCTTGGCTGCATTTAATTAATACTAGAGAGCAGCATTTTTTTATTATTATGCCGGTGTTCAGTTCACCAGACGCTGAATTGGCCATTAACCACGGTGTTGACCGCTCAGAGACTCATAAATCTCTTCAACATTTCCCAAGGAGGTGGTTTTATCCCATTTAAGATGAATGGAGTTGCAGGGTGCCAACGCAGAAGTAGCCTTTGCGCCATGAATGCCCTCTCAAAATTGCGATTTGCGATGTACCCACATTCAAATGTTGAATGTGGGTACAAAAGGTTACTGTTGCACTCAACAAAATAACGGACGGTCTCATGTGTTCAGAGGAATATTGTACAGTCTTTTCCCGATATTTTGAGGCTATATTAAACACCTGAGCTCCACACGAATAGAAAGCGGCACAATAAAAGCAAGCACACAAATGTCCTCGCCACAGTGTGTTTGTGGATCCGGCTCAAGATTTATGGGCGTAATAATGGAGGCTCAGTGGGTTCATTGCAACACATCGACACACTCTCTCTGTCATCTGACATACTTTATGTGTCAAAGCCGGCGAGGGAAGAGAAAGAGACTGTATGTGTGTGTTTACACCTACTGTGTCCTGTCACTTCATCCATCCATCAATATAACATTCTCTCAGTTTGTGTTTTGCTTCTGCTACACCACGGTTAACGCTGACTTCGCATTGTCGCAACATTTGAGACACTTGTGAGTAACATCAAACGACCATGAGGCTCTGGTCAAACAGAACTGATGTTTTTGTTCTGTTTGGCCTCAACTTGCCTTATTCGTGCGTTTAATGTCTTATTCTTTGTGAGTCTCTTGAAGTCTTTCTTGAAATTATATTTTCATTACAAGGTACACTAAGTAACTTTAAGTCATAAAATCTTTAGACACACTACCATTCAATAGCTTGGGGTAGTACGAATTGTTTGAAAGAAAGCTTTTCTTTTAACTGTCCAGTAATCAAAGAATCCTGAAAAACAACGTATCACAGTTTCCACAAAAATATTGAATAGTTCAACTGTTTACTACATTGATAATATTAAGAAATGTTTATTGAACTGCAAATCAGCACATTAGACTGAGTTCTAAAGGATCATGTTACACCGAAGACTGGAGTAATGGCTGCTGAAAATTCAGTGTTTCCATGATAGGAATAAATTACATTTGAACAAGTATTAACATATAAAGCTGTTATTTCAAATTGTAATAATATGGTACAAAATTACAGTTTTAGTGTATTTTTGGTGAGCACAAGAGACCTCAAAAACGTAAAACAGGTAATGTAACAGGTTGCTTTATGGTTGTCCAACCTCCTAAATACCATTTCACTTTTTATCCATTTTTTAAACTATAAAACATGTCAAAAATACAAATGAAATACTCATTAATACCTGGTATACACACATGTCGTGATCCTGAAGTCTTTTTACAGTCACTTTGCAGAAAGTTTGCCTGTGTGGAAGTGCAAATGAGATTTGAGAGCTTAATTGAACAGCATATAAGGGTGAGTAAATGCATCCACAGCTGTTGTTGAACTGTTATCCAGACTGCCAACGACTCTTCTCCGATAGCTGACCCTGAGGAAAGTAGAAAGAGTGGAGCTTGAGTGAATTATGCAGGGTTTTCTCAGCTAATCGGGTCTCTTAGGGAGCCATGAAAGTCTCTTACTTCCTTCAGTATGATGCCAGATTCAATATTGTCAAGAGAAAGAACTGTGACTGACAGTATGGAGGTTTTTGTCTGCTATGGTTAAACAACAGGCTAATGTCTCACATATCATATTTCCTCCAATGTTTTCATTTGCCTTTTAGGACGTTTTGCCATCTTTGAAATTTGTGTTTGGTTATTCAGCTCAGACTCATTTATGTAACACAATACACAGCCTAGTAAGGCAAATCAGCCTGCAATAATCCAAGCACTCGTTTTCATTTATCTATAATCATGTTGTGTTCGGTGACTCAACAATTTCATAACACCCTGGAAATTCGCTATGATATAGATGCTTCCCCTCCAGCATCAATATCTGTCCTACAGCTTTGACACGCCATTAAGCTAAAGCTCTTGCGTTAGAAATGATGGATTTGCTGTCAGTTGCAATACACAAGACTGCTTAATGCAGAAGGTCTTGAACTTGAATTAGCTGTGTGCCGCTAGCCAGGTGGTGTTCTCCATCGGGGACAGTTGAACAATGTTTTATAACCATGAATTTTAACTAGCTATAAACAGTTACTGTGACAGTTATACAGTTATTGGTGCTTGGACTGGCCTTTTCAGAGTTGAGCGACTCACCTCAGGGCATCTTGCACTCGGAATGTCTAATGACGCCGGACATTGTTTGTCATCACTACAATTTGTGTTTTAGGATCATATTAGGCCATTTGGGAAAATACTAACAAACATAGGCCTTTTATATACATACATTACTGTTAAAAAGTTTGGTGTCAGTGATTAATACTACTAAAATGCATTATCAAAAGTAACAGTAAATATGCACAATGTTACAAAAGATGTTAATTATATTCTTTTTAACTTTCTATTCATTAAGGAATCCAGAAAATAGTGCATCACAGCTTTCACAAAAATATATAAATCGAAATGTATTTTAAAAAAGTATATATATATATATATATAAAACCATATTTCTGTTTTTATTGTATATGCAATTCCAATATGTTTAATCTTTTTTTTAGCTTTAGTACAAAGACAATTATATAATCTTGATGCATGAGTTCACCCCAAAATTAAAACAAACAAAAAAAACCTACTCACCCATATGTCATTAAAATTGTATTTCTTTTGTGAACTTCAGATTGTTTCAAAAATGGGCGTACAATGAATGTCAAGAGGGTCCAGTGTGGTTTTGAATCTTCTTTTAATGTTTAACAGAAGAAAGTAAGTCATATTTCTATTTCTCCTTACTGGAGTATTAAAATATGGATGTATCTGGGTGACTGTTCATTCACTTGAGCATTCTGACCTCCTGATGACTTGGTAAAATACAGAATGCTGTTTGATTATGTCATCAAAGTCTTTTAACTTTGCAACATTAAAGGAATGGCATTGTTTGCTCTCATTTCCTTGGAGTTTTGAGAGAATTTAGGAAGCTTTGCCTTTTTAATAAAGGCGGATTAATTTAATTAGGTAGAGCTGCAGTCCACCAAGTGAGGTTTATTCCGTTCACATGGGAAATTAGTTGAATTAGCATTAATACTAGCAATTTATTGAGGAAACTTGGTAAACATCCATGTTTGCTTATTAAATTCAGCTAATTTACAGGGATTCATTTCTGTGGTGATCTAGTTAGTAAATATAAAGTTACTTATTTCAATGAGATGGCTATTTAGCAGTACTGTATTAACACCATTAGCCTCGTTACAAATCTTAGCAAGCTAAGCAAGTTAGTAAATTATGGATTGACACACACACACACACACGCACACGCACACACACACACACACACACACACACACACACACACACACACACACACATACCTACTTAACTATAAAACGAGGACACATGACTGAACACCCTACCTTTGGGTACACCTATTTCTCAAGGGTCTAGAGACAAAAGAAAGGTATGTCTGCGATACAGGAGATGCTCTCTTTACACTTATCAGTTGATATTCTCAATAAAAGCCTTCTATAAAGACCTGACATTTTACCTTCACTTTAGGGACAAGTATTTTTATGTCACTTTTGGGGACAAACACAAATTCTGATGAAGCAACAATTTAAGGACTTTGGTGATACACAAACTCTGGTTAAGTTATACTTTTAGGACTTTGTGGTTGTGCTAAAATGCATCATCCTAACAAGAAACATAAGTAGAATTACAACTCAAAGTGTCAATATTGTCTAGAAAACAAGCTAGTGCAGAGATTAAGGCATTAAACACTAAAGAGTTTGGTTTTTAAGATAATTAAAAATAGATAAACTATATTTCTTCTGACTAGTAACTTGAAATCAGGTGTCTTCAGGACAGAAGACACTTCACTGAGCACTACCTGCATCCTTCTAATTAATTTAGTATCTTGTGGAGATTTAATCTCAGCTGAGTTGCCTTTGCTGCTCACTGAAGGCTCATAGACATTAAGACATAATTTTCTATAGAGCTCTATAGCAGGGGTCACCAAACTTGTTGGTGGTGTCCTGAAGAGTTTAGCTCAACCCTAATCAAACACACCTGAAGCAGCTAATCAAGGTCTTGCTTGGTATACATGAAACTTCAAGTCAGGTGTGTTGCCTCCAAGGAGGCAAGTTGGAGCTAAGCTCCGAGAACAATCGGCCCTCCGGGACAGAGTGAGGTGACCCCTGGTCTATAGCAATTACAAATAACTTAATGCGTCTCCATTAAAAAGTTTCGAATACAACAGAAACACAAACTCTGCTTAAGTGATGCTTTAGAGACTGAGATACACAAACCTCAATCAAATTACATTTTGGGGACTCCGAGATACACAAACTTTGCTTAAGTGACATTTCGGGACTCTGAGATACACAACTCTGATTAAGTGACACTTTGGGGACTCCGGGATACACATACTCCGCTTAAGTGACACTTTGGGGACTCCGGATACACATACTCCGCTTAAATGATACTTTGAGGACTCCGGGATACACATACTCCGCTTAAATGATACTTTGAGGACTCTGAGATACACAAACTCTGATTAAGTGACATTTCGGGGACTCTGAGATACACAATCTCTGCTTAAGTGACACTTTGGGAACTCTGAGATATACAAACTCCGGTTAAATTATACTTTCAGGACTCTGATATACACAAACTCTGCTTAAGTGACATTTCGGGGACTCTGAGATACACAAACTCTGATTAAGTGACACTTTGGGGACTCCGGGATACACATACTCCGCTTAAGTGACACTTTGGGGACTCCGGGATACACATACTCCGCTTAAATGATACTGAGGACTCTGAGATACACAAACTCTGCTTAAGTGATACCTTGGGGACTCCAAGATACACAAACTCTGCTTTAGGGACATTTCGGGGACTCTGAGATACACAAACTCTGCTTAAGTGACACTTTGGGGACTCCCGAGATACACAAACTCTGCTTTAGTGACATTTCGGGGACTCTGAGATACACAAACTATGCTTAGGTGACACTTTGGGGACTCCGAGATACACAAACTCTGCTTAAGTGACACTTCGGGGACTCCGAGATACACAAACTCTGCTTTAGGGACATTTCGGGGACTCTGAGATACACAAACTCTGCTTAAGTGACACTTTGGGGACTCCGAGATACACAAACTCTGCCTTAAGGACATTTCGGGGACTCTGAGATACACAAACTCTGATTAAGTGAAATTTCGGGGACTCTGAAATACACAAACTCTGATTAAGTGATACATTGGGCACCTTAAGTGACACTTTGGGGACTCCGGGATACACAAACTCCGCTTAAAGTGACACTTTGGGGACTCCGGGATACACAAACTCCGCTTAAATGATACTTTGAGGACTCCTGAGATACACAAACTCTGCTTAAGTGATACTTTGAGGACTCTGAGATACACAAACTCTGATTAAGTGACACTTTGGGGACTCTGAGATACACAATCTCTGCTTAAGTGACACTTTGGGAACTCTGAGATATACAAACTCTGCTTAAATTATACTTTCAGGACTCTGATATACACAAACTCTGCTTAAGTGACATTTTGGGACTCTGAGATACACAAACTCTGATTAAGTGACACTTTGGGGACTCTGAGATACACAAACTCCGCTTAAGTGACACTTTGGGGACTCTGATACACAAACTCTGCTTAAATGATACATTTTGAGGACTCTGAGATACACAAACTCTGCTTAAGTGACACTTTGGGGACTCTGAGATACACAAACTCTGCTTTAAGGGACACTTTGGGGACTCTGAGATACACAAACTCTGCTTAAGTGACACTTTGGGGACTCTGAGATACACAAACTCTGCTTTAGTGACATTTGGGGACTCTGAGATACACAAACTCTGCTTAAGTGACACTTTGGGGACTCCGAGATACACAAACTCTGCTTTAAGTGACATTTTGGGACTCTGAGATACACAAACTCTGCTTAAGTGACATTTGGGGACTCTGAGATACACAAACTCTGCTTAAGTGACACTTTGGGGACTCTGAGATACACAAACTCTGCTTTAAGGGACATTTGGGGACTCTGAGATACACAAACTCTGCTTTAAGTGACATTTGGGGACTCTGAGATACACAAACTCTGCTTAAGTGACATTGGGGACTCTGAGATACACAAACTCTGCTTAAGTGACACTTTGGGGACTCCGAGATACACAAACTCTGCTTTAGGGACATTTGGGACTCTGAGATACACAAACTCTGCTTAAGTGACACTTTGGGGACTCTGAGATACACAAACTCTGCTTTAGTGACACTTTGGGGACTCTGAGATACACAAACTCTGCTTAGTGACATTTGGGGACTCGAGATACACAAACTCTGCTTAGTGACACTTTGGGGACTCGAGATACACAAACTCTGCTTTAAGTGACACTTTGGGGACTCTGAGATACACAAACTCTGCTTAAGTGACATTTGGGGACTCTGAGATACACAAACTCTGCTTAGTGACACTTTGGGACTCCAAGATACACAAACTCTGCTTTAGGACATTTGGGGACTCTGAGATACACAAACTCTGCTTAGTGACACTTTGGGACTCTGAGATACACAAACTCTGCTTTAGGGACATTTCGGGACTCTGAGATACACAAACTCTGCTTAAGTGACACTTTGGGGACTCTGAGATACACAAACTCTGCTTTAGTGACATTTGGGGACTCTGAGATACACAAACTCTGCTTAGTGACACTTTGGGGACTCGAGATACACAAACTCTGCTTTAGGGACATTTGGGGACTCTGAGATACACAAACTCTGCTTAAGTGACACTTGGGGACTCTGAGATACACAAACTCTGCTTAAGTGACACTTTGGGGACTCTGAGATACACAAACTCTGCTTAAGGACATTTGGGGACTCTGAGATACACAAACTCTGAGACTAGGATACAAACTTAATCACTACAGCTCATAATTTTTTTAAATTGATGAATGAAAATATAACAAACATAACAGAAAATATTAACATGCAAATACACTCCATCAAATGTATGCATTATAATAATTATTTTAAATGTACAATGTTCAAACACAACAGAACTTCTCTTAACAATAAAACTTGTTAAAGATAACATTGTGGTCAAAGTGCATATTATATAATAACAGCAATAAAAATCCCTCCTTCTTTCAAGCATTCCTCCCTCCTTCTTTAACTTTACATTCCTCCTCCCTCCTTCTTTAACTTTATATTCATTTCACTCCTCCTTCTTTAACTTTATATTCACTCCTCCCTCCTTATTTCACTTTATATTCACTCCTCCCATCTTCTTTAAATTTATATTCACTCCTCCCTCCTTATTTCACTTTATATTCACTCCTCCCTTCTTCTTTAAGTTTATATTCATTTCCTCCTTCTTCTTTAAATTTATATTCACTCCTCCCTCCTTCTTTAACTTTATTCACTCCTCCCTTCTTCTTTAACTTTATATTCACTCCTCCTTCTTCAACTTTATATTCACTCCTCCCTTCTTCTTTAACTTTATATTCACTCCTCCCTCCTTATTTCACTTTATATTCACTCCTCCCTTCTTCTTTAAATGTATATTCCTCCTCCTTATTTCACTTTATATTCACTCCTCCTCCTTATTTCACTTTACATTATGTTTCGCCTTTGATCAGTATTACATCTCCCTTCTAGTTAAAGCATAAAGATCCATCTGCTCTCTTATCGCTCTCGTGGGTACTTTGATGTAGGGCTGTCCTATGATATCTATATATCGGATGGACGAAATATAAAAGTCTATCGTTTCATATTATGTTCTATCGTTTATATCGTGGTGTCAAAATACATTGTTTACAGTAATACCTTTTTATCATTTGAGTGACTGCGATCTTTATCACTGCCCACCACGGGGCGTGAAGGAGGAGACAGAAGCAGCCAGGACAAAACCAGGAGCTCATTACTAAACTACATCTGTAGCATGGTCACGCGTTTTTAAGCACTGCGCGTTTTAAAACCGATTTTAAGCCTTGAAACTCAATAACAGAGCTATATCGTCGCCGTCTCTTTCTGTGTGAGAAAACTCCTTTCTTTTGCAGACTTTGAACAATTACATAAACACATATATATGCATCAGAATCCCCATCTTTGCAAGTATCCTCATAAACACGGCTTTAGGTCTTAAGAGAGTAAACAGAAAGAGAAAACGCAATGTAACAGTGTATTAGATCCGACTTCTCTTAAAGGGGTTCCAATATTCGTTCATGTTAATCATAACACACAGCTACATCTCTCACTGCCCTTGACTAAATCACTTTTGTAACTTTAATGATAATAAATAAAAAATAATAATGATATATTTATAATATGTATAGAATCTATACATAATACCGTGGTAATTATATCTATCATAGATAGATAGATATAATTAACACAGTGAAGACAATTAATTTACACAATGTATGTAGTGTTTCTTATTTATTGTAGTTTTTGTCCTATTGCTTGCAAATAGTTTCTTATCCTTATTTCATCACTGACTGTTTATTTATCTTCAGTGAGGTGGAGTTATCTTTTCTCTCTCTTTAAGATTGTATTAGTTTGATATTGACATTGGTGTGATTATGAAAATGATATGGTATTAAAGATTTTTATATAATAAAAACCTTTTAAAAGAAAAAAAATTTTATATCGTGATATATTGTTATCGTGATATAAAATTTGTCATATCGTGATAAAGATTTTGGTGTTTTGATGTCATGATCAGTCTGCTCAGTTTATCGATCACACCTATTTACTCCTTCTTTCATCTTTACATTCCTCCTCCCTTCCTTGATATTAAATGAGTTTTGTATATTGTATTAGTTTGATATTGACATTGGTGTAAAGGATTATGAAAATGATATGGTATTAAAGATTTTATATAATAAAACCTTTTTAAAAGAAAAAAAATATATCGTGATATATATTGTTACCGTGATATAAAATTTGTCATATCGTGATAAAGATTTTGGTCATATCGCTATTTTGATGTCATACACTGATCAGTCTGCTCAGTACCGCTTCAAATCGATCACACCTATTTACTCCTTCTTTCACTTTACATTCTCCTCCTTCCTTGATCTTGTTTCATTCTGTTATTAAACAAATTATCTTACTTCATACTCCTTTATTCCCACATTTCCCGCCATGCATTTCTTCTGCACACCCTACACACCACCCTTTTTTTTCAGAGTAGAGATGGTTTTCCGGACATAATTTTTAACTCCGTCCATGTTCGCTCCTTCAATGCTGGTTCTACTTGTATGCATCGCTCACACTTTTTCTTACCAGGCACTCTGCATGTGTTGATGAAGTTGTCATGTTTCGTTCTACTGCTTTTACCTCTGCGCTTTCTTATTTCCGCTTTGAAGGATTTGAAGAACCTGCAAAATTAATAAATAAAATAAAAAATGTATTTCAATTATTCAACTGAAGTCAACATTTGAATGCAACTCCATGTGAATTTTAAGGCCACTTTCACAGTAACACAATAGCTAAATTGCAAGTGTTTCTAAGGTTTAAAACTAGTAACTTAATATTATATGAGGCATCTAAGATAATCTACCAGCCAATTTAATAAAGCAAGTATGTCAAATATATTGTATGCTTATACAAAATTTGTATTTTGTATGCTTGTGTCAAATAGTTTCAAATATAATAGTTCAAATATATTCTCCACAAGGCAAAATAATGACTGAATTTATAAAATGACCCCGTTCAAAAGTTGACATACCCTTTAATATTAATACTGGATGTCATTCCCTGGATGATCCACATCTATTCTTTTTTCTTGTGATAGTTGTTCATGAGTCCTTTGTTGGTCCAGAGCAGACTGCTGTTCATTCTTTGGTTTTCCAGCATCTTCTGCATATTTGACCCCTTTCCAAAAGTGACTGTATTATTTTGAGATCTATCTTTCACATTGAGGACAACTGAGGGACTCATGCAACTATTACAAAAGGTGAACACTTTACTGACGCTCAAGAAGACAACATGATGCATTAAGAGGCAGGAGTTGTAAACTTTTGAATTCGGATAAGCAGGGTAAATTGTGCTTATTTTGGCTTCTGGGAAACATGCAAATATTTATGTAGCTTTTGAAGTGTAGTACTAAATGAAAAAAAAAAAATATATATATACATTTTATATATATATATTGGTGCATCTCAATAAATTAGAATGTGGTGGAAAAGTTCATTTATTTCAGTAATTCAACTCAAATTGTGAAACTTGTGTATTAAATAAATTAAATGCACACAGACTGAAGTAGTTTAAGTCTTTGGTTCTTTTAATTGTGATGATTTTGGCTCACATTGAACAAAAACCCACCAATTCACATCTCAACAAATTGGAATACTTCATAAGACCAATAAAAAAAAATATTTAGTGTATTGTTGGCCTTCTGGAACTGTTAATTTACTGTGTATGTACTCAATACTTGGTAGGGGCTCCTTTTAGTTTTAATTACTGCCTCAATTTAGCGTGGCATGGAGGTGATCAGTTTGTGGCACTGCTGAGGTGGTATGGAAGCCCAGGTTTCTTTGACAGTGGCCTTCAGCTCATCTGCATTTCTTGGTCTCTTGTTTCTCATTTTTCTCTTGACAATACTCCATAGATTCTCTATGTTCAGGTCTGGTGAGTTTGCTGGCCAGTCAATCACACCAAAACATGGTCATTTAACCAACTTTTGGTGCTTTTGGCAGTGTGGGCAGAAGCCAAATCCTGCTGGAAAATGAAATCAGCATCTTTAAAAAGCTGGTCAGCAGAAGGAACCATGAAGTGCTCCACAATTTCTTGGTAAACGGGTGCAGTGATGTTGGTTTTCAAAAAACACAATGGACCAACACCAGCAGATGACATTGCACCCAAATCATCACAGACTGTGGAAACTTAACACTGGACTTCAAGCAACTTGTGCTATGAGCTTCTCCACCCTTCCTCCAGACTCTAGGACCTTGGTTTCCAAATGAAATACAAAACTTGCTCTCATCTGAAAAGAGGACTTTGGACCACTGGGCAACAGTCCAGTTCTTCTTCTCTTAGCCCAGGTAAGACGCCTCTGAGACAACTGTAGCCAAATTCCTCGACACGTCTGTGTGTGGTGCTTGATGCCTTGACCCCAGCCTCAGTCCATTCCTTGTGAAGTTCACCCAAATTCTTGAATCGATTTTGCTTGACAATCCTCATAAGGCTGCGGTTCTCTCGGTTGGTTGTGCATCTTTTTCTTCCACTCAACTTTCTGTTAACATGCTTGGATACAGCACTCTGTGAACAGCTTCTTTGGTAATGAATGTTTGTGTCTTACCCTCCTTGTGAAGGGTGTCAATGATTGTCTTCTGGACAACTGTCAGATCAGCAGTCTTCCCCATGATTGTGTAGTCTAGTGAACCAAACTGAGACCATTTTGAAGACCCAGGAAACCTTTGCAGGTGTTTTGAGTTGATTAGCATGTCACCATATTCTAATTTGTTGAGAGTGAATTGGTGGGTTTTTGTTAAATGAGCCATAATCATCACAATTAAAAGAACCAAAGGCTTAAACTACTTCAGTCTGTGTGCATTTAATTTAAGACACGAATTTCCCAATTGGAGTTGAATTAGTGAAATAAAAGGATGATGAGTGTGATGAGGACACAGCACAGGGTGCAGATGAAGAGGGTGTGTCGGAAATGGATGCAACAGAAGATGACTGTATGAGCTTGAAAATATAATTTTGATAAATATAAGAATAATGTTAAAAAAAAATGAACATAATGTGAATTAATAATACCATAATCAACTTTTAATAGACTTAGGTATAAATCATACAGTAGTGTGATGACCATTTCACATATTACTCACCAAGCAATCTTTCTGTGATGGCTGTTTGAGAGTCTTAATCTGCTCGTTTATGGCAATCTTCACGATGTTGTCGTAATTTTGACAATCTTGATTTGCAGTTTCTGCAGATATATAAAGAGGTATTTAGCTTAAGAGAGGAGAAAAATATACATTAACAGTATTGATAGTTATGACAACCAAAGAATATTAAACCAAACCACAGCGCGTCGGGCACTGCAGCATAAATGGCTGCCCATTGCTCCGGGTGTGTGTTCACGATAGTGATGCGCGGATGAGCTAAAACGTCACCCGAATACGCAGCTTTAAATATATTACCCACCCACCAACCGCCTGCACCTATATTTTTGTCTGATTTAGATAACCACACCCGATCGTCACAGTCAGGGTTCATGCGGTCATGAAAAACCTGCAAAAGTCTTAGAAAAATAAATAAACCCAGAAAGTTTTGGAAAAGTTTTGTTTCACAATTCTCTGTAGAATTAGGTTTAATCAGGTCCTGAATTTCGGTGAGGATTGTGCATATATTCCCAGTTTTCAACTTTAAAATTAGAGAAATTACTGCAAAACACTTATTTAATATAAATGTTTTCAATATATATGAAAATTCTATATATATCAATTTTATTACAGGAGTAATGGTATATAATTATATTATGCATGTGTGGTTAAGGCAGCTATAGCATGTGTGCATTTATACTGAATGGTTTTAGACTACTGTTTTTCATACAAATAGGCGACCCAACAACCTTATAGTTATGTTATTGAGGTGCTATATGTGTGGTTTTAACTATTTATCATTATTTAAATGTATGCTACTATGGAGGACAAATGCTTAATAAAAAAACATTGGTCAGAATACATTTTACCATATAAAACTGAGGTTGCTACAATTTTGTACAGATGTTACAGATTTTGATAATGAACAAAATGTACCTCTGCATCCAAACTCAAGCTACTATCAGATGTGCATTTCTAAGATACATTTCTCTGATATTATTATTATTAATATTATGAGGTAACCCAAACTTGATTCTTGATTTAAAACAATATCACTCGTTAGAACATGCAGAAACTAAGAAATACATTTTTCTATTTAGACATTTATTTTGTTAAGGAAAATTAATGGTCTGGTTTCTACAACTTTCACTTTGGAGCAAAAATCTGGCTTTAAACTTGAAATAAATAAAGATTAGGTATTTATCGTGATAATTATCGATATCGACTGATATTAAAAAATTATCGTGAGAATTTTTGGGCCATATTGCCCAAAACATGCAATGGGATCTTATGCTTTCAAAGCTACCACCATTATAGCGGTAACTTTAAAGGGACACTTTTGCCATAAGAGTACATATTACTACCTTAAGGGTACATAATACTATTCTAAGGTACTCAAGCTACGATCAAATGTGCATTTCTAAGATACAAAAAAGTTATATTATTATCATTAATATTATGAAAGAAATAAAGATTTGACATTTATGGTGATAATTATCGATATCAACTGATATGAAAAAATGTATCGTGATAATTTGTTGGGCCATATCACCCAGCACTACTTGGCTGTGTGTTACAAAAATAAAATATAATAAATAAATAAAACTCACTATAGAGGTGAACAAAAAAAACTACGTTCTATCCATTTCAAAGTACAGATTACAGTTAACACTGCTCTAGTTACCTTTTAAAGCACGAGATATAAAATATAGAATTGAACATGCCTAAACCTAACCAAAGGAAAGAGATTTATGAAGATAATACAGATACCTTCGTAATACTGAAGATAATTTTAAATAAAATGTTAGACACTCTAGCCAAATATTTCTACAAATAATTTGCAAGCATAAATTGTGACAAGAATTGCATTAAAACTCTGAACACCAATAACTAGTTAAAACAAGCAGAGGTGGAAGGTAACATGCTACATTCACTTCATTATATCTACTCAAGTCATTCAAGAAAAAAACGTTTTAAGAGTAGGTTTAATTATGGGCACTTATTTTAATCACATACATTTCTAATTCCAAAAGGTACTTTTACCTCGTTACACCAGGCGATGTTCGTCTCTTATTATAGTTTTTTGTTAATAAATTCATGGTTTCTTCCGAGAGAGTCATTAGACCCTTGTTACTGGAGCATGAGCAATGCCCTTTTGCTAAAGTCACTCTTGAGTTGGGTATTTGAATTGATCAAACAGTTGGGAAAATATTGGTTCAGGAATCAGTTTGAATGGTTTGTTCTGTTCACTCACATAATGTATAATTTGAAGCAGGGTCATTCCGTGTCAAATCAACCAAATCAACTTTGGATTTTGCTAATGTATTTTCTGAAGAAGGATAGACATGTATAGTGATGAAAGAAAATATTAAATGTCATGTAAGGAATAATCAACAGCTAGCTGTGCATTAAATGATTTGAATGTGGAGGCAAGAACCAACAGCGTTTAATGCACAGAAGTTGATTATCCTGCTTAAGCATTCACATAATAATATTTGCTGGCATATTCCATGGTAATTTGCCAAGTTATAGACAAGTTACAAAACTAGTATTGCTCTTTGCAGCGCAATATTTGATTATTTTCATCAGTTATGGCTCGTTAGCGCTAGCATTCTGCCAGCATTCTGTGTGAGTGGTGATGCGTGTTGGTTAGTGTGCATCAATTAAAGCAGCGCATTAATAAACGTGATTACACTGACCTGGAACTACCTGTGCAGTTAAACTAATTTAATCTACACCTGCCAGCCAATCAGAATAGAGTATTCAGACAGATCATGGCATAAGGATGAATATTTACTGAGTAACCCACTATTTTATAGAGGGGGGTCAAAATAGCCAAATTACAGGGGGGTAAAAATGCCTTCAGAAAGATGGCAGCATCGTAATGTTAATTTTACACAGATATTGGTAGAGCTGTTAGTAAAATCTGTTGTTAGCAATCTTTATTGCATTATGTGCCAATGGTGACCATTCAAAAATGGGAAAGAGACATTTTCAAGTTTTTTCTCCAAAGTTTGCATGCCTGTTACTCAAGAAGTATTAAATATATCTTAATGTCCTTTTAGATATTTATTTTGGCTTCTTTATTTTTAAGGCCCTATATGGTTAGGTTCCAGAGATATTGGAATATGAATATGGCAACATTATGTATATTCTCTTGTGTTTGTATTTCATATAATTGCACTGTCCATGAAGCGGACCTGACTTACATTTCACTGCTGATTATATTCTGCATAATTGTGTATGTGACGAATAAAAATCTTGAAAAAAATCAAAGTGACCAAATCTGGTTTTCGACCACTGAAAATGGGTAATATTCAACAATCTAAAATGGAGCCTCATTGAGATCCCCATATCTCTGGGACTGAACAATGCAGGGCCTTAACTTAAGGTTCCAAAAGAAAAGTTTGTTAAGAACTAGAATCTAAAATCATATCTTTAATACTTCTTGAATTATAGGCACGCAAACTTAGGAAAAATTATATTTATGGCACTCAGACACATGTTCACTGCAGTTGTCCTGATAGAAGGAAACAAGATACATCTCTAGTGTCATCATTATTTGTTCTTCAGACATTCCTCTTTAAAAGAAAAGAAGTATCATAATTTTGCAAACTGACCCACATTTGGTTTTTGACAACTGAAAATGTGTACATTTTAATGATTTACTCCTGGAGCCATATTCATATTCCAATATCTCTGGAACCTAACCATATAGGGCCTTAAAAATAAAGATGCCAAAAGGAAAGTTTATTAAGACCCAATATCTAAAGGACATTAAGATATATTTAATCATTCTTGAGTAACAGCCATGCAAACTTTGGAGAAAAATGGCTCTTTCCCCATTTTTGAATGGTCACCATTGGCACATTAAAGATGGCTAAAGTCAACAGATTGTAGATGTAAAATTAACATTATGATGCTGCCATCTTTCTGAAGTCATTTTTACCCCCCCTGTAATTTGGCTCTGAATCTCAGGTTAAAATTGCCATTTTGACCCCCCTTTACAAAATGGTGGATTACTCAGTAAATATTCATCCATGACATTTAATATTTTGGCTTTCATCACTATACATGTCTATCTTTCTTCAGAAAAAATATTAGCAAAATCAGAAATTTGAGCCGGGGGCCTCTGGTTGAGTTGACACAGAATGACCCAGCAGTTTCTCACTACATAAAACAAAGGAAAAACATTGAAAAAAAGCCCTTTGCTTAGACACAATTACGTGAGCTTACTCAGTTCAAATTAGGGCTGGGCGATTAAAACGATAACGATAATTAACACAATATAATTTTTCTTGATAAAGCAGTAACAGTAGTTTGATACATTTTTATATTATGTTTATGTGCCAAAAGTGGGAACGAAAGAAAGCATTTATCCGCTCAGGCTCAAAGTTCATGCGGCAGCACAGCGATTACGAGTTCACTAGACCAGATGCATTAATCACTAATGAGTCTCGATCACACGACACTAAACAGCTCTGTGAGATCCAGTGTGAAGTGACTGAATTCAGCGAAGAACACAAATTACTCGGTGATATAAACTAGTTTAAAGCCAGATGAAACAGCGATGACAAAACAGAAGACACATGGTGCGCAATACAGTCAGAAGACTTTTCAATCTACAATTCGCAATCATTTACTATGGATTTACTGTAGTAACAATAACTACACCATGGTATTGTGTCAGAAGATATTCGTATTTAATTTTATTATATTATTAATGTAGATGAGCATTAAATGTATTAAAGATGTAACAGAATATAATTACAGTATTTTTGAGATTAAAGGGGGGGTTGACTGGCTTTCTTCTAGGCTCGATTGTGTTTATGGGGTGCAGTCTAACATGTGTTAATGCTTCGTAAAAAAAGAAAAAAACAGCACTATTTTTCACATAATTAACTTTTATTCTACATCGCTCTGTCCCTTCTCCGATAACCGCTCTGATGATTTCCTGCCTTTACGAAGCCCCTCCCTCAGAAATGCTCAATGGGCTCAGATTGGTCAGCTGGTCCAGTGTGTTGTGATTGGCTAAACCACCTGTGTGTCTAAAGAGCCCGATTGAGACGCAGAGGATATTAGTGAAGAGGGTCGCGCATAACCTGTACAAGCACGGCTCTTAATGGTATGTTTTTTGTTTGTTGTTGTCTCATACTTTTAGATACGCTGTTTTTTGTAAATGCTACTGCTTCTGCTAGCTTTTAATAAACGGTTTTATCACGATTAAAGCTTTCCCAGCAGGCACACAACGTCATAAGACGTTGATAATTAGGTAAAATTTCGGTTGCGACGTCAGGTGACCAAAATTCAATGTAAATTCAACGTCTAATGTCAATGTTAAATTGATGTCCAATACCGGTTGAGATTTTGTTGTTTTTAGGTTGTGTAAGCAAAATCCAACGTTAAGTCAACATCAAATTGACATCAAATATTGACGCCAACACGATTTTAATTTTCTATCAAAATGCAACGTCTGTACCACGCGTCGTGTCCAACGTCAACCTGGCGTTACATGACGCCTGGTGCCTGCTGAGTACGGCAACTGCACCCATGTATAACGCTTCTCTCTGTGAAAAATATCTGTCTGTCTCTACACAGTTCATTGTTGGAGCTGAGCAGACTGGATCTGATTGAGAGAGAGAGAGATGCAGAGCAGGGGACCACAATCAACCACCCCTTTAAGATAAAGCGTTTGTGCATTTATACTAAATCTATTAGGACTACTGTTTTCATACAAATACTTAGAAACTATATAGTTACTACTATGGAATACTAATGATTTATTAATATTCATTAATTATTTAATAAATCTCAAACAGTCAGTATAAATAAATTTCACCATATGTTAGTTTTAATAATAAACATAAATTTACATCAGCATCCTAACTCAAGCTACTACTATCAACTCAAGCTGCCGTTAAACATGCATTTCTGAAAGACAAAGAATGTACTATTATTAATATTGCAGCCAGCACTGCAAACTGTGCTGAAGAGACACATAATCAAAGTAAGGAACACAAACCTGTTTCAGGATTTGAAACAATATCACTCATTACCAGTGTCGGGAAAGTTACTTTTAAAAGTAATGCATTACAATATTACGTTCCTCCATAAAAAAAATAACTAATTACGTTACTTAGTTACTTTTTAGGAAAGTAATGCGTTACATTACATTTGTGTTACTTTTGTGTTACTTTTTAAATATGAGCAGGGCTTGATTGTTGGTTTTTAATACAAGAAGTTATATTTATAGCAAATGTAAAAGTCTTTCACACCAAAAAGTATAATGAATAAACCTCAGACTGAAGGACGAGTAAATCACGTCTGTACAGAAGAACACAGGAGAAGTTCAACACTCTTCAGTGATAAAACAACAATGAAGCACAATCGTTAGTTTATGTAAAGTAATTTGTATTATTAGTATGATTGAACTGATCATCAAAGGTCAGCAGAAAACACATCGGTTAATAAAATGAGATTAGATATATTTGTGTTGTTTAACATATTTAATTATTGCAGGTTTGCGTCATATTCTGAGTTTCTCTGTTTTAATTCATTTTGATGAATACTGAATCTGTTTTTTGTGAGTGGGATGAATTAATACACATTCATATTTAGTCTAGAACTACAGCAACATGTTCACAGCACACTGTCATCAATAAATGGGAAAAAGTAACTCAGGTATTTTCTTGTAAATTAAAAAGTAATGCGTTACTTTACTAGTTACTTGAAAAAAGTAAATATTACGTAACTCGCGTTACTCGTTATTTGTAATGCGTTACCCCAACACTGATCATTAGAACATGCAGAAGCTAAGAAATTATTTTTCTATTCAGATATTGAAGTGTAAAGAATTCAAAAACGTGAAGTGTTTGTCATTTCTGACGATAAAGATTAGTTGAGAATCACAAATACCGGTCTAGTTTCTACAACTTTCAATTAGGAGCAAAAATCTGCCTTTAAACTTGAAATAAATAATGATTTGAAATTGATTGTGACAATTATCGATAGTGACTGATAAGAAAAACTTTAGTAATCATGTTTTTAGCCATATTGCTCAGCTCAACTTCCAATACACATGTTTAAGAACAGACAGAAGAAGAGTTGTCAATGGGTCTTTCTTGAATTGTGTTTGGGTTCTCTACCCACCTCTGTTAATCTGTTAATCTAAAGATAGTTACTGCATGCATCAGATGATTACCGGTTTATTTCCTGATGTTCTTGCTTCGTCTGACTGTTGTGGCTCAGCTTGCTCATGTGGACCATTGCTGTTCTCCTTGTCCAAGTCAGGTGAGGTTTCTCTTTTCAGGTTTGATTTCACACGGATGCTATAAAATATAATTGTTACGAAAAACAGACATATATTACTATAATGATTTTAACACATCCTATCCAGCAATATTACGGATGTTTAGGAGTTATTCATGGTATGTTGAAAGTAATTTGTTAATAAATTTACACTTTTAAATGTGCTTTTAAAGCTCGATGGTTGAAGGCGTGTAAAATAATATCACCTCACTGCATCCAGTTTTTAAAAATGCTTATCATTGCAATCATAGAGCGAACCTTTTGCTGATTGTTTACAGTGTAAACAGAAGTTACTCCCATCATTGCGCAAAGCATCATGGAGTGTAGGAAAAAGGTGGATAAGTGGTTCTTAACTCCAGGCCTGATGCTCCAGCGCTCTGCACATTTTGTAGGACTCCTTCTTTAATTAGTCCCTACAGGATTTCACAGGACTTTTTCTGATTTTTTGCCTAAAATTACAAATTTTGCAGCAGCTTTTCTCAAAATTTGCGGTGATATTTGTGCCATTTCTAATTGTTTTCAGTGAAAATATACCACGGACAACATTCTTCTAACTTTGTTATAACTTTTCTGACTTTGAGAACCATCGCAGGGCTCCAGAATAACATTTGAGGACACGGGGCCATTAAGTTCTACAGAACCAGCACCTGACAGTAAAGCACTCACCCTAATCGCATGAACATCTCGGAGATGTCTATTTGATGTCTGCATTTACATATGCAAGAAGTGCTCATCTGAAATATGTCTCCAAGACTTTTCCTGTCAGATGTCAAATAGAGATTTATTAGAATGCACGTAAAACTGGTTCTACACGTTTATCAGATTAAAAGGCAGATGTTTCCCAGATCTTTAGCAGACGTCTTGTTAGTGCTGTCTGGATAGTTGAGATGCAGATAAGATTAACTTTATTACTGTCATCCATAATGTCTAAATATAATTTGATAAAAACATATATATATATATATATATACTCCCCAGCCACTTTATTAGGTACACCAGAGGTGTTCAGCTGCTTTCTGCAGACCAGTCAAGTTCTTCCACACTGACTGAATCATCATTTCTCTTTGATTCTTGTCTTATACACAGAGACACTGTCATGTTAGAATAGAAACAGTCCAAACTGTTGCTATACAATTAGAGTCCCTAGAATATCATTATATGCTTAAACATTAATATTTGTACTTATGGAGATTACTAAAGTAGTCAAACCTTTCATTAGAAGGGGGTGCCAATACTTTTGGCATTATAGTGTATATAGGCTATAGGGAGTGGAAATTACTAATAAGCCTATAAGTCACTGCAGCCATAAAGTAGTAATTTAATGTCCTTTTTATTTTTAAATAAGTGTTTGCTTTTCTACATTATGAAACTTTTAATTTTAAAAATGGAGGTCACCTATGACGGATGAACAAATAATGTAATCACATTAAAAATAACTTTAAATTAGGTAGGCTAATACTTAAAGCTTTAAAGTGCTGGGAAAAGTTGTAAAGCATTTAAAAACACTCAAAAACATTAGACCATTTCTGCCACAAGTTATTCCTGTAGTTATGTTAGATCCATTGTGAATGGTGGAGATTTGTTTATAGAATTTTTTTTCTCCTGGTTTCCACATCAGTGGCGTTTGTTCTGATATCAGAATTTGAATGCTTCTCACAAGATTTGACAGAGACGTTATTGATTCTGCTTTCTTCACTGTATCTCCCAGCGCTGTGTATAACGGTGTCGCGTGATCGAGAGCAGCCCGCGGCTCCAGTCCGAGCAGATAAATGGTCTGCGCCGTATAACGTTAGCCCAAACGAGTAGTGCGGATTCGTTCCTCTTTCGGTTCGCTTGTCCGATGTAGCTCTTGTAAATCGGTCATGATGAGAACGCAAGGCTGTTCATTCCATTTTTCAAACCGAGGAACAACCTTTCTTTGACTGAATGCACATTGTGATGATGTCACAGGACACGTTTAAGCCCAAAATATGCTAAAAACTTGCACCAATTACGAAAATTTGCAAGATCTTAAAAAATTGCGGAGTTTGCTTGATTTTGCCATAAATTCAGCAATTGCAGAATCGCAAAATCCTGGAGGGACTGTTTAATACAGTTGAGTGCACTTTAATACAGTGCATCAGGTAAAGCACACAAACAAACTGTGTAGAGCAGTGTGTCCCCAGCAGAGCATGTGAGCGGAGCGGAGCGGAGCGGGGCGATCATATTTCCTTCAGAGCGAGAGCGTCTTTGTGAAGATTCGCTCGCTCAATACGCTCAGCGCCGCTCGCTCAGCCCAAAATGCCCCTTCGGCAATTTGCTAATACGAGAATCTGTGGAATAGGCGAAGCAAAAGTTTGTCTAAGCTAATGTTTCTAAAAGCAAATTCTAAAATCCTGTGAAGATTGACACGTTTTAATGGACCGCATTTCCCTGCAGTTTAGGTCTATTTTAATTTTAGAAAGTTTTTATTTTATTTACGCCACGAAATAATTATTTGTTATGCATTTCATCTTGTGTGCGTGTTTTGAATATGAAGCGTTGTTTTAATGGGAAAGTATACTTTTTCAGTTATTTAACTTTTACAAAAGTTTTCCAAGTGGCTTCAAAAACAAGACATGTTTTTTAAATTAAGAATTTTAATTTAATACATTTAAATTAGGGATGTTCATTTCGGTTATTTTTCCTAACCGTAAACCAGCAAGAATATTTGAAATTAGAACTTAATTAAATTAAAAATAATAAGTGTCTGCGACCTGTTAAAAATACTAACATTTGTTTTTCGGGATTCATTTTACATGCGCAAAAACAGCAGACAACAGAACGAGGATTCACCTGATCATATCATATCACATCACGCACCTGCAGCACTTCTGCAAGCAGAGAAAACATAATAAAGATAGGCGCTATATTATAACCTGAATAGGCATATACTAGAAATATATTTTCACTTAAATAATAATTTAAGAAAACGAAAGAAATACTGTGCAACACGCAGTCTACTCTAAAAAATCTTGGGTTATTTTTTTTTAACCCAAATGCTGGGTTGAGCCTTTTGGGTCATTTTTTGGGTTATTATTGTGTACATTTAATTTTATTTATAAAATTGTTCCTGTGCAGTATATCGTTCAAATGTATGCAGAGCAACATACAGGCGCGGGTGTGAATCACTAAACGAACGCCGCTCGGCCGTCGGTCATATTGCGTGATGAAGAGTCTGATGCTTTGCATAAAATAAACGAGTATATTTATAAAGTTACAGAACACGAATACTTTGGATGTTAAAACATGTCCTCAGAGCTGTTGACTGTTTGTTGTTGAGCAGGTAATGAAGGCAATCGCAGTTCATTTCGTCCATGAGTGAAGCGCAGGGCGGTCTGATCCGTGATCAGTTCCGCCGAACACGACTCCAGCTCGGGCGTGAGAGCCAGCGCCGTTACGGTGGAAACACAGTTACAGAGTGGTCCATTTACCGTGAATTACATCGGTTTAATGTTTAATCTTTACTTCTAATGTTTGTTAAACGAGATTAAATGTGTAGGCCCATAGCTTATAAAACAAGCAAATGAGAAATAAAGGAA
Source organism: Gymnocypris eckloni scoliostomus (assembly GCA_027564155.1). Classification (NCBI taxonomy): domain Eukaryota; kingdom Metazoa; phylum Chordata; class Actinopteri; order Cypriniformes; family Cyprinidae; genus Gymnocypris; species Gymnocypris eckloni. The sequence continues at coordinate 12,775,104 of CM050416.1, read as the reverse complement.
GTTATCACGTAAACCAGTGCTTCTGGAGTATTTTACAAAAGTATTTAAGTTAATCTGTAAACATTATTTCATGCATAATGTTAAAAAAGTGAATATTATAATAGAAACGAATAAACCCATTAGCTGAGTTAAATCAACCATTTATGATGGGTTAAATAAACAATCAAATGTACTGGGTAAAATTAACCCCAAATGTGTTCTGTCCTATATCTACCAGCCCAAACTGGGTTATTTTGAACCCAGTGTTTTTAGAGTATGCAGAGTTTGTTCATTATTGCGCTGCACGAAATTAAAGCAGACGGCAGAAAGCTGCATTCTATTATTTTGTCTTATTTCACAAAAAAGCAAAGATTATTTTTTTATTGTGAATGTACACAAATAAAAGCAGACCTTTTACAATTCCGATTATCTTCATGACTAAGAAGAGTAACTGCTTCCACTGTTAGAAGGGGAATAAATCCAGTGATTGCTTAATACATTTAAGCATTCTACCTTGACACTACAGCCTGTTCATTATCATTATAAAAACAACCGGTCAAACATATGGACAAACACACTGCTCTGTTTAAATATGTAGTAAAATCTGTGCTGTTTAGCGTTATCACCGTACCGCCGTGAAGTTATGCAAAACATTTTGTTTTATGTGGATATTGTAAGGGAGGGAAATAGGCGTAAATAAATGGTCAATAATATTTTGGCATTCAAATACCGCGAATACGGGAACATTTGATTTTGTGTTGAAGGAGAGACCCAACATTGGTTTCAGTTTTGTTTTAGCCTAAAATAATTAGTTTTGGTTTGTCGTTATAGCTTCTTATTTTTAATTCTTGTTATTTTCTAGCCTACTGTTAATTGTAAGGATTTGTTGTGGAGTGAGGGGAACTAAAATAGCCTAGCTATGTTTACAGTGTTTATTATAATGTTTGTAATTCGTGTTGGGCTATTTCTGAATGAAATAATAAAATGCGACTTATAGGCGACTTGTTTTTTCTCTCTCTCGCAAAAACTTGTTTTTTTATACGTGTAGCTTATTTTAACCATGCAGCAAACCTTTTAAAATATTTTGATACATTACTAAAAATAAATAAATAAGTTACTTTAAACCGTTTAACTGATTGTATTAATGGGTCAAAATTATTATCGGTCGGTTAACGGTTAATGAACAGCCCTAATTTAAATTAACAATTTCACTCAGAAACTTAACCATTTCTTATCGGACTACGCTTTAATTGAGACATTTATTCAATAATTTCACTATAAACAGGAAAATATAAATAGGCCTAACGTTACTGGAGACATTTAATGTGAGCGCGTGATCTGAGCGGGATTTGGTTTAGCGGTGAGCGAACATTAGTGGAGCGTTTGCTTTGGCCGTGAACGACTGAGCCCTCCGCACACACACACACACAGAGCGTAATATTGAGCTAAGCGTCACACCACACCGCCTAACATGCTCTGGTCCCCAGCATCCCTAATACATCAATCCAACAATTCTGTACTTACCACCAATATTAGCCGCGCCACTGAAAATCAGAGAACAAGAACCCACTCTCGCTGTCACTGTAGAGATTCGTCCGCTGAACTCAGTTCACCTCTGTATTCAGGAACAAAATCTCCTCTGAAAACGTCCTAAAGAGAAGAGATTCATTAGCTTCAGCACTTCTTTAAAGTTAACTATTATTTTGATTATTGCTAAAAGTTCTCTGCCATATGAACCAATTAATTTGCAAATATATGTGATGTGATGTAAAAGGGAAATTAGTGAATGAAAATTATTTAAAGGGTTAGTTCACCCAAAAATAAAAATTCTGTCATTAATTACTCACCCTCATGTCGTTGCAAACCCGTAAGACCTTGTTCATCTTCAGAGCACAAATTAAGATATTTTTGATTAGATCCGAGAGCTCTCTGACCCTCCATAGACAGCAACGGACATGTTCAAGGCCCAGAAACACAGTAAGGACATAGGTAAACAGTGCATGTGACATCAGCGAGTGCTCCTCTGCTCGTAAACACGGCTCAGTGCTGGTGATCTACATCAGCATCTTCTTGATAATGTCCCAGAGAAGAAGAAATTGTTGAATGAAGCTGTTATATTTGTTTTCTTTGCACACAAAATAAATATTTCCGTAGCTTCATAACATTATGGTTGAACCCTGATGTCACATGAACTATTTTAATGATGTTTCTGGGTCTGGGAATATTGCAGTTGCATTGCTGTCTATGCAGGTTCAGAAAGCCCTCGGATTTCATCAGAAATATCTTAATTTCTGAAGATGAACGAAGGTCTTACGGGTTTGAAACCACATGAGTAATTAATGACAGAATTTTCATTTTGGGTGAACTATCCCTTTAAATATCTCTCAAAATATTCAGTAGCCAAGTTATAATTCAGAAATATGCTGTGCTGTTTATACTTTACATAAAAATGTAAAGTCTTAAAATGATGCAGTTGCACAAACAATATTATTAAGACTATATATTGTATATAGAATAGAGCAGGGGTAGGCAACGTCGGTCCTGAGTGCGATGTCCTGCAGAGTTTAGCTCGACCCTGAATAAACCTCACCTGTCTGCAGCCCTAGTGATCCTGAAGAGCTTGACTATCTGCTTCAGGTGTGCTTGATCAGGGTTGGAGCTAAACTCTGCAGGACATCGATCAAACACACCTGAAGCAGATAATCAAGCTCTTCAGGATCACTAGGGCTACAGACAGGTGTGTTTGATCAGGGTTGGAGCTAAACTCTGCAGGACCTACTCCTGGAATAGAGTGTCACAGGGATGGCATATTTTTGCAAGCCTGGTTTGCATCTGGTTCCCTCAACAAAATCCCAGAATATTGTTTTCATTTGCTTATGGATTATTGTAGAAAATCTCTGTGACAACAAAACTTTGTTCATCATGATAACCTCTTAACAAATAAACAGCTTTTATTCATTTTGAATCCTAAATACAATCATTGACGTAAAGACTATAAATACAAGAGGGTATTACTTATGTATTATATGCTGTGGAATAAAAGGAGAAATATCTTGAGCTCCTTCAAAAACCCTTGACTTTGTGATGATGGAATCAGAAGTGCAAACATACACTTGTTTCTGTGTTTTAGGACTCATTCATGCAGCACTGTATTCAGGAATCACAAATATACATTACACATTATCTTCTCAGTTTTGCAGATTAATATTATTGGTAATTTATTTAGTTGTAAATACTGAAATATCTTGCCTTTATATTTGCTGATGAAGTGCTCTTGAAGCCCTGGTTTATCGATTTTACAAGCAATGTAATGCTCTGCATCTTGATGAGGTCTTCTTCGTCTTTTATTTCTTTGGATTCCCAGCATTGTGACACAGGACAGCTGCTGTAATGACGGGGAAAAAGATATATAAGGTGAATGGAATAAACAATCATAATTACAATTCTTGTTGATCTTACTAAAACACATCATTAGCTTTAACTACACTTAAACTAAATGTAATATTATATTTACACACACAGGTTTGTGCCACAGCTGGCCTGAACTAACAGTATTGGTGATTAACTATATCATTTGTGATGTTTCTGTAATTAATCCAGCAGTATGTGTAGCTCTTTAGTCACAGCAGTAAAACAATTAATAAAATAAAGTAAAAAGCAAAGCACTTTATTTAGCTTTTAACGCAGATGCCCAATTTTGTGTTTATTATGACAGGTGATCTAATAAATGTATAAAGCACATGGAAATTTTGCTTAAGACATTTATTAGACTGTATTTGTTGATTAATTGGGTATCTGAATAAAAAAATAATAAAGTGCTTTACTATTTTTTCTGCCATCCTTGTAAAACAATACATTCAAAAATTAATGGATAACAACAATAATTATATTTAATTGGGACTAAAGATCTACATATACCGCTGGATTAACCATTACAGAAACATCACAAATGATTTAGTTAATCACCAATACTGTTAGTTTAGGGAACATGATTTCATGTGTATTATTTCAGTAATATTCAATATAATAACAGTACATGTGATGTCTAAAAGTATTTTAGATTACTATAATTAGTACAATATTGATAGAAAGACCATTGGTTCTAGTGTGTCTGTGTAAAGATGATGTCAGTTCATACTTATATGAAGAGCTACTAGAATATTGACATTTTCAGTCAATAACTTGATATTTTCTGTCCATAATACAGACTTAAATTAGAGAGCTAGATTCACATGGACTATTTTCATGACACTTTTAATCAGCTTTGACACACTTTAAAAATACTCAAATCTAGTAAAGTTCATATAGTTCAACCACTAACTTAGTTATTTTTATTAAATTGTAGATTTTATATTACTGTTATACATTAAAATGTTTTCTTTGTCAGAAAACTGACACAATCGACAACTGAATAAAACTCTCAGAATACAATGAAATCACTAAACTAAATATACATCTTAGTAACTTAAAACAGTTATTATAGGTATTTATTATGCATTTTCAGAAGAAGACATGATCTTACCTTTGCTTCGTTAATGTGCATGGAGGAGTGGGGGATGGGTCTGCCTCTGCCTGGCGCCAAACGCGTTCTGAATTCAGCTGACGTCATTGTCACGTGTCTGCATTTCCCGGGGAAACGCGAGCCTCCATTTATTTATTAAATATTATAAATATTTTGACAAAGGCATAGAAAATTATCTTATTACAAGGACCTTATGTTTTAAACCACTACTGGTTCAGTGAACTTAAAAAAAGTACTTATATTGTTCTGAGCCGGACTGCTGACACCTGCCCTGCGTGCCAAACAGCGTCGTGATGCCTACCGAGGGCACTTCGATGTGAGAGAAAAAGCGTGACAATCACGATGGTCCAATCCGATATGTAGGTCTTCAAATGTGTGTTCCTAATGACTCTTTTGAGCCATGTACACGTTCCAAGGCTGCTGTTGTGAAGAATACAGCCTTACAATGGTTAGGGCGCACTAGTGATGATCTTCTCTGAATAGAACACACCCCTGTGTCGATCCAGCAACCGTGACAAACAAGGACACTTGACACAAAGTGATCGAACTCATTACAATCATGAAATAAAAATCTTTATATTGCATTTTATATCATATTTATATTTCTTTAGACAGAATATTTAAATGTATAAAATCGCGAGTGTAATTATACATACACGTGCATCTCAATAAATTATAATGTCATGAAATTAAATGCACACAGACTGAAGTAGTTTAAGTCTTTGGTTCTTTTAATTGTGATGATTTTGGCTCACATTTAACAAAAACCCACCAATTCACATCTCAACAAATTAGAATACTTCATAAAACCAATAAAAAAACATTTTTAGTGAATCGTTGGCCTTCTGGAACTGTTAATTTACTGTATATGTACTCAATACTTGGTAGGGGGTCCTTTTGCTTTAATTACTGCCTCAATTTAGCGTGGCATGGAGGTGATCAGTTTGTGGCACTGCTGAGGTGGTATGGAAGCCCAGGTTTCTTTGACAGTGGCCTTCAGCTCATCTGCATTTCTTGGTCTCTCTTGTTTCTCATTTTCCTCTTGACAATACTCCATAGATTCTCTTTTAACCAACTTTTGATGCTTTTGGCAGTGTGGGCAGGTGCCAAATCCTGCTGGAAAATGAAATCAGCATCTTTAAAAAGCTGGTCAGCAGAAGGAACCATGAAGTGCTCCACAATTTCTTGGTAAACGGGTGCAGTGACGTTGGTTTTCAAAAAACACAATGGACCAACACCAGCAGATGACATTGCACCCAAATCATCACAGACTGTGGAAACTTAACACTGGACTTCAAGCAACTTGGGCTATGAGCTTCTCCACCCTTCCTCCAGACTCTAGGACCTTGGTTTCCAAATGAAATGCAAAACTTGCTCTCATCTGAAAAGAGGACTTTGGACCACTGGTCAACAGTCCAGTTCTTCTTCTCTTAGCCCAGGTAAGACGCCTGAAGACAACTGTAGCCAAATTCCTTGACACGTCTGTGTGTGTGCTCTTGATGCCTTGACCCCAGCCTCAGTCCATTCCTTGTGAAGTTCACCCAAGTTCTTGAATCGATTTTGCTTGACAATCCTCATAAGACTGCGGTTCTCTCGGTTGGTTGTGCATCTTTTCTTCCACTCAACTTTCTGTTAACATGCTTGGATACAGCACTCTGTGAACAGCTTATTTGACAATGAATGTTTGTGTCTTACTCTCCTTGTGAAGGGTGTCAATGATTGTCTTCTGGACAACTGTCAGATCAAGTCTTCCCCATGATTGTGTAGTCTAGTGAACCAAACTGAGAGACCATTTTGAAGGCTCAGGAAACCGTTGCAGGTGTTTTGAGTTGATTAGCTGATTGGCATGTCATCATCTTCTAATTTGTTGTGGTTTTGTTAAATGAGGCAAAATCATCACAATTAAAAGAACCAAAGACTTACACTACTTCAGTCTGTGTGTATTTCGTTTATTTAATAAACGAGTTTCATAATTTGAGTTGAATTACTGAAATAAATGAATTTTTCCACGACATTCTAATTTATTGAGATGCACCTGTATGTAAATTTAGCATGACACTGAGACAACTCATGCTGAAACGTAAGAGCACGCAGAGCTGTGCTGTGTCTAAATGAGCAAATACAAAGCTGCTCAGAAATATAAACTGCTCATATATGCATGCATATCTGTCCTTTACAGAAATATTACATTTGAAAAACATTGAGGGTTAATTTTTTACATATTTTAAAATGACACAATGTGTTATTTGAAAAATTACATCTTCTTGAGCCATCAATGTGGCAATATTTGTTTTAAATGAATTCCAAACACCACAAACTGCTCATCCCCACAGCCATATACAGAGGGAACATGCTTTATTTTGAGGTCAAAAACAGGATTTTCTACCATTTAAAATACAAGAATGTATTTATAACTATCAAATATATGATGTAAATTAAAAAAAAAAACAAGCCAAATACATATTATAAAATATATAATGAAAGTAGTGGTCTTCTGGAGTTGTGTCACTGGTGTTACCGTTCAACAATAATCTGTTATTTTGAAAACAAATCACACTGATGACATCACTTGACTTCCTTCTTCCTATTTCATAAAGATCTATGAAGAAAGGCCCACGATAAGCACTGTCTCTTTTCAGTTATCAGACATCTTCTATTTTATCTCATGATTTCATGAAGCTTTTAGTTCAAGGCACTGGTATGACCTACTTTACAGTTAGGAAATTGTAAAAACTAGAATACAAATGGATTAAACTACTTAATTTAGTGAGTATGCGATTGACAACATGTGGGTTTGGTATCTGGCAGCAGACTTTTAGTAAAATGAATTTTTCATGAAAATTGTCACTGCTGTCACCTTCCTTACGAGTAACACCAGTGAAGATCAGTTTATCTTCTTTTACTATCTGCCTTCACTAAATGCCAGATGTATGCCAAATTTAGTCTCATCTATTAATTATTGCTGAGGAAGAATTAGGATATTTGGTCTAATGTATATCACTGGTCTTACTGTTTTTTATGTCTCATTAAATATACAATGTGTCACATGTGGCATGATAATAATTACATCCATTTAATTCTGCCTCAAGAGATAAGATTTAAAGGATTGCATCATTACTTGTTTATAACTGTTTTGAAAATATTTTCATTGTTATAGAAAATACATGGTTGCACAAATGAACTTATGTCATTCAAATAATACTTTTAACAAACCTGAATAAAATAAATAAAATGTAACCGCCTTATTTGTTCCATTATTATTGTTGTTCTGTAACTCTGACAACATTTGCTGAAAAATAATGTTTCTTAAACACCTCTAAAATGGCCAAAGTAGTAAGGTAACACCAGTGACAAAAACAGTGCATGTGGTCTTTAAATAAATGCACACAAAATATAAAAATCATTAAGCTGTCATTTATATGTATTCATAAAGTCAAAAGGTAATCTAATAATGTGGCCTGTCTAAGTTTAAAAAAAAATATATTTTAAGACATCTTGTCATACCAAAAGTTTACGTTTCTGTAGATTGACCCATATATATATATATATATATATATATATATATATATATATATATATATATATATATATATATATATATATACACACATATATATATATATATATATATATATATATATATATATATATATATATATATATATGTGTGTGAATAAATGGTAAAACATTGTACATCGAATGAAAGTGATGGAAAACTGCTGGGCGTTGTAAAATGACACTAAATACACATGATACTAATTGCATACATGCATCTTATGAGCAGCACATGTATTAATATGTTGTATGTGTGAGTCTCTCTCGCGCTGCTCTGCTGCATCTGGAGTCTCGCGCTGTAGGGTGGGGGATGGGCGCGCGCGCACTGCTGGGGGAGGGGCGGTTAAATACAGTCTACAGTTTAACTTTGGCCTCTGAAAGTGTTTTTTAATCAGATGAAGAATAAATATTTAAACAAAATATAAACGTGTCACCTTGACTTCTGATACTGACTGCGAAACACATTTTATTGTAAATTAACTAAATAAATATAATAATAGTAGTAATTGTAATAATAATAATAATAGCAATATTACACAAGATTATGTCATAAATATCACAGAAATGTTTCTAAGAAGTGCATTGCAATGAAGTGGAAATCGGATACTGTTATCCCCATAAGTCTGTGGTTATTGAGGTTAATAACTGTGTACCCTTGGGATAATTAACATACTCGTTAAGAAATAAAAGTAAAGTATTTCATACAATTTGGCAACCCTTTTCCCGTTTGTATTCTCATTTGGAGTTACACTGTAATAATTATGATATCCTGTATCATCCCATTCAATATTTTGTATTTTTTGTGTGTGTCTTGTATTGTCTGGTCTTGTGCAACAAGTTATGTAATATTTGTGTTCTGTATTTTTTTATGTAACAGTTCAAAAGCAAACATAAAATATTAAAATAATAGTAATTATCATTATTATTATTAAATAATAATAGTATGTATTATTACTACTATTTTATGTTTGCTTTTGAACTGTTACATAAAAAAATATTCTCATTGTAAGCAGGTATATTCTCATTGTAAGCAGAGCCGTTCTGCTCCCGTAAGGTGATCTGGTATACGGTTCCGGTGGGGAGGAGCGGAGCACGTGCGGGAGATGCGATCACATTATGAGGGAATAACATATATATATATACATATTTTACAAACTAGGAAAAAACATCCGAACGAAAAAAACCACCACTAAAAGCAAGTGAGTTTGCATGTTTTCATACAAATGTCTGTGGCTTGTTTGTTTTATTGAATAAACTCAGGTACATAAAGATAATTAACGTTACTGTTAGGAAATGTAATCATCTGTCCCTCCGCTGTTCGGAAGAAATACGTGTTTTTATATGTAATATGCCTGGACGTGTCCTTCTCCGTGTTACACAGTATTCATACACCATTATGAACTATGATTTAAGTGACTGTTTACTGTCTGAACTTCCGGTAAGAGTCCGTGATGCGCGCATAAACTGCTAAATTCAGTTAGAAACAAATCATGGATGTAAAGGATGAGAGCTTTCTCTCGGGAAAATGTTCATTTTACACTAATTATTGGTTTATAGTATTAATTCATGTTTCATTTAAGTTGACGATCTGTCTATAATTCATATACATAAGTAATTTTCTTCCGCGATCCCTATTGCTGACGTATTATGCCTCTAATTGGTCAGATCAGCAAATTATTCAGACGTGCGTGGCCTCTTTGCTGATCTCTGATTGGTCGGAATCCCCAGAGTGTGAATGTCATAGTAGGTGCAGTTCTCCTAGAGGGCGCTGTGTTATACACACTGCCTGGGGGGGAGGAGGGGGTATACACACTTTCAGTACACAAATCATTTAAAAGTACATTTTAGGGACATGTGAGATTTTAAGCCTGGACACCATTTTAGAGCTTACTGAATACCACTATATAGTCAGACAAATGAGGACCATCGAAATGTCCTCAATTGTCAAGGTGGTCCTCAGTTTACTGGTGTGTATTCTGGTAAATGTACCCAAAAGTGACCTAAGTAAGTGCACACACACACACACACACACACACACACACACACACACACACACACAGAAAGGATTTCATGAATGCAATGTATCCTTTGGCCTAAAGAAGGAATATGCGTAATTTAGCTGTCTGGCTTTTGGTACAGCCCTCGTGTCAAAAGGGTCAAAAGCATGGTAATACTGTGGTATTTTGTTATAAGAGGCGGTTTAGGTGGTTTATGTACAGTTAATTGTGGTCAGCACATCAGTGTGAACTGACATTATCCAAACTTTATCTACAGCCTGTAAATATAGATTTTTTTTGTTTTACAAAAACTGCAGTAGCTGTGTTTTCTCATAGGTGCTTAAGTGTAAGATGTAAGCGTGTAGTATTGATCGGTCAGTGACCTTTGAGCCTTTCTTCTGAGTAACAGAATTACCTCCCATGTGCTGTTAGATCAGGACTCTGGAAATGTCCAGCACATACCCCGTATCGCCTTAGAATCTATATACCCCCGCCTTACCTACAGAGGTAGAAAAGAGTATAAGAGCTTTCCAATATTACACAGCTTTGAAAATGGTGCACGGAGTTGAGCAGCAATAAAATAATTTCGCTTTCCAAAAGGAGTGTTATTAAAATAGATTGGCGTTGATCTTTTTTTGTTTTGTTTAGGAAAACAGTACAACTGCTACAGCCCAGATACACAAGCCCATTTCAACCTCAGAGTAAAAAATACAACGGTAATCTGAGATACATTAGACGTCAATACGAAATCATGTTTTTAGATATAAACTGGCAAATGTGAGAACTGTGACTTTTTTTGAAGTGGAAAAAGGCTTTCATGTCATTCTCCTTCGTTTGTTAACTGACTGCTTTGATTTCATATAACAAATATTTTTTTTGGCTGCTTTTTATTCAGTTAGAAGTAAATGATGTAGGTAAGAGACAGGACTGAGAAGAGGGGAGGGAAAATCATATGTTTCCAAGTGCTGTAATGTTTGTTCTCCTCATACAGTAGTCAAGAAGAGAGTCAACATTCATTCATTCATTCATTCCTAAGTGTATGATACGCCTTTATTACACAATTTCTGTATGAATCAAATACATTTTAATAGTGATAAGTTTAGCATGTATTTCATTGTATTTATTTATCTATTTGTTTTCAGCATGTATAATTGTGCTACATTAACACATTACATTGTCGAAGTTGAACCATTCTGAAAAAGTCTGTGCTGATAGCACTACATCACAATGTCTCATTTCAATCTGTCTGCAGCCATTTTGGCTCATTTCTCCGAATGACAGAGCCTATTATTTGACATTTTTGGGCTTACACTATGAATGTTTGCTGGTGAGTTCTGAATGAGATATTCCCTCGCTGTCACAATAGCTGACTAATACCTGTGTCCTTTCGCAAAATGTATCTGATAATTTGATGCGGCTGTTACATATTCAGTGTGCCTTTTGTAGCCATTCACATTTCCCCAGAGTGAATCATATTCATAATCTGATATTAGTCATGCAGCATGCTAAGATAGGTTACCCCTGAATAAACAGATGTGCTCCATCATTGAGTAAATACCTTATAGGATAAAGAATAAATCTTGAAAGTTGATAAAGGTTGGCTTGCCTTAGTTTTTTTATGTGTTTATGCAGTAGGTGCATTTAGCAGTCTAAAGACTTGAATACACACATATACAAACATATAATACAGCACAGAACTTCAATAGAGTGCTTTACAGTTGTATTTGTAAAGATTAGACTTTACTATTTGAACAACCTCTTTAAATAGCACCAAGTCTCGTTTGACTCCTCCAGAGAGAGATTGAGTGAGCGCTAACATTAGCTAAATCTATAATGAGTCATTGGAGAGAGTTACGATTAGGAGAACTTCCAGAAGTCTGACATTCCCCCTGGGCTTTGCCTTTCACCGTTCATAGAAGCAAGAGAGTATAGAGAAGCTTCGGATCAGGGCTATCGACTTACTAACAAATACAATGAATTTTAACCACCCTTAACAATACAAGTTCCAAAAGGGGGTTGTATGCCATAGAAGAATCATTTTTGCTTCCCCAAGGATTTTTTTTCTTAGAGCATCTTAAAAACAGAAAAAAAGAACGTTGGAACCTTGTACAATGGAAAGATTCTATTGATGTTAAAGTTTTTTTGTAGAACCTATGGATACCAATAAAGAACTTTTATTTTTTAAGAGTGAAACATTTATTTATTTAATAATTTACTTACTTATTGTGTAAAGAACATTTCAATAATCTGCAGAACGTTTTTACACCATAAAGAAACAATGTAAAAGGTATCTTGGATGTTAAAGGTTCTTCATGGAACTATAGATACCAATAAAGAGCGTTTCTTTTTAAGACTGCCATACTAATACAGTTATTGATGCTTGGTTAGGCCTTTTTGCAACTTTAGCAGAATGCGTAAATTGATTTGTGGGTGGAATAAACACTTCAGGGGCCTGTTATGAAATTATTCAGTAGTATGAGACCCACAGCGATGAATCTTCAGCTCATCTGGACTCAAAAAGGAGAGATGTAAGGTGTGATAAAGATAGATCAGTCAGTAATACGTGTCGATGTGTAGTAAGAGGTCTTTCACAGTTTTTACATTAGAAGGACAGGCACGATGAAGTGGCTTGGAGTCACTGTAAAGTGCAGACAGTTCTGTTGATCATAATACTGAAGCAATCTAGTTTTATCACTCAGAAAAACTCAAATGTTATTTCGAAATGTTTTGAACCACGTATTCCTTTAATGGATTTGTACCATGGTCAAAAGAGAGAAAGAAGCACTTGAGTTGCCTGTATGGTTGTTTGGAGAGAATGAAGTTCTTCAGATCAGAGATTTGATTTTAAAGAATTTGATTTATATTAGGCAATAAAACCATTTTTGTTTTTCATTGGTAACTGCATTTGTAATATAAATGATATTTTATATTACATATACAATATAAAAGATACGTTTTCAACCAGTTTAAAAACACCAAATCAAGATTGATAATTCCCATTCGTTTAATTAAATATTGCTGTTGTAAATCATTTATCTGTGCACAGAATTTTTAAATGTACCCATATTTAAACAAAAACATCCACTTCTTACCATTGTAATGACATCTACGTTTTTTATTTGTTCAAGTAGCCATTCAGTCGCACATACATCACAATATTGAATAAAAGAGGATTGCAATGTCATTTTTTTAAGCCCAATAAACTTCAACTGAAATAAAATATTAAAAAATTATACATTTATTTTATTTTGTAATAAAACGAAACATAAATATAAAACAATAAATATAACGTAAATATAAAACAATAAAAACTATATAGACATATGAACAAATATAAACATTAATATAAAGTTATATTAAAACTGTAAAAGTATCTCAGTGATACTAATGTAATGCTGTTTCATGCTGACTTTGGTTTTGTGCTCGTGATAGTAGACATCCGATCGTCTCTGCAGATCAACATCAGGAGGTTTATTCCAGGTCAGTAGGCTAAAAGAGGTCACAACAATTACCTGTCTACACGATGTCCATGAAACGCTTGTTGTAATGTAGGTGATCGGACATATTGTGCAGAGGGGAGCGATGCATCTGGTCTGATAGTCTAATCATGCTTTAAAGCATTTGAGATTTAGTTTGGTGAATAAAACATATTTCCATTTTTATGTGACTCTCTATTGTTTTTGTGTTTATATATATATATATATATATATATTTATTTTTGTATGTACATTACAGTGTTTTGTGTCACATTCATGATATAACTTTGTATATTACTACCTGTATTATGCACATTTTACGTTATTATGCACGTATACGTTTGTATGTGCTGCTGGCAGATGCTTTCTCACCAAGGCATCTTATACATTTTCAAATTCAGCATGAATGTACACCAGAAGGGAAATAAAGATGGATGTTGGTTTGCTGGGAGGCACGCGCCACTTTTTGCAGATGACAAAGATGCCTTTGTGAAGATGTTTATGTGACTGCTACAGGGGCAGGTAGGCCTGATGAAATATCAAATGACTCTTTTTGAAAAGTAAACAGGAGGGCAAGTACTTTCAGCATGTCATATGCCAGTCGAAATACTGCCATTGAGATGACTGGGAATGCTAACAGGAAGATTTCACCACTTATACTACTAGATATTGGTGATGTTAGTGGCACAGAAATCATAAACAGTACATTGTTCTTAATGTTTATTTTATCTACAGTATATTGACAATAGAAACACTGATCCTGACCTGAGACTGTCATTCTTTTCTGAGCTGTGTATCTTTCTCTTCAGTGAACATGGCAAGTGAGACAGAGGTCGTGACCACGACAAACCTCTTGATATTGTGGTGTTGCCTCTGTTACACCTGGACCTTCACATACTGCTAAAATAATGTTGACTTTGTCCCAGGGGTTTAAGAACACACCGATCCATTGCTATGTGTCCGACTGAACAAGATTCTTTACAGCAGTGCTATGATCTGATTGACTTTGTTCATAGTAAATAATAACTCTATACAGTCTATGCAAAGCCTAATACAACTCTCATTTTTAGTAAGCAGACAATGTTAGAGTCACAATTGATTCCAAGCTAATGACACAAAAACACAGCCATCACTCCAGCCTTCAGTGTCATACGATCCTTCAGAAATCATTCTAACAGCTCATTTTCTGCTGAAGAAATATTGCTCATTATTATTGTTGTTAAAAACAGTTGTGATGGTTATTTTCAGGATTCTTTGATTAGGTGCTGTGATTATTGTTATTTTTTTATTCAACTGAATAATCTTTTTCCCAGGAGATTTATTCTTTAGCTAGATAGATAGATAGATGGATGGGTAGATGGATTTTTGGAATAAAAAATAAAACGGTAATTCTCTTTTCAACCCCCCCACTTTTTTTTAAAAATGGGCTTCCATAGTAATGAGCATAAAACAAAACGGCAATAATTATACTTTTTTTATTTATTAAAATAAATATGCTTTTACTGTATGAACTATATTTTCTACGTTTTTACTGTGTTCACCACATTGGATGTATTTTTTTGTTTTTTTCATGAAGCCTCATACATTCTGGGACTATACTGCCTACTGTTTGAAATGGCTTTATCTTTGGCTCACTATTAAAACAGAGTCTTTTATTACTTGCCCAGTAAATTATGGTTTCTAATGGGTTTAGAAGAAAATAGTGAGACAAATCTTTTATTATTATTTTTAATAGCTGTGTTTAAAAGCTTCTTCCATTATTATTGGCTAATTAATGCGTAAGGATTCCTCCTTTTCATGCTTGAAGTTTCTAAATTGCCCCTAACTACTCAGCAGAGAGTGTTTGCAGAGGATATTGACTAACTTAACCACTTGCTGCGTGCTAATGAACCACAAACCAGCACAATGGAAGTAAGTCGATACTGGCAAGTATATGATTTTAAGAAACAAGCCTTTTTTTCGTGTTGTTCATATTCGAGTAATGAAGGTAAATCGTACAGTATGTGCAACATGAGAGCGAGTCTCGTGATGTCTTAAGCGGTTTTGTATGCTTTTATCAAATGGTGTTGCTATGTGCTGGGTTTTCATGGACGAAAACAGCATTCATTGCTAATGCAGCCCGGCTTTCCCATGTACCCCTAGTGCACAAGAGCAACTTATTGTTCCATGACAACCACAACAACACCTCAACACAAACAAGATATTTGATATGCCATTGAGAGAGGATATTTACATCTAGCACAATAGCGCTTAATAAATAGCCTGTCCTCAAGATGAGGTATGATTGTCAAAGCAATAACATGGAGATGCCAGGAATGTTTGATGTGCTTCACAGCGGGCCATGAATATACATCATTCCCTGATACATTATCCTCTAACATACCAGTAATACTAGCAGCAAATTGCACTCAACATGATATTATGGCATGAAATGAGTAAATCACTAGGACTTCTCGTTGATGCAGAAAGTGTTTGTGGTTTCTTTTTCTAGTTTGTCTATATAGACAGCAGTTACTTTGCTTATATTCAACCGCTTATTCTGGACTTGGTTATAAATAGAGGCAAGTTAATTTAATTTTGTTTCAGATTGCCTGTAACTCAACTAGTGTCTTTATGAAAAGTATGAGAGATCTCTAATGCACCATTTTAGGATATAAAATTAGTAACAAAATTTTGTCCGTGTTCTCCAAGTGTCAGCTGCCTTGTCAGGCGCTCTTTGTGGTGAGGTAAATATACTAGGCTTGGTTAACTATAGCGCACTCACGATGACTTGCCATTTTTATCTCACTGTGACAATACCTTTAGCCAGCCATCATGTGACAGGCTTACAACTCCTGGCAACCATGTTTGTGTTTATACCCAGCTCTACGCACCTTTAAAAAAGGCCACATTAATATGGGCAACCATCTTAGGTTACTTGTGAATTCTTAAATGTTAAGCTCAGAGATTTTTTGTGGCCAAAGCATTGGATTAGTTATGGAAATAGTAAAACATTGCAAAAGCTTGGAATTTGGAGACTTTGTGTGTTAGAGAACTTGGATTTTTCATTCAAAATACTGGGTTAAAACACTCTTAATTTTATCTGACCACCATGTGAACATAAAAAAATACTGGTTTACATGTATAGTTGTCTGCAGTCCAAATTGTATTTTGGAAATGCATTGCATCTGAAAAGTAATAACCTTTCTGTGATTGATTTTTATGCATTGTGTTTGCTTAGCAACATGCTAGCACCATCATTTGTCATAATATATGCTAATATAGGCTAAGTGTTTTGAATGATGATTTAATGTAGCCCAGATATGAAAATATATTGTTTTTCTGATGGTTCTTAGGGTCATCTCTGGACAAAATAGTTACCTAGTCACAATGAAGGCCAATGAAACCTTTAGTGTTAAGTGGGAATAATGTAACCTAGGCTCACTGGAAAACGTGCCTACAAGCTACATTTTTACAAAACTCCAAAAACATACCTATACATACAATTAATAGCGGTTTCTAGCTGAAGTGAACTGTAGTTGCAATAAAACACCAACATCTTTTTGTCAGGGTTGGGGATGAATTGATGAGGCGAGGACTAAATAATGCAGGAGAATGGGCTTTATTTAATAACATGACATTAAACAAACAATAAAAACTACCCCGTAGGGGAAAACCATGAAAACTGGCTTGGCTTGGCTTTTTTTAGACACAATAGGTTAGGTTTTATAGTTTTTTTGTTTTTAGGTGGTATGTTATTTCATTTCCAAACTGCTCTGATATGTAACAAATGAAATAAAGCTTTTTCGAATAAAAGTGAACATGCTTTTAATACATTCAATGGCCATTTCACTTTGAAAGTGTTGTAAAATGTACTAGAAGCAGCACAATATCATTTTGCAGAAATGTCGCCACAGGAATGCAAGTGGGCAAAAATGGATGTATAATTTTTGGTTAAACATTTCAAAATTTGCTTAAACTGCTCCTGCAATAGTCCTTATTTTCACCCCCTCTGTGTAAATAGATTAATTATCTCGTAGTTCAGGCTCAGGAGGTGAAGCTGTAATAGAGGTTAAGTGTCCTCACCGCTAGCAGCTATCCAATAATGAAGTCAAATGGCTGCAGACATGCAGAACCAGACATCACAAGGTTTGAATTGCTTTGCTAATGAGGGACCTGAAAGGGGCGACTTTGACAAGGAAATGGGCTTCATCATTGCCTTGCTGTTGTGGGCAGGTTGGTTTGTGTGTTTAGTCTGCGGGGAAAGAGAAAGAACGAATGATTTGGAGAGAAACTGTTGCATTTTTTGGCTTGTACTACATTTGTTGCATTAATAAATTCCCATTAGTTTTGTTTGATTAACTTTTGAAATGGAGATTTTGGTTTTACAAGGAATGAATTAAACCTTTTGTTTAATTATACCTAATACCTTTTAAACAAGCTTTGTTAGCCTTAAGTAATTTGGCAAGCATTGCTAAGCTACTGTATTGTAGCTCATGTTCATGCTTTGTTGCGTTCTGAAATGTGTCAGAACATGACTCATAATGTCATTTAAGTCTTTCAGAGTTGCCCCAATGGACTTGAAAGCAGCATTAGCATTGCAGTAGAATTGTAGTTCTCTCTTTTAGTTAAATAATGTTCGGGGAAAAATAACATTTTGAAGAAACGATTAATTAATCTGTGCAATAAACTTTTTCATGTCAGAATGTACAATATCAATCTTAGGACTAGGGCAAATAATGACATCCAATATCAATAATCAATTTAATAGTATTGTCATGACATGGCAATGCTAATTAATAGGCATTAAACTGATCCGTTGTAAAGTAAGAAATTACAGTTCATTTCATGACAACCCTAAATTATTTTTGTTGATTTCTTTGTGAATATAAATAATATAACCTAGTTCCAAGTATTTTACTTTTGAGATGTTAAAGAAAAAAGCTCCGCGCTCTATGTAACCCTCCTCCGCATCTGTGGATCAGAGTTTTACATTCCCGTTCAGACTTGGCCTGGGATCAAAACTGCAGCATCTTATATTTAATTTCATGCCTCTGAGCTCTTATGCCATGCTGAAGAGCTGAGCAATGCGTGGGAGAGACCGAGGGGCTGCTGGTCACTGACGCACCATGTGTTTGTAAGCTAGTGCTTTGTGGATGGTGTCCAGTAGCGTGCGACATCCCATGAGCACCTGCACCATTGGCGTGAAGGCCTGGACATTGGTATTCTGCAGGGACGGAACTGTAACTAATGGGTTTCTAGACTCAGTAGAACATAAAACTGAACGGAGGTGTAGGAAAATGTCATCATGGCTTTTTTAGTGCAAGACTATCTGTTTAAAGGTGAAGTGTTACCTTTTTATCATGTGCAACAAACCTGCAAAATGAAATAACATCTAATGTGCTTCAGGTAGCAAGGTTTTTAAAAGTGGTATCACACATAGGGTATACATTATATATCATTTTTTATTTATTTAATTTTGCCTCCATGTTTGAAGCTAATTTGAAGCATTTTTAAACTGCATTTAAAACAAGAGTATAACATACTACAAATGTTATAACTTACCAACTTTTAATTTTCTTTATGTTATAAGAGCCATGCAGTTATTATTTAAATGATGCACATTATTATCATAGTATTTAATTGCATTACATAGCAGTTCAGTGTAGTAACTCTCATGCATTGTACTGATGCTTCACTTGATATGTGATGATATATTAGCACTATTTTGAGGGGAACAAGGAGCCTGCAAGTTAGTCTTAGTAAGTATTTATTGTTCATAAGTGTATGCTGATGACTAAATACAATAACAGTATGATTTATCTTGGTTCATCTCAGTACTGTATTTAACATTCTAAAAATATACAAAACTAATGTTGTATTAATTGCTGTTAACTTGAACATTGTTCAAATGATTCTTAGCAGGTGTAAATTAAACAAAGATTATTGCAGTATGTCTTTCAAGAAAGTATATTCAGTCTTTCTATTTCAAAATCCCATGCTTCAGTGAAAATTGTTTTAGCGCAAATTATTGTATTTTTTTTTCAATGTGCAATGCATTTTGTCAAACCTGGCAATGAATGAAAATAAGATATTTGCATGCAATGTAAAACATTTAAGCATGTAATGCATTGAATTACACTGTGCAATGCTTAAGATGTACATTCATGCTGCACATGCAATATATGCAAAATGTAATAACTGACCATGTTTAAATGAAGTTACTTTGAGATGATTAACAATGCAATGAGTCAAACCATGCAAAACAGAATGCTGTTTATTTCAGAATGCAATTACTTCATAGATATCAAATGAATCATTCTTTTTTTTAGGTGCATGTATAAAATAAGTAGTTTTGACATCAAAAACTGTAACACTTTTTTTTTTGCATGGACAAAAATGTACAATAAATGTGAAAATCTAAAAGGTTAGATATTTTTGCGATTTCATTCCATGCCAGTAGTGGCACAGAAATGACATCCTTCACCTGTAAGCGAGCAGCTTCTTTTGTTGGGTTTTGTACTGTTGTAAATGGCCAGATGCTGTCGGAGCGATTTACTCTGTCTGTTTCTAAAACGATGCCTTTTTAGTAATCTCCAGCCATGATGAGATGGGTTATCTACATTGTGTGGACCATGTCATCTGTGCACCGCTCAAACTGCCCCACTGCTCTGCGTAACCCATCAAGACTCAGTAATTTAGTGCTGTCTGTCATACAGTGGCTATTTCACCCCTCCTCTCGCTTCAGCTGTCGTCGGTTATATCTCTGATCCTCCTGCTTCCCCTCCATGCCCTGCACTATACTCACTGGGATTTTCAGATGTACTCTTATACAATCCAGTGGACAGGTTAACTGACGTGCCCTTTAATATGGCCTCTCAGTACCAGGGGAACGAGGCTTTTCTCTGTCGTTCTGTGAAAGCAGGTGATGAGCTGAGCTGTAAGTGACCGCTCAGCGTTCGCTGTCATCAGTGGCGTGACCGCCGGTCATGGTGAAATAGAGATGTTTTGATTAGTAGGTCTCATAGCGTGTGTTCTTTACACACCAGATCATTTACTGATTTAATTAGCTTTTCTCAGGTTATGCCATGATATTTAAGGGTAGAAGCAGCATTTTGGAGAGCTGTCGAAGTGTTTTCACTTTAAGAGATAGATGCAAAAGAAATACTTTAGAACATTATTTGGCTACACCGTAAGAACAATGTAATGACAAGGATTTTATTCATATTTTTCATTAATAATACAAATATCCATATTTTTTAATAATAATACAAATTAATAATACAAAAATATACAGATAAATTAATTTACAAATGATGCAAAACTATTTTTAACAAATGTAACCTCATTGTAAAGTGATACTGTTATTTTAGTACTATTTATGTATTATTGTAGTTTTTATTAATATTTACAATTTTTATATTTGAAATTGTTGTTTTAGCTTACGTTATTAAGTTTAGTTATTAAGTTTACTTAAACTTAAAAAATGAAATAAAATAAATACAAATTAGAAATGTTGACGTGGCAACTTATTGTTTTTTTCACTGTTGCGACTGAATTTTACATTCAATGTAAATTTTATTTTATTATATTTTATGTACTGTACTGTATGTATTTATTTATTTATACTTGTTAATGTTATGATATATTCTATATTGTTGCAAATTTGACTGATTTGTCACCAAAACAATGCATAAATGTAGTTTTGTTTAAACAAAAACATTTCTAAAGCATTTATTAATCCTAGTTAATAGTAAATCAAAAGTTGTATCTATTAATGTTATTTAATCTAAATACCTGATCTAACATGACTAACAATGAACAGCTGTATTTTTCTTAACTAACATTAACAAAGATGAATAAATACTGTAAAAAATCTATTGCTCTTGTTAGTTAAGGCAAATTATTGTGAATTACTACAAAAGTAACACTGGTAGGCCATCTTTATTGTAGAGCCATTATTTAGTTGTTTGAGATTTTGTAATACCGTGCTATCCACTTAATTAAATTCCAATTTGCTGCTGATTGATGTTGAAAGTAATATTTATTTTTATTTTTTTTGTTCATATACAGATTTTTTTTTTTTTTGCAATGCAAAATATGTAAATAATCAGCATGTTCAGCACTATATTCATGAAAGTAGCTGCAGTGCATTAGCTGAAAGACATGAAACTGTCAGAGTGTTGTTTCAATGAAACAAAAGGCTTTTAATGACTTGAAAGGAATCTGTTGGGTTTCGTCTGAAAAGTTTGTTTTAATGTGCAGTGTCACCAAGAGATATAGTTGTAGGCACTTGTTTTTTTAAGGTCGATAACACAAGCATTGAACATAAAAGAGTTTTGAGACAGCTGTGAGATGGAAAGATGTTCTTTTTTCCCCGAAAATCTCATTGCAAACTGCCTGCAGCATTGACACAGATGCACTTACCAGTTGGTTTTCACTCCACGACAGCTGCCTTCCATCTTATGTGGCCCAGTATGAACCCGTTTCTTGTATTTCAGCACTATGGTCCATTAAAAGTCTTTCTCAGCTTGAGTCTGGACAAATTATCAAATGACTGGTTCACTTTTCCATTACCTGCCGATGGCACAGAGTATACACAATGGAGCCCATGCCAGGGCTGCAGTGTCTGGGCCGGTTACCATAGTTTTAGAAAGGTCAGGACAATACAGTCACATGGTGAGTCCTGAGTCTGCCAGAGGGATAAAGACAGGGTGCGAACTACGGGGAGCTAGGGGGAGCTCGGCTCCCCTTAATGAGACATGGGATTCCTGAAAACGTGATTTGTGAATTTTTGGGGAGTCTCAAAAAAATATAGACAATGTGTTATTTCGACGTGTTATTTCACTTTTGTCTAATGTGATCATCGTGGATTATTATGTGCAACATTGCAACAACAAAAAAATCATTCATGATGGCAATTTAAACCTAATTCACTTCAATAAAGATAACTATACATGCTATTTTTGTCATGAGTTTTAAGGTGTGGGGGCACTGCGTTGCAAATTCCACTCATGTTTAGGGCTTCTATACTCTTTGGTAACGTTACATGTTAACTCAAAGATTCGTAGAAAAATAATAAACGTTGGAGGCTGTTGATCTGCACGCGAAGTCCTTGAAAGCCGTTCTGCTGTTATCATCATAAGTCACCGTGGCAAAAAAGAACACAAGGCAGTTGAATTAATTTTGGCTTTACTAAGAAATTGTGTAGTGATGACGTTAATAGCACGATCGGTTCACCGATTCCCAGGCCTCTGTGGTCGATTCTGTGTTAAGGTAAGGTATCTAATTCGTTATGTGTTGTGGCTGGGTTGTTATGTAGGTCTGCATGACTCTCGATGTCTTAGGCCTAATTGAACGGAGGAATTATGATATTCCTCTGTAGCCTGATGAGTATATTTTTCTTCACGTGAACTCAAAGACAGCCTGATGCTTGATTTTTAGACTACTGGATGTTTGTATGTCACTACAAAAATTGGGCTCCCCCAAATTCCACAGTATAGTTCGAACACTGGATAAAGAGATAATATTGCAGGACTCTCTTGCTTTTTTTTATTTGCCACCTTTGACTTTCTCTGTGGCTTTATGGGCAGGAAAAGGTAAGCTACGCTGACCAGGGCCCAAAATCCCAATTACAGTAAAGCAGTAGAGCTGTTCAGAAATGGCTTTTGGAGCCGTGTGTTTCCTCAAGGGTTTCCAGCAAAGTAGTCTTTGAAATACACCTGCTGAAATGTACAGGACTCAATTTAATAAACTGTAAAACTATTCTCCATCATCCGCATTGCTGCTATGTGTACATACCCGGTACAACCTGTTTGCACATTCCTCTTGCACATCCCTGTTTATATTATTATTTATTAAGTCCACAGTATACTGTATTGCACATTTTATTTTATTGCACATTTTACTCTTTATTTTTTCTTATTAATTTAATTTTTTACCCATATTTATATATATTCTCTTGTGTTGTGTTACATATTTTGCACTGTCCATTGAGCGGACCTGACCTGATTTACATTTCACTACAATACAAAAATACAACACAAATTAAGCTCAGATGAGCTTTATTTGTCACATATACAATTATACAAAGTATAATGAGGAGTGAAATGTGTTCTCTGCATTTAACCCATCCAAGCGGAGCAGTGGGCAGCCGACATTGCGGCGCCCGGGGAGCAGTCGGGGGGTCAGTGCCTTGCTCAAGGGTCTCACCTCAGTTGTGGACACTTCCTGTCGGGATTCGAACCCACAACCTTGGGCTTCAAGTCCAACGCTCTATCCATTAGGCCACGACTTCAGACGACTCTGTGTGTGCGGCAGGGAACTGAACGAATCATTCAAACTGATTCATGAACCGATTCAGTGGTTCGCCAACTGGTTTGATCAAGCCTTTGAACAGAAGTGACTCAAAAGAACGAATCATTCGCGAATGGGCATCGCTCATTGCCCAGAGAACAGTAGACGGCGCGTTTGGAATAAATTGAAGCAGTTTTAACTTGCATTAAGATAAAGTAACGAGAGGAGCGTCGCCCACAGTAACGAAGTAAAAGTTGATGAGACCCCCCCCCCCTTCTATGTAAAGCGCTTTGAGTACCCAGAAAAGCGCTATATAAATGTAACAAATTATGAATTAATTATTATTAAAAGTACCGTTTTTCACTAAAAATGTACTTGAGTAAGAGTAAAAGCACCCATGTTTAAATATACTCAAAAAGTATTACTTACCCACAAAATTTACTCAAGTAAATGTAACGAAGTAAATGTAACTCTACTACTCACCTCTGCTTACAATATATAAAATAACTTCAAAATTCACGTTTGGGGTATGACTGTGTATAATTTATGCTTTAAAGAAAAACTGATTATTTTCTAGGAATGTTAAACATATGCCTTTTACTCATGAAGTAGAAAACTGAATGACATGTTATAATCATATCTGATGGGCATACTATATGTGTAGTGTATTTCTGATTTGATAACATAATAAGCAATGCTTAATGGGATGAGTAGTCCATTGTGTCATACAATATATGAAATAAGATATCATGTGCCTTTTTTCAAATAATATATCGCTTCAAATAAAAGTATTTGTAGCTGAAAGGTGAATTATGATATGACACACATCCATGTTTTGGATAGTTTTCATCCATGGTCCCTTGGCAGATAATCATAATCACAGGTAAACATAAAAATAAAACAAACATAAACAATACAGTAATATTTACACACATCCTATCAGAGTCAAAAAAGCAGTAAAGGTATTTGAATCAGTCAAATATATTTGATCAAAAATGCTGTAAAAGCTGTAATATTATTACAATTTAAAATAACTAGTTACTCCAAAATGTTGGTGGAGAAATTGAATGGATCAATACTTCCAGAATCAAAGTGAAACTACTGTACACTCAAAAGTCATCACTGTTTCCCTGTTCCTTTTAAATTTAAATTGAATGCATTCCCATTTGGATCTCTTCATGTTGTCTTAGAAAAATAATCTGGCACACCAGTATTTATTTTTGTATTTTTTTAAATGCAAATAATTTTTAATGGCATTACAAAAAAATACTGACCTTTTAGATAAGCTTCTGGATCACGTGTCCAGAAGTGGCATTTCAGATAGACATGGTGCTGCTGATGTCTCTAGCCTATTTACATAATAGCACAAACTCTGAGAAGAGTATTTATTAACAGAAAAAAGGATGATGGACACAAATAAAAATAAAGGATAGAGGAAGGAAAATCAGTTTTCAAAGACTGTGTAAATAAAAACTCTGACTGACTCACTGAAATTCCCCAAATACACTGTGCTCTAGGATTCAGAATAAGTCTTGCTTTTAATGATGCCTTGAGAGTTGTGTAAGTGTGTGTGTGTGTGTGTGTGTGTGTGTGTGTGTGTGTGTGTGTGTGTGTGTGTGTGTGTGTGTGTGTGTGTGTGTGTGTGTGTGTTTGTGACTTGAAGCGGGTGAAGTGCATCTTTCAGGCTGGTCAAACGGCAACAGCCTCCTCCATTTGTTCAGCGCGAGCGTGTTTGATCCTGTTCTCCCAGACTTCTATTCTGATGGTTCTTTTGATTCGGCTCTTTCAGCGCTCCTTTGAGACGCAGTAAAGATTTGAGAGTATCTGTGTCTGATCTCAACCTGTATCATGGGCCAAGCCAACTGATGTACTCATTGGTTTGAAAAACGGAGCGGCTAAACCCGAGGCTTTACCTTAAAGTGCATCTGGACTACAAATAGATATGGATATATAGTTTGATATCGAACAGAATCCGAGTCTTTTGTGGTCTCTTGTTCTATCTCTGTACTCCTCTTTTTATTTTCTCTATTGAATTCCCATCTGTTTCTCTTGCCTTTCTTGGCTTCTTGTACATTCATCCTCCCTCAGTGCTTACTCTTGTATACAGACTCTTTTCCTAAACTTGTCTATTTGTCGGTACATCATGCCTTGTGGCGTGGGCGCCAATCATTGTAAGTTTGTCTCATAGATTTCCATTGTATAACTGTCAACATTATTCTACAACGTTGGCTTAAGGAAATGACCACAATTGGACAGATATTGCTTATTTGATAACTATTGTACAATGCCTTTGAATGTGGCTCATTCAATCAGAGTTTAGTTTGACTAAATTTATGTCATAATTATTACTATGAATATACTACTATACTACTGGAAGTCTCTTACACGCAAGGCTGCGTTTATTTTGATACAAAATACAGAGAAAACAGCAATACTGTGAAATATCAAAATTTGAATATAAAGCTGAATTTTCAGCATCATTACTCCAGTCTTCAGTTTCACACGATCTTTCAGAAATAAAGTCTAACTTAACTAATTTACTCACCAAATAACTAGTTACGTTACATTGTCAGTAATAGGCTTCGTCAGTCTGCATATCTTTTATGATTATACTGGGATGCGATTGCTGCTATGCTGACGGTGGAATCAATCCATGATTACTTTTAGTTGGGATATAATTTGGAATAAGAGAAAGGAGAAACATTTACATATTGCTTTAATTCTGTAACATACACATCGGTTTAGTGGTGTGACTGCAGTACAGTATTGTTGCCATAGGCACAGTGTGCGATGGATCCTTCTTTGTAGTACAGGGATGAAGTCTGTAAAGCAGTTTTATATATTTACTGAGAATCACTAAATACCTGTCGTAGTTCATCAGCAGAGTTCACTATTCACTATAATGCACAGGGTATGACAGGGATAAACTGTATATGAAATGAGGAAATGAAATGCAAACTTTAAAAAAATATATATTTTCTAAAATTAAATGTAAACATTAAAATGCAAACAAAAACAAGAATATTTTGTACTCTGACTTAATAATAAAAAACACATGCAAATTAGAAATTTTTGCATAATTTTGTTTCAAATATATTAGCATATTATAAAATAAATGTTATCATTATCTCAGTGGTTGGTAATTGTTAGAGCAATTTGTGAAAAGGTTATTTAATTAAAAAAAACTAAATACAAATAAAAGTTTTTATATTTTCATAAAGACAAAATTAAAATGACCCATAAAATGCCAAAGATCTCTCTCTGATAATTGCCATCTTTTTTATTTATACAACTATTTTGGATGGTTTTTGAAAGTTTGATGCTATTAGAATATTTTGGAAAGTCACAATCATCACTTATCTGTAGTTTGTTAGCAGACTTAGTTCTCATCACACAACACCACAAGAATCTCTGGAGTATCTGTTCCTCCCTTGAGTCAAAGAGCGGATCTACGGTTTCGTTACTGCAATTCTGCAAAAGGCACAACAACAACCACCATTAAAACCATTCGTTGAAGGTCATGTGTGTGACTGTCGACTCCATTGAGGAGAAAGGCTAATCCTTCTTAATGATCAGCTACAAATGCTTGACCGGAGGACACTGCACAAGGCATTGAGATGGTGAATGTGAGCACTATTGACACATTGTGTGGGCTTGTAATCTATACGATGAGTGACAGAGAGGGATTGTTCTGATTAACAAAAGTCAAAGTGATGGTTTCCTTCAGTCACAAAGGCCAGATGGAGAAAGACACAAGTCAGTCATGAGATATTGTGTATAAAAGGGTTGTGCGTCATTCAGATTCGGACTGTGAATTCCTTTTAAATTCCAAATCAATTTTCAGTTTTGAATTGAATTTGGGTAGCAAACAGGGGAACCGAAGTAGCAAACAATTGCATAATTACAATTAAAATAAATTATATATTGACAGTTGAAGAAATTATTTTTATATTTAACTTCAAAAGATGGATGGATGGATTAATTGGTGGATGGAGGATGGATGTTTGATGGATGATTTGGTAGACGGATGGATCGAGGGTTAGATAGATAGATAGATAGATAGATAGATAGATAGATAGATAGATAGATAGATAGATAGATAGATAGATAGATAGATAGATAGATAGATGAATAGATAGATAGGTGAATGGATGGGTGAAACAATGGACAGATACAGCAGACAGCTATTGCACACACAATAAAAATGTAATTAATATATATAGTCAATTCCATTAATAATGATTCCCATTGCATATTCCCATCACGTGAAGTTAGTGAAGTAGTTCTGTTTTGTAGGCAGCTCTTCAATATATAAAGGTTAATCTTCTCACTGCTTTGCTATTCAACAGCTTTCAAACCAGACCGTAAGGAGTTCAAACAGCCGAGTGTAACATTGCAGTATAGCCATAGATCTCTTCGCCTGTAGCTTAATAAAGCGCAGCGGGGAAACTCGGCCTGAGTCATACGCAAGCACACATATGGCTTCCAGCCGCACACACACAACCACAAACTAACTGACCTTTTGAGCCTGAAACAGAATCACTTGATATAAGAGCAGGCCATCAGATATCACACAGCCAACATCTGTACTGGCTGAATGTGCAGATGTTCCTCTCGAGCTGGTGAACCGAGGCCTGACGCTGATGTAGTTTGCAGCTGAGTGTGTTTTTAGAGGACATCTCTCTTGTTAGTGTGCGTATATCACTTGTGAAGATGCTATCTTTAAATTGCTATTGTCTTCTGGATCGGGACCTCTGCCGGTGAGAATGGATGATGGAGGTTTTCACCCACATGGTTAGTCATCTATGCAGGGACGGGGAACCTCCGCAGAACTCACGAGCCTTTGTTTATCTGCTGACAGGTTTAGGCTGAGCAACAAAAGGAGTCGGTTACCTCTCTCCCTTCCTGAAATGCATGTGAAAGAGCATTGATATAGATCTTAATGGTCTTCTGGAATCACAGGAAGGCTTTTTTTTGTGTAGACAATTGTCTGTTAATCAGTGTCGTATTTACATTGGTTAACTACTGTATGTCATTACTCGATGAGGTTATCAGTAACTCAGAGTTAGTGATTTAAACAAACCTCTAACCTGAAGTATAATATTTTTGTGCATTAACTCATCCATGCCATATCTAGAGACCGGAATATAATACGCTGCACTTACATTACAAGGTTCAAGTGACCCAATTCCCATTTTTATGTGGCATGTTTCATGTGGTACAGTTTGGAAAAGACCCATAAACATGTATTAGGTAAAAGAACATTAATTCCGATATTCTCAAATTGGTCTCACATCTAATTCATATATCTGGTATGAATCGGATATGTGCATTTGCGTCTTCCGTATAAGTGGATAGATTGGATATTACCATGTCAATATGAGTCGTGCATCACTGAAAAAGCAAGGGTGGTGAATGATCATCTCAGGTGAATGCATTTCCAGGACTGTACGAAGTGTTGCCATATCTGTGGTTTTTGTGTTGCATTGGTCTACTTTTGCACTGTTGCCAAATTATTTCAATTGTTTAATTATTTAAATTAATAATTACAAATGATTTAATAAACTCATTTTTATTAAATAACTCCTTTATTAGGGAAAAAAACTTATTTAACAACAACCTTCTTGTAAAATAACTAAAGTAATAAATAATATTAAACAACTTTATTTATTTTCCTACTTGCTTTTTGATAATAAAATGTAAAAATCTAGATATTTTTGTTGATGTTGTTGGAAATAGTTTTTTCATATGCAATATTTTCTAGAAATCTCAAAACTTGACAACAACAAGCTACAATGCAATCTTCTTGAGCACCGACACTGTGCTGTTATGAAAGGAAACCTAGCATGCACCTAGACGGAGGATATGTTTTTCATTTTCACACTTGTTCAAAATACAGGTTATCTCTGCCAAGATGCTAATATTTCTTTTGTCACTGTCACACGGGTAGTATATTGTCATGAGCGCAGCTTTCGGTCTTTTTAGTTCAGAAAACAGACTACTGCTCGGTCAATTTCATTTTGCACCTCTGCTTATCTGTTTAATAAAAGACTGCACCATTTATTTTTGACAGCATAGTTTTTCCCCATTTTCTTATCACAAGGAGGGTTTGAAGAGCCATTTGCATTGATTTCTGGCAATAATTATGTCTCCCACTGCCAAGGCCAAGAAAGTAATCAGAAACGGATGCGCTGGTTCTTTACCATTGAAATTCAGACCCATTCAAAGGACTGACTGTTAGCAGTATTGCGAGCTTCATTGACTTGACTCATTGACTGACTTGGATATTATTGACCGATCAGTGTTCTGTAATAAACTGTTTTAAGCAGCTTAAGTATTGAAGAGGGCCAAACCCTCTGAGTGATTTGCCCTCCGGGGCTTTAGTAGGGCTAAAAACGACAGCCATTCCCAGAGATTTATTTATACACTGGGTAGCTGCCAGGCGCTGGCGCTCTGCAGTAAATTATTTTATAGGTGGGCGTTCAAATAAAGCCTCTGGTAATTCAGCCTCAGTCCATCACATCAATGGGAAGCATGTTGAAATGTGATTTAGTCCACTAATTAGAGATGCTAATTGTTTTCGTCCCTCAGGCTTTGCTGATGGGTGTCTTCATTGGCTCCAGGAGAAAGAGATCTCCTTCAAATTTTGGCTGGAGATTTTATGTGCTGTTTTGGATGGTGCACCTTTATGCAGAAGTGTCAGAACTGTTTTTTAAGCCAATTTTTTAATTGGCTTCGCAATACAATTGCAATTATGCTTTACTTTGATGATTAAGTTACAACATTTAAACAATTATTGTACAGAAACGCACTACAGTAAGACTGTTCAGCATGGACCCGTTGAATTCAGATCAGAGGTACAGTACAGAAGACAATTAAAATATTACAAAATATTTTACATAAATTATGTTCTTTTGAACTTGAAAACAAATATCAGTTGCCACGAAAGCATTAAGCAGAACAACTGTTTTCATCATTGATAATAATAAGTGTTTCTTAAGCAGATTTGTAGAGGAACATGTGACACAGAAAACTGAATGATGCTGAAAATTCAGCTTTATCATCACAGTAATTTATTACATTTAAAATATATTAAAATAGGAAAGAGTTCATTTAAATGACAATACCACTGTTTTTGCTGTATTATTGATCACAGGAACTTTTGAGCGGTAGTGAGTATATAGGCTATTCTTGAAAAATGGGGCTTGACATCCCGGCCTCGATATGGCTGACCTGTTGGCCTTTATTGCAGCAAACAATAGTGAATGAAATGGAACCAGCACTCAGAGTTCATGTTGGAATTGAACTCTTTATTGTTTAATAACACTGAGAAAGGCCAGTAAGGGTCCATTTCATGGTTTGGTGCCTTGAATGAGAGTGACATTGAACCCAAGTGATGACAAAGTCCTATTAATCTATAGTCTGTGTAAGGAATCTCACAGCATGTCCTAATATTTCCAAAGCCATTCTTTTCTGTCGACACTGACAATGCAATTCAAGTATAACGATCGTACAGAATTTAGCTTCTGAAGGGAATTTATCTTGCATGATAGATGTTTAGATATTCTTTTAGTTATTTTAGAGAGCACTAAAATATGTACTAAAGACAAACTTGTCATTTTATTCCTAAAGAGGTCATCATGTGTGCTTTCATATTCCTTTTTTGATTGATTATTATTCATATTCCTTACTTGCACATGATGTTTATGGAATGCCCATCAGGAATGGCGAAACTGGATTCTGTAAGAGGCAGATCAGAGGAAAACCAAGGTTGTTTGATGAAAGCTTCATTCACGATTCTCACCGTTGAATGGAAAACAAAGCTTACGTGAACACATACTGCAAGGTAGACCTTGAAAGCTTGAAACCAAAGGATAAACCTCTCCAGACCATTTAACTTAGTCATATATGTCTTACCTAACTTCAAGTAAAGGCCATTCCTGAAATAGCTTGTGTTCAGCCTTGAATAAATTATTCAATTCATTTTTCTTAATACATAAAGATATCAGCGCTGCAAATTTTATTGAGGGCTGAATTAATAATTCAGAAATGTGGGAGTCATGTGGAGAATCATGCCAACTGGACTAGGAATTAAAAGAGACAAAAAGAGGGACGGACAGAAGGAAGAAAGAATATGCTCTGATGACATTTCAAAAGTTTTACTGGCAAATGGACATCATTTTTCTTCTCTGTTTGTTATAGAATGACTTTGGTAATGCATATGTAAAAAGCGTGTATATTTCATTTATTTTAATTCTGTATTTTAGCATCTTTAGCTTTGGCAGGTAAGTATGAGGCCAGTATAAAGCTGAACTCAATTCTACCCATTGAGATCTCAGAAGCTTTATTGTAATTAAAGCATTTAAGTCTTGAAAGGAAATCAATGGCATACTCTATATAATTACCTAGTTAATCGCTAATGAGTCTCCATGGCTCATTCATTTTCTTTTCCCATATAACAATTATCCCTGATGACATAAGATACATGCCGCTTGTTTCTGTCTATGCTAACTGCTCAAAATTCAAGCAAATGGAGAGCAAGCTAACTGTAAATGAGTCTCTGCATAGCCCAAATGATTTATCATGCGGTTTACTACATCTACGATCTGTATTCCATCTTAAGCACTTTAGATTCAATGCACGGGTAAAAAACAGATCTCACACACTTTTCTCACCATCATGGTGTCAGAGCTGAGGAGTAATCTGACTCGAGGACTAGAATTGAGAACCGCTGATTTACACACAGCGTGTCTTTTCCAGGTCGTGCTTATCAGGTTTTAATAATAGCCAGATGTCAGCTTTTGAAGTAGTTGGAGCATTTTTAACTATATGCGTCTCGCCTTCCTCCGCCATTCTATGCTCTCGCGACAAATGATGTCTGAAAAGCTTCAGTAAATTATAATCGGTTATGGTCTATTACTGAACCGATACCGAATCGTCCTCGACTGCATCGCGATGCACTGTAGAAACGGCCGGAGAAACTACCCTCGGGGAAAAGCCCTTGGTCTTGAGCCACCACTGTAGGGGTCTCATGTACAGCAGGCCAAAATGTATCACGTCGGACGTAGCTGCCATCAGACCCAGCAATCTTTGAAACTGCTTGACAGTGAATGACAGGCCTTCTCTGACTCTCCTGACTGCAGTGAGAATCGATTCGATCCGAGCAGGAGACAAACGTGCCTGCATTGTGGTCAAATCCCACACCATGCCCAGATAAGTGGTCCTCTGTAATGGAGAAAGCACACTTTTCCTGGCATTTATTCTTAACCCCAACTCTTTCATATGAGCGAGAATGATATCTCGATGTCGAACCCCCATCTGCTCTGAATAAGCTAAAATCAACCAATTGTTGATGTAATTGAGTATGCGGATGCTCTGGAGACGCAGAGGAGCCGGAGCAGCATCCACACACTTCGTGAAAGTTCGGGGTCAGAGTGCTAGGCCGAAGGGAAGAACCCGATATTGGTAAGCTTCGCCCCTGAAAGCAAAAATCAGGAACTTCCTGTGACTGGGAAGGATGGAGACATGGAAATAAGTGTATTTTAGATCTATCGTGACAAACCAGTCCTTGGACCTGATCTGAGACATGACCTGTTTGACAGTGAGCATTTTGAACTTCAGACGCATGACTGAGTGGTTCAATATTTTGGGTGTAGGTCTTCCTTTTCTCAGTTATTCTCTTTTGTCTGCAAAAGAGCGCGTTGAAAAAGGCGTTTTTAGAAGATCGGCAACAAGACCTGGTGTAGGCACCGATGACTGCGGCTGTCACTTTCTTTCATTGAATTTCACTTTCGTTCTTTGGAAATCCCTGACTAAAGGGGCACTGAACGTCAACATTTTATTTGCTCATGATTCTGTCACTAATGCTCGTAACAAATCAGATGTGATGTCTTTAAACAAAAGGGTAGCACTATCTGTAGTGCTGGCCATAGACTTTTTTATTTAGGATATTCCAGTTCAACCTCAACTAAACTAATCATAGGCAATTTTGTGGAAATTACACACATGAAAATGATACCAAAATAATCAATACAAATATTTTTCAGACAATTCAATTTTTTATAGGGCCAGCAGAGAAGGCCCTGCTGCCCCTGACGGCCCACCACTGCATATTGGTCAAGGGTATTTTTTTTATTCTATATGAACATTAAGTTGCTGAAGAATATGCTCTCAAAACCACAAGCAAGACAAAAATGTGTCAAGTTTTAAGTCTGCTTGTGTTGGTTATGTACATAATGTGTTGTTGTCAGTTTAAATGTGAACAGTTATGCGAGATCCATAACCAATTTCATTGGAAATCGATCTGCAAACCACTGTTTTATATCCTTGTTTAGAGGAGTAAAATCTGGAAATGTGATATCAGTGTCACATTTAAAGTCCATTTAACAGGGAATACTGAGTTAATAACTATCATTAGTTTAGGTAAGCAGCAATACATCTGGGAAAGTTGGTGTGTAACAGCAGTGTGTGCAAACATGGTTTATAGATCCATGAACACCTGTATTTTCTCATAGATTTTTGCGTGGGTCTGTGTTTAAAGTATAATCGCTGCACTTTTAGATACGGAAACCCTGACTGTGTTAATCACAGCGGCTCAGAGCTGACATCAAACATTTTCATCAGTTCACCTGCCGAGCCCCTGCAGATCGAAGCCCATTGTGAGGGCCTGAGGACACACACACACACACACACACACACACACACACACACACACACACACACACACACACACACACACACACACACACACACACACACACACACACACATCCCAAGGGCACTTTCACCAGCACACTTGCTCAAAACTCCCACACTTGCAGTGCCGTGTATATACTACTGAGCACACTAAGGTGCCTTACAGTAGACCGCAAGTTCCTTTCAATACAGTCATTCCAGGAAAGAAGCAATATTTATGTCAACAACATTTGAAGAGTTAATTTTCAAAAACAGAACTAATTTTTAACAATTCTCAGAAATCATATTTTTCATTGTGCATTCCAATTAATCTCAATAAAATGTCAGTTGGGTTATGTTGACTAGGTTAAAAAATAACTAAAATAACAACAACAAAAAAACTGCTAACTAACACAATAAAAATATGATAACATAATAAAAACATGTAAAAATACCCCCCCCAAAAAACTGAGTTATGTTTTTGCCAATAAACTCTTAATTTGATGAACTAAACAATTTTTTTACACACACATTTATACTGGATATATACAGTATATATATACAGTATCTGCATGTGTGTGTGTGTATATATATATATACAGTGCCTTGCGAAAGTATTCATACCCCTTCATTTCTTTCACATTTTTTTATGTTGCTGCCTTATGTTCAATCTACAGTTTTATACACCATGCTGAAAAAGCAAAAGCAGAGTTTTCACAACTTCGTAAATGTATTAAAAATAAACAAACTGGAATAAGTACATTGCATAAGTATTCATACCCTTAACTCAGCACTTAGCTTTTTAGGTATGATTCGACAAGCTTTGCTCATCAGCATTTGGCAATTATCTGCTATTCTTCTCCTCACCTCTTCACCTCTCAAGCTCTGTCAGGTTGGATGGGGGCAGATGCACATTTTCAGGTTTCTCCAGAAATATTTGACTGGGTTTAATCCCAAGCTGTGGCTGGGCCACTCAAACACATTCACAGAGTTGTCTATAAGCCACTCTTGCTGTGTTCTTAGGGTCATTGTCCTGTTGGAAGGTGAACCTTCTGTCCAGTCTGAGGTTCTGAATGCTCTGGACTGGGTTTTCATTAAGGCTATCTCAATAGTTTGGTGCACTGAGCTATTCTTCTACTCTGACGAGCCCCTCAGTGCCTGCCGCTGAAAAATAGCCCCACAGTATGAGACTGCTACCAGTACACTTTACTTTTGGGATGGTACTCTGCAGGTGATGAGCAGTGCCTGGTTTCCTTCAAACATGATGCTTAGAACTAGGGTTCAAGAAACCAGAGAATCTTGTTTATCAGAGTCTGAGGGTCATTTAGGTGCTTTTTCCAAGTGTGTTTTCATGTGTCCTAACTGAAGAGAGGATTGAGTTTGGCCACACTGCCATAAAGCCCAGATCGGTGGAGTGATGCAGTGATCTTTGTCCTTCTGTAGGTTTCTCCCATATATGATCATCGAGCTTAACTAGAGTGACCATCAGCTTCTTGGTCACCGATCTAACCAAAGTCCTTATCCATCAGTTGCTCAGTTTGGTCAGCTCTAGGAAGAGTCCTGGTTGTTTCAAACTTATTTCATTAAGGGTAACAGAGACTACATGATTATGTGAAGCTTCAATTAAGCAGAATTTTTTCTAAACCCTTCACCAGGTGTGTGGCTTGACGCAAACCTGTTTCTGAGCTCTACGTGCAGTTCTTTTGACCTCAGGGCTTGGTTTTTGCTCTGATATGCATTATCAGCTGTTGGGCATTTCATTAAGTGTGTGTGCCTTTCCAAATCATACCTATTCAATTGAATTTGCCACAGGATAACTTCACTTGAAATGTAGTAACATATATTCAAGCAATATGAATGCTCCAGAGCTAAATTCCAACTGTCCCAGATAAGCGTATGAATACTTATGCAATGCTATATTTAATTAAAGATGCTAAAATCCTGCTTTACAATTGTGGTATATGGTGTGTAGATTGATGTGGGGAAAAAAGTAATTTAAAGCAGTTTAACATAAGGCAGCAACAAAACAAATGTGAAAAACAATGAAGGGGTATGAATACCTTCGCAAGGCCCTGTATATATAATTAATTTATTCATTATTAATAATATTTCTTAATATATATTATTTTTGATAGGTATGCATTTATAAATATTTAGGGGACATGTATATCCAATCTAAATAGCTAGTCAAAGAGGTTTTATTTATAAAATGTATAATTTAAAATTAATTAAAAAATCTAAAAAAATGTCCTATAATAAACTGTAAATATGGTTGCATAATAATGATCAACCATATTTTTTTCTATGATGTGAAAGTTATATAATTTATCTGATGTGATTTTGATTCCCCATTGTTGTACTACTTATTTACCTATTTACATCATTAAATAATCAAACAAATAAACAAACACATTTTTTCTCTCAATGTGTTATCAGTGTTGATGAGCTCACTGAGCAAAATTTCGAATAACTAGGTTGAGTAAATTAGTAAATAAATAAATAAATGCAATTCTGTTTTATTGCAATTCTGTTCTTAACTCTCGCAATTCTTATCTCACAATTCAGATTTTTTTTGCGACCCTTATTCTTATTTTCTTATAGACGTTATATATTGTAATTCACAAATTTTTCCTCAGAATTTTGAGGAAAAAATAATTTTGAGAGAAAATGTGGCAATTACCATTTTTTTTTTTTTGTGGTGGAAACAAGCTTTCATAGTAGCTTGAGAATCAGTGTTTGCTGAAAGTAATTACATCAAAGATACAGTCAGGGTTTAAAATGTAATAATAATTAAATAAATAAATAAAAAAAGAAAAACAAATCTGATGAAATTCTGTTGAATAAATGTTTTTAAGAAAACATCTAAAGTTTCTCAAGCCATGTATTACTTGTGTGTGCTTGACGTTTTTCTGTTCCTGTATTTTTTTATACAAAAAGCATGATTCTTGTTGATTCTTGAATGGTAATGATAGCTTTGATAACAAGCTTAGTGCAATTTAATAAGACATTTTATTTTCCCCAAGGGAGTATTTTAGTCTAAAGTTTCTTTATTTTGTTATGGTGTTTTAAGAGTGCATTAATTTAATAGAGGGACGAGCATATAGCGTTCCCTACTGCTTCCTTTATGACTATTGGAAAAAAAACAAGACCGTATTGAGTGCTCTTCTACCATTTTCCATCTGAATGGCATCACCCCATAATACAGATATCCAGCAGTGAACTCTTAAAACACCCAGCTTGCACTTCGTTCTCAACTGAACATGTCCATTATCCTAATAACGGCCCTTAGCTAGCACATGGAGAACTCAGCTCACATTTCCTTTATTCGTCTTCCCCACAGTACTGGCTTATCACAGTTCTCACAATTACGACTAATTCAGCGATAAGGCTCGCCACTGAGATCCACAGTAATTATGCTTGGAGGGCATTTCTCCTACTCTTCTTAGTAGCTAATCGCGCTAGTCCACACTCCGCTGGGAGGAGGGAAGAGGCTCTCGGATACCGGCTGATGCCCCTAAGAGAGCGGTTTGGAGGACAGAAACGTGTCCGCGCTGGTGGAGCTGAACTGGATCCCTGGCCCTGCTGAAAAACTATAGAACCCTGCCCAAAACACAATAGAAAATGTAATGGATTTAATGGTTTTAATGGGAAATGTATTGGTTTTAATGCAAACTATAATGGTGTCTACTGGTATGTGATGGATTCTATTGGTGGGATGTTAAATCCTATTGGAAAAATGCCCAAAACACACTACAAAAAGGAATTTTGTAAAGGTTTTACTAGAAAAAGCTAATGGTTCAAAAAGGTATTTTAATGGAAATCATTGGAATTTCTGTGATGGTTTCTATTGGTTTTCTATTGTTGTTGTTTTTTAGCAGGGCGATGAGGTCTCAAGGGTGTTCATAGGGTTAGCAAGGTTAAACTGAGGCGTTATCTTGGCCAAAATGCCGTCGATTTTGCACCACACAGCACTAATACACCTAGCATTATTCTGCTCAGACAGTCTTTAATGCGTTTCTCCGGAGGGGCGTTTGAACCGTTTTCATCTTCGTACAGGTTGTTATTTTGTGCGCGGCCATTGTGTAGCAGTGCTAACAAAGTATCGCAGCCAAGATCAAAGTCTAGATCTGTGTTGTTCCGTATGGTTTCGCCACAGTGTCTCTGTTTATTCATTATGAGCTGACATTTTCTCTGTTTTGGAAAAAACTTAATCTCTCAAAGTACACAAGCTCATCTCCATCTGCTCAGCGCCATTATGTATGCACCGTCACTATTGTGTTTTAAGATGCAAATGCGTTTGGCTTCTCGGTGAGATGACACTCTCTGGTTTCGCTCTCATATCCTCGCTCTTAATGCACACGGCCGCGGCTCAATCGGGGCCTAATCTACTTTAGTCACTTTTTTTGTGATGGCAGGCCTTAAGGCCTAAGTATACCTTTTTTTATGCATACCTTAGCGTATGCGCACAGTCGTACGTGCAGCCCTGCAAAGTATACTTCATTTGACCCTTACGCATTCACAGACATTCGACGCATGTGCTTTGAGCCAAATTGCAATACCTCTCCTGGCCTAGCGAGGCCCGTAGGGAGCAGATATTAAGATTAAAATGTGTCAAAGGACATGAAAGAAAAACTCATAGAAGTCAGGTAAGCACAGCGGAAAGGCTAGCCGTGACCAGGTATTGCTGCAAGCTACCGTTTGGGAAGCCGGACCGTGTCTAAGCTTATTCCGGAGGTGTGTGAAGCCATATGTTTATGCAGTTTTTCTTCGGCTACTTTGTGAATCGATACCCCCACGGCAGCGTTTCAACCTTGCGGATAAACTAATTACTGCAAGAGGGTTTAATGCGCATGTGCGACCCGCTCATACAAAGTACGCACGGTTACATTAATCCGGGGTGTGCGTACAGTACGCACGCATACTATTCTGATGACGAAATTCGCGTCACGCACACTGAACGCTGTCTCTCGCGTACGCGTACAAAGTGAAGTATACTTTGGCCTTTAGGCTAACCTGCTAGCACACGTGCATCAAGTCGCAATTTCGATGTGCGTTTTCATAGATTGTACTTAATTTTTGAATCTCAGTGTGAATCTAAAATTAGCTACTAAAAGGTTCCATTATGAATATTAGAATGAAAATATGCAGATAATTAGTGCAAAAGGAACGATTTTGAAAATATGTTAGCATATTGAATTTTAGTATTTATTTGATTTATCAGTTTGATTTATTGCACACAGTTTTATTTTAGTATTATTTCTATATTATTTTTTGTAATTCCTAACTTATTTATTTCAGTTAGTTGACAAGTTTAAGATATTTATTTAAGTTATTTAAAATTGTATTAAATTACCAAAAAATATTTGTAATAGTTCCTTTTAATAAAAAGTAACAACACTGGTGGACAGTTAATTGGTTATTCCAAATAAATGTTTTTTTTTCATAGTCTAATTGTATGTAAATAAATAAATAATAACAACAATAATAATATTATTTGTATTATTATATACAATAATAATTGTTATTGTTGTTATTTTTTATATTTCTATATATGTAGCTTTATCTATTTTTATTTCAATGTTTAGTTTTAGTAATTTTATTACAACTCAAACTTTCAACATTTCCAATTGCCAAGTTTAAGATAAAAAAAGTTAAGCTAATGGAGTTATTTCAAGTTAATTGGTTATTGTAATGTTTTTATAGTTGAATTTAATAAAATAAATTAACTGTAGATAGTGTTTTTATGTGTTTTGCCATTTTTTTCTATATAGCTTTTTTTCAGTTTTAGTAATTTTTGTATGTCAACTTAGTCGCCACGTCAACAACAAGTGTTTTACGGTATTTTCGCTTTATTTTAATTGCTACTTTTAATTAATTTATTTTAACTACTTTTAGTTAAAAATAACACAATTCATTGGTTATTCCAAATAAATGTAAAACAATTTTATTTTTTCAACAACTTTTCTCTAACCATCTGGCTGGAATAGTATGCCAATGTGTAAATGATAAAATCAGTTTCCACTGTGCCTTTCTATTGTATCTTGATCTGAAATACAATACAGAACTGGGTCGCAGATGATCTTTCATGTTGACTTTAGCATGAAAGTATTTTTTTCCACTTTGGGAAGCTACAATGCCATACATTACATGCCAGAAAATGTGCATAATCTCCGATCATTGGCTAAAGGCACTTTCTGTGAATGCGGGCCGGCTCTTGGCTTGAGTGCAGTCAGTTTGGCTCATGAACACCACATCTATTTCTGTAGGTGCGTCTTGGCAGCTGTGCATCAGTCCCATTTGCATCCATAATTCCCTGGCAGTATGTCGCATCACTCTTCGCTGTGGTTGTCCCCTTTATGCTTT
Organism: Gymnocypris eckloni scoliostomus; assembly: GCA_027564155.1. Classification (NCBI taxonomy): domain Eukaryota; kingdom Metazoa; phylum Chordata; class Actinopteri; order Cypriniformes; family Cyprinidae; genus Gymnocypris; species Gymnocypris eckloni. Next base: position 12,734,263 of record CM050416.1, on the reverse strand, counting down.
CGAGCCAGATCCCAGATGTAGCAATTCCTAAGCAGTAATTTGTTTGGGAAAGGGAGTTAATTAGTCTTGGTCTGCAAGTCATGTTGCCCTTGTGTAAATTGTTTATCTGTGTGCGTCTGTGTTTGTGAGATGTTGTAAACAACCACCGGGGAAAAAAAAGTAAGTCAAGTCTTGCATTATCCAAGAAACTCCCTAACCAAATGATTGGATTCTTGAGAGCTGCTCCAAGTTTGGCCCTTGGGATGTTTTTAATGATCATATGTTTAGATTTCAGTTGGAAATTGAAACAGAGGTAAACACAGCCCTTGGCTAAGTATTAAGCTAAATACACCTGTGCTAGCAGCTATGTAGGGATTTAGTTGCGAATAAATGGAAACGTCTTTAATTATGTTCCAAAGAGATCGGCTTATAAAACTTTTCATACTATATGTAAGAAAACAAGCATGCGAATAAGGGAGTTTTCATCAGGTATATTTCAAATAAAAGACAAGACAAGTTTCATCATGTATTCAGAAGGCATGTTTGGCATTTATTTATTTGTTTGTTTGTTTGTTCGTTCGTTTGTTCATTTGGTAGGTTGGTTTCATTAGGTATTCCGAAAGCATGTTTGGCATTTATTTATTTATTTATTTGTTTGTTCATTCGTTCGTTCGTTCTATTGATAGATAGATAGATAGATAGATAGATAGATAGATAGATAGATAGATAGATAGATAGATAGATAGATAGATAGATAGATAGATAGATAGATAGATAGATAGATAGATAGATAGATAGATAGAGTTACAAGTGAGGTTCTCATATTGCCTCTCTTGCACCACCAGAGGGAACCTTCACCTGAGTATTGACTATTTCCATTCGGACTTCAATTCCCATCAGCCTTCATGCCTAGGACTGATTGCACCACACCTGCATGCAATCACTCATACACGTATTTAAGCACTACTCACTCACACTCTCACTACGAAGTCTTGATTTGCTACCGTGGTCATTTCTGAGCATTACCTTCTCTGTGTATTAGCCTGGACGGAATGCTCGTGTTTGATCTCTTGTGTGTTACCTGGACTGTGATTGTTATCTGTCTGCCCCCACCCCACGACTGTTCTCTGGTTAGTGTATGTTTATCTGCCAGCCCTGATCTCTCACCTGTTATCTGGACTGTGAATTATCAGCCTCTTCTACACTGTTGCTTCTGTACTATATTTATCATTGTGAAAATAAATCTGCAGATGGATCGCCACTCCTCTGACTCTGCATTACAGATAGATAGATCGATCGATAGATAGAAAAATTAAGATTAATAGTACAAATAAAAACATAGTGATGGTATCTGTGGTATAGTTGTGTTTTCTTAAGCAGAAATTAGACTGCTTATGTGACTAGCAGTTTTATTTCAGTCAAAACAAAGTTCATCCACTTTCCCATCATTTAAGTTGTCTAGGTAAATAACCAGCTATCAGAGCGGCCAGATTACTGCCCTTGGTCACAATATGTATGCTGTGACTGACCGCGGGAGAACTATTCATCTCAAACACATCTGGCTTCTCCACTGGAGAGGTGTTTAAAACTGACCTCCGTTTCCCCAGAGTCCGATCTGAATTAATTACAGACTGAAACACTGTAACCTCATCTCTCTCTCACTGGATGAATCAACTAATTATGAAGTCATCTAAACTGCATGGAAATGGAGGAGTTCATACTTGGTGACAATGTTAATGGAAGAGGTTGCTTTAAATTAAAAGCTTATTTGCTGACATTAGAGACAGTGGTTCTCCTTCCCGCTCTGAACTGCTCAAGACATTGATGGAATGTGGCAAACCGAAGGCGAAAAATACAGACAACTGTTGGATTAAGACGACTCCGGTAAATACAGGTCAAAGCAAAACCTTTTTACAATAATACAAAACCCAGAAAGCTAAAGAAATAAAATCTGGAACTCTAACTTCCAAACCTAAACATCAATGTTCTCTTCATCAGTGTTAAATAACATAAAGCTCCTCATCTTCACATATCTGTTTGAAATACCTGCAGGGATATTACATGTAAATGTCAACAGGACATCAAGTGAGCTTTCCTCAGCCCCGAGGGGGAAAGATGCATTAGGCTCCATAATTGGCAGCTTTTTCCTCTTGTGATGTGGATTTAGGCTGGTGCTGTTGAATGGAGGTGTATTAAATAGCACACATTCTCCTCTACATCATTGTCTTGACATTTAGACTGGGATACCAGGATGCGATGGCTGTGGAAATGAGCTCTCAACTACAGCCAGACACTAAGGGCCCTATCACACACCCGGCGCAATGTGCAGCGCAAGTGTTTTTGCTAGTTTCAGCCCGACGCATTTTCCTGTCCTGCGCCGCATTGTTTAAATAGCAAATGCATTTGCATCCATTTGTGCGCCCATGGGCGTGCTGGTATAAAAAAGAGGTGTGTTCAGGCACATTGTTGGCACGTTGCTATTTTGGGGAACAGAAAATGGACTGCGCCATAGACCAACTCAAACCTAGTCTAAAGTCAATGGCGCAATGTTTTTTTTTTGTTATCTAAAGTAGTAGAAAATAGTATTAGTAGAAATGGGCCTCTGGGTGGGTCCACAACATGCGTTCACTTTGCTTATTACACACAGTTACGCGCAGCAGCACACAAACATGCCAACTATTAAAAATTAAAGGATTAGAATGTAAAATAATATTATGTAGGCTACATAAATATAAAAATGTCATTGCGTGTATCAGAATTAGCACATTTGCTCGTGCATGAGCAGATTTGTTTGCTCTGACTTCCGCTGTTTAAATTGCAAATCCGCCATGGTGCGAGCGACTCGCTCTTAAAGGGAATGGGAGATGAGACTCTGATTGGTCTATTGCACGTTGTGCCCAAAAAACACCCATTACTCATTAAGAGAATAGGGACAACCCGTTTAGACCATGCGCCTGTGCTTGCCGACCGTTTTCTTGTCATTAAACTAGCAAAAGTGGATTCAGACACGCCCTGAGTGCACTTACGCCTTGCACTTTAGACCATGCGCTTAGATCGTTAAAATAGGGCCCAATGGCTCTGCTGCCTACATAGACAGCGAGGCATCACAGGCACACTCCTGACCATTCAAAATAGCAAGGTCATTTGTTTTGGCCAAATTGCAAGAATCAAACATATCCTTGGTGCTTAAGACAATTTAAGCATGCATTGCGACAAGTTCTGTAAAAAAAATATTTGGAATATGTTTTCAATAGGAGTTCAGTCAGAAGTTCAACCCATGATGCATCTGAATGCTGCAGTAACTAGAGATTACCGCCATATAGAGTTTCTAATTGCAATTATATAGTCTTATATTTTCATAAATAACTATGAAGTAAGGCATTTTCAATCTTTAATCCTCTTTCTGCCTGTTTCACTACAAACTCTAGTCATTCATTTAGCAAGAAGAGCTCAGGGTTTTGCTTGTCAGCTTTGAAAATTATCCCCTGCTGGTAAAAGCTATAACTATATATGAATACAACACCAAATATTTCATTAGAGTATAGTAAATGCTTTACCAGTGTCTTTATTTAATTTTTTTTTTTTTTTTTACTTTAATTTACTTTCACAGCTCATTCAACCCGAGAGGAGCACAGAGGTTGAAGATTTGGGAAATTTACTTTGTACCTCAAAAATTTAATTTAATTTTAGGGAAAGGTTAGGGACTAGAAGTTATTGTGGTGTCATCAGCTAATTCGTGTTGTCATGGCATCATTCTTTCTGAGGCTGTGGAGAAATTAGTGTCATGACATTTATAGCCGGTGATGTTTCTTGAGGTTTGTTTGAAGAAACCCGATTAATCTTGGAGATCATAAAGGCAGCGTCGTGGTTTGTTTATTCCGTGAAAAATTGTGAAATGTTTTAAACCTCTGGTTATTCCTGAGTTCAAAAGTTCAAATTACCCTTCAATGAGTAGTTAAAATGATATATTTTGTTTAATAATTCGGTTTTATAAATTAGGTGAACAAAGTTAGTAATCTCATAAGGCTTTCTTCTCAAATAATTAAAGTTTTACAGCTTTAGCTGCCAATGGATCTGTAACATCACAACATAAACAATTAAAAACCATCTGCTGCAAATCTCAAGAAACCTTCAGAAAGAAGCGTTTAGTGATTAAGCACTGGAAGGTATTTTATGTTATGCAGTGCCAGTGTTACTGAGTTGAATATGATTGGAGTGGGTGTTTATAAATGTATTTCCTCCTGTGTGTTTGTGTCTGTGGGGAGGCCAGTCAGATAATGAAAAAAAAGAACGGTGCTCTTTTTGTAACCCACAGGCACAAGTGTATCAGGGCCACCTCGTCTTAAGCCCAACTGCTGATGTCTTAAAAGCTAATGCTCTGGAGACTCAGTCTTCCTTTAGTCAGCAATCTATAATAATATGACTTCATTTAACAGCACTAGAGAAATGTCTCTGTGGATTCAACTATGCTATTCATATGTAAATCTAACTTGTGTCAGACCAGGTAAAAAAAACAAGGTCTTGTGTTGTTTGATGCAGTATAACACACTGAATGTATGGTTTTTACTTGTAGTGACCAAAGAATATTTAATAAAAAAGAAAATAATTTAACCATACAATATTTCTACAAATTAGCATTTTTTTATCAACACATAAATAATCGAGGACCAAACCTGCAAATATTATTTTAATACACAATTTAGCTTTATAATTAATCAATGTAATTTAACATGTTAAATTGGCAACATTTATATCATATCTTGTGTTCACGTGTTCCCAGTGTTTCCATGTCCATTTTAGTTTTTTCTGTTCATAGAGTTTTTTATTCCCAAGCCTTGTGTCATTAATTGTCTAGTTTTCCCCAGTGTTTATTAGCTTCCTGCTTCCCTGTCTCTGTGTCCTGTCTCAATCGTCATTTGGTGTTTGTCCTTCCGTGTCTCCAGCGTTCCCTGAGTTTGTCTAATAAATCTATGTTTGAAGAAGTTCCTCGCTTCCTCATTTCCCTGGCTCCTACGAACTGTGACCATATCATACATCTGAATACTGTAAATGAGGGGTGGCACGGACGGTACTTGTATTCATACCGAACCGTCACAGTACAGACCTCTCGGTTCGGTGTACACTCACAATGAAAACAAAACAGATTTTATGTATAATATAACAATGTAATAATAGTATTAGTATTAACTAATTAGTATTTAGTATTTTCATATCTAGGTGAATTTTTATTTTTTGCACTACTGTCTGTTAAAAAAAAAAGAAAATAACCCGAGCATAGTAGATTTCTTTTTTCCCCTGTTGTACCGAAATCGTATCGAACCGTGACCCCCGAACCGAGGTACGTACCGAACCGTGACATCGGTGTACCTTGCCACCCCTACTGTTAATGTAAATACTTCATATTTTACATGTTATATCCTTAATAAATTACAGCTTTATAATCAGGACTTTTTTATTTTCTCCTTGTTTTCCATCTCCCATTATTCAGTCTTTATTTTGATGACTTATTTTGAAATATTTTATTGTTTTATGAAATATTTTTTACTTTTATTGAAATATATTACTTTGATTGTGTGGGAACTATACCCGATAAGCTTTGCAGACGAATTCTATATTTATTAGTATTTATTATATTTATTCATCATATTTATTATTCACATTTTATGATTTCATGTTTCGTATGAAAACTACTTTAATAATAATTATAATAATACTACAATAATTCTTATTTATTTTTATTTAAAAAAATAATATCTGGATTTATTTTGATCTTTGATTTTTAGCTTAAATGATAGAAGAAATATTTGCCTAAAAGTCTACAGATCTTAGTGCATCTTGTTTCGGTAAGTGTGAATGTTTTTTTGATGAAGAGGCCAGCTGCACTGAGATTGTGTTTGTATTTCCATGCCATTACTCCCCATTGATTTAGTGACTAATTAACACTATTTTAGCAAACTCGTTCGTTCGCAGCTCTACCCGTGCACGCCTGTGCTGTTATTTCCCTACTGCTTCTGGCATCATGTCGTCAGAGCGTGCCCTCACAGATTTTACTTGCACCCGCTTCAATATGCCAGTCTACTGTAGGAAGGCCTCTGTCCTCACACATAACAGATGCATGTATCATTAACTGCTGCTGCAGAAACTCTGAGATAAACACAGAGGTCTCAGCTCCACAGTATTCCGTCATAAAGCATGTCCTCTAAGCGCTTTATGGATTTCACACTATAGAGTTTACTCACAGTTTGAGCTCATCCGTCTCATTTCACCAGGCTTGTGTGCTGCTGAGGGGAAGAAAAGGGTTTATTCTGCATCATTTGTACTGCATGGCAGCCCCGTAAGCAGCGTAAGCTCTTCTTCTTTTGTGTGTGCGTGTATGCGTAGGCGAATGATGATTAAAATGAAGTGGATTTGTAAAGTGGGCAGGGCTTTGTGAGCTGTTGTCTCTAATTGGTCAGGTAAAAATGGACATATAAAGTTGAGTATGAGATATTCATGTTGATATTTCCAACTTGCAAGTATTAATGTTTTGTATTGCTCAACATTTTAAAGATAAAGTATAAAGAAACAAAATGGCAATGACACCATAATTAGTTTTGACTGTTAACAAAGTAGTATTCTTGCAACCAAATGGTGAATGATAAATTGTAATATGCAAAACTAGCATTTGCAGATGTATGATTTAGGTTGTATTAAGTATCTCTGTCATACAGGGAAGGAATTTTGACTCCTTGATGCATTTGCTTAACAGATAATTGAACGTTTATGTTTGTCAGAAGCTGTGTGAATGGAAGGCTATTTCTGACTGAAGATAATTCAGAGACTTACTACTACTAAGACTTGGTACTAAATACATACCAGAATTGTGACCTTGTTTATAATAATTGTCACTTCATTTCTCATCATTTTAACTTTAAATCTTAAATGACACTTTGTATTTTACAGTGTCACTTTATATGACGCATTTGAGAGTAAATTTCTTATAAGCTTTTTCTCACAAATACCTGTTTTTGATTTTATTACATTTTATTTGTAAATGTTATTTTATATACAAATATTATTATAATGAAATAAATAATATATAACATATATAAAAATACTTATTTTATTTCAGCACAATTTTATTTAGTTAACTTGATGTACTAAAATAAAATAAATAATTACAAACTATATATATAAGCATAATACTAATAAAATATGAACAACTCATTTGAAATATTAATAAAAACTATAACAGTATCTCAATGATAATACTGCTTTGTGTAACAGTTTTCAATCTTGTTGTTTTTTAAGTGTATTTTACCTCCTAAAAATATTCCCATAATTTATGAATAAAGCAATTCATTTTAGAGATTGGTGGAATTTATTTTCATCTCTCAAACTTTAATTTAAACAATTATATTTTTTTCTGTTTGTACAAATATATCAAATTCAATATTTATTTATGGAAATTTGAATGCTGCTCAATGAAGTGAACAGAAATGGCAACACAGAACAGAAGTTAACTCTTAGCTCTCCTCTGTAGGAGCGTATCATGAGAGACAGAGACTAATAATGTGCAATGGTCAAGAAGCTATCATTTGACTGACAGGAACATTTTAAAACACCCTTATGGAGCAGAGCTAAATCTCAGAGCAGCCATGCGTCTCTTGACCAGAAGAGATGGCAATGATTGACAGCTTAGTGTGACACAGTAAGAGCTCAAGCACGTGTCACTTCCTTCATTAGCGGGCTCCTCTGAGAGAAACCACCAGCACACACACTCCCTAATTAGCACAAAGCTATTGCTACCCTGACAGACAGAATGATGTGTGGTCATTCTTGAGGTCCCTCTTTAAAACCCTAATTTTCTCAGTTACTTTGAATCATTTAACTTCTCAAGCATTTAACACCTTATAGATCCCAGAAGACTAAGGTTCTGCTCCAAACTGAGATTCTGAGCTGCGGAACGGTTTACAACCTGTGTGGGGGACTACTTTCTAATATAGCACAACTGAAATTAAACTTCACAACTGATGCAGAATGGCCTTCATGAGAAACAACAATGTTAACTGGATCAACTTGAAGTGTGTGATTATTTTTTTTTTTTGCTAAACAAGCTATTTTTGTCAGAGTTTATTACATTTACATTTATACATTTAGCAGACACTTTTATCCAAAGCGACTTACAGTGCATTCAGGTTATACATTTATTGTCAGTATGTGTGTTCCCTGGGAATTGAACCCACAACCTTTGCGCTGCTAACGCAATGCTCTAACCACTGAGCCACAGGAACAACATTGAAGATTTGAACTTGGCTTAACAGCTTCACACTGATACAATAATGAAAAGGTTCATATACAATAAATGTACCATTTTCTTTAAGACCAATGGATATAATTAACTGTCTGACCTTGTAGAAATAGATTCTAGTCTGTAGACTTTCTGTAGCTGAAGCTTGATCGCACTACCAACACCAAGGTCGCAAGTTCACTTTCCAGGGACCACACATGGTAAATTAAAACGCAACCTGCAACCTGTAAAAAATACCTGCCAATGAACACATCTATTGGTGATAGCTTATGTTTTTTAAATGAAGTAGCATCCCTAATACATGCCATAATGACAGCATTGTTGATGGGCAATTTAGCTGTGTGCTATTTTCTAACTCACATGTGATTAATTGGGTTGCATCAGTGATTCAGTCACACATTGGGCAGGTATTTCCTAGACTCTGCCCACATTCATAGTGAGAAGACAGCATGGTGCTGGGTAACAGGGTCTGGCAGGGCTGGATACAATTTGGGCATGTAGTGCGCCCACAGATGGTTGGACAGCACAAGCCCCACAGAGTTGGCACGCACAAGATCTCCATGTTTTGAGGCTTGTCAGAAGACGATAAGAACCCAGTCTCCTCTCGTTTTCAGAAACACAATCTTAAATGATCTTCTAATGAAAACAGCTGTATTTCATCCACTGCTGGGCTTAACATTAAGCTTTGACAGGTAGAGCGTGATCGTTTATTTGTTGGAAAACTAAAGTCAGTTTTTCCAAAAGCAATGCAGCATCACTACATTACAGTTATTAGCAACGTGGGACAAGGTTCCAGAAATATGATGTCAAGCAAACTGTATAGTGATCCATAAATTGAGCACATCTCAGATAACATGACTTTGACTGCCTTGTGGGAAATCGGGTCGTTTCCAGCACAGATCATTGTTCCTCTGCGCTTATTCTGTTTACAGGGTAAGGGTTAGTAATGATTATACTATAAGGGCTCTTCACATTTTTCAAGCTAAAGACCCTTTGGTGTATAGAGAGACAGAGCAGTGACCCCTTTTAAATATGATGTAAAATGAAGTGCATTTTCAGCTTGGCCTAATGCAGTGTGCTGTATATTACCATATTATTGTATTTTGGATATTTTGTTATGACGGTTAGATTGCAAAGGCATTAAAATAATCATCACTGTTAAGTGCTTTCAACGAAAAAACTGAGAATTTTATTCTCAGACCGCAAACTGGTTGGTTGGTATGAACAATCATACAAGTGTCCTTTGACTCACAGTAAATGTATTTAGTAAATACATTTGTTTTTCTATATTTGGTCATGGTGGTAATGAATGATGATGTGATAAAATTATTGTTCCTGATTCAAGTGAGGATAAACAAGCTTAACTAAGTTTAGCAACATCAGCATCACAGTAGATTTCTGATTTTCTAAATTTTCATTTTTCAAGCTAGTCCTTTCAACAAGCAGGTGTGTACTGTCAGCTTAACAGCCGAGTGAGAGGAGTAAATAATCAAACTTCCTAAATGTTAATGTTATATGTAGCATTTGAGCACTATTAGTGAGTTTTTGCATATCATCCCTGTGGTTGGCATCACTGTTGTGCTCACTAATGTGTCACCATCAGTTGTATTTTGGCTGTGGAACAAGTGATCTGGTAGGTTCTATCTTGGCTGGCTCACACAGGCTGTGTGTAGCTGAGACTCTGTGTGCCAGTCATGCTCAGAGAAGGGAGAAATGAATGGCAGGTGGACACGTTTACTCCCAGCATGCCTGTTGCTGGCAAAGGATTGATGCAGTCTCCCTACTGTTGCCCAAGCTGCTCTTGTTCCTCAAACATGGTTTATCTGAACTTTTTTTACCTTAAGTAAATTAATCAACTATTCATACAATTCACTACACTTTTCAGGTGAAGCAAACACTAGAGACACTAAAACACCAACAGCCTTTATTCCATTTCAAACTAATCATAATTACAGGGCAGATAATTGAATAACAAAGGTGTATTTTTGTGTGGTTCCTTGCACAATACTATTGTATGACCTCAGAACACTTTTACCATAGTGCATAATTTGTAAACTAATACATTTTGATATTTTCATCACATAACCAGCTCCATATACATGGCATTTCCAACATAGTAAACTTGCTTTGTAGCTCAAATGAAGCTCAGCATTGCACTTCTGATACAAAGTGAACAGGAACAAGTCCCGTGAGACATGAGTTACGATAAAACAGCTCAAAGTCTAACAAACTAAAATGGCATGGTCGCTTAAGCAAATGCAATTTTATCTCACATTTGCTTTTAGGCTTATTCTTAGGGTAGAGATTAATTTAGGTAGTATGTTTTCAAATGCCACACACATCGGACATGTTATTTCCCAATAAATAAATGCACAAAAAAACAGTCTGATAATAATACGTTGCCAGATTCATGCTTAACAGTTTTTTTTAATAAAGCACTATGTTAATGCTGGGCATTTTACTTTGAAAGTGCCACAAAATGCACAAGAAAAAGACATTTTGCAGAAATGTCACTTTGTTCTTGGGTTGTGATTTTTACACTTGGTGGTTGCAAAAGCATTGCAGAAAGCTACTAATATTCTTAGTGGTTCAAAAGTGTGACATTCTGGTCCTCAATTTGTATGGTTTGAAGCAGTTTACTGCTTAATAAATTGAATTTACAATACCTTATCCAGTCAGATTTTAAAGCAACCGTTTCAGAATACATTTTACTGAAGGTCTTTGATGGAGGTAAAACATTTAGCCTGATCTTGTTTGAGCTCTTCCTGTAGATATTTTTGTTCTGAGGTCAGTGTTTGGCTGTTTGGAAGACGTCCGTCAGAAGAGCTGGATCTTATATGACTGAGACCCTCCTAATTTGAAGAACAAGCAGATGATCTCATTACAAACTCTATCCACTGAAGGTGGTTGCACTTGATTGATGTATGATGACTAAAGACACATCTACTTGGTTTCCTGGTGCTGGTGTAACACCCCCTCCCGGGTCCACACCATCACAACTCGTTCTTGCTCCGAGCGGGTCTCGAACCCAGGATTTCGGCACGGGAGGCAGGCGCTCTAACAAGGAACGCCAAAGGCTACAGCCTCTAGCGTCAGTTGCTAGAGCACCTCTTTTGAGGTCAGGGGAGTGAGGTTTACACACAGCCCTTACTGGCATACATCCGTTACACTGGCTCTGCTGGTGCTGAAGTTAGGTCAGATAAGTATTTTTCAAGGACTTGTCAGTCCATGTCATCCACCAGGTGACTGAAAATTTGGACCCGTTTATCCCTGGAAAAAAATCAAGGGAGGTCTTGGTTTAGCTCTGGCTTAGTGAGATTATGAGAAGCTTATGCCTTCTTGCTGCGTTCTCTTGCTTGATTGGTTAACAAATCGCTGTGTTTTGGGATGATATGCTGTAGTATGCTGATTCCCTGGTGTGAAAGTCTTCATGCACAATCATGGTGTGGGGCAAGCATCCAAGCAGGGGCTTTGCATTCATTTCGGCTTGAAGCTCACACTGACAGCCCTGCACGGAAATGCTTAGACTTGGTGCTTCTCACGCAGTATGCAATATGAGATAAACTCAATGAACAGCATTTGAGGAATATTGTTGATTTATTTTGTATGAATAAATGAATGAATGGAATTAGAGTTTTGTGGATTTTTTCATGTCTGTTAGCTTTTGGCTATATAACAGTGTTGTTATTGTAAAATAAATGTACAAAATTAAAATACATGCACAAATCAAGAATATTTGCAGTTCAGCATGAAAATATTATGATCCATCATGGCAATGATGTGTCCATGGGGAATTTTCAAGCTTTAAACAAGGTTTAGTAAAGTTAGTTAACTATATATAAAATGTATGTCAAATCTAAATAATAATACAAAATAATATTGATAAAAACGTGTTCATTGTTGTTGTTAATTTAAATGAAATATAAATATTAAAGAAAAGATCAATGGAAATGGTAAAAAAACATTACCTTGGGAATTAACTCAAATAAGTTTGTTGAAGCACTAAAACTGAAATAAAAATAAAATAAATGAAAGCTATTTCAAAGTAAAAAATTACTGTAATATAAAAATAATTCAAAATATTAATAAATACTGTAATACAGTATATAAATAATATAAAAAATAACACTGCACATCTGATTAGTAATATTATGCAGAAGATCATTGCTCAGAATTATGCATAAACTAAAAACGATTTGTTAATTCATTTATAGCTATTAGACTGCATTGATACGATTGGATGAGAACTGAAGTGAGCTGGATTTATAAATGAATTCATTTCAGAATTAAGCAATTCTTTTTGCATCAGTGAATCATTACTTTCTCGTTTACCACTTTAAAGCCGCTTTGAAAGAATCTGTCTTGTATAAAGAGCTATAACAATAAAGGTGACTTGGCATGACTTGTTAATAAAAACAAAGGGTTGAACCTTTCAAGCTGCTGACTGTTTAAATAGGAAATATAAACATGCTTGCCAGTATTTCAAGGAGCATTTAATGATGCTAAAAAGCTCTTATTTAATAATGTGAAGTGGTTTATAAATGTCAACTGGGGAGATTGTGCCAGCAAATTGCAGAAATGGCGAGATCAGTTCAACACCATACGATCTGAGTTAAAGCTTTGCAAATTATGTGTTGATGATGTTGGCCAGCACAGGCTTGTCCTGCTGTGTTGCTGCCACTACAAGCTATCACTGTGTATGGTTGTAAGACCCATTATGCTGCTGAGAGGCCTTTGGCTGCACTTTATTCTCTGTTCGGAGCGCAGCTCTTCTTCCAATGATGAGCTTTGACAGAGGAAGGACTCAAAAGAACTCATGAAATTAAAATCAGATTTATGTGGATTTGTCTGTTAGCTTTGAGGCTGTGTAAATGCAAGTGTACTCCTAATAGCAATAGCTATAACAACTACAGTAGCCAATCTGGTATCATGGCTGTAATGTAAACTAATGGCAAGTTATATTTGCATTCAGATGTTGTAAATTCTGAGTCTTCAGAAGGAACATGTAACTGGAACCCCTCAAGTCAGAGTTCAGACTCTTCAACATCCAATCAACATTCTATATTCCAAAATGACTGCTCAACGTATCAACATTGGAGAAACATTAGACAGTATATTGTTTATTAGCACTTCTCTTTGTGTCTCATTGTTGCTAACAGTACACTCCAACCTCCATCTGTGGACATATTTCAGCATCATCTGCAAAATCTCTGAACATAACAAAACAAATGCTTTTAAAACTTTTTTTTCTTGGTTATGTGAACATTCCATTTTAACACTCAATTTTAACACCTAATTGTGACGTCACTTTACAATATATTAAAAGAAAATATTGTGAAGAATGTTGATAACCAAACAGTTAATGGTAGTCATTGACTTCCAAAGTATGGAAAAGCAAAGCAAAACAAAACTTCAATTGGAACCAAAAACTGTACCCACATTTTTCAAAACATATTTTAGAAAACAATAAATGCATCCAGTTTTGGAACAACTTGAGAGCGAATAAATGATGCCAAAATTGTTATTTTGGGGTGAATTATTCATTTAAACTCAAGTCATGTGACAGAGGCACGAGCGCATGGATCGGGGTTGGATAGCTGCATCAGGTAGAGATGTGATGAATGGTTGCATTATCTTTCTGACACTACAGATGGCATACGTACTCTGCCTGTACACACTTTTCATCAGCTGTTAATTAGCTAATTATGTTAATTAGTTTAATTATGAGAGATGTGAAATGCAGAAAAAATAAAAAACATGTATTCAGTGTTATAATATATTCATTGAGCTAATAAAAAATAAACATAAACAGGAGGCTATTTATGCTAATAGGCTAAATTACCATCTCTATAAAGTATACCCACACATAAACATATTTACATACCTAGCAAATTACACATTTACATGCACATGCAAATTATATTTCCCTCAAGGCTTTGTGTAAATTATTTCCATGAAAGCCGGTTCTACCTTGTAATAACAATTAGAAATAGGCAATTCTGACTTTACATCGCACAGTTGTAACTTTATAGCTTAGATTTGTTATTTAATTTATCACAAATGTGATTTTATGTCTCACAATGTGACATTTCATATTTGACTCAGCTTGAGTTTATAGATTACAGCTTGTGCATGACAGGTCGTCTTGTGGGTTTTGTTTGACATTGAGCATTAGCTTCATCAGACTTCAAAGTCATTGTTTTAGTCTTGGCTTTGGCCCGAGAGCCAAACTGCCATTAGTTCACATGATAATGGAATCAGGAGAGGGAAGTAAAATGGTGTGATATGGGATGACACAATGCATGATATGCGTCCTAATCCAACTCATTAATGCATGGATGCATCTAGAGCCTGAAGGGAGAAGGACAAGAGAAAATCTTTTGACAGGTTCTGGCAGCAAAACACATGGCTCACCTTCTCAGAGTCATCTGGGCATTTTTGTTCACATTCTATACAGTAGATAGGACTTCTGTAGGACTTCATAGGATGAAGATCTCTGCTCCATGAACGTAAATGTCATGAGACCAGAGTAGCATTTAATACATGTGTGGAATGTAGTCGCACAGCGGACGATAAACACAGCCGTCTTTATAACTCACAGGTATAGCCCCCAATTCAAAACAGCAGTCTAAAACAGTTAATATAAAAGCCCACTTCAGGAATGAACAAAGTTGCATCGATGAGTTTGAAGTATGGTGTTTGACAGAACAGAGCAAATGGAAAGAGAAAGCGTGATCTATTGATATAATTATCTCCCTATATAAATCATACGGACAGAAAGACAAACGTTGTGTGGAAATATACACAATCTTTCAGTGTTCTCTCAAAGTGATGTGTGATTAAAGGGATAGTTCACCCAAAAATGAAAATTCGGTCATTTACTCACCCTCAAGTAGTTACAAACCTGTATGAATGTATTTGTTCTGCTGAACACAAAGGAATATATTGTGGAGAAAGTTTGTAACAGGCTGTTTTGAGGCACCATTGCAATACATTGTAGGATAAAAAATACTATGAAAGTCAATGGTGCCCCAGAACTGCTCTGTTTCTCACATTCTTCAGAATATCTTCCCTTGTGTTCAGCAGAACAGACATTCATACAGGTTTGGAACTACTCTGTGATTAAATGATGACATACTTTTCATTTTTGGGTGAACTATTCCTTTAAGACACCCAGCGCTCTGATGTTGATGTTGTTGGTTCACAAAATCATAATTGTGTAATTACTGTCTGTTAAACTATTACAAAAATATAAAAAATAAACTACGGGTCGGGTTTATGTCCCCACCAATGTCGAAAGCAAACCTACGCCTTTGCCATCAGTTTTTTTTTTAAAGCAGATCTCAGTGCTGCCTTTTTGTAAAACTCAATATTTTAGATTATGAAATCATGATGCAATAAATTACTTTTTTTTTTACAGGTCCAACATCTGACTCACACTGCCAGGTTCATTCTCCATTCATTCATACTGGCTGGTCAGCAGCCTGGTGGAGTCAATCCAAGATGCATCTGTCTGTTAATCCTAATCTGTGTTGACAGGTGTGTTCAGTCACTTGGCTTGGTGTTGGTGCCAGTCTTGCTTTGCCAGCCTCTCAACCGTGGCTGCCACACGCGGCATATGGAACTTCAACTGGCCAAGTTTGTCACTGAACCCAACACGACTCCAAAACAAGAAACCCAATTAAAGGTCGTAAAGGTCAACATTATACAGCAATTGCCATGTTCATGGTTTTAGTAAACCTTAAGAAGATATTGTTAAAAAAACTAGAGGCTATTTAAATAAGACAGTAACAGTCTTAAATAGTACTTTGTTCTTTTTCTTATATGTTAGTTTAGTCCAATCTCTTTTCTATATGTTAGCTTAGTCCAATCTATCTTGTTTAATAACAATAACAACAACAACAGTAACAAGTAGTATTAGTAGTAGAGATACTTTATTAGTACTAGTAATTTTGTACCCTTTATTATAATAATAATAATAATAATACATAAATGAATTTGATCACCTTTTGTGATTATTGTGTTTATATTTTGGGCAAAAGTAATGCGATGTTGCTAATAAAATTGGGTTGTTGTGATGCAGTAAATGAAAAGGAAAGATCACAACAACAACAAAACACCATTGTTTCACATATTTGTGACTGTTTCCTGAACTTTATTGACTTCTGCTAATTATTTGCCTTCCCCTCCACTGAACAACCATCAGGGGGGAAATTACTACCTTCGAGTAGTCAATTAGCCATTTGTATTCCATTAAACAGATTATTTAAGGATGCTGTCTTTGAAGACGCTTTCAAGGTAATGTCTCACATTTGCAGACCTCACAGCTCATCTTTGATGTTTGCTCCTCCTCGCTTGAAGAAAGGGGACGCATCAAATAGTTCCTGAGTATCGGGTCCCAGCCTTGATCTTGTTTGTGGAGTATTCTGTCAGGGGTTTGTACAGATAAGGGGAGGGTTGCGGTGTCAACATCCACAAGCTGCTTCTTAGCCACTCTACAAAACTTCACGTTTTCCTCAGTTTTCAAACGATAGTCTTTGTAGCAGCTACCAAAACAAGTGTTTCTTCTTTCTTGACAGTCCTAACATTTGAAGATTTAAATCAAACACAATCTGATGAATTAAATGGGAAATTAAGTCTGTAAGCCAGTGCCACACACTCAATGCACGTTTTTTCTGCCACTGTGAAAGATACATTTCAGTTTCTGGTTTTTGACTGCATTTGATGATATTTTCACATCTCTAGTTTCCTATTTTATTTTTATCAATGCTATTTTAGGATTATTTATATCATTTTATATAAATGATTTAGTGTCATTTATATATTGTTATAATAAATTCTACTATTAGTATTTTTTTTTTATTCAATATTTTTGTCAATATTTTTTCTAAATTTTAATAATTTATATTTATTTCACTTAATATTAGCACTTCAACTACAACTTATTTTATTAATTTATTTGACAAGGAAGCATGTCTATTTTTCATTTACATTTTCTATGTTTTTTAATCTACAATATATATTTAATTTTATTTAAAATAACTTTAATTTTAATTTATCAACTTAAAATAACAGCACATACTGTTTTATAATTATCACTGTTATTTAAATATGCATCTTATATTAAATGTTATTTATGTATAATAATACATAAATTATACATAACTACCAAATACATTTTGAATATATATATATATATATATATATACTTTTTATTGTATTTTTAAAATAAAACTCATTGACTTTCTTTGCTACTGAAAGTCTTGTCACATTATTTACAATTTTGTATACTGAATTGTGAGTGGTCTTGATTCTTTTATTACATTTACATTTACATGTATGCATTTGGCTAATGCTTTTATCCAAAGCAACTTGCATTGCATTCAAGGCACACATTTTCATTTTTGATCAGTTCTTGCTTTCCCTGAAAATCAAATCTATGATCTTGGCTTTGCTAGCGCCACTGTTTGAGTTGCAGGATTTTGCGATTGCTGTTAATTCTTACACCTGCACTGTGAACTGTTTTTGGGTTTCACTACAAAGGTAGTACATCATCTGTATTATGTGTTGATTTTCATTCACAAGATACAGGAAGACGACTGAGCACGGTGACATTGACAGTGCTGAATCAGCAGCTCACAACCAAACACTTGCTCCTAAACTTACCTTAAACTTTTGCACTATTCGTGTTCTGCCATGCAAGCACTACTGTTTCCAAATCTGGTATTTAGTGATCCACTTAAGGCCTGCAAAACCTGACAAGTATACATTTCACTCACGAGCATCGAATGTTACAGTGACAACAGCCTTGTCTTGACATAGCTATTCTCTCAGCCCCAACCCTGTTGAATGATTCTTGCACTTGCACTGTGAACTGTTTTGGGGTTTCACTACAAAGGTAGTACATCATCTGTATTATGTGTTGATTTTCATTCACAAGATACAGGAAGACGACTGAGCACGGTGACATTGACAGTGCTGAATCAGCAGCTCACAACCAAACACTTGCTCCTAAACTTACCTTAAACTTTTGCACTATTCGTGTTCTGCCATGCAAGCACTACTGTTTCCAAATCTGGTATTTAGTGATCCACTTAAGGCCTGCAAAACCTGACAAGTATACATTTCACTCACGAGCATCGAATGTTACAGTGACAACAGCCTTGTCTTGACATAGCTATTCTCTCAGCCCCAACCCTGTTGAATGATTTACTCTGCCGAATCATTAATATTGGATGTGTTCATCCTCAGCCGAGGTTCAGTAGTCTTTCGCTCCCGTTACTCCGAACGAGCCAAACAACAACAACTGCAACAACAACAACTTTATTTCTGTTTTCGAAGATTTCCCTTTTCCACCAAGCCCACACACGCTAGGTAGGTAGTCCCCGAGGGAGTGGCGTAGCGCTCTGACAGAAGATGTGTATCCAAGGTCAGAGGCAGAGCCGTGTTCTCTCGGGAGTCATTACTGCAGCCTGTCTGCTGTGGGGGCAAGATGAATGGAGCTGTGCTCAGTGTACTCATCCTCGCCTTCATCACCACCACATCAAGGCCTTCTCTATCAGCGTTCATCTGTGTCTATCAATGCATATCTCCCTTACGGCTCCCTTTTGTTTATACAGCCTTTTTAGGAAATGCACATGGGATAGTGGCAGATTTTCCATACTATTTCTACACCACTTCTTCTCAGGTGAAAATATAGTCGTAATTGACGCTACAGGCACTGTGTGGCTTGTGAGATGAGTTCCTGGCTGCAAGAACCTTGCTTGAATAGAACTTGTAGTTGACAAAGCTTGAGACTTTTACCTCAGAAAGAACTATAGACAGACCAGCTTGTTAAGCAGAAGGGTCATTTCTACAGTTTGGTGGATTTTGGACTGATTGGGTTTGCAAAATTCCATTATTCTTTAGTCTGAGGGAGAAAATGTCTGTCTTTCAGAAATTCTCAGAGTAGAATAACCTAAGAATTCTGATCAAATATTTCACATTCTAAGAAATGTGTTCAATGACATTTTTACAGTTACAGTATGTCAGAAGAATCTGAATGCACTGGGTGATATGGGGAAGATGAACAATGCACATGTACTTTTCATTTATTTTGTATTTAGATACAAAATTTAGAGCATTTACAGGATGGCGATGAATCGGTGTGTTATAAATAGAAACTAGAAGCATTTGCTAATATAGTTGTTATAGCACAAAATGTAAAATTATTCAGAGACCTCACTTACCTCACTTTTACAGAATGCATGAATGTATTTTCATAGAATTCTTATTAATATTTATATATTTTTTAAAGTGTCATTTAATGTTAAAGGCATTATTTTAATGCTTCTTAAGGTTTACTTATATTATAGTAAGTATTACATTTAAAAATAATAACAAGGGTCTAATTTAAGCTTTTTACTTCAAAATCATTTTGACATAAATCTGAAATGTATTTAAATAATATTCAAACTATTTCACAGATTACTATGTTCCAGAGACACAAAATGTTAAATTAACCTCAAAACTTTTCACTGACTAAATTTAACACATTTTGTGAAAGAACAAATTAAATATTGAGATAAAATAACACAATTAAACATAACGCAGGCATTCATCAAAAGTGTTGTTGAATTTGTATGCCATTTGTGGTCAGGAGAAAAACATTAAGGCCTATAAATGAGAAAAAAAATAAAAATAATATATATATGACTAATACATACTTTGTTCTTGAGTCTTGTGAGTCTTGTGATTTAGGTCATGCGCCAAAGATTTTAAAAGGCAAGTAACACCATTGTAACGGGCTGGACTGGAGTTTGTGAGACTAATAAAAGCTCATTCTAATTAGTTTTACACAAGCATTACAAAATATTTATAACAACTGATGGCATTTTACATCAACATATATAAGTAGATGTATACTAATACATACATTTGCTCATTTATAAATACATGTTACATTTACTCCAAAGTGAAGTTGAGAAAACATGATTAGGGACATGGGTATTTGTCTTTGAAGTGCTGCAAGTGCTTTATTAATATTAATTTGTGTTAATGCTGTACATCTATGCATTAAAAACTATGTGGCATGACATTTATGTAAAATATGCAGTACTGTTTCATGGGGACATGAAATCCACCAAACTGTAGGAATGACCAAAAATTGCATATGTGTTCCTTCCTTCTGTTGGCCCTTCATTACTGTGAACAGGAGTACTATAGCCGTAGAAGACAAGAAGAGTGATGAGCTGCCATGCAGTTAGTCTGTGGGTGGCAAAGACTGGTCACTACGCTTCTGCTATCTCATATAAATGATTACCCTTCTATTTTCATCACTGCTGCCATTTATCTGAGGGATGAGAGATGTTTTTGGCGAGCGTATCTTTCTAGGGAAGCACAGAATGATACGCAAATTTAGAATGACAAAGTGTAAAACACAACAAGGATTAAACTCTGCAGTTTAAATGATCGCTTAGACACGCATAGTGTGTCAGATTACCGGATGTTGTGCTTTACTCAGTGTATCATATTAGCTTAATACGTGTACCTGAGAAAACAAACCAGAATGTGCTATCCAAAATGCCTGCTGTGTGTTTCGCAGCTGGAAGTAGAGTAACATAAATGAACTGGCTTATTCTGCATAATAGTTTGTTTCAGCGTGGACATGTGCCTGATTTAGCATCTTGGAAAGTTCCATAAAGGGAACGTTTTAGGCCTGTTTAAATTGTAGTCTTTGAGATTTCATCTTTGTAACACCCTCAGGCAAACTGTTTTAGCAAATCACTAATTAAATATGACAGCAACTGGAATGCAAGTTTTGCCCAAATACAGCAAAATTAGATGCTTTTTGTCCCTAAGAATTAAACTGGCACAGGAATAACTCATCTCTGCTCTCATTTTGCTGTTCTTCACTTGATTACAAATGTTACATTTTAAGTTGCATGGAGGGTAAGGCAGGTTAAACATTTATTTTATATTTTGAGGTTTGATTTTAAGTTTGAGATTAAATTCCTGTTTAAATGTTAGTATTTTATGTGGTTTTTTTACAATTTTTTTGTACTTTATTGTAACATATACATGCTAGTTAAAAAAAGCAGACATTTTGGGCTTCTTTAAAACTGCAGTCTTTGAGATTTCATCTTTGTAACACCCCCAGGCAGCCATTTTTGTAGATATTAAAGTACAGCTCCTATCTATTTAAATTGGCACTGACTGAATTCCCCAAGCGTATTCATTTTGGCAAATCACTAATTAAATATGACAGCAATTGCATCACAAATGTTGCCCCTTTAGCTCAATATTTGGCTAAACAGAAATACATATTTCTTGGTGAATGTGATCGGAACAATATTAGATGGGGAAAGGAAAAAGGCATGCATAAAGCAAAACAATGCTCTTCGTCCCTCAAAATTGAAGTGACATAAGAAACTCATGAGCGCTCACACTTCAGGCATCAGCTCGATTCCCCATCCAACATAATGCACGATGACTCTCAGAATATCCATCATGTGATATTCATCCAGTTCCCTGACACCTCAAGCATAGAGCGGCAGAGAATGTTTGATCAGAACTGAATGGTAATGTGTTTTGTGACATGATGTGTAATTGATTCTGACTGTGGAAAGTTTTCAATGGGACATTGGCTTTTCTGTATGACTCTTTGAGAGACAATGCGTGATCCCTGTATACTCAATGTGTTTGTGTCTGTGAGGAGATCTAGGATTCTACTCATATGAAGCCATCGTACCTTGACATATGCTATTATGAAATAAGATTACAAATGTGCAATGAAATTACTCACATATGGCACGAAGGGCAACACACAAACACATGATGACAAAAAGCCTAGAGAGAGTGCAGAAATAATTCTTATGACAGTTTAAGGCATGCAAACATCTGGCAGTGCCACATCTGGAACAGGTGGATTCAAACTTGAAGGTTTTTAAAACTTTTAAAGCTTCCAAACGGCTTTATTGAGTCAACATCCAAAGTTTTTTCTTGACAAACTGCTTTTCTAGTTAAATATTAAAAACGCACGTGAATTCAGTAGAAAAATGTCAGCACAGAAAATGAATTTGCTTCAAACTATTTTATGAGGTCTTTATGTTTTGGTGTGATGAAATATGCTGTAAGGAGAAGGAGAACATCTGTGTTGCCCAAATGCCTTTATAGACGAGTGCCATTTAAATGGCACTGTTTTTCTAACCTAATGCTAGCTGTGATAAGCGTGATCTGGACATGTGCCACATAATTTGTCTTACTTTTGCAATTGCTTTGCTCAGAACTAGGCTACATGAGAGCACATACTGACAGGTGTCATAGCCCTAGATTCAGTTGCATGGCCACACAAAATGTGTGGACAGATTTCAAGCCTTTAATCAGCACAAACCAACACTGCTACCACCACTTCACCACACATAAACAAGCACACACTCACCCAAATCCCCTACAGAGCATCTGACAGCTCTGCCTTGCGCTTGTAATCCATCTCTGGGAGCCACAACACCCAGTGCAATTATTCTTTCTTGCTGACTTTACCTGGGAAACATAATTGAAAGAAGCTGTTTTTATTCATACCACTTAAGGTAAATCTTTAAAGAGGAAAAATGGAGACTCGAACAAGCCAGTTTCTTGATGTTATAAAGACACGAGAAATTAATAGACTGTCAAGGGAAAAACTTCAGTGGGGAACTGGGCAACTATGTTGCTTACTCTTTACAAACTTACTAGAATAAACTTCTGTAGTGAAATGCTAATGGGCCAATTAACTTGGCTGCAGAAAGACGGGATTGTGTGTTTAGGTAACACATTTGTGGTGGGTGATATACTGTATGAATGGCCCCGATGTGACCTTAAGGCACTTAACCTTAAAGGTTGTTACAGTGTGCATATACACATTAAGAAGTCATTTACTCTTGAAATAGATATAGTACAATGGATCCATATCATTGCAGTTAAGGCTTGGAAAACTTGTTCTACTTAAGTTTTGGTCCAGAATGTATTATTTTATTTATTTATTTTTAATGGAATGGAATGGATTTATTTTATTTTTTATTGAATTTAATTGAATTAGATTTTTAATTGAATTGAATTTTAGGACCCTAGCTTGAGAAAACCTCTGCCGAACCTTTCGGTAAGGTCTATTTCTTTTCGTTTTCATCAGTTTATCCCTTTTCCTTCTTTTTGTGTCTTTATATCTGTCGCAACCTTTCTTTGTGCAGCCTTTTTTCGTCCACAGAGGTTTGAAGCCCTTTAAAGGGTCAGTCAGATTTGGAGGAGGCAGCCATTAAACAGTTCCCCCCCTC
This sequence comes from Gymnocypris eckloni scoliostomus, assembly GCA_027564155.1. Taxonomy (NCBI): domain Eukaryota; kingdom Metazoa; phylum Chordata; class Actinopteri; order Cypriniformes; family Cyprinidae; genus Gymnocypris; species Gymnocypris eckloni. Next base: position 12,710,707 of record CM050416.1, on the reverse strand, counting down.
TCTTTTCTCTGTGTGACAGTACTAGTGTGTGATGTTGTCCCAGGATGCCTCCATTGTGCCTTATTGACAAAGTTCCTGTCAGTCATTGGTAAGCTTAGATGAACAGAGGAACCCAAGAGTGAATGAGTGACCAGAAACAGTAATGAGGACAAGCTCTGCAGTCACATCCTTAATCATGTGTCGAAACAACTGACGGGGTATTTGATGACTGTAATATTTCACTATGTTGTACAAACTTTTTTCTCAGGTAACCTAAAAATGGGTCATAGTGTAACATCTAAATTATCTGGTTTAATGTAAGTCTAAGTCATTCATGTTGCTAGACTTAATATTGCTCATACTAGGAAAAAAGGGTGACTTTTTATTTTATCTTATTGTATTTTATTTTAATATTACTGAACAAACCTGACTTCATTGGGCTACAGAAATGTGCCATTTTTAAGAGTCAGATCATAGACAGAGAGAGAAACAACAACTCTTGAGCATTTACAGTGTAACGTCTCTTTATGTAACAGTAGATTTAATGACAGTAATCCAAATAATTTTTGCAAATGTCAAAGTAATTTGTGGGGTGTAAAGATGGAGCATTATGCAAGAGACAAGAGAGAATGTGGTGTATATGTATAGAAGAAAGCAGCTGTAAATTGCTGGCACACTCAGACATATCAAGTGGTTCCAAACCAAGTGATTGTTTAGGATTAATGGTGCGGTCTCTAGTGCATGCTTGCTATGGAAACTCAAGTAGTCTGAGACAGGCCCTTGTGTGCGGCTGTTAGTAGAGTAGACAGGAACACCAGAGCAGGGTGAAGAATGGCCCAGCGCTGGCTCCCAATCTGTTCTGACAGCGACTTGCATCGGCTGTGTTAGTCAGCAAGGATGCATGTGTATGAAACAGAGATATTCTCTCTGACAGAGACTGTGAATACCAAAGGATTCAAGCATACCTGTCTCCAGCTCTTGGTTAATGACTGGCTATGTGTGGTACAGAGTGGAAAACATCACATTTTGCCTCACAGAAAATAGGCAGTTAAAGAGACAGTGCACCCGAAATAAAAATGCTGTCATTATTTACTCACCCCTCTACAGAAGCCTGTTTCTGCAATAAAAAGCTACTTTTTATCTCACAAATCTGATTTTTCTCTCAAATCTGAGTTTATGTTTCAAGGTCCTGACTTTTTTTCTAAATAATTTTCTCACAAAGTCAGAAATTATCAAATTGATATAAACTAGCAGTTATGATAAAAATGTCAGAATCATGAGATAAAGACGCAAATACTTTTTTTTTTTTATTTGGAAGAAAAAAACATAATTACGAGATTTAAACTCAAAAATCTGAGAAAAAAGAATTGTGAGATATATAGCGATAATTACAAGACGTTAACTAAAAATTCTAAGAAAACATTTGAATTGTGTGATATGAACTCACAATTAGAAGAAAAAGTCAGAATTATGAAATAAAAATGTGCAATTAACTTTAGTGGCAAAAACAAAAGTGACAACTCATTAAACTTGGAATGAAGAGCATGATTCATATGACCGGCTTTTTGTATCTTTTTAAAGCTAAAGTTAGAATTGATCCTTTTGTGCTCCTTTAAAATTTGTAGAACTTTGGAACAACATGAGGTTGAGTAAATTCATAGCAATAATTTCATTTTTGTTGAACAGCTCCTTTAACTTTTTAAGAAGGAATATGCTATTAGCACATTGCTATTAACATATTCTCTCTTAAAAATGGCACAAACACGCTCGCTCGGTGACTCATCTGTCACACTCTTCTTCAGGTTGCTGGGTAAAGAATCCCACCCGCTATTACAGCTGTCTGCTCTGCATGTCACACACAGGGCTGAATACAGCTGACAGAGAGACAAACTATTTATGCTGATATGCAGTCCGAATGACAACAGGGCTAGTATCACTATAATTTATCAGTGACTCCTTCTGCATTTACATCTAAACCCCAGTAGGGTGTGACTGTTTGTATGAAAGAATGAGCGATTTAATAATTCAACTCATTCGTTAAATTTTGCACAGAAGTTGTGGACTTTTTATGGTGCATTTGTTGCTTTTAGAGGCTTTTGCAGTTGGGCAAATGCAGTCACTAAGAATCGTTGTTATATGGAAAAGAGCTGTGTGATTCTTTGAGATTATAAATAATGACAGTATTTTCATGTCATTCTATTTCTAAAATGTCTGGGTTTTGGCTGTGTTTTCCTATTGTTTCCATACTTGCAGAAGGCAATGACTGAAAACATAGTTTGACCAATAGCATGCAGGCATTGTGCATAATCGACCAACCCATGGCATGTGGGAAGGTGTGATCTACTGAGAAAGTCAAAGCAATGCAAATGCATGTTCTTACATTGTTTGATTACTATAGAGAGCATCTCAATGAAAAAAAAAGCCAAAACCTGGACATTTAAGGAAATCCTGACTAGGACATGTCAGGGAAAAACAGGCCATATGTTCATCCTATTATACTGTCCTCTGTGATTCATATTTCAGTATGTTTAGCAATCTGTAGTTTCTTTCCCAATGCAAATCAAAGAGTGATGTAATTGCTGGCCTTCATAGCAATTACCTAACCTTTCTCCCACCCCTATATCCTAGATGGTCGGTTGGCTATTGCAAGCAGATACAGAGAAAAACAACAGTAGGGTTCCTGTGGCATGCTGTGTGTGAAGAAGAACAGTGTGACATGTCTGTGTTGTTGCATGTGCCATTATTGCTACTGTGTGTGCATCGGATCTTGGACAAGGGCGTTTTCTTACGTCTTAATACTATTTCTTTAGCCAGTGTATGTTCAACTCACATCTTGTACAGCATCATATGCATATACTGGAGGAAAATATTTGCATTAATTCAAAAGACTGCATTTTGGCAATTGCAATAATGAAAGCAAGGAATATTGCACATCTAAACCAATACATTTGTGCCAAACCATTGCTTTAAATGTGATTACTGTTCTTATTGCAAAACTCAGTGCAACAATTTCCTATTTAACTTCAGGTTTTGCAATAGCCCGAATCCACTATCAAATATTAGATTATCAGAGATCAGAATCCAAAAACAATAGATAAAATTAGATATATTGCGAGAGAAAATATATATTGGTAAAACACAACATTACACAAAAGAGCCAAAGGAAGTAACTCAGTCAGCATGCTGACACAAAATCTGCTCATGTCCAGATGGTTTTGTCCGCAGAAACCAGACCGCTTGGTTAAAGTGGAGTGACTTTAATGTACTTTACTGCAGGCAAATGTGCCAGCTATGTTGTAACCTTGATTCTTGAATGGAACTGCTACAGGTCTGGTTTTGGAAAATGAGCTCATATGTGAACAACAGGAATTTAATTCTTTCAAAGGCGTAGGTTTGCTTTCGACATTGGTGGGGACATAAACCCGACTCGTAGTTTATTATCTTTTTGTAATAGTTTAACAGACAGTAATTACACAATTATGATTTTGTGAACCAACAACATCAACATCAGAGCGCTGGGTGTCTTAAAGGAATAGTTCACCCAAAAATGAAAAGTATGTCATCATTTAATCACAGAGTAGTTCCAAACCTGTATGAATGTCTGTTCTGCTGAACACAAGGGAAGATATTCTGAAGAATGTGAGAAACAGAGCAGTTCTGGGGCACCACTGACTTTCATAGTATTTTTTTTTCCTACAATGGAATGCAATGGTGCCTCAAAACAGCCTGTTACAAACTTTCTCCACAATATATTCAAATACATTCATACAGGTTTTGGAAAGAGTGAGTAAATGAACAAATTTTCACTTTTGGGTGAACTATCCCTTTAATCACACATCACTTTATTTTAATATTAATCACACATCAATTTATTATTAATTTTAATATTTAATATTAATGAATTGGACCCAGGGTGATTCTGAAAGAATACTCTGCTGTTGCTGTAGTAACGAAACTCATCTGATTGACAGATAAACTGCACGCTCTTATATCAGTGGTGTTTTTATTTTGTGGATATTTCAGCTAACAGTTTGATTTGTACATTCAGTTGAACAACATTAATTTAAAGTTAAAGACTGTCTGTGGCGACTCAGGATGCGGTTTCAAATCCTGCTGCACCACAGAGTGCCACTAACATAGTAAAAAAAAAATTTTGTCCCAAATTAGTGTTAATGTTCGTGACTTTATCCTAGGCTGAAAGATTGTGTATATTTACACACAACGTTTGTCTTTCTGTCCGTATGATTTATATAGGGAGCTAATAATATCCATAGATTTCTCTTTCTCTCTTTCTCTTTCCAGTTGCTCTGTTCTGTCAAACACCGTACTTCAAACTCATCGACACAACTTTGTTCGTTCCTGAAGTGGGCTTTTATATGAACTGTTTTAGACTGCTGTCTTGAATTGGGGGCTTTACCTGTGAGTTATAAAGACGGCTGTGTTTATCGTCCGCTGTGCGACTACATTCCGCACATGTATTAAATGCTACCCTGGTCTCGTGGCATTTACGTACCTGGGTGCACTTTTTAGCGAGACATGAAATACGTACCTATAACTACATATTACTGCAGTTTACAAAAGAAACAAACACTAGAGGCAGTAAAACTCTGACACAATTTACTCCTTTTCACACAAATTCACGGAGTTTTGATTAATAAAGCGTAATTTTCGCACAATTACTTGAAGAATATCATGTTACAACAATATTAAAAAGCTGGGAGATTTTAAAACTGATGCTTTTGAACGTTAGCATCGCACATATCCAGACTCATATCTATGGGTTTTCATAGACGGTAAGTTTGTTCAGTAGCTCACGGAGTACGGAGACGTACTTAAGAGACGTGGAGCTCCGGTTCAAGTCCTGAGTAATCAGGGTTCGACAAAGCAGTTCAAATCTGCATATAAGTAAGTTGAAATGGCACGGTTGCATCAACAAATACATTTTTAAATAAGTTTTGCATTTGTTAACACTCTCTGGTAGATTTTGGGTTTGGTGTAGGGCATATTTCCAACACAATAGAGACTTAACATTTAGGGACAGACCCCGGATATTTGAATTCTGAACCGCTGCAATATGTACCTGCAGCAGTGTAATACTACGTAATAAAAACGTAGTGGCTGGATATTGGTAGCGACACGTCCCTAGCGTCCCCTCCTAATTCTACGCCCTGAACTCATTACATAGGCCCTATGCACATTTAATATTCTAAGTAAGGTTTTAACCTCTGTAGATGGTTAACTTTCACCTTTGATACTAAATAATTCACACTTTTGGATCATGCATTATCTACTCAATAAAGGAGCATGCTAATAAATGCATTTAGGTTTTAGACATTCAAGATATGGCTTGCGTTCCTGAATATGTGGTAGAGTTCAATTTGTCATACAGGATAATTTAAAAGAACAGTTCATCCTATCACCTTCTTACCAATGGATCCTCTGCAGTGAATGGGTGCTGTCAGAACGAGAGTCCAAAAAGATTCCATTAAGTGCATTAATTAACATCTAGTGAACCGAAAAGTGTTGTTTGTTTGTAAGAAACAAATCCATCTTTGAGACATTGTTAAATCCAAACTGTTTCTTCCTGCTAAATAATTTGTCTTTCCATAATACTGTTTTCTCCAGTGAAACAATCAGTAGATAAATATGCAGAGATCAAGAACCGTTTGCAAGCGAATACAGTCCTAAACACATATGTCATGGATTTTGATGTGAGAGGACAGCAGGAGATGGACTGAAAAATGAAATATGTTTGTCTTAATCGTTTTATGTCTCCACTGAATTATTATTAGATTATGGTATAATGATATTTAATAAATGCCGTCAGGTTGACCTAGAAGCAGGTCTGTAAATGATTTTAGAGGAGACGCGAGTGTTGTGCCCAAGTTTTCACATCCTTTAAAAAAAATGAGTCCACAATATTTACATTTTGGCACCCTAAAGTGTGTTTTATAACCCCTGCTATAATACACAGAGAATCTAGTTTGATTGTTTTAAGTCCAACATGCTTTATTTCAGTCCAAACTGCCTCTCTCGATTTTATATTTATAAATATTTTTTTAAATTTTTTAATTTTTAAATTTTTATTATTATTATCAAATAGCAATTTAACTCTAGGCATTATGGTCAGGGCTTGCCAGTGCATATTTTAACTTTATTTCACACTATGTGAAGTATCTGCAAGCTGCCTGATAACGCTTGACCACAATCAAAATTCATATTTCAAAATGACGCTTTCTGAAAATTACACTTGGTGTGCAGTTCAGCTGAACCCACAGTCATATGAATGTCCTCTGCATTGAGAGCCTCTATTGTCAGCTTAATACAATTATATTGTAATCAGATTTTTAGTTTCCTTGCAATTCATAATATGTCTCTTTAAACGGTTTAGCTGTGAGCACATCGCATCATAAAACGTGTAGCTTTTTTAATCTACTTTGCAACAATTTGTCTTCAGCTACTGTATCAGGTAGTTTAACAGATTTGATCATATATTTGGTTGATTATAATTGTGATTAGATATATATGGGATATTTAAAGGATAGTTTATATTTAAAGGATAGTTTACACACAAATAACAATTGTGCAAGTAATTACTCGTTCTCATGTCATTCCATATCATTCATGTCAGTCTTCTGCTAAATGCAAAAGTGTATTTGTCTGTAAAATTATTTTTTTTTTTTTTTTATTCCTCTACTAATTTGTCATGCATAGTTTCATGTTTCATGCATAAAAACAATACAAAAAATGAAAAAACTTCTGAAAATAAAGTAGAAAGCTGAGCATTGCATCATTGTTGATTTTTGCCCATTATCCCAATTTTGTCTTATGATCATGTCTATTTATGTGTGGACATCAAAATCCTACAATTTCAAAAACATGTCATGTGTTTTCTTGCTTTTTTGGATTTGTATAATGATCTGAATTTTAATGGTATCACAGTTTTGTTGTACATGTAAACACACATAAAAGCCCATTGAAACCAATCTTTGGCAACATCTAAAATATCTAGTTTTAAGACATTATTTATTATGACTATCTAGCTATCAATAATCTAATAAATTAATATACTGTAGCTAAATCAGCCTGACTACATTAGGCTAGTCCAACGAGTTAAAGTTGTTATTTAATGTCTAAATCAATCCTGTGTTACTTTTGATTAAATAAATACTTAAAATAAAAATCAGATAAGTAGAAATCACATTCGATTTCACATTACAGAGTACTTGTCCCTGGGATGTGATTTTAATTAGTATTAACCAACTTGTAATCTTGTTTTGTAGAAATGTAATACATATTTACATAGGACATTATGAAAATAACTTGTTTGGTAATGTCCCGATGTAAGCAAATGTTCAAATGATAATCATATGCAAATAGTAGAAATAGACTAGCCATAATAAAACACTTAATGTATCTAGAGTTTATGAATGTTAAGCTTTTTTGAAAAATATTTGAATGAACCATATTTTTGCACTAGAATGTATCTAATAAATGTTTAGATGATATATTTTAAACTTGTACTTGAAACATTGTTCTAAAAACTCGTGGCTGCAATTGTATCTACAATTCCCAGATATGAGAGCCGGGGACGTGTCTTCTTTCTGCACTTCATACTCTGATTCATGTTATTGCACTTGACAGAGTTCATTTCCAAGAGGAAACCATCAAACTGCCTGCTCATCGCTGGGGATATTACGTCAATTTTGATATGAACAGCCTAACTATAACGGGAACACATTACATTCGGAAGCCTGGAATGCAGATGCATGATTATATCGGTTACAAACATCAATTTCCATCACATTACTCAACCGAATGTTCCCTGTCAAGTGCACAGCACTGCCATACCTCCCTACGCTTATTTATAGATTTGTTGCTTCCCATACTTCATCCCAGAAGCAAAATGCCATTGGTAGATCCCAGTTTTGATGGATTGGGAAGATTATTCCACTCCGAACATGGTTCCTATTCTTCAGTGAGCTCCTACAATAGCCGTCCCACCTGATATATGACTTTTACTACATTACATTCGGCAACTGGGATTCTTAATAAGAATATGGATTACTGCATGAATCTGATTTATAGTCACCTGATTATGTATTGGCCGACCGCATCATGTAATGTCCACTTCATGTCAGATTTCTGCTATTTACATCCTTCTTTTTGCAGTTTAAGCAAATTATTATTGATTCAGAATGTGAGAACTGAGGCTTATCTCATAAAAAAAGGGAGCAAATAACATTCAGGTTTTCAGCATGGTCCTTTTTGATGTATCTCAACAGTAGATATTGTGATCTGCGTTTAGTCTGTTACATAGATCTCCTTTAAGTGAAATCTTAAGAGTTGTACACTGTGTCTGGGTCCGGGATCGTTGCAGATGTCCTTATAGCCAAACGGGGTTGGTGTCACTTGCTGATATTGGTTTAATCAATGGCATATATTAAGATTTGTGATAGAGAATGATGATTCAGGGCAGACTGGAGTTTTTAGCATGAGGAGAGGGCAGCTCACTTTGACCCTGTCAGCTAATGATGGATGAGGGACTGCTGCGATTTCATTGGCCGAGCTCTGCGTCGTTAAGCGATCGCCATCCTTCCTGAAAGAAACAGCCTTTTCTCTCGTACTTCTTGGATTGAGGGAGATATTTTGTTGCAGAGATGACACAATTACTCAAAGACTTTGAACATGATTGTGTTGGAATCTTAATAATATTGTTAACACAAGTGTGATGAATCTCATTAAAACCTCTTCAGACCTATTTTTTTTTTCACTGAACAATGTTTTTATCCACTTTATATTTGCTCTTCTCCAATATAGAAATGTCTAAAAACAAGATTTGTGCCAATTAATTTGTTATTATATTTATTCATGTTTACTTTAATGGACACCAGGACTGAAGAAAAATAAAAATCCCCATATTTTAACCATACATAATAAGTAGAGCTTGTGCACTATACTTTAGCTAGTGTTTACGATTTGTACACATACTATAACACATACTATAAGAATGAACAATGCAGTACGAATGTGGGGAAAAAGGTAAGATGATACGAAGTCTCTAAAAACTAGTTTGATCCTTTTTATTGGTTGAAGTGGGTGAATCTGAGTAATGTATAAATGTGAATTGGTTTATGTGTACTTGCTGATTGTTTTGATGAATATATGATTGTGTGCATTATAGCATCAAGGCATCAGTGTGTGGAAGGGTGCGAGTGTTTGTGTTTCTGTGTATTCACTGATCTCACATCTACTATAGCTTTTTCTCACTAAAGCCAATGAAAAGTTGATTGACTGGCTATGGTCACTTTGATGACATAAATGAAATAATATTAATATTAATGTAATTATTATTTAATTGTTCATAAAACATTAACATTAGCATTTGTAGCTCTGTATTTATCTTTGAAATGCTTCCACAACTTTCTCAACCGGTAATTCCTGAGGTGCTGTTGATATCTTTCAAGATCTGATGTCCATTGCGATGGACTTAAAATAAAATTAAAATCATGTGTTCTGCAACTCTGAAAGATCTTAAAAATAACTTTGAATATTATCATTTGATAGTCTTAATTTTATAAGAGGTTGATGAGGCAACCATAAACATAAATCTGCATATGAAAAGTAAAATGTGGACTTCCTCCTCTTCTTGTTTAGTTGGTTAGTCACGTCTCTCTTTTGATCAGATTAAGATAGGAGTCATATCTTCATTGTGATTGGTTGATCATGGACCAATCAGTAACCAGTCATTGCTCATATTATGAAAACATAAAAATGTATTGGTTTAAACAAGCAATCGTGTGATGTCCATTTCAATGGACGCAGGGTCCGAAGGGGTTAGTTGGTTCAGTTATTTGAACACTTACTGTAGCATTTTAAATTTATATTAACATTAACATATTACACTAATAGTAGATCTGTTAACAGATTTGATCATAGATTCTGAGTTTATATATTATGAGAAGTGAGATATACTGTAGACTGATATGACCTGCTGTATAGATATTTAGAATTGCAAGAAGTAAAAACTCAAAATTTTGCAGAAAAAAATTACAGTAATTGTGATGTTAATTCTTTATTGCAAAATATAAACTAGCAATTATCCGATTTAAACAAAAAAAAGTAAGATATAAACTCACAAATGCAAGAAATGGTTAGAATAATAAGATACAGGTTTTTATTTGTATAATTCCATGGCAGAACTGTTCATTGTTCCTAGTGTTACACAAAACTCATTCTTTTCAGTATGTTTTATTACATTTTGAGAAATAAATATTGTGTACATTAAGATGTTAAAATTAATCGTATCTGTTATAATTAAATCATTGTTCATATTGTGAATTTACCCCAGTCAAGACAACAAAATCCTTTTGCCAGAATTTTGCTGTAAATAATAATAATAATAAACAAATCTTAAAAGTGTACATAGGCCTATAAACGGTTCACATTTACAATAAAATATGCTAAGAACCTGGATGAAAACATGAAAGCTCTCTAAAGTTTTGGGAGTCCTGAAAAGTGTGGATATCTCAAGCAAAAGTAAAGAACAGATTTGTTGCACATCAGCACCCCAGGAGCTTGGCTTTACCGAGTCAAACATGATGAGTGTGTGAAATAGCGGGATGGGTGTTAATGTGGTGATCTGTCACTCCATCGATCCTGCCTGGATCCCATATCCTGAAGTTCTGATGTGGGCTTTTCAAGTCTCTAAAGCTAAGGGCTCTGTTTCTGTCGACAAATGCCATTGAAGTATGGAAAGGAATCCCTTAGCATCAGAAACGATCATGGATTATTGGGTCAGAGTGGGCAGGGTGCAAAAGGACACAATTCTCATTTTTCGTTCTTCAATTCAGAGCACATCAGTTACCCTTATATTGAATGTTTCATTTGAAACACTTTTGCCTCTAAACCATAGTAAAGCAAAAGCTCAGAGCACTAAAAGTTGAAGGCCAAGATTGTTGAGGATAATTCTGTAATGCTTCATAACAGAACCTTTCTCGCCAGTTGCCAAATGTGTGAAACATTGAGTAAATAAAGCACACTAGTTATCACACCAGTCATCTGGTCAATTTGCAGCATAATTCAAATATATTTTTTTGTTTAAGTTTTAGTAATTATATTGTATGTTACAATATGCTTTTGTAATTTTTATTGTTTTTCAATAATTTCTATTTAGCTTTCGTTCATTGTACTTCAATTTTAGTAATTTTAGTACTTTTTAGTTACTCCAGAGGGTTAAAGACAAGCAAACCATCAACTCACACTTCTAACTTTGGAAGCTAGTTTCATCTCAGAGAAAAAAAAAAAAAAAAAAGTAATTGTAACGTTATTACTCATGATGTAACTACGCATTTCACATGCATAACTTTATATCTCAAAATCATAATTTCTTGTACATTTTTCTTTCTGTCTCTCGAATGAAACTTTAGTAATGTATAACGAAGTGCTTCATAATTGTAATTTTATATATAATTGCAACTGTATATTAAAAAAGAGTAATGTTTATCCTACGCATAAACTCATTTATTTTAATTTATTTTCTCATGTTTACTTTTTTTTAAATGTAATTTTTTTTTTACCCTGAGGCAAAAACAGGCAGCCATATATTTTATCTAAGTGGAAATGTACATCATACATTTTTAGAATGCCTTTTTGAAGCAGACGAAAGAGGTTGGGTGTCAGCACTTTATCCGCACCTTTAATCTTAATACATGCCATTTGTGTCTGTGTATTAAGCCCAGGTGAAAAGTGAAAGTGGGACACTCTTTGAAAATTAATGGTACTTTGTAGCCTCAATCTTCACATTTAAGCAATGTAGCTGAGAGAGAAAAAAGACAAGTAGAAGGAAAGGGTGGATTTTTTTTTTGACGTCTTACATTTGCCTCTAATGCATTTTCTCAGAAAAAAAAATTACCTCAGCACAAAGGAGGCCAGAGAAACATGGTGCCGAACAGCGCATTGTTCTCCTGGCCAGCTGCTTTTCTCACCCGTAGATACAGTATGTGGCATATTCAATAAGGACATCTATTCTCCATTTGTCCAGCAGAGGTCTAAATCTTCGCTCTGTATACACCATGTCATCGCCATGTCCTCCGGGACCACCAACTGTGACAGTGAATGAATTTAGCGGGGAAGGGTGTAATTTGTCCACAGCAATAATATGGAGTGGTCCGCTCTGCAGGCGGCGGGCCGTAATATAACTTGCTGTAATGTAGAGAAACAGTCGCCCTCCGGGGTTCAATAACTGCTTATTACTCCTGCCTCCACTTCAGAGGCATCACCATCACCATCAGCCCAGTGGCCTCCCACATTATAACTCCGGCACAAATGCTTCTGCTGCGCTATCGACTGGAGTTTCTGTTATTCGCTAAGCCTGTTGAGCAAATACCCTATTTGTGGTCATGGTTCCTCAGGTCCGTGATCTAATAGATGATGATAGGGAATTCTCCTCGCCAGCTCTCATTTGTCTTCATATAGAGGCAAGAGCCGAGCTGGTCAGCTTTCAGCAACAGGTTAAAATGGCATCTTGATGAAACCAGCTTCAGAAATTCTTTGCATGTGTATATATACACGTATATATACAGAGTACTGGCACGAAACTCTAGATGGCGCACTCCGATAGGTCTAACTCAATCTGACCTAATGACATCATTATCACATGGGACAGCTGATTGGTTCTCTCCTGTATCGGTAGCCAATGAGCTCTCTGCTCAACATTCAGATATATGACTAGTGCTTGTTGTAGCAGTTTCGCTGCGTGCTTCAGAAACCTTCCACCTTCCCCAGCACCACCTGTATAGATCTGCTACATCATGTATGCTATAGGGCAGTGGTCGGCAACAGGTGGCAAAACTGGCCCGCCAGGAATAATATCTGGCCCGCGTCCACAGCCAGATTATTTTGATAGTGGCTGGTTATGAAATAGATCGGTCATGACACCAATAGTTACTCACAATCAGAGTAGGCTACGTGAGCGGAGCGGAGCACGGAGTGGAGTACAGAGTGGAGCGGAGCACGGAGCGGAGCACGGAGCGGAGCACGGAGCGGAGCACGGAGTGGAGCACAGAGTGGAGCGGTGTGATTTTGAATGGAGCGAGGAGCGGATTTTTTAAGAGTCGAAGCGTCATGGTTTTCAATCGCTCCAAGAGAGCTCCATCACGAGTAGTCTACAATTCATGCCAAATATAACTGCATATTTAGCAAGAATTCACGTTAAACATAAGTGCCTTAACAAAATAGTACTATACTTCAAGTTTATTTGATTAAGTATACTTAAGTAAATTTCAATATATTTCCAAGTATACTTTATGTCGTAAGTATACAAATATTAGTGTAATAGTAGTAAACTCGTAAGTGTACTATTTCAATACACCTTGGGACTAAATTCACCCACTTTCTTGTGTTCCCACAACACTTGAATGTGGGTAACATTATAACATTACACAGTTTTGAGGCTTTTTATGTCAGATGATCGTGTTAGATTACACGTGGAAGCATGTTGTTTTGGTTTCTTCTTCACTTTAGTTTTTTCTAATAATAACGTAATTCTGTACAACAGATGTGTACAAGTGCCCCCTACCATATAACAATGAACACACTGATTCTAGGAGCACAAGTATAGCTCAAATATATTTAGACTTTTTCTAAGTATAAGTCAAGTATACCTAAATGTTAATTTAATATATTTCTGAGAAGAACATAAAAAGTAGACTAAAAGTATACTTTCCTATTTTTAGTTTAAAAGAAGTATACTTATAGCACACTTGAATAAACTTATTTTTCGTAAGGGTAGCTAGCTTGACAGAGAACGATCACTAAAATCACAAAGAATGTGAAGGCTATTGTAGTTCTATATAGGCTACTGAATATTTTCAGCATGATTTAAACAAGTAGATACTACAACACTTATTTACACGCAATCGCTCTCTCAATAATGCATTCACAAACAAATGTAATCTTACAGTGCTACTTCATGTGCATCCGATTTTCCAATGAGCTGAAATCTGTAAGAAATAAAACTAAATTTGCACCGCAAAAAGCAGTATACCTTTTAATGCTGACAACTATTTTATTAGCTTGTCATTTGGTATGAAAATAAGTTCCAATAAGCCACTTTTAAACTCTCCTGTTATTTAATTTTTTAATATACGTTATGAACAGAACTGTGGTATTTCAAACATACTGAAATACTTTAGCTGCGAAGCTGTATTTCTGATATCATTGAGTGAGGAATGGATAAAATAAATAAAGGAAATAATTAAATTCTATTTTAGATCTTTACATTAACAATTTAATCAATATTGTAATTATTAAATCCAAGAATGAACCTCATCTAGTTAGTGTTTTAGGCATTTTAAATTTATTCCAAAATAACTCAAGGCAGTAACAATTTAAACAATTTATTTTATTTGTGAACTTAAGTTCAGTTATTCTTTTTAATAATTAACCTTAAGCTATTTTTTTATTTTTAGGATAATCAGTCCTATACCTAAATATAAATATAATTAAATATATAAATAGTGAGATTATTTACAATATGAATTGTGACATGACATTAGACATATTGTGTATTCATTCAGACTGATTTCAAAGGAATTTATTGCATGAACACAGTCTGTTGCACTGCTGAATTACCAATATAAATATATCTAAATCAGCTGCATTTGGCCTAATGGATGTTACTCTGGTTCCAAACTTGAATAACTGCAGTAGAGCAAGGTTGTTGTGTTCGAATTCTCCAGAGTATCCACGACTGCTTTGCAGGCGCTCACAGTGGGTTCTGCTCCAAGTGTGTACACTTGGATGGTGGTTAATGTACAGAGAACACATTTCACTCTCATTATACTCTGTATAATTGTGTATGTGAAAATAAAGCTCATCCATCCGATCAGGATCCGATATCTTGATGGCAGCGTTGCCTCCTCTCATGTGACTTTTTTCATTCTCAAACAAAACTCAACACACACTTTAGGGGGTCCGTTAAAACTCAATGTGCTCAGGAGGCATTAGAAACACTGACTTGATTACTCTTTGTCTCTTTGGACAGTGATGTTTTAAAAACAAGTGATACACTCATTTAATGTAAAATTTTGTACAATTTATCTGTAAATGTATTTTCCACTCAATGAACTTCTGGTACAGTGAACTGCTCCCTGATCCCAGTCTGATCAATCTCTCTGTCTCTTTTTCTCCTGTATAGTGTGTCCTGGCACTGATAACAATATACTGCTGTCTGATGTGGACCAGTGATTTCACCCTTACATTTTTGTAAGAACTGTGAGTGGTATTTCTGTGACAACACTGAAGAAATGACACTTTGCTACAATGAGTACACAGTAGTGAGTGTACAGCTTGTATAACAGGGTAAATTTGCTGTCACCTCAATATAACTCAACATACAGCCATTACAGTCTAAACTGACAGACATGAAAATGCCCAAATTGGGCCAGACAGCCATTTTCAGACATGACAGACAGACAGACAGACAGACAGGTCTCAGGTGTAGATACAGTGTTAATCACTCTTCTATACTAGTCACTGTAAGTTCAACATGGCACCTCATGGCAAAGAACTCTGAGGATTTGATTTTTGCTCTACATAAAGCTGAGCAAAGGCTATAAGAAGATTGTCAAGACCCTGAAATTGAGCTGCAGCCCAGTGGCCAAGACCATACAGCGGTTTAACAGGACAGGTTCCACTCATAACAGGCCTTGTCATGGTCGACCAAAGAAGTTGAGTGCACGTGCTCAGCGTCATATCCAGAGGTTGTGTTTGGGTGTATTTCTGGATTTCAAAGGCAGTTGGAGCTTTTAGCAGTCTGTTAGTCAGTCAGCCTGTCAGTGCACAGATCATACGCCACATACTGCATCAAATTGGTCTGTATGGCTGTCGTCCCAGAAGGATAAAGGTGATGGACTGGCCAAGCATGTCTCTAGACCTAAACCCTATTGACCATCTGTGGGGCATCCTCAAACGGAAGGTGGAGGAGCGCAAGGTCTCTAACATCCACCAGCTCATCATGTCAAGAGGGTTAAGGCAATGCTGGAACAAATGGTGGCCACACAAACTATTGACACTTTAGGCCCAATTTTGACATTTTCCCTTAAGGGTTTAATTACTTTTGTGGTCCAGCGGTTTAGACTTTAATGGCTGTGTGTTGAGTTATATTGAGGTGACAGCAAATGTACACTGTTATACAAGCTGCACACTCACTACTTTACTTTGTAGCAAAGTGTCATTTCTTCAGTGTTGTCACATGGAAAGATATAACAAAATCTTTACAAAAATGTGAGGGGTATACTCCCTTTTGTGCGATACTGTACACACACACACACACACACACACACACAAATACACAGAATACAGAGATAAACCAATATTTTCATATATTCATATATATTTATATATAGAGTCACCTGTGCATTTTGTTGAGACACTTCTTTTTCGTCACACATTGCACACGAAAACAACTGAACAAATGAATCTGTGTTTCAAAGGTCTCTTGTTTACCTGCAGCCCTGATGTTTTCCCATCAATCTACCAGCATCCAGGATCCGGGTGTGTATCGGCAGGTGGTGTCACTTTGGCCTGTCAAGTAGACCTACGGTCCGCTGTCAGGTTTTATCCTGGTCAAGGCCTGAGCATTCCAGCAGCAGCTAATGATGTTACAGGATTTGACTGACTCTTCATTAAGGTCTGATCAATCAGGCTGCTGGCTCCCTCCATGCCTGCTTAGTGGGAATACCAGAGTGGCTCAATGTCTGAGCTGCCAGCTTGTGTTAATGTCAGGAACTGCCACAGACAATCGCCTCTTTGCATTTATTGCTCTGCCACCGCAGTCCATTTATATATACATGCAGTACATGTGGAGAGACAGATCTATGCAGATTAGAACAAATCTCAGCTAATTTTTTTCTCCTTTCCTGTTAAAATCCTTCTCACATTTCAATCTCTGAGTTGAAAAACATACTCTCTAGGGGTCTCTATACCCTTTTCTCTGACCAGAAGAGACCAATCGACAAGTTTTAGAGTGACCCGCTGTGAATTAAAGACTCTCTGTGATTTTTTTTTCCATGCATTTTTTCTTCTATATTATTGAATCACTTTTTTATGGAAACCTATTTAATATATATAGTATATTAGTCCATATATATGAAAAGTTCAAATGCAAAAGCCTCTGAATGCCGTTTAAAAATGTATTCTAAAATGAGCAATTCTATCAGGCTCCTGCATTTATGTTCAGTTATTTCACTTTAATTGCATAGAAAAGGACAATGGACATATACATTGCAATTAGAGTGAAACTACTGAACCCACACATAAGAGCCTAATAAAAATGCTCATTTCAGATGAAAATTTCAGATGGCACTTAAAGGCTTTCGCATCTGAGCTCTTCATACACACACACACACACACACAGACACACACACACACACACACACACACACACACACACACACACACACACACATATACATATATATATATATATATATATATATATATCTTGCAATTTTTCAATCTTGACTTTTATAAAAAAAGTTAACTTTCTACATCCCATGCACAAACACAAATTAATAAATGCATGCATACATACATACATTAATACAAACTATAACATTTCTTTATAAAATAGATTTAGACGTGTTGCATAAACCACTTATTTCCAATAAGTCAACACACAACCAATAATTCAAGTTTTATTTTCGTTTATGCATTTTATAATATTTATGTATTTCAGGTACTGCACATTTCTTGCATATGCCTATTGAAAGGAAATCCGAGTCTGTGCGAGGCATGCACAGGAGAGCATTACAATTCCTCAGAGTGAAAGCATAACCAGCACGGCAGCAACTAACTGACTCAACACAGAGAGAAAGTGACACAGACTGGAGTAGTGGGCAGTTTGGACCATGTAAACAGACATTTTACACAAATGAACCCATCTGTTACAAAGCTCTCTCTATTTCTAACTTATTTCGCTTTCAGCAAGAGTACAGAAGTCAAGAAAACTTGTCAAAAAATTCTCGATTATAGGAATAACTGTCATAGTTTTGACCTCGAAACACAACATTCAAGGCTTTAGCCACAAAAGTCCAGACATGATGGTGCTCTTAAAAGTGGATTTATACCTTACTGTTTTATTCTGACAATAGCCGTGTTTCCACTGTCGGGTCAAAAGCAGGCCAGTCATGTTTCCACTTTTACTTCCTGGGCTTGATCGTGCCTCGTCGGTGCTTCCTCAAGGCCAACAGACTGGGTTTTTTGGCCGGAGGAAAATATTTTTAGCTTAAAACTCACTTTCAAACAGCAGCGAGTGTTTGAAAGAACTGTTTGAGATCCGATGTGGATTATGATCACATGGCAGAAATAGCCCAAACAATGCAAAAGACTATGCATTCTAGCCATTACCATAGTAAGCATGGTAAAAACGACCGCTTGAAGAAATAAGATCTTCTCATTCAAGCTATCACAATCATATATTTATTTAGTAACATATTTGATCTGTCATAAGCGTCGTCTCGAGACTTTAGCTCCGTGTATGTCATAAAAAATATAATAATGTTTTTTGTTCGTGAGCTCCCTCTTCTACACTGGTCGTATTTTTGATGAAAAAAAATAGAAATGATTCTAAATGGGATGTATTCTTGACTACAAATACACCGAAACAGACTCGACTGAATAAAGGTTCATACCGCTTTATTTCTGTGTGACTAATTTTCGATCCTGATTAATTCATTATGATCAATGTAACACTTAATATTGTAAAACATCGATGCTTTTGGATCTAAATATTTAACAAATGGCTGCTTTTATCATGATCATTTGTGATCACGCTAATTCCAGTGACTTATTTCTGATTAGTTTTCTGTTGGGGAAATGATGGGTTGCGTGACGTCGTTCCAGAGAGGCGTGTTTAGGGCGGGTTTTAGTGAAGCGCTGCAGAGATTCTGGCCCGACGGTGGAAACACATCATGATTTTGGGCTTGTTGCTACAGGTCCGAGGCTATTAGCCCGCCCGGCCCGTTCAAAGCACTGGCCCGACAGTGGAAAAGCGGATAATTACATTTGGACATTTTATGCGTCCAAAAGTGTCCAAACAGAATGTGTTTGTACCCAGTTCTTATAGATTGGGGAGATGTCTCCTCCTCATGACCTCCTTCAGTATTTTTGTGAATACTCAGTGTTTTGATGTTCTTATTTCTAGTATTATTTCAAAGCAGCTCTCATCTTTGAACATCTCTAGTGCCCAGAGCACCCTTAGCGTAAAGTGGTTTTAGGCTTGTTTAAAAGCTGTAAGAGTTGGTATTATTTGAATTTAGTTTCAAGATGATAGATCCAATATTCTGAATGTTAAAACTATACTCATATATATAATTATTGTCATTCTAATGACCTGTAAAATTGAATAATCAATTTTACAAGCAAATATGTCACACCACGGAAGTAAAATACCCTATACAGCCTGACATACAAAATACAAGTCCATAAAAAATGGTGTAGTTTATTGAAAATTTAGACATAAAAGGAAAGTTTTATGTATTGTATCATATTTGATACATCAGACTTGTATGGCTCATATAGTATGATAATGGAGAATATGGAGGTTATACTGAAGGAGTGTGACTATTATTTTAGAGGCCCAAACTGAGTAGATATGAGATATGTCCACAACCTGGTGAACATATAACAGAGGAACATTGTCAAATGAAATGAAAAGGCCTTTTCCTAGCTAAAAAAGTAGGAACTACTAGTCAGACAAAAGGCATGTAGAAGATTGTGTACAACAGTTTATTTTAGCTTTTTTTATCATGATGATAATTTAGAGGCCTTAGAAATTCTCAACATTCATGCAAAAATTGTCGTGATCATGTTTTTGCTACAATTCTCACATACAATTATGTTTATATGAATATTATTATTTTCTACAGTTTTGTTTCCTTATGCTTCCTCCTAGGGAATAGCTATGCAATTACTAAAACGCTCTGCCTCTCTCTACCCATTTCCATCTTATGCTCCATGAAATCCACTTGCTTCCCTTTTTAATTAGGATGTAATCAGAAACTGGGCCTGTCATTAATCAAAGCCACCCAAATGAGAGGGGATTGTCCAGCTCACTAGCCTCATTACAGGTTTGTGTGTGGGCTTCTCTACTAATAATTCAAGGTTGAAGCCTTTTGAAAATCCCTAAACCAGTAAATCAGTCCTATTGGTTTTCCTGAAACCATTTGTTCAGTGAGTCCTTCTGCAGGTTTCAAAATCGTCATCATATTAGAATGATTTCTGAAGTATTATGTGACTGAAGACTGGGGCAATGATACGCACAATTCTGCTTAGTCATCACAGGAATAAATTATATTTTAAAATATATTACAATAGAAAACATCATTCTTAAATTGTATTAATATTTCACATTACTACTGTTAACTTTACTCTATTTATGATCAAATCAATGCAACCTTATTGGTAATATTCTTCCAAAATCATAAAAAAAACACTTACTGAACCAAACCTTTGAACGGTAGTATAAACTGCACTGACAATTTTCATCTGGTTATTCGCTGCATACGGCAAAATGCATACAGAAAGAATATGGTATGGAAGTATGCTGTTTCAAATATACTCAATATTTCTGTGTATCTCTATTGAAGTTGTGTGTAGTGTATTGTGAGTGAGTGCGAGATGTCCATTTCCTCCCCATAGCTGTTATTTCACCCACTAAATGTGTGCTGCTGTATGGGCATGTCCTTTTCCGAGCGGGAAATGAGCCAGGATGTCATTTTACTAGAGATGATGCTACTTGACTTCTGCACCTCTCATTTACAGATGTAGAATTTCACTACCTCCTCGCTAACACCAACCCTCTAAAATCACTCCAGCCTGACATAATGTGCCCAGTGAGAAGGAGGAAGGGTTCAAGAGGGCTTATAGGAGAAAATGGTAATTGTGTCTGTGGGCTAATAGCACTGTCTCATTATACCACTGTAACGTTGTCGGAGGAGAGAGTTTCAGCACGGCCGCAAGCTCACTAACATTAGTGTAATTATAGCTTTTTTTTCATGGGAAATTAACACATTGTTAGATTAAGTGTCTCTTCACCTCAAAATTGCTATCACAAGCTCATAGCATATTAGTGTTTACTAATTACACATTTTAACTTTATGCTTGAAATGCCATGAAATAAAGGCCACTTTCATGGCACTGTGGACATATGTTCAACTTTGTTTATTTTATTTGTTAACTTTTTTAGTGAGGAGTCTGAGGACTGCGTCAAATTTCAGTCTACACAAGGCGAGAAACGGAGAGTGTTACCGCAGTGCGTTATATATCAGACAATCTTTTATATCAGCCATTTTTTGTGAAGCATAGTACAGTAATTACGTCAATAATATCACTCTAAGATTTCCTAAATTATTAAGAGAAGGTTAAAGTTTTCTTTTCTTCTGTGGAAAGGAGTGTTTTAAAGATGTTTGGCAGTTTGAGACTCAACAAGATTAGCAGATTATTTTAAACTGACAATGTTTGAGTGAGGTTGGTTATTATTGGAGGCTCACAATAGTTTGTTAAATTGTCATTTGAACCAAGTGTTTTACACATATCATTCTTAAAGTTACAGTAGCTAAAACATTCATATAAAACGTAATACATTTTTGGTTGTATGTTTTTAAAGAAGACGACTCACATAAGGGAACATAAGAGGAAGAAATTAAGAAAATTATTTTGAAGCTATGATTTAAAATGAGGTTGTTCCTTTTATAGCAGTGTTATTTGTATTCTGTTGTACTGCAATTAATAATTTGAAATACCTTTTATTTGTATTATAACTTTCATAAGTTTTAGAAATGTTGTTATGTGATTTGGTCATTTGTTTTATTTTTTTATTTATATTTAGCTTTCATTTAATTTTCATTGTAAATACACTGAAAAAATGGCATAGAAACAATTACAAAGAAATAAAAATAATTAAAAGGGAAATTTTGTAGAAGTAGAAAATCGAACTTAAAATCTTTAGTGTTACACACACACACACACACACACACACACACACACACATTATTGGAGTACGATATCTTAGAAAATCATTTTTTTATGAATACATTTTTTATGAGTTTTTAGGTTTAGTTAAGAAAAACAACACATACAAAGTGTGTCCATTCAGTTTATTCATGGCTATCTAAGTCTCATTACATTCACCGGTGTTGAAATGATCTCTGAGGTTACGTAAATTAATTCCTCACAGCAATTATAGACACCTGAAAATTATTACAGCTAAAAAAAAGCGCTGACAATAAAAATGACCGTAATTGAATGCACTGCATTCACATGAATGAAGATTGAGCTGTGTATCTTAATCTGTCATATTAGACAATATTGACCCTGGCATAGACAAAGCTCAAGTGTTATTAATTCTAAATCAATAACACATAATCTGTTTCTGAAAGCTTCTTGCCTGCAGATTGATTGTAGCACAGAGCCAATGTAGTAAAGCCTTTTCTTGGTTAAAAAAATGATGCGTTATTCTACGAATCACATTCAGTGTAATGCATTTATATTCATAGCTATTTTCCAAAATGTAGTTATGGTTTATCATTCACAATATGCCAGTTCTCTTCTCCAGTGGTTGAGTGATTGCCGTTGTTTCTAAAGATACTCGTAAAGGTCATGATTGCTATTCAAATGAAGGTAATGATTGTCTGAGACGCCGAGCGCTAAAGGAAGTCCCATTATTTGAGTTATGGAAGACCAAACTTTGCTTACAACATGCATTGTTATTAAAATGAGTCTTCAATGCTGCTTAATTTAGCCCTCCAAATTGTTTTCCTTTATGGATTTTTAATATTTGCCAGTGAGAGCTAGTTTCAGGCAAATGTGTGCAGTGTCATGTAGCTTGCCACATGGAGTGGAACAAACAGATTGCATTTACCAATAGCAATGACATTTATATTGTTTTTTTCAGTTTGAATACAGAGCAGAACGTGCCTGCTCATAAAAACACCTTCGCCACATTCTGTCATCTAAAAATGGATGATTGTGACCCTGAAACTCTTCCCACTTCTCACTGCGGGGTTCTGTCAACTACCCTCCTCATTCGCCGTCTCATCGCTCACAAAAAATGATCTCCTGCCACTTTCTCGCTTGTAACTGGAGTAGTTTTGTTTGTTCTGAATATTCTCCTGTTACTTCTGTTGCCATCTCACTCGAGAAAAATGCTCTCAATAAAGATGTCAGCAAACTTTCATCATGTTTTCACCAAAGACAGTCAAGCATTTGAAACGAGACAGTGAAATGCAGATTATAAAGTCATTAGAACTCCAAATATGTATTGTTTGCTGATGATGCTTTCTCTGACAGTTTTAAGAGTAAGAGTCTTGTCTTTGATATTTCTCTGAAATGTCCATATAAATAATAATAGTTCCACATTAAATAATTGTGGACAAAGTATAGAGGTATAATGTGAATGTTAATGAGTTTTTCTAAATATCTTGACAAACCTGTGCACAGTTTCAGACACCATTGATAAATATTAATACATTTTATGCGAGATTACTGGGGTAGCTGGGAAGCTAGAGATTTATTTGATATCCTTTATTAAATCTCATAGGAGAAAAAAGTTATTAACGTGCTTAAAAATATATTACAATAAGACTTTTTAAATAGTTTATTATATTAATTTTTATATAATATCAAATAAACTGAAATAAAGATGAATAAATTCTAAAAAGATGAAAAACTCTATATGGAATATACAAAAAACAAAAACAAATGAAAATTACACTAAGACTAAAGGTTATATATACTAAGACTTTCTAAAATGAACATGAAAGCATAAAATATAAAAAAAAATCTAAATAAATTTAAAATATTAACAAAAACTAAAAGAATACCTTACGGATACTAACATAAACACAGTTGTATGCAATTAATATGCATGTGTGTAATGATTTATATACAATACATTATAATCTTCAACAATATAATCTGGTTTTGGACAAAAAATATAAAACAGTTTCAAATAAATAGTTTTGTGCCCATTCCTTGACATAATAATGCTGACCACACTTAAAAAAGTGTTATTGCTCTTTTATGGCAATTAGGTTTGTGAAGCATGATATTGGAGAGCCTTGTGTGAGATCAGTATTCATATGGTCATATAGTGTGTGTAAGTGTGTGTGTCCTTTATAGATCACCGCATTAACATTTCCTGTGCTTTGCATGCGTTCCTGTGACTTTTCTCCTGGGAGTGCATAGACCGAATACAGTCATTTTAGTGTGAGGAGGGACAATTAGAATAGTGAATACCTTTTACCTGATCTCAGAGCATGTCCAGATCTCTTAAAATATAGCTCTGACCTGCTTGTTTTAGGAACATGACCCTCAATCCAGGCAGAATCTGTATGTTGTACAGTATGTTTTATTGAAAGGTAGCACCAAAACCTCTTATATCAATATTCTTGTACATTTTAATTAGTGTTGTTTTTTGTCTCTGTTGTGGCTCCCTTTTGAAAATGTACCACAGTTCATATTGCACATTTTAGTCTCACTGTGGTGCTTGTACATTTTCATAAGAGTTTTTGCTATCCTTGAAAACAAGACTATGCAAGATCGACCTACCAAAATTAGTTTTCTGTATTAAAAATACTCACAGCTGCTGTGTTTATGCTGAATATTTAGCTAAAGAGGTGTTAGTTAACACGCGGTTTACTGTGATCTGACATTATTCAGAATTACACCAAGCTCCTGTTTAAAAGAGCAAAACTTTTACAGGCACAGCTTAAACCTCATTTAGCAATAAATTGTTTATCGTTTACTGCTTGCTAAATTAGCTCGAATCAATTGTGAATTATGGTGCAAAACTGTAATTGCAATTGAATTAGCCTGTGTTTTTAAGAAAGTCTATACAAAGAAAATCAAAAACAATATTTTATTTTTCTTATTATTATTTATTTGCAGCTAAATGAATGAACGATGCATTTCTATAGCGCTTTAAAGCACTGGTCCAGTGATTTTTTTATACCAAAAGGGCAAGAAAACTAATTAGTGTCAAAGTAAACAGTATTTTTTGAAAAGGTTGTAAAAAGCAGAGTAATCGTGTAATTAAATAATACAAATTAGAACCAAATTATAAATTCTGCCCATGTCCTGAATGCTTGTGTAAGGTTTTGGAGGAGTGTTTTGGTTTGTTGCTAGGTAACTGATCATTTTGCCAGATAACTGCTGATGACAATAACAAATGTTGCAGATTTAGTAGTGATATTTGCTAATGCCAGAATCACTTTTTATAATGCGTATACTTAGGGTTGGTAATTTGGACAAACCATTAATTCTAAATGCATTAGTTACCAAACCACAATATTGTGGTATTATCCCTTACGATTTAAAATACAATGTAGAAATCTACTTTATAAAGTGTCATTCACGCAAAAAAGAAAATGTACTGATAATTTATTCATCGTCAGGCCATCCAAGATGTGTATGAGGTTGTTTCTTCATTTGAACAGATTTGAACAACTGTACCATCACTTGCTCACCTATGGATCTGCTGCAGTGAATGGGTGCCGTCAGAATTAGAGTCTAAACAGCATTAAACATTTACAGTAATACAATGTAATCCACACCACTGCAGTCCATCAATTAATGTCTAGTGAAGTAAAAAGCTGTGTCTTTAGGAAACACATTCATCATTAAGACATTTTAACGGCAATGATTAGTTTGTCTCCTTCTTAAACAGGAGACAAACATGTACCATTCATAAGTGAAAACAGTCCAAAACAGTTTAAATAAATATGTTGGTGGATTTTGATGTAAGAGGACAGCAGAGGACAGACTTTGTTTTTTTTTCTTGAATGATGTGTTATTATGGATTATTGGCGCGCACTTTGGCCAGAAGCTGCAGTGTAAAGTTAAAACGTCTCAATGAATTTATTTCTTACAAACATGCAGCTTTTCGCATCACAAGACGTTGATTGATGGACTGGAGTTGTGTGGATTACTTGTGGATTATTGTAATGTTTTTTTCAGCTGTTTGGACTCTCATTCTGACGGCACCCATTCACTGCAGAGGATCCATTGGTGAGCAAGTGATCTAATGCTAAATTTATCCAAATATGGAGGCCCGAGTGTGAGGAAACTATTCCTTTCATTTAATAAATATGTGATTGGTTGTGTAAGTGTTCTGCATATGTGATTTATTTCAGCTAGACCCTCAGTAGAATCCTCAAACACATATATTCAAAACATATTCAAATTAATATCACAATTTGTACACCCAGCTGTGACCCTTGAAGTCCTGTCTGAATTTTGACATCATAATGATCTTTAGCAGTGTGTCTCTGTACTTCCAGTTAACCTGACTGGCAGGTGACAGCTGTCGGCGTGTGCTTGGTCAGCTCTTTAGATGGATTTCCGTGACTATAGTTCCAGTGTGTGTGTGTCCGATCAGTACAGCTATATCACATTTACTTCTTCTGCATGAAATAGACCTGTCCTCTGTGCCTGCTAATGATACGCAGTATGAAACCGTGATTGGATGTCAACATGATTGATGTGGGTGTGGAGAGGGAGGGTCCAGCGCTCTCTTGGGCCATTATCTCTTCAAATTATATCAAGGCTGTCTGATGAATTGACTAATAGACTTGATGATGAAGTTTTGGTAAAGCCTTGACTAAAGGACAAACTACATCCTTGAACTACCTAAAGCAAATGGCTCATGGGAATCACTTGAGACTGTAGTATGCATTTGTTTAGTGAATTTCTTCGTATCTCTGCAGTCCATCCGTGAAGTGACGGGTTACGTGTTGGTGGCTCTGAATCAGTTCGACTATCTTCCTCTGGAGAACCTGCGAATCATCCGAGGCACTAAACTGTATGAAGGACGCTACGCCCTGGCCATCTTTCTCAACTACAGACGAGATGGATACTTCGGCCTTAGACAACTCGGCCTCAAGAACCTGACAGGTATATTCTGTTATTTATTCTATTCTATTATATGATGCTCCGTTCTGTCCTGTTCTGTTCTATTCTATTTGTTCAAAAGTTCTATAAGATTATATCCTGATAATATTTACCCAAAACAACTTCCATCCAAAATGTGCATTTAGTATGGTCAACCTGCTAAACTTTAGCAGTTTAAAAGTTATTTATGTATTTATTAATTTATTTACATTTGGCACAGTTTATTTGCTAGAATGCTGCAGAATGCAGGAATGTTTAAAAGTAAAACTTTTCTAACTTGAAATTTCACCTTTAAATGCATGCTTTTTTATTTAACAGTCAACAACACCATTTAAAGGTTGGTGTCAGTAAGACTATCATTTTTTCCTCAAAATACTATTTTCATACTTTTATTCGGATGCAGTTAATTGATCAGAAGTGACTGTAAATACATTCATAATGTTACAAATTATTTATATTTAAAAGTAAATGCTTTTGTAAACTTTCTATTCATCAAATAATCCTTAATAAATGTATCACAGTTTACACAAAAATATGAAAAAGCGCAACTGTTTCAACACTGGTAGTGATAAGAAATGTTGTTTTAAAATAGATTCAAATAGATTTTTCAATATATTAAATCAATATATTACATCAAACATTTGAACAGTAGTGTATATGCAGTTTAGTTAATTAAGACCTGTTAATACATTTTCCATATTGTAATTTGCCTACTCTTTGTGCAGGATGTTTGGCTAAATGGCTAGTTAGTATACTAAATTTGTACTCTTTTAATGTCTGACCGAGGTCTGTGTATGTTGTGCTCCTAGACTAAATTAGCATAGCAGGGACTTGTGTATTCGAACACATGTCTGATAAGATTGGCACTAATAATGTATTTCATGCTGTGCAGAGCGGTGGCTATGATAATCATGTACATCACAAGATGTCTCTCATACAAATAAGCCACTCTTCATTATGTGACTGCGTTTTATCTTATCAGTGTATTGTTTCTTTTGAGCATGTTTTACAGATGACATCTAGCCTTTTTTTTATCCAGCCTTGCTTGGTTGTCTCATAGGGCAACTTTATTTTATATCTTATACCATGCAATATAGAAACTCATCTTAGAACAATATTTCCAGATCCCTGTTGGGATGCAAAAATATATGGAGGGAAACAGAAACAGATCAAGGAGTCAAACCAGCTAGAAGAAGTCAGTGGCACCTCACAGCAAAACAGCCGGAGGCGTGATAATGCTTGTCTGACTTCTGATGACTCATGGACGGCCAATAGAAGCCCAGAGGGGTCCGGCAGGTGGTACAGGGTCACAGTAGGTGAGGGAAAGAAAGTTAAGACAACCACCGACATGCCCAGTAGGCATCTTGCGTAATCATGTATTATTAATCTCAAATACGGCTTAAGCACTTTAATGGCTGATTAAACAATATCTTGGTGTAGAGATAAATAGAGCACTGACAGTCTGGGTGTGCCGCTGCCTTCTTGTCTTCTTTTCTTAGCATCTTCAAAGATATTTCTTTCCTTTTATTGTTACTCTCTTGATTGTGATGAGGTGTCAGTGGCGTCTTTGAATGACTGGGGTATGAGGTTACAAAGCTTGTCTTTGAGTACTTCAACATTCAAGAATCCACACAGTTTACCTGCCACAAAACATTTTTTCAGTCTTAAAGGGATAGTTCACTCAATAATGAACATTCTGTTAATGTGTGTCAGTGTCTAGTTCATGTTTTTTTCCTCGCATTTCTGATTTAAAGGAGTAGCTCACGCCAAAAAAAGAAAATTATGTAACTGTATTAAGTGATCATCTCTTTTCAGAGATAATTCAATTATTGGAATAAACCGCTTGATTCACATAAATTAGTTTTATGACAAATTTATGACCTTTTTGGATCATCAAACTTTTGGTTGCATGGCTTTTCAGTAAAAGGACAGAAACCTCTCAGGTTTCATTAAACAAAACAAAACAAAAACATAATTTCGATGATAAACTAAAGTTGTATGGCTTTGGAACAACATGTTCCATGGCATGTAAATGAAGACATCATTTTTATTTGTGGGTGAACTAACACTTTTAACAAGCAATAAGAGTATTAAACATGAATTGGATGCTGACATACATGCATTGGTGGATTTTAGGGTTTTGCATCCTTTATGGATTAGAATGTCCCAAAAAAAAAAAAAAAACCTTGTATAGGCTGGTCTTCCACCCTGGCCTGGTCTTCTCCCTGCTCAACTAGGCTCAGCT
This sequence comes from Gymnocypris eckloni scoliostomus, assembly GCA_027564155.1. Classification (NCBI taxonomy): domain Eukaryota; kingdom Metazoa; phylum Chordata; class Actinopteri; order Cypriniformes; family Cyprinidae; genus Gymnocypris; species Gymnocypris eckloni. The sequence continues at coordinate 12,681,531 of CM050416.1, read as the reverse complement.
GGTGTTTTGTTGGCTTAGCTGGGCAACCAGCAGAAAGGCCCTCAAAGCCCTCAAAGATTTTAGTCAGTTAAAAATTGGCTTAGTTTTCTTTGGCACATGTTCTTTGATTCAAGAAAAGCTGGAGAGTTGCGGAATGGAAAAGAAGGCAGTAATTTAAAAACAAAACAAACAAACAAAACAGTAATGTACTTACAATGGAAGTCTAAGGAGAATAGATATAGCACTAAGATAAACATACACATGCACACTGATTCGAAAGAATGAACTTCTTTAAACATATTAATAATATTACCATTTTAACTATTTGCAGTTATATTTTGTAAGTTATGTTTAATACAATTCTGTCATGTCCATGAAAAGACAACAAACCTGATAACCTTCAAATGATATGAAGAAAAACTGGCAAGCACAATGTTCCAGCCCAGTGTAGCAAAGTTGTATGCTATTTATGATACCGCTGCAGAGCCCTTCATAAAAGACTATATATCATAACCCCTATTGTAAGCAAGAAAATTCAGGTTGGTTGGTTGGGTTGAGTGATAGCAAGAGTTGCACATTTGAGGGAACAGTCATCTTTTGAATTCCTCACTAAAGTCTTTGAATCATTTTTTTTAGGATTTAATGTATCTATTCCTGCAGCATTGCTGGATAAGTCTGATTCTCGAGGCAACGGTAGCCATGTTTCTGCAATTTTCAATATGAGTTTTAAGAGATGAAAGTTGTTCTTCAGCCCCTTGAGATATTCAGCACATTGATGATGAATGGTTCCTTTGATTACAGCCATGTGCTCGCCTTCTCATGGTTCCTCTATATGGCTTTGCGCTATGATCAATAGCTTTCATAAGCAGCTTATGATACAATAATGGCTGTAACTTTATTTTCTGTGGTCCTTCGATCAAACATTCTTCTTTTTTTGACTATGTCCTCATAGATGACCTCTATAACCAGCAGCTACACGAAGGGCGGTTTCATCAACCTTTTCAAATCTCAGATGATAGAATTTCATGCAGCATGTTGTCCGGAAAGAGTTCAATAATTGAGTAGGCAGATCCCTGTATGTAAATATTTATTCATCTTTCACCGCATGTGGCCAAAGGTTATTGAAAAAGACAAATTCAAAGATCATGTGCAATACATTCAAGTACTTGTTCAGTTGCTTGAAAATCAAGGCTTACATTACACAAACTCATGAAAGAAGTCTGTTGTTCATAGACAGCATATTGTCTAATAAATCCTATCTTAAATTACACTCCAGCAACAAGCCAAGAAGTCTCAGTTCACCATGCAATGCAATTAGACCATTATCTAAGATTGAAAACATGTCCGTATATATCTGATTCATTTGCTTATGTTCTTTGACTTATTTAGCTGCATTAGAGGCGACTATTGCAATAAAGTACTGTCAATACAGCAGAGATTACAACACTGTTCCAGTATGTACAATGCATGCTTTTACAATAGACATTTTTTATCATGAAATATTGCCATATGAAAACATGCAGCAGTCATTTTAATGCAAAATGCATTATCTTCTTACTGTAACTAAAAATGTCCCAGTCATAACAAAAAGCTTGTTTTAATAAAGTATTTAAAAAAATACTTGTTGTGCATTTAAATAAACATGATTCTTTAACATTTTATTTTGATCTTGGAAAGGTATGGAAATAATCATTGGAAAACCCCAGCAGTATCATTTCAATGTGTCATTTACTGAGGACAAAATAAATCTATCATGAAACCTGCACTTTCTTATGAAAATCCCCTCAAATGGATTTTCACTGAACTGTTCCTTTATGATCAGTCATTGTTTTCCTTTAAGAAATAAAATCTTAAATTTTCTTCCAATGAAAACAGCTGTATTTACTTTACTAAAATCGTTAAATTGAAATAGAAACTTAGTTGTTTTCTGAAGGTTTGGGAGTTGATTGTGGTTGTGTTTAACAATTATCACAATTATTTATACAGACTCTGAACTTTTATTCTGATGAAGTATGATTTGGAAACCAGCCTGGAATGTAGATACTGAAAATGTAAATGTATTTATGTGTGTGTGTGTGTGTGTGGGGGTAATTGTACAGTATGTTGAATCCTGTTGAGTTATTCCCTATAGCTTTTCCATTGAGTCTAAGCCATGTTTGCAGACTCCACAATTCCAGCTTGTCTAATTTATTATTATGTTAGACAAATCTCCATGCAACCTAACACTTTGTGCCCTCATATGTATGCTTGTGCACATCCTGGCGGTGTATTAATGCAATAGCCTTGATGTGAAGCATGCTCGCCGCCCACCCCCACAGAGCCTCTTGGGCTAGCATATCCAGTCATCTGCTCTACTCCACAGCCTTGGGTCCTCAGTTAGTAAACTCTTTCTTACTTCTGAGCTTCTGTCCATGAACCCAAGGCTGGGCCTTCATTGTGTGCATGTTTTGATCCAGCTGGGCCCCTGTATTGTTCTGCTTCTATGCAGACTCTCTAGACAACACTCTTGTAGACAAGTTTCAATGCTTTTGTGAACATGTTTTGCTCTGATGAGCTACTGCTCAGATTTTTTTGAGTTGTTCTTTTGTTTTCAAGGTCACTTATGAAGTGCAGTTAACTGTAACTTTATGCTGTACAAAGTGTGTTGTGAGCGTCATTTCATGCTGATTTCCAAAAGAGGAACCTTATTAGGGAAATAGCTTGGTTAAATTTGCAACAGGTCTTTTCTTATGTATTTTGATGTACATCCAAGTGTAATGTGTTATATAAAAGTAAGATCAAAAGATGCGAACATACAGTAGATTAGCTCTCTAAAGCAGTCACCCCTCACCCTAAAGAATTATAGTTAAAAGTACTTTGATATTATTTCCAATATTGTAATAGCATTACTTCTTGAATATGAAATTATGTCAGCAAATTCTGTTTTTCCAACCATCAGTCAAGAACAAAGTGGGGACAGGAAGAGCGCTTTGTGGGTTATAATTGGTTTGCCTCTGAATTTCTCAAAAAACAAAGGCCGTTCATTGCAGCTGAATGTGATTAAAACGGCTCTCCGAGGACTTCCTGCAGTGGGGATATAAAGAGATCTCCTGACTCAATTCTGGTGGCAAATTGCATTCTGGGTGTTCCTTCTCTCAGCGGCCTTTCTTGTTCTTTTCATGCCCAATGCAAAGCTCCACCATTAACTATTTAACTCATCGTCCCTGTGGAGTGCAGTCAGAGCATTTAATGTCAAACTTAGTTGCAAGAAAGTTCATGATAATATTAGACATTTTTGGCATCAGCAATTTGTGTTTGTCAAGAGAAGAGGTAATTGCAATAGACTGCCATTATGTTGGGGCGTTTGGGTGCTTGAGATTTGTTAAGGTCACCTTTGTTCTGTTCTGTTGTAAATAAGCCCCTCTACTTTCTTAAAATTAATAGAATGAGTAAGTCTTATGTGGCCACCCACTGCACGTTGACAGACTTTCTAATGCATATTGCACACAAAAAATGGCAAGAGCTAGTCGAAGATAGGATTACCAATCTTCCAGGGAGTAGGGATGTGCCAGTCTTTCTGGAAACTAGGAGTTGTATTTGTGAAATACCAGGCTGACAATGAGGATAATTGTGTTTCCTTCTTGAGCATCAGTGAATGTTTGAACCTTTTTAATAGTTGTGTTTGAGTCCCTCAATTGTCCTCAGCGTGAAAAGATAGATCTCAAAATCATACAGTATGTCTGCTGGAAAGGGTACAAATATGCAAAAGTGAAGATTCTGCAGGACATGGAGGATTTCTCTGAAGAACAGCGGTCATTTTAACTGTTCAGAACAAACTAGGGACTCATGGGACTCAAGGGACAACAACCATCACAAAACAAAAAACAGCCGTGGATCATCCAGGTAACCACAGTATTAAGAACCAAGGGTTCCCAAACTTTTGAATGGGGGGATTTTTATAATTTGAGCTATTTTTTTTGTCTTGTGGACTAAATGTAAACATATTTTATGTCAAATATCTTACTCAGGACAGTACTATATAAAAAAAATAACATGCATTTTGTATGATCTCTCTTTTTTTGTTAAAATTACTCACATTTTCACAGATTCGGCAAGGGGTTCACAAGCTTTCAAGCAGCACTGTATATATATATATATATATATATATATATATTCCCACTTTAAAACCTTCTATGAACTAAGATTATATGCAATAATGCTGCAACCGTGTGTGGTTGTGTAGTAATTCATAGAGGAATATATCTGCATATCTGCAGTGCTTCCTAATGTACTGTAATCTACTGTGACAACAACTAATTGCGTATTCCATGAGATTGCCAGTTTGTTTTACCAAAGGGGTTTGTGTGTTAGTGGTTTGACTTTGAGAAATGTCTTATTGGATACTGTGAGACTAAATGCCTGCATTGTAAGTGTAAGTCAGTTTGCTTTGAACTCTTCAGGGCTCCGTAATAGAGATGGCATTCATTGTATCAAACTGTATGTAGCGTAATGGATAAAGCAAGCCACCCCATGTCCCGCATTCATTATCAGCACAATGCAATATAACTGCAGTGTCAATATCCCAGTTGATCTTTGTCTTCTCTTTGTGAGGGGACCCGGTTTCAAAGGCACCTACTGGTGAGATCAAATCCATCTTTCACCAAACATGAAAAGAATAGGTAAGAAATGTAAGGTGCACCTGCGAGCTCGGTCTTTCAGAACGGCCTGTGAGGTTTCAGCCGTATCATGGCTCCACCAATCCTCCCAGCCTGGCCTCCTGAGACCCTGCTGCTGGCTGAGATTTCTGGGACGCTCTGCTATCTCCACCAGCCAAACTCTCCTCCCTGTGTGGCTGAATAATGAGACGCATCGTGAATGTGGACGGGTGGAGGGTAGAGGCGACCGAGGGCCGTAGATCATGATGCTAGTCTGAAGAGGATATTAGTGGAAGTGGCACTAAGCGACGGCAAGATGGAACTGGAAATTTCATTAGCATTTATTTTATATAAATAGTGTTACTCGGCACATCTCTCATTTTAATAGGGCCGTGTTTTCTTCAGCAACCATTTCAGGCTCTATGGATGTTAGGGAAATTTAATAAGGAGTTGCAAAGTGACTTGATGATATTGGCAACTCAGTCAAGCACAGCGCTTCTTAATGTTTTTGTCTCACAGGCCCCCAGTTGTCCATAACAATATCCAAAGGCTCTCCAGCATAGGCTATTTCTGGTGTGTCTTTTGTAATCATGACAAAGTTGATTGTTTTCTATCTCTTTTAAAAATATAAACTGGAGATATAGCTATATTTAATAATTAACCACAATTCATTGTGTGATTTCAGAAGTTTTAAGAACTGTTATTGATGGGGAAAACAATATATAAAATAAAATAAGAAATATGATTTTTATTAGTATTTCTTTAAATAAATTATTAAATTACTTAAGATTCCATTATTTATTTGTATTGCATTATGTTGAATCATTGTATTATTATTTTTAGATTTTTAATTTAGTTTAATTTAATGTAATATTAATAATTATTATATTATTAGTCATTTAATTATTTTAGTCATCTGGGCCTCCATAGAATGATTTCTAAATGATCGTTTGCGACTGAAGACTGAAATAATGATGCTGAAAATTCAGCTTTGCATCACAGGAATATATGACATTTTAAACAAGTTAAAATAGAAAACTTAAATTGAAAAATTGAATTGTAGTGCTATTTCACAATATTACTGTTTTACTTGATTTTTTAAGTATTGCCATCTGATACCATTATTGCACCGTGGCACTCCATCCGTACTTGTTTGCAAAAGATAAACAGTATATTAATATGCCATTTATCATCTGTTTGGTCCAAAAAAGTGAAAATTTAAACTTTTAATGTGTGTGTTATTCCAACATGCTGCTCATTTTATTGAATTACCACCATTTGCAAAACTGGGATTTACAGTAGAGGCATTTGCCATAATGAGCTCCACATGTTGTTGTATCTATTGATTTATGGCCTATTATTTATCTGACCATTTGCTCCAAGTTTCCATGCCAGCAAAAACTATGGGAGATACTTAGCTGCCAGTCGAAAAGACAGCAATAACAATGCAAAGCAATCTTTTATAAAGTTTTAACAGCTGTTATTTAGTTATTTTTGCTTTGCATATTATTTCAGTTATCAGGACAATGCATCACATTTGTCACACTGATTCACTGTGAAGCAATAACATTTAAGATGGCTGAAATTGAATCAGGAGGCTTCAACACAATTACGGATATCCATGAGGAGGCTCTCCTCCACACAGTATGCGCTCTTAGATATGCTCACATTTGTCATGCAAAACAATCTCTCCACTGCTGTCAAAGAAACTAATGGAAAACACTGGCATTTCTCTTAGAGTTTATGTAGTGACAAATCTTTGCTCTTTTAGCCAAAGAAGGATATTTTCTGTTAAACTGAAGGTAAACTGGATTTATTGTTTATATTCCTGCATAATCTATCAAACAATGCTTAGGTTTCACACTCTGTGCATACATTATAAACAAACAGTGGGGTCAGTAAATCAAAAGTATACATATTTTTTTTCATCCAGAAGGAAAATAAATAAATCATGTCCATTTGCTTAGAAAGATGATTGCAAAGCTCTTTCATATCAGAGTTACAAATCATTTATGTGCAGGGAGAGTTGTGTGCCACAGTTTAAAGGCATCTTTTTGTTTTACTTGTAATGTTTTTAATTAATCTATTACATGGTTAATTCACCTTGAAATTTCTTCATTTACTAACCCTCAAATTGTTCAAAAATGTCAATGATGTTATATCAAAAAGACCAAGAAAAAAAATATTTATTTCCCTCAACACTCAATGTCCTTTTAACAGAGATATTTCTTTGTTGAGCATTTGTTTGGGATTTCCCAGAAAATCAGACCATTAATAGACAATATACCGCTTCAGTTTGTACTAAAAGATGTTTTGTCTGGTTTCAAGGAAGCCAGTATGACTGCTAATAGTGTATTTCTGGAAGTTTAACACACAAGGTCTCTGTGCTGAATGTGAAGGTAACTGAATCTAAAACATTAATAAGTAGTTTTGAGTATTGTGATTTAGTTTTTTCACCTGACACACCATATAATGAGCAAGAAACCCAAAATGAAGAATGAAAAAGAGCCCACACCAAAAAGAGGCTGTGAATAGCGTTGAAAATTGCTAGTGTGTGTTGGTTTGGATGAGCACCAGGTCTGATTTCCTTCCAGACTCATTCATTGTGTTTGGAAAGCACAGTACAATACGATCAGCCAACCATGCAAGGTGTCTGATACACGTTTTCACACTCTCAGAAGGGAGCCTGGCACCAGAGAGAGACAGATATGGACCACAGACTAATCTTGATAAAGACTGAAAGCATTTATGGTCATTTACAGATAGAGGACGTCAAAATGAGATGCCAAAAACAGATTTTTATCCTTAATCATTGTAATTACACACTGAGAATGAGACGGATAAATTGAACTGTCTGGCCACTTATCTCTGCTCGTCAAACTCGCACATGTTCACCACAACCAGCGTGACACTTTCCACCCATCTAAATGTTTCATGAAACCCTGAGAGACACTTTTCAGGATAACAGAAACTTTTAAGATTATGAATGTATGCTGCTTATGGAGAAAAGCTGGAATGAATGATACACAGAGACAGTATCAGTGTGGATGGCTTTCATTGTAATTGCTTTGCCAGCATATGAATGGAGTACACATACGCAATCTGGTTGTGTTTATGCCAGTGCTATTTTATTATGTTATACTGTTACAGTATTTCTTAATATTTTGAGTTGGCTTTTATCTGTGTTAGTTTTTTAGCTTTCATTTTATTTTTAGTTTAAGTTCAATGTCCGTGTGATAAAAATATTTCCGTGTTCGTGTCAGTGTTCTTTTAGAATTATTTACTGTACATACTATTATGGTATTTGTCAATATTTTGAGTTAGCTTTTATTTTTGTATTTTAATTTTTATTCTAATGTAAGTTTTAGTAATTTTGTAATGTGCTTTTGATATTTTTTGTGATATTTCATATTTTTTGTTCTATTTAGCTTTTTTGTTTAGTTTAACTAATTATATAACTGAAGTACTTTTAGTTTATTAATATTAAACTAGTACTTGAGTACTTTAGTAGTTTGATAACAACAAAGCTACATTTATTTAAGCTAACCTTTTTTGTTCAGTTAACAAAATGGTAATTCAGAGAGCATTGTACTTTTTCAATTCAAGTTTTTCATATTTAGTGCTTTCAAACGATTAATCATGATTAGTCACATCCAAAATAAATGTTTTGTTTACATAATATATGTGTGTGTGCTGTGTATATATATTATGTATATATAAATACACATGCATACATATGTTTTGAAAATACTTCCATGTATTTACATGTACATGTATTTGCATTCATCTAATGTATATTGTATATAAATATTATTAATATAACAAATAAAATAAAAATCCTTAAATATATGCATGCATGTGTTTGTGTGTTTATTTATATGTACATGATACATATACACAGTACACACTCATATATAATAATAGCTTTAAATAGTTTTAGTTTTAGCTTAAAATATACAGAAGGTTTTATATTTGTACCTAATCATTTCTCATCTAGTTGTACTGCTACTTTCAGACTGGAGACTCAAGTGACATTTTATATATTTATAAATGCTATTGTTTATAGATAAAATCAAAAGAAGTGCAATTTATTATCAGGGGGAAATAGCACAAGCACATGCATAATACTTATACCTCCAAATATATTTTGGAGCCCCTGTATTTGAGTGTTGATCCTTCAGCTAATATTCTTATTTTAACAAGCTAGTGTTTTGATGTTTTGAACCAGAAATCCTGAATGGAGGTGTGTATGTGGATCAGAACAAGTTATTGTGCCACGCTGACACCATCCACTGGAATGACATCATCAAGAACCCACGTTCTGAACTTCTGGTGGTTCCTTCCAACAACAGTGGCAACACATGTGAGTACTTCATTAAGCAGATTTCACCAATTTTAATTATCGTCTTATTTATTTCTTTTAATTATGTGAAATACTGTTCTTCACATCAAAACAGATGTGATCAATTTGATGGATTTTTTTAGCATAATGATAAAAACTTGTGAATTTATTGAAATTAATAAAATATAAAAAATATAAAGAGCCTGAAGATGGAGCAGGTGGGCTTTCTATTTTTCTCCTTTTTACTTGTGGAAATGTAACGGTTAATGTTCCATTAATTTATCATGTGAATGCTAAGCCAGGTTCTTCAAACTCAATTCAAAAATCATTACATCTACAACAGGGAACTACTCTGTGCAGAACAAGAAAAGAAAGAAACTGCCAGTCAGGAGTACAATTCTAAGGCTGAGTGAAAACATTTTACTACCAGTAGAACACGAGATGTGGTATAAATGTTACAGACACATAAAAATTCACATCCAGTGTCTAAACTATTTCTACGTGATCTTTGTTGATACATTTGAATGGATCATTTCAGTTCTGTTGTTATTAAATTGAGCACAAAATGTCACGGTTGATTATTCTGGCTTCTTTCCGCAGGCAGACGGTGTCACAGATCTTGTAATGGACGTTGCTGGGGTCACCAGGAAGACCAGTGCCAAAGCTGTGAGTTTTAAATCATCCCACCACTTTATTATTATTATTATATAATTTTTTTTTCTTTTTCTTTGTTTCTCAATGCAGTTCTGAAGTTAGGGATTTTCATTTCTGACACCATTTCTAATAAAAGGCAAAAGTCTGCTCTCTGGTATTGTCTGTTTGAGCCTCTGGGCTGGTAGCTGTGATAATTAACTGGTAGGAGGGTTATCAGAGTATCTATATCTGTAACCTGCTGCTGATACAGCCCATAGTGTGTGTGGTAATTAGAGCAATAATCTCTTCTTGAGCTCTGGCTGTCAGAGCGATGCACTTTAACTCCATGAGACATTTGAGACCGCTGGAGACGGCATGAAATATTTCAAGTCATGGAGTGTACTGTCTGGTGAGACAGAGTGACAAACTTGTTATTTGACACTGTCTGTTTTGGTTTTGCACACTGCTTCACTTAATTAATTTAGATGTCGAAAAGAGTGCATTTGTATGCAGGCTGAATAGCCTTATTACAACCAAACATCTAACTCAAGTATGGCATTATCTTCTAGAAACTCTTAATTGCAGACATATGGCTATTTTGAGATTATCAGCATCGGCCAAAAGCATGTCCGTCGTGCCAAATTGTGTCAATTCTAACATCTAGAAAGATTATACGATTATTTATTTATTTATTTAAATATATTTTTCAAGTATTTTCAGGATTGTATTTGTCAAATATATAGATTTTTCATTTGTGTGTGTATGTGGGCAGTTTGAATTAAAATGAATCATTATTTTGTATGTTGAATCAGGAATTGCCATTATTTAAATGAATGCAGACAAATAAAGTATTCGCCAATGTAATCACTTTGAATGGGCATGACACCTCTGGTTATACTCACCAAGGCTGCATTTGTTTGATCAAAAATGCAGTAAGAGTGTAATATTTTCAAGTACAATGTAATCATTGTGGTAATATTGTATTGCAAAACACTTTTGCTGCTACTGAGGTGGGATATGGGTAAGGTTAGGGACTGGTTGGGTGGATTGGGTGGGTTTAAGGGTGGGCTAAGATGTAAGGAATGGTTCAACTGTGTAATTATATATGTAATTACAAAATATAATTACAGAAGTAACTACAAATAGGTATTTAAAAAAATATATATAAGTACAATGTAAAACATGTACAGTATGTACATTGCATTATATCAAATGATTAATTTAAATGTAAGCACATAGTAGTTAAGGCCACCTAATATAAAATGGTACCCTAGTTTTTTCTCTCTTTCTCTCTCCATATATATTCATAATCATACAGTGACAAAGACGGTGTGTGCAGAGCAGTGTGATGGACGCTGTTTTGGTCCGTACGTCAGTAACTGCTGTCACCGTGAATGTGCAGGAGGCTGTTTCGGACCCAAAGACACAGACTGCTTCGTATGTCAACATCTTCCTGTATTTATACCTCATTCTGCATGATTTTAAAGTGTACTAGAGGTATTGACAAATGCCTGCTCACTTAGATTCTAAAGTAGTTTCATGGTGATGTTGTACTGTAGGTGTTGAAAGCTCTGCAGAAGTGTCTTTCCATCATAGTCATGTTTTCTTTATCGACCACATACTTACATGACGGCTTTATGTTCTCAGGCTTGTACCAACTTTAACGACAGCGGGTCTTGTATGACACAATGTCCTCAGCCATTCCTTTACAATCCAACAACATTCCAGCTCGAGCACAATCCCAATGCCAAATACACCTATGGAGCTTTCTGTGTCAAGAAATGCCCACGTACGTAAGGTTTCTTAGAGAACAAGATTACTAACTTAACAAACAATCACTTTCTCATCATGACCACATCATGGTCAATACTCTTTATTCCTAAAAAAAGTAAAGATTATTAGCCTCAAATTCCAATTTGAGAAATGTTCTCTCTTCACCTCAGACTATCATTGCACAGCTATCTCATTAATACTCAAATATTCTGCTGTCTGGATCTCAGATAACTTTGTGGTGGATCACAGCTCTTGTGTCAGAGCCTGTCCGAGCAACAAGATGGAGGTGGAGGAAAATCACACCAAGATGTGCATCCCATGCACTGACATCTGTCCGAAAGGTCAGTGGTATTCACAATAAGTTCTCATTTTGACTTTAGTGTGATGATGATACATAAATCCAGAAAGTCCCTTTACGTTCATTTGGCAGCAATGCAGGTAATGGTACATTTTCCTTCTTTAGTGCAAATAATACTACATCAAATACTACATCTGTAACGCAGAGGCAGTGAGGTTAGATCCAATTGCAGCTTTATTGCAGACAAGAGGAGGTCAAACAGGCAAAGGTCAAAGGCAGTAACAGGAGCAATGTAGGCTAGGCAGAATCAGCAACACCTCACCTCATTACTAATGAAAACACATTGTAATTTACTAATTATAACTCCTTTATTGTACAGAAAGAAAGCAAAGAGCATTTATTATCAAATAACTTTTCCAAGCACTCTCAAAAACTCTCATTATATTCACTGAATCTGTTTACACTGATGAATTAATATCCTATTTACATCTTACGCACATCTGCATTTTCTGATGAGAAAATTCCTCAGAGAGCAGAATTCAGTCAGAGCAGGAGTGAAGTTTTTACGATGACTCATCTGAATGTCTCTGATTGGTCAATGCATTTATAAAACTCAATAAAATCGTGTGATTGTTTATAATGCGCAGTGCTGTAATACATGTCTGTTCTGGCTCAGCTCCAGCCAGCGAACGCAGATTTGAATTTAGCAGCTGATGCTGTGCTGTGCTGCACGTTCGGATCACGTTGGTGTGAATGTATGAAATATAAGAAAATATTATTCGGCAATTTTTTCCAATCTTTTGGAAGCTGCATTCAAAATCCACTTGGCTTAAAATCTGAGGGGGGCATGTGCCCCCTCACTTTGAATGGGAACGACGCCTCTGGTTATACTCACCAAGGCTGCATTTGTTTGATTGTTTGTAAAAGTGTAATATTGTCAATTATTATTACAATTTAAAATGACTGTTTTCTATTTTCATATATTTAAAAATGTTATTTTTTTCCTGTGATGCAAAGCTGAATTTTCAGCATCATTACCCCAGTATTCAGTGTCACATGATCCCTCAGAAATCATTCTGATGTGCTGATTTGATGATCAAGAAACATCACCTATCAATGTTGAAAACAGATGTGAATATTTCATATTTTAGTGAAAACCGTGATACAGTATTTTTTTTTCCAGAATTCTTTGAATAGAACATTCAGCTGTTATTCGTAATAGAAAACTTTTGTAACATTATAATTGTCTTTACTGTTACTTCTGATCCACTTTGATATATATATATATATATTTTTTTTTTAAAGGATATATATATAATGATATAAAATGTGTATTTTTCAGGCTGGTCCAGCATAATCACATTTGAGAGTAAACAAACATCAAAAAGCAATTGACTGTTTAACTAAAAGACACGACTTTTATTCCTACATCCAGAAAATTAAGACTAATACTTTCTTCCATTAATTTCCCTTCCATTAGTTCCATCTGCCCTTCTTAGACTGTCTCTGAAATAAAAAGGCTGCATTTTTTGTGTTTTGGATGCTGGTCATTTACATGGCATGCTGGTGTGCTGGGTGTCTCAAACAGACTTCTTAGCCATGTTAACCAACAAAATACTATTTTGATCAACCAGAAATACCATTTTAGTCTATCTATAAACTAGTTAAACCAGAACTAACCAGCCATGATAAATTATTGCTACTTTCAGATGGTGTAAAAGGCAGAGGAATCGTATACCTGCAGGATGTGTAAACCTGTGAAGTAGAGAATAAACACATTATTGGTCTCCACTGTCATGATTGCAACAAAAGTTTATTGTTTTTTTTAAATAGAGATTAATGAGGGATGACCACAAAATAAGCAGAAGTGAAAATGGGCCCACAGGCACCAAACTGGGTCATATTAGTCAATCTCAATATGACTCGCATTTGATCATATTTAGGCCCACAATGAGGGGGAAATTGACTCGCTTGATGTTTGAATAACTCTTTTTCTTCAGTGAAATATGATCAAGTCAGTGTTTCAGCCCATTTTACAATACATGTCAACATGTCTTTGGGATATTTTAAAGGGGACATTGGAAGAAATTATCACTTTTTTAAGCTTTTAATTCAAAAAAGTGTTTATTTATTAACCGTGGCTCAGTGGTAGAGCATTGCGTTAGCAGTGCAAAATGTTGTGGGTTCAATTCCCAGGGAACACACATACTGACAAGAAATGTATAACCTGAATGCACTGTAAGTCGCTTTGGATAAAAGCATCTGCTAAATGCATAAATGTAAATGTAAATTTATTATTTTGTTGTTGCATTTAGTTTCTGACGTGTCTGCCAGCTTAGAAAAGCAGCAAGCTTGCAGTGGGTTGTTTGAGTCTGAAGCTGCTGTTACGTAGATAGCTATCTATTTGAATAAGACCACTTCCGAGCCAAATATGGAGTCCAAGGCAGCAATTCACCCCTCTTTTTGTTTTTCAATACTTACTTAGTTTTTTCATTTCAGTTTACTTCAGCTTACTTTCAGTTCATTTCCAAGGCAAATGTTTTCTTCTCAAATGTATCTTTGATTTTATTCTGGTTTTATTTAATTTAATAAAAAGTGTTTAGATTTAGTCAGCATTAACAACCTCTGAGAATAACCTTTCAGAATTATTAAACCAAGTTTTTGACTTCAGTTTTGTTGTATAATGTTAAATGTTGATACAGTAAATCGTTTTTGATCAATCTTTGTGGTGTTCAGTGTGTGATGGTATAGGTACCGGCAGTCTTCAGACGGCTCAAACGGTAGATTCCAGCAACATTGAGAAGTTTGTCAATTGCACCAAAATCAACGGCAACCTCATCTTCCTCATCACAGGCATTAAAGGGTGAGTCCAGTCTATTTATCTGTTTGTGGCCTATATACTGTATCCGTAAAGCTTTGTCTAACATACACACATGGCCATACATGGTCTAACTCATATAACCTCTTTTCTGTCTTGTTTTATTTTTAACAGGGACATGTTTCATGGCATAAAAGCTCTGGACCCTGATCGGTTAAATGTATTCCGCACAGTCAAAGAGATCACAGGTGAGCAACAGTCCCCATCCATCACATGACGACCCATTAACCTGTGTGGTCTTGCATAAAACCATTAACTTTCTTTATTTATTCATACATTAACTTTTATCCTTTGAGTTTTTAAATATTCTATGTCACAAATCCTTATCTTTATGAGGTACACAATATTTATTTGTTTATAAAGCCTCAAAGGAATGAACTATGACTCATGCTAAAAGCCTTTTGTCACTTTCAACTTGTTCGTATGATTGTGCCAAATAGCTAATGGAGTGAAGCAGCGTTTTCAAAATGAAACTCGGAAACTGTTCTCTCATGCACCATTGGTGTACCCTCAGTTTAGACACATTTCACCCAATCTAAGACAACAAATTGATAATTAAAACAATGTGCATCTGAAGAAATGATGCTCAGTGATAATGGAACTCGTTCTTTTAATTAGTGCAACCATTTCCCTTACTCTACTTTCATTTCAATGTAATGGGGTTGTTTTATACTGTCAGACAGGCTGTAAATAATATTGCACTGGACCTGCGGCAATATCCTGAGCCGATGTCTGCTGTCATAGTAACTCACTTGTTTATCCGTTAGATTCTCAAGGTATTTAAAACATGGATATTTTTTATTTGTTCTGTGTTTTCTTAGGTTTCTTGAACATTCAGTCTTGGCCGGAAAACATGACGGATCTTGGTGTTTTCTCAAACCTTGCCACCATTGGAGGACGTTCTCTTTATAGGTAAATTATCACAACACTAGTTGAAATTCATCATCATTAATCATCACCACCAGATTCACAAAAGTTGTGTACATTCAATCATTTGTTCATACGTTTGGTTTTAATGTTGATAAATCCTAAAAAGGAGTTCAAATTAGCATGCTGCTTATGATCGTACACAAATGATAGCTATTGAAAATAGCCATCAGCTCATATTTTGTGATTTTGAAAACCTACCCATGCCAGCAAACCTGTCCCTAACCTTTCCTGCATCCTACTTCAATAGCAGCAAAAGTGTTTTGCAATACAGTATGAACACAATAAGTCCATGCACTTATTTTTTATGTAAGTACATAGTTAATAACACTTAATATAAAGTGGGACCAATTATATTATGTAATAAATGTTAAAAACATGTTATCTTTCAATGTGATTGTTTATAAAAAGTATTATTATTTATTATTATTTTAAATAATTTCAGTTAATTAAATCTGATATTATTATTATTGCCATAGTTGTTGATGTTGTTGTTGTATTTGTATGATTGTTATTATTATTATTATTATTATCACAATTTTAATGAAAAAAATATATAATATTCTTAATTAAATTGTGTACTATTACTACTACTACTATGCTTTTATAATTGTAATAACATTTCATAATATTAACAACAACAATAATAATAATAATAATACAATTATTTAATATATTTAATGAAAAGTTAGAAAATTATTTGCTAAATGACTAAAATGACTAAAGTGATAAAATGACTGTCAAAGTTATGTAGCTGAAATATAGCTGGATTGATAATACCCATGAGAAAAGCCTGTTTTCCTCACGATGTCCAAAATTCACTACTGGACTAGTTCAGTGATATCGAATAGGCCTTTGTACTTTCAGAGGTTTGGCAAATGTGTCTTGTGGTCCCAAGTGTACTTTTCCTGTCCAATTTTGGGTCAAATCTTTTCACAGATTTGCTCATACTTTAAATTATTTAAATATTATTTTAGTAATATATTCATACATGCCTCTCATTAACTACTTCTAAGAATTCCCTTGTTTCATATTAGATCCAAGTGAAAAAATGTTCACTCCCTGCGGATGTGGCACTTAAAATAGTTCCTGTATAATTGTTGTAATTTATCAGAGACATCTTCAATTATATCCTGCATTAATGTGAAGAAAAGTGAAGCTGAATTAGCTGTCTGTGTCTTTGTTTTCTCAGTGGTATTTCTCTCCTGATCCTGAAGCAGCGCTGGATCTCTTCGCTGAAGTTCCAGTCTCTGAAAGAGATCAGCGCCGGTAACGTCTACATGACCAACAACAGCCAGCTCTGCTTCTACAACACAGTGAACTGGACCAGTCTGTTCCGCACCGGCACCCAGAGAGCTCTGATCAAGAGCAACAGAGACCCCAGAGAGTGTAGTGAGTGTCATTCAATCTCAGCTCTCATCTACACCTCCATCTGTTCAGTAACTGTGATTTCCTCTAAATAAGATGTCATGTTTGAAGCAAGAATAAACAAAAAGAAAAAGCCTTGGCATACTATAGTGATACATTTGCTTGAAAAGTTTCCATATCAGACTTGCGAGTCACTAAATAGACTTTAATTAGACTGAAAATTGAAGATCAGAATCTGTAATTTAGTTGCTACTAGAAATACAACAAATGTAATTGCGTGTTATGATGTCTTATTGAGCTCTGTTATTGATATAAGGGAACAGAGAATCATACACTTGTAGTTCTGCTCAAGCCACGAGGAAACAGAATATTACCATCTATTTTATTCAGGAAATGTTGTTTCCTTTTACATGACCATTATACAACAGGTAGATTCAACAGTGTTACTTATTATTCATTATTATTATATAGAACATCTGTTTAATAATAAGAAATGTTTCTTGAACAGCAAACCAGAAAGATCATGTGACACGGAAGACTGGAGTAATGATGCTGAAAAATCAGCTTTGCCATCACAAGAATAAATTATATTTTAAATGCATTAATTGGAAAGCGGTTATTTTAAATTGCAATACTTTTTCACAATATTACTGTATTTTTCATCAAATAAATACAGCCTTAGTAAGCATAAAAAGACAACAACTTGATATTTTAACTACCCAAAATGTGCCGTTTTGATCATATACAGACCCATAAAGTTTGAATATTTGGATAACTGTCTATGCCACAAACTACGTTTAGCCTAAAACTGGAATTAGGCCATTGAAGTGAGATGTAACTTGTGAAAGTTCAACTTGTGGAGCTAATGAAGATGTTAACAGACGGAGAGCCATTTCCAGTGCACACCGCCAAGCTGGATGTAATTAGTGTGATAATAAGTCTGTAACGTGAGGGATCAATGGCTCTGTTAGCCGACTCATTCATTAGCCTCTTTTCCACATCATCGATCAAAGCAGACTGATTTACACAACTGACCAACAGCCCAGACAGATGCCCACAATGTGTTTATCCATGAAGAACAATGCTTTTTCAAACACTATTGAGGAAAAAGGGTCTATGTCTTATGTGGCTGGGGAATTTGAAATGCAGACTGTATTTAAAGGTACAGTAGCATCGTTTCCATCCACCTATTTTTATGCGCATTTTAGAATATTGCATACAAAAAATTCTGGATGGAAACAACAAGATGCGCATAAATTCTAAAATGCGCATAAAAAACTTATGCGCACATTTGAGTAGGAAAACATTTTTATGCGGTAAGACAACATGCGCATAAACTACGATGGAAACACATTTAGCGAATAAATTCCTCCATGCGCATCATAAAAGTCATGTGACTTTGCACTATGAGACGGGATAACTTGACTAACCAGTGGACTGATCTCGTTCACAGCATCTATATGTTGTTGTGTTAATTCTGAAAAGCCTGAGGAAAGTCTGTCATCAAAGTATTTCTGTATAATTGTCTTACACGACTGTGTTCCCAAACAGCCGGCATCCAGCTCCGAACACAGCAGCATTTATTGTGTTACGTCTGCTCACTCTGAGGTGCAAGTCATTTATATCATATATGAAAATGATTATATTTAGTGGATTCTCCAATATTCTTAGTGATATTTAGTGCCACAGTTTACCAGGAAGTGATGATTTTGTTCTCTCTGACTGGTTGGATGGAAAGGTGCTTTATTCGCATATGTTTTAATGCGATATTCCAGATTTGCATAAGTAAAATTATAATCTTTGGATGGAAACATAGCTAGTGACACTACACAAAATGATAAAGTTATAAGGCGATATAAAGCGATACGATATTTGATCATTTAAAGATTATTGACATGGCATTTAAACAATCCCCCCCCTCAGTGATTCAAAGTAGAGCACCTTTATTTATGAACAAATAAAAAATAATTCATGCAGTTTGAATCAATTATTTATTTATTATTTAGTTATTAATTTATTAATTTATGTGGTCCCTGCTCTCTAAATATCAGCTTAACAAATGCACATTTCATTCTACTTTAATTCACTTCACTTCAATAAATACACTATTTACTTCAAAAGCTTTACCTTTTAAGAATGAATGGTTTTAATTAGTAGTAACACAAATAAAGTAATAGCTATTGTAAATAATAGCTAAATAGTACCCTTTTAAAGCATGTCAAGAAACATGACAAGCCTTCTGAAGGTAGTGTGAATAATAAATAGTTCATGAATATAATGAATTCACAACCATATTAGCAGATTAGAGACATCTAAGTTCCAAATGAATGAACTAATTGTGGTGTTTTCTTTCTTTCTGTTCATGCGCGTCTGTGTCTGTGTATTTTTTCCAGCTAAAGAGCAGATGCTTTGTGATCCGTTGTGTTCGGAGGAAGGATGCTGGGGTCCCGGTCCAGATCAGTGTCTCTCGTGCAAATACTTCAGCCGAGGAAAGACATGTGTCAAGTCCTGTAACTTATATTATGGGTGAGTACTGTATGTGTGCCAACAAATCATTTGTGGTGCCACTATGCTGAAGTATAGAAGTTGTTTATCTTCAAAGTTCTTATTTTTATTAACGATAGATAAATAAATACAATCTTAAACCACTTTAGCTCGCAGTTGCCTTCATAGGAATATGTTTTTTAAAATGCAGATTTGTTCAGACGGGCCGCTGGCTCCAAAGATATATCTGCAGTATGACTATCATGATCAGACTATCAAGATCAAGGGATCAAAATGCTTTTAATGCTATTTATAACTCAAAGGAATAGACCGACTCCCTTGCTTTTCTGGCAGGCTGAAAAAAAATCACATGGAGACATGGAAACAGGCTTTGAAAAGAACAGGCAACATGTCCAATGCTAGGCTTTGCAAATGTGTTTGTGGCATTCAAGATTGAGTTAAGAATTGAATAAATACTTGTGTAATGAAAATATAGCTTGTATTCATCACAAGTTTTAATTATACATAACCTCTAATGACAGCTCTAACATTTTTAATAAATAACAAAAATGAAATGGTAATATTTTAATTCAGGATTACAAAGAGCAAAACATTAGAGCAAAAATATTTCTGATTTTATATATACAGTTAGGCAACCATGCATTTCTTTTCTTTCTGAGTCCTCGTACCGTTGGCACTCATTCACTGGAGGTTTGATTTCTTTTGATTTCTTTACATGCTTTCAGGACAAGCTTTCGTTGTTTGCTCATTGTAAACTCTTTTCGACTACTATCGGCAGCAGAAATAAATGAGAGTAGTATTGATAGCTCATCAAGCTGTTTCCTCTTTTATTGCTTTTAATGAATGTCTGTTTAGTTAATTAACAAATATGCACAGTTTGCTTGGCATTGAAGTCCTTTATACACAGTGACCATAAAGGCCTTCAATGCCTAGCAAACTGTGCATATTTGCCAAACAGTGCATTTTTCTATACGCTTGTTTTTGTAGAATGTACTACATTATACAATAATTGGCTCATGACCGATTGTTCTCTATCTGTTCTAGGGATGTTCAAGAGTATGCCAATGTCTCGGTTTGTGTTGAGTGTGACAGCCAGTGTGAAAAGGCCGGAGAGAGAAGTTTGACCTGCCATGGTCCGGTATGAGCTTCAAAGCCACCAGAGACTATATTCATTACTGGATTTTGTTTTTCTTTTAACTAAAACTTGACAACCTTGTCGTCAAACAACAGAACAAAGCTTAGATTTCTGACAGAGTCAATTGCATCCTCGTCTCAGCATAGCTCCAGACTGCATATAGCGTGAAACAGAGTGATATTGATTAGAAACAAATTAAGCTATCCACTTACAGTCTCAAAATTAAATCCTGTCTGCAGCCTCGTTCAAAATGTGTCGTCAGACCTTATTAGATGATGCAAGGCTCGGCTAACCATGCTGTATCACGCAGTTGCATATTATCGATGCAAAGAGGTTGTTTAATAGTGGTGCTTGCCTTTAGTATATGTGTTATACTTTAATCGGGACAAACCCCTTTACACAAAGTAATAAACTGTGGTGCATAATATGTCCCAAATGTCCTGCATCTGTGTTATTAATATGAATTATACTTAAAATACTGTGTATTTTGAAATTGTAAAAGTTTTTTACTACATTTTTGATCGAAAAAATACAGACTTGGTGAGCATAAGAGACAAAAACATTAAAAAAATCATAGCGATACCAAACTTGTGAATGGCATTGTACAGTGAAGAAAGGATCTGAGTATCTAAATACCATAAAGTCCTATAAAATTTCATAAGATATAGTTTTTGTGGCTGAATGTGTTAGGAAAAGTATAAAGACACAAAGTAATTGATGCATCCTTGAAATTATATTACATGACTGTGCTTGTTTCATTAAATGTTTCCTTTCCACTTTTAAAACGAATGCTTCAGTCTCTTGAGACACTTTTCATTTCCTAAACTTCCATCTTTCTCTCTTCTCCTATTACAGGGTCCAGATCACTGTGTGAAGTGCTTGCATCTCAAAGATGGACCCAACTGTGTGGAGAAATGCCCTGATGGTCTGCAGGGAGCAAACAGCTTCATCTTCAAATATGCTGAGACCAACAACGAGTGCCATCCCTGCCACCCCAACTGCACCCAGGGGTAAGACTGTTTGCTTGTGTTTGCACTTAAATCTATTTGTAAGCTTCTTTGCTTCCTTTAACTGCATCAAGCACAATATGCCCAGAGCACTAACCTAATTGCCCATGTGGGTAAAGCCGTCATGGTTATCGCATTCAGTCTTAGACACATGGGAATGGGGGATTTGAGAGCAGAAAAAAACAGTTTCCTGACTTCCTAGATCAGTGGTTCACAACTGGATTTGCTGCAGGACCCAGATTTTACGCTGGACATCAAGTGATGATCCAACACAGTGATACAATTGTTTGTTTGGCCAACAACGTCTTTAACATTAAACACTGAAAATTAAAGGAGTTACATAAATGGCCTAAACCCAATAACATGCTAAATTATTAACATGTATTTAGAGTTTAATCTGTAATAGTCATGTTAAGGGTTTCATGCCCTTATTGGCTGATAATTATCGGCTCAAAACTCTCTCTATCTCTCTCTTTAACCTGGACTGGTTAATCTCACAAACACGTCCAGGTCACATGTCAAATCAAATCAAAGGAAACTATAAGAAACTATATTTTACATGAAGAAAATGAAGGCTAATTTTGTAACAATTTTTGTTTGTTTGCTTTTTAAATTGTAACATTTTTATGATAGTAATGCACATTTGTATGTTACTTTAACATAACTATAATGTATCTGGCCATTATAAATTATTTAGAATATAATATTTTTTTTTTTTATCTGGATAAATTTAGGACAGTATAAGAAATGGCACCATGGTGAATAATACTTGAATAATACTGGTACAATCTACCAGTCTGTTGCAATGAAACTTAAGTATATTGATTATATATTGTTATATAATTTTCTGTGTTGCAGTTGTACTGGAC
The DNA here is from genome assembly GCA_027564155.1 of Gymnocypris eckloni scoliostomus. Lineage (NCBI taxonomy): Eukaryota > Metazoa > Chordata > Actinopteri > Cypriniformes > Cyprinidae > Gymnocypris > Gymnocypris eckloni. Next base: position 12,659,183 of record CM050416.1, on the reverse strand, counting down.
CCAGAGTACAAGATTGCATTGGCATGTTGGACAGGTAAGTGGAGCTTTGACCACGAACAAATTACAATAAAAAAATATTTTTCAATATTTGACAAAATATTTGACCCAAATAAATGATATTTGAAAATAAAATAAAATAAAATAAAATAAAATAAAATAAAATAAAATAAAATAAAATAAAATAAAATAAAATAAAATAAAATAATATAAAATAAAATAAAATTAAATTAAATTAAATTAAATTAAATTAAATTAAATTAAATTAAACACTAATAAAAAATCGAAGAGAGGGGTTTGTGCTTAATTGTTTTGCGGAGCAAGCAACTTATTTATTGTCCTATGATCTTCCAGGACTCCTCTGATTGCAGCTGGGTTAATTGGGGGTGTCTTTGTGATGGTCATCATAGCTCTCGGTGTGGCCGTTTACATCCGTCGAAAGAGCATTAAGAAAAAGAGAGCTTTACGTCGTTTCCTGGAGACTGAGGTGAGAGTGGCCTGTTCTTACATAAGTTTGCTTAAATCAGTAGGCACTGACTTGAAGAGAAACATGCCATACATTATGCATCATATCTTGTGTCTCTTCTGTCTGTCACATTGCATCAAAATCCTTCCCTGTCCACAGCTTTTTCATTCGTTTTGTTTTGTTCCTTGGTGAGCTGCATGGTTGAAAATTCTCCAGTACACAGCCCATAAAGTATTCAGCAGAGGGCCTTCCTTAAATGCGTTGCAGGTTTGTTGGGTTAATGCATAGCCCTGTTGCCCTGAATGACTGTGCAGCCTATTAAAAAACATGGCCTGTCTATGCTGGTTTGGATAATTTGCAGGTGTAGTATCAGTGTTATAGACAGCTGTCAGCCTGAGAAGATCCAAAAGCTGACAGAAACACTCACGCACTAGAATCCTGAAATGTTTGAACAAAACGGAGGCCTCTGTTCAAGTAGAAAGTGGTGTGTTTCTGCCAAGAAGATAAGGCGAGGTCTAGACCACCCTGTGTTATAAAAAATAAAAATAAAAATACACATCATCTATTGATTCTTTTCTGATTACCTCTGAAAATCTTACAATAGATGTTAAAACATTTAGCTACAGATCAGTTGTATACTGATTAATAAGGTACATATGAGGTGCATAACAATATCAAATCTGCACATATCTGCTTTAACCTCTTTTGAATTGATAAAGTCATGTTGAACCTGACATGTTTCTTTACTTCAGCTAAGATATTTGTTTAGCTATATAAATGTGCTCATACACTGTCCTTTTACAGTGGGAAAAAAACAATATATTATTTGTTTGACAGATGTTTCTCTTTCAGCACCACATATCTGGACAGCTCCCTCTAACGCTCAGTCTGAATGCTGGGTTTCAGCACCACATAGATGGACAGCTCCACACTGTGTACTTTCATAAAACAAAGTGACAGCCCTCCGGTCTGTGCTGTGATTGGTCACATAAAGTAACAGTTAGGCCCTGAATAATGGATAACCAAATTTACACATTTATAGATTGTTAAAATGTCACTATAAAAATTTATTTTCCATTACCTAAGATTGAAAGTGCTGAGTGGACTGTTTGTATAGGGTGTGCTGGAAGATCTCTACTTCTTTCACATAAATAAGAACAGTGCATCCAGGGACTAAATATAATTATTTTATCTGCTATCAAGGGTTTAATTTCTCAATTCATAGAAAAACAATAAACAAGTTGTCATTTAGCAATTTATTTGGTGCACTTAAAAACAGGGACAATTCCCCTGGAGAAACCTGGTGTTAAAGGAATCGTTACACCAAATATGATTTAATGTAATTTAATTTATTATTTGTATTTATTTTGTAATTCTTTTTATTCAGTAATGGTATAGCTTATGGGTTAAACTTTAAGTGCTTTGCAGTATGTTGCCTTCTAGTCAGATCCTACAGCACTATATTAATGATCATTTAGATTTTAATTTCCTCATATAAGATATACAACACTGGCTTTTTCTTCTACAGGCCTGGAAGTATGTTTATTGTGAACACATGCTACTAAACAAGTCTGCCACACACACACACACACACACGCACGCACACACACACACACACACACAGAGAGTGTTTTTCTGCTCCAGCCCTAATGAAACTACACATGCCACTTTATATTTAGCAATTATGTCTCTGTACATCCTTTTCAACCTTACCTCTTCTCTACCCCTCTCATCTTCACTTGGTCCCCTTCACAACTGTTTACTCTGTAAATATCTAGTAACATCTTTCTTTTCCCTCCTGAGGTCTAATGATTACTTCATAAACAAACTTAATACCAAAAATATAGTTAAGTCGAACTTCTAAGAGCTAGTTTTAAAGCTCTATGTTTTTGTGTATTCAGAAGTTGTGACTGATCTAAGACTTGGTTGTTTAAGCAGTTGGTGGAGCCGTTGACTCCCAGTGGTACGGCACCAAACCATGCTCAGCTGAGAATATTGAAGGAAACTGAGCTCAAGAGAGTCAAGATTCTGGGAACTGGAGCCTTTGGCATGGTCTATAAGGTAGCACTTCTACGTTTAATGTGTGTACCTGTCAGCATTTGTTGTTTTATATGATTTGAAGGGCTGTTGACTGATTCTGATGTCTTCTTTATAAGGGAATCTGGGTCCCAGAAGGAGAATCTGTGAAGATTCCTGTGGCTATAAAGATACTCAATGAAAGTACAGGACCTAAAGCCAATGTGACGTTTATGGATGTGAGTTAACTTCTTTGATCTTAATAATACCACTATAAATGTTTGTTTGCATGTCAATTCAGCTATTATGGTAGACATAAAATCAAACACGATCCCAATAACTTTCTCTCCTGGTCTTAATATCGCATAATATTGTGCACATTATTCTAAAAAAAGTTTATCCTTGTTGAATAAGAAATGTAGCTTCCTTACATTACCATTCAAAATTTTTTGGAAAGAATATAATTTATTTATTCAATAAGGAGGCATTACATTGATATTAATATTACAGGATTTGTTTCAAATTAATTCTGGTCTTTTGAACTTTGTATTAATCAAAGAATCCTGAAAATAAGAATCACAGCTTCCACAAAAATGGATAATAAATATTTCTTGTACACCAAATCAGCATATTAGAATGATTTCTGAAGGGTCATGTGACACTGAAGTCTGAAAATTCAGCTTTGATCACAGTACTAAATTATATTTAAAAAAATATTAAAATCGAGTTAATTTAAAATGTAAAATGTCACAATATTACTTATTGTATTTATTGGATTATTGATTTAATAAATGCAGATTTTGTGACCATTCAAGTTTTTTTTTTTATATACACTCACCGGCCACTTTATTAGGTTATTAGGTTCAATTGCTTGGTAACACAAATTGCTAATCAGCCAATCACAAGGAAGCAACTCAATGCGCTTAAGAATCTAGATGTGGTGAAGACGACTTGCTGAAGTTCAAACCGAGCATCAGAACGGGGAAGAAAGGGGATTTAAGTGACTGAACGTGGAATGGTTGTTGGTGCCAGACGGGCTGGTCTGAGTATTTCAAACACTGCTGATCAACTGGGACCACAACCAGTTTTAGGTTGACAGAGAAAGGTCAGAAAAAGAGAAAATATCCAGTGAGCGGCAATGGGAGATTTCCATCATGGATGTGCAGCCGGCAAATCTGCAGCAACTGCGTGATGCTATCATGTCAATATGGACCAAATCTCTGAGGAATGTTTCCAACACCTTGTTGAATCTATGCCACGGAGAATTAAGGCAGTTCTGAAGGCAAAATGGGGTCCAACCCGGTATTATTAGCAAGGTGTACCTAATAAAATGACCAGTGAGTGTATATATATACAGTATCTCACAGATGTGAGTACACCCCTCACATTTTTGTAAATAGTTTATTATAACTTTTTATGTGACAACACTGAAGAAATGACAGTTTGCTACAATGTAAAGTAGTGAGTGTTCAGCTTGTATAACAGTGTACATTTGCTGTCTCCTCAAAATAACTCAACACACAGCCATTAATGTCTACACTGTTGGCCAGAAAAAGTAAGTACACCCCTAAGTGAAAATGTCCAAATTGGGCCCAATTAGCCTTTTTCTCTCCCTGGTGTCATGTGACTCGTTAGTGTTACAAGGTCTCATGTGTGAATGGGGAGCAGGTGTGTTCAATTTGGTGTTATCGCTCTCACTCTATCATACTGGTCACTGGAAGTTCAACATGGTACCTCATGGCTAAGAACTCTCTGAGGATCTGAAAAAAAAAATTGTTGCTCTACATAAAGATGGCGTAGGCTATAAGAAGATTGCCAAGACCCTGAAACTGAGCTGCAGCACATTGACTAAGACCATCCAGCTGTTTAAGAGGACAGGTTCCACTCAGAACAGGCATTCAACAAAGAAGTTGAGTGCACATGCTCAGCATCATATCCAGAGGTTGTGTTTGGGAAATAGACGTATGAGTGCTGCCAGCATTCCTGCAGAGGTTGAAGGGTGGGGGGTCAGCCTGTCAGTGCTCAGACCATACGCCACACACTGCATCAAATTAGTTTGCATGGCTGTCGTCCCAGAAGAAAGCCTCTTCTAAAGATGATGCACAAGAAAGCCCGCAAACAGTTTGCTGAAGACAAGAAGACTAAGGACATGGATTACTGGAACCATGTCCTGTAGTCTAATGAGACCAAGATAAACATATTTGGTTCCGATGGTGTCATGGTCTGGGGCTGCATGAGTGCTGCCGGCACTGGGGAGCTACAGTTCATTGAATGCCAACATGTACGGTGACATACTGAAGCAGAGGATGATCCCCTCCCTTAGGAGACTGTGCCACAGGGCAGTATACTCCAAACACACCTCCAAGACGACCACTGCCTTGCTAAAGAAGCTGAGGGTAAAGGTAATCTGTGGGGCATCCTCAAACAGAAGGTGGAGGAGTGCAAGGTCTCTAGCATCCACCAGCTCTGTGATGTCGTCATGGAGGAGTGGAAGAGGACTCAAGTGGCAACCTATGAATATCTGGTGAACTCCATGCCCAAGAGGGTTAAGGCAGCGCTGGAAAATAGTGGTGGCCACCAGTGTTGAGTGTAATTCAACGTTACTAATTTACTGTAATTAAATTACTAATCCACCAAAAAAGTTAAGTAAGGGATTACTGTTCATTTTTAGGTAATTTAATTACAGTTACTTATAAAGTACTTGCGTTACATACAGTAAATAATTTCAACAGTTCTAAAATCAATATTGAATTTGAAATCTAAATCTAAATTTTCCGTCTAAATATGAAATTGAATGCAGCGGCTTTAACCGGCTCATTCCCTTTCATATTTCCATGATTCACAGAGAAACCTGAAATACTCCAATACATAAGACTAAAATCAATAGAATCTAAAAAGCTTGAAGTTTCTATTTTTAAATGAACGAATTTAAATAAAAAACAAATATTCCTGATTATGTAATCCGTATTAAAGGGAGGTACAGTCTTTCCCTTATCTAAAAGCTTGAAGTTTCTACTTTTAAATGAACGAATTCAAATGGAAAACGAATGCTATCTGATTTTGTAATCCGTATGAAACTGAGGTACAGTCTTTCCCGTATTTGAGCTCATTATATGCAGTCATTTGCATGCAAACACCCTCACCTAGATATAAAAAAATAAAGAGTAATCTAGAAGAAGACCTACTATGAGGAATTTACCTCATAAGAACAGCGCGATACGACATGGCTTTATTCAGCAGAAAAGATCATTTCTGTCATGAGTTCTTGCCAAACATCTACATCTTGCCAAACTGAAATGTATTGTTTAACTTTTAAACTTTTTTGTTATTCAGTTATTTTGCATAATATGTATATTTGTTAACCAAAGAAGGTTAATTTTTTTTAATAAAAAGTTTAAGCATTACAGTTGTTTTAAAGCTAAAAGGCTAAACTATTATATTTTTGACTCAAATTGAAAGAATAAAGAGTTTAATTTCTATTAAGGTTTATATGGATTTTAAGATGTAGCCTAATTAGCGATTTGAATAATTAAGTTACTTGTTGAGTAACTAAGTTACTTTTCAGACAGAGTAATTAGTAAAGTAATTTAAATACAATATTGATGAAGTAAATAGTAACTGTAATTAAGTACTTTTTGAAAGTAACTTACCCAACACTGGAGGCCACACAAAATATAGACACTTTGGGCCCAATTTGGACATTTTCACTTACTTTTAAGTGGCCAGTAGTATAGACATTAATGGCTGTGTGTTGAGTTATTCTGAAGGGACTACAAATGTACACTGTTATACAAGCTGTACACTCACTACTTTACTTTGTAGCAAAGTGTAATTTCTTCAGTGTTGTCACATGAAAAAATATAATAAAATATTTACAAAAATGTGAGGGGTGTACTCATTTCTGTGAGATACTGTATATGTATATATATATTCATATATATATATATATATATATATATATATTCATATTTCAGAGGCCAACGTTTTGAACAATGCAACCTTTCTAAAAGTATTAGTAATAATAAATATATGCTAATAAATATAGAAGTGTTAATAAATATTATCATTATAAAAGTTATAGCAATAATATCAACATAATTATTTAATTTTAATTACAGCCCAATTACAGATATAAAATGAGTTCAAACGGCATTTATTGTCAAAGTAAATGTAGTATAGAAATGCTATAACAGGAAGGCATGATCTGTGGAGAGAAGAGACCAATAACAGAAGAACAGAAGAAGTAACATACTATATCACATCTTTTTTCTTGTTGTCACTCTTTTTTTTCATTCTTTTTCTTGCTCTCCTGAGATTTAGGGTGAGGTCATGTTCCTTTAAAAAGCTATCAAAACGCAGCCTCATGTGCTGCAGCTGACTGCGATTGGCAGGGAATTCCTTTGTGCATTCTGTTATCTGTGCACATACATACGCTGGCAAGATGATGCAGACCTACTTATGAAAGATACGTATTCATGCTTGTCTTCATTGTAACACATAAATATTTATATACTATATGTGCTTTTTTGAAGGCCCTTTCTCCTTTTGAAACATACGGCTAATTGAACGAGACAGGCCAGCAGTGGCTTGCGAGGTCAGGCTCTCTAATGGAGGTTATCTTTGCTGTAGGAGGCAGGAGTACAATAGCATTTCCAGAGAGACTTGTTATGCTTTGTGTATGATTTATGCTTATAGTGCTGTTATTTGCTTCAAATAAAGCAAAAAATGTAAAGGGTTTCTTGTAATGATAAATCAAGTTTTAGGCGTCACGAGTTGTTCTTGACCTTATCTCTAACCCTTTGAATTAAATGAGCTGTTCATTTGCTATTTGAAGACTTATATGTGAACTGCCTCTTCACATGTGGAATGAGATACAGCACTATGAACTGTGTGTTTGCTGTCAGCACCAGTCAAGTTTGAACAATCCCGTCCTTTAGTAACAGCCTTCTTGCAACGCTGCATTATAGACAGGTTCACAAAATACATTATATATTCAAGAATGTCTGTGTGTACATGTGTGCGGTGCAGTGAGCAAATTCAACACCGGAACATTGAATAGAAAAATAAACTATGCACTGCCAATTGATATGAATAATGATTTTTAATGCATTGTGTATTTTTATAATTTTTTAAAAAATATCATTTTAATAATGTTTTTGCTCTCAGTGTCCAGGATGTTGATTTCTGTTGAACAAATGTATTTTATTATAAACTATTTTACATATTTAATTTGAAAATGTAATCATAAAAAGTACTGTAAAAATAAAAGGGACAGTTTAAAGTACTTAAACTAATAACAAATTAAAACAGAAGTATTTAAACAAAACTAGCAGTCAAAAAAGCTATGTTTAAATAAATGTTGTTTAAATAAAAGCTTCAGAAATACAAATAATGAAGAACAAAGAAAGGCATTAGTAATAAAATCATAGAAAGCAGCAGTAATTTTATTTTGATGTATTACTCAGTTCTGTCTTGGGATCTAGGGGATTGTAAACAGAAGGGACAAAATATCTGTTTGCATACATTTCACATTATCCAAGCATTTCATTTTGTTTCCCTGCAACATTGGATACTTAGAAGATGTGTCTTAAAATACATGATTTAAAGTTAAAACGTTTAATTAAAAAAAGCATATTACAAATGTCCACACGTCCATTAAATATGTCCATATAGCATGTTTACATATTTTCATATTTAATATATATATATATATATATATAAAAAAATATATATATATATGTGTGTGTGTGTGTATATTGTCAAGTGCGATTTTAACATTCTCTAAGAGACATTTTGGTTGTTGATGGGAAAATATCTCCAGAGGCACATTTTCATCGTGCGACTTCAACATCCTATTTTTTTCTGTTTTTGTCTTCTAGGAAGCGCTGATCATGGCCAGCATGGATCATCCTCATCTAGTGCGTCTTTTGGGGGTCTGCTTGAGTCCCACTATTCAGCTGGTAACTCAGCTCATGCCCCACGGCTGCCTGCGGGACTACGTACATGAACACCAGGGGAACATCGGCTCCCAGCTGCTGCTCAACTGGTGCGTGCAGATCGCAAAGGTAGGAAGCATTTCACGTGTTTGTGCATCCAGTCAGACAGCATCCCTGTAAATACTGCAGGATTTTGACTTTTGACTTGATTCTGATTCTTGATTCTGAAACTGTTTTCATCTGTGTCAGATTTAAAGCAGGCAGAACTGTTGAACATAATCATACATTTTAACTTTATTGACAAATATTGGTTCAAACATCAGTGAAAGCTTTAACTTAGCATCTGCAGTTCTTTGCCTTCACTTCATGCATTAAAATAGTTTAATGCACACCTATCTGTGGATTATCTATTACTTATATGACCAAAAGGCCAAAATGTAATTTGTTATTCACTGAAAATCTTCCCCTTGACTGTAAAGCTTAAATCTGAAAGAGTTATTGACTTCAGATATCAATGGTTCTTGTGTCACATCTCTGTTAATTTATTTGGAATTAAATTCAAAAATCTTGATAAAATTAGTTTTTAATACAATCTCCTATAGCAAAGATCTTTTGAGAGAAGTTTTCCTGTATTCCAGTAATTGGACGAACGGATACTTTGGCCATACTCAGGCTAATGCTGTCATTTCAGATCGCTCAAACAAACAGAGCATTGTTTTAATAGCACCGCAGTATTTTTAAGGTAATATCAGCCTTTTGACAGTTAATTATATGTACTGCACATTATGCAGCAGTAGGATAACAATATTTTAACATAAACACACACACACACACACACACACACACACACACACACACACACACACACACACACACTTATGCTTGTATTTGTCTTTATTCACTAAGATTATGTTGATGATAAATACATTTAAAAAAATAACGTAGTTTACAAAATATTTTGTTGGTCTGCTGCATAATATTATATTAAAGGGCATGCTGGGTAAATTAAGGCAACTTGTATAGTAATGGCTTCCATCAGTCTTCATTTCAGCTTGGAATTGAAAAAACTTACCATCTGTGACTTTTTAACTGAGCTATTGAACACTTTATAGCTGCATTTATTTTACCATCTTTCCTTTTACAAATAGTGAAGCAACACTGCCTTATATTAAGGTGATGTAATTATGAAAATCTTTCAATATATGGACATATAAGGAATGCAATATTCGGTTCTTGCTATAGCAACTAAATAATTCATGAAGTCATGGAAAAGTCACTGGGGATTCTCTGTGTTGTATTTTACAGCATTCTTGTTTAAGTTACCTCTGTTAGACTGCTATAAAGCCAGTCATTTAATCTGTCTGTTGTAAATGGATTGGCTGAGTTCAAGAGATGGGTGCTGGTTTGTTGTAACTCAGAGCTTTGGGCTTTGGCTTAATGGCACCTATTAATCAGGTTGTAGGTTGAGCAAACCGCTCAACAACCTTGTCTATTCCTGCTCTGGAATTCTGCTGGTGACTCAGACCCACTGCTAGAGGTATTCCCAGTCATGCTGTGACAAGTAAAAATGCTGTTGCTGGCCAAATTCTCATTGAGCTGCCAAACTGCTCCTGCACACAGTGAAATAATGACCTCGGCATGAGGATGAGATTACACTCATTATGAGATGATGTGTTTAAAGCAGGTTACATGCCTCAGTTCTTAACTGAAATGTTAACCGGTGTGAATCCACATAGCATTGGCGAGTTCAATCTTCCGAGCAATAGCAAGTGTAACAAACTAGTTCTCTTTGACCATGAAACATTTCAGTTAACCAATCAGAATCAACCCCCTGTGCACTACAGTTATGACAATGGCAGACCTCCAACACACAAGCATCTCTCCCAGCATGCTTTGATCACCATCAGCAGCTCAGTACTGCGCCTACAGTTCTTATTTTATTGTGCAAGAGGGAGTTGCAATGATGAACATTGAATAATTGATATCCTGCACCCACAGTTTTATAATTTTCCAAAAACATTATTTTTCTTATGCACAATAAGGCATTTTTCTGTAATGTTGTTTCTTTTTGTCTGGCATTATGAGTGCTGTCTTTGTAAACATGCCACTGTGAAACCAAATTCTCTTGTGTTGTGTTACATATTTTGCACTGTCCATTGAGCGGACCTGACCTGATTTACATTTCACTACTGATTATATTCTGTATAATTGAGTATATGACGAATAAAACCTTGAATCCTTGAACAAGTTTCACCGTTAGGAACCCCTCTAATATTCCCCATTGTGCCGATTGGATCTTCTTCCAAGATTCCCTCTTTTGCATACTTTGTGTGTTTTCCAGAGATGCAGGATTGGAAAACCGGTGTATATTGTGAGTAGCTTGGTGTAATTTTCCCTGCACAAATGGCTTTCTCTTGCCGCAGGCGTATCACCTTTGGCCTCATTAAAGCGCTTCAGGTCCCAGAAACCTCTTATTCATTCCATATTTCATTCATCTACTGCTTTTCTGTGGAGAATTCAAATGAGAATCTTATCTTGGTTTCTATGACATATTTGCATACAGGTAAACCTACTGTTGTTTATTTTTTATAGTGCAGAGCAGCAGTGTTGGGCACGTTACTTTAAAAATGTAATTAGTTACTAGTTATCTATGCTAATCTACACTATTTTAATGTTGCTGCGGGACAATGTGAGAGACACCTATCAAATTCAATATATTTTTGTAAATATTATCATTGCTATAGTGGAACAATAACACAAATAGATGGTTTAGAACTTTTAATATTTATTGCACAGACCACAACTGGCCAACAAATAAGTCTAAATAAAAATTATGCTTAAGAAATATACCAAAAATAAATAAATACTAATAATAAATATACATACACTCTTTTTAGTGCAAATTAAAATGATTAAACTGTCACACAACTTCACAACTGGTAGACATACTGTAGCTTACTTGAAGTATTTTCTTCCTCACAAAAGTAAACAGTTTAACAAGAAGTGCTCTCAATATAATACTGAACAATGTACCAATCTAGTTTTAGTTGCTTTGATGTCGTGGCTCCGTCTCCTCCTTTGGTAGCGGAGCTCACGTTATCACCTGCATTCTTAGCCACTATTTTTGTGGCGGCATGTGACGATGTGAGGTGCTTCATTAGATTAGAATGACTTGCTACTGATGCGGAGAGACTCTTTCTTACTGGGCATAAGTTGCACATTACATAAACATTCTTGCCTTTCACATCAACGAGTGAAAAATAGCCTAGTGCTTATACTTCCAGTTTGCAAAAGCTTCCTTTGAAATTGTTGGACTTGCCATCGCGCTGACTCCTGGACTGGTCGTTAGTGTGTGCAACTGTGCATATGCTTGTGTGTGAAAACCCGCACTACACTACTATCTGCCTCTGGTTGGCAAACGATAGAAATGTACTCTACGTAGTCCAATCATCACGTTCTCAGACACACCACGTTCACAGACACACCAATCATCAGCGGTTATGTGTCCCGCTCCACCCCCGAACACACACACACCAGAGAAAAAAACTGTGCAATCCTATGGCTGAGAGAGACCGTAATTTTCGTAAGTAACGCCGCATTTTATTGTCAGTAATGGTAACGGCATTGTAACAAGGAAACAGTAATTAGTAATGCCGTTAGTAATGCCGTTAGTAATGCCGTTATTCCCATCACTGCAGAGCAGTAACTACACTGAAAAAAAAGATTAATTTAATTTACAAAATGATTTAAGGTAAGTGGTTGCAATCAATATATTTTAATTACATTTAAATAAACTAATTTAGCTGACTAACTAAATATATATATACAGTGGGTACGGAAAGTATTCAGAGCCCCTTACATTTTTCACTCTTTGTTATATTGCAGCCATTTGCTAAATTCATTTAAGTTCATTTTTTTTCCTCATTAATGTACACACAGCACCCCATATTGACAGAAAAACACAGAATTGTTGCCAATTTTTTTTTTTTACACTGGACACTGAGCTTCTTCTTCTCCTTAGCCCAGGTAAGACGCCTCTGAAGACAACTGTAGCCAAATTCCTCGACACGTCTGTGTGTGGTGCTCTTGATGCCTTGACCCCAGCCTCAGTCCATTCCTTGTGAAGTTCACCCAAATTCTTGAATTGATTTTGCTTGACAATCCTCATAAGGCTGCGGTTCTCTCGGTTGGTTGTGCATCTTTTTCTTCCACACTTTTTCCTTCCACTCAACTTTCTGTTAACATGCTTGGATACAGCACTCTGTGAACAGACAGCTTCTTTGGCAATGAATGTTTGTGTCTTCTCCTCCTTGTGAAGGGTGTCAATGATTGTCTTCTGGACAACTGTCAGATCAGCAGTCTTCCCCATGATTGTGTAGCCTAGTGAACCAAACTAAGAGACCATTTTGAAGGCTCAGGAAACTTTTGCAGGTGTTTTGAGTTAAATAGCTGATTGGCATGTCACCATATTCTAATTTGTTGAGATAGTGAATTGGTGTTTTTTGTTAAATGTGACCAAAATGATCACAATTAAAAGAACCAAAGACTTAAACTACTTCAGTCTGTGTGCATTTAATTTATTTAATATATGAGTTTCACAATTTGAGTTTAATTACTGAAATAAATGAACTTTTCCACGACATTCTAATTTATTGAGATGCACCCGTACTTGTGTCCTTCCAGATTGATTCCTATAAAAGCTCTGCTAGACATGCTATATTTCCATATTTAACCACAAAAGGGACTTTTCTGGGTCTTTCCACGTACAGTAGCAAGATGATTAACAATATTAATTGTATTCCAGTATTTTCATTTTTCCAATGGTTTTACACATGTTTGCTTTACATTTTGCATGCATCTATGTTTAATTTCAAAGTATCAACTTCAGGTCAGATTGTTGTGTGCTGCAAGAATTTGGCATAAATTGTTTTATATCAAAGCTCAAACTGAAATCTCTGACTTTTGATTGAGTTATCTTGGCAAATCTGATAACGGTATAATAATTGTAGGTCTCCTCTGAAATTGTAAGACACTGTCCATTTGTTGTCCATTTAATCTTTTAGCATTTAGGAGGAACAATTGATTATGTATTCACTAAATGTTGAAAAGCAGAAGAGTAAGCTCATAAATCATTTAGTAATGATTTTTGTACAAACAAGTTAGAAAACGGTCAACATTTTATTGATTCATTTATGCTTACTTGCACATTGATTTCAAGATTCAAGATTTGTATTCGTCACATACATGATTATACAGAATATAACCAGCAGTGAAATGTAAGTCAGGTCCGCTCCATGGAGTGCAATTATATGTAACACAAACACAAGAGAATATATAAATATATATATATAAAAAATGAAGTAAAAAATAAAATATAAGAAAATATTTTATTGATTTATTGCAATTTCCTCATTGTAGAGTTGGAACAGTGACATAGCGCTACACTTACGTAAGGAAATGTATCGGTACTCTTTATATATAAATACCTACTAATACTAATGACATTAGGTTGGTTAGAGGGACACAGGAGCAAAAGGAATCTGCTCAGCTTAAGTATCATACAGGTAATGTGGTTTCTAACAGATTAGAGGAACTGCTAAATGAGATTTCTCGTGAGCCTCTTAGAAGGACTCCCCACATACATTAATGAGCGTGTAAATGTGTGTTTGTCTGTTACACCATAGGATTTTATCTGTAGAGTTTGGGGTTGTAAGCTGTTGACACCACTAGTGACACTGGGCTTAATTTGTAGATAATTGCAGTTTGTAATGGGAACGAAAAGCCAAGGCCATATCAGCCAGATTGTCACTGAAATTGTAGGCATTACCAGAAACGAAACATGTAAATTAATGGCATTCTGGTTTAATTTGCACCTTCATCTTTTAATCTTAGCCTCTCCTTCTCTTGGGACTCTAAGAAATGTGAGAGAGGTTCTCGAACCTTTCATTGCAGCCCACAATTACTCTCTCTAACATTTCTCAAAACCAAATGGTAATAATTTCTAACATCTCCTTTTGTCTATCTTTTGGTAATGAACTCAGAAGCTAAATCAATTTAAACCAGTATATATATATATATATATATATATATATATATGTGTGTGTATATTTGTTTTAGTACAAGTTGAACTAATTGAAAATGAGAAGTAATGCCTTGTTAACTAGGTAAAATAAAATACTTTTCAATGTTTTTTTCATATTTTATTTCAAGTAATGGCAATGTTTTTTTCTCCATGGCTTAAACTTGAGATAACTCTAATAACCCTAAACTGAAGTTTTGGTATTGTAATATGAATAGCCACATTTTATCTTTCTTTTTTAATTAGTTTCTTCCTTCTTTAAAAAATCAGGGTTACTTTGTGATATTTACTCTCCTAAATATCAAAAAGATTTATTGCTTTATTACCTGAGTGGTGACATTTCAGCAGATGCCATGAGAGGGGGCAGTGGGACGCTCTGGGAATAGAGGAGCTCACCTGTGCTCTTCAGATCTGGGCAATCTTCACTCTTTGGTCAGAATCTGGCCAGACATAATCCTGAAAACCTTGTATAAATGTATACTGACTGAAATGAGTCTGTCTTTCTATGCTCTGCCACATTATTTTCACTTATTTAGTTTTGTGTTTTACATTGGATAACTGTTTTCTGTTCTTTCTTTTAGAATAGTTTTTTTTTTTTCGTGTAACAGGTTTTTTCTTTGTTACATCACATTCAGATCATGTGAAGTAAGCTGTGTCATAGCCAGTGAGTCTATTTCTCTCAAAACCTTTTGTACTGTTAGATTAATGCGGAATTGTGCCTCTGAAACAGTGTGTCTCACAGCTGATATCTTGTCAGTCCAAAGGTTTATTGTGAGACAAAATTCACAATGTCTCTGGAAAACAGTGTTATGCTTCTGGAGACTCCACATGGATATTTTCATACTTATATTACCTTTGCACAGTTTCAGTATGTAGAATCTATTAGTGCAGTTTCTGTATTATTCATGCACGTTTAGGGGATACACTGGCTCTTAGTGTCATCTTTTTGCTTTTGAGATTTGCACAAATGGATAACTCCAACAAAACAATTGCTCAATCTAGCAAACAGAATGATTTCAGCGATTTCAGATTGATTTATTTTCTAGTTTACCACTGTATCTACCATATGGTAACATATAACTTATGTTTCTACAACATGTTGTTGTTTATTGTTTATTTTATATTGTCAATATGGTTGCAATGTATGAAGCGAATCACGCAGAAGACACTTTCAAACCAAGCCACTGTTTTCTGTTGGCCAGTGTGGTGAATCTGCGGAACCAATTGGAAACTGTTGCAAAATCTGGATGGGGACATTTTTTTGCCTTAATGTGAAATTCCAGATTGCATTAATTCCAATTGAAAGGATTTCAGCCATGAAAATGTGTCAAATAATGGTTAATGTGACTGCAGCTTTAAAAGCATGTCATTTGTATTTTTTGCATATTTGGTAGGTTTTGGTCTGATGTAGTTTGATCCTAAAAACTATTTTGTCTAATACAGCTGATATAGCTAATATGAGTGCATTGCCATTACATTTCCTCTGTGAGAATTGTACATATATTTGGATTGATTAAAATGATCAGAAATGTTATTTTTTGTTTAAATAGTGTAGCATTAGCACATAAATAAGCTAGGTTTTTAAAGGGATAGTTCACCCAAAAATTAAGATTACATGATTAACTCACCCTCAAGCCATCCTATGTGTATATAACTTTCTTCTTTTAGACAAATACAATCAGAGTTACATTTAAAAAAATGTCCTGGCTCTTCCAAGCTGGCATTCCGATGGCAGTGAATGGTGGTTGAAATTTTGAAGCCCAAAACATGTTATCCATCCATCATAAAACGTACTTCACATGGCTCCACAAGGCTTCTGAAGTGAAGCAATGTGTGTGTGTTTAAGAAAAATATACATTTTTTAAACTTTATAAACTGTAATCTCTATCTTCCCCTAACTTTCATACATGCATTCATGAAAGAGTGGCGTTTCAGCGGATGACGTAGGATTTAGGTGTAGCATAAGCTCCAGTAAGAAGTGATGAACGTGGAAGTGCAGAGGAGAGAAAAACAAAACACCGGTCACGAATTAGAAGTAGCTACAAAATGAGGATTTGTAAAGAAAAATGTTGGAGGATTTCGATATAAGCTAAGAGTAGACTGATTTTCTTTTTGTTGTAAACAAAACTTGTTTCTCATAAGACGAGCATATTCTCACCAGAGAATATGAATATATGAATATGATGTCTTGTGTCATCTGCTGGAGCGCCACTCACTCATGAATGCATGTACAACAGTTAATGGAAGCTAGGGATTATGGTGAATACAATTTTAAATATGGATATTTTTCTTACACAAATGTATCGCTTTGCTTCAGAAGGCCTTTATTTTTGGGTGAACTATCCCTTCAAAAGTCAAATTAAAGGATAAAGAAATAATAGTTTCATAATTACTGACTCACTTTGACTTTTTATGAGTTCTTAGTCTGTAAATAGTTTAGTTCATAAAAGAAGCATCTAATTAAATGGAGCAGTATTTGTTTTAATAATTTTAATATTTTTTCCCAAATAGAGAGATGCTGCTTTCAAGACATGTCAGAATGATTGCATTTTTGAGATGAGCACACACAAATGCAACAGAATGTCGTGAATGTGTGAATTTGACGTTTTTTCATTCAAGAAAAAGGGTTGACACCTATTCCCTTTGATCAATTCATTTTGAATATGTCTTTGTACTGTTCTTGGAGAACAGTAGAATATACTTAGAAAATAAAATTAATTTAACCACTTCATGCACCAGTCCATATTACCCCTAATATTTGAGTATATATCATAGGTTTCTATGTGTCCTTGCAGTATGTTTTATACCAGTCACCTCTGTCACTTTCTGTTGCCATTGTGATGCTGAATATGGCTTCTCTCTCGTTCCAGCCCACTTCCTCTTTCCACCCTTGTCAGCATTATTATCCACAGAATGAAGCATGCTTTCACCATAGCGCCTTGTTTTTATTTATTTTTATTTTTCACTCTATAATTAGTTCAAAATAATCAAGTGAGCCTAATTTTTGTTATTTGTCTATTCAGAGGCTAGAATATGTTGTAATAGGGCACCGAGGGACCCTCTTCCCTTCCGTTCCAGGAAAACGTTAACCTTTATTAATGCACACATAAAAGCTGGTGCATAAAAGAGTGAGATGAGGAGGCGCTCTATGAATGCCCCCGAATGCACCTCACGCCGGCATTAAGTCTCGCTCCCTGGATCGGCATGCAGATGGCTTGTTATGCTAAATGCAGGCAGCGTTTTGATTAGGTTACTCCTGCTTTCATCTGGGTGCTCTCAAACAGTGGACACAAAGGACTGCTCTTTGCTGACTGTTTTATCTATGCTCTCTCTCTCTTTTTTTTTCAAGTGAAGTTAAAGCTCTGAATATACAGAAAGCTCAAGCCTCCTAAAAGCATTGGGTGCTTCTATAAATGCTTCAAAAATGCACTGCATCATCCAAAGAAGAATATTATAACTGGAGAAACCTATTCATTAGCATTCCCATTGAAATAAACATCTAAACTGTGACACCGTTGCGGTCCACAGCAGCATCCACAGCAGTAATTAATATAATATCAAAAAATAATATACAACAGCAAATGACTTATTGCATCTGTACTCTTACCTGATTGTGTTTACTTAAAATCAACCTTCACTCCTGTCAGTTCAACATCACTTTATTTACAGTATTAATACATGTTTTTGGGCTCAAATGCAAAATTGTAGAACTTCGTCATTAGCTCTGCAGTGAATGTGTCATCAGAATGAGTCCAAACAGCTGATCAAAACATCACAATAATCCACATCACTCCAGTCCATCAATTAGATGAAAACCTACGTGTTTGTAAGAAACAAAGCCATGATCAAGATGTTTAGCCAACATAACTGTATAGCCATCATTACATTTAAAACATGTCAGTAATAAATAAAACATGTTTCAGTCAAAACAGTCCAAGTAAACAGCATTTGTATTGCATGTATTTATTTGGCTACTTTAGGAGAGCCAGCATGGAGCTACGCCAATGCAACTACAGTGCAGTGAAATGAAAGTGTATTTAAAACAAATTACTTCTGGGACACGACAATCAATCAATGGAAATGTTGATTACTACAAACCTCAGCATACCTGAGCCAAGTAGTATTCATTCTGTCCTGTTTAAAATAATTAGAAATCCATGGAGCGTGTAAGACATTAAACACGTGATCCTTCAGTACTAAAGCAATGGTCATGGCGAAGGGGAAGAGCGGAACGAGCCTGAGGGAATGAATGTCTGTTTAATGGTTAATAATAAAATAAATGGATGCTTTGTAAGACTATGGAAAGATGCTGTTCATTTAGAATGGTGCTGTGTAATTTATCCTATGAGAGATGCTGGGCTTGCACTGCTGTTGACACAGATATGATTTGGACTGGGTATGTTTTATTGCTGTTAAGTGACTGGAGAATGTGCATATTATTCATGCCAAATTAGAGAATAAACTGTAAGAAATGGGAATAGGGACATCTCAAGCCAAGTTCTCAATTTACAGTAAATGTTGTTCCATCTGTAAAAGAGTGACACAAAGAACCATATTCATAATGAATGAATCAATGCATCAATAAATCTAGAGATATTTCATAATAAAGCTTAGCTTAATCTACTAAGTAAACCTACTGCAGTTTTTAGTTGCATAGTATTTACAGTATTTTTATTGTAAACAGCTGTTTTAAACTGTAATAATATTTCACAATATTTGCGTGTCGAAGGGTAGTGTACACTTGATGCATATTTCTTTGTAAACACGTTTGAAAATGTATCAAGATTGTGTAAACATATCCTGATATTTTATGTTGTGTTGTTAGGTTGTATACAGATACTAATAACAAGTGTCTAATATAGTGCAATACACTTTTTATTAATACAGTAATTAAAAAGTGTAATTTGGAAAACTGTTTTGCACTGCATTCACACCGTGGCCTTGGTGTGTGCTCTTATGTTTAATTCTCACATTTGTCTGTAATGTTGAAACGTTTCAGGACAAAATGCATTTTAGTACAATGTGCTTGACTCCGCTTTTGTCTGCTTTTTCTTTTGCTGCTGTCTAACTAATTTTGAGCAGCAAGAAAAATACATATTGCATATGAAATGATGGACAGTGTGGCAAATGAAACAGTGTATTACAGAGAAATGTTTTCAGACATTTACAGTTTTGAGCACTGCCTGATGGTCACTGATGTCTTCTATTGAATGTTGTATTCATAATAAAAACATTGGAAATATTCAGACCAGTTATACCATCACAATTCTCATCATATGTTTATTTTATTTTTTCTGCAATACAAGGGGGTGTATTTTTGCACTTTTTGCCTTTGTGAAATATTACTGACTTAAATGAAAGCAATTTTATATCACTGTTCCTTTTTTCACAGTAAAGATGAGCAGCAAAAGAAACACAACTTGCAGGGACAATTACTGTCTTCAGAGTTTCTCAAACATGTCAATTTGCTCTCATAACTGCACAATATTGTCTGTTTCTTTACAAGTTTGAATGTTTCTGATTCTGGTAAAAAGACTTATGTGGTTTTAAGTGCGATCTTTCTGTACAATTTGGGTAGAGTCAAGGAAGGATGTTTGTAAAGATCTGAAAAATATTGCTGTACAAGAAAAAAAATTGAATCCTAGAGAAAATATGTTTTCATAGGATGATTTATGGGCAATAACTACAGGAACACTATAAAACGTTTTTATTTTTTATTATTGATATAACATCTTGTTTTTCATCTATTTACATTTTCACAATCAACCCAGCTCATTTTCTTTTGAGTACCTAACTTGTAATAATCTAAACTTATCACTGAAAGTAAATGTAGTTTTTACTTAAAATGCAGCTAATCTAGCTTTCAGTTTTAGTGGGTTGAATATTCTTAACATTACTCTGATATTCTGAATGTAATGATTCCTAGTAATGCTAGTGGTTTTGGATAGAAGCACTCAGATCTCCTCTTTGGCAGGGTATGATGTACCTGGAGGAGAGGCGACTGGTGCACAGGGACCTCGCGGCCCGTAACGTCCTGGTGAAATCTCCAAACCACATTAAGATCACTGATTTTGGACTTGCTCGACTGCTGGATACTGATGAAAAGGAGTATAATTCAGATGGAGGGAAGGTATGTTTTTAGAACCTGAGACACACTGGTTCTGACAAATTCATAAAACTTTCTATGTGAATGGTTTGGAATTATTGAACTTCTTTTTTAAGCTATTGTCTAATTCATATGGTGGGTTGGATATTAAACCATTAATCAATGTTAATCTTTGAGAATGGTAGTTGCTTGATTGCATTTCAAATCATACTGCAGTTTTTTTTTTTGGTTAATGCATGATTGCATTACTATATAGATGATCACATCCTGATGAGAATTATCTCTTATGCAGATGCCAATCAAGTGGATGGCCCTGGAGTGCATTCATTACAGAAAGTTCACACATCAGAGTGATGTATGGAGTTATGGTGAGTAAAACACTTTTAGAGTGTTGGTTTTATTTAGCTTTGTTTCTTTTGTTTGAAAGAGCTTAATACTTTTGTTCAGCAAAGATGCATCGATTGATCAAAACGGACAATAAAGACATAAATCTTTCTGTTTGCAGAAAAAGTGCTGCGGTTTCCACAAAAATGTTAAGCTGCACAACTGTTTTCAGAATTGATGATAATAAGAAGTGTTTCTTGAGCAGCAAATCAGCATATTAAAATTGTTTCTGAGGGATCACGTGACAATGAAGACTGGAGTAAAGTAAATCAACTTTGAATCACCTGAATAAAAATACATTTTGGAGTACATTAAAATAGAAATACGTTTATATTTTTACATTTCACAACATCACTGTTATACTGTCTTTTTGATCAAATAAATGCAAGCTTCAGTGAGCATAAAATATATATTTTTTAAACCGACCCCAAACTTAAACACTCTATTGGTACAATATGAATATGATATAATATACGAATAGTACATATAATATATAGTGCATATAATATATATACACATTTAAAATGATGAATCCTTATACATATTTGCAGTTTTAAAATAGCAGATTTACTGTATATTGTGTAATATTTTATATAATATAATGTCTTTAAATTCAATGAATTTTCATGTATTATATTTTTCTATGTTTTATTTTAATAAAAATATTTTGATAGTATAGTATTGATAATTGATAGATGCATTTTTTACAAAACCACAAAATAAAAATAATATGTTTTATGTAATAATAGAAATGTACAATGCCTTTGGTGCATGCTCTTTTATTTATTTTATTTTTATACAGAACATGATGTGTTGACTTTATATATTGTCATTCAGGGGTGACTATCTGGGAGCTGATGACGTTTGGAGGAAAGCCCTACGATGGGATTCCCACACGGGAGATTCCAGACATCTTGGAGAAGGGCGAGCGTTTGCCCCAGCCGCCCATCTGCACCATAGACGTCTACATGGTGATGGTCAAATGTGAGTGTTATGTAGAACCCTGTAAGTGATCAGTAGCTCAAATGCTTCAGAAAGGCATTAGCACACATATGTCTTATACGTGGTTTTTAGCCTAGCCACTCGCCATGTTTGGCCAGCCAGTCTTGTGGACTGTGGAAATAAGCAGCTGGGTTAGTGCTGGGGTTTCTCAGCCGGTTCAATCAAATAAACACAAAGAGATGAAACGAGACATGGATTGAACCCATTAATTCTAATTACATTTTGACTGTAAGCTGTTGTTTGTGTTTCTACTCGCTGTGACATCTGTAACCCCACGGACAATGAAATGAGAAATATTGATGGAGATGAAATGTGGTGTGATTGCGTGAGTAATTGCTGCTCATTTGGATAATGTGTTTGAGTGTGGGAACTGAAAGGAAATTAATTGGGAGGAAATAAGGAGCGGGCTGCTGCAAGGTGAGGGCATGTTACTTCCTGTCAGACACATAATAGAACTGTAAGAAGTTCAGTAATTTGGGGCAAATGCCAATGTGAAAAAACAATGAGATGCAAATTAGTCTATCTATCTATATCGTCTATCTGTCTGTCCGTCTGTCCGTATGTCCGTCTGTAAATTTATGCAACTGCATTGCACTGTCCATAAATATGACAAATGCAGTTACTACTTGGCATTTCGTACTGTCTTCACCTCCAGGCTGGATGATTGATGCTGATAGTCGGCCTCGGTTTAAAGAACTCACTGCAGAGTTCAGCCGCATGGCACGAGACCCTCAGAGATACCTCGTCATACAGGTGAGAATACTACTATTCTTGTATTACATCTCACCTTGAAAATCAATACTTTTGTCCTACACCACCCATTTAACTCAAGGTGATTGCAGAGAGTGATGGTGTCATTTCTGCTCTCAGGGGGACGATCGCATGAAGCTGCCCAGCCCCAACCACAGTAAGTTCTTCCAGAGTCTTCTAGATGAGGAGGAGCTGGATGACCTGATGGATGCTGATGAGTACTTGGTTCCTCAGACCTTCAATATCGCTACCTCTTCTTACACATCAAGACCACCAATGGATACCAGTAGGGTAAGAATAGCATTTTGCTTTCTTTTTTTCAGTTCTAGTTATTTTTATGAACTGATAAAATGTACACCGTAAATGTAGTGCAAGACACTTTAAATAAAAATAAATATATATATATTAAATAAATATTCTTTGAATCTTTTTGTTTTTACTTTATCCTGTATTGTACACTTCATGTCAACATTGGAATAAATAATAACATCGCTATGGTGTAAATTAATGGACATACAGTACCATACTTATAACAAAAAAACAGACAAAACGTTATATTTTGCTGAAATACTTAATAAATGGAATAGATTTGATGCTATATTGATTGTTTAGGTTGTTAAGGGTAGTTGCTAAGGATGTGATACATAGAACCGTTTGGTGAAGCGGTCATAGCTGTGCTTTATCGTGATTGAAACATAGCTGTTGACCACTTAGCTCAAGGACTAGAACTAACCATTCTATAAATGAAAGTAAAATATACAGTATCACAATTGTATTAAATGTATATGTTAACTACCCAGACAAGTGTACACACTGAGGCTTTGAGATTTAGCTTGTTTATCTCTGGTTGTTGAGTAGTGTTGTGAGTTTAGAGTCAAGACTAACTGTTAACAGCAGTTTAATAAGGAATGAACTAGTTTGTCCAATTAAAGGACGATGGGGAAGACAGAAGGGGTGGTAGTGTTTGGAAAACCTGTTTTGGAGCAAAAAGATCTATACTTAAAGGTGGGGTAAGTGATTTCTGGTAGCCAATATTGATATTTCAAATCACCAAAACAAAAATGTATGATAGCTCCACCTCACACATACATACGCAAACCAGGCAATGATAGTTCTGTGAAACAAAGCAAAACCAATGTTACTCGCCTATTAAGAAGAAACAAAACAACCTCTGCATCCGATCACAGGCCTTCCCACTCCTTGAGTTCTCTCCAGCGCTGGAAAGTTGATCTGATATTTACACGGGTCCTACTTATTGCCTTTTCATAACACTGTGTCTACACCGGACGCGAGCGAGGCGGCACAGAACAACAAAATACTGTAGAACTCATTAGAATCTGTGATGCTTTCTACACTGGATGGGACATGACAAATCCCCAACAGTAAACTGCTGCCGCATTCTATTTATGACGTGTTGATACAAATATCAGATGATTTTCAACGGTTGCTTTATCGCGTTCAGTGTAGACAGACTTTAGCTGTTGCGGTGTGGCGCGACATGACAACTGTCACATCCGGTGTAGACAAGCCTTCTTTTGTTCTACACATGTTTTGCTCTTTTGTTTTTATCTGCCATCTCTATCTTTCTGTCATCGCTCGGCTCGGCTAATGTCTGTCATGTGCACTGAAGGCTCTCTCCTACGCATCATGAGTAGACACACCACTTACTGCTGATTGCTACTAGTTTGTTTTGATACTCGGCCCCAAATATATATATATATGTATATATATATATATATATATATATATATACACATCTACTGTACGTATATACATGTATATATATATATATATATATATATATATATATGTCTATGCTTGGCCTGTTCTCTAAAGCGTTTTTGAAAGAATACATACACTACCTTTAACTATCCAGAAGCATTCCCATACATGCCAATGGAAGTTGTTTAGTCAGTCATCTTTGCTTATGGGAACACAATTGGGCAGACAGGAAATTAAATGAAAATGAAAATTTGCTGAAAATGTTCTCAGCCTCAGGCCATCCAAGATGAGAAAGAGTTTGTTTCTTCACTGAAACGGAGTTAGATAAATTTAGCATCACAGCAATTGCTCATAAATCACAATAATCCACAGGTAATCCAGTTGTCTGAAAAGTTGTCTGAATTACAGTATATGTGAAATATGCACAGATCAAGCAGATTATTGAGCAGTTTATTGGTGAAAACATTCCAAAACACTTTTATACAAATATGTTGGTGGAGAGGACAACAAGGGATTTAATTTTTCATTGGATGAAGAGTTATTATGCATTATGTACTCAGTTTAAAGTTAAACAAGTTAAAGTATTGATGGATTTGTTTCTTACAAACACACATACAGCGTTTCACTTCACAAGATGTTAATTGCTGGACTGGAGTGGTGTGGATTAACTGTAGACTATTATTGTGATGTGTATATCATCTGTTTGGACTCTCATTCTGATATGGCACCCATTCACTGCATGGATCCATTGGTGAGTAAGTGATGTAATGCATCATTTATCCAAATATGTTCCAATGAAGAAACAAACTAATCTACATATTGGATGACCTGAGGGTGAGTAAACTTTCAGCAAAAAGTTTTTGGCTAAACTATTCCTTTGAAGAAAAGTGGTTACAGAATCATTAAGGGAAAACAGTACTGGCTTTAATTTCACTTATTTGCTCTAATGCTAACCAGCCAAACCTTGACCCCTTATTTTGGAAATAATCACTATTTTTGCAATTCTGATTGTCCCTGGAACCTTTAGTTTCACCTGTAATAAAACAGTCTTTTTTAATCCTGGATAACGCCACTTGCATTTGGACGACATGAGAGAGACAAAAACACATCTTCCCCCATGCACTCAGATATCCTAACTTCTCTTGTTTTAGTACATTTTCTTCTCTAGCAGTGACACCCCCTACAATTTTAAACCACCTTTTTGTGTTTAATTGAGCACTATCATTATAAAACTGAAGATTTAGACGCTTAAATGATTGCTGAATCATTGAGGAAGGTGGATGATCCATCTAAACTTTATTTTTGTTCCCCATATAGATCCAACTGAAGTGTCGTGAAAGAGTTTTTAGCCCAGAAGACGGGATGGGAGCTTGTTCCCATGATACTTCTGGTACAGCAAGTGGCATCTTCATTCCTATAAGCACACAAGGTGCAGGTCTCGATTCCCTTGAGGAACAATACTGTAATGGGAGCTTGAAAAAACAGCCCATGTCCGCTGGGGATGATGGCCAGCGCTACAGCGCAGACCCAACTGTCTTTTTGGAGAAAGGAATCAGAAGACCACTGGTGAAGATGTTTACTTGAGCCCTATGAACAAATCAGCGTCAGGTAAAAAAAATACAAAAGACACCTATTTGAAATATTCAATGTCCTTATTGAGGAGTTGTATTCAAAATCCTCTTGGTGCCAAAATATGAGGGGGCATGTGAATGTTGCTTCTCGGTATACAATAATTAGTTTGGTGTAAATAACCTCTGAAAGTATTTTATTACACATTCCATGGTCGATAATATCGCAGTCCTTCCATTTCAACCTCAGATATTTTAAAACAAAAGGGTGTCTGGAGTAAAACATTAATCCAGTGTGGTGGGTTGAGTAGGAAGATACATCAATAGATTTTGAGTTCCTCCATTACAAATTTTGGCAGCAGTTAATGGTCTCATCCTTCACCTCAAGAGGCCTCCAACTAAAGAGTGCCAATGAATCGTGGGTGGTTAACTACAAGTAGGCTACTCACTGTTTTTATGCTAGTATCAGTAGTTCAACTACAGCCAGAACACTATATGTTATTAACACAAAATAGCTAACTATAGATATTTAAGTATTTAATTTAGTGTTATAAAAAATAATGTTATGCTCGACTGCATTTGATTAAAATACAGTCAAAACAGTAATATTGTAAAATATATTTACAATATAAAATAACGTAATTATTTTCAGAAATTGAAAAAATATTCATGCAATGGTAAAACTGATTTGATTTATTCATTTATTTATTGCCTTTATTCCAGTCACATGACATGGCATGTTTACTAAAAAAAATACTAATCCTAACAAAGACAATATTGCCTTAGACTGCAGATTTAAAATGCTTACTGTGCAATACAATGTGACAAAACGATCCACTATTTTTTACTATACCACTATTTGAATAAACACACTTCTTATTTGTAAAGCTACTTTATTTTGAAAACAGCTACTATCATACTGAAAAAAGTAGCTAAGTAGTGGTGCTACTTTTTTGACCATATTTACATAATTATGCCTTTATTCTGAAGATGTTCACATACTCCACAGCTGAATGAATATTTCTGTGCACATGTAATCAGCATATTCGGGAACAAACTAACACTGATGTTCTCTTCTGGAAATACTAGAAACATTGCAAATTTATTGTGCTGCATATTTATTATGCTAGCAGTAATTTAATCAGCTCATTAATTCTCATTCATTTCTTGAACAATAACACACAAGACTGATGAATTGTAAAATGTAGGTCATGAGATTTGTACAAATGTAGGCCACAGTGTTCCTTTTAATGTGTGTAAAATGTCTAATTATCCTCCTTGCTCCAAAAAAAATATGTCTGTATCTAATCACTCAGAATTATGTATATAGATACACTATTAGTAGATATCAGTGTTATGTTAGTATTAATCATATACCATTACAGTATTTATTATATATATATATATATATATATATATAAAATTCAGTCCCATCATAGTATATGATTAATACTAACATAACACTGATGTCTACTACTAGTGTAAATATGTAAATCTAGTGAATACTGCTTCAATAAATATTAGTGGAGAATGACAGTGATTCTATATACAATATTGAGCTTTTGTCATTCTATTGTCATTGTCATTTGTGTCTACAGACCATCTTAGTCCTGTCGAGGAGAATCCTTTTGTAAACCAGCGGAAAAATGGAAATATTACTGCACTGGACAACCCGGGTTACCACAGCACCCCTGATAGGAAACCCAAGGGGGAGGATGAGTACATCAACGAACCCCTTTACCTCAACACATACAACAACATTAGTGGGACAAACCAGGATATTATGAGGAAAAATGGAGCTTCCATCCCGCTACAGATGACTACAGCAGCCAACACCGCAAGTAGCCACGTTATCCTCTCAACACAAACTGGGAAAGCCCACCACCATGGCCAGGGAACACATGTTCATTTCGCTGTTCCACCTGTTCAGCCCCACCAGACAAGATCGATGAGCCAAAATGGCCAGCATTCCCAGTCAACACACGGTGCTGAATCCAATTCCTCTGGCATGTCTGGCAATCCCTCCTTATTAACCCAAATCTCCCTAGTTAGCCAACAGATACAACCTTGTCTGGCGAGTCAGTCAGGCTCTTCAACCCATCCGGCTCAAGCGGCGAAATCTGCAGTCACCAGTAAAAGTATATCCGGCCTTCCCGGCCACCTTGTCCATCCAGGTAACATGCTTCAAACGGGTCATTCTGGGACTGTAATGGTCGACAGGAAGTCAAATAAGAATTTTGATAATCCTGACTACTGGCAGCATAGTCTACCGCCCAAGGTAACCCAACCAAACCCTCAAGATCCAACTCAAGTGTGCAAAAGCAAACATCTCTACAGGCACAGCATCCGAAGTCGCATCGCCATGGCTGACAACCCTGAGTATCTTTCCGAGTTTAACAAGAGACCGGGAACGGTTCTGCCACCTCCACCCTACCGGCACAGGAATACGGTAGTGTAACGCCGCAGTTCTAGAGAGCCAGATTCTTCTGCCAGCTTTGGAATTACTGAAGAACAGGAAAACTCCCAGCTTCAGGAATTACTGAAGGAGACTTATCCGATTTTAAAGAGAAAACTGATTAACCAAAGTGCCTCTAAACTATTCCATATTTTCTATTCCAACAAATCAGAATGTGATCAGATGTACATCCTTTAAAGGGAGAGTGTAAACCAAAAATGGACATTCTGTCATCATTTACCCTCCCTCCTTTTACTCCGAACTTAAAATACTTTCAAACACAAATTAATATATATGTTTTAATGAAGCCTGAGAAATTTATGTCCATCCACTGAAAGTCCATTGTACTGAGAAGAAAACAAAACAAAACAAAACAAACTCTAATTTGTTACAGACAAAGGTTATTGTTTTCCTCAAACCATATATTTCTGGTTTGGTAAAACCTTAAATTATGATTCGATATTAATGAAAAATATGTTTTACCAAAGACCAAAAATGTACATTCATACCAAGTAAAAAGGTACAAATCTCCCTCGGTGCGGTCTCTCTTTACATTTTGCTGATGGGACTGAATTCTCAAGTTTCATTTAAAATATCTTATTTTGTGTTTCAAAGATGAAGTCTTATGTGCTTTTATGGGTTAAATGATGAAAAATTCTTAATTTTGTGCTAACTACAGTTAGGTGCATTGTGACATTGTGGAAACTGGGTAAGGAAGGTAAGGAAAAACAAGAAATCACACATCCTCTCGAAAGGAAATGGACTTTAATATCGTTTCTTTGTGGTTTAGACCAGCTGTCTTTTTGACCACTTTCCATCCATCTTGAATTGTTGTTGCTGTAAGCTATATTCTCTTCCATTTGCTTGACTGAAGGACACGGATGCGTTAAGAATCTAGGATCGCCTCCAGAAAACTGGGGTACAGTAACTTTTATGTGAAAGAGACAATGACATGGATTGTAAATTGATGCATCTTCTTGTACTGTAGTGGATTAATAATTGACTACACTGCTATTTATTTTCAGTCATTCAGTTCTTAATGTTTTTTAAAGATCTTACCAATTTAGCCAAGTTTTGTACTCATATATTATAACTATTAACAAATCTGATACACTGGCAGAGAAAGAGCACGGGCAGCCATACCAGCTTCTTGAGCTAACGGGAAATCCTCAGCCTTCCTCAGTGGCACAAAAGCATCGGTGGACGTGCCATGGAGTGATTTGACCTGGAATCTTTAATCGCTGTAAATATATATGAAACCAAAATTGAATATTTACTACTACTGAGCCACCCATGTGCAAATAGACTCACCCAGTTCTGTAACCATGTATTGAAAATATGTTGTTGTATTTAATTCATCTAGTAATTCATTTAACGGCAAGATCGATATATTCTGAAAGGCAATATTAGAGGTGATATGGAGGGCACAATACAAACTCAAATCAACTACTGATCTCCAATGGAGAATTGTTCAATGTACTGTGACAGAAAATACTTTTGTCTGAAATGTATCCTGCTCTCAGTGAGAGTGTGACCGTATTGTGGCCAGGGAGAAACTGTTCATATGTTTTATAAACTGTAATGGACGTTTGTCTTTAATTATATCAGAGTATCTTAGCAGATAAGAAGAAATGAGTGTGCAAATTTGGTCCTACACATACCATGGTGAAATTATGAGACTTTGATTTGCTTTCGACTGAACCGCCATGGGAGATGTAGCTACATTTGTTTGGCTTTTCTGTTTTATTCGCTTCATTGCCTTGTACTTTTGTTTGTTTTGGGGCTATTACAAAAGATGCATCTCATCCCTGTTGTAATTCTATTTGATGGAATGACACAATAAAGGTCATGTTTGAGATTTTGAACTTGTTCTTAAGTTCCTAGAGTCTGAGATGTGAGGTTTGTTTTCATGTTGCATGGGACGAGCACCAGCTTGTTCACTAAAATGTTAAGCTGTAATTCATTATGTCAGAACATGCCCTTACAAACAAGTACTGTGGCGCTATCGAATCGGATTTGCCAGTAAGTTAGATTAATATTTTTGCTGCTTCAGCAACTTTAGTTTTTTAATTACTATTGTTTGAACTGATAATTAGTAAGCTATTGGAATGGAAAATGATCTCTGCTGTCAATTTACTTGTCCTCAGGTTGTCCAAGATGTAGATGAGTTTGTGTCTTCATCAGAACAGATTTTAAGAAAATTAGTATTGCATTACTTGCTCACCAATGGATCCTTTGCAGTGAATGGGTGCCGTCAGAATGAGAATCTGAACAGCTGATTAAAAACACAATAATCCACAAGTAATCCACACAATTCCAGTCCACCAATTAACATCTTGTAAAGTGAAAAGCTGTGTTTGTAAGAAACAAATGACCCTTTAAAGTATCTTGAGCTGTTTTGACAGCATCCATTCACGTCAGAGTATCCATTGGTGAGAAAGTGATGTAATGCTACATTTCTCCAAATTTGTTCTGATAAAGCCCCATTCAGACTACACAATTTTGACATGATCTGTTTGACATAGTATGTCTTGGGGATTCTTAAACGACAATGGTAATGATAAACCAATGCCATGAATGGTCATGTAGCAAAGTGTATTCGGACATGTTTCTTGCTCACGACAAGATTTTAGAAGTCAAAATCGCATAATCTCTAACCAACAAAAAAAGTAGTCTGGGACCGTATTTATCAAGCTTCTCAAAGTACCATTTTAGTCTTAAGTGCTGAGAATTCATGAAATTTAATTTAAGCTAAAAATCACTCTTACTCCCAGTTATTTAAAACAGCTCGAGAGGTCTCTTAAGTGGTTATAATGTTGCCAGTAGGGGCTTGTGGTGGCGCTGAGTAGAAAGAGACATGCACAAATCTTTCAGGAGGAATAATCTTCTTGAATTGTTTGGCAACGAGCCCTTTATCAAACGGTTACATTTCCTCAGTTATTCAAAACGAGAAAATAACATTTACATTACCAAAGAACATCATAATTGACTTCAGTCTGGCGCGAGTATCGTGATCTACACCGTATGATGAATACATCTCTTAATCCCTTATTTACACTTCACGCGTCTGCGGCGCGTTACAGCTCCACGGCCACCGGAACTGATCCGCCGCGCCGTGGCAAGTTTCTGAAGCAGCTCTCTGTACTGCATCACTAAAGATAGGCACCTAGTCTATTTTTGACCGATGATAATAATGATCTATTTCACTGTTGCCAAAGGCATCAGCAACAGGCAATATTTTTGACTAGTCGATACACTATAATATAGTCTATCGGCACTCTAAATTTAGTTATGGCGCATTCCCTTGCCATAATGTATTCTCTTGAAAATGATTTATTGTCAAATGTGTGTTGAATGTAACTCTATAAGGAATTTAACAATTGCATTTTAATTTATCTGAGAATATTCTTAATTAAGGAAATCTATTCAGTGATTGGTCCATGCGTACGTCGACATCCAAAATTCCGTTTGTGGCACAGCAAAGTGTCGTGAATGATCTCTAAGACTGACACTTAAGATTTAGTCCTATACTTCGCTTAAATTACGACTAAGATTACTGATAACTTTGAGACTTGCGCAGCTTTGAGACAATTTGTTTTCACTTAAGTCAATTCTTAGCAGTGTTCTTGAGAGTAATTTCTAAAGGCTTGATAAATACGGGCCCTTAACTTATTTACATCTAGATGGCCTGAGGAGGGTGAATAAGCTTCCAACAAGTTTCCATTTTGGGGTGAACTATTTTTTTTATTACCCAAAAATTAAATTTAGTCATTAACATTAAGACTTGTCCTGACTATTTGTGTGTGTGCGTGTGTGTGTGTGTGTATTTATATATATATATATATATATATATATATATATATATATATATATATATATATATATATATTTAATGCCATATTAAATGTCCCTCAATCTTGCTTATATATTTCAAAATATGATGTCTGTCTCCCAGTCTGCAGTAGTGTAACGTTTCATTCATGTCTCTTTTGTTTATAAGACAAATAACTAATGTGAAGGAGGTAGAGTATTTTAGCTCACTGATCTCTGTGCATGGAGACTTTATTCCAGCTGGGCAGAGGCAGTGAATGAATCAAACTGTCAGCACATGGTGGTTTACCTCAACCCATGTTGTTCCTCTCTAAGTATAAATGCCTGTGGATGTTTCTCTTTGTCCTCTCTATTCCAGCATCCCAACATTACACCATATCCATAGTTCCAGCCAAAATTGTATAGCTACAGTGATTTCCAGTGAAGACAAATGCCGCTATTAGTATTGCCCATACGATAGGTTCAATATCTGAGCGCTCCATAACGTGTCCTGTGCTCCAGTGATGTATGTTTATTTGACAGGATCAGTTAGTGAAACATTCCTGTCTCCGGTACATTGTGAATGATGATCTTCATGCGCGGAAGCCAGCGTTTGTCCTTTTGAAAGTCTCCTTTTGTGTTGGTGACCTGAAATAAATGAGCTTGTGTTTAAACGTGGCAGCTGTGTGAAGTGATTAGGGAGAGAGGGATTTCTAGAGGAATGAGAAACACCAAAACTGTGGAGCTTTTCCAAAACCTAGTACATGGCCTATCTAGCATGTTTAGGCATCACACGCATGCTCCTGATGCATCAAAACAATGGCAACTTATAAATTAACCTCTTTTTGACAACATTTTGAAGACAAATGGCATGGTATTGAGACTAAGGCATCTGAAATGCAGTATTATTTTAGTATCAATGTGCTGTAATATTATAGTGTTTATTAATATTACATGTTTTGTATTTTATTATTTTGTATTTACTTATTTTTTGCTTTAGTATTTTAACTTTTAATTTAGTTTTAAACATTTCAGATGACATTTTTATTTTAGTAGTTGTTTCATGTGCTTTTATTTTAAATATTTATTTGTTACTTTATTTTACTTCAGCTCAATTATACTATTTATTAATTTGTTTAATTATTCAATTGTATATTTGTGTTTTATTTTATGTATTTTTATTTTAATATTTACATTTCAAGTTTAGTTTTAATATATCAGTTTTCATATTTAGTTTTGTTTTAGTAATTGTATCGTGTGCTTTTGTCATTTAAAATATTTCTGTTTAGCTTTCTTTTATTTGAACATAATTATAATTATACTATTTATTCATATTTAATTATTTATTATTATTGATATACGTTTAATTTATTTACTTTATTTTTAGTTTTAACATTACAATTTTACGTTTAGTTTTAATATTTCAGTTTAAATTGTTATGTTTGTTTTAGCAATTTTTGTAATGCTCTTTTGTCATTTTTTTATATTATATTTCTGTTTATTCAAGAAACTACATGCAAAGCATCTTGGAGAAGTCACCACAGTTATTCTGGGTTTAGTCTACAGCAAAAGATAGAAATAACTGACTTAAAACCATTTTTTTTCCAAGCTGGTGAAAATACTTTTGGACACCACTGTGTATATATATATATCAAAATCAAGTATCTTGTGTACAAAGTGTTGTCATGTAGGTTTCTTGTTTGAATATTCGAATGGTAAATGTGTTAAATCCCCACACGCTTACTGTGCTTTGGAGCAGAGCTTGTGTGTGTGTGTGTGTGTGTGTGTGTGTGTGTGTGTGTGTGTGTGTGTGTGTGTGTGTGTGTGTGTGTGTGTGTGTGTGTTTGTCTGTATTTGACGGTAAGAGCTCAGCAGTCACGTTTGCAGCAGAAATATCGCTGCTGTTTCCCCGAGTTTAAAGGCACATAAAGCTCTGTGTGAGGAGGTGGGGCTGATGATGTGTGACCTTGGATAACTGGCTCTTCAAAAGGAGGTTCTGAGAAACCATCATGACTGTGCTTTATGCCCTCAGTAGGGAGTTTGATGTGCTATTCGCTCACAATAGTAAGAACTTGGATTAGAGAGGAGAGTAGAAGAAAGTGTTTTAGTGAAGGGGGCGTTTAAGCAACTGAGACATTATATGGAATTAGACAAGCATGCCATTCAGAGTAAAAGCTCTACACAAGCTATATTTAACTTTATTTATCTTCAAAATAAATTCACACCAAAAGTGAGGTTTCAACGCAAACACAATTCAGAGCCCCAGTGTGAACAATGCTGAACTGGATCTGTTGGATCTGTTTTAGGCCCTGGTTACACTGTATTAAGATGAGCTAGATATATACAATGCTAAATACAAGTAAAATGGGATATTTTGTTATGCATAGCCAAAGATGGTTGGAATTGCATGAGACTACACTGCATGCATACAGCAAATTCTTATGCAGTTGAATGTACTTAATCAGCATCAAAGGACTGTCTATTCACCTGTCAATCAAGCACTGTGATAAAACAATGGTTTAAATCATTATGTCCAGCTTTAAATAACCATCTCATTAAATAAGTTCATACACATGGCCATGTGGAGAAGTTCATATAGGTGATACAGATTATTGTTATTATTATAAATATTACAATTCAAATTAATTTAGTATTTCAGGTTTAAGCAACAACAAACAAACAAACTAAATTCATAATTATTTATTTATTTATTTAATATTAAGTTTTCATATTTAAAATTAAAATTATTGAAGAGGACCAGATTTACGAAACATCAAATAAATAAATGACCAATTCAACTTTCTTCTAAATATGTTATTGTATGTTCCACAGAAAAAAAAGAGGAAAGTTTGTTAGAAGAAGGCATGAGTAATTGTTGACAGAATATTTGTTTACTAATTACTAATTGTTAGTCATGGAATGCTGGCTGAAAAGTCCATATAAAGTATATGACAGCGCCATTTGAAATACTATAAGAGAACTAAACCTGATGTAGTGAAGTGACATTCAAGCTGTCGGCCGGTGCTTTGGAGAACTTGTCTGTGTCCTCACACTAAAATGCAAACACAGTTCTGCTCCCCTGTGTCTTAGCATCACCCACTGTGATGAAACACTTTCCTCCTGGCAAGGTGAAACTGTGCTGAAGCTGTATTATTAATGAGAGACAGTGAGAGACTCTCGTAGTGGAGTCCAGGAAGTGTTTGAAGCGAGCTGTTTTCTTGTGTGGATGTGTGTGTGAGTCAGTGAAGCATTGGGTCAGTGCTGCTTCTCCCTGGTGTGCCACGGCCACAACAACATTTCCAAACCCAGTCAGACCAATTAATCAGATTCACTCTCTGTGGATCTGTGTGCGTGTGTGTGTGTGTGTGTGTGTGTGTGTGTGTGTGTGTGTGTGTGTGTGTGTGTGTGTGTGTGTGTGTGTGTGTGTGAAAAGAAAAGATACTACCACACATCTCTTCCTCTGAGACTCTTACCAGCAAATATAAAGACACATTCAAAGTCGTGTTGCATGACAACACTCACTAAAAATCTAAGTTCTAACTAAACAATCAAATTCAGGTCTTTCAGGTCAATACATATTATTATTAGTTAACAATTATATGTCATTTGATTCATTATTATTATTTACAAATGTATCATTTAAAATTACTCTATTGGCCCAGATTTGAATAATAATAATAATACTAATAACTATTATTATTATTATTGTTTATATTGGTGTTGTTGAATACAAAATGAACACACCTACTACTACTAGAGAATTCATGTATAAATATTAATCCTAATAATCCAAATAAATAAATAAATAGTATGTGTGTGTGCGTGTGCCTTCCACTTATATTGGCACCCTTGGTAAATATGATCAAATTCAGCTATGAACATAAATCTGCATCATTGTTTTTGTTTTTTTTTGAAAATTCACAAACTTTCTAACCTTTCATTGAAGTAAAACAACTTAAAGTGGAGAAACCTTAAAAGTTTAAGGCAACCATACAGCTTAAGCAGATTTTCAGCAGCGTATTATTGTAGGAGATTTTGGGTTTTCTGAAATTTTGTTGTATAAACTGAATAAAACAAGTTGAGAAAACTCACAAATCTGCTGAAGCTGGTAAACTATTTTTCATTTCTTTATCTTTTTTTTTTTTTTTACAGCGTGTAAGGAAAGAGCTAAAGCATTCACAAATCCCCAATTCCACCACCAGGGCAATACTTTAGAGGTTCCAATAAACTAAGATGTTACAAATCTGCCTGAAATAGGACATGTCTATATCATCCTAATGCATGATACAGAGGAGAGTTTGAGTGGAAAAGACTCTCCAAAGATCACAGCTGGAGTCTTGGGGTCAGAAAGCTAAATAAATATATCAAAAAGCCCATACAGCACCACATGTTGTTTGGGAGGGTTTCAAGAAAAAATCCAAAAACAAACTCCAGCATATACAGTTGTCAGACACGACTGGAACTTCAAATAGCACTGGCTTCTATGGTCAGATGAAACTGAAAAAAATGCTTTTTGGCAGCTACCCCACCACATGGCATCATGGATTCTTTAAAATACCAACATATAAAACAATCTAAACCTGACTGCCTCTGTTAGAAATCTTTCACGTTGGTGGATCTTCCATCAGGACAATAATCCAAAACAAACATCAAAATCAACACAAAATGGTCCACAGCACAAAATAAAGATTTTGCCATGGTACTGACATTTTAATGCTTCAATTTGGTCCTACATAATGACATCTTAATGATGGGGATATATAGTGAATGCAATCAGTGCAACTTTTATTAACTAGCCTTGATACGTCCTGAGGAACAGGGACTGGCGAAAGGCTTAGATGAATACTGTGACTTCTGCAAGGCTCTTGTCACTAATTAATTCTGGCGAAGAGATGAACTGGCATGAATAGACACCATCAGGTGCTCAGCAGAGAAACCCTGAGCTCCACACACCGGCTCATTTTATTAAAAGTTAATGCCTCTGGTGACTTGAAGTGACACGACAAATCATCACCATGTGCAGAGAAATGAGTCTTGTTTAGAAATAGAATATTGCCAGTATTCAACTGCTGCTTTAAAAACTCATTTATTTTAAAAATAAAAGATACATTCATATGTACGGTAACAATATACATTTCAGACAAAGATTTTTTAAAGGTTAATCTTTAAAATTCAAATACCACATATACTGTATATATAACATGAAGGTTTTAATTTAGGCAAATGTACTGTAAGCAATGTTTTCAGCTTCACATCTTAATATATTTTAATATGATTATTTATATTCATGCATAAAAGGTTTGCACAAATAAACACACTGGATTTATTCTCAAATCCAGCCATGCACACAGGCCTTGCTACTTTCATTTTATTGCTTTCTTTTCTCACACAGACGTTGCTCCTTCTTTCTGTTCTTCCAGTACACCCATTCACACAGCTTTTGAATTTCAGCTTAATTAAGAACATAATGAAATTCTCTGTTGAGCTGCAGCCGCCGCTGTGACAGCTCTGATTTGCCCAGATTCTGCGAATTCCAGACCCCAGTCAACTAACACAAATCCAGTTGAACAATGAATATTAAAGCGATTAATGGTTTTGAAAGGCAGGCTGGTGTCTCACATGCTGGTTGATGTCACATGTGGCTTCTGATCTGTCTCATGTGATCTCAGTCTGAAGTGAAGTCTGGCAGCTGACCATCCAGTACTTGATGTGATGTTCAGTGCATCTATTGCCACCAATCCAGTTAATCAATGCGAATTAGCAGAATTTTCTGAGGCGAAATGTTGCTCATACTTAGGGTTAGGGATTTGAACAAACCTCTAATCAATAATACAAGTGTGCATGATTCCTTCTATGGGCTGCTATACATACGCCATTCAACTTATTGGAATGATACAAAGCTGGTCCAAGAACACTCAAAAGTTAAACCTGTAATAACTTTGGCAGATGATTTTGATGAACTAATACAACAAGATGAAGGTGTTAGCTAACACAACTGTAAAAGGTTACCATACTTCAGAAAATATATACATCTAGTTTCATACCTACTTTATGAAACAACATTTGGTTTGAGACAAATCTTGAGGTTCTTGGTCAAAATGCATTTTGTGAAATCTGTTGGGGTGTAGAAGATCCAGGCTTACGTTTTATTTACTTACGCTTTTCATGTAAATATTCTCTACTGTTGAAAATTTTGTGGCAAACACATGGACATTTATAAAGAGTTCTATGCATATAAATTGATATTTTTATTAAGTAAATACATTATATTGATCATAAGAGATTTACAATGTTCCAAAAGTTTCCTGAGCAGCAAAACAGCATATTATAATTATTCCTGAAGGATCGTGAATACTGGATTAATGATGCTGAAAATTCAGCTTTGCATCACATGAATAAATTACATTTTACAATGTATTCAACTAGAAAGTAGTTATTTAAAACTGTAATAGTATTTCACAATATTACTGTTTTTATCAAATAAATGCAGCATGGCTGAGCATACGAGACTTCATTCAAAAACATAAATACATAATTGTAATCCTAACTTTTAAACCGTTTTAAAACATGCTAGCTGAGCAAAATATGCAGAGATCTTACAAAATCAAAATGTATCCATTGTTTTTCATTTATTAGGGTTTACTCACATTTGAATAGGTTTATTGAACTATAGCTGATTTAATTCTAACTAAACTGTGTTGTTTTTAAAAGTGTAGAAGAGTTTATAAGTTCAGAATGGCATGATAAAAACCAAACAGAAGACAGAAAGGTAGATTATACCGCATTGTTCTAAGTTACCTTGACATTTCACAGGGTTGGCTTTCAAACACTGTGAGACCGAGGGGCTTTTCACTTTGACGGGACTTCTGAGGTACTTCTAAAAAGCAGAGATGGAACAGGCTGATCGGAATGCAAAGCAGCAACTTTTGTTTGGGACGACTTGATTGGGGTGCTCGCTGTGCCAGTGTAACTTGATAGCTTTGGAATTATGTTTTTCATGTACTTGTGTTGGATAATTATGCTTCTGACAGGAAGTCCCATGGAAGGCTGGGGCAGCTAATTTCAATAAGGGAAACAATCGCTGGCACCTCTTTGACGGACGTGTTTTAATTAGAGGCAAATCCAACACATGCGCTGACATTACTTTGGAGAAGAACGAGAAAATGAAAGCCTGCCTGAGGTTATTTATGACTGCCAGTTGGCACAAACACATGCACACAAACCGGCCTGTCTAGAAATGGGTTTTGATGCATTATTTGTGGACATACGTCTCAGTCTCAGTGTCTAGCTTGGATTAAGAACTCCTTAGTATATTTATTCTTGTTTAATTTATATAATGATGTCTAGATTAGATGGTATGTACAATGAGATAAAGGAATGCATTCACTCAAAAATGTTTTGTATGGATGTTAACTTGCATGATTATTTATTCTTTCTTAAGAAGACCACAAAAAGAGATGTTTAGAAAATTGTTTACACTGCTCCCTTTTCTATAATATCCCTTTTCTATAATAACAAAATATAAACATAGTTTATATGACTTGTGCATTATATTCCAAATCTTCTAATCATACGGTAGCTTTGTGTAATGAATTGACCTCAACTTAAGTTTTTATTCAGAAAAAACTAATATTCCCCTCAGCTTTCCAAACTTAGGAGAAAGAAACAGACCCAGACAGTAGCCAGACAGAGTGAATCAGACCGCAGCTCTGATTATAGATTCGAGGTTATTACACAGTAAACCTAATGGCCCATAGCTTCTGGAAAGTTCTATCATTTGTGTTTATGAGCTGGTTTCATCTCCACCCTCCCTTTCCTGTAGTAGAATGAAGAACTGGGGTGAAATTTGAGCTTGGATGGACAGCTATCGAAGAGAAGGCAAGACACTACAAGCAAAACCATAGTTTTTTTGTTTGTTTTTTCTTAGTAATAGTTAACAATTTAATCAATAATAATAATACAGAAATTGTTTAACAAAGTGATTGAAAATTGTTAAAATGATCGAAATTGTATTTCTAATTAGTCTGCTCATTTTTCTATAATCTAATTGTTTGAGTTTGAATTATTAAAAGTAAATTATTAGGCATACAAAACATGTATCATTATTTTTGTCAATTGCTAAACTGAATATTTTATTTTGAAACAGGTTTGTTCACCTTTATTTAATTTATTATTATTATTATTATTATAAAATGTATTGGACTTAATTATACATTGACATTCTTTCATGATCATTATTCACTTTCAGTCAATTGTCTCTGTATATTTTCCTGTCTGCTGTCACTAAAGATGGAAATAGATCTCTCCAGCTCTCTTTTTAATTTAAAGGCAGATTCATTCTCAGTGTTATTGACTAACGCCTCTTTCAGATAGTAAGTGAGAGAAAAGAGCAGGGTAAGGGAGGATGAGAGCGCTTCTCATCTTCTGCTAGGCAGCTCCTGAATTAATCATTAAATAGCATATGTTTTTACATATTTAGATAGGCTTTGCTCTCCTCTTTTCCCATCGCTCTGCTCTTTTTGCCTCCTGTTTACACAAGCATGACAACTATAAAGGGCCACTCATAGAGCCTTGTAAGCACTTATGTCAGATATTGTGCTCTTTGGGGCTTCAAATTCTAGGTGTTTCTTATTCTTTCTTTCTTTTGTGACTTTGAAATATTAAAGTTTTAAACTGTACTACAATAGTGACTGAATAACATTGAGGTCTGTGATCTGTCCATGGTGTAGTGGTTATTCATGGTAGATTTAAATCATAATTCGTAATACACTACTGTTTAACATTTTGGAGTTGGTAAGATTGCATTTATTATTATTATTATTTATATTAGTTTTTTAAGTCTGCATATTTTTCTTTATTTTGAAAACTAACAAACAATAAATAAAACAATATAAACCAGTAATACTGTAACTGTCAGACTTTGTCTCCCTCTGCCTTGTGTTTCCTTACCCTTGTGTTATGTGCCCATATTTGGTCCTTCCTGTTTCATGTCATCATTAGTTTATTAGTCCCCGTCTGTGTCTTGATTGTTAATTTGATTCCAGGTGTGTCTCCTTAGTTCCCTCGTTACCCTGTCTTTAAAAGCCCCAGTCCTTCCAGTTAGTTTTGGTCGGTTATTGAATGTCTTCCCTGCTGTTCCTACGTCTCCTGTGTTCCATGTTTAAAGATTAAAACCTCTCGTTTTGTGAACTCCGTGTCTCCTCGTGCCTGATTCCCTGACTCCAGGTCAGACTGTGACAGAATAACTGACCACATTACTGATGACTTCAGCTGAGGACGGGCTGTGCAGTTGTACTGCTTCATATTTTTGTGAAAACTATGACACATTTTCAGGATTATTTGATGAATAAACAGTTCATAAGAACATCATGTATTTGAAATAGATGGAACAATGTAAAAGCCTTTACTGATATTACTTTTGACCATTTACTGTGTCCTTATGCTGAATGAAAATTGTAATTTCTTTACCTAAATAAATGAACCAATCAATTAATCTTACTGACCCTACATTTTAGAACCACATTGTACATAGTTGAGACATATTATATTTGTTGTGATGATTGTTTTATATTGTCTTTGCTTCATCTGTTCTCTGTCCTATTCTTTGTGCCCTCCTTCAACATCTGATGAAAAGCTCCTTTCTCACAGATTCCTCCTGCATTACGAAGCATCCTTCAGACCATCTTTTTCTCACACTCTTTCCTCTGTTTCCTCTGTCTCACCTCTCTTTTATTTGACACAGGGACTCTTGGATGAGATCTGCCAACTACTGACCATCCTTAGATAATCTATATGTCTGCAACCATATATAATAATGACCAGCAATCTTCCATCCAGATTTGGCAACAGTGGTAATTGATGATAATTGATCTATTGGTTAGTTGATAAATGTGCTAATTTGTAAAGGAATAATCTTGTTCAAAAGTTAAATCCTATTGACAGTATTTGTGCACACATTACTAAATTTATTTCAAATATGTCTTCAAATCAACTTTTTAATTATTATTTATACAGTGGGTGTTAGTTGGTTTTATCTTTGGAGTTACTGAAATCTATTTTTTTGATGATGTTTTTTTTGGTTGGTAGGTTGTCAAACATCAAAATAATGTGGTAATATGGCAAGCCGTTTTAACATTTAATCTATAAGCCATACTAGTATCTATTTTCATGCTACTAGTACTTATTTTTAGATACTAGTATATTTTCCATTAAGTACAAGTACTTATTCATTAACTACTAGTGCTTATTCTGTAAGTACTAGTGCTTATTCATTATGTACTAGTGTCTATTGTAAAGTGACAAGTACTTATTCATTAGATACTAGTACTTAATCAGTAGATACTAGTACATATTTATTAGATACTAGTACTTAGTGATTAAATACTAGTACTTATTCATTAGATACTAGTACTTAATCAGTAGATACTAGTACATATTTATTAGATACTAGTACTTAGTGATTAAATACTAGTACTTATTCATTAGATACTAGTACTTAGTGATTAAATACTAGTACTTAGTGATCAAATACTAGTACTTATTTATTAGGTACTAGTACTTATTCATTAGATACTAGTACTTATTGATTAAATACTAGTACTTATTGATTAGGTACTAGTACTTATTCATTAGATACTGGTACTTAGTGATTAAATACTAGTACTTAGTGATTAAATACTAGTACTTAGTGATCAAATACTAGTACTTATTTATTAGATACTAGTACTTATTCATTAGATACTAGTACCTATTAAATAGATACTAGTACTTATTCACTATCTTACTAGTATGATTTTTTATTTTACTAGTACATTTTCTAATTGAACTCTACTTTAGCCATTTGGACTAGTCATAACATAAGATGAGTAAAAAAGCAGATTTGTAAGATAATAATTGTTACTAGTAGTAATTACAAAAGAAAATAGTGTCTATTAAATAAGTACTAGTACCTAATTAATAACTACTAGTACATACAAATGAATAGTACTAGTATCCTAATGAATAAGGACTAGTGTTTATCAATAAGTACTAGTATCTAATAAATAGAGTACTAGTATCAATAGATAGTACTAGTATCTAATAATCTGTACTAGTCACCAGTATCTAATAAATATACTAGTGATATCTGTTGGCTTTACAATAGACACTAGTACCTAAAGAATAAGCACTAGTAGTTAATGAATAAGTACTAGTACTCAATGGAAAAGATACTAGTATCTAAAAAATAAGTACTAGTAGCATGAAAATAGATACTAGTACGGCTTATAGATTATAGATTCAATCTTAAAACGGCTTGCCATAGTGGTCACACTACAGAAAGTGTCATTGTCACTTGTTACATGTAGTAATCACAGTAAATTGTGCTTTTTACAATCAATTAACACTATGAAAAAGTATATTTTGTTAATTAATATTACTTCTTAATTACATAATTACACTGTAACAAGGACAATAATTTAAAGGGATAGTTCACCCAAAAAATGAAAATTACCCCATGATTGGGGTTTGAAGAACCAGGACATTTTAATATATCTCTGAATGTATTCGTCTGAAAGTCATATACACCTAGGATGGCTTGAAGGTGAGTCACTTATGGGGTCATTTTCATTTTGGGGTTTAAGAAACGTTACATTATTATGATACATGTTGCATTATTTATAGGCCACTAATCAAAAAGCAAATTTGTGACATTGACCAAATTTAACACAACAATTTGTGTGAATAAATCACATTTATTACATTGGCTTATTTTATTAACCAATTTATGACAAATATGTAATACAGCAGCAAATCATGGGAGTGTTAAAAAGATTAAGTGCTTCATAATGAAGAGAGGAGGTGCTGCTATTATTTAGTGTCTTTGAAGTTCATTTTCTGCATCATTCCATGTTTATGAAGATGATTATGACACTACGGAGGAGGGTTTAATTTAATTCACGTAAACTAGGCCTGCTGTTCTGCACAGTTAGCGCTGTGCTGAATTAGCATCTTAGCGCTGTGAGAACACTTAGCATGGCGTTCATGGCCAGAATAGATGTTTCTCAGGAGAGGTCCTCTCAGATTAAAGACGGGCATTTAGCAGTATCTCACCCTGATTCTATGCACCAAGCATCAGTAGGTTTCAGTAGTTGGTTTGCAAACTCGATTGCTGTGGCCTGTAGGTCTGTTTAGTGACGGAAATGAAACAATATATGTACTTCTAAAGAGACATCTGCCTTTCATGTAATGTCTGTTTAGTGATTTATGGCTCATCTGCCACAACAATTTAGGTTAATATTTTTGAATTATCTTCATTTGTGGAATTTTCTCA
This sequence comes from Gymnocypris eckloni scoliostomus, assembly GCA_027564155.1. Lineage (NCBI taxonomy): Eukaryota > Metazoa > Chordata > Actinopteri > Cypriniformes > Cyprinidae > Gymnocypris > Gymnocypris eckloni. The sequence continues at coordinate 12,614,582 of CM050416.1, read as the reverse complement.
GCTAATATTGTTACATGCAATTATTCAGTTAATTAATCAGCGTGTCATGTCATTAAGTTGATCACATTTTTTAAATAGATTGACAGCCCTGATTATTATGCATAATTTCTCATTCTCTTTTGCAGATTTTACATGACTCTTAACACCTCTGTCCAGACAATGAAATGTTTTTAATTGATACAGCAAGAGAAAACAGGAGTTTGCTGTGAATTAAGATAATTTAAATCAACTTTTTTTTTTGTGTGTGTGTGTGTGTGTGTGTGTGTGTGAAGAAAACCCATCCCATGAAGCAAAGAAGTACTGTACATGTTGAACAGAAAAAAGGAAAACAGCCTTGTTAAAACCGATTGGCATATGTACAAGTAGTTACTGTAAGTTTTATCAATTTAATGCATCCTTAATTTAAAAAACAAAACAGAATCCATTCATCATTTTAGAAGTCAGTTTATCATTTTGCTAATAAAATAAATAATAATAATACAAAATAAAACTATTAAATAAAGCTCACAAACACAAACCATGTTTATGCTTCCTGTAAGTGAACTATTATATAATATAGTCTAGCTTGTGTTGTCTTTAACATTCTGTGGTTTTGTTTTCTTGGACGAGGTCATGCCCTACAGCCGGTTTATGTTGACATCTGCCGAATTTGGCTTCTAGCAGATGCATTTGAGTCTGAATGCCAGATGACATGGACACACAGAAGAAAATAAGGTAAGCTCTTTCCTCCTTTTAAAACCGACCAATAACTTATTTTTGGGTCATGGCCCATAATTTGAGAATCACTGGGTGAGAAAATAATCTTCTTTAAAGCAGGGAAATGAATGTAACTTTTTTTTTCTTCCAACCGATAATTCTAATTGATTTAACAAACACATCTTATTGTCAATAAGTGGCAAATCTTTATGAAATGATTACTGTTTGCTCACGCTTCAAATAGTTTGGGAATGTAGCTGAGTTTGTTTGTGTTTGTAGTGTGAAGAGGTTACCATCGCTGTGACTCTCCCGTCTGCGGATTGTCCACTGGTTATTTGCTAAAAGAAGCTGATGAAATGATGGGAAATGTCTGAGTTTGCTGCAGTGGGTGATGCATTTGAGAAGTAACATCCTGCTATTCCTTAAAAAAATGTACTGCACACATTTTCTGTATTTTACTGTAGTTTCACATACTATTATTAGTGTACTGTTACTCATGCATGGAATGAAATTGAAATTAAGGAACTATCAAGAGCAAAGGTGTCCTCTTACACAAATAAATCCTCATAGGAAAAAAATACAAACAAGACCTCTTTTTTTCATGGGATTAGTTCACCCCAAAATTAAAATTGTATCATCATTTTACTCAACCTTTGTTCCAAATCTATATGAGTGTATTTCTTCTGCTGAACACAAAATTAAATATGTATAAGATATTAAGAATTTAAGATATTAAGACTTCAATAGTAATTTTGTTTCACCTTACTATGAAAGTAAGTGGGAGCCAGTAACTGTTTGATTACCAGCATTCTTCAAAATAGCTTCTTTTGTGTTCAAAATATTAAAGCAACTTGTACATGTTCAGAGTGAGTAAATGATGACAAAATGTTCTTTTTTTGGTCAAATGTTCTTCTTTTGGGTAAAATCTTTCTTTAAATTTCCTATTTCTCAGATCTGTCTTCTGAGAAATGGGAATGAATAAACCCAAATAAACATGCCAACATTTTCTCACATTGTTTTAAGAATTGTCAAGCTACCAAAGTCTGTAATCAAAAGTCAGAGATTTCATGAACTCAAACATTTCTTGTTTTTTTCTACATCAAATTAACGTAATTATTTGTATTAATTTACTATCTCTATATTCTTACTGAATGCTAACTATTGCCGTGTATGTCTGTTTTTGTTTAATTTAATATATTTCTAAGTAGCTAAGTAAAATAAACCTATGGACAATACAATCTTCCTCCACTTCATCATATGCGTCGGATGCATATGAAAACATTAGCCTATATTATTAGTTTGTTGGATGTCAGAGAGATTGTATGAACTGTCAGTGTGTGCAATACATCAGGATTTGATATCCAACATGCTTTAGCATTAAAACATGCCTGTCTTTTTCTTTCTATGCCCGTCTCTATCTCCCTCTGTATGTCTTTTCCCTGTTGTTTTCACCTCACTGCCTGACTCTGGAATAACAAATGAGAGTGGAATCATGTCTTTCTAGCACCTCCTGATAGTCTCACATTTCTTCAGAAGTGTTTTCTTCTTCCAACAGACTGGGTTGCAAACCTAGTGAGCTGCCTTCCTAGACTGCATTTTTGCTCAGCATAGACATGATTGGAGGTTTCAGCTAAACATTTGAATGAATCTATGTTTTACAATATGCTGACTAAGTGGTTCAGCTCACTAGGTTGTGAAAATTATATTGTTCAGGGGCTGCTCTTTCATAGCTTATAGGTGTGTTTTCCATTATATCTCATTTAATTATTTAATTCTGTTTCTCCTAATACATAAATATAGGCGTAATAAAAATATCCTAATGTGTCTTTAAAAACAAGATATTTGTGTCCATACAGTAGACTATTAAGGCATTTAAGATAATTTATATACAGAGTATATATATATATATATATATATATATATATATTATATTTTATAATTTATATACTGAACAAATTTATAACTAACACTTTTGTTGAATGAGCTGAACTCAAATATCCGAGACTTTTCTCGATACACATAAGGCCTATTTTCTCAATATTGTTCGAGAAAATTTGCCTAAATCTGTGTTAATGAGCACTTCTCCTTTGCCAGATAATCCATCCTCCTCACAGGTGGCATATCAAGATGCTGATTAGACAGCATGATTATTGCGACATCTGTGGCATTGGCTTTATTGTGGCCAGCCAAAGGCACATCTGTGCAATAATCATGCTGTCTAATCAGCATCTTGATATGACACACCTGTGAGGTGGATGGATTATCTCGGCAAAGGAGAAGTGCTCACTAACACAGATTTGCAGATGTACTAGATTTGAGAGAAATAGGCCTTTCATAGAAAAGTCTTAGCTCATGGATGATTAATAACACAGGGCTGAGGACTAATTAACTAAGATGAGGAAACGAGGACTGGAACAGGAACTAACCAAATAAGGGCACGAGAGGAGGGGAAACACAAGACACAGAGAACACAGGTCTGACAACTAGGTTGTGAAAATTATATTGTTCAGGGGCTGCTCTTTCATAGCTTATAGGTGTGTTTTCCATTATATCTCATTTAATTATTTAATTCTGTTTCTCCTAATACATAAATAATAGGCGTAATAAAAATATCCTAATGTGTCTTTAAAACAAGATATTTGTGTCCATACAGTAGACTATTAAGGTATTTAAGATAATTTATATATATATATATATATATATATATATATATATATATATATATATATATATGAACAAAATATAAGCATAACACTTTGTTTTTACCCCATTTTCATGAGCTCAAATATCTAAGACTTTTCACGCACAAAAGGCCCTATATTTCTCAATATTGTTCAAAATCTGCCTAAATCTGTGTTAGTGAGCACTTCTCTTTGCCGAGATAATCCATCCTCCTTACAGGTGTGGCATATCAAGATGCTGATTAGACAGCATGATTATTGCGACATCTGTGGCATTGGACTTTTATTGTGGCCAGCATTAAGGCACACCTGTGCAATAATCATGCTGTCTAATCAGCATCTTGATATGCCACACCTGTGAGGTGGATGGATTATCTCGGCAAAGGAGAAGTGCTCACTAACACAGATTTAGACAGATTTGTGAACTAGATTTGAGAGAAATAGGCCTTTTGTGTACATAGAAAAAGTCCTAGATCTTTGAGTTCAGCTCATGAAAAATGGGGGCAAAAACAAAAGTGTTGCTTTTTATCAATATATGTAATTATGATAAATGTGAGATCATATTGAAATCAGATTTTTACCTGCAAACGTTGGTACGGTAGTTTAAGTCTAAGTTCACTCTTTTTGTTTATATTTTGAATCAGATTTTAATGTTATGCTATTTTCAAGGTATTGTATCTATTTTGTTGATTTTTATTTATTAGTTTTAATTATTTTAGCACTTAAAGTAAAACTGAAAACAGTAAATAATAGTTGCAACTAACTGAAATAAAATACGTTTTTATTTTATTATCTTTGTTTAATATATATATATATATATATATTTTTTTTTAATGAATGATAATTCAACTTGCCACTGAAATTCTTTATTTCATTTTTGTATTAATGTTCATAATAGCAATTATGTTAACCTGTGACAGATTTGGGCCATAATACTTTGATTAGATTTATGACCTTTGACATCAGCAGAAAATATGATGAAAGTCTCTTTTTTTTCTTTTAATGTTGGTAAGCTTTTTTGCTTAATGTAAAATTACATGGTTAGTTTAGTCTTATTTTAATTTGGATTGTTTCATCGCTCAAAAAAGATCTGCAGCCCACTTTTGAGTTACAACCCAATTGAATACTCTGCTCTAGGGTCTTAGTTATATTTACTGCATGCAATTAGCATTACCATTTGAGTTTAATTTTCTTGACTAATTAAGCCTGAGCATGTTGTTTTACATGTGTCTTAAACTTGTAAAGCCATGTGTGGGCATTCAGAGATAGTTCTTGTTTTATTGTTGTGGTTATGAAATGTTCTTCAAAGCTTCTCTGAATAGCACATTCAGGGATAATTACCGTAATCGGATATTTCTGATAAATTAGAAGCTTTTGAGTAAAGTACTACTGCATGATCCTTGTTTCAGAGTTTCAACTCTTGTCTGATTTTAAAGGACGGAGGTGCCAGAGGGTGGTGCTGGCCAAATGGATGTCATCATGAACCTTAGAATAATTCCTTGCACTCAACCCCAGATTGTTCCTGGAGGGCATTTTCTGCAATTAAACTTTGGATAGCGGTTCTACATGACCAATAAGCAAAAATAAATTAAAGCAGCAGTTGATACTTAAATAGTAATCATGCATCGATTTCATTCTAGTGGATTCCATTTTGAGCATATGTGGGGTGCTTAAAAAGTGTATTGCTGGATTAGTCATTCAGTTCATGTTGTAGCAGCTATTTTCACACGGGGAGGATGGCATGAGCGTAAAATATCAGCACTGTTTGAAGTTTTGAGCCAAACGTACAATTGCACAAATGCTTGTGTTCTGAAATAGTTGTTTTAAAGCATGCAAGAGTCACCTGCATAATAAAGGTTGTTTTTCAAGAAATAGTTAACCCCAAAATTAAAATTAGCTGAAAATGTACTCACCCTCAGACCATAGAAGATGTAAAAGAGTTTGTTTCTTCATTGAAACAGATTTGTAAAAAAATGTACCATTACATCACTTGCTCATGTGGATCCTTTGCAGTGAATGGGTGCCGTTAGAAAGTCCAAACAGTTAAAAAATTGACTGCAGTCCATCACTTAACGTCTTATAAAGTGAAAAGCTGTGTGTTTGTAAGAAAGCAATTCATAATTAAGATGTTTTAACTTCAAACCGTTGCTTCCAGCTAAAATAAAAGTTCATAATAAACAAATGTGTTGATGGGTTTTGATGTGTGACAACAGGGGATGGACTTAAGTTGTGTGATTTATTGTGATGTTTTTATCAGCTGCATGGACTCTCATTCTAATGGCACCCATTCACTGAAGATAATTCATTGGTGATGATGTAATGCTAAATTTCTCAAAATCAGATGAAGGTGGAAAATCATCTACTTCTTGGATGACCTGAGGGTGAGTAACTTATTGAGTATGAATATGCTGTCTTTGAGGGCCTCAGAAGCATTCACTTTTGCTTCTGATGCATTTTTATTACAGTCAACCTTGATGAAATAGACTCTCCTTGTAGGTTATGCATAACTTCCCCACATCCGTCCTGTGCAAAGACTATCATCGGGATGCATCATTTAAAGATTTCTGTCAGCTCACAAATGCCATTACCCTTTTCCCCTCTGTTGCTTAGTTTTTTTCCCCTCATTCTCTCACTACTCTCTTAGCCTGCATATGTAGTCTGACACCAATCCAATGGACAGGTTAACTGACAAGCCCTTTTATAGCTGCTTGCAATGCCTGGGGAAATCACCTTTACACTGCCATTGTGAAAGAGCTAATGCACCCAGCAATGCTCACTGAGACACCACATTTGTCTACCTGAGCAATATACCTCTTTATATAAAAGGATACAGTGCTACTTTCATTATATATATATATATACACACACTCACTGGCCACTTTATTTGGTACACCTTGCTAGTACTGGGTTGGACCCACTTTTGCCTTCAGTACTGCCTTTTGTCTTTGTGGCATAGATTCAACAAGGTGTTGGAAACATTCCTCAGAGATTTTGGTCCATATTGAAATGATGGCATCACACAGTTGCTGCAGATTTGTCGGCTGCACATCCATGATGCGAATCTCCCGTTCCACCACATCCCAAAATGTTGAGCCTGTGTGAATTGTAGTCTCTGTTTCCTAGTCTTATCTGACAGGAGCGGCACCCAGTGTGGTCTTCAACTGCTGTAGCCCATCTGCTTCAGGGTTCAATGTGTTGTGTGTTCAGAGATGGTATTCTGCATACCTTGGTTGTAACGAGTGGTTATTTTAGTTACTGTTTCCTTTCTATCATCTCTAACCAGTCTGCCCATTCCCCTCTGACCTCAACAAGGCATTTTCGTTCACACAACTGCCGCACACTGGATAATTTCTCTTTTTCGGACCATTCTCTGTAAACCCTAGAGCTGGTTGTGTGTGAAAGTCCCAGTAGATCAGCAGTTTTTGAAATATTCAGACCAGCTTGTCTGGCACCAACAACCGTTCCACGTTCAAAGTCACTTAAATCCCCATTTCTCCCCCAACCTGATTCTCGGTTTGAAGTTCAGAAGTCGTCTTCACCACATCTAGTTGCTGCCACATGATTGGCTGATTAGCAATTTGTGTTACCACATGCAATTGAACAGGTGTACCTAATAAACTGGCCGATGAGTGTGTGTGTGTGTGTATATATATATATATATATAGTAATTAAATAATGTATAAATATTGCATATATAAAGAAAATAATTATATACCATAAATTATTTAGTTTTATTAAGAAATTGTTCAGTTTAAACTGAATTATTTTCTTTTAAAGATTCATTTTGAATCCAGCAGAAAAAAGAACAGTTTCACTTTCCACCATTCAACATTAATAATAATAAGAAATGATTAATGAGGGACAAAAGACTTGAGTAATGGCTGTTGAAAATTCATCTTTACCATCACATATATAGACATACTGTATGGTTGTTATATATGTATATAAAATTGATGAACTTTAATGATTAATTAATTAGATTTCACGCTGCAGAAATTGTGGATTGACTTTTGTTTAGACATCCCATTTGGATTTGGAGTTATCAATAATTTATTAGCCATCATGGAAATTATTCTTCATCCTTTACTAAGAAATTAAAGTCTGGCTGCAGGATTGTTGTGTCTGTATTTTGAATGCTTCTGTGAAGTTCAGATCATTTTTAATTGTTTGTAGAACACAGACAGAACACATTTTTTTTAGCGCACAACTTCTGTAAAAGAGCCAATTACCTATTGAAATATTTTACCCCCTTAACATATGTAATTGATCTCAAAGGTGAGGATATTAACTTTGGCGACTGTAATTTTTGCACTAAACATCATTAATGAAGCAGAGAATCAGTCTGTGGTGAGTTAGAGAGCTTTAATGATGGCACACATTTCTCTGGCGGTGGCATCAATGCACACAAAAGAGCCCATGCCAGGGCTTGTGTGTCCCCATTGGTTGCCATGGTAACAGACGGATGGGGACAATAGAGAGTTCCAATGAACGCTGAGTCTGCTAGTGGACTAAAGAGATAATGGAATAATGATGAAGGGGTCTGGCTGCTTCCTATTTGACTTTCGCTTTCATTCCACCTGTGACATTATTTTCTCTTTCTAATTGCACTTGAAGAGCTACAAAATTCAAATCTTACACTAAAGCTAGTCAGTGGTAATTACCTGGAAGAAAAGCTAAATATTTCATCAAATACCAACCGCATGCTGACATCATTAAACTGAGTTTCATAAATCAATGATGCTGTACAACTCATCAATCATCATACAATTAACCTTAATAATATAATGCCTTTAATTTTATTTAATCAAATTTATTTGGTTTACTTTTTTTGGGAAGTTGACCTTAGTCATCATTCACTTGCACTGAGTAGAAAAAAGGAGCATGAACATCGTGCCTAACAACTCATTTTGTGTGTGATGGAGGAAACTAAACATGGTTTCAGAACAGCTTGAGGGGGAGTAAATAATTGCAAAATTTTAAATTTTGGTTGAAATTTGAACTAATCCAAAATTATCCCACTAACATATTGCTGTATCCTACAGCCCCACCCATTGTTAAGTCAAACTAGTTCACTATCCTGCTTTATACTAAAGATTAATTAAATTCTAATGTATCAGATTGAGTCACTTAGTACAGCAGTTCAGTGCAGACAGACATCTGCTAATCGCTGGAAACTCTCAAACATGTTTAGTCTCAGCCTTAACTATATGATGTTTACAAACTCATCATATAATATTTGCTTAACGTATAAGCCTCATTTAGATAGCAGGTTGTTAAAATAAGTGCTTCTGAGAAAAGGTGTATTTTGATTTAATTGTTTTGAAAGTTTGCTAGCCTGAAAGGACAATGGCCAGATTTGCCAACAGCTAACAGAAAACCATATTTTGGCATTACAATAGTAATGTCAGGATTTACTGAAGACTTGCAGCAAAGAATTAGGGGTTAAAAAGGTGTGGACAGTTATTTTTGCGCCTTACCTTATTGAATATGAATTTTGTAGGAATTCCCTTTCAGATAACCTCAGCAGCTTGCAGAAGCTGGTCTACGGATTCCCTGCCACTATCCGCAGAACCTGATTTTACCAAGTGCGACATGTTCCTGGGTCAACATCTTTGTTGACCCTGAAACAACATTGTTATTAACCAATCATATTTGAAAAACAAGTTTATAATTTTTGTGAAGTTTAGGCTTACAATCAGTGTTTGTTTTTTGTACATCAGTGTCATTCATCTATCATTTCCTCTGATTTTAGGGATTACTCATGGTTAAGGTTAGGTTTAGGTGTAGGGAAATGGTCAATATAATTTTTTTATTAAAATGTTATTCCAGGGTCAACAATATATGTTGACCCAGGAACACATCTAACTCAGTAAAATCAGGACGTGCGCCACTATCCGGTGACTCTCTCTTCAGAGACCTCTCTTCTCCTCCCAGGGACCTGCAAGGAAAAAGCAGCGGGGCAGAAGATCTCAGCGCTCGGAGATGAGCGCTCATCTCTGCCCGCCCATGGCCATTAGCTGAAAGGCAAAAGCCACCCACAGCAGATCCATGGCCAGTTTAGTGGTGCTCACGCGCTATCTGTGGTTGAACCTGACGGAGATGAAGGGTGCGGATACGGTCCCCTTTGTAGACTTCACGGTCTCCCCGACCGCCTGTTTGGTCCTGCAGTAGAGGGCTTCGCTGAACGCTTCACAGCCGCACAAAAGTCGTCCCACGCAATGCGTCACTTCCTGCCTAAGCACTCCAACTCTGCAGCTGCTTCTAGTCGCCCCAAGATGGCGCCGACTCAGCAGCCAGCGAAAGCCGTGCCACCAGCTGTTCAGCCAGCCGTCAGGAAGAGGAAAGGGCTAAGACCCGCTTTAGCCGGACCAGCCCTCAAAAAGCCTCTGTTATACCTCCTAGCACCCCGTTCAGTTCCGAGTGCGGACGGCATAGTGTTTGTGAAAAATTATGTTGTGAACATTGGGTCTTTTCACATAGCGCCCATACAGTCAATCGGTGTTATAGCGAGAAAAATAAAACACAAACATATCCAAAAAGAGAGCACTTTTGCTCTTCCCCTTATCACGAGCCTCGGAGACCCGTTGGCGGCCTGCCGCTCGAACAATTCAACACCTTGCCACACATGCCGAGGTCTGGCAGGCCATCCCCGGAGTGTCAAACTGGGTTCTGGGGATAATAAAACGAGGTTATACACTTCAATTCGCTCGAAGACCCCCACGATTTGGTGGAGAGGTCTCCACATCGGTTCAGCACAGCAACGCTCACGTCCTGCGCGCCGAAGTGATGAGTTTGCTGGCAAAAAGAGCCGTGGAAACGGTTTCCCCAGCTCAGAGCTTCTACAGCCATTACTTCCTCGTCCCCAAGAAGGATGGTGGTCTAAGACCCATTTTGGATCTGAAGCGCCCTTATGAAAAGGCCGTTCAGGATGATTACATCGAAGCAGATCCTCTCGCAAACATGCCCAAAGGACTGGTTCTTTTCATTGGCTCTGAAAGAAGCTTACTTTCACATCCAGATAGCTCCCCACTCACAGACTGGTGAACAGCAAGTGAAAGAGATCTTTCCCTGCTAAACAGATGTGAATCCGCATCCTGAATTAGGATCTCGACAGGCCTCTGGTCAAAAAAGGAAAGTTACCTTCACATCAAGTGCCTGGAAATGCTGGCAGTATGTTTGGGCCTTCGCCCTTTTCTGTGGGACTTGAGGGGGCATCACATCTTATTACGCTCGGACAGTATGATGGCGGTGTCTTATATAATTTGCCAGGGCGGTCTTTCCTCGAGGCGCTTTTCATTCTAGCAGAGCACCTCTTGAGGTGGGCTCAGCTCAACTTGCGCTCACTGAGAGCAACGCATGTGCCGGGCAAACTGAACCTGGGAGCAGACATACTATCTCTTTGGCCTCTCGATGGGAGCCTTCAGACCCTCCAGAGAGTGTGCAAAGTACTATTTCTCAGGCTAGAGCACCATCTACGAGATGCTTCTATGCCCTTAATTGGTCTATTTTCTCCGCCTGGTGTACTACCCTCGGCGCCGACCCAGTTTTATGTTAGATATCATTTATATTTTCCTTCCTGCAAGAGCTGTTGTAAAAGGATTCCATGCTCAAGGTCTATGTAGCAGCTATAGCAGCCTCACATGCTCCTATAGAAGGCCAATTAGTGGGCAGGAACAACCTGGTTGTTCATTTCTTGAAGGGGTCTAGTAGGCTCAATCTGCCCCGCCTACCACCATCCCGACATGGGATCTGCCCACAGTGTTGAGCCCTCCTTTTGAGCCGCAACAGTCTGTTGACCTTAGTCCCCTGATGCTGAAGACCGCTCTGCTACTAGCACTAGTATCGATAAAACATATGGGAGATCTGCAGGCGCTATCAGTCAGCCCCTCTTGCCTCAAATTCTAAGATCTTTAGACTTTAGGCTACATACCTAAAGTGCTCTCAACTCCGTTCAGAGCGCAGGTGATAACTCTCTCGGCACTACCTCCTTTGGAGCAAGACCAGGGGTTAAATCTGCTTTTCACTGTCAGGGCATTGAGAATTTGTAATGAGCGTTCCGCCCCAACTAGGCAGTCAGAACAGCTCTGTGTATGCTTTGGTGGCTGCACCAAAGGGTCTCCGGTCACAAAGCAGAGACTATCCAGATAGATAATTGACGCTATTATGCTAGCATAGTCTTCTTTAGGCCAACAATGCCACATGGGAGTAAGAGCCCACTCGACCAGAGGCATCGCCTCGTTCTGGGCGTAGTCTACCTGTGTGTCGATTGCAGAGATATGTGCGGTGGCCGGCTGGGCCTCACCGTCCACATTTGCCAGGTTTTATAATCTGGAAGTTCCGGCCTTACAGGCCCGGGTCCTTTCTGCATAACAGGCTCACTCTTGTCATATGACAAACCCGTATGGTTGTTTGCCTTCTTCTTGTACACTCTTGGCCCTCTGTAGAGCTCTGAGGCTGTACAGACTTATTTGGGACAATAACTCTATGAGACAATAACTCTAGAGACAATAACTCTAATAAAACCTCTATGAGTTTGACCCTATTACCTTCTGCAGGGCTTCCCTGTTCAATACTTAGTCCCTCTGGGCCCCTCTTGGTGCCTAAGGCTAGTTCAAGTGTTGGTCGTTCCCCTAGCATAGACACGGCGGGATTATATTGGTTCCCCTAGCATCTTAAATAAGACGCAGTACGAAGTGTAGTATCGATAGGGATCGTACTCGGTTACTTACGTAACCTCATTTCCCTGAGATACAGAATGAGTACTGCGTACTTTGCCGTGCTATGCGGCTGCACGACTCATTCGTCGCTTCAGTCGAAGTAACCTGAGGAGCCTTGGCGAATGCCCGCATTATATAGCCAGATGCCCCGCCCATTCTGGCAGGCTTTGGTGGGCTTTCCAGCAATAGGCTGTGTAGCTCCACTGCCAAGCCATTGGTTCATTTCCAGCGCACTGAACAAACCAATGGCCTTGCAGTTACACTGCGTTATTAAAAAAGGATTCAATATTGGAGAAAAGGGAGTTTCCCCTAGCGTCTTAAATAAGTTGCAGAATTTGTTCCGTATCTCAGGGAACAGAGTACATTTTTTATATTTTTGGGTTGAATTGATTTAATAAATATAATTGTTAATTTGTCCTCAAAACAGAATGCAACAGCATAGTATAAATCGAACAAGCTTTCATGCTGAATAAACTCCAATATGCATTAGACTTAAATGATAATCCTAAAAAGACTACATCTGAAAAAGATAGCAGAATTAAATATGTTTATTAGTGACAAATTAATAGGAATGGAAACTTAGAGGTAAAGACAATTATATATGTATAGATGTGTCTTATACAAAGAATTAAGGCAGTTATGAAGGCAAAAGGGGGTCCAACCCAGTACTAGCAAGGTATACCTACTAAAGCGGCCGGGGAGTGTATATATATATATATATAATACAAATTCAGGGCTTAAACCCCTGAAGCCCTCCTCTGTTGATAGGATATCCATTAAATCCACAAAAAAACTAGATGGAGGGATAAAGAGGAAGAGGATGCTCTAAAAATATAGGCAAAAAAGCCTCTACTCTCAGAAATTCCCTCGATGAGCTTAGGCTTTGTGAGAGCATCACTATTTGCTGACACTTACTTCAAAAGGTTTGAGGGATGTGTCGCTGTGTTTGTAGGAGCGGGTGAGACGGAGTGTGTGTTATAAAGTGGGTGAATTGCACCTTCCGGGCTGGTCAAATAGTGGCAGCCTCTTCCATTTCAGTGAGAGCCGTGTTTGATTGTGCTTTCTCAGAACTCTTCCCTGCAGGTTCTTTTGATTCTGTCTTTTCAGGACTCCTCAGAGACTCTTTGCAGATCTTTGTGTGATCAGGCAGTCTGATACGCTCATCTATTTCCAGCCTGAAAGTCCAAACTTACAGCAGCTTTATCTGAAACACACTAGTTGTTAATTTTATTTTTTATTTAGTGTTTTTTCCCCAATGTTTTTCAATTTCAGTTTTTAGCTTATCTGTATTATTATTTCTTTCAAATTTCTTTCGGTTGTAAAATGATTAATTCTAACTAAGCTGACTTATAGACACATGTAATGTTGCAAAATATTGTATATGTCTGAGTGTCAGACTCCACATTCAAAGATCATCCGTTCACTGATTGATTAATACATAAACACTAGAAAGCATTTATGAAAATGTTGCACACTCCAGTCAGATTGCTTGACAGCAGCATCATTCCAGATTTGTACTAGTAAACAGTTTTTATGTGGATCAGAATTAATGGCTGGTGAACAATTATGATGTCAAACTGCACTGAAATCAAATGTGCATCTTAAATCAATCACTTAAGATGCTGTATTTCAGTTAGGAAGCGGCTTAGCAGACAGACAATGAAACATCTTAAAAGTAATCTAGTTTTTTCCCTCTCTCTACAGTCACGATCCCCCTGATTAAGCGTTTACTCCATCAGGAGAGGTTTTCGCTCGAAAATCCACAGTTAGTGTTTAACTAAATGAGACAAAATGTCAGGATTTACAACACCTTGAATTAGGCACCTAAAAGGGAAAGTAAACCTTGTAGTTCCCACCTCTTGATTGATGTCATATTGTTGGCTCTTAAACTGTTTTGTGGGGTCCTAAAAGTCCCCTTTTGAAACAAAAGACATCCTAATCCCTTTCCTTAACATTTGCTAATGGCAGATGACCCATATGCTCAATGGCTACAAAACAGCAGTGGCTGCCATTTTCATTTTGGTTTTGATGATAATGTAAAATCTTTATCTCACTTTTTGGAGTTATTAAAAGCAAAGTTGGTGGTTCATTAGAAATGAAGTTCCAGCCACAGCATTTGTGGTATATTTACAATAGAAAATAACTTTAACAAAAGCCAAAAGTGAGGATGTGGCACCTATGGTGGAACTTAAGGCTCTGAAAAAAATGGTGTAGAATTTTGTATATATATATATATATATATTTAGTCATTTAGCAGATGCTTTTATCGAAAGCAACATACAAATGAGGACAATAAAAGCAATCAAAACCAACAAAAGAGCAACAACTTGCAAGTGCTATGACAAGTTCCGGTTAGCCTCACAAAGTACACATAGCAAGGTTTTTTTATTTGTATTTATTATTTTGTTTTAAAGAAATGGAGTAGATGGAAAATAGAAAAAAATAAACTTAGTGTTTTTTATAAGAAACAAGTAGATATAATAGAAACAAATAAGCTAGTGTTAGTTTTTCAAGAAAAGCTAGCAGTTAGAGAATACAAATGCAATTGATAGAGGGTCAAGTGTGTGTGTTTTTTTATAAAAATAAGACAGAGAGATAAAATAGATTTAGAATAGAGAGTGCTAGAGTTAGAGAGTCAAATAAAGAAGGATGGAAGATATGTATTTTTAGCCGTTTCTTGAAGATGGCTAAGGATTCAGCTGCTCGGATTGAGTTGGGCAGGTCATTCCACCAGGTTGGAAGAGTTGATGAAAGTGATTTTGTGCCTCTTTGGGATGGCACAATAATGCATTGTTCACTTGCAGAACGCAAGTTTCTAGAGGGTACATAGGTCTGAAGTACTGAATTTAGGTAAAGGGGTGCAGAGCCAGAGGTGGTTTTGTAGGTAAAAATGAATGCCTTGAATTTAATGCGACCATATTTATTGTATATATATATATATACACACAGCATTGTTTTAAAGTTAATTTAATTCCAAGTAACACACTAAAATACAGAAGTAAAAAAAAAAAAAAAGATTTATTATTATCATTATTATTTTTTTTGGAAAATGTAGTCCAGTAATGCTATTTTTGTTTAAAATTTGACAATGCAATAAACGAAAATAAACAAAAAATAGTCCAACCTGTAAGATTTCTTCTTTTAAATTATCCTATTTGCTTAAAACACTGAAAAGTATTTATTTATTTATGTATTTATTTTGATTATTTAATAATTTAGTAGCATTTTTTATACTTTTTTATCGTCAATTAACTTAACTTGCATTGAACCAATATTTCCTTTCATATATGGACAACTTTAGACATCTGCAGCTGGAGAACAATTAATCGATCTGTTTTACTGTCAAATAAAGCTTATAAATAGAGCTCTGAGCAACAGAACGACCAGACACAGGAACAGTTTCTTCCCTCAGCCAATCCATCTCATGAACACTGACATTAAACCTGGAACACATAATACTATTATACATTATCTATTCACCACACATACTGTCACGGATGTACGGGGGTGCCAGGAACGAGGAGGCGTGGAACTTCTTTTGAACACTTTATTTGGAAACAGAGATCGCTGGAGAACAGGTACACACCAAAATGACGTTAGGGAATGACGTTAATACTGGACCAAGACACTGGGAACACTGAGGACTTATAAAGGGAAGGAAATGAAGGAGCAAACAAGATAATTAATAACACAGGGCTGGGGACTAATCAACTGAAGACACAGGGCTGGGAACTGATAATTACAAATGATGACAAGAACAGGAACTGACCAAATATGGGCACGAGAGGAGGGGAAACACAAGAAACAGAGAGAGAGTCTGACATTACCCCCCCCTTCCAATAGGCGCGTCCCGCGCCATATGACATCGAAAGGGGAGGGGGGGTGGGCGCTCTGGAGGCCTCAAGGGACACGGAGACAGGACAGGACAGGAGGCCTCCAGGGCGGCGCCCGTTCCGGGAGCCATGGCGGAGCGGGGAGCTCGGGCGGCCATGGCGGGTCAGGGGACTCGGGGGGCCATGGCGGATCCGAGGACTCAGGAGGCCTTGGCGGGTCAGGAGAGCTGGACGGGGCCAGCCGGGGCTCTGGAGAGCTGGACGGGGCCAGCAGGGGCTCAGGAGAGCTGGACGGGGCCGGCAGGGGCTCAGGAGAGCTGGACGGAACGGCAGGGGCTCTGGAGAGCTGGACGGAACCGGCAGGGGCTCTGGAGAGCTGGACGGAGCCGGCAGGGGCTCTGGAGAGCTGGGCCACGGAACCGGCAGGGGCTCTGGAGAGCTGGGACGGGACCGGCAGGGGCTCTGGAGAGCTGGACGGGCCGGCAGGGGCTCTGGAGAGCTGGGACGGGCCGGCAGGGGCTCTGGAGAGCTGGGACGGGCCGGCAGGGGCTCTGGAGAGCTGGGAGGACCGGCAGGGGCTCTGGAGAGCTGGACGGGCGGCAGGGGCTCTGGAGAACTGGACGGGCGGCAGGGGCTCTGGAGAACTGGACGGGCCAGCAGGGGCTCTGGAGAGCTGGACGGAGCCAGCAGGGGCTCTGGAGAGCTGGGACGGAACCAGCAGGGGCTCTGAGAGCTGGGACGGAACCAGCAGGGGTTCCCGGAACGGAGCGGAATCCGTGGGGTCTCGGGCCAGAGCGGAGTGCGTGGGCTCCCGGGCCGGAGCGGAGTGCGTGGGCTCCTGGGCCGGAGCGGAACCTGTTGGCTTACGTGGGCGCTCGGGTGCCGCTGACTCTCGTTGGCGCTCGGGTGCCGCTGACTCTCGTTGGCGCTCGGGTGCCGCTGACTCTCGTTGGCGCTCGGGTGCCGCTGACTCTCGTTGGCGCTCGGGTGCCGCTGACTCGCTGGCGCTCGGGTGCCGCTGACTCGTTGGCGCTCGGGTGCCGCTGACTCTCGTTGGCGCTGGGTGCCGCTGACTCGTTGGCGCTCGGGTGCCGCTGACTCTCGTTGGCGCTCGGGTGCCGCTGACTCTCGTTGGCGCTCGGGTGCCGCTGACTCTCGTTGGCGCTCGGGTGCTGCTGACTCTCGGGGGCGCTCTGAAGAGCTGGACGGAACCAGCGGAGGCATCGATGAGCTGGACGGAACCAGCGGAGGCATCGATGAGCACTTACGAGGAGCCGGCACTGGAGGGCGCTGGCGAGGAGCAGGCACTGGAGGGCACTGGCGAGGTGCAGGCACTGGAGGGCACTGGCGAGGTGCAGGCACTGGAGGGCACTGGCGAGGTGCAGGCACTGGAGGGCACTGGCGAGGTGCAGGCACTGGAGGGCACTGGCGAGGTGCAGGCACTGGAGGGCACTGGCGAGGTGCATGCACTGGAGGGCACTGGCGAGGTGCAGGCACTGGAGGGCGCAGTCTCGGAGCAGGCACTGGAGGGCGCTGTCTCGGAGCAGGCACTGGAGGGCGCAGTCTCGGAGCAGGCACTGGAGGGCGCAGTCTCGGAGCAGGCACTGGAGGGCGCAGTCTCGGAGCAGGCACTGGAGGGCGCTGGCGAGGAGCAGGCACCGGAGGGCGCTGGCGAGGAGCAGGCACCGGAGAATCTGAAGCCCCCTCAGGGCTGGACGGGACCAGCGGGGACAACGGAGGAAGGAGAGGGGGCATCTCGTACTCCAACTCAGTCTCCCAGTCAATTAAATCCTCCTCCATGTCCAGCAGTCCCAGGTGTATTATCAGCTCCATCTCCGCTGTGGTGCAGGGGGCGGAGCTCCACTCCGCACTCACACCGTCCACGGCAGGCTCCCTCGTGGTGGGCATTGTCGCCGGCTCTCGCACCAGATCTGACGGGTTGGGCAGGACCAGCGGCGACGAAGATGAGCTGGGCGGAGCCAGTAGAGACGCCAGCGGGCTTACGTGAGCCACGAATGGTCCGGGGCTTGAGGTGGCCGCGAATGGTGGCGGATCTCCCGCAAACAACCGGCTGGACGAGCCGCAGACGGCGGCGGAGATTCCCCGCGAACGGCGAGCAAGGACGAGCCGCGGCCGGCGGAGGTCCATTGCCGCGGGAGCAAAACCAGGAAACAAAAACTTTCAAAAACAGGAAACGCGGGCACTTTCAAAAACGGGAGGAAAACAAAACCGGGTGGAAGTGGCACAGAGGTCACTGTATTTTCGGGTCCAGTATTCTGTCACGGATGTACGGGGGTGCCAGGAACGAGGAGGCGTGGAACTTCTTTTGAACACTTTATTTGGAAACATAGAGATCGCTGGAGAACAGGTACACACCAAAATGACGTTAGGGAATGACGTTAATACTGGACCAAGACACTGGGAACACTGAGGACTTATAAAGGGAAGGAAATGAAGGAGCAAACAAGATAATTAATAACACAGGGCTGGGGACTAATCAACTGAAGACACAGGGCTGGGAACTGATAATTACAAATGATGACAAGAACAGGAACTGACCAAATATGGGCACGAGAGGAGGGGAAACACAAGAAACAGAGAGAGAGAGTCTGACACATACTTGTTTTTTCATTTCAAATTTGCACATATCATAACTGCATATATATAACTGTCTAGATTATATATGTTGTTTTTGCCTTTTGTACATTGCCTATTTGTATATTTTTATGTTATTCTTTTATCATCATTGTGCTGTCCTGTTGCTGTCTTTCTGTTGCACTGTGGAGCTTCTGTCACTAGAACAATTTCCTGGTATGTGTAAACATACCTTGCCAATAAAGCTAATTCTGATTCTGATTCTAAATGACAAAACAGCCGTTTGTTCAGTTGAATTTTAGCTTTGCTATTGATTAAAAATGGCACCTCTACTTTGTCTAATGACAACTACAGGCTTCCTAGACAACAACAGAACCCATCCAGCATCCTTTGTGCCAAACAAGCATTGATATTTTGAACACTAATAGATAATAATCTTTCAAAATTAAATGCTTTTCACAGAAATAATAATATATGTACCTGATGTTAATGGATTTCTCATCTTTTTATTGCCTCATCAATGCTGTGAAACCTCATTGATAATTATTACCTAATCAGATTACATAAATCCTATTAGAGAGGTCTGGTTCAGAAAATGACTGCGGCCCACATATTGTGAATATTTATTTATCCGCCGAGTAGCTTCAATTCTCTTTGGCTTTTGCTGTAAACTCTTTTATGGGTGGTTATGCAACTACAGCACCTCAAAACTCAGATGGGCAGCTCGCTGTGATTTAAAGTGGAGAGAGATGACCGTACTTTATCATTACACAATACTTTTGGGGATCTGTACCATTCTCATATAGTGCTTTATGATTGTCTGGAGCAAACGTACAGCCAGGTTTCTAATGGTGAGGAACGGTTATATCTTGTGTTTGCAATTTTGAAGAACATTCTTGTTTCATTTAGTTTCTAGCTGTGATGGATGTTGTGACTTTTTTTTGCAAGAGGACCACAGAGATTTGTGTTTAGTGCTCGGTAAAGCATTAAGAAGAGTCATGTCATGCATTCATTTGGTATTTTATCCCATCAAACCCACTAGAGCTGATGCTTCCTATCGTGTTTTTTAAAGGCAATGCGAGGTTCAGCAGAACTGGCCCCCATCATATTGCGTGATGCACCTTCTTTATAGTAGGGGCGATAGCCGATGGCAATCACAGTGAAAGGCAACATTTCATGCTCTGGTGGCCTGAGTGGGACAAATGAGGGTGACATTGAACCCAACTGGTTTCAAAGCCTCATTAAGCTGAAATGTGTGTTCTGAATCCCAGAACCTGCTCCCCCTCATCCAATAGCCTATACAATATTCCATTATAACTTAAATATGATGTACAGCAATCCTTTTTTCACCTTTAACATTGGCAATCAGTCACAGTGGCCCCACTTAACTGCCATTTTATACTTTTATTGCAAAGTGAATTGTAATACCAAATCATTAGTGTCCATACCAACAGTTAGTGTCCTGATGGAAAAGGTGTCAAATGGAAGTACTTTACGCATTGTGTCTAGTTTTTCTTTTAACATAGCAACATGTATTGTGTGTGTGTGTTGGGGGGCTTGACTATCATATTTGATATATTAGGATTTTATGGTTCATATTATAAAGATGTAATGCAATTCTGATAGCTTGTGATGTAAATCAATGAGATGTTTATAACAGTAAAGCAGACTACTTACATAAATACAAATATCAGTTGTCACTCCATATCTTCCAATACAATTATTAAGATTATATATAAATGCTAGGTTTTATGCTCAAAACGAGTTTTATACTTAATTAATTGTGGTTATCAGAACATAATGCATTGCAATAAAATGATTAAGATTTGAAAATATAAATGTCCCTCAAAAGCCTTTTGATCATATTTGATACTCACATTATAACATGATTTAAAAAAAATAAAAACATAATAATAAAAAGTATGTAGGCTATAATAAAATATATTTAATTTACTTCTGTCCAGTAAATGGTCATCTTGAAATATTAACAATATAGTTATCATTAACAAAAATTCTAAATTATTTTAAAAAGTGTAAAAAACAATAAACATTATTAACAAAAGTTTACTTATATTTCAAAGCAAAAAAATAATGAAAAAAAATAAATAAATAAATACAACAACCTGAAATGAGACGTTTTTATAATTATACTAAAATGACTATTACTTGCTTAGAGTATAAACTACCAATCAGACATCATGTATGAAATTGTGTACAACCGTTTTTTTCTGCAAAGTTCTGGTCATGTTTGGTCATTAAGAGGCCCTAGAGATTAGTGTATCAAATGTGATGCAAGTAAACAATACAAGGAAAACTTAGTAAACAATAGGTTTAAGTCTAGGGTAAGTGCAACTTTGTTAAAGGAATAGTTCTCCTAAAATGAACATGTTGAACCCATGTGACTTTCTTTTATGCAGCACAAAATAGTTTACTTTGTAAAAATGCACACGCTGGTATTTTTCTTCACTTCTGCCAGCTTTATTCACCACAACTTTAGCAGCAAGTTTAAATATGGAGAAATGTGAATTAAATTTGATAGATTTACTTTTCAGTTTAATGGTGCATTATTGTCATTGACAGCCTCCGGTCAATATGTTTTTCATGAGGAAAGTCAGAAATGCAGGTTTGAATGACATGATGATGAGAAAAAGATTACAGTAAAAAGACTGGAAAGACTGTTTTATGGAAATCCAATGGATGGCTGTTGGTTTTCATACAATATAAACCTTTTGAAATATGTACAGTGTTCTGATGTCTGCAGACCAATCTATTACTTCTGTGATAGTTGTGCTGCTAATGGAAAACCCTGAAAACATAATATTGACAAATATTTAGTAATGATCAATTATCAAAACTGGCCGCGTGATGTTTGTTCTCAGTTGCTTTGCTCTGGTCTGCTCGTGGCAAATGAGTAATACATGAAAATGAAAGTGTGAGGCTGTGTTCTGACACTGACGCCCCTGGCACACTGATTCCATTTGCTTCTATTCTCTCCAAATGCTGTCAGCTTTTCACTGTTAATGTGAATGGACTGAAAGACTCTTAATGATGATGCTGTTTTCTGTTTTGCAGCATGTAATTCATAGTGTGCAATGAGTTATGTGATTATGTGATGAGTTATTAGCATCTAGATGTGTGAATTAACAAAAGTACACTTCATTCAGACAGGCATTCAAAATGCAACCCTATCATTACGACTGAATATATGAGGATTTCACTTAAATAAAGTCTTTAGTTTCAGCTGTGTCTAAATGTTTAGCTTTATATATAAAATATTAAAATATATCATATTCAATTATATAAATGATATTGCATTACATTTTAAAGAGATTGGGGGGGTAAATTAATTAAATATTAAAGCAAAGAGAGACTGTACATTTTGCACAATGCAGTTATGCTAATGAAAATTGTTCATAATGTGCACATTTTACGTATTTTAGACCTCTTTAAATGTGCCTTATTTAAAAGAATTCAAACATTTTAAAACCTTCAATTTATTTATTAAAACCCTGTATTTGTGTATAAAATACAATACAAATGTATTTATTACATATATAAAAATACATTTCCTTATGTTTCAGGCAATTTGATTCATTCAGTAAAGTGTTTCTTCTATCATGATGCTTAATGTTATGTTTAGGGGCATTCCTCCATCAAACTAGCGTGAATCTGCACTTCACAGTTACGGATTCCTGAGGGAGACGTTTTGGAGGACACAGATAGTTCATGCTAGCAAAACCAAATGGGAACGAGGTCTCTTGGCTGCTCTCTAATGATAAACTGCCTACGGGTCTGTATGGAGGGGACTGAGACATAAGAAGAGGACATGAGACAGGGAATCTGCATCTGTATTCTAGTATGTAATCTAACTAAGACAGACATTATATGAATACATCAAGTTAAAGTGAGTCCCATTTTAAGGTCTTTTTGAACCAGTGGGATTGCTTTTGGGGTCTTAATGGAGACCTGATTTCAAGGACTGACTGAAGTGAAGAACTGTAAGAGCCCACTTCACAAACAGACAAGCAGGGTAATATTTTTTCAAAGTAAAAGTCTTAAAACATATTGTTTGATAAGTAAAACATGTGTAATATATTACTGGTTTAAAGCATTAACTTTTCCCAGAAATGGTTTGCAAGTGATTTCATCACAAAAGTCTCATGCTAACTTATGTGGATTTACTTTCCAAAGTGTGTATTTTGGTGAAATGTTTTGCCACAGACTAAACCCAAAGGCTTGCAGGGTAACATTTTAAAATGTAAAAGTCATGAAACATATTATGTGTGATCTAAGTAAAGCATTTGCAAAGTTGTTGTATTACAGCGACAAGATTACAAAGACCAGGGGTCACCAGATGCGGTCCTGGAGGGCCGGTGTCCTGCAGAATTTAGCTCCAACCCTAAACAAACACACCTGAACAAGCTAATCAAGGTCTTAATAGGTACTTGACATTTCTAGACTGATTTGTTGAGGCAAGTTGGACCTGTATTGTGTAGGACACCGGCCCTCCAAGATCAAGTTGGTGACCCATGACAAAGACTCATGCACATTGGACAGTTGTTTTATCTGTGTCCTCTTCTTCACTGGAATCATTCTGATATTACGCAGGTAACAATGACACATGCCATGCGCTCACCTCTCTATGTCAGGTCTTCAGACATGGTCATTAAATGATGGCAGAAACAGGCCTGTGGAGAGAGTTCACCTTCTTCCACTGAGAGCAAAGAGCATTCACACGGTGTTGATTTGTTAGTCACAGCGGGGCAGAAAGCAGCCTGTTATGCACAGACAGCAGGGCCTCTGTTTGGATCTGGAAAATATGGAAAGCACTTCAAATTTCTGAAGCACAGATAATTGTGTTGCCTCTAACCTGTTAAATCAATTAACGTCTCTTATTGAACTCTCCTATCTGCTATAATGGGCCACTGGTGCTGGGTAGTAACTGATTGCATGTAATCTGGATTATGAAATCAGATACCAACAATTAAGTACTTGTAATCAGACTACAGTTACTTTTTTATCAATTATATGATTACATTTTAATCACACTAGCCTGTGTCTTTGGAAGGCTCTTGTGATTCAAATGCACAAATATGAAAATCCATATTATATGAATATGCCTTCCAAAGACAAATAATTGTGTGATTAAAATGCAATCATTTAATTGATGAAAAAATGTAACTGTAGTCTGATTACACATACTTCTTTTTTGGTTATTTTTATTTACATGTAATGGAAGGATTCCCATTTTTTGTTTTAAATGTTAGCTAAACCCATATATTTGTTTGAAGTACCCCATTAGATTTTCCTGTAATTAGTTAAACAACACATTTGTATATTCACGGTTCTCTGTCATTGGTTAATGGTCACAAATCATTCAGGCAAAAAAATAAAATAATCTTCTTAAGTAAATGTTTTATTTTGTTTATTTTAAAATATTAATTTAAAACCCCTTCAGTTCCTTTACGAATCCCAGTTTAAGAATCCTTAACAACTTGTTGTTGTTAATAACCAATGGAATATTTTTATTTTATTTATTTTTCATTTCTTTGTATTTTTATATCAATATATGGTACAATATTATCCTATTTAAATAAATGCGATAAACAAGTTAAGTCAAAAGTAATCTAAAAGTAATCAAAAGTTTAGATTACATTACCTAAAATGTGTAATGTTATAGATTACAGTACTGAATACGATTTGTATCATGTAATTTGGAATCAGTGATGGTAATATTATAAATTTCACTGTAAAAACATTATCAAATAGGAACACTTTAAATGATTTGAGCTGAATAATGACACTTGCATTCTGTAGAGCTTCTTTAGCTGATCTTAATTTGTTTCATAATTGATTAACTTGCAACATTGACATTTAGTAAATTGAAATACACTTTGCTAAACCAACACTGCTATTTAAGTAAATTAAGTAAAATAATGACACTATTTTGCCTTTTGTAGATTTATACATTAACATTAAAACTGACATGTCATAATAGGGCTACCACCCGTCTTGTTTAAACAACAGCAGTCATCAATGATTATTTAAAGGGGACCTATTGTGCACCTTTTTGCAAGATGTAAAATAAGTCTCTGATATCCCCAGAGTGTATATATGAAGTTTTAGCTCAAAATATACAACAGATCATTTTTTGTATTTTGTTAAAATTGTCACTTTTAGGGTATGAGCCCAAACGCGCTGATTTTGAGTATGTTGCTTTAAAAGCGAGTGAGCTGTTGCTCCCGGAGAAGAGGGCGGAGCTTCAAGAGCTCAAGCTCTGCATTAGCAGTGCTAGCCTTTACAAATAAACATTCCCCTATTAGTACAAGCCTATCTTTATCTTTACAGAAACTACTCTGTTTCAATGTCAGTCATCTGATTATACTGTAATACATTCTCATTTATGAATTACACAGACAGGAGCACTGCGGGATAAAAAATAACAACATAGCTGGTCTCATGCTATCACAAACTTTATAAGTTCCACTTCTGATTATGAGCTTGACAACTTCAGAGATCGACTCACATTGCTCTCATATGCAAATTTGAACTACCACATTCCTATTCACGATCATTCTGGCAGCACATGAAGGTAGCATCAGTGAAAACACACAAGAGACAATGATAGCTTTAGCAATTAGCCATACAGAGTGCCAAGAAACTCTTTCAGAAAGACAATTTGGAAAACAAACAAGTGATACTTACTTTGTATGGAGCTGGCGTTGGTATTGATTCCTAAACATTTAGGGGACGTTACCAATTTTTTTCGGGATATTCCCTTCGAAAATTAAATTTAACCACAGTGTCCTTGGCTCAGATGAGGGGAGATTATGGAGACTCCTATGTTCATTAGTGCATCCCACAACATTTACATTACATTTACATTTAGTCATTTAGCAGACGCTTTTATCCAAAGGGACTTTCAATTGGGGAATACATGAAGTGATTCATCTTAGAGAGGCAAACAGACAGAGGAAGTGCCCGTAATACCAAGTCTCAGGCATTGTTCAAATAAGTACAAGCTAGCAAGAGAAGGAACAACACTTGTCAAGCCTCTTTGGCATATATATTTGGTATATCTCCAGTAATGGTAGACCGCAGATTTTCACTCAGGGCTGTGTTTATGCTAATAGGGCAGAGAGCGTCACAAATGGGCGGGACTTTCCCCCTCGGTGACGTGAACAGAGGGATAATCTTAAACAGCTCTTTTTGAGAGACTGTTTATGATTTATTGGTTTTATAATAAAATGAGTTGGTGGATTTTTTACATTATAGGCTGGTTGTTTTCACACACTGCGGTCTCACAACTGTGTTCAAACACCTTATAAAAGTGATTTTGCATAATAGGTCATTTAGATTATCCAGGACCTTGTAAAAGTCTCCACTGGCCACTCTCTAAGGTTTGCACTCACAAGCTCATTGACTAAACTACAGTATTTAGTCACAGTTATTGTTTGGACCGTGAGCTAGCGCTGGATTTCTGCCCGTCTTCTACACAGGAGAGCTACTTCAAACTGATCTCTGCTATTCGCACACTTGACAGTCTAATGACAGTCATTATAACCAGAGCTAGGACAAATAGAAATGAAATGTATTCACTTCAACATGTTGTTTTCACTATGGAAATAAAGGTGACCAAATGGAATTGGTTTAAAAATGATTGTTTTTAATCCAAAGATATAATATCTGAAGAAAGCTAGCTGTTGTAATTCCCATTAATCTCAATAGCAATTTCTTGGTTGACACATGCTTCTTGGTTTACATTTTCTTTTATTTGTATTTATTTTTTGCACACATTTAATATTATGTCTGCACTAAATATTAAAGAATACATCAATGAGTACATCACAGAAGAGTGTGCTCAATGGGAGAAAATAACGTCACTTTAAGAAATAGCAGTTTGATAAAGAAGAACAAGTGGGGCTAAGGAGGAATTTAAAAGAACGTTTCTGGAAACACTTAAATGGATTACTCTTCAGGGTCTGACTCAACATCGCTGGAACGATGGATAAGCTTGGTGCTGATGATACTTAACATGCAGACAAAAACCAAGGATTATTTTAATAATGTGCGCAGGTTTGAGGTATGTTTTTTTCAGTCGAGCATCCAGCTCAATGTCAAAGCAGTCCCTCTTGTTCTATCGCTATGGTTACGCTGACCAGTGGCCAATCAATTATCTTAACACAACAAAAACATTTGCAATCAGTCAGAGCCAGATTCGGTGGGTACTGGCTGTTGAACTGAGAGATGGAAGAATTCAGAGGAAGAGAGAGCTTGGGGACTGCAGTCGTCTTCTCTGCCTGCTTGTCTTTTTTCGTCTCTTTCATTCTCTCTGTTCTGCGGTGTTTCCTTTTCCTCAGGCCACCTCCTCTTCCTCCCTGCTACTGATGTCTTTAAAGTCAATTCGTGACAGGTTCACTCTTGGTGCATTTAGCAAGTCCTTCCAATCACAGGTCATGTTTAACTCAACTGACTTGTTAAGTAAATGCATTTGAGATACATACAGAAATACAATATACACACAGTTCTGTCAAAATTTGTGTTACAAATGTTTAACTCAGTTAACACGGAGTTAGAGTTGCCCCCCTCACTCACAACTGCTGCTTCTGTCTCTTTTTTTCTTGACAACATCAACATTTATTTAGACACAGTACGTCTCTACGACCATCTCTACGACCTCTCTATTTGGTAGAATTTTCAGATGCATACTTAACTGCGGTCAGATGAGATGTGGTCAGTCCATGTGTCAGTAAATCAAGTTGTCTTGTCCTGTCAGCCATTATACTGTGCTTATAGCACGTGCTCTTCAATTGCATGCACAAATTAAGTGGTGCACGTTGTATATCATTTCATATTATCAGGCAAAAGAAACTAGGAGCATGCAATGTCGTAGTTATGCTATCAGTTAAGTCATGAAGTTACCAAAAAAAGGCGAGTAACACTGCCATAAAACTGTGCATGCATGTAAGTATATTTTATATATGAGTCACATTTAAGAACGTGTCTGAAATGCAGTGGTTTTCAAAACAGTCCCTGCAGAAGCCCAGCACTGACACTAACACACATCTAACACACCGATTCAGCTCGTCAGCTCATTAGTAGAGTGACATTTATTATAGTGGGTTCATGAGAAGATTGGTTTAAGTAAACTTACGAATTTGTTATTTTTTTTAAAGTGTAAAAAAAAAATATATATTGTATGTAATAATACAAAAACAAATACAATATATATACTGCCTTTTTGATGTTTATAGATAAAGATTGCAAGTGACAAATACTGCACTAAAAAGTATATTTAAAAACAATTATGTAAAGTGGGATTAATTAACTTCAGAAAAAAATGTATGATTAATTAGTTTATTATTTTTTAATCGATTGACAGCACTTACAATTGACAAAATAATAATTAAAAATATCTGTTTTAAACATTTGTGGATCACAAAACCATATTAAATGTGTGCATCATTTGAATTGGTGGCTACAGACTTTGGTTTAAATTGTACAAATATTTTCACAATATTACTGTTTTTACTGTATTTTTGGTAACATAAGTGATCAGAAATTTGAAATCAGAGCTTAAAGCACATATGGAATAAAACTAATACTAATAAATAGATTTTGGTTTCCATATTTACTGATTTTCTTATTTATTTATGGTCTATGTATATTCCATTTAAATAATAGAACAGTAAATAGAACACATAAATTATAAATGTTTGGCTCATGTTGCCTACATAATCATCATGACTGTGTCACCAGTGTGTCAGTGCATGTGATTTATGTCTATGAAATATATGTCGCTGAACTAGCAATGTAGACATGCAGTGAGTCAAAAAAGTGAACAGTTCATAAATGTTCTCATCTTTCTCATATCACTGTGCTTTCATGTGTTGATCAGAAGGAAATATTATTAAAAACCTCCAGACCTCGGGCACAAGCAACAGAAAAAGGGTCTTCTATGGTGAATACATAACAGTTTTTTGGTATTTTTTGCTCTCTCTCTTTAATACATTAATATTCAACGACATGAAATAAATACGATTTTAATCAAAGGTTTGCCATTATACAAATCTAAATTTGCATTCTCAGCATCTAGATTTGCCAGTATTTGCGCATGCTTTCCACGTGAGCATCCAGCACATGAGTCCGTGTGCCTTTAGCGATGGAATCTGCGCCTCCCTGGCACCAGGAGGCTTTAGTTTGATTGACAGCTGCTAGAGCTACACAGCCAGAGATGGGATCTCTACACTGCTGCGCTTGTTCTTGCGTAAATGGGCAATACAGCATGAGTCTCTTTCATTAGGTGACTCCTTTGAGAGAGAGACCCACACACAAGCCCTCATTAATTAGTGCAAGCCCATCACTAGCATCAGCCGCTGAATGACAACTAGCTCTGGTTAGCCCAAAGAACCAAAGTACCTCCTGAACTCTGAAGCTTTTTATCATAAACACCTTAAATTAGTTATTTGCTTTTTCATGAAGAACATCGCTTTGCCTTAATTTACAGTGCTTTACTGTTTGCTTTTTTAATACCATAAGTATTACATTTTGGTGTGTAAGCCAACCTGCTATACATGGCTACTTGAGGAGAGATGTGCTATTCATTTTCTAAAGAAACTTATTAATTTCACATCATGGACAATAAAACAACAAAAGTCAAAAATCCCACATTTCCAGACAGTAGGTATACTTCATATAATTTTGTTTAATATCTGGGGTCAGTAAGATTAATTCATTGGTTTATGTATTTTTCTATTCATCCATGCATTTTATTTTTTTTTTTCAACAAATTAATATTTTTATTTAATAATAATTATATTTATTGATCAAGTAAATTGTAATTTAAATTATTCTCTGTATTTACAGGAATAAGTTACATTTATAAAAATATTTTACAATAGAAAACCGTTTTGTAATAATTGTAATATTACTGTTTTACTCTATTTTTATCAAATAAATGCAGAAGACTTCAAAGACATTTTTTTTCAATCTTAAAACTGAACTTCAAAATGCTTGTGGGTTTGTATTTGTTTCTGTTCAGACAACAACAGAAGATTTTAATAACACACTATTTTAAATATGAAATCGTAGAGCCAAAACAAATGCATAAAAATATGTGCAAACATGAAACTGAAAAAATAATTATTCTTGAAGCAAGCTAAAGCACATTGATTCTTTGTTTTAGTTGGATGTTGTTCCAGTGATGCCAACAGGGATGACTTCATTGCCATGTTCTCGTAGAGAAGGCAACGTGTTTCTATGGCAGACCCAGCCATGATTTGGGTGCTCAGCATGTCCACAGATGGCTGGGAAGAGAGCGGAGAGGGTGACCATGTGTATGGCCTATGGAGTTGGCACGTAGCAGGACTTACGTATTTCCATTGATGTGCAAGTAAGACTACATATGGGCAACTAGTGGTCCTCATGGACTTTTTGTTCCTGTGTGTTGTTTACATTCAACACTCCATACCCCCAAGAGATATTCAAGACCGAGGCTGTCACACTCACAGCATCTTCCTCATTAGTGCTCAGGCTGTATAACGATGTGGCTTGATGAGCACTGACTCTTGCCTTTGGTGGTCCTGTTGTTGAGATTCGGTTTTCCCTGTGTTGCAATAGAGGGACAGAAATGAATGGCAGGTGGATATGTTTATTCCCAGCATGCCTGTTGATGGCACACGGCTGAAACAGTCTCCCTACTGCTGTCCAAGCTGCTCGACTTTCTCAGACATGGTCAAAGAGTGACAGAGGAAAGTTTCCTACCCATAACAAGACACTGAAGTCATATTCAGAGTGTAACAGCAGGGCTCCGGAGGTTCATTTCTCATTCATTTTCTCCACAGAACAAAATATTTGTGTTATAGTGTATAAACCTTTCAAGACAGACCTACTATGAGCTCCAAGGTTTTTTAAGTATTGAGTTTTGCTTCTGTAAATACAACCATAGTGTGTCATCACCATGCAGTGTTATTTTTGTATTACTGATATACTGTTGTGGTTTTTGTTAATATTTGGAATTAGATTTTGTTTTCACACAGCAAAAAATATATTTTCTATATTTATTTTCTTATTTTTGTCTTGTTGTCCAGTACAAATGTGACCCTGGACCACAAAACCAGTAATAAGTAACACAGGTATATTTGTAGCAATAACCAACAATACACTGTATGCGTCAAAATTCTTGATTTTTTTGTTATGGCAAAAATAATTAGGATATTAAGTAAATTTCATGTTCCATTAAGATATTTTGTAAATTTCCTACCGTAACTTTATCAAAACTTACTTTTTGATTAGTGATATGCATTGATAAGAAATTAATTCGGACAAATTTAAAGGCAATTTTCTCAGTATTTTCAAATACTTAGAACTCAAATATTGCCAAATATTGTCATATCCTAACAAACTATTCATCAATGGAAACCTTTTTATTTGACTTTCAGATGATGTGTAAATCTCAATAATAAAAAAAGACCCCTATGACTGGATTTGTGGTCCAGGGTCACAAATATCTAAACATTCTTAAATCAACATGTTTTCTTTTCTTTTTTTCTTTTCTTTCTTTTTTATGTTAAAAAAACAATAAAACATGTTTATTTTTTTCTTTATTGAGTCATGGAAACAAGAAAAATATACTAAAATAAGGACTTTTTTGTTTTAGTTCAATTCAATTTAGTTTTAGGAACTATATACTGTTCAATTTGTGTTTTTGACATTCATAATAATTTTAGTTATTTTTTATATATATTTATATTTAATTGAATTATTTTAGCTCTACAACTAAAATCTGGCATCTATCTGAAATAAAATGAGTTTAAGGATAATTTTATTTCAGCAAATGTATATGATATTTCAAATAATTAACTATGCTTGTAAAATAATGACAAAATGATCCCATTTAGAACGAATCAAAAGTTTATTGCTTACATTTGGGCTCATCATTGGCTTATAAAAACTGAGAGCACTTGGTGGTCTTGTGGTTTGTCAGGGGTCACTTAGGGCAAATGATAATGTAGTACATGGCATGTCATTATGCAAGTTGGCTTTGTCTAACTGTCACTGGACTCATAGTTCACTCAAACAGATGGCCTGCACTTGCACTGCTGCTCTGTGAAACTGTCAGTCCTGCTGTTCAGATAAAAAATATTATTGTATATGCAGCGACATCACTACCCTAGCATGCAGATGGGTAACATTTAGCTTGACTAGTTAAGTCAGCTAAGCTAGTCATGTAAGATGATTATTGAAATGATTATTATATTTTACTGTATCCAGGAACAATAATCCATGAACTGTTGAGATCATATGACACTTCAGAGGTCATGCAGAACTGTTTAAAAGTTTAGGGTTGGTGTTTTCCCCCCTCATTCTTATGCTTGCCATTTAATCAAAAATACAGTGAAAATAGCTATATAAACAGTTTTCTGTTTGAATTGTATTCCTGTGATTCAAATCTGTGTCTTCAGTGTCACATGGTCCTTCATAAATCATTATAATATACAGATTTTCTGCTTAAGAAACATGTTTCTTCCAGGATTTTCCAGAATAAATAGAAAGTTCAAAGGAGCATCTATTTAAAATAAGAATATATTGTTACATATATGTCTTTATTGTCTCTTTTGATCAATTTAATGCATCTTTGCTGGATTAAAAAATATATATAATAAACAAAACAAAACAAAACACCATGGTAGAAAAAAGCATGGCACAATATATCAATAAATAAACAGTTTAATCAGTATTTTAAGCTGTTTGGAAATCAGGGACCTCATTTATAAAGTGTGCGTACGCTCAGATTTGATCTTAGAGTGTGCGCACGCTTAAATCCACGCCAGCGCTCATATTTATAAAGATGGTCTTTGACGTGGAAAAGTGCTTAGGGTCACATCAGGGTCTGAGCAGATGTTCGCACTTTTTATTGTTGGAGTATTGCAGTTTTTTTTAAATGTAAGCTGTTCTTGCAGCTCACCGTTCCAAATTATGATGATTGGTGCTATTTAATATGTTAATGACATTAATTAGGAGTCGTTTACAAGGCAGAGAGCTGAAAACACCCAATTGCGTGCAAGTTCAAGATCATTTGCGATTCATAGATTTTACATTTGAAAGAGACACGTATGTGCGTTTTTTGTCGAATGTTCATTCTTATGAATTAAACGTACGCATATTCGAGATATAATCGTAAGATCAAATTTAGGATGGTTTCTGCACAACATTTTATAAATGAGGCTCCTTGGTGTGTCAGATTGACCCCAACTCAACAGCACGGCTATACGATTTTTTTTCATGCATAAATAAAAAACAACAATTGCATACATTGCACTGTACATTTATTTAGCTAAATGGTAACTGATTAACAGGTAACACCGTAAAATGACTTGCTATGGTCCTGTCCCATACAAGAAAGAAGATCAACTTTTGCTTTAACTTTGCAAGAATATTCTGCCAAGATATAAGATATGAGCAAAACCGTAGGGTAATTAAATGCCAGTCAAATGAATAACTGCTAAGCTTGTCATACTCATACTGTCATATAATCTTTTGAGTGATTTTAATATATATAAGAAAGATGTCTGCTAAATCAGTTATTTAGATCATCTCAGACATTTAAGAGGCATCTGCAGGGCATGACTGGTGCGTAAAATGAGAGCATGAGTGAATAGATCAGTGTGGTGTCAGGTGAAGTGATTAATAGACTGATTAGCTCTTCAGCACCGATTCACGTCCAACACTTTCACCAGCTCTCCATTCTGTCCACAAACATCCACATGTTTTAACCTAGACTTGCAGCAAGAATACAAGAAATAAACTACAAGGGTTCATTTTGCTGCATGTACCCACTGGAGACAGAGAAAAAGTTTACGTATTTTGGCATCCATGCAAAAGCGTAAAAAAGGGTAATGGAAACCACTTCAAGGTTCACTAAACAGTATAAACTCATAAGGCCTATAATTTATTGGCATTTACTGAACATAACCAAGCCACTGATTTCAGTTGCATTCAAGTAATTATGGACAAACATATGTCTGAGTGAGTGAAATAGAGGGGGCTCAGTTTATTCATGCTGGATGCACATATACCTCCGAGATCTGGGAGCTCATGTGGTTATTTACATATGAAAATTGCTGAAATTATTTATTTACATATGGAAATCATAATTAGTCAGTGCTCAATAATACATACTGCTTATGCACCCAGTGTACAGTCAACCCCCGCAAGCTCCATGGCATAATTTTAGCATATATTGCATATAGTTATCCAGTTAATGAGCCTCAGTGCTACTATGTGACATATTGAACATGTACAGTAAGTCTGAGGGAGGCAGAACATGACAAAAAAATACAGGAAAACAGTATTACACTAAAATAAAAAATATTTAAATTAGTTTGTTTTCCTTTGCTTTTTTTTATTTGAAGTTTCACAAAATTAGGAACAGCATATATTGTTTCTGAAATGCGCTTTATTGTATATTTGTAGTCATCATGATTTGGATTTTTATTTTATTTTAGAATGAGTTCCTGTTCAGGTCATGAGTGAATTTAATTTAAATTGACCATACACCATAGGAAATTGAGTTGAAATTAGAGGTAGTTATTTTATTATTATTATTTTGGAAAATGATGGTGTTTTACTCTAGCTAATACATTTGTCTGTAAGGCCAATAAATCTTAAAATACATAAATAAATAAATTAAAAACAAATAAAAACAAATAAATGTCAAGACAACTCCCAAAATTTGACTTTGTCATAAAGAGATTTCCCCCATTTGTAATTCTTATTATTCAATGAAAAGTTAGATTTTTGTGAATTTTTCAAATAAAAGATAAAAAGGATTAACAATGCAGATTAATTTTCACAGCCTCCAATGTTCATTTTTACCAAGGGTGCCGATATGTATGGCCATGACTCATTTTTGGACATGATTCATATATATGAATTTAAATGTAAATTTAAATTTAACTGAAACTCATGCTTAGAATTAAGTTTTAATGTATATTCTAATTCCAGTTTGTTTGCAGCCATTTCTATATTTATAGTATTGAAAGGCTGCATTATATTTCTCTGGCTTTATTTTTAAATTCTAGCTCATCTCATCAAAACCTTTAGCACAATTTTTGCTATTTTCCAAGCACTAGTATTTGCTGGAGGAAATGAGAATTGAAAGAGTAATTTGAAAATCACAAGACAGGAGTCACCAGAAGATAGCAGACACTTAAATGACAAGGTATAAATCATATAGACACACACGTGTGGTAGGAACATCCACAGAGGTCTTGACATGATGAATGTCATGTTTACTCATGCATGTGTGCAGATAGACAGACAGATAGTGAGAGAGACACGGGGGAATATTCAAGTGTGTGACTGTGCGGTCATGTCTGACTTGTTCACCTTCTCAAGGGCGTTTTGATTGAGGACTGTTTTACGATCAATTCTAAACGACATGCCTCATATAATATCTCTATCTTTCTATGGATATCCTTGAAGCATGGTGAATTTTTTAAATTAATGTAATTACACTTTTGGTTCACTGACATGCTTTGACTGCTTCAGGAAATCAGACGTTACGCTAGTTTGCTAAATAAGATATGTCGCCTTGATTTTTCATTTATCAGCCGTAATATTGCAGTCAACCTATGGTAGTGCGAATCCAGTATTATACAACTGTTTGTTAATCCACATCTGTGTTGACAGGTGTGCTCAGATACGCTTCCCTGACCACACTGACGCTTTCTTGGTGCCAGATTGCCACCCTTGGCAGACAGACGTAGCACGGGGCCTGATCCGCACCAGGTTTGTCTGCGAAACCCACATGGTTTAATCAAAAAGAAAAAATCCAGTATTAAGCTCAGAGTGTCCGGCCACAAAGTACACCCACCACCGACAGAACAATAGCGCTACTTTCTCTTTTAAGGTGGGCGTGGTGTTAAAAAAAAAAGGTTTCCGCTGGCATGTCTATTAATGTTCTGTCTCATTTAATTGAGCATTACAAGCTTATAATTATCTTACAAAGTGATAAAAGGCAGGCGGTATGGTTTATTTCCCTCTTTGTAGCCGTGAATTTAACAGCTGAAGAGAAATTACTGGCAATAATTAGAACTTAAGTGATTGATTAATGCATCTGGGCATAAAATCAGTTATTGAAGAGGAATTATGTAAGAATTAACTGGGATTTGAGGGTATTATATTAGAAAATGTAAGAGATTTTATATTTATTTTCCTCAGTAATTTGCTTAAAGACTGTGGCATTTGTTTCATTTTTATTATTATAATATTTTTTCATAAATAATGGCAGTGTGGAGTATTATGATGTTCATAAATGAAGAAAAAATATATAGTCAACCTTGTTGCACATTTCACATTTAATTAAATATGGCAAAATTAAGATGTTTTCGATTAGATAGATAGATAGATAGATAGATAGATAGATAGATAGATAGATAGATAGATAGATAGATAGATAGATAGATAGATAGATAGATAGATAGATAGATAGATAGAAACATTAGCATAACATTCACATTAGTGTAGTTAGACTTGCTAGGGGGAAAGACGCGGGCAGGAAAAGGATTCTTCCATGACCTGTGGGGCTGTCGTGGCCGAGGTAACCCAAGGTTGTGGATTCGAATCCCGGCTCTGGCAGGAAGTGTCCATGACTGAGGTGAGACCCTTGGGCAAGGCACCAAACTCCCAACTGCTGCAATGTCGGCTGCCCACTGCTCCAGGTGTGTGTGCACTTGGATGGGTTAAATGCAGAGAACACATTTCACTCCTCATTATACTCTGTATAATTGTGTATGTGACAAATAAAGCTTATCTGAGCTTAATTTGTATTGTGTTTGTTTGTATTGTACCTCAACAGCTCGCTGTGAAGCTCAGGGAGGAACGGAAGGCTCGGAGGGGCAGAGCATTTATGAACCTCTAGGAAGCGCTCATCCAGACGGCTACTAGATGCGTGTTCCTGCACCTCCGCCTACCAGTCCATGGTTAGCCTGGCGATGGCGCGGGTCATGATGTCCAATAATTTTCCAAACGCGTGTGACGACTAGGAGGCGGTTTGTGATGTAGCATCCGCCTCGACTCCTGTCACGTCTATCTCCTCAGAGCTAGACCGGCCGAGTAGCATGCTCTCTGCCGGATCGGAAGAAACTGGGGACCGGGCTTCCAGATTAGGTTCGAGAGTAACAGAGCTGGCGACCGAGGATTGGGATAGGGAGAGAAACCCGCCCCAAGCTGGTTAGCCAGATCTAACTGCGAGCCCCATGAGTGCAGATGGCGCTCTGCATCGGCAGCAGCGAGTTCAGCACCACGAGGTGCAGACGCTTGGCTTCCATCCTCTGTAAACAGAGCCATATGGGAGAGAAGCTGTTTCACCATGAAACGATCACAGTGGAGACAGCCGGCTCCCTCGAGAGTCAACCGTACATGCTGTGTCCCCAAACACACCACACAAAGCTCATGTGAATCGCTAGGTGTGATGTATATTTCACACGGGGGGACACATCTTTTAAAACAGCGCTCACTCATTTTTTCAATGTTCTGTCACACAAGCACATACAAACAAACGGCTCCTGAAGACAAGAAGCTGATGACGTGTTCTACAGATGCCCTTTTATACTCTTGGTTGCACCAGTAACACATCATAGGCCAATGTAAAGTTCATTGTTGCGTGCAGTGCGAGTTCCCATTCGATAGGTAACTTCCGTCTCAGAACCCTCTGCACTAGGCTAGCGGTTTTTGAGAGGGAGTCATCCGTTTTTCCCCGTCATGCTCCGGAGGCCGCTCTGGCCCTCCGCGAAACCACAACCTGGGGCTCGGATGTGGAGCTCGAGGTGATGGAGAGTGAGCAGACGGGACTCGCCCTTTCTCTCCCTCTCTCGTCTGAGCACGTGCGCATGAATTCTCCGGTTGAGTTTGCGCATGTTGAGTATTTATGATCCTAGAGTGGAGGTACGCAAATCTGTTTCCTTTGGGCTATATTACGTGTTATTCACAGCAGCATCTGACTCTGAGGGCTATACTGCCTTGGGTTCTCCGCACAGTTCGGTCCGGCTATACACTTCAGTTTGGCCGCTGACAGGCTTGGTAGGGGTCTTCGAGGGCAGATCGGCATGCAGGGTTTTGGGCATGGTCTTCGAGGGCAAACCGGCGTGCAGAGTTTGGACAGGAGTGTTCCTCTCCTTATACATAAACTTCCTGGAGCTAAGAGCCGTCTTCCTGGCACTTATTCACTTTCTCCCCTCACTCAAGGGGTGTCATGTGATTGTCAGGATGGACAACATGGCGGTAGTATCCCATATAAATCGCCACGGGGGTTCACAATCGCGCACCCTAAACAAGACATGCACGTCGTATCCTCCTTTGGATTCAGGACAAGTTCCTCTCCTTGAGAGCGGTTCACGTCCCAGAAGTCTTGAACCTCGCAGCCGACTTTCTGTCGAGACAGAAGCTCAGGTCGGAGGAGTGGATCTTGAACCGCCAAACGTTAGTCCAGATTTGGGAATTGTTTGGCAAAGCAGAAGTCGACCTCTTTGCGTCGAAGGAGTCGTGCCAATGCCCACTTTCGTTCTCCCTGAGTTCCCCGGCACCTCTGGGCATAGATGCGTTCGCTCACACTTGGCCGGACATTAGGCTGTACGCGTTTCCGCCCATTAAGCTGATACCGGCAGTTCTGTGCAGGGTGAAGGAGAGCGGTGTCCATCTCCTACTCATAGCCCCGTTCTGTCCATCCCAGACGTGGTTCTTGGAGCTGATTCCTCTTCTGTATGGGCCCCCTTGGGAGATACCAATCAGGCAGGACCTGCTCTCTGTTTCAAGGCAAAATCTAGCACCCTCAACCCGATATCTGGAAGCTATGGGTATGGCCCATCCAGGGCCACAGGTTTTGACTTCTGGTCTTCCTGATTGAGGTTCAGGAGACTATCGCTAGTGCCAGAGCCCCCTCCACTAGGAAGCTGTACTCTTCCAAATGGAAGCTCTTTGAGTCTTGGTGTTTAGCCCATGCAGTGGACCCAGTCTGCTGCCCTGTTGGTCCAGTGCTGGAGTTCCTGCTAGATAAACTTGCTGCAGGGGCAGCTGCTACCACCTTAAGGGTTTATGTTTTGGCCATCGCCTCTCGGAGAGAGCTGGATGAGATTCCCCTGGGGAGACATCGGTTGGTCCCTGCGTTTATGCGTGGTGCCCGGCGTCTGAGACCAGTACGTCCCATTGGAGTTCCTTCTTGGGACTCATCAGTTATCCTTGAGGGTTTAATGGTAGCCCCATTTGAGCACTTAGAGTCAGCTCCAGAACGGATTTTGACTCTCAAGGTTACTATTTTGTTGGCGCTAACGTCTTTGAAAAGAGTTGGGGACTTGCAAGCTCTCTCTGTCAGCGAGATTTGTATGGACTTCGCCCCAGGACTGGTCAAGGTAACCTTACGGCCTAGACTTGGCTATATTCCCAAGGTTTTATCCACATCGTTTCGCTCTCAGGTGGTCACACTCACTCTTTCCAGGCTCCTACCTTTGCTTCAGGCGAGGATGAAAGGCTTCACATGCTCTGTCCTGTCCAAGCTATGAAGATCTATGTGGAAGGTCCAGCCATTGGAGGAAATCTCCCCAGTTGTTGGTATGTTTTGGTGCTGGCCGCCGTGGGCCTGCCACATCGAAGCACAGAATTTCTCACTGGGTGAGGGATGCTATTTTGCTGGCTTATGAGGTGTGTATTCTTTCTTCCTCTCAGCATCTGGGGAGCAGATGGTGTGTTCGCCAGTATAAGGAGGCAATGTAAGAACGTCGAAGACGGCATCCGTGCCATCAGCCAATGAATTGGCGTGATTCTATAAGGGCTTTAGACAATCGGCACACCCAGGGTGCGTTCCCAAAGCGTCTTAGCTTACTCAGCATCTCGTTCGCTATTCAGAGAGCAAGGATTACGCATGTAACCAAAGACATTTTTGCCCCATGACTTTTGGGTTTTCACACAGAAAACTGAATTCAAGTCTTGGGAGGAAAAGGCACAACTTTCGGCCCCTTTAGTCCCTGAAAATAAGGACTCTGGCTTGATGATGTTTATTGAGTATTCTGGAGAAAAAAGGAGAAGATAGCTGCCACATCATCACCGCTTGCTCCTCTTAGACTCTCTAAATAACTTCTCCCACTGGTATCTTTTCAAACGGGTTGTAATGGGCTTTGAACCAGCCATCAAAAACTAGGGAGTCTTTTTTGTTATCCTGAATACTTTATGATTGGGGATTCTCCAAAGTCTTTGTGCTCCTAATACTAGGGCTTGTTCTCTCAGACACAAAACCCACACAAGCACAAAGTAATTTGCTGTCATGACCAGATGTGTCTGTTATACACTAATACCTGTTTTCTACCAAAATGGTGCTGGTTCTCATGCTGCAGTCGGTACTCAGCTTATGATAAATGCATATCAATCAGTTTGTTTATTCAAGCAAAACCCGGAAGTGCTAATTTGGATGAGTTTAAATGGAGGAGGTTCAGCTTGTCATTGAAGTGCACTCTTAAGTTTTTTTTTGCAGTGATGCCATAGAAGAACCATTTTTGGAACCATGTTAAATAAAACAAAACAAGAAAGTGTAGTAATTATGTTAACAATGTATGCAGTATAGTGTAAAACAAAATCAGTTCACTAAAGGACTGATTGATTAATTCATTCATTCAGTGATTCCTTCAGTAGGCTAATCCTTTTTTTGTAAGAACAAAAAAAATAAAATAAAGAAAAACAGTGCATTTGATCAGTGAGAGGAGAGCAATAATTTATTAATATAATATAATATAATACAATAATTACAATTATATAATAATAATAATGTATTAAGAATTCATTTTTATGCATTTTTATTTAATTATTTTAAAAATAAATGTTATATTTTAAATTAGACTTTAAATTAAATTACATACTAAAAAAAAATTTTTTTTTTATTTTTTCATTTTGATACATTTTATATTTATAAATTTAAGTTTCATGATTATGTTCATAATTTAATATGTATATTATACATTGATATATTATACATTCATAAAAAACACTGCAAGGAAGTGAATGATTGATTCAGTTAAATAATAAGTATAAACCCACAAATTATTTTAAATAAATACATTAATTAATTATGTAGGGAACAGAGTACAATTTAATTCAAAATTAAATGTTTACTCTTTTTTGGTATTGCATCATGCTTTTGAGAGTAGTCATTTTAACTGCAGGGAAAGTGTGTTTTGAGATTGGACATGGTCTTTTGAAATAACAGGTACTGTATAGCAAACAGATTTGGAAAGCTGTTCCACAGAGGGTCAAATGTAGGGTAAAAGCCATGCAGCTTTTTTTTTTGAAGTGAACAGCTTGAGTCAGTCTTATGCTTGGCAGAATTAATTTTTCAGTCTCTGAAGCAGCCCTTATATTCCTCAACTTAAGAGCAGATGGCATTGGAACCATTCCTTTCGGCTTATTCGAGTGCCACTGAATGACAAACAATTGTAAAAGCTTTCTGGAAGCCACAAAAAACTTATATCTGAACAAAGTGGCATATTATATGTTACCTCAGTGCGGAATAATATAAATGTGGATATATATGGTTAATTGTCAAACTCAAATAGCAAAACCCACGTACTAAAGTATATCCTTTGCATTGAGCTAATTTGATAAATGAGTGCAAATAGTGGTAGGGATGTTTTATGCCTTTTTGATTGATTTCACAAAAAAATATTAGGCTGCTCTATTTTTGTTTGTTATGATTCACAGAATCATTCAATCCATAGACCAATTAATGATAACAATGATTTTTTTATTGAAAATTTCATAATCATCATTGACAATGCAGGTCTATTTTTGTTTTCCCTGTAATTTTGAGCACTTCTGGGGTTTTATCAAGCTACCAAAAATATATATTTTTTAGATAATTAAACTTGAATAATTATTTTCATAATTGAATCATTGAAACGATGATCAATTTTACACTTTTGTAAATTATGCATAAACAAATACACTGTATGGAAGTGAATTATTAATTCAGTTAAATAATTTTCTTAAATTTGCTTGCTTTAAAACTTTGATTTGTTAGTTTAGTATATCTGAGAGAGAACACATAATTTATATTATAAAAAATTTTTTGCCACAGACAGTGCCTTAGCCTTTTCTTTATTCTGTTACAAAATGTGATAATTATTGTAAAGATACAACTTAAGACTCCAATGCTGAGCTGTGGAAGGTCAAAGTGAGCACTACAGGCACTGGAAAAGCTGCAACCAATAAAGACGACTGAATGGTCAGGTAGAGGGTTGATTTTATACGTGCTGTAAATTCTGGGCTTTAGTATTGAGGGATCTGTCAGTGTCAGTCTCATAAATTGACCCTCACTTTCCTGAACATATGCTATAGGAAAGAGGAATCGCTCCATTACATGAACAAATGTGAATGGACCAGTAAATCCTGAGGGGAATGGATGATAAATCGGACAGAAAGGGAAGGGTACGTCCACCCACAGGTAAGAATTTGGAGAGACTTTGTAAAAAGTAAAGTACTAAATCCAAACCATAAATCAACCTACCCATCAGCTCCAAGGAAGTACAAAACTTGTTCTAGTCTAGCCAGTGGGTTCGTTATTATTTTTTTTTGAGTAGATTTGCCAGTTCAATTTTAATTTTCTAACCCTAACTGAGATCTGAAATGGAAAATAGTTTTAGTAAAAACTTATAACATACAATTAATTTAAGATTATGTCCTAGGCCTGTATATTTACGATTCTGTCCTGGGTCTGTAATCAAGTAAATGTTGACAATAATAATATAATTTATAATGGGGGAAATAATATCAACAGTCACTCCCCTCTTTTTGAAAATAGACATGACAATCTGAACTTTTAAATGCTTATAATTGGAATGCTTTGAAATACTGACCTAAGGTTGGTCTATTTTTAAAGAAGACAATTAGCAGATTATTGCTAAAGTGAAAAAAAGTAAAATGCTAAAAATTGAATAGTTTACGTTTACTGTAAAAAGTACTGAATTAAAATATATTGTATAAAATTTATATTTAACAAAATATTTTGGTATCTAAAATTGCCATAAAATCAAAGCCACGTGTCTAAAGTATGTTTAAAATATGAAGTTGATATCACAAAAATTAAGGTTCCAGTAAAAATAAATATATATATAAATATAGTCACAATATTGCTTCTATTTTCAAAATAGTCATAAAATATGAAATATGACACTCAGACCTTTCCAGCAATGTTTTATCAAGATTAGAAAGTTTTTATTATAAGATATTCTAGTAAATTTTGTGACATTACACGACACCGCCCACAAGGGGGAGGAGCCAGCTAAAATTAAATCCAATGTTTGATTTCAATAATTGTTTTCAAGAATGTTAAGTGTTTAAGCTTTCAAATTATATCTAATTTAGGATAATCACTAAAATATGTGATGAAAAAAAAAAAAAAAGCTCCCTCTAACAGGTTAAATTAGAAGGATTTTAACTAGTGGTATCTTACCAGTGAACCGTGTATATATACGTACATTGAAATTAAACTGCTGGCTAACCTCTCTACTAAGGTGTTTTGCACTTTGCTTTCATTCAAGTGTGCATTTTTCAAACATTTCTTTATCCAACGTATCTGTAAACATCTCTGTCGTAGCTCTATATAAATGATGCATGAGTTTCACATATTAATTACATTTCAACCGGATATTCATGCATCATTTTCAACTAAATTGCCTGGAATCACACTCTGGGCCTTTGACCAGGACCACGGTTTGCTGCAACCTTTGCATTCAGCATTGGGTCTGTTTGTGAATGTGTAAAGATGACTGCAGTCAGCACCAATTAAGCTCTCTTTCCATGTCTAATGAGATGCAAGCTTTTCGGGGCACAAGCAGCTCACTGAAAAAGATGATGTTGGGGAGAGTGGCAAATTTCAATACGCAGCATATAGAATATTAACTACTAGGAGCGCCTGTGAACAAACAGCAACTCATTTACACATGAAGTCTGGATAAGCTCACAGTATCTATATCTTAAGCAACAGCAAACAAGAATTTTCATGAACCCCTGGTGGTAAGATTACGGTTTACACAAAGCTTTAATATGAGTTTGTAATGGCCCATAAATAGCATTGCCAATAAGGAAGATATTCTACCAGTAATTTATGTATTTATTTTTGTCAAAT
This sequence comes from Gymnocypris eckloni scoliostomus, assembly GCA_027564155.1. NCBI lineage: Eukaryota > Metazoa > Chordata > Actinopteri > Cypriniformes > Cyprinidae > Gymnocypris > Gymnocypris eckloni. Next base: position 12,570,892 of record CM050416.1, on the reverse strand, counting down.
AAAGTTTCAAATTCATATTTAAGAAACTGCTTTATGCCTGTTTTCTTTGCCACCAACATAATATATTAAAAGCATGCAACATGGCTAAAAGCATGAAAAAGTACACTCACTGCTATTTGGAATCTGGTTTTATTTTATGTTTTTGTATTATTTCATATTATTTTCTGGAATAACAATTATTTTGATAATTTTTTATATTTAATTTGATTTTGTTATGTTATTTTAAAATTGCTTAAAAGTGCTTTTTGGGAATTTTTGTTTTGTGTAGTTCATAACATGAACTAAACATGAACTACCCCATACAAACATGGCCTTACATTTCTATAAAGAGTCTGATATCTATGTGAGATTGTGAGGGTATGTGTTCCAAATAGTCAGAAATATCCAGATTAATTTAATTTAATATGCCATTATCTATTAACTTTTTAGAAAATGTGTATTTTATTGACAGTAGTGTTTGGACGGAGTTAGCTTTTATTCACTGACCTCATTGCAGTGCATTCTGGGATTGCCTCAGATGGAGGATACATGTGAAAAACATATGTAAACACTTAAAATAATTATGTTACACTGTTGATCTGATGACTTCACTTGTACATTAATTCAACAAACCCTGTTCAGTTGTCATATAGTAAAAAAATATATTTCATATTTGTAATACATTTTGTATAAAACCAATTATGGAAGTTAGGAATGTACTATTAAAATAAATAGTTGTTTTAGCTTTCATTTTGCTTGCATTTTGGGATGCAGTCATTCACCTTTCCTTACCTTCTGCCTTTTAAATAAATGACTGTACTCTTCCTAATGCTGTTTCATACTCTCGGTATCTTTCTTTTTTATCAGCCGTCATCTTCTAGGTCTATACACTTGACAGTCTGCCTGTGAAAATCAATGTCTGTCAGGAACCTGAATGAAATCTTCTCTGAGACAGGTAAGCAGTCACACATAGAGTCATCTGTCACCTGTGTACGGGTGTGGGAAAGCGTGAATCCCACCCACTGCCACTGCTGGTTCTGCCATCTGTATCGCTCACTGGATGTAGGACAGCTCATATTAGCTCACTCAACACTCTCTGGAAACAAATGATGATAAAAAAGACAATGTCTCTGTTAAGTTTCTTTCAGCTTTTTTAGCAACTGTCCTCATTCAACCTGCACTGGTTCATCATTCCAAATGAAAGTTTGTAGTTCTTCAGGCTGGGCATTTTTCATTGGAAATAGTTGAGTCCTATTCTACGAGATAAATCAGATTTAGCCTATATGTCTTTGTGTATCTCTACTCTTTCTCAGGGGTTCTGCACACTATCATAAAACAGGATGGCAGAGAGGAAAAAAAAAGTTGTAATTTATTTAAATATACTCCACTGGATATATATTCTAAAATAAATATTTCATTTTAATATTAAAATATTAACACTAAATATGTACCAGTATTGATTTTTTGTAGGATTTTTTTTTAAATAAATAAAATATAATAAATTGTTTTAATTCATGAATTCATATTTAAGATGCTACACGTGTCTGTTTTTGTCATATCATCATATTTGAAATTGAATGACATGATTATATCTGACTTCAAAATTATACTTGCATCATAGTTATTGACCCTGGATTTTGTATTCATTATGATTTTATTACATTCCTACAAAGAATGGATTACAAAAGTCTTGTATAATTGTTTGCTAAGTCGCGATAAATTATAATTTTGTAGCTTTTAAAAATAAAGGAACTACAAAATATGTAGTCTATTATAATATGTACTTTTGCTTGTCATTACATTCAACAGCATTTCTCTCATGAAGACATTTTATTGTATATTTCTTTCTTTCTTTCAAACTATTACAATAACCTAGTCTTGATTTATTATTAATTGCTCAGCAATGATGCTGCAAACCCATGCAAACATGAAGTAAAATGTCTAAAAGGAGTCTGATATATACAGTATTGTGAGCTTATTTGAGGTTACGTGTGCCAAATAATCTACATTATATAGATATATAGTAATATATTTCATTCACATGCCAGGATTTATTAACTTTTCCCCCACAAAACACATGGATAAGTGGAGGTACATGCTGTTTGTTCTGTTGTATATACAGTTTACATGACTTTTCAAAATGTGTAATATTGAGCTGTACTGCAAAAGTCTGCTTTTCCAAGGTTTATCTCTGTTAAAGTTCAGCAAAATGAAACATTTTGTCTTGATAATATCTTTAGTTTGCTGATATTCCCTTTTTATGTCATCCCAAAGCTGTAGTAAGGAAGAAAGTATTATGAAAGTAATAATACGTTTCAACAATATCACCAACACAGAGAAGAGTCCTGCAATAAATACAGTCCTCTGTGAGGCTTCAGCTCCCACGAGATGTTTAGATGAGAAATCATATTTTTTTAAGAAATGTGGCTAATCAGGAAGTCTAAACCAGTTATTGTTCTAGTTTGTTAGCTACAACAACAACACTAAATGGTCAAAAACGGTGAAAAATTAATACTAATAAATATTTTGCTGCAAAAAGATGAAAAATGTCACACAGGGCCTCAGATTAATTAGACTATACCTATTTGGACAGTTCACGTAAATAAAAAAGTGCACTCATGTAAATCACTTACTTTTGATTCACTACAATGAATCACAGATTCACCGATTCATTTGAGGTTCTGCATAGTAGCTCTTTTACATAAACCATCCAAATGATAAAACTGTCTATTTCATTCTTCTTGGCTTTTGCGCAGTAGATGCACACACCGGGTCGAAGTGATTAATGACACATTAATCTTCAGAATATATATATATATATCCATGTTCAGAGTTCTACATGTAGATGGTGAAGGACAATTTACCCAGGATTGCCTTTCAAAGAGTTCAGAAGCCACTGAACTGTTCAAGACATTTGACTCAAAATATTTCAACTGTTTAAGTACTATTTTGTTTTATTTAATTTTACACAATTTTAATTTGTACATGTATTGTATTCATAGCACTACATTGTAAACAAAATGTTCAAAAACATTTGAAAATATACACTGGAATCTCTTAAGCTCGTAGATATATATATATATATTTTATTATGTATGTGCATGTGAATGATTTTGTTTTATACATATATTTTATTTATATATTTTATATTATTAATTAGTATATATATATATTACTTGTACTCTTTTGACTATATTTGTTTTTATTTCGTCTTATTTTATATAATTATCTTATACTTTTTATTGGTGATCAAGTTAATAAATTCCGAATTTGGGCAATGAACCAGACTTTCTTTGGAAATGCATAATAAGTCTCTTGTTTTTATTAATTAAAAATATTGTTTAAATTAATTAGCAGTTGATTACTTGTTCTTGATACTGCTATGTTTTATGCATTTCATACTGCTATGTTTTATGCATTTAGGTATAAAAGTGTTAGATCCATGACCTTGAAGTTAGAACATGAGCAGAATAGATTGCATGAGTTTGAGTCATTTTCCTATAAAACGATGCCAGTGTAATAATATTTAATTTGAAGCACAAATTCATGGGGTTTCACTACTAAGTGTGGGTCAGTAGATCAGATGCTTAATCCTGTGAGGAACAGACGGATATAGTAAGCAGGGTAATTCCTCAGCAGGATATCAAGTGAAACCAAATTTGTGTCTGTAGAAAAAGGTTGGCTTGGTCTTTCTGAATAAGTGCCTTACTGTGTTTTATTGCTAGCGGTTTGTAATATGGTGTTGGTCACTCTGAGGGCAATAGGCTGTACTCTGCTCCATAGAATATGAAGACACAGTTCCCTTCAGGGTTTCAATAACATCTTATTACCACTGCTTTCCCTTCGGTACCATCAGCTCAAACATTATAACCATACAAATAAACAGACTCGGGTATAGATCAACCGTTGAGCCAAATAAATGTAGCCTCCTGAAAACTCTCTCAGTCCAGTTTCAAAGCCCCACAGACACAGTTTGATCAAGTAATGTTTTGTGGAAGCAAATTCAGCATTTATCTTCATAATGCGAATTGTTATTGTTTTTATTCTATGTGTGTATATATATATAGGTAGATTGGGATGCTCTCATGGAAACTTTCATTAACCTTCACCTCACTGTCACTAGAACTGACTATCTCTGGGATTGATATCAGAAACTTTTTTTTTTGCCAAACATCTCACGACTTTCTTACTCTCTCTGTCATTCTGTCTGATCTAACAGTGCATTAGTATTAACATGCAGTACTAATCTCGTCTGCTGCCATCCCTCAGGATGTTATACTGAAGTGAACCTGTCTGACTGAACACCCTGATCTTTACACTCCCTGGTGCCAGTTTGCTGTAACTGGGCATCACAGATCAAAGAACAAGTGCATTTCTGCGTGTTTGATTCACCAGCTGTCTACATTGAAAAAGCAGAGGAATATCTCCATTCAAAACTGACCTATATCCTACATTTCACATGTTAGTTATTGACAATCATGCAGCAGTCAGTTACATTCCTCTAATCTGATCAATCAAACAGTGTTCTTAGACAACCAATAAAGTTAATGAAACAAGCAGTATTTTATATGCTTTTTAAATTATTGTATATTTAATTGTATTAAAGCAACCATTGAAAAGTGTTATCTATTTAATCTTTTATCAGGAATTTTTATTATCCGTATTTGATAACTGGTTTTGGTACTCAGATTACACAATGAGAAGCTTATTTATTGTACACAAATAATAAAATGTATGTATTCATTTATATTTGTTATACTTTTTAAAACTCTTAATACGTTAAAATCAAACACTGACATTCCTTAATATGAATTTGAACTGCATAGGCCCAACAATATGCTTATTTAAAAAAAAATTAAAAAAATCAAGTCATTTAAAATATTAAGATTATTTCAAATAAAATGTGCATATATAAAATAAATCACCATATATAGTGTTGAAAAAGGAGATGGTAATGTGAAGATTCTGACCAGGAGAGTTTCAGGATCTGCTGCTGTCAGCCGCTGAAAGACCTCTCACTGGAGAGTTCGATTTGTTGCCCAGATCTAAGTAATGGAATATTAGCTGCTTCGGTATCCTGACAAGCCTGCTCATTTGGGCTTGCCTGAATCCCATATCAAAGGCACTTCTCGTGGAATTGATTTTTGATAACCAAAGAAATGCAAGTTAAAAGAGTGAAGCTTAAACTCTGTGTGAGCACAGAATGTTCATCCCTGGGATTTTTCTGCATTCAAATATTGAGTTTATGTTAGTGTTCAGATCTTGAACATGACCCCAGTCATCTCCTCTCCTCAGGTGCCTTACCCTGAAGGGTGCAACCAGACTATTGGCTGACCACCTTTGTGCATGCCCCAAGAGTACTGTAAAAATGTAGTGCATATTGAGATAATTTGTGCCAATCTACCATCTACTTAAGATAACAATGCCTTTGGGAAGCACATCCCAGATTAGCTCTTTCTGAGGGGTCATGGTTTGGCTGCTTACAGCTCTGTTAACCCCTGCTGGTGGATGTTGTTAGAACTACACCATCTGTTGGTAAAAAAGCATCTTTGACATTCAAAAGTGCTGAAAAGTCATTTGATGAAGTATTTATTTTATTTGTATTTTTGCAAGCAACATGTACATTGCCTATTTTAGTACGTGTTTTTCCTTCTAGGAATTACAGACCAATTATAATTACCTCTGGTCATTTTTATGCACTGTAGAATATAGATCAGGCGGTCTGTGGGCGGTGTGCTGTCTGAGGCTACATGAAATGGAAAACAATTCAAAACATGAGCCTTAGATGACAGATGTATTCTGAAAATTAAACAATTCAGACTACATTCTAAGGATGTTAAAATCATTTTGTTTGTCTCGTCTTAGCATTCCTTCTTTCTTATTTTTTATTTACATTTTCTGATAAAGATACTTTTTTGTTACTAACTTACTCCCAGCAGCTTTGAGTTCATGAAATTAAATTGCTCTTTTTAAAATGATGCTTGACATTAAGCTGGTCATTGATCAAAACTGCTCAAATAGTTTGGGACTGACCACATCACATCACATTCTTTTTTGAAGAAGAAGATGACAGCTTTAAAACAGCTTGTTCAAACTAAACAGTAAATACAGTAATAAATAAATGAATTAATTCATTCATTAATAAATGCTCTTCTTTTGAAGTTTCCATTCACCAAATATCACTGAAATAAATCACAGGTTTCACAAAAAAATAAGCATCAAAATTGTTTTCAAAACTAGAAGAAATGTTTCTTAAGAAGCATATCAGTATATTATAATGATTTCTGAAGGAGCACATTTATTAAAATAAAGTTATTTGAAATATTACTAATATTTCACAGTATTACGGTTTTTACTTTATTTATGAGAAAATAAATGCAACATTGGTAAGCATAACAGTCTTCTTTCAAACACATGATTAACAATGACCTCAAATTGAGTTATATATTCATTAGTGTCAATAAACCAATGTCTCCATCATCCAATGCATTCATACTCCACAAAGCACTAGAATCACTGATGAACTGTGAAGTCAGAACTTCTAGGTGTGATTCATCACGCTGTGCTGGTTCAGTTGTATCAATAATTTGACGTAAAGCAGATCATAGTCGATTAGACTATTGTTCTGTGCTTTTAGTTATTTATAGCTGCGTTGAAACATTTCTGCAAAATGAAAAGAGCGAGATCTAGACAAGTGACTGAAAGAGAGTAAGAAACAAAAGATCCTCGGGAATATTTTGCAATAATCAAATAATTGATCTCTTATCAGAAGTGAAGCTCATGAAATTACATTTTTCTGATAGACGACATAGTCCAAAATGAATACCATTACACCCCTGAAAACACAAGAAGGCTGAAAGTATCTTTAGCTGAAAATGAAGCTTTGTTGAAAATATATTTGATTGAAGTGACCCAGAGATGGAATCATTAATGGCCTCATTTAAACTATGACTGTCTATTTCCAGAGAAACATAGGGCTTGTTTTAAGCCTGATATAGATGCAATTATAAAATTAGGTACTAGGATAATGTATTTCACACTTTGTAATGGTTTAATGGCAACAGAGCATCAGAAAGATTGTACAAATGAATGTTGGGTGGTCAGAAATTGGTAAAAAAACATTTGAATGGTTTAATGGCAACAGAACAACTAAACGGTTTTACAAATGAACATTCGGTTATCAGACATTGATACAAAACTCATTTTAATGATTTAACTGAAACAGAATAAACAAATTATTTTACAAATGAACTGGTGGTCACAAATACAACCCCAATTCTGGACGTTAGGACGATTTGTGAAATGCCATAAAATCAATAATATGTCATTTGTTCAATCTCTTTAACCTTTATTTAATTGACTAAAGTACAAAGAAAACATTTCCAGTGTTTTCACTGGCCAATTAGTAATAGCGTGTTGTAAATATAAACACATTTTGATGGCTGCAACACACTCAAAAAATGCTGGGACAGAGGCATGTTTAAAACTGTGTCAAATCAACTTCCCTTTTAATTACAATGTTAAATTGTTTGAGAATTTTTATGTATTTTTATTTTTATGTGGACTCATATGACCACATCACACATTTTCACTGTCTTTTTGACTATCTGAGATGAGCTCTGGCCCAGAGAACCTGGCACCATGACTGCATAGAATTGATGTATAGCTTTCTCCTAGAGTGACAGAGATTCAAGTTTCATTTATTGATGCAGTGGCAGACTGTGTTAAGTGACAGCAGTTTCCCGAAGTACTCCTCAACACATGTGGCTATATTTAACACCGCAGTGTGACAGATTCTTATGCAATGCCATCTGAGGGCTCAAAGGTCATGCACATTCACCTGAGGTTTCCTGTCTTGTCCTACACAGACTGAGATTTTGCAGGATCCCATGAATCTTTTTACAATGTTATGTATGGTAGTTGGTGAAAGACCTATATTTTTAATGCGATTTTGCATTGAGAATTGTGTTTTTGTTAAGAGATGAGCCATTAACCAGCTTTGCTTGCAAAGACTAAGATGCTCATTTTACACCAAAACATGATCCCCTCATCAATTACCAATTCACTTTTATACTGTGAACAGTTTAATTTATATATTCTGTAAACTTTTAACTTTTATTATGCCTCCCTCCCAACTTTTTTAGAGTGTGTTGCAACCATCACAATCAAAATTTGTCTATATTTACAAAATATAGTCAAACCAAAAGTTGGTCAGTGAAAAATTTGTAAATGTTTATTTGTGCTTTTTAGAATTAAATACAATTTAAAGATAGTTAACAAATCACAGATTCTTGATTTTATTGAGTGCTGTCAAATGCTTAAGGGCATTAATGGAAAAAATATTTTTTCCGTTATATATGTATATGTACTGTGTATATTTATTATGTATATATAAATGCATGCACATACAGTTTATATTTTTAAATATTTACGTTTATACATTTATATATTCATATTCTTATATTTTATATTATATATAAATATATTTAATATATAAACATATTTTTTTTCTTAAATATATGCATGCATGTGTTTGTATACATGATTCATATCCACACATATTATGTAAACTAAAACTTATTTTGGATGTGATTAATCATTTAACAGCACTAATTGTATTGCATTCTACAAAACGTCGCAACATTTCTCAAATTGGGGTAGTAGGTACAAAACTCATTTTAATGGGTTAATGGCAACAGCACAATCAAAATATTTTACAAATGAATACTGAGTGGTCAGAAGTTAGTACAAAACTTGAGAATGTCAAACTCTCCTCATTGTTCTCATCTTTTAGGTAACATACATAAAATATGATATTATTCACCAACTGAGTGGATTCATTAGAATAAACATGGACAAATAATTACAAATTAATATTTAATGCAATTAGAAATCAAGCGCAAAACTGACCTGTTGACATTATAAGCAGTGATTGGCACTTCACAACTGTTGTGTAAACTCTCCAGGCGCTCATTCAAACCGCTGACATACAGCTCCATCATAACTCCATTAAAAGATTCACGAGCACTCATATAACAAGGTTTTATGCTTCATTAGTTATGTAAACATTCAGTTTAGGAGTTGTGTAGGTTGTGATTACATGCTAGAGGCAAATTATATATTTTCATACATTACTTGTGAACTTTCTGTTGAAAACAATTTAATCCAAATGGCATTTTTAATGCTTGAGAGTTGTTAAAAGCCAACACACAGTTTATCTACAGCTCTGAGACATTCTAATAGACTCAAAGCAAATTAGATTTCCCAAGTACTTTTACTTTTTGAGTGAGTCTTGCAATAAACAAAAAGGTGTAGTGGTTTATCTTCTGAGTTGGTATTCCCATTTACAAGCCCCATTGCCGTGTACTTGAGTAAAACACTCAACCAAGGGATGCTATAGAGGCACAATTGTTGCAATAAGGCTCCTGTTAGACAATTTGAATGAAAGTATCAGATTAGAATTTGTTTCTTTGTTCTCTGTGGATTTAATTCTCTGCAATATTTTCCAAAATCCTCTGGGAGTGTGACGTAATGGCTAAATCTCAGAGCTGGTTTGAACCCTATTAGGTGCAAACCAAGAGGCATCACCATTGAGCCCTTGAGTGAGGCACTTAACTCCAGCTTGCCCCAGGGGATTGCCCTAATAAATTGTGTACTGAAAGTCACTTTGGATGAAAGCATCTGCTAAATGAATGCTTACAACATGTTTGCTTGAGAACATGAAGATTTGTTCATTCACATTATGCAAAGCAGTCCTATGTAAAGGAAAAAACCCACTAAAGTAAAAACATGACAAATGCAAATAAATAAATAATTATAAAAAACAGTAAAAGGGCACCTATTATGCCCCTTTTTACAAGATGTCATATTGGTGTTGGTTGTCCCCAGAATGTGTATGTGGTCTCAGCCCAAAATACCCAACATATCATTTATTATAACAGCTGGAAAATGTCATTTTTGGGGTGTGTCTAAAAAGAGCTGATTTGGATTGTATGGCTTTAAATGCAAATGAGCTACATAATCCCGCCCCATCTCCAGAAGAGGGTGTCGTGTATATGTCTCTCTGCATTGCATATCATCTACAGCAATAAACAACTGGTAGAAGCAACATAACTGAGAGCGAGAAATCTGGTGTTTAGCCATATATATTGGAAACCAAATGCATTGAAAGTGGGATGAAACAGTGCGATGTTAAAGAGCTTGCGCCGTGTTGACCTGTCATCAGGGTGGATCAATGGACCGAGCAGCGCGACTGTGCTAAAATCTCACGCTACCAACAGCACAAACTAATCTCACGAAGCATGGTGCTGATCAGTTTAAAAATACTTAATGAACGCACACAAATACAGTTAAAACGCTAAGCACTGTAACGGGATGACATTCACAAAGGACTCTGGTGTGAAACACGTATTTAGGTAGATTTTGAGGTGCATTACCATGAAAAATGAAAGTAATCCACAGCATCCTCAGCAGCTCAGATGTTGGAAGAAAATGAAGTCTTATGTTCAGTCTTACATCCAAACACAGAGCTCGGGGTTTGCTTGTGAGACATTGTTGATTCAGCTGCTCGAGCACAGAGAAAATGAAGGACAGCGTACAACCGCTATAAATGTTGTTTTTAAATTAGTAATCTTAAATTAGAAAATCAAAAATAAAACAATATTTATAAAATATCATTAATCAGCTTATTTTTTCAATAATGTAACAGTAGCATGCTTATATGTATACACTTATATGCGTATATACTTACATACACACACACACACACACACACACACACACACTAACACAGTATAAGTTACACACATTAAGTTATACTATTAAACAAATACTGTTTTTCATATTTTTTATGGACAGATTATTTTATTATTATTATCAATTATTATCAAACGAATAAGAGCATGAAATTATTGTGGCAGAATAGACAATATGCAGAAAACTTGCGACCGAAAGTCTGAAAAATCAAAGAAGCTCCTATATGTCGCATATATTTAATTATTAAGAGCAAAGCACATTTATTTAATGTATTGGGTTTTTAAAAACAACTTATGTACTCATATTTCTATATTTTATTGATGAGCTGGAAAATCCAAATATTGACATATTTTTTATATTGTAGAGCTATATAAAAAAGAACAGCAAATAGGACCAAAGCCTCAATAATATATGATTGATATCCCAACATTTCTCTTAAATTATCCAGCCGAACCATCTATAATTGGAATTTAAGTTGCACAGATGGGCTAGTCTTTGAAGAAATGTGCTTCCTAGTAACATTAGCAATGTTGCAATGGCTTCATTCAGAAACCAGCTGCTTTTTTCGACACAGAAAAAATTACGTCTGATTTGGCCCAGCAGCGACAAAAGCACATCTGTTCTTATCTAGAACCAGTCATTTATTCTCTATCCACGTATGGTACAAGTTTTAGGGGAACATCTGAAGTTGGCCATTTTACCTTGCTTACAAAAAGACTACAATACAATCCAATACATCTTTGTAAAATAAAATTATTATATCAAATCTAATTATAATAATGAGTGCTCACAAATATTGTTTTAATGCGAAATTAAGAATAATTGGAATAAATATGTAAAACATATGTTTTTAATCATTTTTTTCTTGTGTAAAGTACATCATTGATTATAATGAGAGCAATATAGTCTCATCATCGTGCAGTTTTCATTTGCAGTCTAGACGTAGCGTATGTTTACGTAACACCGTGACAGCTTTCATGTGTACTTCCATCAGCTCCTCATATAAATGTACTGAGTTGACCCGATCAGTGATCAACATAGTAACGCCACAGTGCTTTCCTCCACCAAACTGTCCTTATAGATGACTGATTAAAGACATTGAGACAGGAAGTGGATGACAGTATGATTGATGAGGGCAGCAAGTCTCTCTGCACATTATCCTCTGAAAATAAATGAAAGCTGACTGATTAGTCATCTCTCCAGTGTCATTTAGTATCTGGAGATCTCAGAGATATGTTTTGATGGTGTAAATAGAGGGCAAATTAATTTTAAAAGGTCTTAACTACATATTTAAAAAAAATATTCTGCTATTCTTAAGCATGTCATTTATGTAATTGATGCAAGTGTTCCTGGTTCAGTTTTTTTTTAAATGTGCATTTTGCACATACATTTGTTTTGTATGTATGTGCAAAATGATTGTTAAAGGAATAGTTCACCCTAAAAGTTACACACCCTCAGGCCAACCAAAATGAGATTGATTCTTTATCGGAGTAGATTTGGAGGAATGTAGCATTACATCACTTGCTCACCAATTAATCCTCTGCAGTGAATGGGTGCCATCAGAATGAGAGTCAAAATAGCCAATCAAAACATTACAAGTACTGCACGTGAATCCAGTCCTTCAATTAATGTCTTGTGTAGTAAATAGGTGCATATTTGTAAGAAACAAAGTCTTAATTCTGTATTTTAACTTCAAACCATCGCTTCTGGCCAAAATACCAGTGCGTAAGCCATTATAATGCTTCCTCTAGTAAACAAATTAAATAAAATACTCCATTCCCTGTTGTCCTCTCACATCAAATCCAGCATTTTCAGCATAGTTGCAAAGTTTGAAATATTCTTTAAAAAAAATACTTGAAAAATAAACACTTTGCACATCGGACCAACTTGAAATATGCAGATGTTTTTGCATTATTTGAGCAAAAGGAGCAAAGTTTGATATTTGCTGATTTGAAATATGTTCTTGAAGTGCTTATATGTAGTTGAGCATCCTGTCCAAGTCTTAAAAATAAACTCTGTCTCTGTTGCTCTGGCCTTCGTGTTGTGTTTTTACTAAATATTGAGAAAGATGAGAGAAGCTGCATTAAATCCACTGAGAGAAATGCTGCAGACAGAAGACTCATGAGTGGATTCAGGTTTCCAGGTGACATTAATGTATTCACACCCACACATGAGTTTTTTTCGCTTTAGTATATTTGAACATCACATACAAGCTGCTATTGCATTGTACACATTTTAAAATAATGCCATCAAACAGCAGAATTGTATCCTCATGTTTTTTAGGTAAAACTTTATAATAACATTCGATCTGTCAGCATAGGCCAGTGGGAATGAACTAAGTAGCAATAAACAACACTTCAACTTTGGGCTCAGTAGGGTTTTTCTTTTAAATGGCTGCTCACCAGGGCTGCATTTATCTGATTAAAAATACAATAAAAACAGTATTATTGGGAATATTATTGCAATCAAAAATAACTGTTTTCTATTTTAATACATTTTCAGATATAATTTATTTGTGAGGTAAAGCTACATTTTCAGCAGCTATTATTCCAGGCTTCATCAACTTGGTCTTAAGAAATCATTGTAATATGTGACCCTGGACCACAAAACCAGTCATAAGTAGCCAATGCCAAAAATACATTGTATGGGTCAAAATTATACATTTTTATTTTATGCCAAACATCATGAGGATATTGAGAAAAGATCATGTTCCATGAAAATATTTTTTAAATTCCCTACCGTAAATATATTAAAACTTATTTTTGTATTAGTTGCTAAGAACTTAATTTGGACAAATTTAAAAACGATTTTCTTAATATTATATTTTTGTATTTTTTTGCACCCTCAGGTTCCAGAACTTCTAATTATTGTATCTCGGCCAAATGTTATCCTATCTTAACAAACCATACATCAATGGAAAGCATATTTATTCATATGATGAAACTGTTTACCTTATGAATGTTTTGTTTTGCTTTTTGGTCCAGGGTTACATATGTTGATTTGCATTTTAGACATTGCATACCAGTTGTGTGGCTTGTTAATTTTGGTGTTTGTCATTATGTATATGTTTTACAAGATCTTTTTATAAAAGGAACTTAAAAAAAAGAACTGCATTTGAAATAAAATATTTTGTGATAGAAATCTACTATGACTTTTGTTTAATTTAGTAGTGCAGGTTAATGTTAACACCAACATTTTATGAATTGACATAACTATAAAACAAGTAACAATTAACAATAAACAATAGCCTAATATTTAGACATTAACCTAGATGATCGAATACTCTCATACTAAGTCTTTATAATTAATACAAATACATTTATTATAATAATAATAATAATAATGCCTTTTGGCCATTAATTTACACAATGACAAAATGTGTTTCAAAATGCGTTTACAAAGTTACATTGTCAACTACTGGCATGGCATGAATAATATGTTGTTTTTAACCATTTTTGGGGATTTTTGTGGTATGCAAAAATGCAAAGGAAAAAGGTTTTTAGTACTTTGTTGTCACGTAAACGCAGTATGCAGGCATGTGATTGTTTAGTTGTATGTCCTTTGAGATACATCTGTCTATCCAGCTCACTGTTAAACAATCTTGTCCAAACTCATTACGGTACTTGTATCACTGCCACATGGAGTTATATAACTGCTGCTTATGAAACTTCTGATTAATAATAGGCTTCAGGGATTCAAACCTCAGTGAGATTTGCTAGTGGACAGCTTAGAAGCTGATCTTGCTGCCAAACAACTATCGCTCAGAGCCTCTGCAGTATTAATCTTAAACTAATCTTAATCAAACAGAGTGACCCTGACTGGACTAATGTAAAAAATAAAATAACCTTATTGTAAAGTGCATTCTTGAGGTGCAGTATATGCGAGAAAGGGAATCAAATTATTAATATTATATTCACATCAGACAAATAAACAAATCAGCAGCAATTAAAGTAAATGAAGGGGACAGTATGCCTAATGGCACATTTGAGAATTGAGATGTTTTATTTACAGATTTTAAAGCCAGGTAAATATCAGCCTGACAAAATAATGAATAGCTGTATTGAGTGCTAATTCATTATTTGTATTAATAGTTAAGCCAACGTTTACTCAATACTTGTTCTGGCCTTCAACCCAGGTTTACATTAAGCACTTTTCCATCCACAGGCCAAAGGGTTTCTAAATTACGTTGATAACCTGTGCTCATTGACATGGTTTCTTTTTCCATCGGGGTGAACTGTGAAGGCTTGCTTCACCGCTTCTTCAAGAGTGAATGCAACCCACACACCAAACCTTATTCTTTTCCATCATGTTTCCATTCAACACAACAAGAAGACTGTAATTTTCCCTTTAGAAGTGATTATCTTTGGTGTGTTGAATCAATGGCTGTTAATAATCCTCAATCGAGAATCATTAACCCCCAACCCCTGCTGGCTGGACTGATTGTTCACAAAGTCAAGATTTCAGATTTGAACCTTATTGTAAAGTGCATTCTTTTGTTGTGCAGTATATGCGAGAAACAGAATCAAATTATTAATATTATATTCAAATCACAGACAAATAAACAAATCAGCAGCAATTAAAGTAAATGAAGGGGACAGTATGCTTAATGGCACATTTGAGAATTGAGATGTTTTATTTACAGATTTTAAAGCCAGGTAAATATCAGCCTGACAAAATAATGAATAGCTGTATTGAGTGCTAATTCATTATTTGTATTAATAAGCCAACATTTACTCAATACTTGTTCTGGCCTTCAACCCAGGTTTACATTTAGCACTTTTCCATCCACAGGCCAAAGGGTTTCTAAATTACGTTGATAACCTGTGCTCATTGACATGGTTTCTTTTTCCATCGGGGTGAACTGTGAAGGCTTGCTTCACCGCTTTCTTCAAGAGTGAATGCAACCCACACACCAAACCTTATTCTTTTCCATCATGTTTCCATTTAACACAACAAGAAGACTGTAATTTTCCCTTTAGAAGTGATTATCTTTGGTGTGTTGAAGAATCAATGGCTGTTAATGATCCTCAATCGAGAATCATTAACCCCTCCAACCCCTGCTGGCTGGACTGATTGTTCACAAAGTCAAGATTTCAGATTTCATCTTTCACCTTGTAATCAAACGCACTCATTCACCAGTTTCATTATTCTTTCCTTCAGTGTTTGTAAATCTGTGCATTTAAAAGAATACCTTGTGATTGTTTGAAAATAAATAAAAGTGCAATGAGATATGAAATAATAAAGTATAGCGCTGACTCATACAGTATAATTAGCGGATAAGTACGTTACGCTGCTGTCTGGGAAAACATCTTCCACATAGACCGTTAAGTTTGTACAATGACCTTTTTTTCTGCCCGGAGGTTTTCATTGTTGTTGGTGATTAAAGAGCAGGTTTGATGGACGTGGGTAAGACGAGGGTTATCTGTATTAGTGACTGAATGCCTGTGGGAGGTCCATGACCTCTAACGTAATCTTTATTAGTCTCAGGAGCGCTTGCTTTTCTTCACAAAATGTCATAGTTTAGAAAAGAAAAGTCTTTCCATTGGTAGAATTTGGATGTCAGACCTCCACAGGGCTTATTGCTTTGCTGTTGTGTATGTTCTTGTCTATGGGTTGTTTCCAAATCAGCACAGTGTGAAAGACACTATATGAGGTATTTCTCTGTAAATAAAAAAGTAATATGAAAAGCAAATAGCTGAACACTTCTACATTTCTTGACTTTGATCCTTAAAAGGTCATTTAAAGGTCACTTTCCATGTTTCTATAGTTTTTTTGTGTTCAAACTTACAAAAATCCCATTGATTTATACTCTGAACGCATGTCCCAAACCATCTAACAAAATGTGTTCTAAGAACTTTTTTCTAACATTCCCATTAAAGCATGACGTTTTTTTCTGAATGTTCTCTGAACTTCACAACATCCTTAATTTAGATCCAAAATCTTAATAAATAAACGTGTTGGCATAATATCAGTTAAAGACGTAGTGGGTTTTAATTGCTTAGTATATTCTCGAAGAGAATCTATATAAATTGGTTCAAATTCACTAAAAGATGAACTATAGGCTGGAGGGACTGGGTCATAATCTGCAGGAATAATAAGATGTCTGATATCACTTATTTTATTTTGTGAAGAATCTAAGAAAACTTTCACAAGCTTTAGCAGGTTAATTAGAATAAAAAACAACAGATGGATTTATAATAGAATGTATAGTGGAAAAAAAGAGTCCTGGCAATTTCTTGATATAATATCTGAAAATTATTTAGGTTTAGCTGCTTTCACAGCTTTTTAATAGTTGTTCAAATAAATGCGTAGGATTTCAAGAGACACGTGTAACTTGTCCTTTTTCCACTTCCGCTCTGCACGCCGACATCCTCATCTCAGTGCCCGCGCAGTGTTATTTAACCACGGTTCAGGCTTACAATTGTGTTGTCTTTTCCACAAAGGGGCTATAGATTCTAAAATGTCAGAGCAGGTGGAATTAAACCAAATAAGTTGTTGTTCAGCATTTGAATTATTAAAGGAAGGATCAAGAGAATGTAGTTGATAGGCCTCATTAAAATGTGCAGATAAGTCTTCATTAACTGTAGGACTAAAGATACGAGACCAGAGTACAGGCATGTGTTGTTTGGAAATTGTACCTGATAAAGAGCAAGTAAACATTACAGGCTTATTATCAGAGATGCTTAACGCACAGATTTCAAGATCACACATAGATAGACCATATACCAAAACCAAGTCAAGTGTATGGCCCAGTGAATGCGTAGGACATTTAACCATTTGGAACAAATCAAAAGAGTCAATAAGACTTGTATCTTATTGTTCTTATTAAAATCCTTTGCTAGGGGATTAGTATCACAACAAACACGAATATTAAAATCTCCAACAATCAAGAGTATGTCAAACTGTGTAACAATTCCTCCTAAAACATTTGCAGATTCATTGATAAAATCCTTATTTGGTTTCGTGGACGACATACAACAGCAATTACCAGATATTTGTCCTTCTTCAAATAAAACATTTGTACTTCAAAACCTGAGGGTCTCACTTTTCGTTCACACTCCAACCCTTTTTATCATTCACCATTAATGCAGATGTGTCTTTGAATGGTTCAACTCTTAAAAGTTACATTTACATTAACTGTTTGCATAACCAGAGTTTAGATTTTATTATCATTTTAAATATTTATTTATTTGTTTCTTTCCTCTATCTTTGATTTCATCTCCAATTTCCCGATTTTATTTCAACAGTATATTGATTTGTTTCTACAAATGAACGTTTGACATTTTGTGAATTAAATACGTTAAACAGTTTAAACAACATTAATTTAAGACTTTAAAGTGGGTTAGCATACATGTGAACTCCTTAACAAATGTTAAGTTAGGCCTAATTCATCAATTCAAAACTTCCATTAGTATATGTTTGGTGATTTTACTGCTTAAATTGTGGAAATAGTAATAATAAATAAAAGTAGACATGTCCAAACTTTTGATTGATAGTATACTTGACTTTACAGTTTGCGTGGCTCTATACTGTCCTTAGTTTTCAGTGTAGGGGGAATACTGTACTCTTAAACTGGTTACCCAGATGCACTTGATTTATTTTCTTAAGGCAAATTGCTGCAAATAACATTTAACGAAGAAATCAATCAATTTATATTATTACATGGTTCTGTTAGCTGTATGGAAATCACCAGAAACTAATGAAGATTACATCAAAAGCCAAGTGCATTTTCAGTTGCAGCTGCAATTATTTATATATTTGACCCTCTATACGCATTTTAATTATATTCTAATTTCCCAATGGCAAACATCCAAATACTAGAGCAGGACCTCTGAGCTTTGCAGTCCAAAAAACTAATTTGTCCTCGAATTCAGAAAACGCAGCTGATATGACATTTGACACATGGAGAAGCAGTTTATAGTGCTGAGCTTGTACTTTCTAGAACATGGTGGACATCGAGCAAGGCAACGACAACTGACACATTAGGTTGTTATGCAGAAAGATTGTCAGATCTCATTTCATTTGTGACTTTGCCTTGTTGTTTTGGGAGGCTGAGAATTCAACCTTCATTCCACAAGCTTGATACACAACTCTCCAGAGAATGCCATTACTATATCGGTGTAAGATATACACATCTCTTACCGCCAGACTGAACACATATTCTGTACTTCACACCAGTGGGCACAGGGAAATAAAATGCTTGATTCAAGAATGATAAGACCAAATTAAATAAACATAAATACCAAAACAAATATTACTTACTGAGAAACTTAAACACAAGAGAGTAAAATGCAATGCTGTACTTATAAGGAACTTAAAATATACAAAAAGTGACAATTTAAAATAAATAAGAAACAAGATTTTCAAATTAAATATTTCCTATTTATGCATGTACAGTATGTACTGTCTTTGTGTTTGTGTGTGTATTTAAGCATATGTTTTATTTATCTATTTTTACATTTTGCCATTGTGCAGCCCTATATGGGGACAAAAACCTGATTTATTTAATTTTACCAATTTCTATAGCAATATTATTACTAAAATACTGTTTTTATATTACAAATGTTATATTACAAACTTTAAAATATAACAAACTATTTAAAACAATAATAATACATTTAAATAAAATAAAATAAAAGCTGTATAAGACGAAGGATTGTCAATTAGGCACTCACTCAGTATGGACAGGAATATTTGGACTAAATGCAGTTAATAATAAATAATCATTTTTGAATATGAATTTACATTAATAGTCATTTATAGTTTTATAAAAGTTGTTTTGATCACCTTTTCTTATAATAACTTCTTTAAAACAGTCTGCACTGCAATTACACATTTTGAAAATGTAATGATTATTTACTCCCCACCATCGCTGTAAAAAAGGTCCAAATGATGTCACTTCCTTTCTGATCAAATTCAATGAATGATATGAACAGCGTGCATTACAATACGAAAATATATTAATCTATTCAATTAATGTGTACGATACTCATCCGTTGAGTCAACAGACATTGCAGTATTTGTTCTCCCTTTGTAGACAACATTCATTAGTCTGATAAAATAATAATACACCGAAATAAACTATGTGTCATTGTTAAAAGCTTTTTGTCAAAACAAACACTGGCTCATGATTGTGCCAAATAGCTAATGGGGTGAATCAGCATTTTCATAATGAAAACCCAAAGCAATAAGGAAGAGAAATGACTGTGTTCATGAGGACTCTGTCTGCATCTTCCATTTAAAGCCACATTTGCCTCACACACCAAACACAATGTATTGCTCATTAAGAGCCTTGCAACTGGAGAAACCCTACATGTTGACATTGAAACACATCCATTGAACTGACTTTGTTTTGTCCCTTTATGCCCATTTCTTTAAGGACTGTTTTAGCGTAGGAAAGTAATAAATGAACTTCATATGAACTCCAACTCCAGTAGCTCTAATATCAAGCTCTCATGAGCTGTCATATATCTTGTTGTTTAATGCATGTAAGTATGTGTTTGTGTATTTATTTATTCACACCACAGCAGCTGTTTTCCCCCACAAATAATGATTCATTTATATTGTTATTACCAATATCACTAATCCCTTACATTAAGCACTCATTTAGCAAGCATATGTATTCAATTCATTTATTAATTTACTACTTTGGGGGTAAATGTGCCACTTTTAGGGATATTTCTCCTCAAGAAGCCTGAGTTCAAATGTTTATCAGTCCAATAGTCTCACACAATCAAATTTTTGACTGTCAGCATAATGTCTAAATCTTTTTTTTTCTGATCAAGAACGAGCCACTAAGACAGGAAGAGTCCTTCGGATACCATTGGTTTAGGGTCAAGATTATCCAGTGACATGAAATGTCAGAGATGTACTCGTTTTTGTTGTGTGTTGTTGTTATTTTGTATTTTGTTTTGTTTTTTGGGAGTATTTTATATAGGTCTTCCCCTCTGGCAAGACGAACCAATAGTTTGTTCCAACTGCAGCAAAGTCAAATTGTAAGGGCTCCACTGGTTCCAGTGGTCTTTTCCTGATGGCTGTCTAGGTGACGAGGTCCTCACTGGAGATCTGTCTCTGGGGCTCATCTAGGTATCCTGGACTCCGCTGACATTCAGGGCTGTAGGGGCTGTAGAGGTTGTCTCTAGGTGATGATCCACCATTTGATCTGGATACGGACTGGATCTGTTGACTGCAGTGATCATCTGGGCTGGATAAGGACCGGATCGGGTGGCTACGGTGACCTCGCAATAAAAAATCAAAAGACTAATATTAGCGTGTAGCTTCTTCTTCACGATGTAAAAAGTACATCGTGTTTATGGGAAGTGTTCCCAGTTCCGGTTGACCTTAATTAGCCCTAACAATCCTTTAACGTGAGTGTAATATACATATTATTGTGTTAAGTGTACACCAGGTTAAAGAGATGGGTCTTTAATCTAGATTTAAACTGACAGAGTATGCCTGCCTAAGTAGATTGTTCCAGAGTTTGGGCACTATGTAGAAAAAGGATCTGCCGCTGGCAGTTGATTTTGATATTCTAGGTATTATCAAATGGCCAGAGTTTTGAGATCGTAGTGAACGTGGAGGACTATAATGCAATTAATAAGATATAATAAGAGTTCGCTCAAGTACTGAGGTGCTAAGCCATTCTGGGTCTATACAGGCCCAGCTCTATTTCACAGTCAACGGAGCAGTTGGTTCCACACCAGCACATTCTTATACCTGTGATGCCTGATGAAGATGTGGACAGGATGAGAGCTGTTCCCTCCCACAGTGTTGAACTGCCAAGCTGTGCCTAATGTAATTAATGTGAACATAAGTATGTGGAGTGTGGGATCAATGGCTTCTTGAGCCGGCTCATTTATTAGCCTCTTTTCCACACTGCTGATCACAGTAGACTGACATATTCAACCGTCGAACAGTCCAGAGTGAGGAGTGTTTCCACACACTGGCCATCAGGATGCCATAACTGGTGAAGCCGTTCTGATGAGTGGTGGAAGTGTTGTATTTTCCACAACAGAAAGATAAACACTGTTGTGTTTCGAAATAAAATTTACCTGGTGTGATTTCAGAAAGAACCTTAATAGATGACCTAATAGCCAAATAAATAATGGTACTTGAAGTAATCAATGTATGTAAATATTGTGTGTCTTACCAAATAAAGTAATGGTAAACCAAATAACCAAGTTTTCAATTATGACAATGGAGACTGTAAGATGGCTTTACACTTTAAACTTAAGTTTTACACTAGCACAAATAAAATGTTAATAAAGAAATAAATAAATAAATGTGGATATTCAACATGAAAAGTCTGGGTAAATAAGTTTTCTTTCTTTCTATCTTTTAATGATGCATTAAATTGATCAAAGTGACAGTAAAAACTTACATTGTCACAAAAAAGGGGGACATAAGTAAGTAAATAAATAAATAATAAAAAGGATAATATTTTCCACAACATATTGGGCAGCAGAACAGTAGTTCTATGTCCTAGAACATTTTACATATGTAAAAATCTCTATAAATACTAATGAGATCATGTTGAATATCTAGGACTTACAGTGCAGTTACTTTCTTTGTTGACTGCAATTTGTATTTGTTACCTTCAGAGCAACACACAAGTTAAAATGCTGGTGCAAGTGGCAAGTAAACGCTTGTGATTCTGATTAAAAGAAAGGGAATGTAAAATCAACTGAGCAGCAAATTAACAAACTCGAATCCAGATAATTCTTGCCCTGCTCCTCCTAAATGAACCAATATGTGAATCAGATCAGTGAGTAGGAACCGCTTGCCTCTGGCTACACTTGACTAAACCGAGGGGAACCATTAGGAAAGAAAAAAAACTGAAAAATAAAAGAAATGCTGTAAGGAATACTGTCAAACTTGTCTGTTTTGTGATGCATTACGCTGTATTGATGTATGGTAATAGGATATACAGAAAAAAGACTGCAGTAGCCAAATATTGTTCTGTAACTGTGCAAAAATGCACACACAAAAAAGTTAAAGATTGAAGAAGCTTGTGAAATGGTTCACATAAAGACTCATCAGGTACTTTCAGAGCAGAATATCACTTTATGAATTATGCATGTTTGAAAAATAAAATTTAAAGTTGAATGTTACATTTCATGCGAGCTTAATGCCCAGCAGGATGTTGATTTTAGGAACTGAGGAACCTTCAAAGTGCAAAGCATACTAAAATCCCTCAGATAAACAACCATTCATTTTTAAACACTTTGTTTTAATCAAAAAGTAATGTTGCCTTAACATACCCATGGCTTGACCTTTCTTTAATAATCATGAGATCATGATATCATTACGTATTGAACTGATCTTTGCACACAAACCATGTGCTTCAGATCATAAGTTCTTCTCAAGGTGTCTCCTGAGAGCATTATAATGTGGTCATCTCAACTCTTAACTTTATGTACTATTAAGCCCAGTACACACCAAACTCATAAATGAAAACTCATAAATTAAGTTCTTAAGATTGTTTTGATTCCTCAAGTCTCATTGATTATGAATTTGTTATTAGCAAAACTCTAACTGTTGATTTCCGTTCAGTACTCCCTAAAGTCTCTGACTTTATTCTCATTTTCTTATACATAAACCGCTGTCTTAGCAATATTAGTTTGGTCTGACACAATATTTAGTTGCTCTATGTATATATGTCGATGGATGTTTTTTTTTTTTTTAAAGCCATTTTTTGAACTTCCCAGAGGGGTGTTTTTTTATATCTGTACTGGGATCAGCTTCTAAGTCTTCTGGTGACACTAGAATCAAAGCTCTTATGGCACTCCAGAACACAAGAGACCCCATCACTTCATCTTCTGGGTGATTGACATTGCCGCTGGTTACTGTCATGTGACCACTGATCCTCGCTGTGATTGTCATCAGAGCGACGTCTACTACATGCCGAATTCTTCTTTCTCAAACGTCTAGATGTACAATGTGAAAGTAAAAAAGTGAAAGTGATGTGACATACAGCCAAGGTACAGGTATACAGCAAGGTATACATGTGGTTACCCATACTCAGAATTAGTGCTCTGCATTTTAACCCATCCAAAGTGCACACACACAGCAGTGAACACAAACACACACACCTTGAACTGTCACTCGGAGCAGTGGCCAACATTTATACTGCGGCGCCCAAGGACACCTAAGTTGTGGTATTGAGGGTGGAGAGAGCGCCGTACCCCCACCTACAATTCCTGCCGGACCTGAGACTCGAACTCACAACCTTTGGATTATGAGTCCGACTCTCTAACCATTAGGTCACGACTTCCCACAGTCAAGTCATAGGTAACGCTGTTATAGAGAAGACTTTGAGGAACAAAGTGTTTAGTGTGTCAAATATTCTCCGTTAGCAATCTGACTCTGACTTTCAAGTTAGATTGAAGCTCCATCAAAATATTTTGTGACAACATGTTGATTATGACATCATAATTTCCAAGTGTCTTTTATGTTTTTGTATGTTTGTACATATCTATGTCTTGTTAACATACATTTTATTTGTGTGCATATATATATAATGATCTTTCCTGTAGCTTTTCCGCTAGCAATGCCAAGATCATGGGTTTGAGTCCCAGGGAAAGCAAGAGCTGATCAAATTTAGAAACTGTAACTTGAATGCAATATAAGTCGCTTTGGATAAAAGTGTCTGCTAAATGCATAAATGTAAATGTAAATGTTAACAAGACTTTACTGTGTGTGTGTGTGTGTGTGTGTGTGTGTGTGTGGGTGTGTGGTATACACTACAGGTAAAAAGGGTAATACACCTGTAATAGATACTTAGTTGGTTAATCACAGAACATTAAGACAATTGTACTGTATGTACTCTAATAAATGTGCACTAATTGTCATACATTTCCAGAAAATTGGATAAAGTGAAGTTCAAAAGAATTAATACATACTGTACATAACAAATTCCTTTGTAGAAACCTCTAGAGCAGGCATCCTCAAATCTGGCCCACTCCTGCAGAGTTTTGCTCTAACCCTAATCAAATACACATGAGCATGCTAATCAGAGTCTTCAAGATTTTTAGAAAATCACGGGTAGGTGAGTTTGATTAGGGTTGGAGCTAAACTCTGTGGCAGATTGGCCCCCCAGGGAAAGATTTGAGGAACCCGACTCTAGAGTACATATTTATAAATATACTGAACAAAATGATTGGGTCCGAAAACCAGTCAGTATCTGGTGTGACAACTATTTGCCTCATGCAGTGCAACACATCTCATTCGCATAGAGTTGATCAGGTTGTTGATTGTGGCCTGTAGAATGTTGGTCCACTCCTCTTCAATGGCTGTGCGAAGTTGCAGGATATTGGCAGGAACTGGAACACGCTGTCAATGGGGCTCAGGATCACGTCACGGTATCTCTGTGCATTCAAAATGCCATCAATAAAATGCACCTGTGTTCGTTGTTCATAACATACGCCTGCCCATACCATAACCCCACCGCCACCATCTTTGAGTTCAGCTCATGAAAAATGGAGGCAAATAAAAAAGTGTTGCGTTTATTATTTTGTTCAGTGTATATATATAATTAGAATAAGAAATATAATAATGAGAATTAATATAATATATTATATAAGAATTATGTGTGATGCTGAAGTGGAGATTTCTGGCTCAGTGTAGTAAAAAGATTATAAAGAGGTGTATTGTATATGTATTGTAACTACAGATGCAAATAGATTAAAAAGCAATAAAATGAACACTTAAATGTGCAACAATTTTAGATTTTTTTCTTTCCAATAGTCTGATACAAGAGATGTCGTGGAAGCAAAATAGCCCAACATCTAAAATAAACTGACCAATATTTTAGAATAGGCACATTTTCCCCTGTTGCTATATTTTTGCCCATTTGAACCGAACGTTTCTCATGCCTTGCAGTATCTGTCTGAGATGGGCATCTCTAATCATTCAATTGCGGCTTGAAGTTTTTCTTCAGTTCAAAGCTGGCCTCTGATGCAGGCTTTCTGAATTCCTTTAATACTGAACCGCCCATTAAACAATGACTTGTCCAGGCTGGTTTGGATAATTTGCGTGCGGGACATTAGTGTTATAGACAGCTGTCAACCTGGAAGGATGGCCTGTGCCCAAAAACTGACACAGAGGAGCACTCACTTGAATCCTGACATCCATTTCAACAAACCTGAGACCTTTGTTTTGAAATAGTCTGAATAGTTTGTGTATGTGTGTAACATAAAGAGCAGAGCCGGTTATCATATCCATTCTAAAGTTGTTATGCTGTAAAAGTAATATTTGAAGTATGCTTGGAATATATTTTTTATTAGAGATAGATATCCTAATTTCTTGCTAAAACTTTTAATTTATTAAAGGAAATAGTTCACCCAAAATGTTAAATGTTTGCAAAAAAAGCATTGAGAGGAAGGAGACTAAATTATGAGAGAGTTGATTAATTTACACAACAAATTCACACAAATAATTGTATTTATTCACGAACAAAACAAATGACCGTCTTTGTGAGTGTGTAATTCATTCATTTACTAAACTGAATAATTTAAGAAGGATTCATTCTTGAACTAAATTACACTTTAACTGCTAACTTTAACACTTTAACTGCTAATCACTTCTAACTGTGTTAGAATTGATTAATTTACTCAACTAATTCAACCAAAAATAATGATTCGTTCATGACTGAAACAAGTGATTGTCTTTAAGTGAGTAATTGATTCATTTACTCAACTGAATCATTCAACACTGATGATTTGTTCATGAACACAAAGAGTAACTATTTTTATATGTGGGTAATTGATTAATTTACTCAACAGAATCATTCAACACTGATTATTTGTTCATGAACAAAACAAGCGACTATCTTTATGAGTAAGCCATTGATTAATTTACTCAACTAATTAATTCAAAAACACTAGTTCGTATATAAATGAAACAAGTGACTGTCTTTATGAGTAGGTCGTTGATTCCTTTACTCAATTAATACATTCAAAAACACGGATTTATTTAATCAATGTGATGTAAGTTAAAGGGGTCATATGATGCTTTTTTAAAGATCATTATTTTGTGTATTTGGTGTAAAAGAATATGCTGACATGCATTAATGTTCAAAAAACACATTATTTTTCAAATACTGTACATTATTGTAGGTCCTCTATGCAGAAAGCTTCGTTTTCTATAAAGTCCCTCCTTCCGACAAGTGCAGTCTGCTCTGATTGGCCAACTGGCACAGTGCATTGTGATTGGCCAAACACCACAAGCCACATCGGAAATATAACGCCCCTTTCCATAATCACGAGCTACAGCTTTCAAAATTAAAGTAAACAGTTATTAATGTCCTTAGTTTTACCGTCAGTTCAAGCCCGAGAGGGGAACAGAGTCGCGTGACAGATGATGATCAGTATGTCAAGTCAAGTCTCCTTTATTCATATAGCGCTTTTAACAACACAGATTGTGTCAAAGCAACTTTCCAATATCAGAATAGGAAAATAGTGTCAATAATGTAAAATGACAAGATTAAACACTCAATTTTCAGTTAAAGGCATTTGATTATTGAATGCAATGATGTCATCATCCAGCTCAGTTCAGTTTAAATAGTATCTGTGCAATTATGTAGACGATATCGCTGGAAAATGTGTTTGCAAACAAGCCTCTCTCTCTCTCTCTCTCTCTCTCTCTCTCTCTACACACACACACACACACACACACACACACACACACACACACACACACACACACACACAATGCGCAAAACTCCACATTTGAACAGTCAGTAGCAAATACCTAAACTAATACCAAAACATACTTACAGTCGCTGGTTCAGAAGCGCCAGATTGTCATAGCAAATTTTGGGCGTGTTTGAATGAGACATTTTAGGGGGCGTGGCAGAGTCTCAACTTTGATACAGAATATCTCTTTGGTTTTGAGACTTTAGTCTTTGCAACTTCAGGGATCTCATATGCACAATCAGCTTGTAACACTCCAAAGAGAAAGGAAAACTGGAAATTTCATCATATGACCCCTTTAATCAATGTGATTGCAATTGTATTGTCAATCAAAATACCACATTCAGAACAAAAGCTCTCCTGCTTGTGTAATAATGCTTAAATATGTAGCTATATTTAGTTATTACAGCATCCTTGGTAACAAAATTGTAATTTAAAAGCATTTTGAATGAATCTTCTCCATGGAAAGGGTCACCTTATTACCTCTGATCTACTGTATAATGAATGGAAAGATTTCATTTGTTCAGTGATGAGCATGCTGCCAATACACTAATTGAGTTAAAGTGTTCATTAATGTGTCCCTGAATTAATAAGTGTTTCAGTTATATTGAACCTACTGTTTTGTGGGGTAATTGTCATCATACTGAGACACTATGATACTGATAAAATATTGACAAAAGTATGTATATGCTGTCCAAACCATCTGTGGGTTTTAATCGGAGGCTAAAAGGATTAATAAATATATTTTCTTATTATTGCATTGTCGGTACTACAAGCAGAGAAAAGGGGTTTCTTCCTTTTGTTTGCTGGGCACTTTACATACATTCTGCACCTCAGCAATTCTTTGTCTCCTTTCAGAACAAAATCAATGCAGCACATTTACTCTTAATTTAATTTACTCTTAATGCAGAGCTTTTCATGCATAATATTTAGAGAGATTCTGAGAAAAAAATCATAGTCTTGTAACTCTGAAAATATCTCCAGACAAATTAGTAATGCCAAAACGTTTTCCAGTCCAGCACTGTAAGATTCTAAGTACTATTTTTTAATTGTATTGCACAAAATATTCATACACTTTGTGAATGCTGCTGTCTGGCTGTGATGGTGTATTGATCCAAAGCTAGTTACAACAATAATTCTAGGGTGTCATTTTGTCTATTTTCAAGATAATTAGGCAGTGAGAAAATTGATGTCCAGCCAGCATGTTAATGTTAATTATATACATCACTGAGCAAAGACACAAATGAAAACCTCATAGAGAATAAAGAGAGAGCATTATCGCACTGGCTAAATATCTCATTTGGTTTACATTCAGCCCTCAACACAGAACAGAAATGTTATCTACAATAAATTAGTTAAAGGGGAAAAAAGTTAGAGGAAAGTGAATTACTCAACCCAATCACGTGTCTGGCTTCTTATTTAACCATCACTGAAAACAGCTTAGTATGCCAACTGAATCAAGGGACCAATAATTGTCACATAGTTAATAGCACATAAATGCTAGTTGACATAAACTCAATAAAATATATCCCAAACTGCAAAGTCTTTATTAAAAAAACATCCATACAGTGTGGCACAAAATTGCATTAAGGACAAGGAATGGTTGTCAGTTTCAATGTGTCCTGTGCGAACAGACTCATGGGACACAATAAAGAATTTGTTGAGTAAAATATGGTGAATGCAAAACATTTAGTTCTGGTCATCCAACAGTTTGTTGAGAATTCTTGTACTGCAAGTATTTTTATAAAGCCTTCAGTGTTCTGAAAGACTTAAAATTAGGTCCTTTAATCTCTCCACAAAACCTCACAAACATTCAGCATAATAACAGGATATGAGCATAATATTCAGCATAATATTCAACAACGAAATACATTGCTGAATAACTTATAAAACGGTGCTTTAAAAAGGTGTTTTTTAAAAAGAAGCTATACGATTAACAGACTAAACTTGTCTAAAAGGGTTTTAGAGAGCTAACTTTCAGCATAGCAAGCACAGCAAACTTCCAGCATGATAAAACACTACATCTTTATTTTAAAGCACTTCTGAAAAATAATACATATCTAACTAGCAATCGAATTGGTAGTAGGAACACTAGTTGACCATCTTTACTTGTCCCTAATTTTTACACAGACTGAAAAGTACCATATTGGATTTGTGAGAAGGCAAAAAACAAAATTCACATATTCAGTTAACACAAAAATGCATGCATGACTCTGTGATTTCACTTTAATGTTTTTTGTTTTTGTTTCTCTCTGAGGGGCCACAGTTAAACCAAATTCTCAAACTATTGATCTTGTTGAATATACACAATTGCATTTTGTGTTGTTCCATATTTCCACTATAGCCATTGTTTTGAAACAGCCATTTTGCACTGTATGTAGAACTATGCAAAGATTAATAAGCCATGAAGACAAAGGCAAAGAAAAGAAGATTGCATTAAAGCCATTATGTGCTAAGCTTTTTCTTTATTTTTTTTTATCACACTACACACAAATGTAGTTTTAGGAAAATATAAATAAAATACAATTCTGCTGGTGCACTAATGCAATACACAATACAGGATGCAAGATTTTAGGGGGTTACATATTAGGAAACACACTAATTTGAGAATAGACATTCACCCCTCTTCCCTATCTTGCCTCCGTGCAGCCCAGTATGGAGTCCAGCCAACGCAATTACAATAGAATAAGGGAAGACTTGATGTGGGCGCTACTGAGAGTGTACTTAAAATAGATTACTTTGGGAGCCTGGGCAGTCGATCAATAGGGATGTTGATTACAATAAGTCCCCAGACACTCAGACCACACATTATTTATCCTCTGTGTCTGCTTAAAAAGAATTATACATCTATGGTGCATACAGTCCATTAATGCGCATCTTATCCTTTTGTGAAAATAGGGAGCAGCATAAAACGGGAAATCCTGCCTGAGCTTTTGAGTGAATAAATATTCTATTGATGGATATTAAAAGAATACATGCAATACTTAGGACCGCCTGTCAAGTTCATTTATGAAAATGAACGAGATGTAGAACAATTTAGCATTTGGGAGTTCAGAAATAAATATATTGTCAATATATCTTAATAATAGATCAATATTAGGAATACTGAGAATGCTTAGGAACACGATTTGGTCAAAATCTTGAAGCAAAATTAAACAAAATTAGGGATACACAATATTACAATTCTGGCAGATACAGATAAGCCAATTATAATTTGTATTATATCATAATCAATAACCAACAAATGGTTATCAAAAGTATATGTAAAATCTGGATAAATTAAAACTAGATTCAAATAAATTTAATAAAATGAAAACGTTTAATGCTAAGAGTAAATTTAGGCATCACAACAGGTGCCGTGTTATAAATGGATTTACATTTTAACATTTAATAATAACTAATTTTAACCATGCTATTAAATGATTAGTGTTTTAAACAAGCATTTGATCATAACAAATTGAAATGATCATGCACAATGTAATATCCATTAACAGTAGGTACCAAAAAATTGTCAGATGACCAGTATTGTAGCGATATGTTGTGCATCCTTAGCAAATTAATAACAATTTTTTAAACAATTTGGTCAAAAATCAGCTATTGGTCAACCTGGTTAGAGCTGGCAAGGACCTGTTGGGCTGCACTTCAAACCACAGCTTGGAATAGTTATCT
The DNA here is from genome assembly GCA_027564155.1 of Gymnocypris eckloni scoliostomus. Taxonomy (NCBI): domain Eukaryota; kingdom Metazoa; phylum Chordata; class Actinopteri; order Cypriniformes; family Cyprinidae; genus Gymnocypris; species Gymnocypris eckloni. Next base: position 12,539,798 of record CM050416.1, on the reverse strand, counting down.
TGTACATGTTTTTATCAACATCTCCTATTATCTGTCATGAGTCCAGGCCCTGTGTTTCTCCCTCTCACCACCAGAGGTCACCATCTCCCTTCCTCCTGGACTCATTTCCCTAAACTCCACTCACCTGTCACTCATCACACTCCCAGCTGTTCTCCATCATCATGGACTATTTATACACCTCACTCCCACTACTCTGCCTGTTTGAATTGTTTATGTATGTGTTTTTCCACTGGTTTCTCATGCTGGGGACACATGCACTGTGTGCCGTTTTCTGTCTCCCAGTCGTCTACCTGTTTTTTTTTTGTTTGCCTTGCTGGTCTTTTTGTTTTTATTATTAAAGCATTTTTCCTGCATTTGGACCCACACCCTGTTCTTCCTCTGAGCCTTATCTCGCCATTCCGTGACAGAATTCCAACAGCAAGAATGGGTCCAACAGGGAAGCTTCTCAATGTCCACCAGGGAGACCGGGGAATTGAGGATTATGTCAGGGACTTCTTGGTAGTGGCTCGCCAGTAGGCTATGGAACATACCTGCCTCTTGATCATCTTTTGGGGAGGCATGGCCGAGCCCTTCAGATCCCGAATACCTTACTGAGTCCCAGAGGAGTCGCTGTAGGACTACATCAATCTGGCTCCGGTCCAGGGACCCAGGGAGGCCACAGAGTCTGCTACAGAACCCGCTCCAGCCCGGGAGCCCACAGAGTCTGCACACAAGGCTCATGAGGCAGCTGCGGTGTCTGCTCCCAGTCCTCCTGCTCTACCGGCACCACCCTAGCACCCGTTTCTACCTCTGTCTCCAGGCCCTCTTCCTCTACATGGGCCTGGCATTTTTCCTGCATTTAGACCCAGACCCTGTTCTTCTTCGGTGCCTTCTCTCACCGTTCTGTGACATTATACATTTTCTTCTCAGTGAACAATCACACACCTAGAGAGAAAGTCAAACAGGAATTGTAAATTCAATGAGCAAAAGAGTTCTTCACAGCTCTACGTTTTATTATGTGACCTGACATTTATCTAAAGCTTTCAGAGTTAAGGCTGACCAACTTTTGACCCAAATGTCAAAATATCTTAGATCTAGGGAATAAGATAGACTTTCCCATTATTCCTCTGCTTCATGATAATCTCTTTTCTACACATCATCTTAAATGTCAGTACTCTAGCACCAAAATATTTCCTCTTGCAGGAGCTATAAAATGAAATACCAATAATTTTAGATCTAGTGAGAAATTGTGAAAAATTAGGAGAAAGGAAGAGGGGAAAATAGCAATGCGTTTCTCCTCGTCACCACTGGATTCAATGGTCACCTCAAAAACTCAAACAACAACAGACATTCTTCAAAATAACAATATAACAAAACATTAAGCTATAAAATATCATGGTCAAAAATACATGAAATCACACATTTCTGGCATTATACTCTCCCCATTTATTTCCACGTAAATCATTCCTTGTCCAGTTTCAGACTTGAATAACGAGTTGAAACAAGTATTTCAAATTAAACCAACCAAAGGTGATTTTTAATATGAATAAACAGAGATCCAAGAGCAAAGATGTCATATCACAACTGCAAAGTTTCAGTATTAAGATTAAAGGGTTAGCTCATCCAAATATGAAAATGATGTCATTAATTACTCACCCTCATGTCGTTCCAAACCTGTAAGAGCTTTGTTCATCTTTGGAACACAATTTAAGATATTTTTGATGAAATCTGAGAGCTTTCTGATCCTCCATAGACAGCAATGCAACTACCATGTTCAAGGCCCAGAAACGTAGTGAGGACATCTGTAAAATTGTCTATGTGACTTCGGTGCTTCATGTAATTTTACACTACAAGAATACTTTTTGTGTGCAAAAAAAACTAAAATAACTTTATTCAATTATTTATTCTCTTCTGGGCCATAATTTTTGTTTTCTTTGTGCACAAAATTTGTTTTTGTAGCTTCAAATTACGTCCTTACTACCTTTCTCTGCCTTGACCATGGTAGTTGCTGTCTATGGAGGGTCAGAAAGCTTTTGGATTTAATCAAAAATGTCTTAATTTGTGTTCTGAAGATAAAAAATGATTTTACGGGTTTGGAACAACATGAGGGTGAGTAATTAATGACACAATTTTCATCTTTGGGTGAACTAACCCTTTCAAAACATTCACAATTCCAACTGTAGATCATGATTAAGATACTTTCTGTAACAATATTCAAAATCATCTGTAAAAACAGCTTGAGACGATGTATAGTTGTTCAGTGAAACCTAATTAAATAAATGACTGAAACGAATAGCGCAGTGGATGATCAGGTGGTTCTGGAGCTGAATAAAGATCACGTTGGACTTCAGATACCTTTGTTGTGGCTATCTGCCGGGATCAATTGTGGTGGCTATATTGCCTTGTCAGCATTTCATGAAAATGCTTTGTCTCTGAAGCCTCTACTAACAGGTTCCCATGATCAACATAATTATATTTCATTCTAAATTGTTGCTAAAAGTTGGAGTACATATACAAGCATTGAACTTGCTTATCCGATGTGAGCTAGGGCTAAAACTTCACTGTGTTGGTCTTCGTTTCTCAATTTCTAGTAAGAACCCAGGAAATTGTTGCAGTATCTGCACCACATAGTTGATTTAAGTAATATAGATTTTGACCAGTGGAATGGGTTGCATTAAGTGAGTTCTATAGCTTGACTGTCTCAAGTAGTCTTGACTGGATCATGGCTTATGGAGTATGGTTAACTTGAAAGCGTGCTTGAGATAAAGTGGCGCAATGCAGTTTGTGTGGTGTTACTTGGTCTCCTAATTCACACTAATAGCTCATCTAGCTACTGAATCAAAGCCAGTAACAGCAGGTGATTGAAACCCCAAACCGTCCAATTATTTTTTTGCCCAAGTTTCTATAAGAGTCTCCAAAGTGCAATGAGTCTTAACCGCTTAAATAGATCTAAGTAATACAATGTAGAAGCATGTTTTAGGGAACTAAACTTTCAGAGTAAATGTGTTGTTTTTCCCTTTAGTCTTCTAGCATCTACTGGGTTTTGCTCAAATGCTGAGTCTAGTTTAAATAAATAATAATAAAAAATATCCATGTCTTTGGTTGATGCACCATTATCCATCTCCACCTTGTCTATGTATATATATACAATATTATATTATGAGATCCTATAGCTCAGCTAGTAGAACGAGAAACACCATGATGGGTTTAGTTCTCAGAGAACACATGGTGATACAAATACATTGAATGCGAATGCAAATTATCTGCAAGGTCATTGAAACTTCCATTTCATCTACTCTGTAGACATAAATGATAATAACACATAAGTGAGCCCAAATCTCATCATGAGAGTTCTGCAAACGACCAGATGGGTCAAGTATTGTGTTGCATCGTTGACAAATGTATCTCAGTCAAAGAGTAAATGACAGCCGATTTAGATCAGCCACATTAATTCTAATTACATGTGGACTTTGAAATATTAGCATCCTATAAATAGTGAAATACCAGTTGAGATGAAATGCACTTTGATTGCCTGTGTAATTATAAGTCGTTTGGATGATGCATTGTAGTGTGAACAAAGGTTTAAAATTAGTTGTGTGGAAATGAGACACAAAGCAAAGTGAGGCCAAGCCAACAAAATGCCTGTCAAGAACATCAGGACATTTCCACTATGCTGTCACAAGGTCAGTGATGCATTTTAAACAGCCTCAAGAGCTGGAGGCCAACACATTTTATCATTATTTACAGTACATTATAATTAATTCAGTTTTGACTAGGTAACCACAAACATTATGAGATAACCCAGTCTAATTTAAGCTTTTAAGTTAATTACTTTTTTAAGTAATTACCAGACCCCAAAGTAATGAATACATTCCATTCCATCACATGTATTTATTTAGCAGATGTTTTCATTCAAAGTGACATACAAACGTGGAAAAATATTTATCTTATGGGTGGCAACACTAACATCAGTGCCTCAGTACTTTATATTTCCAGTAGTAAACCAGAAAAGGAAATCTTCTGAAATTGTTTAAGTACAACGTTTTGATGCACCAAACATAATTGTTAATTTTCTTAAGTTGTTTTTAGTTTCTAAATCCAAATTTGTAAATTGTATCTTCTACTAGAATTGTTAAATTACATCCACTATACTTGGCACAGTCCTTGAACAAGTCCAAACTGGCTTACAAACTCTTCAAACTCCAAAATCTCTCTTTGACCTGCCCAAATTTTAACTACATAAGGCATATAATCTTCGAACTTCAAATATTTATTTAAACTGCCCACATTTTCAGAATATATAAGAATTAACATAATATTTATATTTCAACATTAATACATTGTTCCCTAGTATATATACATTTATTCATTTAGCAGACACTTTTATCCAAAGCGACTTACAATTGAGGAATATAATAAGCAATACATTATAAAGAGGCAATTGCAACTGAAGGGAGCTGCATAAAATCTGCCGGCATCAGCTCCAACACAGGTGTAAGTCCTCAGCCATGATGACGTCACTCACCCTAACTCCATCCTGCAAAACAAACAAAGAAAAAACAAGCAACCAACCAATATGACCATACTGGGTTTATAACATTTGACACTTGACATTTAGATCAGGAGCATTCCAGTTTCACTGGATTGTCTTTGAGATGTTTCTATACTCTGACTTGAAGTAACCTGTGGCAAATTCAGTTCATTGGACATTATTTGGAAAGGCACACACACCTGTCTATATAAAGTTAAGCATTAGCTGAAATGGATGTCAGAGTAAAAACTAAGCCATGAGGTCAAAGGAATGGCCTGCAGAGCTGAGAGACAGATAGTGTTGAGACCGATTACATTTATGCATTTAGCAGACGCTTTTATCCAAAGCGACTGACATTCAGGTTAACCATTTTTTGTTTGGTCAGTACATGTGTTCCCTGGGAATCGAACCCACAACATTTGCACTGCTAACGCAATGCTCTAACCACTGAGCCACAGGAACACAGATCTGGGGAACACAGATCTGGGGAAATGTCGACAGGATGACTCGAGCAATGGGTTAGTAAGTGACACATAAGAAATTGTAGGTATGATGAAGAGGATTTTATTTTTTTCTCCTCTTTTCAAATATGAAAAAGCCAGCAAAGAATGCCTCAACAGCAAAGTATCAAAATAACTAAATAAATAATATATATAATATACAGGCTCATTCAGCTAAACCACCAAGGTCTGAACAGCATCTGTTTGCACATATCCAGTCTTCTTTCAACACTCTAAACCAACCGACCTTACTCTTTGTTCTGAGCCGGTTCCAACCTCCCCTCATGGTGACTTGGGAGCCATTTTATATCCTAGGCTCCACCTTCAGCTTCCAGTAATTGTGTACAGATCCTTGCAACGTGGGGCCGTGCATTTTCATGCCGCAACATGAGGTGATGGTCGTGGATGAATGGCACAACAATGGGCCTCAGGATCTCGTCACAGTATCTCTGTGCATTCAAAATGCCATCAATAAAATGCCCCTGTGTTCATTGTCCATATCATATGCCTGCCCATACCATAACCCTACCGTCACCATGGGCCAACTCGATCACAAAGTTGACATCAGCAAACCGCTCACCCACATGTCACCATACATGTGTCTGCCATCTGCCCTGTACAGTGAAAACCGGGATTCATCCATGAAGAGAACACCTCTCCAAAATGCCAGACGCCATCGAATGTGAGCATTTGCCCACTCCGGTCGGTTGCGATGACGAACTGCAGTCAGGTCGAGACCCCGATGAGGAAGACAAGCATGCAGATGAGCTTCCCTGAGACGGTTTCTGACAGTTTGTGCAGAAATTCTTTGGTTATGTAAACCGATTGTTGCAGCAGCTGTCCGGGTGGCTGGTCTCAGACGATCTTGGAGGTGAAGATACTGGATGTGGAGGTCCTGGGCTGGTGTGATTACATGTGGTCCACGGTTGTGAGGCCAGTTGGGTGTACTGCAAAATTCTCTGAAACACCTTTGGAGACGGCTTATGGTGTAGAAATGAACATTCAATTCACGGGCAACAGCTCTGGTGGACATTCCTGCAGTCAACATGCCAATTGCACGCTCCCTGAAAATTTGCAACATCTGTGGCATTGTGCTGTGTGATAAAACTGCACATTTTAGAGTGGCATTTATTGTGGCCAGCCTAAGGCACACCTATGCAATAATCATGCTGTCTAATCAGCATCTTGATATGCCACACCTGTGAGGTAGATGGATTATCTCGACAAAGGAGAAGTGCTCACTAACACAGATTTAGACATATTTGTGAACAATATTTGAGAAAAATTTGTCTTTTGTGTATTAATTAAATACAAAATATGTATAAACAATATTTACATGCCACAGTGATTTCTAAAAAATATGCTTAATCTATTGTGTGAGTCACTGTTTTTACAGCTTTATACGAAACAGGTAAAAACATAAAAAAAAAAAAAGAACATGCTTCTGCAATTTAAAGGTAAATTCTATCACCCTTGACTAGTTGACAATTTTGCACAGATTTCGCTTATCAATCCCAAAGCCAGGGGGTTTTGGAGCATTTCCGTCAAACGCTTAAATCCTTACTGCGTGCATATAGTACGGAAATGGAGGGTGATTAGGAGGAGGGATTACCGTGGTTGATGTTGTCAGCACGTGAGGTATGTCAAGAAAGTGCTAGGTTCATAACACTCTTTTAAACCAAGTGAACATCACTCTTCACAACTTTTACTTTTACGTTTCCCCCCTCACATACCGGTGTTCTTCCCTTAAGGCTGAATGAATGATTCTGACAGTAGGTCCAGATTTATTGAACATGCTTCAGAATTTGACGAATGACAAGAGAGTGTTTGAGAACCATGGAAATCCCTAAAATATAACCTGCATTATCTAGAATGGATGGAATGACTTCTATCTATAATAAATTAATTTATAAATTAGAAAAAAATTTTTAAATGAAATCCACCAATCAAGCCTTTTCATTTGTATAGGCAGAATATAATCTATGATATGGCTCAGATACTCCTCAGAAATTCAAGACAAGGCATTTATATTCCTTTCTTTTCCCTGTGGTGCTCCATTTTATATTATCTTTCATTGCCTGCATTCATCACATCTACAAACGGTTATTGCATCAATAATCCTGCTTCATGACAACGATATTTCTTATGAACTACTTCAGATGCAAATACAACTCCTGGAGACAGAATAAATGTAAAAGGCTGAATGGTGTTGAAGGCATCGTACCTCAGATTGACACAAGTGGGTGCATCCGTTCACATCCTATGAGGAAACAGTTATATTAAATGTGTCACATTCACATTCAAATATTGCTCTTGAAAAGTACCTTCAAGATCATAAAATGGATAATATCATACATTGTTCATACTTGATTGACTCCTATGACCATTTCTGATGATTGTGTCACATTACAGTAAAGGAGTTTTAAAAGCTAGCAAGCTGCTAGCCAAGAAAGCATTCTAATGAACCGTATACAGACTTCTGACAATAAGGATTTTCAAAAAAGTTAAACATTATTTAATATTATACGTTGTAATAATATTTTAATTTATTTTATCGTAAAAGTGTTTTTAATATTTTTAAAAACAATTTTGTTTATAAAAAAAAAATTACATTATATATTGTTACAAAAATACTATTTAAAATGAATGCATTTCTTTCATATATTTATATTTCTGAAACAATTCAGAAAAAAAATAATAAAAGAAAAATACTGATGAAGAAATGTTTCTTTATCACCAAATCTTCATATCATAATGATTTCTGAATGATAATGTGACCCTGAAGACTGGCGTAATGATGCTGAAAATTCAGCTCACACAATATCACAGTTTATTTTATTTTTTTATCAAATAATTGCATCCTTACCGGCCATATATGGATATGGATAATAAATATCCGTATATATATATTCCATTCAACACTGAATAGTATCAATAAAATACTTATCTATTAAAACATAATACAATTAAATATATAATACAAATCTAATAAAAACAAATATAGAAAAGGTAGCTTTTACCAAATACATGTTTTTTTAATGTATTTTTGATTTGCTATTCTTGATTTATTTATTTTCTCATATTGTGTATCTCTATGAGCAACATGTAACAAACTATTGCTGAAATTACTTTGAGTCCATTTCCCTGTAGTGAGTTGCAATAAAGTTGCTGCCTATATGAAAAATCCATATCAGCTGTGTCACGACACAGGATAAGAGACACAGAGGCAAGTGGCCAAACAAAGGTATTTATTGAAGGAGACAGAGGAGATAACCAGGAGGTCACGAGAGGTGAGTAATGTACAATGAGACAAGATCCAGATGGCTTAGTTTACGGAAACAGTCCTTTGTTTTCTTGCAGGAAGAGAATCAGGAACGTCTGAGGCAGGGAAAACACACAGGTAATTATAATGGTTCTGGCTTGGTTCAGGTATGTGAACGGTAGTTCAGACGAGGAGCATGTGTTGAGTGAGCACTGATAAAGGGGAGTTTGATTAGCTGCAAAAAATTTGAATTCAGGCGATAGTTATCAGCACCCATGTTCACAAGATCACAGTGGTGACTGAAGTGATTACTCTCTGACATTACCCCCTCCCCCAAAGGCGGCTCCTGCGTACAAGACTCCTAGACACATGATGGGGATGGCCATGGCCTCTGGGTGCAGGATGATTCGGGCGGTTGTGATGGAATTCTTCCAGGAGTAAGGGGTCTAGGATATCGTCTCAGTCCACCCAGGATCTTTCCCCAATTTATGTTACGACCCGGCTCAAAGTCACAACATAAAGAGGACACTTCACAGAATAGGTTTCAACAAAGAGAATATACATTTATTTAAATTAAAAAATTATGTCTAGGTTCAATATAATAAAGAATAATCTAAAACAAAATATCAAATAGCTGTTGGAAATCTCAAGAACCCACTCTCCACAACAGAACACAAAATAAAAATGAGAGAGAACGAACAAAAATCCATGAGTCTATTAAATAGAGTATCACAGGTGCGCCAATGATCATCACTGGAGTCCCGCCCATCAAGGAGGAGCCTCTGTTCCTGCAATCTTTCAACAAAAGACAAATAAAGAAGGGCAGGGCTTTAACACTTCCACCCACAAAACATTAAATAATCTAAATGATTTAACCAAAAAATTAAAAATAAACAACCTCAAACTAAAAACAAATAAACATATAATATATACATATAAACATACATGTCTACTCGTAAATGAAGATTGACACCCCCTAAAGTATCATGTTTACAAAAGAATACCTAATTAAGTACCATTAGAATTGGTTCAAATGGTTGAAAATGGTACAGGAACATAACACGATATTATACGTGAGATTGAGAAAACATTCTCCTTTCCTTTAATGTGATGAATTTGCAGAGGATAAGACTGCAAAAACAGACTCCATCTCATCAAGCGCTGGTTAGTGTTGCAACTCAGTTGCAAAAAGACTAAAGGATTATGGTTTGTCATCACTAAAATTGGGTAACCACTATCCAAATATACTTCAAAATTGTCAAAATCAATGCCAAAGCCTCCTTCTCAATTACTGAATAGTTTCTTTGATGAGGATTAAAGCAAACTGGATGTTCAACACCTTTTCAGTAGCATCTACTGCTAATTAAAAATATATATATTTAATTTGGCGCTGCCAAGACAGGGCCTTGGCATTATCAAATGCCTGCTGGCAAATATTTGTCCACACAAAATCTGATTTTAGACTTAAGTCTGTAAGAGGACTCACTACACTTGCAAAATTTGGACAACAAGAATAGCCAGTCATTCCCAAAAATCTCCTGAAATCTTTATGAGTCTGTAGAACAGAAACATGGTCTATAGCTCAATTTAGTCCTAGTTAACCTGCCCTGCCCCTACAACTTTGCCCAAATAGGTAATAGTAGCCTTGGCAAACTCACATTGGCTAGGTTAACGGCCAGGTTAGCAGCCAGCAAAAATCCAAAAGGGCTGTAAGCCAAGCTACATGACTACACCAGTCTGGATTGTACACCACAATATCGTCAGATATGCATCACAATTATCTAATCCAGAAAAAAATATCACTTGGTTAACTAACCTTTGAAAGGTAGATGAAGAAATGTTTGCATCCCAAAAGCCATAACCTGATATTCTCATAATGTGACATCTGGGGTCGAATGATGCTGAAATTTCAGCTTTGGCACTGTCAATATCAGAGGAACCTGCCAGTTAACCTTTTTTATCAAAATCTGTACAGAACCTCATAGACCCATATATGGATATGGATACCAAATATGCATGGAGAACTCCATGCGCTTTGACTGTACTGCAATACCATCTATTCATAATACAATTAAATTCTTTCTTCAATACAAATCTCAGGAATAACAAATATGGATGTTGTTTCACCAAATACAGCACCTGAAAAGTTTTTGATCCTCTGCTATTCTTGATTTATTTATTTTCTCATATTGTAGTCCACCAGGTTCTGAGCAACATCGCCAGGAGTCCAGAATGTCACGGACCTGATAGACTGCTGTCTTGCAAAAACGGGGAGGAGATGACTCCAGTTCGTGACTTCATTAACCTGCCTCTGTATAGGAAAGGGACACAGAGGCAAGTGGCCAAACAAAGGTATTTGCAGGGCAGGTAGAGGTCAGAGGAGATAACCAGGAGGTTTGCTCGGCTGGTAATCGAGTCTGATCCAGATGGCTTAGTCTGCAAAAATGTATGTTTTCTTGCACTGCACGCTGGAGAAGGATACGTCTGAGGCCCAAAAACACACAGGTAATTATAACCAGTTGGTTCAGGTATGTGAAACCTCCAAGGGCTCTTCAGTCCAGGGAAGAGCGGAGCTGGGTATGTATTGAAAGGGAGTTTGATTAGCTGCAAGATTTGAATTCTGGATAGTTATCAGCCCAGTTCACAAGATCACAGTGGTGACCTGTGATTACTCTTGACATTACTGAATATAATGGCGGCTCCTGGATCTTACGCTCAGTCTGGCTGTCTGTCTGGGGATGGTATCCGGAACATAAGCTGAATGACACCCGGTTGTGATGGAGCTTCCAGGAGTAAGGTGAGATGAACTGTCTCAGACCCAGGATCTGACACAATTTATGTCCTCGGGTAGACCCGTCAAAGTCACAACATAAAGAGGACTCTGCACTCTGGAGTGCAGTGAGGTTTCAACAAAATGAATTTGCATACATTTATTTAAATGGAAAAATGATGTCTAGGTTCAATATAATAAAGAATAATAGCCCTCAGAGTTAGAATAGATCTGTTGGAAAGTCTACCCACTCTCCACCAGGGTCACGAGGAAGAGGCAAACCAGCCGAAGATGAGTGGATTTTGACATGCACAGACTGAGCAACTGCAGGCGTACCTGATGACATCCTCGGCCATAATCACTGGGCCACCAGTACCGAGCTTGAAGGAGCGAGGAGGTTCGCTGGCTGCCTGGGTGTCAACAAAAGGTTACAATTGCTGGGAGGATGGAATGTAGGTATTCTGTTCTGGGCCTCCCTGCGGAGTTGGTTCGGTGTGGGTGGCGTCACGGATGCATTTGATGAGTTCCCATTGAATAGGGCTGACAATGAGGCTGGAGGAGAATACATTCTGGCTCTACTTGATCGGAAGATTGTAACCAAAGTAGTGCATCTGTACAAAAGAATACCTAATTAAGTACCATTAAAATTGGAAACATGGTTGAAAATGGTACAGGAACATAACACGATATTATACGTGAGATTGAGTATCTCATAGGTCCTTTAATGTGATGCAGAGGATAAGACTGGAAAACAGACTCCATCTCATCAAGCCAGTTAGTGTTGCAATCCTCCAGAGCTGGATTATGGTTTTGTCATCACTAAATTGGGTAACCACTACCCAAATATACTTCAAAATGGTCAAAATCAATGCCAAAGCCTCCTTCTCAATTACTGAATAGTTTCTTTGATGAGGATTAAACTTTTAGAAAAGAAGCAAACTGGATGTTCAACACCTTGCTCATCCTGCAAAAGAACGGGTCCTGCCTATTTTTCAGTAGCATCTACTGCTAATAAAAAAAAATAATAATTTGGCGCTGCCAAGATGGGTGCAGTAATTAACAGGGCCTTGGCATTATCAAATGCCTGCTGGCAAATATTTGTCCACACAAAATCTGATTTTAGACTTAAGTCTGTAAGAGGACTCACTACACTTGCAAAATTTGGACAAAAGGCACAATAATAGCCAGTCATTCCCAAAAATCTCCTGAAAGTCTGTAGAACAGAAACATGGTCTATAGCTTCGACTTTAGTCCTAACAGTTCGAACCTGCCCCTGCCCTACAACTTTGCCCAAATAGGTAATAGTAGCCTTGGCAAACTCACACTTGGCTAGGTTAACGGCCAGGTTAGCAGCCAGCAAAAAATCCAAAAGGGCTGTAAGCCAAGCTACATGACTACACCAGTCTGGATTGTACACCACAATATCGTCCAGATATGCATCACAATTAGATTAGATATCCAGATATCACTTGGTTAACTAACCTTTGAAAGGTAGAAGCAGCATTTTGCATCCCAAAAGCCATAACCTGATATTCTCATAACCCATCTGGGGTCACGAAGATGAGATCTCTTTGGCACTGTCAGAAAGAGGAACCTGCCAGTAACCTTTCGAAAATCTGTACAGAACCTCATAGACCCATCAGACTCGGGCACCAAAATGCATGGAGAACTCCATGCGCTTTGACTTGGTACTGCAATACCATTTTCAATCATATATTCCACTTCTTTCTTCAAAATTGCACGCTTCTCAGGACTAACCCGATATGGATGTTGTTTAACTGGAGCAGCACCTGAATAGTTGATCCTCTGGCCGATTCCTGTACATCCTCTGGTCCATATCCTTCCCAGTCCACCAGGTTCTCGAGCCGACCGCCCCGTCGCCAGGAGTCCAGAATGTCACGGACCTGATAGACTGCTGCCTCTTCCAAAAACTCGGGGGGAGGAGATGACTCCAGTTCGTGACTTCATTAACCTGACTCTGTATAGGAAAGGGACCTATGTAGCGAATGAATATAATATATATAATGTCCAGGCCCCTGGATCTTACGCTCAGTCTGGCTGTCTGTCTGGGGATGGTATCCGGAACATAAGCTGAATGACACCCATAGGAGCTTCCATACACGTGAGATGAACTGGGGACCCTGATCTGACACTATGTCCTCGGGTAGACCGTAATTCCGGAACACATGGTGAAAGAGACTCTCTGCACTCTGGAGTGCAGTGAGTAGGCCTTTCAGGGGGATGAATTTGCATGCCTTGGAGAAACGGTTCACGAGCACGCATGTGTAGCCCTCAGAGTTAGGAAGATCTGTGACGAAGTCTACTCCAATGTGCGACCAGGGTCTTTGAGGAAGAGGCAGGGGAACCAGCTGGAAGATTCCAGCGGCAACACCAAAGATCTCCCTGAAATGGTTGGAGAAAGCTTCACAGGAATTAATAATGACACTGAGCATTCCAGATCGCCTGTGTCCACAGCAATGCCTTGCCAATTAACAGGGAGATTAGAAAAGCTTCCTTCGATTGCTTGGTGGGGAACTTCCGTAGCTGCATCTCAATGAAGAGAGAGATCTGGAGCAGAAAGCCCCCACACCCAGCTGTGTAAACCGCATATGAAGCAGGGATGGCCATGGGACAAACAGAGGCTGTTCGTCCAAAGAGATGACTGTGGTGACTGAAGTGACTGTGACTCTCTGACAAACTGCTTGTAATGTTTCTTGTATGTTATGGTGCTGCCTTACAAAGTAGCTGCCAATGCCATTTACAGAAAAGTACTCATAATTATATAATTATATTTTTGAACAGAACTACTTTTATTAATCTTATTTGTGGATTCACTTTTAAACAATCAACAGCTGCTGGTGACTGTATATCTTGACTGCAAACATCCACCTTTCATTATCTGATCACAGAAGCAATGCAAAAAACAGACAGATAAATGAAAAATGAAGGTCCTGACCACTGTATACAGTTTTGCCCTTGACCCTGGTTTCATTACAACTGCCTCAGAGCGCAAATACCAGGTTATCCACCAAGAAAAGGTTGCTGTTAAATTAAAGACAAAGAGTCAGACTGGCTATTTACTTTGTTCTGAGTGACGCTAGGCCTGCTCATGGCTCTGCATCTTTTATTTATCTCTTGCTCTTACAACATGTTCGGTTCTGGGACGCTGTGACTACATGCAGAAAGGGTGAATGTGAGGTGAATTACAATGGGACCCCCCTTTATGGTTTTTAAAAGGGCCAGTACATCAAAAAAAAAAGCATTTTACGAGCAGATAATCCAAGAGTGTTTTTATAAAATGGATAGTCCAGACTCTGAAACGAAAGCTGTTTGAAGCTGTTTTAAAATAGCACAATTCACACCAATTGAATTCTATATTATTGCGCCAAGCATACATACCTATAATATAACTACACATGCTAAAGAACTATATTTCTTGGAAGAAGAGATTACTATTAAATCAAATCATGCATTGAACATTTGTGTATGTTATCGTATATTGCAGCTGCAGCTGCTATATTTTATAAAAGCAATAAGCCACATGAGGCAGTGCTCCTTCAGCGAACAAGGGTTACATACGTAACAGAGACGTTACTTAAATTGTATTAGCCATGAAATATATTTGTGTATATATATATATATATATAACACACACACACACACACACACACACACACACACACACACACACACACACACACACACACACACACACACACACACACACATATAGATACATAGATATATGTAAAGATGTAAGAAAAATCATACAAAGGAGCAGATATATTTGAGCAAAACACACACACAAGCTTATAGATTCTACTGTGTGTTACTTGAGAGCGTCAGTCTAGAATGATGAAACTCTTTTCCTCCTGGCAAGGTGAAGTTATGCTGATAGTGCTGCTGGATCATTTACCACAGGAGAGAGACAGAGGGAGAGAACAAGAGAGAGAGAGAGAGAGAGAGAGAGAGAGAGAGAGAGAGAGAGAGAGAGAGAATCAGGAGAATCAGGCTCATGATTGAGCTACTCTAGGAGCATGCTGAAGTCTAGTGTTCAACTACACCTGTCTGTATGTGTGATGTGTGTGACTAATTTGACAGGACACTTCCTGAGCACCCCAGGATGCTATGGGTTCCATCACAACATTCACTAACAGGCCCATCTAATCACAAAAAAAATGTGTTTCTGAAAACCACAAACCACAGCAGGGCTCTAAATCATGTGCTGATATTCTCTGAAAAATGACTTGTATTAACCGCATGTCATGTTCTATATCTTTTTGACCAACAGCTCTTTTTTACCCATTTCTAGTAATGCAGTCTTCAGATGAATGAGCTGCTGAACCATTGAATTAACATTTTTGACACCATTTGCATCAAGTTTAATCATTCTGTCACATATTTTACTTTCATCGTTTGAAAAAAAAGGCAGCATTTTAAGGGATCATACTGTAGGCGACACGGCTGTGGGCAAAAACCTGTACAGTATCATATAAAATCTCAAATTATTTTTCTGTCTTTTATACTTTTAGGTTTTTGTGAATTAAACTTGTGTTTGCATTTTGAATTTAAAATGCATTTGCAATGCACATGCAATTTGGCTGCCATTTCTGAAATTGTGCAAAATGCGAGCACAATGGTCAAATACGTCCATACACATGTGCATGTATACATAAAACAATAGCGTATATGCTTCACACTGAAAACAATACCATAATGCATAAAAATAAATAAAATCCAAGTTGGTGGACGAAGCTACCACCATGAAATCATACTGTAGATGTACATTATAATAGACAATTACAACTGAAACAAAATACGTTTCAATACCAAAAATGTTTCATAAAGCTAGTTAGATAATAAAAAGTTTACAATTTTACATAATATTAGTGGATGCTACACTTTTTTAACTAAAATATGCTAATGCAATTTTTTTCTAAAACAATTTGCGCTGTGATATCTATTTGTTTTGCTGACTATGTAGTGCACTCCAAATCAGGCACTTATCCATGTAGGCAGTAGATGGCAAGGCAGCTCACAGAGCCATCGTGGTAATCATACATCACTGTATTAATATTCTGATGTCTGATCTCATCCCTCTCCATTAAAGATAAATCAATAATCTTCCATTAAAGCATTTGATCTGAGGCTTTCATTTTCACTTCTCTTGATGAACCTTCTCAACTATTTAGTGCAGATCGTGACATCACTGTACTGATTTATCACAGTAACTCTGGTGACAAGGAAGCAGTAGCCAGGTACATGAATGGATGATTTCACCTGTCGGTGTGTCTAGCGACAGGTACAGCAGAGAGTGTTGTGTGGGGGTGTATAGTAATGACGGCGGCTCATGTCTCAGGGAGACTTCAGAGGCTTGGACATGTCCAGGCACTATCATTCTGTTTCCATGCACAGATTCTTGTTGCTACAGCCTATCATATCTGATGCATTCCTCTTTGTTTGGGTTCTGCGGGTCAGTTTCTGAACGGTGTTTTAAGAAAGTCAAAGCACCTGTTGTTCAATTATTGGTGAGAAGTACATCATTTCTGAGTAAGAAAACGACAGAAAATCCTGTAAAACAAGTGATGAAAAATCCAGTGGATGCTGGTATATGTTTTGGAACTTTCTGTTTTCTGTTTTCTGGGGTTTGGACAATCAAAATCATCTAGTAAATTGGTTTAAAATGAAGTCATCATTAAGTTAATGAATGTGTATATGTATATGTATAATTTTTAGTGTATATATATATATAATATTTCATAAAATTAAAATTAAATTAAAACAATTCACAAAGTCACAAAACCACATCGCATTATGTAACATGGTTTTATGTCTAGCCTCAAATATCTACCTCATTGTCATGTGATAAATGGATATTCTAGGTTAAAAACATTCTTAATATATTTCACAAGCCATCATTTAACACTGAATTTAATGTGACAAAATAGATTTTGAAAACCACCAAAACTATGATTATAGTGTTCCTGTGGCTCAGTGGTTAGAGCATTGCGTTAGCAGCGCAAAGGTTGTGGGAACACACATACTGACAAAAAATGTATAGCCTGAATGCACTGTAAGTCGCTTTGGATAAAAGCGTCTGCTAAATGCTTAAATGTAAATGTAAATGTATAGTGCATGTACAGTAAAAATCAGTTGGTCTACCTTACAAAAAAAGTGAAAGGGGTCATATGATGTGATTTCAAGTTTTCCCTTGTCTTTGGAGTGTTACAAGCTGTTCATGCATAGATAAGATCCCTAAAGTTGCAAAGACCAAAGTCTCAAACCCAAAGAGATATTCTTTATAAAAGTTAACACTTGTCCACGCCCTCCTAAAATGGCTCATTTAATAATAATGTAATACTGTGTTTTTTTAACCTTAAACCACATTCAGTAAACACATTGCATTGCACCAAATAGACAAAATAATTTTATTTTTAGCAACGTCATATGACCCCTTTAAGGGTAATAATGATTTAAACAACCTGGTCTCATAAAAATTCGTACCTCTGTGCACTTTCTGTGTGACACTATGTTTTACATACCTTGCAGCACGTTTTTCCGCAGTTACAAAGAGAAATGTCCACCGAGTGGCACTAAAACACAGGTGAAATATGTGAATCCTGGCACGTTTGTATTATGTAGACATAGGTACATATTGCTGTATTTTTATTACGTTGCTACAGAAATGTATTGCAGCTGTTAAAAATTCAAATATCCGGGGACCGTCGCTAAAAAATTATGCTCTATCGTGTTGGAAATATTGCCCTACACCAAACCCAACCCTAAACCTACCCGAAAGTGTTAACAAATGCAAAACTGATATATCTGTTGATGCAACCGTGCCATTTCAACTTCCTTATGAATATTTGAACGGCTTTGTCGAACCGTGATTACACAGGATTCAAACCAGAGCTCCTCGCCTCCCAAGTACATCTCAATACTCCGTGAGCTACCAAAGAAACCTACTGTCTATGAAAACCCATAAATATTAAGCTGGATATGTCCAATGCTAAAGTTCAAAAGCATCAGTTTTCAAATCTCACAGCTTTTTAATACTGTTTTGAAGTCCTAACATGATATTCTTCAAGTAATTGTGCAAAAATTACGCTTTATTAATCAAAACTCTGTACATTTGTGAAAAAAGGAGTAAAATATGTTGGAGTTTTACTGCCTCTAGTGTTTGTTTCTTTTGGCAACTGCGGTAATATGTAGTTATTGGTACGTATTTCATGTCTCGCTAAAAAGTGCACCCAGGTACGTAAATGCCACGAGACCAGAGTAGGATATAAAATAGCACTTGTCATTCTTTATGTCATTCTTGTTCATTTTACACATCTGTTATTTGTTTTCTCCTTTAAATACAAAGAATACACAAAAAGAAAGTATGAATGAATGAATGAATGAATGAATGGAAATTAAAGTATACATGTTTGGAACAACTTGAAGTGAGTAAATGATGAAAATTTAAATTTTTGGGTGAACTATCCCTTTAACCTTGAATATTCCTTCCAACATGAAAAATCATGATAGTTGTGTGTACATACTATATGTGTACGATAAAAGAACATAAAACGGCGCTTAAAAAAACAAGACATCACTTAAAGCTTCCTAAATGGATGAATTACCCCACAAACTCAAGGCGAAATTAATGGATTGTTGTGTTTTGAACTGTGGTGGCCTCTCTCATTTGCATTGCAGCACATGTTGGCAGCTCATTATAATGTGTTGTGACAGTGCCCTGCCCGACTGGCCCAGAGCGGCCAATCCACACAATGGGAGGTTGACCCGGTAGCTAATTCACACCATGTTGTCGTCCCCTACGAACACATGTACACAATTACTTTCTTCTGGCTGAGTCGTCAGGTTTTCATTGACTCATCTGATTGTCTGTACTCAAAAACAAAATAAAAGTAACAGCTATTTGGTAGCACCTTGCTCACAAGGTCCTTAAAGGGTTTCATCTCTGAATCTTAAATGTCCTGGCCAGTGACGGCTGGTGCTCGCTTTGTTGTCCTTTACAGTGGCTGGCAGCAGACCTCCCACTTTGTTAAATGGAGGTGTCCAGCTGGATGTGATGTCCCATTCATCAGTCCCAGCCGAGCCAGGTTTGATAAATGACCTGAAGCTTTCTGACTCACACACATGTGAACAGCCCAGAGTAAGAGCCCTCTAGTGCTAGTTTCAGACTTCCCAAATTAAAAACCCTTAAAAAATACTTTGATACAAATATGAGGATTATTGGACAAACAAACCTCAAGAACAATGACATTCAGCAAATGTAAAAATGAGAGGCCTTAACATCACTACAAACTAACATTAATCTCCAGAAATGATTTTACATGTCCATTTACAACCCTAGAATTCTCCCTAGAATGACACGGTCTGTTATTGGCTTACTAGGCAGGGTCAAGAATAATAATGAGCTCTGCTCTGATTGGCTGTTTCACAGTGCCACTCATCAGCAAGAAGAAAACGCAGGGAGTAAAATATATATTTAAATACTTTCTCTCGCAGTTATAATTTCACTTTCAAGAGACGCGATGCACAAACTCTGTTTATATTATGGAGCAACAGTACTTAACGCACATTTCACAAAATTTGACGCTTTTCAGTGGTGCTCAGGATCTGTAAATCATTCACCATCATCCTCATCTCTCCTTACTCTGTTTATGGGGTAAGTGAAATCTTATGTACTGTAACAGGCTACAGCTAACAAGGAGAAAACCATGTCCCTTTAGTGGCTGGCGTTATTTGATTAGAACCCGTTATTTGCTTTCCGTGCCTTTCTGAATAAAGACACCAACCCATCCCTGCGCTTCACATCCCCTGCACAGCCTGGAACATTACATTTATTTCCATGATCTGTCATTTTCGCTGTTGTCCGTTCTTGTTTATTTACAACACCTGCAGGACTTCTGATGGTTCAGCTGGCCTAGAACAAGGGTGGGTTTATGGAATGTTGGGGCGCAGTGATCCCGACTGCTGCGTCACAGTCTGTGTTATGTTCTGATTCACCTGTTTTTCAGTGGTCTTTTTAATCACAAGATTTACATAAGAAGGAGGAAACTATGGTGTCTGGGGCTCACTGTATGTAATTTCCATGTACAGAACTGTTATGATTTAGCTATGCCAAGGTAAAGACAGTTTTTCATTCTATGGCACCTTTAAGTTATTGTAAACCAGGTCACTGACTAGATTAAAAGAAAAAAAAAAAAAAGATGACTAGTTTATTTTACTTGTTAATATATTTGTACTAATCATAGGAGAATGTTGATATATTTATAATTTAAGTTGCTGTATATATCACATTTAAGTTGCTATATATATCATAATACACATTGAGATAAAAAAAAAAGAATTTGCAAAAAGTAAGTTTTGACTTGATTAAGGCCAGAGGTTAGCTCCACCTCCAAAATAAGTTAAGGAGAGAGTGCAGAGGGTGACGAGAGAAATATGTAATTATTCGATTTAATTTGATTTAATTTGTTCATTATCCCTTAAAAGACGGTTTAGATCATTCTTTTTTTGTTCTTTCTTCCATGTATTATGCTTTTTGTTGTTTCTACTCTGGAGTCCTGATCTGTCCCTGCCGTGGATGCTCTTTCTGTGGTTTGGACATGGCGAGCCACCCATCTAATTGATCGTACCTGGAAGTAAAAATAACAATCAATTTGCTGGACTGGTAGGACAAAATATCCTCGCCTTGAACTGTGGTATTATGTTTCCTCTTTGGACTTTTCTCTGGACTGAGCTTTACATTTTATATTGAACTGAACAAACTGGAATTTGGACATTGAACTTTGAAAATTAAAATTGTATTTTTTCTCTCTCTGTGGATACAAATTGTGAACCTGAATTTGACATTCCAGTTCTGAAATATTTCTAATTTGAATTTCTGTACCTCTCATGAACTGAACTAATGTTTGACTTTGTTTATTTGGGTTTAATTTCTTTTCATCTTTTAATTTGCTCAAGTACAATTTATTTAGTTACCTCTTTTCATTTACATTTACCCTTGTGTTTGAATTCATTCTTTCATTAATTTCTGTTATCAATCCAATACACTCCAGTGAATCGACCTAATCTTCTGATATCTGGTCCAGGAAAAAATATCACTCATACCATAGCTAGCACACCAAAAACAGGTAGTTGAGGGTTACATTATACTGTATAATAACTTATACAAATCTTCACTAAAGCTTTCATATTGATTACATATTGCATCACTGACATCAAACCTTGTGGGACACATCTTGATGAACTATATTTGTTATATATGAAGGTGAATGAGATTTGAGAAAAACATTATAGTGAATAATGATTGATAAATAATTCAGATTTTTATCGTATTGCATTTTAACATCCCTGGTCAAAAAATGCAGCACCAACATTTTGCCATTTGTGGAGAGTCAAAAATATAAATGTAATAAATGATGATAGATTATCTGTTTCTAGGTGAAAACTCTCCTTATATTTAATTTCCTGACTGCAAAAAAAAAGGCATTTGCTATGAATAAAAGGCTTTTAATGGTAGGTTAGTATAACAATTGTAATGATAACATCTAGATCCTCAAAAATCAAGATGTATCTAAGATAAGCTTTTTTTTTTTTCTTGAAGTCAGCATTTTGCTTTTGCCAGTGAGTGGGGCTTGATGTGACACATTTGAACTTTGCCTTAAATACCATCATCGCCCACTGCCATTGACCTTGGTTTGCGTGATATTTGAACTTACAAACCGGATGTATTAAAGGGTAAGGTAAGTTTACGTACCAACACTTTTCACAAATATCTTTCTTTTGCAAATACCAGTACATCTGAGCTGATCCATGAACTGTCATCATTGTTTCTTTGTCCAAGGCAGGGTGTCAAACTCAAGGCCCTATTCCGGCCCGCCGCATCATTTTATGTGGCTCGCAAAAGCATATGATTGTCTTAAAAAAAAAAAAAACACTTATGCCACTCTATGTCGTCATTTATGAAAGTGCGTATCAATACCACAAGTCTCTGTTTCTATTTGGCGTTCTATTTATAGGCAGAAATTGACTTTAGTGTGCACACGATAAGCAGTGGTTAGGATTAGGGGAGTGGGGTTTTTCGGTTGATGACCACAGCGTGGACGGCTCAAAGGAATAAAGCGGACCTCATCAAGTGCTCGAGCACCACCGACGGAATAACACGATGTTCTCCATTCATTTGGCGAATTAAAAAAATCGATGGAAGCTTTCAGACATGACTTTCTTCTCCTTTTTCTGCAGAGTTATTTTAATGACAAATGTCCAGAGCGCATGATAGCCTGCAAGAGCGCATCAAATGCGCAAGCGCAAATCTCTCCGCTCGCAGGATACCCATTCATTCACTCTCACAGAAAACACATCTACTGTCCTGAAACAGATCTAAAGCCAGAATGTCACTCTAGCACAGAGTAGTAAAATAATTTGAATCAGTAAATTTAAAAAAAAATTCACATTTTTCACAAAAATTCAATTTTTTTAACAAAAAAAAATGTGCATTGAATTACAAACAATTATCAATGTATTTAATTATTCTGGCACTATATACATTCATTGCAAATTATGAAAATTAAAAAGTACTTTTTTAGTACTTTAGTTTTCATTTATTTATGGGTGGGGGAGTGGGGTTGAGTATGGCCACTTCTTTTTTTTCTACTTTAAGCATTAATTGGTATTATATGCATGCCAAATTCATGCGTATCATATGCATGCCAAAGTCCATTTCTGCATATAAATCACACGCCAAATAGAAACAGAAAATTGTGCTATTGATATGCATTTTTATGAGACCGGGCTTATTTTTTTATCTTAAATGCCATATCTGTCCCACGTTTTTTGCAGTGCACAATTATTTATTGTAGCAAAAATGTAACGTTTTAACAAAGTTTATGAAATGACTTGTGTTTGATGATTTTTGTCTTTGTTATTTACTTTGATTTATGGAGTAATGTGGATTTCTTAACCTGATAAATGAAACGTATTTGTTACAATAACACAGAGTAATAACATATATTTTTATATATGCAAATGCATATAGAATATATGTAACTTAAAAAGTAGCTAATAATAAAATAAAGAGGCAGTTATTTAACAATATGTTAAGGAGTTGTAACGTTTGTACAGTCTTACAGTTACAACCGTCCTTTGATGGCAGCCAAAATGTTGAAGTGGCCCTCAGTGAAAATGAGTTTGACACCCCTGGTCCAAGGTCTTATAAACAGGTAATGTACAACGAAGATGCACCAAACAAAACAGTCAGTGGTCTGGTTTGTGTCAACAGTTAGACCATGTTGGTAGATTATGCAGACAAAACCCCAATCTAGGCTCATTGAAAATGTGCCTTTACCTTCATTTTTGCTCCAAAACTCCAAAAGCGTATACATTCAAACAATTCACTGCCATTTTCAGTTGAAATTGCCACTATGGTGTTAAAAAACTACTTGTATTCCTTTTTTGCTCAAATTGTGATTACAGTGGCAGAATATCAATTAATAAAGACTTTTATTAATTATATCAATAGCTCCTTTTGCAATTATAACCCCAAAACTTGTTTACCATAGTGCATGATTTGTAAACTAATATATGTTAATGCTTGCATCGTATAACCAGCTGCATATGTATGACTTTTCTGACACAGTAAACTTGCTTGGAAGTCAGCCTGGTACAGCAATGCACTTGTGATGTGGAACTCTCAGGTCACGAATTACAATAAAATATCTTAAAGACTTGTAGAAGCAAGCAAAAGCATGGCTGGTTTATTTTTTTATATCGTATTTGCTTTTGATAACTATTGTTAGTAGGATTTAGTGTAGATGGTACTTTTTGGCGCCATTCACTAGACATTTAGTTAGTAAAGTGTCGTAAGATGTGCAAGAAACAATGTCATATCATGTGTGCCGAAATGCTGCCATAGCCAGTTGCAAAACATCTAGTTAGCTATAAGCAGATATTCTTGGCACATTTACTTCTCAAACACAATCAGAGATGCTAGAAGAGCCTATCTGAATGTAATTCACGTCAACATATTCTCTAGTCGAAGCTTTTGCAAATCATTTTTGTGGGAGGGGGTGTATTCGTTAGCATTGCCATGAGCTCCAAGCAATTAGCATTAGCTCTTGCTCCTAATTGGACCTGTGTCAGCTAATTATACCTCTGACGTGGGGTCTCCTGGGAGGCAGGCTTGCTAATTTCAATAAAGCTCAACAAGTACTAGCTTCCCTCTGATAGTCATATTTTAATTAGAAGCAAGTCCTACACTGAATGCCTGAGAGAGGGACAGAAAATCAAAGACTTGTACGAAGCAATCTGTGACTGCCAACTGGCCACACACACACACACACACACACACACACACACACACACGGAAGCGTCCCCCCATATTTTTTAAGACGTCTCCACTATCGTAAATTATGTTCAGTTTGTTTAGATGCCATCATCTCAGAAAGCCATGTTAGCAAATATACAAACTTAATTGATAAAGGCTAATGTGCATTTTAACTTTAAGTTGTTATATTTTAGTTTTATGAGTCTTGTATAACAGTACATTGTAAGCTGTATGTGTTTGATTCCTTAAAAAAGAAACTCAAAAGAGTCTATAGTTTGGGAAGCAGGGTTTTGATCCACTAAAAAACAACTGTATCATAAAAGAACCAAAAACAGAAATCAACTAGACTATTGTCACGGTACACGGGGATCCAGGAACGAGGAGACGAGGATTGTAACAAACGAGGTATTTAATGAGAGACAAACGGAGGAGATACAGGAACACGGGGAAGAACATCCAAACAGCTTTGACACATGACATTAACAATAATCCACAGGTAACATGGGGTAGAACAGACTTATATAGGAGACATAACTGGAGACACCTGGGACATAATCAAGACAAGGCTGACACTGACTGCACTAATAATGACTGGGAAACAGGAAGGACCATATAAGGGTGAGGAGACAAAGGCAGAGGAAGACAAACTGTGACATTACCCCTTTCCAATAAGGCGTCCGCCGTATGACATCGAAAGGGGAGGGGGTGGCGCCTGGAAGCCTCAAGGTTCTAGGAGACCGGACAGGTGGCCTCCAGGGCGGTGCCCGTTCCGGGACACATGGCGGATCCGGGGACTCAGGCGGCCACGGCGGATCCGGGGACTCAGGCAGCCACGGCGGATCCGGGGACTCAGGCAGCCACGGCGGATCCGGGGACTCAGGCAGCCACGGCGGATCCGGGACTCAGGCAGCCACGGCGGATCCGGGACTCAGGCAGCCACGGGCGGATCCGGGAGCTTGAGATGCCTCCATGGCGGAGCAGGGAGCTTGGGAGGCCATGGAGGGTAGCCCCAAAATTCTCTTGGGGAACCTCTTCTCAGGGGTGCTCAGGAGGAGCCGTCACTCGGGGTTCTGGTGAGCCGGACGGGCCGGCAGGGGCTCTGGTGAGCCGGACGGGCCGGCTGGGGCTCTCTGGTGAGCCGGACGGGGCCGGCTGGGGCTCTGGTGAGCCGGACGGGCCGGCTGGGGCTCTGGTGAGGCAGGCGGAGCCGGCACTGGAGGCCGGCGAGAGCCGGCACTGGAGGAGGGCGAGGAGCCGGGCACTGGAGGAGGCCGGCGAGGAGGCGGGCACTGGAGAGCTGGATGTAGCCAGCCGGGCTCCGGAGAACTGGACGGAACCAGCAGGGGCTCCGAGAGCTGGACGGAACCAGCAGGGCTCCGGAGAGCTGGACGGAACCAGCAGGGCTCCGGAGAGCTGGACGGAACCAGCAGGGGCTCTGGAGAGCTGGACGGAACCAGCAGGGGCTCTGGAGAGCTGGACGGAGCCCAGCAGGGCTCTGGAGAGCTGGACGGAGCCGGCACTGGAGGAGGCTGGCGAGGAGCAGGCACTGGAGGAGGCCGGCAAGGAGCCGGCACTGGAGGGCACCGGCGAGGTGCAGGCACTGGAGGGCACCGGCGAGGTGCAGGCACTGGAGGGCACTGGCGAGGTGCAGGCATTGGAGGGCACTGGCGAGGTGCAGGCTCTGGAGGGCACTGGCGAGGTGCAGGCTCTGGAGGGCACTGGCGAGGTGCAGGCTCTGGAGGGCACTGGCGAGGTGCAGGCACTGGAGGGCACTGGCGAGGTGCAGGCACTGGAGGGCGCAGCCTCGGAGCAGGCACTGGAGGGCACTGGCGAGGTGCAGGCACTGGAGGGCGCTGGCGAGGTGCAGGCACTGGAGGGCACTGGCGAGGTGCAGGCACTGGAGGGCGCAGCCTCGGAGCAGGCACTGGAGGGCGCAGTCTCGGAGCAGGCACCGGAGGGCGCTGTCGGGAGCAGCCACTGGATCTCGGCGCTGCGCTGGGCTCGGGCGGCGCTCGGGAAGCGCGGGTTCTCGGCGGCGCTGGGAAGCGGCTTGCGGCGGCGCTCGGGAATCAGCCGAGACGAAGACGAGCTGGGCGGGACCAGCGAAGAAGAGCTGGGCAGAACCAGCGAAGAAGAGCTCCGCAGGACCAGCGGAGACGAAGAAGAGCTGAACGGGCCACCGGAGACACTCGTGGGCTGGTTTCGACTCGGGACGTAACTTCCCAGACACCGGTAGATCCCTCTCTCCAACACAATCCTGTGGTGTCTGGGAGATCCATAGGGCGCTGGTAATTTGCCCCGAGCCGAAACAGATGGAGGATTGCCGCGTCGTGGAGCTCCGTCACCGCGCGGCGAGCTTGCAGAATTCTCCGCGAACTCCATGAAGGAGAGATTCCGCCGGCTAAGGGCTTAGGACGAGGCGGCGAACTCCATCGCCGTGAAGGAAGATGAGTAGCTCTTGTAGGGTGGATTATTCTGTCACGGTACACGGGGATCCAGGAACGAGGAGACGAGGATTGTAACAAACGAGGTATTTAATGAGAGACAAACGGAGGAGATACAGGAACACGGGGAAGAACATCCAAACAGCTTTGACACATGACATTAACAATAATCCACAGGTAACATGGGGTAGAACAGACTTATATAGGGAGACATAACTGGAGACACCTGGGACATAATCAAGACAAGGCTGACACTGACTGAACTAATAATGACTGGGAAACAGGAAGGACCATATAAGGGTGAGGAGACAAAGGCAGAGGAAGACAAACTGTGACAACTATACAATGAACAAGCTGAATATTTTGAATTGACTAAGATTACTGATGAATAATCTTTGATCGTGTTGCAATCTTTTAAAACCCACTGGTCCCGCCATCCTGGTGTATGTTTTTGATTAACTAAACGGAACTAATTTAATAGTCATTTGTTTGGGAATCGGTTAGACTAGACTGGTTGCTCTTTACGATTATGGTGGCAACATTTTCATATGATTGGGCAGTAAGACTGATTATGGCCTGTGGACTATATGTATTAAAATAAGCATTATAAATGTAATTAAATGTAAGTATATAAATTAACCTTAATTAATAAATTAAATCTCATCCTTATTTTTGCATTTACAAGTTAATTCCTAAAGTCATTATTCAGAAGTGCATAATTGTGTTATTAAATTCACTTCTTTTTTATAGCATACTGTACTTCATACAGTAACACGCTATATTTTTGCTGCTGGATTTGGCAAGAAATATTAATTAACTGTCAAAGTAATATTTCCACTGAAATGTATTTCCTCTCTGCTTGCAGATATATACTGTTTTCCTGTGTGTTAATTCCTATAGAATTTAGCTCCAACCTCAATCAAACTCATCTGCCTGCCTGTCTCTCTTGGTTAGCCTGTTCAAGTTTATTTTATTAGGGTCGGAGCTCAACTTTGCAGTAAAGTGGACCTCAAGGGCCAGAGTTGAGAACCCTTGTAAAAAAGGTTCACCCTTGTAGAAAAGATCACTGAAAACTACCAGAAATCCTGAGTTCATGCCACAGCAGTAAGTTTTATTCTGCAGAAACACAAGTTACATTCAGTTAATGACACTGAGTGGTGTCGTCTGAAGCGGAGCATCTCCTCCAGCCTTCAGTGTGTAGCTGAGCGTCGTCTCCTGCCATCAGTGTGTAGCTGAGCATCTCCAAGTCATCAGTGTGTAGCTAACTATCTCCTCCAGCCATCAGTGTGTAGCTAACTATCTCCTCCAGCCATCAGTGTGTAGCTAACTATCTCCTCCAGCCATCAGTGTGTAGCTAACTATCTCCTCCAGCCATCAGTGTGTAGCTGAGCATCGTCTCCTGCCATCAGTGTGTAGCTGAGCTTCTCCCAGTCATCAGTGTGTAGCTAACTATCTCCTCCAGCCATCAGTGTGTAGCTGAGCATCGTCTCCTGCCATCAGTGTGTAGCTGAGCTTCTCCCAGTCATCAGTGTGTAGCTAACTATCTCCTCCAGCCATCAGTGTGTAGCTGAGTATCTCCTCCCGCCATCAGTGTGTAGCTGAGTATCTCCTCCAGCCTTCAGTGTGTAGCTGACCATCTGCTCCAGCCATCAGTGTGTAGCTAACTATCTCCTCCAGCCTTCAGTGTGTAGCTGACCATCTCCTCCAGCCATCAGTGTGTAGCTAACTATCTCCTCCAGCCTTCAGTGTGTAGCTGACCATCTCCTCCAGCCATCAGTGTGTAGCTAACTATCTCCTCCAGCCTTCAGTGTGTAGCTGACCATCTCCTCCAGCCATCAGTGTGTAGCTAACTATCTCCTCCAGCCTTCAGTGTGTAGCTGACCATCTCCTCCAGCCATCAGTGTGTAGCTAACTATCTCCTCCAGCCTTCAGTGTGTAGCTGACCATCTCCTCCAGCCTTCAGTGTGTAGCTAACTATCTCCTCCAGCCATCAGTGTGTAGCTAACTATCTCCTCCAGCCATCAGTGTGTAGCTGACCATCTCCTCCAGCCTTCAGTGTGTAGCTGACCATCTACTCCAGCCATCAGTTTAGTCACATCAGTTTAGTCACTCCCACTTACTGTTTAGTCACACCCAGCCGAACTATATGAAATGAAAATGTACAAAAATGTAGTCAGGACCTTTTAAAATTGAAATAAATACAAATGAGAAACATTAGAAATGCATTTTAGTTAAGTATTCAGTTTATATTGCACTTCTCCTTTCTACTTAGACAGGCTGGTCGTAAGACCTCTGTCACAAAAACCTAGACTAGACCAAGTCAAAAGTTCACCATGAAGGGAAAACTTCCTTTTTAACACACAGAAAGGGCTATATGGCCTTTAAAAAGTTTAAACTAATCACACATATTCAAACCACAAACATAAGACTTCATAATAAGCATAAGGCAGAATATATATTCGTCAGCGAAAGATTCCATTCTGCAAGCATACTTGCAAAATGCAGTCCTTTGCTCGAACCCTTTTTCAATGCAATCTTGCACCCTAAGCAACAGTTTAACTTATATAGCAGTTGACACCTCTTCTTGTCATCACACTACAAGACATCACTTTAACTTCTAGTCAGCGTATTTTAGACATGTATTACAGGGGGCTGAATTCTTAATGTACTTAATTCATTTGTCAAAAATTGCAATTCAAAAACATGATTATGCAGTTCGATCCTTTCCTTTAATAACTTCATTACTTTTTTTATGGATCTTTTCCTGTTTCCGCATTGAGTGAACCATCGCCTTCATGCGGTAGATGATCCTTTGATGTTCCATCTTCTTTCTTTCCCCATCTGCGTCGTTCCACTTTCTTTTGCTTCTTGACTTGCTGGCTCGACTGTCTTTTGAGGCTCTCTACAAGAAGATTGTCAAAGTGAATCATTAATTTCTCTGGTTCTTTGTCAGGGTTGCCTATTTGAAATTGATTAGGAGATGGCATATTTATTGGGCCATCGGACTCGACACCATTTAAGCTAAGCATTTAAAAATTAGCTGTGCACACTACAGTGCTCACAGTGTCTCAGACATTAATATTTTAGCTGAACCATTGTCTGGCCATCCGGGTTTTCAGTATGGAGATAAAGGTTAGGGTTGTAATTTTTAAGCATTTCATGACATCGTGGGTGTATATTAGCTCTGTTTGGTGTTTTCTTGGGGCATCTGGCAGAGCGTGATTTTCCCAAAAGCGTCAAAACAAGAAGTTGAGAAAACGTTTGGTTACAACTTTAACCTCGGTTGCCTGAAGAGGGAACAAACGTTGCGTCGATTTGACGCTTTGGGGAATGCTTTGCGTGATATGTCTTGTAGCACATGCGAAATCAATACAGGTGTAATGAGATGTCAGAGCGGGTGACGTCACGAACCAGGAAACTATAAAGCCTGCCCAAACGAAGCTGTCACTAGCTTAAAGTCCGAGCAAGTCGCCTTCAGGCATGAAGGAGATATGGCCGGGGACGCAACGTTTGTTCCCTCTTCAGGGAACTGAGGTTACAGTCGTAACCGAAAGTTTTCTCAACTTCTTGTTTTAAGTTTATACAACAAAAAGTTGAGAGAACTCTGAAATGTCCTAAAAAATAAATTGAGAACTCAAAAATCTGCCGAAGCTGGTTGCCTTAAACATTTAAGTTTGCTCTTTTTTTTTCTTCCAGTGTACCGGCATACTTTACTTTTGCGATGCTACTTTGCAGGTGATGAGCAGTGACTGGTTTCTTTCAAAAAATGATGCTTGGAATTGAGGCTCATCAGACCAGAGAATCTTGTTTTTCACAGTCAGATGGTCCTTTAGGTGCTTTTTTTTTGCAAATTCGAAGTATGTTTTTATGTGTCTTCACTGAGGAAAGGATTGAGTTTTGCTACATCACCATAAAGCTCAGATCGTGGAGTGTTGCAGTGATGTTTGTCCTTCTGTAGGTTTCTCCTATCTCCACATGTCAGATTCAGAGTTAATTTCCAGCCCAGTTCCAACCCTGTTCAATCATGCATGTAATTGTCGATTACTTTTGAAGATTTCAATAAGCTGGTTATGGTATGTTTGATCAGGGATGGAGCTGAACTTTGCAGAAAGATAGATCTCTAGGAATGGGATTGGGCACCACTGCTTTATATAGGTGCCAATATATACATCTGCTATAGTTCATAGTTACCATGTTGAATTTGTGTGTATGAAGGGAAGTGAAGTGACGTGTGTCCCATACTTGGAACTTGTGCTCTGCATTTAACCCATCCAAGTGCACACACAGTGGGCAGCCAATGCTACTGTGCCCTGGGGTTGTGGTATTGAGGGTGTAGAGACTCCTGGTTAGTTTCTCCCCACCGACAATTCCTGACGGACCTGAGACTTGAACCTGCGACCTTCGGGTTACAAGTCCGACTCTCTATCCATAAGGCCACGACTGCCCCTAAACAAATCCTACAACAAACAAACAAATCCTCCCCTCATCTGTGTCCTGCCTAACAATAATCTGGACAGAGAAATGTCCATTTTAAGAAGGCCCTCTGTGACTGTCTTAGTGACCCCTCACTCTTTGATTCAAAAGATGGAGAGACACAATGAGAGAAGTGTTGGTGCAGTACGGGTGTATTTATCTTCGCCTCACTAAAAACAGAATGTCAAATAATGGGTCTCTTCAGTAAGGAATGTCACTAGAGATCTTATAAGGAAGTGTCTGCTATAGATGCCTCTCCAGTGCTCTGTCAGTGTGACTATATAGTAAAAAATGAAAGGGTAGCGCATCTTACGCCCCATTAAATCTTCATTATGTCTGTGAGACAGGAATAACTCAACAGGGCATGTAAAAATCATTTAGGTTATTTTCCATTAGTGTGCTATGAAGTCACTGAATATTCTATATGTTTAGTATCCTCAGGCTTTATTTTTGTATTTATTGTTTTTTTATTTTGCTTTTTTTTCATTCTTTGACATTGTGATAACTTGCCAGATCAGGTTCGCCTATATACACTGAAATAAAAATCAAACTAAGCTTTCAAATGTTGAAGTTAAAAAACTGCATCTGTAAAACATAGCCTACTCCAATTATCTTTGCTCCTTTGCATGGGATACATGCAAGCTTTATAATAGTCTGATGCTTCTATAATAGTGAAAGAGAAAGTAACTATAGGAAATAAAGACCTTGAGTTAAATTCACAATGACGTCAAAATGGCTGTAAGTCCCCTTTTTTACTCATAAAGCGCTTAGGTTCCCATATGGTTCAGGTTGGAAGCACCTACTACATTAAAACCCTCCAGAGAGCTCGCCAGAGAATCACCTTTGACTCCAGAAAAAGGTTCCGTTGTTCAGGATAGCGGCTGCTGAATATAACAACCAGCAAGACAGGTCAAAGGTCACAGCCCTGAGCCACTGCTATCAGAGCATGCAAATCTGAGCAGACATGTTGTGTCAACAGGAGCTCTTTAACTGTGAATGTAGGAATTCAGGTGTACATAACAACCTTGTATTTTTAGTCGGCTCTTATTTTATAAAAACAGTTGCAAATATACTGTAATGCTTTATATATACACCAGTTTTATATTTTATGATGTTATACAGAATGCACAGCAAAATAACATTTTATTTGACATACATCACAGATCCTTCAAATTATCTTATAAACTTTGTGCATGAAGAAGCAAGAAAAAGTTTTATTATATCACACATGCTTGAGGGCTTTTTCATTCAGTCTTAACAATCCTGTTTACAGCAACGTGTTTTTTTTTTAAGCTTAAACATTCACTCCATGCTGGAGTTTATTGTTTAGTGATGTGTTGAATAGGTTTTTGTTTAGCAGTGTGCTGAAGACTTCATTGTTTCAGCAGCGTGAGGCTAATTAATCACTCGGCTTTATCAAAATAACTAATTTACACTTTTCAGCAACGCTGCCAGAAAACAAAGCGGACGGGGTCATTTCAGACAGCTTCTTGTTACAGCGCTTGTCTAAAACCTTAAATGAATCCTTCAGAAATTAAATGCCTACAGGTTGTTGGAAAATAATGGGTGCATGCCAGATCGGACTTGCTTATGATACAGTCATTTTAAAAAGTAATTTTATGATTAATTTAACTGTGTAACACCTGTTGATTTATTCTGGTATATAAATTATACACTTAAGCAACTTTTTTGATTACAAGGAACAGTTGATGGAAACAGTGGCATAAAAGGGTCTTGATTGAAAGAATAAATAACATGAAGTCTTTATATATTAAATAGAAAAAAACAAGTTATTGCCCAGATTATTGAGGATTCAGTTTTTTGAAAACTGAAGATCAGGGTAAATTTAACTTATTTTGTCATCTGGGAAACATGTAACTAATTTCTGTAGCCTCTGAAGGGCAGTACTAAATGAAAAAATATGAAATTTATGCAAAATTAGAAAATGTCAACATCTCCATTCTGTTCAAAACTTGTCTCCCCCAGCTCTTAGTGCATCGTTATTCCTTCTGGAGTGTCTGTGAGTGTTTGAACCTTCTGTAATAGTTGCATACGAGTCCCTCAGTTGTCCTCAATGTGAAAAGTTGGATCTCAAAATCATACAAACCAAATCATTTGTGAGACCTGAAGGATTTTTCTGAAGAACAGCAGGCAGTTTAACTGTTCAGGACAAACAAGGGACTCATAAACAACTATCACTAAACAAATCAAAACAAAAAACACAGCTGTGGATCATTCAGGTAAGAACAAAATATTATAAATCATAATTTTTATAAACTCAAATATTTTCTCTTGTGGACTATATGTAAACATATTTTATGTGAAATAACTTATTCAGGTCAGTACTAAATTACATACATTTTGTCTGAGCCGTCTTATTTTGGTAAAATAATTAACATTTTGCAGATTCTGAAAGGGGGATGTAAACTTAATTTCTTAAAGGGATAGTTAGAATATTATGCTTAATTCACTCACCATCTACTTGTTTAACCTGTATGAGTTTATTTATTCTGTTGAACAACACAAAGTAAGATATTTTGTAACCAAAAAGTTGATGGATGCCATTGAATTTGGTTTGGAGTGTTTGGAACAACTTGAGTAAATGATGACAGAAATTCCATTTTTGGGTGAACTATCCTTTTAATTCATTTCTGTTTTAGCTTGATGTTTAAAAGTTTATATTTGTATCACTTATTTTATTTTTGCCTATCATATTAATTGCCTGTTGTATTACCTATTTTTGAGTCACTTTAGATAAGACCATCTGCTAAGTGAATAAATGCAAATTCATTAAAATGTGCAAATTACTGAATAACAACCAGTATTTAAATATATGTTTACCTTTAGCAAATTTGGTCCTATATTAAATACTTATACTAAATATTATGGAATATAAATATAATTCAGTACTATAACCATCAGATACATCACTGTACAACGGCACTGGCACTTTACTCTTTTTTTAAGGATAGAGTTCTAAATGTAATGGAATAATCTAAATGTGTTTTTTGCAGGACGTGAGAGGGATACTTCCATGTTGCTGGTGGCTGAACTGTGCCTTATATATGAGACAAATGATGGTGACATTGAACCAAATTGGCAAAATCTCACTCATTTGAAGGTAAGGTGCGAGTTTCAGTTTGTACTGACCAAATCTGTGAGAATCCGTTCTTCTCAGCATCAATACAGATGTGACATCCTCATCTTCTTCTTGTTTATTATTTGTTTATTCTGAATATATATTATTCTAATATCTCTTTTAGAAATGAATTTGTACCAACTTGAGGGAACATGTGAGCAAAAAGAGAAGCTGTCTTTTCTTAATATAAGCACTGTAATCTGTGTGAGGACCTCTTTTGCCCTAACATGAAATTCCCAATGATGTAAATTCCTGTTGAAATGACTGGAGTTGGCCCGGGAGAATTTGCAGAACAATGGTAAATGTGACTGCACTTTTAGTCTTTCATCGCAGAAACACTGAATGTTCAATAATTTCTCATGTAACACCAGCCCATAAGTCTCAAAAATCAGTTTAATATGAAAAATATGCTACAAACTGAATTCCGGAAATGTTGGGACGTTTTATAAATTTGAACAAAATGAAAACTAAAAGACTTTCAAATCACATGAGCCAATATTTTATTCACAATGTAACATGTTTAAACTGATTTTTTTCACTTCTATCCACTAAATGAGCTAATTTCAAATGTTATGCCTGTCACAGTTCTAAAAGAAAGTTGGCACGGGGACAACAAAGAGGCTTGGACGCTTGAAGATTTTGAGTTTACTTGCTTCATTCGCCTGTGAAATTCGCTTCATTCGTGCGTTTTATTCACTACACAACAGACGCGAATTCGCGTCATGGGAGGGGCTTCTGCCAGGCAGCTCCAGTCTACTTGCAGAATGTATTCCTGTTTTTGTAAAAGTACGAAGTAGTATTGTACAGCTCTGGGTACCCACATGCAACAACGATTAATTTGTCCTCCATTGTTGTTTCGGATTTTCTGCCTCTACTCGTAATCACGTCAATGCTAGAGCAAGCTCCTGATCGGCTACCGTGGCGCGGATATCTGCCAAAGTTCCGATTTTTCAACTCTTTGAATGGCGCGTCAAACGCCCCAAACGCTCAATTCGCGCCGCGTAATTTATATCGCGTCTTTGCATTGACTTAACATGTAAATCATTTGCGCGTAACACTTCATTCGCATCTGGTGTGAAAGCATCTTTAGAGAGGCAGAGTCTCTCAGAAGTAAAGATGGGCAGAGTTTCTCCAATCTGTGAAAGAGAGTGAAAAGATTGGGGACTACTTAAAAAAAACAACGTTCCCCAATATCAAACTGCAAAGGCTTTGCAAATCTCATCATCTAAAGAGCATAACATCATCAAACAATTCAGAGAAACTGTAGAAATATCTGTGCGTAAGGGACAAGGCCGAAGACCTTTGTTGAATGCCTGTGGTCTTCAAGCCCGACACAGACGACACAGACGACACATCATAATTCATCGACATGATTCTGTCATTGACATTACTAAATGGGCCCAGGAATACTTCCAGAAACCAATGTCCATAAAGACAATCCGCCGTGGAAGCCATATGTGATCATGGTCCAGAAGCGGTTTCAGACCAACATATGCTACCCAGCAGATGATGGGTATTTCAGCAGGACAAGGCAAAACCACATACTGCAGCTATTAGAACAGCATGGCTTCGCAGTAGAAGAGTCCGGGTGCTGAATTGGCCTGCCTGCAGTCCAGATCTTTTACCTATAGAGAACATTTGGTGCATCATTAAACGAAAAATACATCAAAGATGACCACAAACTCTTCAGCAGCTGGAAACCTATATCAGGCAAGAATGGGACCAAATTCCAACAACAAAACTACATAAATTAATAACATAAATTCCCAGACATCTTCAAACTGTTTTGAAAAGAAGAAGAGATGTTACACCCTACACCATGGTAAACATGTCCACGTCCCAGCTATTTTGAGACCTGTAGCAGTCATCAAATTTGAAATGAGCTAATTTTGTGCATAAAATTGTAAGATTTCTCAGTTTAAACATTTGTTATGTTATCTATGTTCTATTGTGAATAAAATACTGGCTCATGTGATTTAAAATTATTTTAGTATTCATTTTCTTCAAATAAAAAAAAACGTCCCAACATTTCTAGAATTCGGGTTGCATTTAATTAATGTAAGTTTGTAGAATAGTTACATTTTTCCGGTTCGTGACATGCCACATTTGATCATTTGATATGATACAGCATTCAAAACCAATGTTTATTTCATAATGTGATGCATTTGTATTGATATTAAACAAAAGCAAAACAAGGTGGGGCTTGATTTTATTCATCAGGAATTGATTGGATCATAAATTGATTGTAAAGTGGGCGTTACCAGAATGAAGCCAGACCCGAAACTGAGTTTGCATTAGCTTGTGAAGGACTATTCCCCTTTTTAAACACCCAATACTCATTTATGTCTTTTAGTCCAGAATGTGGAGGCTGAAAGTCAAGTTCACCCTTGAGCTTCTCAGCGTATCCCAATGGCCACGCTTCTTTTTAAAATCGTTATTTGCTATTATTGCCATAACCTTTGGTCTCAGAGATGAAGAGGATGTGTACGCTGAAAATACAAGACTGCTGAAGTGCTGAGCAGATGGAGACAAGCATAAGCTCAGTGACAGAATCAGTGTTTCGAAAACAGACAGATGGAATGTCAAGTCCTAGTGAATAAATACAGAGACTACTGTCATATTTATAGAATATTAGATGTGTGAATATTCAATCTGCGTAGATGTGGGTTTCATTGCTGTACAACACCAGCTTTTAAAAATATTGTTTTACAAAAGGCCTCAAGTTATCAAGATTGGTAAGTGATTACATCACACCAGTCTCATGTTAACATGTATAATATGTAGGTCATGTGGCTATACTTTAAAAACAAGTGTGTATTTTAACATGAACAAACTGATGCCATCTCTTGCCCCATAAACCTCTACTGTAAGTACAATAGTGCAAACATTATTTTATTTATTTTACAACCTGATGAATGAGTCAAATTATGATGTTCTTCCTCTTGCAGGTTTTAGTTTAAGTTGTAATGAACCAAGACCTGTATGGACCCTTTTTAAGTTTCTAAATAATTATCCCTGGTATAATTATGCAAGATTCATCATTGCAGCTCACAGATGTATGAATAGTCTCTTACAAAATGCTAACTCATTGAGAATTGGGAAAAAACATTTGTTTACATATTTACAACATAAGAATCATTGCTGGCCTCAAAAAATTGCATCCCTACATAACAACAGTGCTGCTTTGTTTCCCTCACAGCAAGCAAGACACACATTTTCAACTATATATTTATATGCCTTTGAAGACAATAGCTATCCAGAGAAAAAAACATATTAGCATGCTGTGGAGAGTCATTAATTAGTTTAATAAGTAATTACTGAGAGTGTAGAACACATTTTATGTCCAGACACATTAGGTTTTAAAAACCCAGTGTAAGAAAATGAGTCTTTGGTGGTTTGCAATGAGAGCAGCTTCGGCTTAATGGATAATTTACATGGAGTATGGCATGACTGGGATAAATGCATAAATGACTATGGAATCCAAAGTAGGCCCTGCATATTTACAGAACACATTACATGGTTTAAAAGTGTAGCCTACAACTTTTCATGTATATATATATATACATTCCTAATTAGCTTAAATGTAATACCACCAGAAATGAACATGCCAGTTTGTAGTGGGCTAACATATTTTACACAATCACTCACATAATTCACTTGTTTTTTCCCCATTGATTGAGATCCATGTACAGTTAGCATTCTTCTGTCTTCAAGTCTACTCTGAATAATTTATTCACAGCTCATAAACAACATCCAACAAGAATGTACACATTCAATAAATCTGATATATAATATAATATAATATGATAGTGCAAACACCACACAAAGATTTCTGATGTCATAGTAAAGAGCTTTTATTTTGAAATGTATTGCCGTTTTTAGCGTTATTTCGGGAGATCACAGGTAAAGCAGCAATACTGAGGTTCAAGGTTCAAGGTTTCTTTATTTGTCACATGATAAATTATACAGGGTATAATCAAAAGTGAAATGTAGTTCAAATCAGGTCCGCTCAGTGGACAGTGCAAAGAATTAAAAAAGAAAATATATATATAAAAATAAAAATAAAGTCAAAATTAAATTATATAAAAGTAACACCACACAAGAGTATATATATATATATATAGGTAAAAAGAAATAAGAAGTAAAATGTGCAATAGAATAAAGAAAAGTGCAAAACAGTAAAACAGTAAGATGTGCAAAACAAATTGGATGTGCAAAAACAGTATATGGGACTTAATAAATATTAGTATAAACAGGAGGGATGAGAGGGATGTGCAACGGTTGTACTGGGTATGCACATAGCGGCAATATGGATGATGAGAATATGAATGTTTTGTTATTTTTACAGATAATAATGAGTCTTGTGAAAGTTTATGGAACAGAGTTTGTGTTAAGGAGCCTGATGGCCTGAGGAAGAAGCTCTTCCTCAGTCTCTCTGTCTTTGCCATCAAGCTCCTGTAGCGCCTGCCAGATGGCAGTAAACGGAAAAGATGGTTACCGGGTGGTTTGAGTCCTTGGTGATTTTAGCAGCTCTGCTTCTGCAGCGTTTGAGGTAGATGCCCTGCAGAGAGGGAGGTAGATCCCGAGATGCGCTCAGCTAAGCGCACGACTCTCTGTAGAGCTTTGCAGTCCTGGTTTGTGGCATTATTATACCACACTGAGATGCACTGAGTCAGAACACTTTCTATGGCCCCTGAATAGAAAGTTTTCAGGATAGCTGGAGAGACCCTGAATTTCCTCAGCTGTCGCAGATGGTACAGTCTTTGCCTGGCTTTCTTCACCTGAGTTTGAATGTGTGTAGTCCAAGTCAGGTCCTCGGAGATGTTTACACCGAGGTACTTGAAGCTGCTCACCCTCTCCACAGGGGTCCCACTGATCATAAGAGGAGTGTAGGGCCGCTGCTGTCTCTTCCTGAAGTCCACGATCAGCTCTTTGGTTTTGCTCACGTTCAGAGAGAGACAGTTGTCCTGGCACCATGTTGTAAGTCTCTCCACCTCATCCAAGTATGCGGTCTCGTCATCGTTGTTAATGAGGCCCAGGACCACAGTATCATCAGCAAATTTAATGATAGATGTGGAGCTGTGAGAGGACACGTCGTGGGTGTATAGAGAGTATAGCAGGGGCTCAGGACACAGCCCTGTGGGGCTCCTATGTTCAGGGTGATTGAGTTGGAGGTGAACTGGCCGACTTTCACCACTTGTGGTCTGGCGGTGAGGAAATCTTGAATCCAGTCACAAAGTGAAGTGTTTAGGCCGAGGTCTGAGAGTTTAACAGCCAGCTTGGTGGGGACTATAGTATTGAAAGCGGAGCTATAGTCAATGAATAGCAGCCTGACATAGTTGCCATTTTTGCTGTCAATGTGAGTGAGGGAAGAGTGCAGTACCTGGGAGATGGCATCATCAGTAGACCTATTTGGCCGATAGGCAAACTGAAGAGGGTCCAGAGTAGCAGGGATGGAGGAGCAAATGTGTTTCTTTAAAAGTCTCTCAAAAACCTTCATGACTGTCGATGTAAGGGCAACTGGACGATAGTCATTCAGGCAAGAGGGTTTACTGTTCTTGGGCACAGGGATAATGACAGATTTTTTAAAGGGGGTGGGGACCACAGAGGTAGCAAGGGACTCATTAAAGATGGATGTAAACAAACCAGCAAGCTGATCAGCACAGGACCTCAGAACGCGGCCAGTAATCCCATCGGGTCCTGCTGCTTTTCTGACGTTCACTCTCCTTAGTTCCCTCCGAACATCATCCTCTGAAAGGGTGATAGCATAATCATTGCTGCTCTGTCTGCTGCTTCTTGACGCGCTGCTCGGCAGAATCGCGCCGCTGTTGCATTCAAAGCGTCAGAAGTTGTTTAGCTCACGGCTAGCAACGGGTCTGCTCTCACCTCCACAGAGTTGTTGTTTCCAGAGGAACAGATGGTCTTTAGTCCCTGCCACATGCGTCGAGAGTCATTGAGCTGGAAATGTGACTCAATTCTCTCACTGTATCGGCGTTTAGCGGCTCTTACTGCGCGACGGAGAGCATAACATGATGACTTGTACTCACTCATGTTTCCTGACAGAATACCGGCATTGTATGCGGCAGTTCGATGGTTAATCGCGTCACGAATTGTTCTGTCCACCCACGGCTTCTGATTTGAGAAAGTCTTTATTGTAACCGTTTCAGTGGCCTGTTCGGTTAGTGTGTTTCTGAAGCTTAATGCTACCTCCGTGAATTCAAGACAAGACTAGCTGTGTGAGATGGGGGTAAAGGCACCTTTAAAGCTTTCAGAGATACTCAGTGCTAAAGTTTTTCACATTTTGTTCAGAATTATCTCATTAAGTTGTAACATCCCTTGAGATATCTAAAGGATTTATTTTTCTTTTTATAAATGGGTAGGCCCTTAGGCATGCATAATTCTTGATGTGGTTTCAAGTGAGTTCTCTCACCCCTGAGGGGGTAAAAAGTATTAAGCTCAGTAATTGCTGTCTGGCTTTTTCTTTTGTCATGTGGATTTAGACTGCTGTTGTTGAATGAATAGAGGTGTATTAAATAGCTTAGATTCTTCCCTTTACACCACTGTTTGAACTTTTATGCTAGAATGTCAATAGTGCGATGTGATGGCTGTGAAAATTACCCAGATCACCCCTCGGTATAGATGGACATGTTGAAAAAGTGATATGTGATATGGGGTTGGAAGTTGGCATGAAAATAAAGTTATTATATATATATTATATTAATATTATGTATGTGTTTTAACTTAATTAAATTTTAATTTAATTTAATTTAATTTTACATTTTACCGGCATGTAATGTTAATCAAAATGTTCTTCTTGTGAAACTGACAGATTTATCTAATTCATCTACCTCCATTTTTTTTAGTACAATACCCACATCTCAATATCCAATCAACAAACAATGGAGAGAACCAAGTCTCCACTATGCTTTTTTTTTTTTTTTTTGTTGTATGTTCGTCACAAAAAAAAAAAAAAAGATTTGTTGCTACGTCCATTTCATCACGATTTTAGTGGTCATAAAACAAAGGACACAAAACTATTTCTTTATATTTTTAATATTAATAATAATAAATTCTGACATGTAAATATATACAGTACATTTAAAAATAATTTAGTTGGTAGATGTTTAAAATCTACATCTATAAATCTATTTATTTTTAGCATTTTATTTGTGTTGTGCAGGTATGTTATATATTAAACCAATATATGATCACATGGTTTATATAATGTATAGTTGTGTTTATCTCATGTTTTAACCATACCTCCATCTTTTATTATTGCTATTTTAAAAAAGCCTATTTTTTTACTATTCCATTTTTTTTCCGCTTAATTTTTCAGGACATCTTTGTATTGGTCAAATTAAATTGTATTAATCAAAAAACATGTATAATTAATTAAAATCCTTAAACAAACAATTTAACATCAATTTACTAAACTTTAACAAAAATGACATGTTTAGGGCCCAATGAAATGTTTTATTTTTTCCCAACCTTATGTTTTATTGTAACAAATTCTGTTTCAGCATGTCTAATTATTTGAAAGTATAAAAACAAGTTTCCATTATTCTTACTATAGCCTTATGATTTTCTCCCTCAGCCATTCTGTGTTGTGTATTTACATTTTAAGGCATAAAACATTCATTTAATAATTAACAAATCTTATTCTTAATAGGAAAATAAAGGGGAAAATAAAATTAAAACATTGAAGAAATATTGTATGATTATTCCTTAAAAATAAGGTTTAAATAATTGTATTAGTTGTAGTAGACTTTAACATATTCTACTGAACAATAGTATTTATGCCGCAATGTCTTCAAGTTTAAACCAAACTTTTATTATAAATTTCTGTGTGTATATGAGGATAGTTTTACTTAAATTAAATGGTCAGATGCTCATGAAGTGACTCTCAGAGCAGTTTTGGATGTGTTGTTCATGTATGTCCTCATTTAGTGATACGGCAGATGGTAAAATAATTGCATACCCCGTGAAACCCAGTAAAACCTTCATATTTAAATAGTTTTTTTTGTGGCTTAATATTTACAAATACTACTGGGTGGGGCGCACGTGTGTGTGTGTGTGTGTGTGTGTGTGTGTCTTAGAGCGGTTTTAGAGCAACACATGCTCTCCTGCAGATTACTTGTATTTCAGCAGGACAATGCAAAACCATTACAACAGCATGGCTTCGTAGTAGAAGAGTCCGGGTGCTGAATTGGCCTGCCTGCAGTCCAGATATTTTACCTTTTACCTTTTACCTTGGCGCATCATTAACCGAAAAATATGTCAAAGATGACCACACACTCTTCAGCAGCTGGAAACCTATATCAGGCAAGAATGGGACCAAATTCCAAAACCAAAACTCCAGACAATCATAAGCTCAATGTCCAGACGTCTTCAAACTGTTTTGGAAAGAAGAGAAGATGCTACACCATCGTGTTGGCCTGCTGCTGAGAGTTTTGAGTTTGTAGCTCCGTGTAGCTTCGTTTTTCTGTTGAATCTTACATTCACTCTCTGTTTAAGTAGTAAAATATAGCTTAATTCCCACCATATTTATGATATTATCTATCAAGCTAATATGACTAATTTGATTGTTCGCTTTTAATCTAAAACCGAGAGTGCAGCGCGTTAGCATTTGTTAGCGGTTAGCTTGTCATTCGTGTTTCTACTCCCATCTATTACTGTTTTCTTCTTTTTTTATTGCCCCATTTCATTTTGCTCTCGATCCGTTTTTCACAGGTTCATCAAACAACAGTGGTAAATAAGTTAAGTCAAATCAGTCATCAATCACGGTGAGTAATGGCTTCTTCTCCTGCTATTGTTTTTTGCACTGTTTGCCACATGTATAGTTTATCTATCTCTGTCAGCAGCGAGATTCACATGTGATAAATGCAGGGAAATAGTTAGGCTGACAGAGAATATTTTAGAACTAGAGACATGCATCCAAACTTTAGTTGAGAATAGAAAGAATTTTAGGGCTGTAGATATGGCTTTGGATGCGACTAGCTCAGGGAGTCCTGTACATTGTTCGGTTCCGGATGAGCCCGTGCAGCAGGGCAATTGGGTGACTGTGAGGTGGCATAGTCGCGGTTCAAAACACGGCTTTCCGCAGCCCGAAAATGGAGCACAGCTGGAGGAAAACAAAACTAGAGGTATTTTGTATGGCTTGGTGGAAAGTACCCTATCCTACAGAAAAGCATTAAAAACTGCTAGATTTGATTACTTTTCTCTTTTAGAAGAAAACAAACATAACCCCAGGTATTTATTCAATACAGTGGCAAAATTAATTAACAAAAAATAACACATCAACTGGTGTTGACATTTCCCAACAGCACAGCAGTAATGAGTTTATGAACTATTTTACTTCCAAAATCAATATTATTAGAGATCAAACTGTAACCGTGCAGCTGCCAGCTGCAGTATCACATCAAATTGTGCACTATAGATCCACTGAGGAACAATTCCACTCATTCTCTACTATGGGAGAGGAAGAATTGTATAAACTTGTTAAATCAGCAAATCCAACAACATGTATATTAGATCCTATTCATCTAAACTACTAAAAGAGGTGCTTCCAGAAGTCATAGATCCTCTTTTGGCTATTATTAATTTGTTATTTTCAGGGTATGTCCCCAAAACCTTTAAATTGGCTGTTATTAAGCCTCTCATTAAAAAAACACAACTTGACCCCAAATATCTAGTTAATTACAGACTGATCTTGAATCT
Organism: Gymnocypris eckloni scoliostomus; assembly: GCA_027564155.1. Lineage (NCBI taxonomy): Eukaryota > Metazoa > Chordata > Actinopteri > Cypriniformes > Cyprinidae > Gymnocypris > Gymnocypris eckloni. The sequence continues at coordinate 12,495,647 of CM050416.1, read as the reverse complement.
CCCTTTTCTGCCAAAGATACTAGAAAAGGTAGCATCCTCACAATTATATTCCTTCTTAGAGAAAAATTATATCTGTGAGGATTTCCAGTAAGAATTTAGACCATCTCATAGTAATGAGACTGCTCTCATTAGAGTGACAAATGACCTGCTCTTATCATCTGATCGTGGTTGTATCTCTCTATTAGTGCTCCTGGATCTTAGCGCTGCGTTCGACACTATCGATCACAACATTCTTTTGAATAGAATTGAAAACTTTGTTGGCATTAGTGGAAGTGCATTAGCATGGTTGAAATTACTTATCGCTGCCATAAATTAGCAGTGAATGAGGGTATCATATCAATCACAAGTGCAGTATGGAGTACCTCAAGGCTCAACTGGTTGCCACGCTTACATGCTACTTGAAATATAATCTGGAAACATGGGTTAGCCACTGTTATGCTTATGATCCAGCTCTATATTTCTTCATGGAGGTCACCAGAAATTGAGAATTTTATGGAATGCATAGTAGATATAAAAACTGGATATAATTTCATACTGCTAAATACTGAAAAACTGTTATTGACCTAAAACACACAAGTAATAACCTAGAACACTGTCTAACACTTTAAATCTCTATTTTCCATCATGTGAAACCTAGCTTTGATAACAACTCTCCAGACATTCAGTTTCCGCATTTGTAAACTGCATTTTTTCATCTTAAAAATATATCTAAACTCATGTAAAATGCTGTTAATCCATGCGCAATAATCTAGCCTCAGGTTAGATTATTGTAATGTTAGGTGTTTGTTCTGCCAGCTTTGAAACAAGCTACTGATTGTCCAATTGCTAGATTTTCTAGAACCAGGAAGTATGTATATTTGGTCCATTATGTCAACAGCTATTTCTTGCCCAGCAGTTCTCATGGTAAAGCAGACGAGCGATCCAGCACATCCTGCATGGCCTTTGCACCACCGCCGGGACATGTCTTGCTGTAGGCGTTGCGATCTCCAGAGCTGCTCAGGCTGAATCACTGGCTGCGTTGAGCCTCATAGCACCCCCGTAAAGCCAGGCCCAAGTTGTCCAGGAAGTCGACGAGGTGGCCACTGGCAACCGGAGATGTTGGATCTGACGGCAGAACAGCGCTGTACCTTGTCTTGAGACCCCGACCTGGATACATGCCCAAGGTTCCCACCACGCCTTCCAACCTGCAAGCACTGCCCCAGGAGGCAGATCCAGCCTTAGTGTTGCTGTGTGGGAAGAGCATTTGCGCATATCATGGACCGCACAGGCTTCAGATTGCAGCCTCTGTCTGCCATGGAGGTCAGCAAAGGGAAGAGTCTCCAAACAGAGGTTGGCCACTGGATAGTGGAGGCCGTGCAGCATACCAATCTCAAGGCAGCTGTGCCCCATCTCTGGCGGACATCTGCAGAGCTGCGGGCTGACACCGAACACCTTCACAAGATTCTACAGTCTACTATTGAGCCAGTCTCTTGTGTATTGGGTAAGTAATGGCAAAGAACTGCCAGTGTCACGCTTGTTGCACCATTTCACCTGGGGATACAGTGAACCCTGGTGGAATCCTAAGCACTCAGACTGGGAGTCACGCCAGGATACTAGTGGAGGATCTCCGGTCAGCCCCTGTACTGGGCTTGTATGGCCTGATTCTGAATAATCCCATGTTGTATTCTTATGTAAATTTTTCATGGTAGCTTTCTTTGACAGAGCTCTCTGTCAGGTTAATGTCCATAACAGGTGATCTGCCCAGAGTCCAGTGGCATGTAGTACTGCAAGCCTAGCAGTCCATATCAAAGTCTCCACATGTTATCCAGGATGTGGCCTTCGTTCTCCAGAACGATTCCCTCTGTTCCAGCTGGAACACAAATAGGAAAGACTTAGTGTCTTTTAATAGAAATCCCTTCTGAATTATGTAAAAGGACAGCAGCTTGGCTATCTCCAGCAGCGATGTACTCAGTGGTTCACCAGGTTAGCAATTGCGCTTGTAAGCTGCAACCTCTTGTGGCATTTAATAAAAGCACCTCATCAACATCTGCATGCCCGATTGTGACTTCAACATGGCGCCAGTAATGTGTGCAGGGAGTGACTGACAGATAGGGAAGTCTAGGTTACGTGTTTTGATGGAGAGCAAATGTTATAACCCCATGTCTGTCTTGAACCATCGCTGGTTGCCTGGGACTCGTTCTATCCTCAGCGTAAAACCAATGAGTGGATCACCTGTCGCCTTTTTATAATATGCGAGCGGCTAGTATGCAAAATCACTAGCCAGTTTCATTTTTTTTCTTAAAGTCAGAGATGATTCTTCCATAAATTAATATGTCGCACATACGTCTTTTCCGTCCATCAACATTACATACGTAACTGACTTTTACTGTGTGTGTCGACAGTGCACTGGTAAAGACATAGATATTCTATTCTACAGTAATTCTGTATTTTTAAAAGTTCAAAGATTCGTGTTAATTTAAAAGGAGTCAGAGAAATAAACACAGAAAGAGGATGAAACATTAACAAAATGGCCCTAAGAATAATGAAGTGTTGCAGGAGAGAGAGCAGATGGAATGAAAAGAGGAAAAGAAAGTGATTTGTGAGAAAACCCTTTACAACTCTCCCATTCTCCTCTAATGGATGACTTCCTCAGGCAATGAGGCACCACAGACTGAATACCAAATGAGCTTGGTGAGTTTTGTAGAATCTTAGCAATGTTTGTTAATTGTGAGATGTGTCTCGAAGAGCATCTGATGATCATTAATAGATTGCTGTTTTGCCTACACACTTTTTGTTAAAGAAATAATCGATTCCTCATCAAATAGCGATCGTTATCAATGTTTATTAATATACTGTACAGATATTGCTAAGCAGAGGGCAACAATTGTTAGACAGTTTATGGGAAAATCCTCTTTACTTCACTCCTGCATATTGTCTTATTAGGCTGTTTTCCAGTTTTTAATAAAAACTCCCCTGATATATCGCAGTCATCTCCCTCTGTAAGCCTCAAACATACACAGAAGAGCATTTTAGATCACAATACTCAGCTTACTCACTTTGGCTCATTTGTCACTTTTCTTCTGGGAAGATCAGATTATTTAGCTGAATTCATATTTTGATTGTGTGTTTTTAAGTGTATACAACTGTGTATAAACACCTTTGAAACGCATTAGACATTAACATTTATTCAGTCTTTCAGTGATGGAAAAAACAATAGGTAATAGCAGCTGGTGGCAACACACTGTCGTGGCAGTTTGTGTCTATTTTACTGTTTGGTGAATTGGTGGCTAGTTTGTATGATCTCATAAATGTCAGGGTTGACCTTCATCCTTTTTTCCTTTTTGTTCTAAATAAATATTCTTTCCATATAATTGGCATTGTAAGATTGCATGATTTTCTATAATTGCATGGATTTATTTTCATGAGATAGAGTTAGCTTGTCAAGCAGTTATTGCTTTGGTCTTGGAAGTTGGTAACACAGGTAAATTATTTTGGTACCAGCTTTGACAAGTTGCCGTATCAGCTCCAACCTGGGGTGAGTTTCCCAAAAGCAACTATGGTTGCACGTTACCAATATACTTCAATGGAACTTGCGAACATATTAGCTATTTTCTAACAGTTGGACTTTATTACTCACAGTTGCAAGCTTATATCTCACAATTATACAAAATCAGTCCAAATTGCAAAAAAAAACGGTACGAATTTTGAGATAACCTAGAATTGTTAGAAAATACAAAAATCAGAATTGTGAGTTCATATCAGATGTGAGACGTAAACTCGCAATTGCCATAAAAAAGTCAGAATAGACCCTTCGCTGGGAGTTTGATTGACAAAGCCATCTGACCAATCATAATGGTGGATCTGCCACCATTATGATGGTGTCAGATCCACCATTATGATTGTTTTGTTTGTTGGCACATTATGACTGTCTTGTTTGTTGGCACATTGTCACTGTCCTCTTTGCTTCGTGTCGTGTATTTCACTATGCAAGAAAAAGATGTGTGGCGTAAGAACGGCATGGCTTGTTTGATAAGTAATAACTAAGTTTTAAAGTCAATTGTGAGTTAAGAAGTCACAATTACCCTTTTTATTTATTTATTTTTTATTTGGGAGAAACAATTTAAAATGAACTTTTCTGAGGCCAGCCTAAAAAGGCGCTCAGGACAGTTGACGGGTCACTGCTGTGCGTCCTCACGAAAGCTTATGATTTGCACGTGTTTTTAAGCCTTACCAATTTAAATATTCAAAAGAATTTAAAGCATTCAAACACAAGACCTGGAAAATTTCAACTGAGCACTCCACATCCTGTTCGGTGCATACGCTGAGACCCTCGTCTCACGGACAGCAACACCGAATCAAGCACTCCTTCACGTCCTCCTGCACCTGAACGAACAAATACAAATCTTAGTTTAAACATGCAAACAGAAAAAGACGTGAAAGAGTCCAATTCAGCAACCGCGCGCTGTGTTCTGTGCGCACAGGGCGTGCGCAGACGGACGTGTTTCAAAGCGCTTGAATGACGAATTTGCCTCTTCCACAAAATTTTCAAAATACCCGTCTTGGAGAGTATCCTCTAAAAAACTTTTGGTTATGTCTTGAGTTAGTCTCTTAAAAAATAAAGTGACCACGCCTAATTTAGCTGCTGTAGGTGTCCTAAATGTTAATACAAGAAAACGAAAGAAAGAAAATCACTCCCTGATCTTGACTGAATTACTATGTAGTTTTAACAATAATTAATCCACAGTCAAACCAAACATTATTCAGACACCAGATCTATTTTGTTATTCTTTTACTAGTGGGTTCAGGACACTATAGTTAATTTATAGTTCAAGTGAGGATAGCAAAATAAAGTAAACTGTGACATATTATACCCAATAATTCTTCATAAAGTGGACTACTAGAAAAATTGATTAAACATTTGGGACCAAAAAGTTGTCAGATACTTTGACCTGAGCATGTTTTGCTTAAGGGTTTTTCTTTAATTGCTAAAGCGACCTTTTTATACCACAGACTGAACTAAATGAAGCAGTGCTTGGTGATTGGTCAACAAAGTACTGATAGTTATGTCAATATTGTCACTAACAGTTGTCTGAATGTTTGGTTGATTGTAATCCATTACATACCTTTCTATCAGTTATCTGACATTGTCAAGATTAATTTGTTCTGACACAGTTTAACTGAGTTATTCTCATATTGTATTACCATTTTCTAATCTATAGCAAATAAACTGATAATGTGAGTAATGTTGAAGTTGTCTGAATAAATTTTGGTTTGACTGTTTATTTATTTTTTAAAGTAAAGACAATGCAGTGCTATTTTACATTTTATTATTCGGTTTCTGTACCCGGACACCTAAAAACTTGAAAAACCGTAAACATTGTGTAAATAGCACAAATAAATAAATAGAATAAACATACAAATTAAGCAATTTCAAACAGGCCCCGCAATCCCCATCTACGGCCCTGAACCCAGGATAGGTTACCTTTAGTGTGTTATCCAGCAGAGAGTTGACACTACTTTGCTCAAACATCTTGTGAAGTAATTAGGATGTTCTCTTGCTACAAAATGAGGACTGGTGGCTACTATAGATTTAACGTTGAGAGTCTAAAGCTGCGGACCCTTTGTGCAGTTGCTTCATTAGTTCACTCATTTGAGAGAAACCACTAGCACACACAATCCTCCTTTAATTAGCACAACGCTATCGCTACCCTTTGTGACTGATTAGCCTGAGTAATGACTAGCCATGCTCAAGTTCCCTCTGTAAAGCTAAACTCTGTTCGCCGACACCTGAAGCACTCAGACAGGCCCATGAGTAATATGAAATGCTTCACTAATCTCTTCAGTCTGTCTCTCGACGGCGTCTGCATGCAGAAACATACCACCATTTCAGTCAACCACTACAAATTTACAATTCTATAATTAAAAACTAAAGCCATAATACAACTTTAATTTCCCTCCTGAATATTATTTTCAGTGACTTGTGGACAATAATATATTATTAATTATGATAATTATGTTTTCATTATCACATTTTATCATTGAACCTGCCAATTCAGTGATATTTTCCAATAGTTGAATTTTCAGTTGCAGATTTACAGTGATGAACCATTGATTTGGAGTTTGATTGGGATAAGGGGGTTCCTGCTGTTGGCCTGGGGTCAGCTGTGGATAAATGATTGCAGTGCTGAAAATGTCATCATAAATGTGGCCCTGTTAAAGCCAATGCTCTTCTAATTGCCAGTCCAAACAGAAGTACCTCCACTTCAGAAACAATGGCTGTGATATTGTCATGGCTGATGGTTGTCTTCGCGACTCTGCTTTTCACTTCCAATACAAGCGTAGTATTTCATATGACCAGATATGAGATGCATATTGGATTTGGGAAATACATTTACTAATATTATACTATGTAAATAGTGAGTTGGAAAGCCTATATGCCATTATGTTGGAGGATAAGTTTGAAATCACCAATAAGCTTTGTTGATTGTGACCGGCTCGTGACTGGCACCCAGTTTGCCCAGGTTTGAGTGATACAAAGCAGGACGTTTAGTCTGCTAAATATAGGGAAGTGATTAACAGGCTAGTCGGTAAAAATCACATTTTATACTAAAATACATTTCCTTAAGTATTAACTAGTTTGCAAACATTAAATGCATTTGGATTCAGTGCATCTTCAACTTACTTTATTTTTTTATTTTTTTTCGGGTCGGGCAGCTTTGAGCATAAAGTTTTTCTTTGCAAATTGGATGCAAAAAATTTAGCAAATTGGATGCTAAAAATTCAATAATGTGATGTAACTGCATGAGACTTCATTTAGAGGTCTTTCATTGGGATTGACAGGACCCACCACAGCTTAGCATGGCGCGGGACACATTTTGAGTTTCTAAATGCAGATATTGGAGGCAATATGCATGCAGGAAGCAGCAATAACAACCAACAGCAGGCGTGCAGAACCATACGATGAAGCAGTTTCAAGATAGCGCACCAGACCAGCGGTCTCAGACTGGAGTTTTGGGTGGAGTTCATAACATCATTAAGGTTGGTTTAGTAGTGGGGTGGGGTTAGGCATTTGTTATGATGGAGCTTATATTTGAAGTGAAGTTAATGTTTGTGATTGGGGCGGGTTAGGCGTAAAATCGATCTCATGCAGGTTTAATCTGTTAATACCAGAATGAAGCCAGAAACGATTGCAAGTTTTAAAAAATTGTGTCTAAACACCATTTTCCAACGACAGCCAAAGTGATGTTGACAGAAAATAAGCTGTTTTAGAAGAAATAACAATCAAGAAACAAATCAGTATGAATCAATTACAGTAAGACCTGGAATGTGTGTTAAAGTAAATAGAGATTTAATTTGTATTTCACGTTGCCTAAAAAAATGCCTTATTTTTGTACTGTGTTGGAGTTCCCGATTTAAAATGTGTGTCCTGTAGTAGAACAAGTTGATAACCGCTGCTGAACCTTCAGTTGTGACATTTTTGTGTTGTAGCCGGCTTTGTGTTGATTTAATATAACAGTGCTTTATGTGATGCATTACACAGTATTACAGGGCACAATAAAGTGATAAAATGAGGTGTGAAGGATTTAGATAATGTGTAAATACTCTTCGAGTTTGCTTGGCATGGCAGCAGTGAATAGATCAGGGTGCTGTTGGCAGTGTCAGGTAGAGATGTAATGAATAGCATGATTAGCTCTTTGGCAGGGACACTCATGCAGATGGTAGGCACACTTTTCTCTACCCTCCCCTTCTCTCTTTCTCTAGCCCAGGATCTCTCATTAATCAGTGTAATTACTAGAAAAGAAAACATATTAGAGCATTTAACGCTTGTGTTCTGCTAATTTCTCAAAAATGGCATAACCGTGTTCAGTAATGACATGAATCTTACCTGTACTTTGAATTTTGACTGTTTAATGTTTGGTGTTTTCATATTGATTTGACTTTGTGTAGGGAGAGCAGGGATAATAATTGTGATACTTTTTGCTCTTTTCTTGTCAAATCGGAATAAAAACAGGGTTTCACTGTTTGTTAGACAATGAAGTCACCCCCTGAAGTTCCCTTTCGATATTTCACTCGTACATATCGACGTTAGTATGGGAAAAAAACTGAAGCCTATTTCAATCACGCAGTTATAACTGCACGTGATTGGTTCATGTAGGGTAAAAAAACAAACCAATGGACGGCGGTGGCGAGCAAGCCAATGACTATGCAGCCTGCCATAGCCCGCCAAAATAATCCTCTGCCTGGCACTGCATCTCAGATTTCTTCTCTTCTGCAATGAACTCCCTTTTTCGCTGACTCTTCGCTGACACCGGGATCCGCCGTTGAAATGCCTAAAGCAGCCGGATTAGGACCTCGCAGCAATCAGCTTGTAGACCCGGTCATCTCCTGCAGCTATCCGGCGTCGATCCAAAGAGCCTCACAAAAGAGCAAATTTCACGGCGTTGTTGCAAATGCCGTGCCGTCATTGTAAGACGTGGAGGTCTCCCTTGCACGTGGATAACACTTGAGCGGAGTACTTTCTTCGCCAGCTGAGGAAGTTCAACCTGCCACAGGAGCTGTTGATACAGTTCTACTCAATCATCATTGAATCCGTCCTCTGCACGTCAATAACTGTCTGGTTCAGCTCAGCTACCAAATCTGACCTCAGAAGAATGGAGGTAGTCCAGACTGCTGAAAATCATTGGTACAACCCTCCCCACTATCCAAGAACTGTACTTTTCCAGAGTGAGCAAAGGGCTGGCAAAATCACTCTGGACCCCTCATCCAGCATACTTTTTGAACTGTTACCATCTGGTCGGCCTACAGAGCTCTGAGCACCAGAACGACCAGACACAGAAACAGTTTCTTCCCCCAAGCAAACCATCTCACGAACACTTGACATTAAACATGGAACAAACAACACTATTATACAAATGTTTATTCACCACACACACTTTTTTTTTCATTTCAAATTTGCACGTCAGACCTCACACATAATTGTCTGTATTGCATATTGTGAGTTGCCATTTTGCCCATTGCCTATTTGTATGTTGTTCTTTTGTTGTCTGTTTCTTTTCCTGTTGCTGCCATTCTGTTGCACGGTGGAGCTTTTGTCACTATAACAAATTCCTTGTATGTGTAAAAATACCCGGTCAATAAAGTCCATTCTGATTCTGATCAGCATAATCCTCATCATCATCAGTTTGGCTGTGTATCTTAATAGTAGTCATTAAGTGCCAGTTCTGAGAACATTATGAATGGAATGTCAGTTTGTTTTGCAATTATGTATAATTATTTATATTGACAAAATTATAGCTCTAAATATAGAAAACACACACAAACTATAGACATTTTTATTCACCTTGATACTCCATTGCATTGTCAGAAACATAAACCTACAATATACAGTAGGGCAGATGAGATTGAATGGATAGTGTATTGGTGAAGCTGAGACGATAAATGCAGCCGTAGACCAGCATTATATAAACATACAGGACTATGGAGGATTTGGAATTCTTTAGGGAAAATAAAATTGCATTGGCAGTCTCAACACATTCGGATTCTTCAAAGGTCGTTCTGACAGAGTGGTTAACTGTAAACAGAGGGAGCACAGCGTAACCGGCAACTTTACAGGACATGTTCTATTCCCTTCAATGCAGTTTCATCACCTCTGTGTGAGAGAGAGGTCTGTCTTTAAAGGGCATCCCACCAGAGAAATATTAACGCACACACACTCACAAACACTGAGGTCTGCTGGATTGCAGCCGTGTCTTTTTTACCCACACCACTGTTGTGATCCATTTAGAAATAAAACAGGTTTTCGGTATAGCATTTCAAAATGAGCTTGATTTATTAAAAAAATTTAGAACCTGTGAGTGGTGCTTCCAAGAAGAAAACTCAAGTTTTGGATAGTTTCTAGGGTTAGAGCATTGTTGAATTGCTAGTTGTTTTTGTTTTATTGGCCAATGAGCCATTGTCCTAGTTTATTTCAGAGGTATGGAGTGCCCCAGGTAGTACATCACTGACATTTCTTCAAATAAATTCATTGGATTTAATGTAAAAATTGAATTTGAAAATTAAAAAGGTGAGAAGTTGTAGTTTCTTTCAGATCCACGAGTGGCATCTAGAGGCAAGCTATAAGAGTAGCCTGCTTTTAAAGTGTTAGTTCACCCAAAAATGAAAATTAGCCTGTTATTTACTTACCCTCAAGCCATCCTTGGTGTATATTACTTTCTTCTTTCAGATTAATCCAATCAAAGTTATATAAAAAATTGTCCTGGCACTTCTAAGCTCTATCATTTAAGTCGGTGGGTGTTTCTGTTTAACAGTCCAAAACACGTCAAATAAAGCGCGCTCATCCATAATGAAACGTACTTCACACGGCTCTGGGGGTCAATAAAGGCATCCTGTAGCGAATCCATGCATTTTTTTAAGAAAAATATATCTACATTTCAAACATAATAACTTTTCTGTCACTTCATCTAACTGTGATACGTGGAAGCCATTCTGGCAGATGATGTAGGATGTTGAGAAGTAATAACCAGGAATTTGTAAAGAAAAATGTCGGAAGATTTCAATATAAGCCAAGAGGAGACTGGTTTTCCTTTGCTAAAGTAAGGAAACTTACTTGAGACACAAACTCGTAACAAACTCGAGACACCAACATCTCAGAGACACGCGCGACACATACATACTACGACATCCGCTGGAACAGCTTCCACGCACGACAGTCAGCAGAACTGAGAGAAAAGTGTTTATTACATTTTAAATATGGATATTGTTCTTACACATGGAGCTGTGTGAGGCACGTTTTATTATGGATGTGCATGCTTTCTTTGATGTGTTTTGGACTGTTGAACACAAACACCTGCCGACTGCAATGATAGAGCTTAGAAGTGCCAGAACAAGTTTTAATATAGCTGATTGGATTCATCTGAAAGAAGAAAGACATATACACCTAGGATGTCTCGAGGGTGAGAAAAAACAGAAGCTAATTAAAATTTTTGGGTGAACTAACCCTTTAACTATTTGCATTTTGTGCATGTTTCATGCCTCATTTACAAAATGTTTAGTATTAATGTCTTAGAATTGGACTGCAAAGTTAGCATGTGAACACATTTAATTTGCATCTTATTGGAACAACATACAAAACTACAGAATTTTGCTTTAAGTTTAGTCGCAACATATAGTCATTGCCATTAATAGGGTTGACCGTCCGTTTGATTACATGCAATTTATAACCTACCGACTGTACATTTCTGTCACTTTCACCACTAATAAAACCTACTCCTAAATATAATGTAGAAACTTCAAATTTTCTGTAAAGCAGCTTTGCAATGATTTGCATAATAAAAAGCGCTATACAAATAAACTTGAATTTAACTATAATTGTTTTGGAAAATAAAAATATTTTGATCGCTTAGAAAAGTAATAGCACACCTCACCTAAACTAGTCATATTTTTAGGGCCCTATAAAATCTGTATTATTTTTTTTTACCAAATTATGTTATATTATTATTATTATTATTAAAATCAAATTCTGGAATCTGATTGAATTGTTCAGTTAAATTTCAATAATCAAAGATTAATAGAGTTTATAAGTGTAATGATGAATCAACAGAGTGGAGATCCATTTGCAGCTTTAATAAGAGATAACACAGTCGTACAGGCAGTGGTCGGTCACAGGGATATCAGAGGAGAGACAAGAGCAGAGTATCAAGGCAGGCAAGAGGGTCGAAAGGCAGGCAGATATCAATCCAAAACGAGAGAAACAGTCCAGAGTTAAAACACAACGATCAAACAGAGAAAGATGAGAATGCTCAGGAATGTCAGCCGGGGCAATACAAGACTTCATGATGAGTGTGTGTGAGTGTGAGTGTGGCTTAAGTAGTCCCATAGATGAGCATCAGGTGAACTAGCAATCAGAGTCCTGGTACAGGATGATGGGAAATGAAGTTCGGAGAGAGAAGTCAATACTGAAGATTAGGGGGAACCACAGAGGCCGGATTTGTTACAATAAGACTTTAACAAGTAAATAATTTATTATAATTTCAACAATCCAATCTTTTTATTCTGTGTTCTGTGTTTTGATTCTGTGTTTTATACTTAAATTATTATCAAAAACAGTGGTAGTCAAATGAATGCATAAAACTTTAACAATTTAATTATGATTATTATTATTATCATTTAAGTATGTAATCTAACATAACAATTAATTTTGTTTTTGGTAAAAATGTAATGCAAAACAGAGGTTTACTTATGACAAATTATATGATATTTCTTAAAAAATATTAATAATTATTACATTGTAAGTACATTCTGCTCTACAATTGTGATATATCTCTGTCATATTTGTTCAAGTTAAACCAAACGTTTATTCTGGTATGTTGTAGTGACCATCTAGTTTCTGTGTGTATCTAATGATAGTTTTATTAAATGAAGTGGAGAAGTGCTTGTGAAGTGACTCTGGAGCAGCTCTGGAGATGAAGTTCATGTGTTCATATCCACATAGTGTACAGTGAGATGCAGATTATGAAAATACCATGAGCAGCATGTGTGCTTCAGATGAAACTGTGCTGGTCATTCACAGAGACTCGCAGAACATGCAAGCTTCACATTTCTTTTTGTCGTTTTGTGATCTAATATTCACTGATACCAGTCCATATTGTGATAGCGCTACCTTGATTTATTCAGCCACAATTCGACACAGTTTTGTGACATTCTGCATTATACAATGAATTTCAGTAGAGTTTTATAACTGGATTATGTCCACTTGATTTGACATATCATTTAGGGTTCTATTTCTATTTAGTTCACTATGGGAGTGCTGTTACTAATGTATGAAAACAAAGAGATTTATTTCAGACTGATTTTTTTAAATCTCGAGCAGCTCTGTCAGCAATAAAGGTCAGGCCTCCAGAGATGCAATCCAGAATGGATCTGTGTGTTAATCCTGATCTCTGTTGACAGGTGTGTTGAATTGGGCACGAGTGGTGTCTGTGGTGGATTATCTGTGCCAGCCTCACACCCGTGGCTGCCACAAGCTGCATATGGAGTGTCAACTGTGCCAGGTTTGTCACTGTGCCATAATTGAACTGCTCTCAACCCAAAGCAAAGCCTGGAGCCTTCTTGCTTCTTCACATTTAGTTGTTCTTCTCCAAGTGTATAGTTAGTGCGGTAATAGATCAGTTATTAAAGTAAATAAAGTACATTCAGTGCACCACTGAGGGCAATTTGCAGCCATCAGATAATATCAAAGCAATATTTTTAATACTGCAGGGACGTGATTGTAAATAAATAACATTGTAAATCATTGATTTTTATATTAGAAAAATGACTTTTATGATGGTATCAGTGGGTGAATTTCACAAAAATTTTTAGACCTTGCCTTGGTTATATTGACCCAAAAAATCATAAAGAAAGATGTATTTTATTGTAATATTATTTTTATGACAATTAAGTGCATTTATGTATTATACATATACTTTATATAATTTAATATGTGTTACATTTATATATAAAATATGATCTGATGTTTTAAATTATTGAATTATAATGTATTTATAATTTATGGTGGTATATTAGGACTGTGTGTATGCTGGTGTAATTAAAAACATCACTGAGTTTTTATTATGATTATTATTTATTATGTTATTATATAGTATGTGATTTTGTTGAAATGTACTTATTTTTCATAACATTTCTTTCTTTCTTTCTTTCTTTCTTTCTTTCTTTCTTCTTTCTTTCTTTCTTTCTTTCTTTCTTTCTTTCTTGTTTATTTGCTTGTTTGTTTCAGGGTGAAATGTGGCCTGAACATGTGATATTGATCCATAAATAAATATTGCCATTTCTGTTTGTCATCATTTAATTAGTAAGATTTTTATATTAGAATAATTTAACATTATATTTAACATTATAATTACATTTTATATTAGAATAATACATAATGATGTAGTTTTATTTAATTTATTTATTATTAGTAGTAGTAGTATTATTGGAGAGCTTAAATATTTAAGAGATTCACTTTTACAGTTTGATCAGGGTCTTTCAATTTCATAAAATCAATCAATCAATAATACAAAAACAATTATGGAGTTAAGAGTCCAAAGATTCCATTGGTGTTAGCTTTGGCAATAGGTTTCAAGAGAATCGTTGTATATACAAACACACAGTAGGCTGATAGCCAGAGGGCAATATTTCACCCTCTTGATCCACCTTCTGTTCTCATTGCAAATAATGTTTTCTGCCAAGATTGCTTCCCATTTCCATTGCTTGGGTCCACGCACCATGTGCTGGTCACTGGTGTGTAAATGTGTAAGTACCCGTGAGTTTGAATTACTTTCCTGTGAGAAGCGATCATGTCTTTCCAAAGCTTGCTGGCTCTTTCATTCGTTTGCAGAGGAGAAATGTGGAGGAGCAGAGGCAAGAGGTGAGACAATCTCAATAGTCTTTTGAATGGAACATTCAGCAGGTGCATTTTATGGAAGAGGATTCGAGACAGCTGTTTCTTTACTTGTGTAGGGCCATGTAATTGAATTCTCTTTTAAGCCTTTCCTCAGAGAGCATTGTGTTACAAACCCTTCTGTCACAGTTGTAAAGGAGTATTTTACGCTTTGCTGTGTGCCGCAAAAATAACAAGCAATGCTGCTGGATTTAGAAAGCTCTTGGTCATAGTGCAAATGCAGGGCAGCGGAGCAAAACAGGAGATGCTGCAGTTCTGCAAAAGTGCATCAGTAATACAGTGATATGGTTTGAGATGCTGCAGTTCTGCAAAAGTGCATCAGTAATACAGTGATATGGTTTTGCTCAGGTTCAAACAACAAATTAAAAGCCTACAACCCACAACGTATGCAAGACAGAGATGCAGTTTTGGTGTTGGCAATCTGATTGATGATTTCAATGTGCTGGAGCTGAAAAAACAGATTTTCTGTGACAGGGAAACTGATTTGGCACCATCCGCTTAAAAGGACAGCTTACCAAAACATAAAAATACTGTAGTTCTGTTATCATTTATTCACCCTTTTGGGTGCATTTTGCTTAATAAATGACCAAATATGCTCCTAAAACTTAAGAGCCCCTGTAAGCAAAGGTTGTGATGCCCCAAGTATGTTTGTGTACCAGTTATGAAATCTAACCAGTTATGTCTTTCAGCTCTTAAGCCATTGAAAACATGGGTAAGTTCTGAGAAAGGACACATTCTAGGCCAAAAACAGTTGCCGACACCACTGACACTATTTTGGTGGAAAATCGGGTAGGACAAGGCTTATAAAGGCAGTTATCAGTATCAGTCATGTCAATGCAAGTTGCAAATGTTTATGATCACTATGTCGGGGTTTATTTTGTTATAATGACCAAGTGAATAAACATTATCCTTTCCTATTTGATCATGTCTTTATTTTCTCACATTGAGTGATTGTCATACTTACATTAAAATAATTGAATTGTAATGTGTATTATAACTAAATTACACTGATTGCTAACATGCCTGCCTTTTTAAAGATGTTTAAATGTTAGGGCTGTCAGTTGATAAAAGATTCAACTAATAAAATGACATGCACAACAATCAGTAAAAACAGACAATAGTTCAAAGACATTATTGTGGCAGATTAAAGCTTTGAATAGGCATCAAAGAATGTGGGACATGATAGACAATGTGCAGTGTCTTTTAAAATTAAATTTAAAAGCAGTTCTCATTTTTAAAAAGGTGTCTTGAGATTTTGCATTCTGTGTATCTCCATCAAGTTGATCTTGAATGCAAGAGCGTGTTGACATTGGCCATTATCTCTACTGTTTATCCACTCAAATAAGCTATTGTTTATCTCTTTTCCTCTTACAAAGGCTCATTACAATCTCTGCTTGTCTCAGAGCTTGGAGGGGAACACTGACACAGTCTGAATGAAGCCCTGGGGAAGAGAGGCATGTTAGCATATAAAGTCATTGATTCTGACTGACCTTTGTCAGGTCTGCAGAGAGGAATTGAGCTTGGCTAAAGAATTAAAATAAGATTTTTTTTTTGCTATAAGTATTTACCTGCACAGGTCCAACATAAATTTTGGTATATGCCTATACCCACACCAGGAATGATGAGATAGACAATTGAGTTTGTGTGAGTTGTCATTTAGTAATGAAGTAAAGCTGAAATAAAACTTAAATTAAAGTATTAGATGGAAAAACTTGACTGATAAATTAATAAAATAAAATAAAATAAAAACAGAAAATAAACTCTACACAATATAATATGCATAAGAATTCTAAAGTTGTATATAAAGATTACAAAAAATATAATCAATTATTTACATGCATTTATTTACTTTTTGCTTTTTTTCTTGGAAATTTCATTTTGATACTTTACTTTTTCTACCTGCACTTTTCATTGGCTTTAATTCTTGCCAACCAAGCAAATAATTAAGGCTGTAACAGCATGAAATGCACGAAGAAAACAATTACTGTTGCTTTATTAACATTATTTGTTTCCAATAAACTGAAGTGAACTTAAAAGGATGGTTCACCCAAAAATGAAAAAATTGTCATCATTTACTCATGTCGGTCCAAACCTGTATGAGGTATTTTTATTTTTTTTATAATAATGATAATATTATTTTGTATTATGTTGAACATAATATATATATGTGTTTTTTTTAATTTTTTTAAGAATGCTGGCAATCAAACAGCTGATCATCCCCATTGACTTCCATTTATTTCCCTATTATGAAAATCAATGGTGACCAACAACTGTTTGGTTCTTCAAAATTATTCAAAAATTATTATTTTGGGTTCAACATTAGAAATAAACTTATACAGGTTTGTAACGACATGAGGGTGAGTAAATAATGACAAAATTGCCAATGTTTGGTGAACAATTCCTTTAAACTAAACACCCTCACCAAAATTGTCATATGTTCAAGTTATGCAACTAGTCATAATATCTTTCAAATGCTGTGCCTCTTTAAGACCATTGAATCTAAATTGTATAGTAATAGTGTACATGGCTCTCATGTGGAAGTGGTATGATTTCTCCCTGTGGGAGAATAGAATAATTAATAGAAAGACCCTTAGCGCCTTAATTACTGGACACATCTGCCAGCATCACATCTGGTGCGGTTGCCATCGCCTGAAACAATGTGTGTTCTGATATTAACCACTAACGGCAGGGAGAACTGGGTCACTTCTGTGGAGTTTTTTCCTTCTCATTTTTTGTTCAGCCCACTTGAATCTAAATGGCTAAAGTGGACAGAAGTTTAACCTTTAATTCTGCAGTGTGCAAAATACCACATATGAAAACATTTGTGTGTTATGGATTATGGTTTGTCACTTCCCAGCCCAGTGTGTTCGTAGACAAGCAGTACCTCAATTACTGGAGTTTAACTAGATATAGATGCCTGCATGAGGCATGGCTCTCTAAACACTGCTGTTTACTAACTGATGTGATATACGTAAGGTTCCAACATCCACTTAGACAAAATGCAGCCTAATGTGATATGGCAAGCAAGTAGCACTCATGTGGACCACACATCTATGCAATACAGCAATCAGGGAAATACGGCATATGGTGTTCATGACATGCTTTCACAAGGTTCATATATATGTTACACTAGTGGCTTTTGCTGTTAGTCACATGAGGATAATGCTCTTTTGTCTGAGAATAAATATTTGCTTTCTTTTAGTATACTCTGCTGTTGCTGGTGTTATGAAGCATTTCAAGCAGATGTATGTGTAATTGGTGATGTAGACGCAGATGTTGTTGAAGGCCACGGTCCACTCTTTTCCAATTAATGAGTTTACTGGCCTTCATATTATCAACTGTATACTCTAGAGGAGACTGGGGCATTATGTATTTACCATAGTGAATATTTTTCAGGGTAAATCTATTTTGCAAAGTCAGTTTCTGTACAGACTTATACCTTTGAAATAAAAAAACCTGTTGAGAACGAGAGATAGAGACAGACAGACAGACCATGAATTTATATATGTATGTTTGGACTTGTAATTATGCTTTCAAATAATATGTGACCCTGGACCACAAAACCAGTCATAAGGGTACATTTTTCGAAATTGAGATTTATACATAATTTGAAAGCTGAATAAATAAACTTTCCATTGATATAGGGTTTGTTAGGACAATATTTGGTTGACATACAACTGTTTGAAAATCTGGAATCTGAGGGTGCAAAGAAATAAAAATATTGAGAAAATCGCCTTTACAGTTGTCCAAATGAAGTTCTTAGCAATGCATAATACGAATAAAAAATGTTTTGTTATATTTACAGTAAGAAATGAACTAAATATCTTCATGGAACACAATCTTTACTTAATGTCCTAATGATTTTTGGAATAAAAGAAAAATAAATAATTTTGACACATACAATGTATTTTTGGCTATTGCTACAAATATACCCCAGCATCTACCCCAGCGACTGGTTTTGTGGTCCAGGGTCATATATAAGTAATACAAATATATTCAGATTTCAGATATTCTATATAAAACCAGGCAAATGAAAACAGTAAGAGTGGCCTTCTGTGATCCACAATGGTTACTATGTAAAGGGTTATTGATGCAGTTATCTATTTCATTAGATGTCATTAATTGGCTATATTTTTGGTCGGAGTGGGAATTCCTGCTAGTGGATGTCGTAATGCTATTAATCTTAATCTTCTTTTTTATGTTGAAGATTGTATTTTTTTTCTTTTACACTGCTGTCAAATCACTGTTCCACACTTAAGATGTCATTATAATGCATGACTGTAATGGGGGTCTGTAAACACAGTAATTAGTCCTCATTTGTGTTCCCTCACGCATTTTTTGTCTATGCAAATTATAAACGGATCAGTCAGTTGATCCACAGAGCAGTGCTTTAACCCCAAGTGAGATCAACTGATGCGTGTTACTTTCACACAAATACTCAGATGTGTATTTCATTGAAATGCAGCCTATAATTGTAGTGTGTTATATATGATAATGGACCAGTAATTATTATGGTATATAATGGCCTCTGAGCCCTGTACGATTCTCATATGCTTTAGTGCGGCCTAATGCATGATGAAGCATCAAACAATCTCTTAATTTAGGTTTCTGTGCAATGATTTTTGTATGAATGTATGTATTTACCCACCCCTAAATAATGGAAACACATGAGCTTTTAAAGTATATTTTCTTTCACTGGAGATATAAAATATGTTTTGTAATAAAACATTTCAGGTCATTGTGATATTTTCTTACAACTTATTTATTTTTAATACTTGCTAGATATTAACTTAATTGCAAAGAAAAAAGTCAGAATTGTGAGAAATTGCACACCTTTTTAAGCTTTATTCTGTGGTTTAAAAATAGTGTTTTGCAAGATGTAAACTCTGAATTCTGAGAAAAAAGTCAGAATTGTGGGATGCATTCTAAGACATTTACATTTAAGACACTTTTATCCAAAGCGACTTACAGTGCATTCAGGCTATACATTTGTTTTTGTCAGTATGTGTGTTCCTTGGGAATTGAACCCACAACATTTTGCACTGCTAACGCAATGCTCTACCACTGAGCCATGGGAACACAAAGAAATATGTGTTTATTTCAGGAACATCAAATAAATATGATATGTAATCTCATAATCCAGAGAAAACACACCGGAATTACAAGATGTAAACTCAAAATTCTGAATAAGAATAATTTTTATTCGTCACATACACAATTATACCGAATATAACCAGCAGTGAAATTTGTGCTCTGCATTTAACCCATTCAAAAGCACACACACCTGGAGCAGTGGGCAGCCAATGCTGCAGCGCCCAGGGAGCAGTTGGGGGTTCGGTTCCTTGCTCAAAGGTCTCGCCTCAGTCGAGGTATTGAAGGTGGAAAGAACACTCATTATTCACTAACCCCACCAACAATTCCAGCCAGAGGCGAGATTTGAACCCACAACCTCAGGTTACAAGTCCAACGCTCTATCCATTAGGCCATGACTGCCCCTAAAGAATGAAAGAGGAGGACCTGAGTGTTCTTGCTGCACATTGTGGTGGTGAGCACACCGTGGAAGCACGGTGGTCTTCGATCGAATTAGAGTGTATAACTTTGTCTTACCATAGTCATTACTCACGTTGACAGACCAGGGATGGCCTGCCAGGCCTCGGCCTGTGTGGCAAGGAATTGAAACGGCTGTGCAGACTGGCTGCATAAGGGCAGGACGCTTATGGTAGGCAGAAAAAGATTTTTGCTCTCTTTTTGAAAATGTATGTGTTTTATTTTGTCCGCTATCACAGCGTTCGGACACCTGGGCGCTATAGTGGGCCCGTGAGGATCCATGAACACACTTCCTCTGCGCCCAGCGCTAAGTGGGGTGGCAAGAGACACAATAGAGACTGCTTGCAGGGTGGTCCAGCGATAGCGAGACTCTGGCCCCTCCTCTTTCTGCCTGGCTGTTCAGGAGGATTTCTGAGGCGCCGAATCCAAGGCGATCTTGGAAATGGGTCCTTGGCGCTTTGGGAAAGGGTAGCGTCGTGCCGAGCGTGAGCGCCCTCTATCTCGCCGATCCTCCGGAGGTCGGGGCTCCAGGGCGGTTGGCGTTAGTTTAGCTCTCTGCTGAGTCGGTGCAGGTCTGGAGCGACTGGAAGCAGAGGAAGAGCTGGTGCATTTAGGGAGGAAGTGTCGCATCGCCTGAGACAACTTCTGAGCCTCTGTGAAGCGTTCAGCAAAGCCCTCCACAGCTGGTCCAAACAGGCTGTCTTAAGAGATCGGAGCGTCGAGGAAAGGAACTTTGTCCGCCTCTTTCATCTCTGTCATCGTGAGCCAGAGGTGGTGCTCCAACACTATAAGGCTGGACATTGAACGCCCGATGGCTTGGGCGGTGGCTTTGGTGGCACTTAGAGCCAGGTCTGTCGAGCTCCTCAGGTCCCTGAGAGAGGCTGAATCCAGACCGGCTTCCTCAATGGCGAGCATCTTGGACTGAAGACCTGGAGCACAGCCATCAAGTGAAGCGCTGAAGCCGCTTGTCCAGCCGCCAAGTAGGCGCATCCAGCGAGTGCAGATGCGGCTCTGTATGGCTTGGACGGATGGCTCGCCCTCGCCTTCCATCCGATAGCTGTGGGCGGGCATTGATGTGTGGCCACAGACTCTTTCAGAGGAGGCAGGTGCTCGTATCCTTTTTCTTCAGCGCCGTCAACGGATGTGAGAATAACTGAAGCAGAAGGACAGATGCGAGACGAATGGGGGGGCGTGCCATAATATCGTGAGCTCGTATGAACTTCGGGAAAGAAGGGGGACGAGCGTTGGCGGGGGCCTTTGACAGCACCCCATGAGAAAACACTCGTCCAGCCTGCTGCGAGATGGCTCCTCAGTGGAGACCATTCGAGCCCGAGCTCATTGACAGCCTTTGTCATGATGCAGATGAGCTCCACGTGAAGAGGATGACGTTAAGAGGGCGGGGTCAGTCACAGAGCCCGAACACACTTCCGCGTCCGAAGCCGACAGAAAAAAAGTCTGTCATCTATTTCGCTGTCACTCGCACCGAGCGAGATCATGTCGCTCACGGCAGAGGGATGCTCACAGTGTGAGCAATCAGCCCCGCTGAGCGCAGCGTCAGTGTGGGATTTCCCCAAGCGTGACACATACTCAGCGTGAGTGTCATCAGCGTGCAGAGGATTCCGGCACGTCTTACAATGATGGCACGGCATTTGCAACAACGCTGCGCTGAAATTTGCTCTTCTAGAAAGTTCTGCAATGTCACAGGACTAAAATATGATATCATTGTAAATGAAATCATTTGCATTATAGAATCTGATCCATTTATAACTTTTTAGATGCCACCATGTCACAGGGTTATTTATTCTACAAAACATTCATACTGCACAGTTTGCAATATGGATGCTGCAACTATGATATCAATTGAAATAACATCAGTATAGAAACCATTTCTCAAATATAGGGTTATTTCACTGAAAAAATTTCCTTGCATTATAATTATAATTTATATTTTAGATACCACATATGAAGAATTCATACTTTATTTACAGTTTCCATTCATTTCAGTTATGTGCATACATCAATGTTCTTTCACACTGCAAAAAGAAATAAATAAAAAATTATATATATATATTCATAATTATAATTATGATTTGGGAAATAATAATTATGACATCAAATGCATTCTAATCACTCTGGGCAGACCAGAATGTTAATGAAGCTTTTCTACAAAACAATTATAAAATAAATAAAATAATACAAATATTTTTAAACGGCTTTGTTAATAATTAATAAATAATGTGCATCCGTATGCTTTAGCTTTTTTATGTTTTAATTTATGAAGGTGCTGTTAATTGAATTATATATTTTGTTGTACTTTTACAATACTTTCATATTTTGTATATGCAACTTAGATAGTTGCATTGTAAATTAAAAATACAATTTCAAAAGAAATGAAAAGAACATTATTATTTATTGTATTTGTTTTACCATCAATACAATCATTGCATCCTACATATTTTCTCTCTAAAATGACTCTGAACTCAGAAAATCTTGCTAAATAAAGTTTAGTTTACTAACTCGACTTTGAGGTGTTGTTCATGTGCATTCAACTTGTAAATATGATCATGACATGACTTGAAAGCACAATTTATGCACCTTCCTTTGCTTTTTTATTGATTAATTTGGTGCCATATGTATAACATTAATACTATTCCATTTCAATTATTATTCATTAGAAAGTAAGATTACTTTTGAGGTTCATTTAATTAGAAAACCTAATTATTTTCCTTTGATTGAAATTGTACTACTAAGGTGACTTACCTTTTCGAGCATCATAATGATTGATTTCATCATGTCTGATGTATTTTCTGCAGCACTGGTTTGTATCTTCTGGATTACGAAAGACTCCTGGAACGTTTAAATGTTAGATTAAATGTGTTTGTTGGAGCACAGAGTTGTGGGATGTATTTAGATGATGCATCACTTCTCACCATGTGATGCCCCAGACACTAAATTTGGCTTGGTGTGATCTTGGCAAAGCCAACATTGCATACTTGGATAAGTTGGATGCGGTACATTGGCCTGGTAACAGCTGAAGTCAAGAAAATGTTCCATGTCCTTTGGCACAGCATGATAATAAATTAGTTTTTGCCAGGATTTTGCCAGTTGGGGACTCAATTTCTCACTATTGCGAATAAATATGTATTTCACTTTCCTTTTTTTGCCATGATTATCAGGGTGGTTAGTGGATATGGTGTAATGGTTTGTTATTTTTGTTCCTTTGACCTTCTTGCCCTAAAAAGAGGCTAAATTGCACCTGATTTGCTGTCCGATCCTTATGCACAAGCTGAGTTGCGGGTCATGGAAACAGAAATAAATTACACTAGGCTCAACCTTTTTAGTCGACCTTGTATCATAACAGCGGGAGAGCTCGAAAAGAAGCCAAAAGAGTTGGCATCTGAAGTAACACACCACGAGAGAGCGCGAACACTCTTCTTACTTGCTTTATCTGCGGTCCTGCCTCTTATGTGCTGTTTGTTTAGACCAGCTGATGTAGCAGATGGCCTAGGCCTGACTGCAGAAGGTGTATGATGGGTGGAAATAGGTATATTTAATTACACGTCAAATCTGCCACCCCAGTACGGACTAATGCGGGCTTGTCTGTTCCTGCGCCCGGGGCCTCTGTTCACTCTGTTCAGCTGGCATCTCGACCTCAACATCTACTCCTCAATTATTAATTGCCCACCGAAAAAAACACAAAAAAATAAATAAAAAATACACTTAGTATGGACGTATGGAAGTTCGGCTCTGCAGAATCATAATTGACATACAAAGTCTTAATAATGACAGAGTATCTCATAATTTCAGGTTTTAATCCCATATTTCTCACTTTTTATGCAATCATTTTAAATGTTCTCATATTTATAAGAAACAGAAACTGTGATTCTCATATTTATTACATAACTGAGTATCTCATATTATTGAGATACTTGGATAGATTGAGATAACAGAGTGTCTCATCTTATTTTAAGTTCAAGTTTTACATATGATTTATATGTTGTCTTGTTGTCTTTTTAAATGTGGACCTTGAGCCTGTAATATAGTTTGATGATGACTATGAGATACTAAGTCATAAATATGAAACCAAGTCAAAATCATTAAAGTCATAAGATAAATACTTTATTATGGCAAACATTTAAATTATGATAAGTCATTATTACAAGTCAAATAATGTCTCAACAGTCATCACATTATCATCACATTATCTCATTTATGACTTAATATCTCATAATTATGACATTAACATTATAATTGTGACTTTTTGTGACATGTTTTTTTACATATTTGACCTTGCATGTCATATTTATGATTTACCAAATAGTATTTTGCTTCTGCAAACAAAGCCAAGATCATGGATCTTATTTCCAGAGAACATATGCACTATATATATATATATATATATATATACACTGAAAGGTATATTTGTATCAATAGCAAAAACATGTTATGGGTCAAAATTATAATTTTTATTTTATGCCAAACATCATTAAGTTTTAAATAAGATCATGTTTCCTTGAAGATATTTGGTAAATGTAATACCGTAAATATCACAAACATCAATGGAAATGATTACTATGCATTGCTAAGAACCCTTTGGACAACTTTGAAGTGATGTTTCAATATTTTTGTTTGCCCTCAGATTCAGATGTTCAAATAGTTGTGTTCGTGGAAATATTGACTTAATCTTAACCGGGCTGATCAATAATATTATTTATTAGCTTTCAGTTTGTACGGTTTCTGGTCAGGGTCAAATATATTGCTGTAGCGCATATTATCTTACACTATTTCTTTCTCTCATATATATATATTTTTTAGATATATTTTTTAGAAATAATTTTAACTGAAAAGATTCAAGAAGCCAATTTTTGTGTGGTGCATTGTATGCTCCAAGGCACTAAGTCAAGTTGGATATAAAGGAGGTTTTTATAATCATATACCCCTTTTTGGTCAAATAGGAGATACTCTAAATGTCGGTGTCAAAGGACAGAATGTTCAGAAATCTAAATTGTAACCTCAACCCTAGTTCAAATATTATGGCATAAGGCTTGAGAAGAGCCTACTTTATGTTGTGCAGCTCAAAAACATCAGTAAGTTCCAGTCAACAAGTGACTAGTACAAGCCAAAGTGACACCATCTTCATCTCTGTTGTGCCTTAACAGATAGCTGTTTCATTCTGTGCAGCACGCTCAGCTTGGCAGCGCAATAGTGTGCGTCATACAAACACCAAGTAAGGATGGGAGTATGGAGAGCACCATGTACCAAAGGACAAATTGATGCTAATGAGACCCTGACAGAGTGTCTGCAAAGGAGACTTTGTGTGTAAATAGTGGAAATGGCGTATTTGGAACATTCGCCAGTGTGTTTTATCAGGGCAGTAAGTGGTTTCAGTGTTCCACCATGTGGTTTGACAGCTATTTGAACATTGGCATTCAACTGACATTAGACAAAGTAGCGGCATTAATAAAAACCCAGTGAGGAAAGAAACCAGTTGCTAAACACAAGGTGGCGCTGCGCAACTACGCTTCTGACACTCTTCGGTTGACCAGAAGTGGAGTACATTAAGATGAGAGGACTCACTCTCTAGTAAGAATCATTAATTTAAAATCAATGTATTAAAGTTTTATTTTTTTACTAAGTTCTTTGAATAGATGAACAGGTTCATTACATTACCAGCATCTTCTGTATGTCATTCTTAGTCTTGCCTTGGCATGCTGTCTAGACACTATCTTCTTATAGTGTGGAGCACTACTTGGCGTATATCCGCTACCGTTATTGTGTGGTGTGAAAGACTGTTTGTGTTGAGCAAGTTCCCCATTGTCGTATTTTACTGTAACTTCAACTGCAGCTCCAGAACACGTGAGCAAAGCGCAAATCATTCATTCAATTGGGATAGTTTTTTGTCATGACCAAAAATTTGACGTTTTTGAAAAATGGCCCGCTTTTCTTGGCGTGGCAGACCCATGTCGGTGCACACTCACATTTGAAGCCCTTTGTTTAGTCACGGTTAAATGTCCCGGTGTGTAAGGGCCTTAAAAAACCTGGGATGACATGATTACGTGTCTCACTCTGGTTGACCTGGTGGAATACGGTAAGTGCGTTATCAAGATGAGAGGATCACTTTCAGTAAAGAAGTCCTGTGATTCTCATATTTATTACATAACTGAGTATCTCATATTATTGAGATACTTTGATAGATTGAGATAACAGAGTGTCTCATCTTATTTTAAGTTCAAGTTTTACATATGATTTATATGTTGTCTTGTTGTCTTTTTAAATTTGGACCTTGAGCCTGTAATATAGTTTGATGATGACTATGAGATACTAAGTCATAAATATGAAACCAAGTCAAATATGAAACCAAGTCAAAATCATTAAAGTCATAAGATAAATACTTTATTATGGCAAACGTTTAAATTATGATAAGTCATTATTACAAGTCAAATAATGTCTCAACAGTCATCACATTATCATCACATTATCTCATTTATGACTTAGTATCTCATAATTATGATATTAACATTATAATTTTGACTTTTTGTGACTTATGATTTTTACATATTTGACCTTGCATGTCATATTTATGATTTACCAAATTGTTTTTGCTTCACCAAACAAAGCCAAGATCATGGATCTTATTTCCAGAGAACACATATGCACTATATATATATATATATATATACACTGGGGTATATTTGTATCAATAGCAAAAATACATGTTATGGGTCAAAATTATAATTTTTTATTTTATGCCAAACATCATTAGGATTTTAAATAAAGATCATGTTCCATGAAGATATTTGGTAAATGTAATACCGTAAATGTATCAAAACGTAATTTTTGATTAGTAATATGCATTGCTAAGAACTTAATTTGGACAACTTTGAAAGTGATGTTCTCAATATTTTAATTTTTTTGCACCCTCAGATTCCAGATGTTCAAATAGTTGTATTTCGGCCAAATATTGACTAATCTTAACAAATCACAAATCAATGGAAATATTATTTATTCAGCTTTCAGTTGTATAAAACTGGTTTTCTGGTCCAGGGTCAAATATATTGCTGTAAGTGCATGTTGTCTTACAGCACTAACATATTTCTTTCTCTCATATATATATATTCTTTTTAGATATATTTTTTAGAAATTATTTTAACTGAAAAGATTCAAGAAGCAATTTTGTAGTGCATTGTATACTCCAAGGCACTAAGTCAAGTTGGATATAAAGGAGGTTTTTATAATCATATCCCTTTTGGTCAAATAGGAGATACTCTAAATGTCAGTGTCAAAGGACAGAATGTTCAGAAATCTAAATTGTAACCTCAACCTAGTTCAAATATTATGGCATAGATTGAGAAGAGTACTTTATGTTGTGCAGCTCAAAAACATCAGTAAGTTCAGTCAACAAGTGACTAGTACAAGCCAAAGTGACACCATCTTCATCTCTGTTGTGCCTTATCAGATAGATGTTTCATTCTGTGCAGCAACTCAGCTTGGCAGCGCAATAGTGTGCGTCATACAAACACCAAGTAAAGGCCCGTACACACCGGGACGAATATCGGCGCGCGTTATTCGCCAGCGTTTTTTGTGTTCAAGGCGTTTTTTGTGTTCACACCCATCGCTGACGATGAGCCGAGTGAACATGCAAATTCATTCCCTGACATTAGATGGCGCTTAATGTAAAACAGAAATACCCCGGTACACAAGGTGGCGCTGCGCAACTTTACGCTTCTGACACTCGCTTGTCACTCAGAAGAAGAGAGCAAGTATTTATGCGCTTGTCAAAATCATAGAAATTTGTCATAAAGTTCTTTGTGTTCAGACACCAACGAGACCAGCAGCTCTACATTCATCTTGCCTTGCATCTTCTTTGTCTTCTTATTTCTTCCCGGCAGTGTAGACACTACTTGGCGTATATCTTCTTCGTTGTTACGTATGTGTGCTCAGCAAGACTGTTTTGTGTTTGAGCACCCCCAAGTTGTGTTTTACTGTAACTTCAGCTGCTCCAGACACGTGAGCAAAAGCGCCAATCTCATTGGTCGGATAGTTTTTTTTGTCAAACCAAAAAAACGAACCCGAGGCGTTTTTTGAAAAAATGACGCTTTTGCGCGTGGCGTTTTTCGCATCGGTGTGCACACTCACATTGGCGCCCTTTGTTTAGTCACAAGGCGTTAAATGTCCCGGTGTGTAAGGGCCTTAAAAAACCTGGGATGACATGATTACGTGTCCTCTGGTTGACCTGGTGGAATACATTAAGTGCATTATCAAGATGAGAGGATCACTTTCTAGTAAAGTCCATTAGTTTATAATCTAATGTTATTTATTTTATTTTTTACTAATTTTGAATAGATGAACAGGGTTCATTACTGGATTACATTTAGCTAAAACCTGTATTAATTTTAGTGTGTGGTGGGGTTTGGATGCTGTTATCACTATCTCTTTTATTTTCCAGAACAGTCTGTGATCATAAAGATACCTCCAACGTTCCATGTTTGGATGTGAACAAAATATTTATTTAGTTGTTTATTTTCGAAATTCCTTCACATCTGTATAATTATGTATTGCAGTATTATTTTTCCATCACAATGAAAAGTGCAGCATTGATGATTATCTGGACAAGTAAACTGTTGTGCATGTAAACTGTTAATCGGTTCATTCATTCATTCATTCATTCATTCATTCATTCATTCATTCATTCTTTTAAATAAAATAACTTAAATACAATTTATGTTTACAATTAAGACAAACAAAAAATATTTATTTATTTAACTTATTACTTGTATTTTAAAAACTTGTCTTAATGAGTTCTTGGTAGAGTGACAGTATAATGGTATTATGACAATAGTATGGTATTCTTTGGTGTATAGTACCATAGTACTCAGCGATAACTCTTTTAATTTACCTGAGTAGTGTTTTTTCTTTGGAAAACTTTTACTTCACTACATTCCAAAGTATAATGTCATAATTTTTACTGCACTACATATCATAGATAAAAGTGTGTTTTTTTTTTTTTTTACTTTAATACTTTAACATTAAGAACATTAAAAATGAAGTATTTTCTTGTACTCAAGTAAATCTTTGAATTACTTTTACTTGATTAAAAGTAAGAAAGTACTAGATTTCTAATGCAATTAAGTATTAAATAATATTTAATATGAAACATAGTGCAGTATAAAGTACAATATTATGCTTTGGAATATTGTGAAGTAAATGTGTTCTAAAGAAAAACACTCTAATACAGTACAGACACTTAAAAAATACTTTTAAAGCAGAGTAAAAATACTTCACTACTGTCCGCCTCTGACCAGGTAACATGCCATTTCATCTAAGAATATCATGATAGTAAAATTGTGCATTGCCAACATTGTAAAACCCATTTTTGGGTACTTTTTAGTAGCACCACGTCTGTATCTAATGAACACTGAGTCCAGAATTTCTCACAAACATTTAATATCCCCGTTCTTAATAAAATAAAAGTTAAACACACAAATTACATCAGATGACGAATGCGGTAGACCAGGCCTCCCTCTCAAGCTCTCCAAGCCCCCTCATCTGAGTGCCACTTCCTGTCTGGCTCTTGCAGTGCTTAATGAACTGAAGTGTGGCTAATTACAGCGCTATCATTTCAAAATGGAAACTATAAACATTTCCATTAGCCCCGGCATCATTAGCACAACAATTAGGCATCTGGGGATTGATAAAGGATATCACTCAGTACGATGAACCAAGCAACTATCGAGCCACACACATACCTCTGTATATCAATATCCGCACGCATGGCTAATCTCCGGGCACTCCGGTGTGTGCATCTGCTGCAGTCCCTCAGGATATGGGGCAGATGCTAATTTGCCTGCTGGAGGGAGAAACTGCTATATGGAGACACCAGGAGAGGTTCTGCAGTCCCAGATGAAAGCTGTCACAGACCACACCTGCTAAACAATCCCTTCCTGAACATCTGAATCAGCCCAACGGAGACCGATCCATTTTCATTGGCCATTATTGTAAAGAGCATTGAGCGTTGAGCAGATGATGATGATGATGATGATGATGTTCAGTAGAGGCCAATGGGTTGAGGGCTCAATGGCAGTATTTTGGAGGGAAATGTTGTCTGAATGATGATGTATTTTATGTTGAACTATGAGGTTTAATCTTGGAAAACTGTCCCTTGATGTTATTTTATTATTTGATCTAAATTTAAAATGGTTATTTAAAATAAAAAAGTAACTTTATAGACTGTCTTTTCACTAGGGGAAGCACTGACTCA
Organism: Gymnocypris eckloni scoliostomus; assembly: GCA_027564155.1. Lineage (NCBI taxonomy): Eukaryota > Metazoa > Chordata > Actinopteri > Cypriniformes > Cyprinidae > Gymnocypris > Gymnocypris eckloni. The sequence goes on along the minus strand of CM050416.1, from coordinate 12,465,423 downwards.
TTGATATTTAGATGAAATATACTTTTAAATAGCTCATCTGCTTAAGGACGTTATTTCCTTATGGACTTAAGTTACTCGTTGGCGTTCACTCTATGAATAAAAACAAATACAAATAATGTTATTACTAATTCATTTTCTTTGAAGATACTTCAAATGTTTGGAGTTGGTAAGATATTTTATCCATGCGTGCGGATAATGCTCACAAAGCACCTTTAAAGTTGATGTTTCTGAAGTAATTAAGTCATATCGTAGAGAGGGTTTTTCAGGCCTGCTTTGCTTTCATTGCATCAGTGTAGCAAATTAGCTTAAACGAGAATTGTATATAAATAATTACAATCAACTATGATTAATTACAATTATTTAAATTGGCTGGCAGTAATAATTGTAGCAGAATTAAATTGCCATCAACTGATCTGTCCGTCCAGCGAACATCCAGTGCAAGTTCATATCAACTCTAAAAAAGGACATTTTCTTGACCACAGCAAATACTTTCCTAAGCATCAAAACATTAGAGCATGTAGTAAGGATCACAAATCTTAAAGGGACATTAATTTGCAAGGTAGAATCAGAAAATCATGTAATTTGTGCACAAGAGTTGTGTTAACTAAACAGTAACGCAGACTAGTCTAACAAACAAACATACAATCGCTGATACATGGGGAAAGGGCTAATGAGAGTTAATGGATGAAACCAGCAGGAAAACCAGAGAATGCAGTTATGGAAAAGTCATTTAACGTCCTGTAAAACCATCAGTGCCGTTTATAACGGTGTCTATAACTTGTACTAATAACCTGTTTTGTTTAGTTAAATGTACAATAATTGCAAAGCATTTGGTCGCGACGAGTGTCTGGAATGCAGTCTCAGATGAAAGTCTTAATGGTTTCAAGGTTTTGGACTCCCGATCACGTTCTTTCCGGTTGAAGAGTGATGAATTCCAAAGATGTTCTGAGGTAGAAATGTTCTTCCTGCTGAGATCTGCTGGGGTCCGAGGAGCTTTGGTTGAATGGAAAGACAAGGCTGCAAGGCCTGGCACAAATCTAAAGGTGTTCAGAAGAGTTTTAGCTCTCATCTTCCTCATCCTCTTAGGATCTAACAGAACCGTAGACTGCTAGGGGTGTCACTGAAGTGAGAGCTTTATTTGCTATAGAGGTCACACCTCTGGGGAGTCAAAGAGCCTATAGTGACTTGAACTTTTAGAGGGAAAGTTTACGACTCTTTGTCTCCATGCATGGTAATTTGCACATTAACTGGATTGGAAGTTGATATACAAACTATTAAAGATTCCTAAGAACACGTATATGTTGCATAGGTTTCAACATATACTATACACTGTCAATTAGATACTCCGAAGACAAATTGATTGAGACCAAACATAGTATAAGTGAGTTAATATCAACTTGTGTCATAAGCATGCATAAAACAGGATACAGTACACAAGAACATATACAAAAACAGTAATAATATACACAATGACCTAAAGATATGTGTGTTCATTCAAAAAAGGGTTTTCTATGAATTAATTAGAGAAGTGTCCATTTTTATGGCATAATGTGTCTTTCCTAAGAAGAAAAGTTGCTCTACCTGCATTCCTTTGAGCAATAACTAGTGTTATCAGATCGGTTGCCATGGAACCGGGGGCCTGGAGGCATCCACAGACATAGGGACACCCAGTATGTGTATTGGGTGAGGGGTCTGTGATTGTTTGTTAATCTAATAACTCATTTCATTTGTTAAATCAAATGAAAAATGATGTGTCTTATTGGTCCAAATGCTACATCAGTGTTAAGTGTTATTGATTAAGAACCTGAGTCTGTGGCAGCATGTTGAGAGCATCAGTTGCTAAACTCTTAATACCTGCTTGTACCTCATTTATCTCCATGGTTTTATGTCACTGCCTCTGGTTTTATGGTGTCACCACGGCCTGTCTTACAGACTCACAGTCTATAGTCAAGAGAGCAGTTTGCCCATGGCCTGAGTACTTCATCAGTAGCTAATAATGTTACAGGATTTGAACAGCTTTTTGTTAAAGTCTGTTTAATCAGACCTTTATATACCTGCAGGGTGAGAAAACCAGAGCTTAATACAAAGATAAACTGAATAATACCAGTACTTTCTATGTTGTGTGTTATCTGAAACACTGTGCATTATAGACATGTATATTTAAAGCTGCAGTCCGTACGTTTTGCCACTTTGTCGCCATCTCTGTTTGAAAACCTGGAATTGCAGTTACTTGAGGAATAATCTTGCTTGCGTGGGATATCTTCTGACACGGCTCCAGAGCTGATGAATCTAATGTTTTGAGGTGAATGTGTAGCTGTCAGTCACCGCACCGGTGTGGATGTTTACTGTCCTTCGCAATCACAGATTCTAGCCTACGTCTTGGAAAATATGACCCAATGAGAATTGTCACAGTATATTGCCATCTGAACATGTAAGTAACATCTGCCATGTTTGTTTTGACCAACTGAGGAAAAAAGCATTGCCATAAATCGCTGTACCAATGGTGATTCAATCTAACGATCGGTTAGCTCGTATTACATCAAACCGTGCAAATTATAATTTTTGCCATACTTTATTCTCAAATTATTAATGTTATAAACATCAGCATTGCGTGACTGAGTATAAGGCCTAGTGTGTATAATCAGAAGCTCATTTAAAACTTGAATATACTTGTATTTTATTCACACATAATGTTTCATAAACACATAATCCTTTCTGAATTACAATTCGCCATAAAAAATGATACATTTAATTATTGTAGCTGATGTGAGAAAAGGATAAACGATCTGCCACCTGCAGGATCCTCACATACGATAGCATACTGGCCGGGAAAACATCTTTATGTTTACAGAAGTGACGTAATGATGCAGCAGCATGATCAAAAACCTACCCGTAACACCCGTAATTAGAAAACATTATTATAAGCTAACCATTGTGAATCGGGCTAAAGTAAGGCGATAGTTTTGTAACAGCTTTTGTGAAAACAAGTGAATGCAATAAAGTCACACTGGCATTCATTGATCAATGGAGATCACTGATCAAATCTAACCGAAAAAGTAGTCGTAAGAAGAATTCCTGATGATTCCTGTGTAATAATATATGAGCTATTCAGTTGCATTTTTTTTTGTAGCCAAAAATTTCACAGTGTGTACACAGAATTTGACTGAATATTTAGCTTTTTATTTGAATTTGAATATTTGAAAAAGAGAAGAAGAAAAAACATAGCCTATTCTGACAAATATTCACTGAAAAAAAAAAGTCTCTGCTATATACACTAACTCAAGTGTGACTATTGACCTATATGTCTTGAACAATATCTAGAGCCATTCTCAGTACACACACACACACACACACACACACACACACACACACACACACACTATCTTTGTTTGCTGGCTGACATTATTGTTTTGCTGAACACACATGATGTGCCAGCTCTCTCTCTCTCCACAGCTCCCATTGTGTCTTAGTGAAGTACATTTAGGGCCGCTTGTCCACAAAAATGAGCTATACTTTCACTGAGAAGAGGGATGAAACCTCTTGACTCCTCTACTTCTCCACTTTAGCAGTGGATACTCGGTCCGTTCTAGCTGTAAACTAGTCTGACAAGCGTTTCAGTGCAAGGCAGCACACACAGTGAGAGAGAACAGCGGCTCAAGAGGGCTTTTGAGGGTAAAAATGCCACCATTTCATTATCCCTGCGACATGGAGTGTCAGTTTAGACACGAATGTACTAACATTAGCATAATTACAGCTTTTTATGAGAAAATCAGCACAGTTAGCATATGCTGGCTTTCACTTCATTACAGTGCTGTGTGAGATCATTAGCTTAAAAAGGAATTGAGATTTTGCTGATTATGTACATTTTGCCTAATTTCAGAATTGAACTGCAATCAAGAAGGACGTGTTTTTTTTCTTTTTGTCTTTTAATGAAATCCAGGTTAAGTCATTTGTGCTGGCTATTCTCGTGAACATATGTTGTTGACACATTCTTCTTCTAATTCTTCTACTCAAATGTAGCATGTGGCAAAGGTTTTCATTATAGATGACATTCTAGAAATGCAATATTTGTCATAAAACATTTTTCATTTATTCCATGATTTAAAGTTCCAATAATATAAGTTACCAAACAATCACAATCCATGTGTGCGACTTGCTTTTGCAATATTATTTTCAAAAGTACTGTTTATTAATTTGTTTTTGTTTGTTTATTACAATTATAAGGTTTGGGGTTTTATTTATTTATTAATTTAAATTTGAATTGTTTTACTTGGCAAGGGTACTTTAAATTGATCAAATGTGACAGTAAAAACATTTATGTTCTTAAAAAATAAAAACTATTTATGAAAAAATTACAAAAATACACGAAAACACACCGAAACACACAAATGATTAATCCAATTTTGATTTTTAACCAAATAACCATCTACAAAGTGCAACAATCTTACATTTTGTGTCATAATTTTGGTACAATATTTACACATTGAAAAAACTGTTTTCAACAATGATAATGATAAGCAATGTTTCTTAAACAGCAAATCAGCAAGTTAGAATTATTTCTAAAGGATCATGCAACAATTAAGAGTGGACTAATTTAGATGAAAATGCAACTTTGCATCAAAATAATCAATTATATTTTAAGTTATATTTTAATAGAAAAAGAGTGATTTAAAATTGTAGCAATTACATAATATTTTATAAATACATGTAGTCTTGGGGAGCATAATACTTACCCCAAACTTTTTCACATTAGTGTAAGTTTATTGTCTTTTTTGGAGCTTGGCAGCTGTGGTCACTGTTGTATGAAAAATAAGAAAAAACTTCATATGTATTTTAACAGTTTGGAATGACATGAGGGTGAGTAAATGATATGATTTTAATTTTTGGTTGAACTATTCTATTGACCTCTAGAGTATATTCACGCTTCGGTTGCAAATGTGCAACCTACCCAATACCACCTGTCAACACTGTGTCGACAAGAAAAAGAGGTTATCAGATAGTGTTACCACAGCAGCCCTACGGTGTGTTTGTGACAGAGGATTTTCTCCAACACTCCTGCTACTGATACTAACGTCTGGCTGCGGCTGGCCGTGTGTCATATTGATGAACACAAAGAGAAGGATGAGCAGTGCAGTGTCTTCCCACTCCCAAGTTAGACAGTCAATTGTGACTTTTATGACACAGATGCCATTTATTGCATCATAACAACCTGATATTCAATTTCAGACCTGAGATGCAATACTTTTTCCATTGATCAAATCTGCTGTGATTCAAGATGCCATTTGAGAGGGCCTTTGGAAATGGTTTATGGTGGATTAAACTACAATGCAACACTTTGTCACTTTTACCAGGACTTGAGGGGATGTTACACAGAAACTTATGGCACAACGAGAATCCATCCTTTAATGGGTGTAAGCGTAATTCTGTGTTTCTTGAACTGTGGGCATTTTTGCCCTGTGGACTTTTAGAAAATAACTTCTGAAACACACTTCTTACACTCTTTATTAATTTTTCTACTGGCAGCGTCCAACCATGTATGCACATGCATCACTGTTATTTGTATTACATTCTGTAAAGGAAAACATGCTGAAAATAACATTTCAAGAATTTTTGGAATTACATGGCTGACCCTTTGTCTTATATTAGCTAGCATTTTATGTATACAAAGTAAACATCATTAATTATATTTTCACATTTTGGCATAATTTGACAAAATAACAAATTAGCTTGATTAAATGGCAAAAATGATCTTTTACTTATATGATTTAATCTCAAGTGATCTATTGACACTATTGTCTTGTTGGTAACCAAATACACTAAATCTGATAACATTTTATTTGGGAAAAAAAAGCAGTTGTCTGTGATGGAAATGATGGCAAAGCTGAGGGACATAATTTGTGAACAACTGTTTTTGACATGTTTACAAAATTATATGAATATTATTGGCTTGTTTATTTAAATTATCATACATTTTGTAATTAATTCATATTTCAAGATCGAGAGTCTGGAGAGCCTCAGCAATGGATCCTCTGCTGTAATGAATTTCTACTGGAAGGCTAGTTGAAGAACCCAAGTGCAGCTTGTATTTAGACCCAAAAGTGAGCAGGTACAAAATACAAACTCATAACATGGCTTGGCTTGGCGTAGCTTGACTTGACAAAATAAGAATCCAGACATAAATAAACTCACCAACACAGCACATTACACGAACAATATGCAATAGGGCAAAATGAGGGCGATAAATACAAAACAAAACAGGTCACATGATGACAGAATCCAACCAATGAGCAAACAAAGCACATAACTAAAGCAACCAATCAGAACAAGACACATAAGGCTTGTTCGACTTCATGCAGCGCCACAAAGATTGGCCCGCCGCCTGACAAAAGCAATGCATTCTGGTTAGAAAATTAGTCTGACATTAGGCGCGTTCGACTTTAAGCGGCGCTGCATAGAATGGTCAGTGTATGACATCAAAGTACCGCGAGAGCCATTCGAAAGCATAGGAACCACTTGCTCTCTTGTCGCTCTCACGGTACTTTGATGTCATACACTGACCATTCTATACAGCGCCACTTAAAGTTGAACGTGCCTTTTGATCGGCGCTGCAGCTGCCTTACGATCATATGTGCCATCAAAGTACCATGAGACCAGCCGTCTAGGTCAAGTGCTGCAGTTACAAAAAATCGGCTATGAAAGCCTTGATGATGACACACTTTATTATCATTGGTCAGATTCTGTGATTACAAGCACGACGTGTGTTGCGTCTTTATTCTAATAAGTAAATTCCAATAACGCTCACAAATCTGTGTTTTTATAACAGTAGAGCTTTTTTAGTGTAGTCGCATGTTATATTGAGTCACATTTATCAAAAAACACTGATAAAAGCAAATATACCCCCACTTTATTGGTATTTGATCACACGAGGGCAAGGGAACCACATGACTAGACAGGAACTATAGCTATGACAAAATAAGAGACATGAAACAAAACCCAAAACAGATATGGCATCTGCAGTGAATGGGTGCCGTCAGAATGAGAGTCCAAACAGCTGATAAAAACATCACAATAATCCACAACTAGTCCAAACTATTCTAGTCCATCAATTAACATCTTGTGAAGCAAATAAAGACATTTTTAACTTCAAACAAGGCCTCTATCCATATTATTATTAAAAATATATATATACAAAAATTTTATAATTAAAAACATCATACATATTACAAATATTGTCTTGTCTGAATCAGGAGAGAGATATGCACAAATCAAGCAGTGTTTACAAGTGAAAAGTGGATTTTGATGGACAGGTGATGGACTTTTTTACTGGAGTAAGCGTTATTGTGGATTTAGGAGTCATATTTAGTTTAGAAGCGACAGGCTGAAGTTAAAATGCCTTAATTATAGATTTATTTATCACAAACATGCAGCTTTTCAATTCACAAGATGTTAATTGATGGACTGGAGTTGAGTGGATCACTTTGGTTTATTGTGATGTTTTTATCAGCTGTTTGGACTCTCATTCTGACGGCACCCATTCACTGCAGAGGATCCATTGGTGAGCAAGTGATGGAATGCTAAATTTCTCCAAATCTTTTACGATGAAGAAAAAAAACTCATCTACACAATGGATGGTGAGTCGATCTTCAGGAAAATTTAGATTTTTGGATGAACAATTTTTTAAAGTGCCCCTATTATGCCTTTTCGAATATTACCTTTCATGCACTGTGTCATGTAGCAGTATGTGAAAAAAAATTTCTGCAAAGTTGTGAAGCCGAAAGTGCACGATATATCAAGTTATTGTCTATCAAAAAAAAAATTGCAATCACCTAAACGAGTTGTTAGGAATTTGAATCGTATTCTGTTACGGCTGTACATCATGAAGTTACACATTTGCATAATGACCGCCCATGGGCTGTCATTCGCGCTGTACACAGTAGACCAATCACAAAGGACTGTGCCATCGGACCAATCACAGCAGCAAGGGCTCATGGAAAGGAGGAGTTTAGAGAGACTGATTCTTCTAACTGTTTCACGAGTCGTTTAGGAATAATTTATAAATGAGGTAAATTTAAAGCTATTTTTTGAAAAAACTAAACTGTTTTTTTGACCTTGGATGCATGTAAACCTGTTTTAGGAGGCTCATAAAACAACATTAGCAACCTTAAACATTGCATAATAGGGGCACTGTAAATGTCATAAATTAAAATGTGTTATTTTTAATAACAATCAACCCCTGGAACATATAAGTCCCTATAGCTGAAGAAACACCCAAACGCGTTTTTCCTCCATTTAGTGAATATCATTATATTTACTCATGAGGTCATTTTTAAACATCATATATGATGGAAGACGTCTGCTTTCGATGCCCCACAGCAGAGCCGGCATTGTTTCTTATCAGCAGTCACATAAATGGGAGTTGTTGCAAGAGATAAACTTGATTCCTAGCATATAATGCTATTACGACTTTGAAAAGTAAGAAGGTTTTACCTTGTGCTGCCCTGACTCATGTCTCAAAATCATGATGTAGATTGTAGTTCATCAGCATTGGCCAAACCTTTGAATTATGGCATGCTTTTAGGCATCACTGACATCCAACGCCTTCTGAGAAGATCAATGTCAACATTAGAAAGATTATTTTCAAAAGCATAAGCCTTCAAAAAAGTTGCAGGGTTTTCCTCAGTTTGGCTGCAGAAGAATGTTGTTTGTTTGCTCTTTACATAAGAGTTTGTATGTTTAGTGGATTAATGGAGTGATTAAAGTGACTGATTTATTGATATAATGTACACATACTGTAGGTTTGTAAATCTAGGTAACCTATACCGAATGTACTGATCTAACTAAATTTGTACAAGGCACCTACTTGGTAAATATATCAACAGGCAATATATCACATATACTATTACAGGTGCATCTCAAATAATTAGAATGTCGTGGAAAAGTTCATTTATTTCAGTAATTCAACTCAAATTGTGGAACTTGTGTATTAAATAAATTCAATGCACACACACTGAAGTAGTTTAAGTCTTTTAATTATTTTAATTGTGATGATTTTGGTTCACATTTAACAAGAACCCACCAATTCACCAATTCCACCATCTAAACAAATGAGAATACTTCAGAAGACCAATAAAAAAACATTTTTAGTGAATTGTTGGTCTTCTGGAAAGTATGTTAATTTACTGTATATGTACTCAATACTTGTTAGGGGCTCCTTTTGCTTTAATTACTGCTTCAATTCGGCATGGATGTGCGTTGAATGGTATCCAGTGGTAGCAGATAGATTGTTGTGTTTGTGCAGTGTGTGCGTGCAGTCCAGTTGAACTGTGGTAAAAAGTGCAGTGGACCAACACCAGCAGATGCTATTGCACCCCAAATCATCACAGACTGTGGAAACTTAACACTGGACTTCAAACAACTTGGGAATACAGCTTCTAAGACTCTAGGACCTTGGTTTCTTAAATGAAATAAATAAGAAAACTGGAAGTTAAGACCCTGACAAATGTTCTTGACACGTCTTGTGAATAAAACTTGACAAATGGAGTTCAACAGTCTCTTGACATCTGAATACGCCCTGACTATATCTCATATTCTGAATTTATGTTGTCAAGCTTTGGATATTGTTTGCAATCATAGACCCACGCTTGCCCTAGGATTACTCTTGTGTCTTGTTATACACAATTAAAGAACCAAAGACTTAAACTACTTCAGTCGGTGTGCATTTAATTTATTTAATACACGAGTTTCACAATTTGATTTGAATTACAGAAATAAATGAACTTTTCCACGACATTCCAATTTATTGAGATGCACCTGTACATATATATATATATTATATATATATATAAAAGGCGAGGGGGCTCAGATTACCACATGTGTATGTAGGAGGGCCCATGAAAAAAAAGGTTTGGAACCACTGGTCTATAGCAATAGCTACACTACGGAGCCATTCCACGTTTCTAGTCCTAGTTTCTAGTTCTAGTCTAAGGGTACTTTCACACCTGGCCCGTTGTTTTGGAACTTGATGCGTTTCCCCCCTTAGCTCGGTTCGTTTGGACATATGTGAACATGGCAATCATGCTCGTATCCGCACCAAAACAATCGGTCTAAGATCGCCTGAATGGCGTGTTCTCAGCTGGATCAAAAACGAACTCTGGAGCAGTTCGGTTGAGGTGAGAAAGCAATCCGATCCAACGGACCAACAACCCGGCTGTGTCACACTGTATAATGAACCAACCAATCAGAACATAAAGTTCATAAAGAACATAAAGAACAGTAAGTAAAGCTGCTTTTTTAAAGCATATGAATGTCTTTAAAAAACGGTAAAAGAACTGTGCAGGATTTTTGTATAATTTATATGCAAATTATTAATTACCAATAAGGCATTTCTGGGAAAAATGTTAATGTGTTCAGCCATATTTTATTTTGGAGCAGTAATGTATTTTGCATTGTAACAAAAAAATTAAAATGAAAAGGAGAACCCGACAAATAAATATTACACAGAAATTACACTTGCACTTTTTATCCTCTACCTTTCCAGTCCGGTCTTTATGAGCGACAATTAAAAGCTCAGGTTTTAAATAAGTCCATTATGATGGATTTGTGTAGCAGATCAAAGCTTGCCTCCAGTTCATGCCTGTATTAAAATGGCTATTCAGTAGTGTTTAATTTATGATGCTTTTCAAATTGTTTCCCTTTATGGATTTTTAATATCTGCCTGTGACAGATGGTTTTGGGCAAATATGCACAGCGTCATATCGCCCACCACAGGAGCAGAACAAACAGATTGCATTAAACAGTCACAATGACATTTATATTGTTTTGGCTTTGATTGAAATGCAGCGTGAGTTGTTTTGACTGCTTGCTGCTCCTCAAGTTTCACAGCTCAGGATATCAAAAGGTCTTTCCAGCAGTTGCCCCAGACAGAACACAAAAGATTTAGAAGACTTTAAGCTACATAAAAATCAACAAGAACGCCAAGGTTTTTAAAGTCAGTAATGCAGAATGTCTACTGCATCTATACTGAGAAAGAGTGTGATGGATGTCTTACTATATTAAGTGATAATATTGTCCAGATTATACTTGTGCGGTATAATAGTTCAATTACAGCGGCACAGATGGGCTGCTTTATCAAGAAAATAGTTGAGCATCATGCATTACAAAATGATTCTTTATAAAAAATAATAGAGCATTATGCCAACCTGCATAGTCATCTTAGTGGAAAACTTGATTCATTTCATGTTTAAGCATCCTGTATTTATGCGTTCTGGCAAATATGTGCAGACTTGTTTGTTAACTGTGCAAATGATGAGCATAAATAAGCTTATTTATGTAGTTATGGATAATCACAATAACATCCACTTTGTACTGGTGCCATCGTGTATTTCTGGTATTAAGCACAATCTGTGTAATAATAACATAGGCATTTTGGTCACTATGTGCTAATCACAGCTCCATTAGTGTTTCTGCAAAGACTCTTATCAGGTGAACAGCCATAGTATCAGCACAATTGAGCTGTTAATGCGGGAATATTTAGCTGACTTTCTTATAAAATTGTTTGCTAGGTCACTATACATAGAAATGTTTCACTTGCAAGGCCTAATCTGCAAAAATTGTTGTTGTTGACAGGTTATTTTGATAAAATGTTGATTACTACGTTCTCAGTTGTTTAAAAGATTAAAACAATTATCAAAATTTGATCAAAACTGGTTTCATTTTCCAATAAAAAATAAACAGTAAATTGTACATAATTTGTTATGTTTAACTACCCCATAGCAGATTTTGATTCTGGTACTAAATAACACTCCTTTGAAGTAAGTGAATTGCCTGTAGAACAAGGGAATTTGTGCAGTGCATGATGGGAAAGTATGAGCTATAGTATAGTTCTGTCCAGGAACAATTATATAGATTATATGTTTAATTGTGTATCTTTAGTTTAAAAACACAATAAAGCCAACAATAACATTAAACTAAGTTAGTATTAAAGAAGATAACTGAGCACTGAGCTTAAACTCCACCTCCACACCAATATCTGATTGGTGCAAAATAAGCGGGGCGTGTCTAAGTACTGTAACTGGATGCTTAGCAGGTTTTTGGAAACTCAAAAACTCACACTTGTTTGACACAGCTTGTCTTTTGGAAGCTACTGTGTGAACAAAATGCAGAATTTTAATTTATATTTTTATCTTTGTAAAAAAATCTGCTTCAGACAAAGAAACAATAACTTTTATTTGTACTTTATTGGACTTATTCACTGCCATGAGAGTAAGATTGACAGATGTATCCTTTTAAAACAGTTAATATTAAGGGAAGGGAAATTATACAAAGTAAGCTGTTGAAAGACCACAGTTCATTCCAAATTCAATTTAGATGAAGGCCTTTAAATTACATTTATTGCCACTGGTCATGTTTAGAAGATTAGTTGTTTTAGTCACAATGTTTCATGGGAGCCATGTTCTTGTTTGGCCAGGCGTTGTGTGCCAAGATGTTGACATATGAGCATCCAAATGTGTGGCTGCCAGTTCACCATAGCTGTAAAGAGGATCAGGTGGTATTGGAAGGGTTTAAACCCATCCAAGTCCTTTTCATTGTATAATTAATCTGGAAATAGATTCTAAAATTAATCTAAAATTCTAGTCTCCGTTACAAGCTTTGATTAGCAAGCGTCTGGGCCTGCTGATAAATGTAAATGTAGGAGACTGCAGGGTTCCCAACCGAGAGTTTGCAAAACACCTAGGAGTTCACAGAGGAACTGCAGTGGATAAGTGCGATAGTGTTAATAAATACCAATGACAAATAAATGTACACAGCAGTGGCCAAAAACTACTGAAAACCTTAATTTTGCCATTCATTGAAATAATCCAGTGAGACCTACCTGCAAAGCTACCTGAAAACCTATGCGCACCTAGGCCAAAAGCTGCTTTAAATGCAAAGGTTGGTCACACCAAATGTTGATCTAATTTAGTTAATAGAAGTTATTTGATAATGAAAATCTTTTTATGACATTATTTTTGACAGCATCCTAATTTTATGTGCCTAAAACCTTTAACAGTGCTGTCAGCACAGTTCTACTGGATATAGTCTGTCTCAGTTCCCTTTCGATATTTCACTCGTACTGTAATTATGGGAAAATCAATTTTTTCCCCTTCACTAAAGCCTTTTTCAATCACACAGTTATAACTGCACGTGATTGGATCGTGTAAGGTGAAAGAAACAAACCAATCCATGGCGGTGGCGTGCGATCGAGCCAATGGCTATGCAGTACGCCATAGCCTGCCAAAATGGAGGGCGTCTGGCTATATAATTGCTGCCTGTCACCGTATCTCAGATTTCCTTTCTTCAGCGATGAAGACCCTTCTTCGCTGACTCTGACACCGAGATCTGCCGTTGAAGCACCTCAGCAGCCGGATTAGAACCAGCTTTCAGACTCGGTCATCCCTTACAGCTATCCGGTAAGATCTAAGAAAGCCTTACTAGAAGAGCAAATTTCAGTGCAACGTTGTTGCAAATGCCGCGCCGTCATTGTAAGACGTGCGGGAATCCCCTGCACGCTGATGACACTCACGCAGAGTATGTCACGCTTCGGGATTTCCCACAATGACGCTGCACTCAGCGGGGCTGATTGCTCGCACTGCGAGCATTTCAGTCTTGCCTCTCTGCGCTCATGGTCAGCTTTCTTTTCAGAGAGCGACTCCGCCCCTCACGCTCTTCAGTTTTCTTTCTCCCAGGGATCTGTGAGAAAAAACAGCGGGCAGAGGATTTTAGCAGCCGGTGATAAGCAAGCTCACATTGGCTCAATGCCCGCGTGCCTTGCCGTCACCGCAGAGAGAGAGAGAGAGCATTCGTCCATCCTCTTCACTCAACATGATCAGCGTCCCTCCGCCGGAGCGACATGATCTCGTTCAGTGCGAGTGACAGCGAAATAGATGGCAGCCTTTTTTTCTGGCGGCTTCGGACACAGAGGTGTGTTCGTGATCTGTGACTGACCCCGCCCTCTTAACATCGTCCTCTTTACGTAACGCCAGACTCAGAGCAGATGAGCAACATGACAAAGGCTGTCAATGAGCTCGGGCTCGAATGGTCTCCACTGAGGAGCCATCTTGCAGCAGGCTGGACGAGTGTTTTCTCACGGGGCACTATCAAACCCCCCCGCCAACGCTCGTCCCCCTTCTTCCCCGAAGTTCATACGAGCTCACAATATTTTGGCACGCTCCCCACTCGTCTCGCATCAGTCCTTCTGCTTCAGTTGCTCTCAAATACGTCCGACCGTTCGCGCATTTCTGACCGCTGTGATAGCAGACAAAATAAAACACATACATTTCAAAAAGAGAGTAAAAATATTTTTCTGCCCTTATGCAGCCAATCTGCACAGCCGTTTCAATCCCTTGCCACACGGGCCGAGGCCTGGCAGGCCATCCCCGGTGTGTCAATGTGGGTAATGACTATGGTAAGACGAGTTTATACACTCCAATTCGCTCGAAGACCACCGCACAGAGGTGATGAATCTGCTGGAAAAAGGATCCATAGAAATCGTTCCTCCAGCCCAGAGCGAGTCAGGCTTTTTCCTCGTCCCCAAAAAATACGGCGGCCTGCGACCTATTCTAGATCTCAGACTCCTGAATTACGCCCTGATGAAAAAGTCATTCAGGATGATCACTTTAAACAGATCCTCCCGCAAATATGCCCAGGGGACTGGTTCATGCCGCTGGATCTGAAAGACGCGTACATTCACATCCAGGTTGCCCCCATCATAGACGATTCTTGAGATTCGCATTTGAAGGGGTGGCATATCAATACAAGGTCCTGCCGTTTGGGCTATCCCTGGCTCCCCGCACTTCTACACAATGCATGGATGCGGCTCTCTCCCCTCTGCGACAGATGGGAATCCGCATACTCAACTACCTCGACAACTGGCTCATTCTGGCTCAGTCACAGGCGGTTTTAACATCGCACAAGACCCTCCTCCTCAGCCACTTTGATTGCCTGGGGCTCAGGGTCAACTTTGCCAAGAGCATACTGTCACCCAGCCAACGAGTTTTGTTCCTGGGTACAGTTATCGACTCAGTGCAGATGACAGCAACTGTCTCAGTGGTGCGAGCCATGACAATTCAGCGCCATACGGCCTCCTTCAAGCAAGGTAACGTCCGTCCGCTCAAAGATTTCCAGAGAATGCTGGGCCTTATGGCAGCAGCTTCGCCAGTACTTCAGTTGGGTCTGCTTCACATGCGATCCATCCAGTTCTGGCTGAAGCAGAGGGTTACATCCGCGGCCTGGCATCACGGATGCCACCGTGTAACGGTGACTCAGGCTTGTGTATCAGTCCTGGCCCATTGGAGAGATCCCTTCTGACTAAGCGAGGCGTGATCCTAGACACGACGCACAGAAGGAAGGTTGTCACGACAGATGCTTCCAACGAGGGTTGGGGATCGCTGTGCGAGGGCAAACCGACCTTCGGCCTATGGTCCGAAGAGGAGTCGGGTCTGCACATCAACTGCCTAGAAATGCTAGCAGTGTGTCAGGCCTGTCAATTCTTGGCTGTTCATGAACTTACTGTCTGTCCTGTCATAGCCAAGGAAACAGCTCATGAACTCACTGTCTGTCCTGTCACGGCAGCGGAGACCATTCATGAACTCACTGTCTGTCCTGTAATGGCCACGGAGGCCGTTCATGAACTCACTGTCTGTCCTGTCACGGCCACGGAGGTCATTCATGAACTTACTGTCTGTCTTGTCACGTCCAAGGAATCCATTAACGAACTTACTGTGCCACAAGTCACGGCCTACAGTGGAACATGGAACTCACAGTCTGTCCTGTCACGCCCACGGAGGCCATCCATGAATTCCCTGCTCCACCATGGCTCCCTGCTCCGCCTGTTCCGCTTCATGGGCCTGGCTCTCCATCCCACCCCTTGGACCACCTCCAGTCCTCCACTCTCCTGGACGTTTTGATGTTTTGGTTGGGGTGGTTGTTGCATTAGGGCGTTAAGAGCTGCCCATAGAGGGGGGATCTGTATGGTCTGTTTTGGGTTTTGTCATGTTCATGTTTTCATGTATTTCATTCCCTTTCCCTCATGTCTTTATGCTATTGCTTCCCTTGTTCTGTGTCACGTTCTGATTGGTTATCTTGTTCATTTTGTCATGTTCTGATTGGTTGGTTATTTTCATGTGTCCAATCTTGTTTGCTATAAGTAGCCATGTCGTTGCCTTTGTTCCTGGTTGTGTATTGATGTTGTAACCTGCTATCGGTGAGTCTAGTCTGTTCATGCCATGCCATGCCATGCCATGCCAAGTCTGGTTCATGTCAAGCCTGTCCATGTCAAGTCAACTCTGTTCAAGTCAAGTCTTGGATTATGTTTGGATTCTGGATTTCAACTTTGCAAATAAACTGCACTTGGGTTCATCACTACGCTCACCTTCAGTGTACTCTCATTAAAGGTGTGTCCCGAAGTGTGCAAAATGATGCACTAGTAATTGCTTTTATACCAGGACATCATGCAACCCTAAAATATTTAAAATTCGGAGACTACTAGTGACTCTATTTTGGTTTGTTTAGTCTTCCATTCTCCAATGAACCACAGGGATGGTGGAGCAGTTTTAAAGAGAATCAATGGAACCATTTTTAGTTCACATGTTTATTGTCACAAAATATATGCCTAATTGATTATGAACCTATAAATAGTGCAGAAATATGTAATAGCAATAATGTGCATTTATTTTTTTTAATAACCCTGTGGTTGGTTACTCTAGTATGCTGTGCAATTGATGTAAGTTCTGATAATTGTTAAATACCCACTGGGCTAAAGCAGTGTGTGTTGAATACTAGATGATTGGGGTTGCATGACACATTTCGATCGTCTGTTGACTGTGGCATACTTCTGTTATTATACACTCTGGTAAATATGTTTTAATGTATTCATTTCGGTAGGATTTCTTCTAACAGACAATCCTCTGCAATAAACCTCGGCTAGTTGGCATCTCCTACATGGACAATAAGGATTTGCATCATCAGTCACTGTGTGGCTCTATTTGCTGACATGAGTGCCACTTTTTTGAGCCACTCATGGCCACTAATTTGTTCATGACTGGAGAAGTCGTCGCGTTCAGCATGATGAAACTACCATGGAGTGAATCTGTTCTCAGATGATACTGAGACCAAAGTTTGACTGTAGGGTTTTTTTGTCAATGTGAATGATAAAGTAGGGTGGAAGGGTTTACTGACACTATGGACCAGAGAAATATACTTTATGAAGACTTAAGTGTGAAAAAAATAAAATATTTATTCTCTCTTTAATAGGCAACAATGAGATTAAATAGAGAGTGAATGTAGACTTGCAGAACAATTGTAGACCAAATGGAAACTTATCCAAATACTTATCCATTCTTTACTTTGACAAAATATGTAAATTAATTACATAAATAAATAATAATAATAATAACTTCAAATTTAAGTTCACGTTGGTCTGATTAACTTAAGTAAAATCATGGGAATTATATAATCAAAAATATTTATTTGTTTGTTTGTTTTTTTGTTGATTGATTGATTGGATGGTTGGTTGGTTTGTTAAATGAACAGTGTAATTTGTGGAATTAAATATATATGGTAGCAGTAAAATGATTGGTGTGTATTTGTATTTTTTTTAATTACACCATTTCCACATTTACATTGATGTGTTACCAAATAATGTATGCTATTCACATTAATTCTGTTATCGTACTTTACTGCATGTCAGTTGTATCTACCTTATTATATAATATAATATACAAGATTTATATTTAATTGGCTGCTATATACATAACTAAAAGAATAACAAGGTGCAGTAAACCAACCATTTGCACTATAAACTTGTCTATAATTACAATTAGACATTAAAATGATATAAGAAATAGCAGTTTGCAATATCAAGCATCATAACAAGCAGATTTTTTACATTATAAATGAGTGTGATACTGTATTCTGTATCTCTTATGGGAAATACCTGAGGAAAGAAATTATATTTGAATGAAACATTGCCTTGAATTCCATTAAGCCTCCTGAACTATGAAACAGCTTCTGTATCATAATAAATGGCAGGTATGATGATTGCTTAGACCTGAAACAACTAGGCCTCAACATCCTGACATGAATATTTGTCTCTTCCTTGTTTTGTTGGACCTAGAGTTAGAAATAGTAGTCTCATAAAGGGTCAATTGATTAATCGAACACAATTTCTGAGATATATAATGGCAGGTCTTTTACACACAGCTTTACTTACTGACTCAGTGACTTGACTATTTCCACCATTTCCAATACAATTTATGTATCTATTGGTGGCAAGTCTTCTTTTTTAAAGAGTTTAAGTCCACTTTGTTCCAACCAACAGCGACTGGTTTGACAGCCAGCCTGCCCAACCAATCAGCACATGACATGTTGACAGGTCATAATTAATTTAGAAAAATAACTGTATGAACAGATGGTTTCATGCAACAACACATCCATTTATCTTAAGACATGTTATCATATGGGCTAGTTAAGAACAATTAATGTCTCGGGGTAAACTCATTTACAGAAACAACTGCAATATATCTACTGGTATGTATTTTATTCAGTTTTAAATGTTAAGGAATTCCTGCAGCCATGTTTAAAAATGTGAAGAAATAATGAAATCAGTATTTTGTTGTCAATAACAATAAACTGCTCATAGATCCTCTTTGCCATTATGAGCAACATATGAACAAATTAATTTGTGTAGACGTGAAGAGCTCTGAGCAGAATATCTGCATTGCTGTCTCATAATTACAGTAATTTTGCAGCATTATTAAATAATGATCAAATCATGGCTGAGAGTGTTTAAACTGTAACCAGATGTGCTGTGTAGTCGAGCACACCTTCAGTATTTAAAATAGCAGGTGCAATTTTAATACGTTACAGATAATAAACAAAGATAAAATCCCAAACAAGAGATTTATTTTATTTTATTTTGAGGGTCCCTGACATATTATTTGTTGTATTTCCATAAGATTTGTGAAGCATCAACAACACTGTTCTCTGAGATGTTCTCTCTCTCATTTCGGGACAACGCTTCTCCTAATCTAATTTTGTATCACGTAAAGAGATGAAAGCGTTTCTCTGGTCTCCTGAGATTATTGGCACACGGGTGTTTAATGGCTTCTTTGATGACAGTGTAATGTCTACCTACTGCTACCATGTCTCTGCAGCATTCTCTCTGCACAGCCTTGACTCGTAGCCTTCAGATAATAAGCTAATAAGATAATAAACCCCATAACTTTAATTGTACACCATTCAGACATCATATGCTCTCCATCATTGCCCTCCATCACACATTTATCCAACAGAGAACATGTGGACCTAGATCAAGTTCTCATGAAACCATAACTATATAATTATAAATGGCAATACTAGTAATTTATTATATATCAAATCAAAATCACTTTTATTGTCACATCACCACAGCACATGTGCTTTGGTGAGTACAATTCTTGAGAGCGTGCTCCAGTAAGTGCAGAAACAATTTACATAGACAGTACATACTTACAGACTTATACAGAAGACAATGTGCAGAATACACATACATATAGTCAGTACACACAGTGTACTATTAGACATACTTACAGTTATCAATACACATTATACACAGTACGTACACATTATACACAGTATGTACACATATATACACACAATATGCGAAGTTGCAGCATATTTTATATTTATTATACATTACAGACACACACACACACATTCACAAAAAATACCTTACCTAAATAGTATAATGCATGATATATTTAAATATACATATTCAAATTAAGAATTTCAATTTTTTTATAAATATTTATAAATGCATTTATTTTTATAGAAATGTATCAAATTCTAAATATTAAGATTTAATATTTATTTGAATGTACTACACTCAATTGATTATCATCAATATTTATGATAATTTCAAAATATTAAAATAAATATTATTTTACTTTATATCTAAAAAAGTACAGTGTTTTTTTCCCCATTTGAACATAGTATAGTATCTAAAAAGTATTTGGTTTCACTTTATTTTGATGATCCCTTATTGATGGCCTATAACTAACATTGCACCTACATATCTACTAAGTCTCATTAGAGTATTAGTAGAGTATTAGTAGACTGGTAGGGTTAAGGTTTGAATCAGCTGACATGTACTTGCAAAGTAACTTATGGTCAGTAGAATGTCTTTTGGGAGACTATCACATGTTGGCAGATATTAAGTGGACAGTCTACTAACACTAAGGAAAGTTAGAAGACATGTGGGTTAACTTTACTTATTGTCAATAGAATGTTCAAAAGGGAACATCAAAATAAAGTTTTAAGTATTCATGTTGAGAATGTATACATTATTATACATATTTATAATTTAATCGGTATTTATAATAATGTGGGTTAGGGTTAATAATAACTAATAATAATTGTATAGATTGTTTTTCAGTTGTACAATATAAACATATTTTTAAATCCTCTAGAACTTTTGTAAGGTTTTATTTCCTATTCTAAATTTAATAAAATCTGTTTATGAATTAAATTTCTGTGAAACTTCATAAACAAAATAAAAAGTTGTCGATGTGTAAATACTGATATGTACTCTATCTGCATGTGTCTGTCCAAATGTGAAAATGTATCTGTGCTAGAACTACATTTTACATATAAATAAATAAGATATCAACCAGATATACATTAGTACTGTCACGGTCCTGCAGGTGTGCCCTGGCTGGCTACCAGATGTCTTGTGTGTTGAGCACATGGCTTGTTGTTTGTTGTTGGTGCCATGTGCTCCCCTGTCTATTGTCTGTCCCCTCCCATCTTGTTACCTCATCACTGTTTCAGTTGCTCCACCTGTGTCTCCCTCATTACCCTCGTTTGTCTCCCTATTTATCCTCCAGTTGTCTGTAGTCCTGTGCTGATCCGTTGTCTTATGTTGTGTTTGTGTAATGTTGACCGTACAACATTTCACTGCCTGCCTACCTACCTGTTTTTCCCCTTTTGGTGGTTTTTGTTAATCTTAGTTTTATTTTATTATTAAAAACCCATTCTCCTGCATTGAAGTCCTCGCCTCATCTCTCTCCTCACGCACCCTGACAATTACATACAGTAAATTCCATGCTACTTTTGTTTTACCACATATAAGGTCAAATATTCATGCAAATGGAAGGTAATTCCCAAATTATGTAATAACCACCACAATGCTGGGGTGAGTTTGTTAGCACACATTTTTATAAACACTCCTTTTCCTTATCTTTGGGTTTGTTTACTAAGTAATGTAATGCAGTCTTCCTGTATGTTGCTCCTGCCCATTAGAAATGGAACCAATCTGAACAAAACACAAACAATGAAAAGTTTCCTTCCACTTCCCATCTGCTGTCTGTCTAAAGACCCATGTGTGTTGAATAAATAGCAAACACGGGCACAATCTATTCATTGTGTCTCTCATAATCGCTTAGCATTAATGAAAATAGTCATGTTCCTTAAGAAGAAAACGGTTGAAAGTCGGGAGTGGAGAAAACGAATTCTTACCTTGTCCTCATAATCCTATGTTAACTCCATGGTCTTGTAAGCCAATATGTTTCCTAGGCTTTGCCTTGTGTGTCCTCATAAGTATGCACATTAACAAACTAGATTTGTGTATTAATTCAGTGGCCTTGATATGTAGCATCATTTACACTGTCTTGGTTGTTTGATTGATGATCCTGCAGGATTCACTTTCCATTGATTCTTCAACAAGCAGGCTAGTTCTTGAAATTATACGGATGTATAATTTATTGATCCTCAAGAAGACATTGCATAAGGTATATTATTCTACAAAATAAATAAAAGGAAGGTCATAGGTCCAATTCCCATGGAAAGAACTGGTAAAATACTGGTATGGCAAGTGCGTCCAACAAAGCTGGTTTACCGAAAATGAGGGGTAACAAAACTGATTGATGACTTTGACGTGATTAATGACATTAAGGATGTGTGGCTTTTCTGTTTGAACGATCGCAAATGCTATTTACATGGTTGTTTGTTTTGTCTCCCCCGTGGCAGACTGCCTAGTTGGCTGAGTGTACGTAATATTCTCTAGTGGGGATCGATCAAACAAAATTGTGGGGTAATTAAATATTGATTATTAACATGGAGAATTTGAGAATATGGATATCAAGATGTTGGGAAAAAAGGAAGTCTACAAAACATGAATGTTCTCTTTAAGTTTAATAATGAAGGAACATAAATGTAATGTTAACCTTTACACCTTTTTCTTGTCTTTCATATCTCCAGATTAATATTTCATATATGTAAATCTGCTTAATGGTGTTGGGATGGACTGATGTAACTTGCATTTCAAACTGATATTATCCCAATATAGAAAACAGCCCATTAATAATGAATTAGTTACATTAGTAGGCAGCAGAATATTTCAAACCAGCTTCAAACGCTGCTTCACTTTTTAAAAAGGCGTCTTCTGAAAACTGGTCTAAAAAAAAAAAAAAATATGGTGGCAAACTGCAGTAAAGATGAAAATATACAAACAACATAACAGCATATTCTGCTGCTCTCATGAAAAACCCAAATACCCGAAATATTTCAATGTTAGATAAAGTTCAGAATCAACACAGATGCCTACACACTGGCCAGTAAACAATTGAGATATAATGCATCTCATAGTAAGGGATAGGAACAGATGTTAGAGTATTTTCTGTTGAACATGTGTACTGGTATTGTTATGTAATTTCAATGCGAAAGGCTTTTTGTTTTGGTATTTATTTATTAAATACAAAAAAACTTATTGAAACTACTAAAGTTGAAACTCATTTTTCTTTCTGTGTTTACTGTTAATTTGTTTATGTATCCCTTAAGTGAGGGTCTCTCGCGCTCAAATGCATGTGACTTTAACATCACTTTAATTTGCCTGTCTTATTGAATTTACTACTCTTCCATTAAAGCTGATTGCATTTTCGTGTCACCTCTAAACAGTATCAGGGGAGATTTTATATAAAAAAGAAAAGAGTGCCTCCATTACCTAGCAATTTAGAGGTGGCATCTTGATGCATGAACCATGAAGGTACACAATTTAATTATTTACTGAAAATGTGCGAAAAAAGCCTCTTTCTGGATAATGGCATTATGGCTATTCTGTTTCTCCTCCTAACTTTCTCTAGTGCAGTTTTGCTGTCTTGCATTCACTTAAATGAGGAACTTCAGAAAATGTAATATCCAGAATTAGCTACAATCATTTAAGCAGCAACAACTAAACATTCATTTGGTTACCTTTGATCATGTTTGTTGTTAGACATTGTGTATTTTGTGTCATGGGGCCATTTGTGTGTTGATCAAGTTTTTTTTTTTGTATTTGGAGAAATCAAAACAATTTCATGGCATTTACAGTTTGCGAATTGGTGGCAAAGTCATATGAGTTTGTACAATCTCATCTGTATATTGTCTAACAATCTCCACTTACCATTACACTGAAAAAACCTTTTTTTAAAGTTGTAAATAAAGAATTTCAGATTTGTATTTATTTATTTTTCTGTGTAAGTTTAGGGGTGGACCATCATTCTTACTTTTTTTTTAATCGTCATACATTTTTTTGTACAAATCACATAGTACGGAAAACATAATGTGACCACCTTATACAATACTTATGATTTATCAGAGATCATTAATGAATGATCTGTTTCTGAATGATTCTGTTTCTTTGGAACAGAAAATATGTAATGATGATCATGATGATTAATAACAACAATAATAGTAATAATACTACATTTATATTTTGCTTTTTTATCAAAGCTCTGGTCACTTTACAAGAACACCCCCCCCCCCTTAATTTTCAGCATCAGTAGATATTTTTATTATTATTTATTCATATATATTCAGATACAAATTTTTTGATCTGATTTAG
The DNA here is from genome assembly GCA_027564155.1 of Gymnocypris eckloni scoliostomus. Lineage (NCBI taxonomy): Eukaryota > Metazoa > Chordata > Actinopteri > Cypriniformes > Cyprinidae > Gymnocypris > Gymnocypris eckloni. The sequence goes on along the minus strand of CM050416.1, from coordinate 12,441,530 downwards.
GTTTTATTCTATAAAACCCTTATGTTAGAACAGCACTAAAATCAGCCTACCTGTGCAATTAAGTCTCTGTATTTATAAATTTTCTAATTTGATTTTGTTATTATTTAAACTATATTTAGTAAAACTTTATGTTGAGGTCCAATTCTCACTATTAACTAGTTACTTATTATCATGCATATTACTAGCATATTGGCTGTTTATTAGTGCTTATAAAGCACATATCAACGCCTTATTCTGCATGATCATGTTCTAGATCCCTAAACCCAACCCAATACCTAGCTCAACAACTAATAAGCAGCAAATTGGTAGTTTATTAAGGGAGAACGTTTAGTAGTGAAAATGTGTTCCCTATTCTACAGTCTTACCTTATATCAATGCCTCAGTATTGGTCATCTCAAAAATATATAATTACGGGCTCTTCTAGAAAACCTTTTTTGTCTGCATCCTAACAATGATCACATTTAAAGTCATGTCAAGTCACCTTTATTTTTAACAATACAGATTGTGTCAAAGTAACTTTCCAATATCAGAATAGGAAAATAGTGTCAATGTAAAATGACAAGAAAAAACACTCAATTTTCAGTTAAAGGCATTTAATTATTGAATCCAATGATGTCATCGTCCAGCTCTCTTCAGTTTAAATAGTATCTGTGCAATTATGTAGACGATATCGCTGGAAAATAAGTGTCCCCAACTAAGCAAGCCAGAGGCGACAGCAGCAAGGAACCAAAACTCCATCGGTGACAGAATGGAGAAAAAACCTCGGGAGAAACCAGGCTCAATCAGGGGGCCAGTTCTCCTCTGGCCAGACGAACCAGCAGTTTGTTCAAACTGCAGCAAAGTCAGATTTTGTAAAGGACTCATTTGGTTCTCATGGTCTTGTCCCGATGGGTGTCTAGGTGACATGTCTCTGGGGTTCATCTCGGTGTCCTGATCTCTGCTGACGTTCAGGGCTGTAGAGGTCATCTCTAGGTGCTGATCCACCATTTGATCTGGATACGGACTGGATCGGGTGGCAACGGTGATCTTGGTATAAGAAAAAAACTGACTAATATTAGCGTAGATGCCATTCTTCTTAAGATGTAATAAGTACATTGGGTGTTATGGGAAGTGTTCCCGGTTCTGGTTGATCTAATTAATGCAGCCTAAAAATCCTTTAATGGATTTGAATATTAAAAGTGTATTAGTGTGTTATGTGTACACCAGGTTGAAGAGATGGGTATTTAATCTAGATTTAAACTGACAGAGCAGTTGATTTTGATAGTCTAGGTATTATCAAACGGCTAGAGTTTACGAGTGGATTATGGAGGACTATAAGCCATCATCGCTCTCACGGATGATGCAATTTCCTCCACCCTCCACCTGGCTCTACCCACCTTGAAAATAAAGACTCATATGTCAGAATGCTGTTCTATCGACTTCAGCTCAGCATTCAACACAATAATCCCACAACAGCTCATCAATAAATTAAGCCTGCTGGGCTCAACAATTCCCTTTGCAATTGGATAGGACTTTAACAAGACCTCAGTCAGTTGAATTGGCCACAACACCTGAGCACTACCACACTGAGCACAGACAGGGCTGTGCTCAGCTACTCTTCACGCTGCTGACCCGCACTGTGAAGTTCAGCTCCAACCACATCATCAAGTTTGCCGATGACACATCAGTGGTAGGTCTCATCAGCAACAATGATGAAACGCACTAATGGCACAGCTGGCTGAATGGTGTGGCGCTAACAACTGTCTCTCAATGTGGAAGACAAGGAGGTTGTGATGGACTTCAGGAGAAACTCTGTTGACCAACTGACCATCGACACCTCGACTGTGGAGAGTCAGCAGCACTAAATTCCTGGGGTGCACATCACAGAGGACCTCACCTGGACTACCAACACCAAGTCTATCTCCAAGAAGGCACAACTCAAGCGCCTACACTTTCTCCGCCCGGCTGAAAGAAAGCAAGTCTCCCTCCACCCATCCTCACCACCTTCTACAGGGGTACCATTGACGTGCTGACCAGCTGCATCACTGTAATACGGGAACAGTTGTGCAGCAGACAACCCTCAGCGGACAGTGAACACGCTGCAAAATCATTGTGCCCCTCTCCCTCCATCCTGGATATTTTCCTTGCGATGCTCAATAAAGCAAAGAAATATCGTGGAGGACATCCCTCCCACAGTCTCTTCCAGCTACCCTCAGAAGGCAGTGCCGGAGTATCAGAGCAAAGCTCCGCCAGACTGCTCAACAGCTTTAGGCTGTGAGAGCCCTGAACTCAAATCACACCGCCCTCTGAAACCCCAAACAACCCCCACCTTACCACATCTCAGGAAAAGCTGTTAACTTTAAAGCCACCTGTAGCAACACACTCTCCTCTACATGCACTAGACACTTTCACACCATTGTGTGTCCATAATCTAAAGACTGATTGTAATATATGACTGTAATGTATGTATGTTTACTGGCGTTCACCACAAATCATTCTCTGTTCCCCCATTTGATCTTGAATGTCTCTTTTGCACATGTACAGTATTTGAAGTCATCTGCACAGTTGTACAGTTTGTATTTTATTTTATTTTTTAGTTTATGTATAGGTAACCACTTTTATATATAGCATATGTATAGTCAAAGCTGACAGTAGGTTAGTTTGTGTATAGGTTTTTATACTGTTTTACTTGAATATTTGTATATCTGTATTTATGTGTACACCAGTGGTCCTGTGAGGCACGACATCTCGTCCCACTATACTGACACAGCAGTTGGATTTTGATGACAATAAAGCTCAACTTGACTTGACTTGACTTGATAATGCGATTAGAGCTCGCTCAAGTACTGAGGAGCTAAACCATTCATTGTTTTATAAATAATTAACAAAATGTTAAAAAAACATTCGATGTTTAGTGTTCCTGTGGGTCAATGGTAGAGCATTGCGTTAGCAGCGCAGAGGTTGTGGGTTCAGTTCCCAGGGAATACACATACTGACAATAAATGTATAACCTGAATGCACTGTAAGTAGCTTTGGATAAGTCATACTTCCTGGTTCTACTAAGGACTCTAGCTGCAGCATTTTGGACCGTCTGTAGTTTGTTTTTTAAGAGTGCAGAACAACCACCCAATAAAGCATTACAAGAGACTTCAAAACCTTTTATTTATGTTGGCGAAACATATCTGGAGATAATTGTAACACTAAAGTTTAAGGAAGTCCCTGTGAGTTTGGTTTGCTACTGTTGGTCCAGCTGGTGTGTGTCGGCTACCAAAAGTCATTATGTATGTGCAGCACAGTAGAGCAGAATCACCCAGGCATACAGGTGCTGGACAGATTGTATCTGCTCCTCAATAACAAGTCTCTTCACCCCTATACAGGCTGTTCTCAGTCACTGCAGAGAGAGAGACATGGACAACAGATGATCTTGATATGAGCCCAAAGCCTTTTGGTGTTTTACAGATCTAGAGATCCCTTGCGGGATAATAGATAACCAGATGTTAGACAAAAACAAACATCCTGTTGGATTTATGGAATTATAAAACAGATTGTATCTTGGATGTGCAATATTTGAAGCCACTGTAAAGCATTAATATTACTTATATATCTTAGAAATACATAAGATATTGTTTTCTTTCAATACAACAGCATGGATTGTTATTAAAATATGTCCAGACTATAGATACTTATTATTGTTTTCTTTCTTCCTTCACAAGTTCATGTACATATTATACAGTTTATAATTTGTATACATTGTTTTGTTTTCATATTAAAAAATATATATATTGTATGTTAATGTATATTAATCAGAACACTTTTTTTCTAGTAGCAAGGCATCAGTCCTGTTGATCGAATTCTTGGGTCGTCTAACAACCGTGACAATAAATGTGGGAACATGGAGGTGGTTCAATTATGATCACAGGGAACACTGATCATAATGAAATATTTTTTATTCAACTTAAATTGCGATGATGATGTCTCTCATGTAAAAGAGTGCTTGATTGCTTGAAGCTAAGATGGTACAATGCATTGGATAATTGGATTTTATAGCTGATGATGACTTTTTGCTTAGGCCTGTGGTGTATTATCAACATGGTAATTTATGAATGCAGTTAAAGTGTGCTCAAGGTGACTGTGCTGTTGAACTGTTGAACTGCAAATGATCTCAATGCAATTAATGCTGTTTCATGACTGTGGAAGTGTATACATGTTTGTTTTAGGGTTTTAAAAGTAATTACTCATGAAATGTTGTGTTACATATGGGGTGTTTACACAACATAATTTTCAACTAAAACTGAACACTTTTTGTGTTTTTGCTTTTCATTTACACAATGGCATTTTGGGGGCGTGAAAAATGCTAACTTTTATAACTTTATACTTTTAAAGTTTATAGTGTCATGTTGTAATGACAACAATTTTTAAAATCAGATATCATTTAGATATCAAAGTTGAAAATAAATTGTATCAATTAAAAATGTTATGTTTAATTCAATGTTTTACTTGCCATTTCTTTGTAATGATTTGTGGAATTTGAAACAATGTGCTATTAAAGATAATCCTACACCAATTTTATCACACTAATATCATGATAACATACAGATTGTTTAAATCTTGTAGCTATAATATTGAAACTTATTTCAAAATATTGTTTACCGATTGACCCCATTCACTTATTTTGTAAGTTCCTCACCATGCAAACAAGTTACATTTAGTTTGTTGTGGCAATCAGCATTATGCCATATGTGTTGCCGATTAAACTTTACTTCTACTGAACCCAGAACATTCCTTCAAATCTGTTGTTTTTCTTGCTTTAACTCATATTTGTGTTGACAGACATTATGATTATGCAGTGATACCACATGCACAACTTACAGAAGTGATCATCCATACTTTTATGTCTTTCCTTTCACTCAAACAAGGCTTGTTTGATATTGTCATCCTCCATGCCCTGAGACTAGGTCTGACGTTTGTTCGGCAAAAGTGCTTTTGTATCAGGGCCGCCGTTCCACAACTTGCACCTGCTAATAAAGTTCACAGTGTGGGCGGTAATTACAGAGGAAGTCAGAAAGCATGTTTGGAGAAAAACAAAAAGAGATTGAGAGAGAGCTCCCCCACTCTCCCATTTGCATTTTTGGAGGACCGTATTTTGCCATGTAATTACAGTGCACTAACTGCGTAAAGAATATAGATTGGTAGGATGAACTCTGCCTGTCTGTGAACAAGAAAATAGTTTGTTCTGTGTATCTTAATGTGTCTTTATTAAAAGTATAGGTGGCATGAAGAGTACAGTAAGTATTCATTTAGCAGATGCTTTTATCCAAAGGCACTTCTAACAAGGCATTTGCTCGAATCCTTGTGTAACAGGGCGAACGACACATGAGGTGTGGATCCATGTGCAAGCTTTTATTAATAGATATGGTCAAAAACACAGGCAGGGTCGAACAAATGGCAAACAGGTATATTGAGGGCAAGACAGATGAGTACTTAAGTAAACGGGTGTGGTCTTCGATCGGCGAACAAGATCCAGAGGGCTTGACAAGAAGGGTAAGCCAGGTACACGAGCAATGGTCCAAGCAGGGGCAAACAGAGTCCAAATGGAAGGCAAATGGTTACTCCAAGATACAAGGCACAAGATCAGGAACAAGGCAACACGAAAAGACTAGACTTAAAAGGGGAGAAGCCGATTAGTCACCAGAAGAGATAGACGGCAGCTTGGAAGTGTCTGTAATACTTGTTCATAGATCTGTTGTTTAAATTATTTACTTGCTGCTAGGAAGGAATACTTTGTTTCCTACCTATTTTTAGTCTGCATTTTCATTGAGGTTTATATTTGTGATTGCACTTACATGTCATTATAATAATTTGCGCCTCCATTGCTCCTTGGGCAAAGTGTTAGTTTCGTCTCGAGCTATTAGCACTCTGTTAGGCTATTGGCTGGGCTAATCAGAAGCCGGTCACAGCCGTTTTCACTCTAGCCTCTTAGACTATGTATTTATTTGATGTCCGAGCGCTGTCGCGGAAGCGTCTCCTCGTGTGAAGACAGATGAGTGTAAAGACAGATGACTTTTTCCTGCGCGACTTTACCCAAGCAATGACACCGAGCAACACACAATTAAGTATCATTTATATCTTCCCTCACACACTATCCTTTGCCATCCTCTATCATGTGTTTCAAAACTATTCCAGTTGTCTCTCGACCACGCTCTAAAAATCACACACAGACGGCAATGTAATCCTGTTAACCTACGCCCTCTCTACATCTTCTACTACACCTCTTTATTTCTCCATGGCTGTCTGGAATTGTCAGTCAGCTGTCAACAAAGCAGACTTCATTTCTGCTTTTTCTTTAAAATCCACACTCAGCATCTTGGGCTTGACTGAGACCTGGATTCGTCCAGAAGACTCAGCAACCCAAGCTGCCCTCTCTAACAATTTCTCTTTCTCTCACATCCCCTCATCAAGTTCGCCAGGGTGGGGGCACTGGTCTGCTCATTTCAAATAATTGGAAATACTCAACCCACTTTCCCCTATGCAATTACAACTCATTTTAATATCATGCGATTACTGTAATAGCTCCTAAAACTCCAGATTGTGGTAATTTACTGTCCCCCTGGCCAAATTCTAGCCCCCTTCCTAGAGGAGCTGGATGGGTTGCAGTTCTCTTTCATGGAGGATGGCACTCCACTCTTTTTTGGCGATTTCAACATTCATCTAGAAAAGCCTTATGCTACAGACTTCCATTCACTCCAAGCTTCATTTGATTTCAAACGCCTCACCACTACTAGCACGCACAAATCAGGCAACCAACTTGATTTAATTTACACACGTGATTTTACTGCTGATAACATTCTGGTACAACCACTACATGTCTCTGACCATATCTTCATTAAATTTACATTACACTTTGCTACCCGGGTGCCACCAACCCCCTTACCGGTTACTTTTAGATGAAACCTACTCTCCCTTTCTCCGTCCCATATTTCCTCTGTAGTATCCTCCTCTCTTCCCTCACCTACCCATTTCTCATCTCTGGATGTGAATGCAGCTACTGACACTTTATGCTCTACCGTAACCTCTTGTCTAGATGACATTTGTCCTCTCTCCTCCGGGCCAGCACGGATTGCTCCTTCTAACCCCTGGTTATCTGATGTTCTTCGTGAACATCGGACCAGACTCAGAATGGCAGAGAGAAAATGGCGAAAATCAAACGATCCGTCAAACCCGAGTATGTATCAATCGTTGCTTTCATCTTTCTCTGCTGAAGTCCACACTGCCAAATCGTCACATTTCCATAACAAGATCAACAATGCTCCAGATATGCGTAATCTCTTCAGAACATTTAATTATCTCCTCTGTCCCCCTTCACCACCTCCCACCACTTCTATAACAGCTGATGACTTTGCAACTTTTTTTACAGACAAAACTAAAACAATCAGTAGTCAGTTTTCACCTCCACTCACACAGGACCCCCAACCAACTAGATCCACTGCTCAAACTCCCATCTTCTCCTTCTGTCCCCTCACTGAGGCGGAAGTATCCAAACTTCTCCTCTCCAGCCATCCTACAACATGTTCTCTAGACCCTATCCCCTCACACCTTCTCCAAGCAATCTCTCCCACACTCTTACCAGCACTCACACACATTATCTACACATCTCTCCTCACAGGCATCTTCCCCACTCCATTCAAGCAGGCTTGGGTAACCCCACTGCTCATAAAACCTACATTAAACACTTCTCTTATAGAAAACTACAGACCTGTCTCTCTCCTTCCATTCATATCCAAAACACTCGAATGAGTTGTCTTCAACCAGGTCTCATTGTTTATTTCACAGAACAACAAACTGGATGCTAAACAGTCCGGTTTCAGGAGTGGCCATTCAACTGAGACTGCGCTACTCTCAGTCACTGAAGCCCTGCGAATTGCAAAAGCCGATTCCAAATCATCAGTCCTCATTCTGCTGGATCTGTCTGCCGCTTTTGACACTGTCAATCATCAGATCCTCCTGTCCACCGTCTCATCACTGGACATCACTGGGATTCAACTTTGCTGGTTTGAATCATATCTCACTGGTCTTTCCGGGTGGCCTGGGGAGGGGAGGTATCCAAAGCACATCAATTGGTCACTGGGGTTCCCCAGGGATTGGTTCTTGGACCCCTCCTCTTCTCCACATACACTACATCACTGGGTCCCATCATACAGGCATATGGCTTCTCCTACCATTTCCATGTTGATGACACACAACTCTATCTCTCATTTCGACCAGATGATCCAACGGTAGCTGCACGGATCTCAGGCTGCCTGGCAGACATCTCAGCATGGATGAAAGAAAATCACCAACAGCTCAACCTGGCAAAGACTGAGCTTCTTGTCTTCCCTGCCACTCCAACTCTACAGCATGACTTCACGATTCAGTTAGGTTCATCAACAATTACTCCATCAGCTTCGGTCAGAAATCTTGGAGTAATCTTTGATGACCAGCTGACCTTCAAAGAGCACATTGCAAAGACTGCTCAATCTTGCAGGTTTGCACTACACAACATCAGAAAGATCATGCCCTTTCTGACAGAGCATGCTGCACAACTTCTTGTCCAGGCCCTTGTCATTTACAGGCTGGACTACTGCAATGCGCTTCTGGCTGGACTTCCATCAAACACAATCAAACCTCTATAAATGATTCAGAATGCAGCGGCATGACTGGTCTTCAATGAGCCCAAGTTACACCTCTCTTTGTCTCCTTGCACTGGCTACCAGTTGCAGCTCGCATCCAGTTCAAGACACTGATGCTTGCATATAGAACCACAAGCTCAGCACCCACCTACTTTCACTCACTATTACAAATCTACTGTACATCCCCTCCAGAAGTCTGAGATCTACTAGTGAGCGACACCTCATGGTACCATCACAGAGAGGTTCAAAATCACTCTCCAGAACAATCTCATTTACCGTTCCTGGCTGGTGGAATGATCTTCCCACCCCATCTGGAATGCTGGATCCCTGTCAATATTCAAGCAACAACTAAAAACTCATCTCTTTCAACACTACTTGACTTCATCCAAAAAAAATTAAAAATCATCTTCAAAATCTTCATCTTTTCTTTATCTTTCTCTCCTTCCCTTGCTAGCTTGTACTTATTTGAACAATGCCCGAGACTTGGTGTTACGAGCACTTCCTCTGTCTGTTTTCCTCTTCAAGATTAATCGCTTTATGTATTCCCCAATTGTAAGTCGCTTTGGATAGAAGCGTCTGCAAAATGAGTAAATGTAAATGTAAACTAAATAAGAAACAGAAACTCAGAATGGCTCCGTAAACCAGCTAACACTCAGAGAGTGATAAACGCAGAACAATACAGGAGACTGAACACGAAAACAAACACGGAAAGGCTTGTAAGTAGCTAACACTAGGAGAGTGCTAAACGCTAGACAATACTCGGCAACTAGATCAGGATCTGAGTATGTTTTATGTAGTGTGTGTAATAGCTCTTAGGTGAGTGTATGATTGGTGACAGCAGTGTGATCAGTGCATTCAGCTGTGTATGTGCAATAAGCTGTGTGTGTGTGTGTGTGTGTGTGTGTCATCAGAGCAATGGATAATGGGAAATGCAGTCCAGTGTGATGTGGGGTGTGAGAGTCAATATGATGGAGAGGCGACCTCTTGTGGCAGTCGGACGGAAGGCCACGAACCAGATTCGTAACACCTTGTTCCTTACTGGACTCAAACTAGCAGCTTTCTGATTTTTAGTGCTGAACTTTAAGTGCTATGTTACACAACTCTGTTACAGAACAGAGTTGCTAAGTGAGATGATGTGTTTTTTTCCCGTTGCATTTCTTTAAATCTAAAAAGCTTTGATGAGTTCTGTTCCAAATCCTAGTGAGTTGCCTACATTCACAAGCATTTTAAGGCATCATGCATATATGCTGTCAACACAAAGGATGTTCTAAACAGTAGGCAGCAACATTTTTTGGCCTTTTAAGTTTTTGTTTGACCTTGTTTTCGCCATAATCATATTGAGAATTGTGACATTAGCTTAGCGCCCTGCTAAAAGCAAATTCGTGAGTAGCACCGTTTTGTGTGCAACAGTATACGCAGGTAGTAGACAACAAGTCAGCTCACTAGTTTGCATAGATGTGTATAATGTTCAGGCTTATCACATCTGCTAATGTTATGTTGCAATGAAATTAAACAAGTTCATATTCTAGATATTAACATGAGCGTAAAGTTATATAATGTTGTTGTGTTTTTTCTCTCCTGAATTTATACATCCACACTGGCGGAGATATCATAGCAGTTCTATTAATGCTGTGATTTCAGGAATAGTAGCACAGATTGATGAAAATGTATTAATGAAAATTATATAACATAAGTAGTCTGTCTCATTGTCATTATTTGTTGTGCTTTTTGGAGTGAGCCTGTGCTGTGACAGGAAATATCATTATTTAGATTTTTGAGCTTTCAAATTATGCCAGATTAAATTTGCAATGGTTCATCACTCATTCAAGACTTAAAAACAGTTTATTTCTTTATCTAATCACTGGATTAAGTGCAATGTACTTTACCTGTATGCTGCCAAACATATTAGAACTTGCAATAAATGTCGTCTTTGTGCCAAATGCAATTATATTCAGTAATTGTCATAATTTGATATCGTAACTGGGGAAGAATGTGTGTAAAAATATGTGTAAAACAAAAGGCACTGTTTAAATTAATGAGTTTCAATATCATAGAACGTTATTTGTCTGTGTGCACATTGTTTCAATGAGCAATACTGATGTGTATGACCCATTTAAATGGTTACCACAGAAATGGTACACAAGGACAGCCATTACTCTTCCTTATTGCTTTGGTTTTCATTTGAGAAACGCTTTTACACTCCATTAGTTGTTTGGCACAATCATGACCAGGTAAAACTGACAACAGGCTTTGATTGTGAGTCATAATTTACTCTTTTAATATTCTATTAGACTTTATCAAACAAATAAATATTGTCCACTATATAATGGAAATATGCAACTGTTCAAATGCTCATTACACAAGAGGAAATGAAAAATAACGTCATGCTGATATGACTGCACCTTAAACAGTCTATGATTCTTGTTGCTACATTAAAATGCCAACATGATCTCTGATTATTATCCATAGGTATTTCTATGTAAAATGGGGTTATATATTTTTTGGGATAGACATTGGCATATACATTCAATATTAAATATGGGAACTTCTGAAATGGAACTTCTGCAGAAACTAGTTTTGCACTTCAAATATTAAAATTGCATTTTTAAAAACCCGTATTTATAGATAACCTGCCTTAAACCCTGTTCCTGGGCACCACCATCCTGCAAAGTTTATTTCCAATCTGCTTCAACACCCCTACCCGGGGTGTTAACTGACTGAAAACGTAAATGAGGGGAGTTGAAAGATTTTTTTATAATTATTTATATGAAAACTGTAAGTCTCATCAGTTAGAAAAGATATAGAATCAAACAGATCAGGTCCAAGGTCTCTGACGAGTTTGGTGCCTGTAGCATTAAAGCTCTAGGAGGACATGCACTGTACAGTACAGTTGGAAGTTATTGGTTGTTAAAATAATTTGTTACCCCGCTGACTTACATATTTTTTAGTTAATTAAATTAAAATATTTCAGTTGTCCCTTAAATTAACATCGACTAACTTAACATTTCAATTTGACTAAACTAAAAATTTTAAGTTAGCGTGGTAACAAATAATTTTAAGTTGAAACAACTTTTTGGAAAAATATTTTTTTATAGTGTATGTTGACTTTCTCAAGTCATCATAACTAGCTAATAACTTAAGTTCTGTTATTTTGGTGGTGGATCAGTGAATGCGAGAGATATAGCACAGATACTGTGTATGTGTGTGTGGTGTGTGTCTTTGTACAGCAATTAAACTAAATACAATGTTTATATCTCCTTGTTTCAGATGATGAGAGAGATGAGAAGTCCTGACCACCCTTGTGGACTGAAAGTCAGGCTAGGGAATTTAAAAACAGGTACTCTTAAATGAGCATTGAAAATTGACAGCTGATAAAACCTGTGCTCCAGGGACCATATTCTAGATAAATGTAACAGATTGAGTTAAATGATTAACACTAAACCAAAATCAGTCTAGTCTGTAAATGTCATTGTCTGTTAAAGTCTTCTGTTGCTTATAATACATTGCCATGTTTATATCACATAAGCAGTCTCTCAGAAAGCTCTCGGTTACATAGATGCATATTGTATGAATCAGTGAGTATGGTGGTGCTTATGGGGTGTTGCTTTAGGATGGTGAGTATGAGGCTGGGAGGGAAAAATCAGAGTATACCCACTACACAAATCTAGACTACACCACTGGGTTTGATTATTACAAAGACACAGCTTTTCACTTCACATAATGTTAAATTACGAACTTAATATTAGACGGAAGGAGTCTCACTGTGGATTACTTGTTTTATCATTGTTTTATCTTGTTTTATTGTTGGACTCATTCTGACGGCATCCATTCACTGCAGATGATCCATTGGTGAACAACTGATGTGATGCTAAATTTCTCCAAATCTGTTTCAATGAGGAAACAAACTCTTGAATGAGCTGAAGGTCAGCAAATTTTCAATTTGAGTGAACTATTCCTGCAGGGCAATCAGCTTCTCATATTTGTACAATTCAAACCTACAGCATATTGGTTCTTGTCCACAATCTCAAACCTCCAGACCATTTCTTGCAAAGATCAAAACTCACCTTTCTGATTCTCTTTATGGAAATGTATTAGTTTGTCCTATTTGGCTCCAAACAAACATTTCAAAGAGCTCTTTTGATGAAAAAGATTTTCTGTTTTATGCTATTTAACATTCATTGATCTCACCAGATCTAAATGAAAGCTTTTAAAGCCTTATTTCTTTTTTAAGTCAGTCTTAACTACTGATGTTTTTTAGATAAAACCAAAGTGGTGTATCTTAGTATTGCAGTTTTCTTTTTTCTTTTCTTTTTTTCCACACTCCCCTTAAAATGTAACTTCTATACATTTAATCAGTTATGGTATATTTTGAAATATTAATTCCAGAAAAGGTTTTGCCTTTGTCCTTAGATTACACATTTGGCTTAATGAATTATAGTCTTTGTATGGAAGCCCTTCAGGGCATTATTTTGATTTGCTTTATTCATTTTATAGTGATCATAACATGGGAGGGAAACTGTTGCTACAGCAGCATTATGGGAGATGAACAACACTGATAATGTGTTGTTATCAACAGACCTCAACACAATAAACCTATCCAGCGTGTTCCACTGCAATACACATGTACCTGTGAGAGCTGATGGAGATGTTGACAGGACAAGAGCCATTTCCTTCCCACAGTGCCACACTGGCAAGCTGCGCTTGATGTAATTAGTGAGATAATAAGTCTGTGGTGTGTGGGATCAATGGCTCCTTTAGTCGGCTCGTTCATTAGCCTCTTTTCCACACCATCGATCAGACCAGCCTTATCTGCACAACCGAGCAGCAGCCTGAGCAGAGCTGCGGTGGATTTGCAAGGAGTTATTACCTCAAAAAATAAAAATGAAAAATTATGAATGATTATTTCAAACATTCTGTCATGATTTTCTCATCCTCATGTTGTTTAAAAAACAAAAGTAGGAAAAGCAAAAGGACAACTGGAAATGAGTACTGACATACTGTTTTTGTTGTTGTTGAATGGAGATTTACTGTGTGTATATTCTTAAAGTCTATCTATTTATCTATCCATATATATATATATATTCTTTCTTTATTTCTTTTCACAAAACAATTAAAGGTTTGAAGGATATGAGGTTGAGTGAATAATGGCAGAATTTTTCAAACTATCCTAACATCTTGTTTGCAATGAGGTTCAGATTTTCTTCTGCATTAAACTTTATAATACGCAATTATTAATGCTTTGAGTGAGTCATGATTACCAATGCAAAACCCTCTGTCACGATGCTAGGGTATGGTGGGTGCTTTTAAGGTTAGGTCAAAAGAGCCACCCTCAAATCTCTGTGATATTTTGGACTCTACATAAGATTTACATCAAAACTAACCCTAAGTATGAGTCCTAATATTGATGCTTTCTTAAACAAGCACCACTCACAATAAACATCATCAACATGTGCTCATTGATATGACCAAATAGGTTACACACTGACCATACTCTTGTTTATCCTATTCCCATCCATCATTGCAGTAGCTCTTTAGAAATTCATAGCTTACAGGTGCATTACATTATGTTTTTTCTGCATTTAAGTACATTTCAACTATTTATTCTGCTGAGAATTAATAGTAAAAAGATACACTTGCAGAATTCTTCACAGAATCAGTTAAAATAGCCATTAAACAGTTCAGTCTTTAAAATGTATTGGATGAGCACATTCAAAGAAAATATATGTACATTTGCATCCTATAATCTCACATCTACAGAATTGAATGCTGTGTTTAATATATAGAATCACATATTTCACACCCAAACAACCTTTCAGGCTCCTCTTTGTATTTTTTCAGGCCTATGTGCTACACTCACATTTTCCAGTTACAGGTTTAAACACATTTACATGTTTGCAAAGTCACAACAAGCAATTCAGTTTGATGGTCCTTATTACTCTGACTTCCAAATTGCATCTGTTTCCACTAAATTAATTTGTTGGCTGTACTCAATTGAATGGGCCGCTCTGGTTGAGTGATTGATATATGAACTCATTTATTTGCTCACTGATGTATCACTGGATGATTTATTTTTCAGTGTGAGGTTGACTGGGTGTAAATCGTTCATGAACATATTTATTGGTGGACGAGTGAAATGATCTAGAATCTGCTCTGTGTATGGATGCACTCTATGTGCAGGTTAATGGCTTGATCGACTGATCTGGAAACGTGTCTGCTGAGCAGCTCGGCAAGTATGTGTGCGATTTGGTTGTGTATTTTCAATTTCTTCATATGATCCATTTTTCTAGGTTGCTTCCTAAAAAAACGTAGTCTTATTTATGTGAATGTGCACATGATGTCTGACAAACTGACATATGTCACTAAAGATGAAGGTGAAGTGTATAATTTATGTGACATAAGCGACACCAGACGAAATTGGAAAAATAATGGAATTGTCTAAGTATGGAAGCCCACAGAGGGCATGCATTATTATTTTTCTGTCCTGTTTTATGGAGAATGCTTTTATTGTTGCCCTGACACAACACAGCATAGCTCAATAAATATAATTAAATTGTTTAATTATATGGAGAAAGCAATAACAATGTATATAGAAATAGTCTTTAATTAAAAAAATGTGTGCTTAGCTGTGCTTCTTAATATTACGTAATATTTGATTGATTTAAAAAAAAAAATCATAAAACAAATATTCTAGCCCCCAAACTTTTAAACAGTTTATTAATCTAAAACCAATTGTTTAATGCAAATATTTAAGAATTTAGGCATTTTAGTTTATTGTAAAAAGACAGAGCTTCTTTTAAAAATACTCTCCTTCACTTTTGTTCAGTAAAGTATCTGTCATGATCTGGATCACACTGAAATTCAAAAGTGATTCAAAGTCTCATGCCATTTTGTAAAATTATATCTTAGCACTGGTGTCTGCTCAAGTTGGGCAGATTTACTCTGAGATGTCAAACTCACATGTTCTCAACGCAATTACATTGTAAATGTTGGTTCATAACTAACCATATACATCACAATCATATCACTCATAGCACGAACAAAAATAAGTGAAAAGTGAAGTACTCGGAATATGTGCTCTGCGTTTAACCCATCCAAGTGCACACACACAGCAGTGACCATACACACACACACACACACACACACACACACGGAGCAGTGGGCAGCCAATCCTGTGGTTGGGGGTTTGGTGCCTTGCTCAAGGGTCTCACCTCAGTCGTGGTATTGAAGGTGGAGAGAGCACTGAATTCTCTGTCTCTGTCAAACGCTGTTATTAAAAGCCGAAATCTCCAGAGCAGAACACCCACAGATCTAGAAAGAAAGTTCCTGCAACACAAAGCACATAATGAGAGATTCTTCAAACAGGAGGTGAAATCACAGAAAGCCTGATGTGGATGCTGTGCTGGAGATATTGTTTACCAGCTAGCGGCATCTCCCACAGTTTAGCTTGAAGGTGGAGGCCATCTCTGGACTTTATTCACCGAGCGCCATGTTCCAGAGGTTATCGACTCTTTAAATCATCCGTGAGATGATCCGACTGTGTTCACCTGCTGAGGCGTCACCTCTCCGGTCTCCTCTATGCGCTCTATTGAGAACTGGAGGCTTGATATGGTCTCTCTTAGCATGTGTAGAGAGGCCAAAGCTGTTTCGTTTCTAAGAGGAATCAATTTCCAAAGCTCTTGTACTCACACAGGTGACCGTGTGCAACATGACTAGAGAACTGCTGGGAAAATAACATATTATGGTGCAATGGAAAACATCACTAGGAGGATTGATGTTATTTGTTGAAGGAGAGAGAAGGATGTTTAAATTCATTAAGGGTAGTTTGTCTTTTCGATTGAATAAATCTTTGGTAAATGCGTTGCTTGCTACTTCGTTTAAGCTTGTTGAGAGAAACCAGCTTCATTGTTTTTAGCATCAAATGAAGGACCTACATTGAACCAAATTGGCATTGCACAGCTAACAATAAGAATAGCTGTCTAGTTATGTTTGTTAGAAACAAGCAACTATTTTTATTCCACCTGCACTTCTTGTGTAAGTCTTCTGGAGCAATGCAAATATACAACTACATATAATATAATTTGTTTTTGTAAAATAAATGAATGCTCTAGGTCCAAAACAAATTATCAACAGCATCTGTGATATGTGATTTTTTTATTTACACACAGATTGGTGTCCATACAAAATACATATTATTACATATTAAAATACAATTATTACATATTTAAAAAAAGCATATTATGACAATGAAAAAAAAAATCTGCAAGTATTGTATGTATGTGCAGTAAGTTATTCTTGTGATGTTTTTATCAGCTGTTTGGACTCTCATTCTGACGGCACCCATTTACTGCAGAGGATCCACTGGTGAGCAAGTGATCTAATGCTGAATTTATCCAAATCTGCTCCAAAGAAGAAACAAACATTGAAAAAGAAATAACATTCATCATAATTTTAAAAATAACAATGATAAAAATAAAAAAATTAAAAGCAAACTATGGGTTTAGGCATTCAGGTTTAAAAGCAGAAGTATTTTGTGAAAGCATTCTTTCTATTATCTTTGAGCATATCACTTAAAAGTGATATGGTTTACCAGCTTTACATGATCATGGAAAATGCTAAAATGTATATATACTGTACATTTACAGAGGATTTTATTGCAGATGTATGAATAGATTTTCAAAACGGTGTTAAACACAGCTCTCAATGTATTGCCTTGCCCCATTGACTTCCATTGTAAGTGCATTACTATTTTTGCATGTTTTTACAACCCTGAGGATGAATAAAAAGGTATTTCTGTGATTGTATCAACAGCATTGATTACTTCAATTCCAGGACATCCCAGTCCTTTAAAGTGTGTGTGTCAGCTCGACCAGAAGTTTTCTGGGCAATGCTGGATCATCATGCAGAAAGTTGCTTCTGGAAAAATACATGATTGGTCTCACTTGAAGTCCTAATCAGACATTCTATCTGATCATCTGTCCCCAATAGTGATGCATGTTCCTATAACAGATGCACTCATACATGCACGCATTATAGTTTAATGTAAAAACATAACTAAATTAATAAAGAATATGAGTACAGAAAATAAATATGAGCTTTATGATCAAATAAACCATAAGCCCCATTCACTATGACCGATTTAAACACTTGCTGCTGGATACCGGTCTATTTGATGCTGCAAATCACTGTCACTGAAACATATGGGTAAAAAAATTGTAATTGTGACTTTTTATCTCATGACTCACAGTTTATATCAATTCAGATATACAACTCAGATATTTTGATTGTTTATATCTCCCAATCCTGAGTTTTCTCTCAGAATTGCTATATAAACACAATTGTTTCAAGCAATAAAAAGGTAATTACGAGTTCATAGTTCAGAATTCAGATTGTTCTTAGAATTGCAAGAAGAAAAAGTCTGAACTGTGAGAATTAAAAAAGTAATTGTGCCATTTTATCTCATTCCAGATTGTGTCTCACAATTGTGAGTTTATATCTCACAACTCTGACTTTTGTCCTCAGAATTGCGAGTCAAAATAACTTTTTTATATTTTGTATTCTGTGGCTGAATAAGCTTCCACAGATGCACCCATTTGAACCAGCAGCCTATTGGTTTAAGTGAGGACCTTTAGCTTCTATACCAGCATTTATTCATTATTATCAGAAAAAGACTGTATTAGGATATTTTTTTAAGATAAAATATTTTCACATTAGAAGCATGGAATGTCCCTTTATAACTTCTTGGAATAAAACACTGCATTGCTGACTTGACCAAAAACAGGCTAGAATATTTAGGAAGGGAGTTATGTAGATGAGCACTGCAGTATTCCAATTACCTACTGGGATCAGCTCTACTAATAGATGCATAAGGTCGGGATCTAGGGACTAGATTTGGTGGATTAAACAGCCTGATTGGATTGGTCACCCCTGGATGATCCATTATAAAAACAGCTGAGGTGTCATGCTGGTAGATTCGAGTGCGACAAGCCACGGAAAACAGCCAAAACCATTCCCTGTGTGCGGGGTGAAATATTTAATCGTTGTTTTTAATGAAGGAAGCAAAGGGAGATCTGCAGTGTGATGCATATTTTTGTTTCAATGTTTTCTATTTAATTTTGACTGTACATTCGTTTGAAATTATTAAATTTATTTAATCAGCTGCTGGTTCCCTCACAATGAGTCATATTGTCTGTTTTGTTTTGTCCATCTGTTTACAATTTTGCAATTAAAAGCATAAAAAAAAAGTTTTTTGGCAGCAATATTTTTAATGAGATTACTATTCAATCCATATTTTGTGAAGCTTTGTTTTAGTTAGAAAATGTTTGATTGGTTCTTGCTTGACCAGAAGGGATTGAAAAAAAGCAAAACAAGACTTTAATTAAACAAAACTGTAAGCTATGACCAAACGTAAATACATTATTACATGAACAAGCATTCAGCAGCTACACTGATTAAAATATCATGGTTTGTTGTAAATCAATTTTCAATTAACAACATTTAAGATTTAAATGTTTGGCATTGACTCCTAGATTTAATAATATTGTTGATAATAATTGACCCTAATGTCTAATAATATCAAGGTCAATGTTAAGAAGGAGCCAATAATTGAATAACATTCATTTTCAGGGAACTATATATGTTTAATCAGCTACATTATAACTTATCAAATGTTCAGTTTGTGTCAGGTATGCAGCATTCACTCATCCGTATTCGTGTTTGTTGTGGATTAAGAAATAATTAGGAAATTACAAATATGATTCTAAATGGCCATACTGAGTTTTTTATTTTATTTTTAAAGGGTTAATATTTGCTCTCTATCGCAAACACTCTCCATTTCATCCTAATCATTGTCCTTTGTGTGGATCTCTGGTGAAAGCAGGTGGGATTATTGACATTTACTCATGTAAATTTTGTGAAAGGTAATGTTTTATGCCTGAGTGATGACATTTCTGAGGATGTTGTGAAATTGCTTTATGAAACAGCAGAGAGAATAGAGGAGTCTTTTTCTGTTCTCCAGGTCTGGGATATTTTGACTCCCAGGTCAAAAGTTGGTCAGCGTTAACTTAGGAAAGCCTACGGTAAATGTCAAGCCACATAATTAAAAAAAGGGATGTAGTTAAAAGAGCTTTACCCAAGTTCAACGCAACTCAAAATGTTGTTCATCGAGGCTAGTTTATACAACATAAATATTTAAACATGGAAATCACCCTACAATATATACTGTATATATATACATATTGTCACGAATCCGGTTTATGAACTTCCATTCACTCACCACCAGAGGTCACCCGCACACCACATTGACTCTAGCACTTCACTACTGTTGCACTTCCCCCCGGACTACAGTTCCCATCACCCATTGCACTGATGAAACACACACACACACAGCTGAAAGCACTGATTACACAGCTGATTCCTATCACATGCCTTACAGAAGCCATGGACTTCCTCATTTAGATCGCTGAATATTGTAAGGACGTATCGCTACCCTAGCTTATAGCTACCTTACGGAGCCTACCGTAGGTGTCCTAGTCCTAGTCTTGCCTGTTTTCATTCTAGCCTGTGTATATTGGTTTAACACTTTGCCCTGCTGTTTCGGATTGTGTTCGCCTCTGCCTGGATTATTGCTCACGTACCTGGATTATGTCTCTTTGCCTTGACCTGTTGGATACTATTTGCCGATTGAAGACCCACGCTTGTCCTATAAATAATCTTTGTCTTGCCTCATCTATGTCTGTTAGCTGTGGATCAATGCTTGTTTCATGACCACACCTTTTAATAAAGCTCTGCAGACGGATCCGCATGCCTCACACTTCTGCCTCTCCGTTACACACATATACACTCACCGGCCACTTTATTACACCTGTTCAATTTTTACAACACTACATTTTTAGTATTGGCTTAAAAAGTTTTATATGGGAATATTACATGACACACTGAACAGTGTATTGGCGCACCTTTTAGACGCACACGGCACACCTTTTAGACCAGTTTCACATGAAAAATTATTTCTCGACTGCCACAAATACTTTCTAAACAAAATACTGATTTTGAGCACTTTTTGTTTACCAATATTTTAAATTGGCCTTTGAACTTGCACGGCCAAAAAAAAAGCCTTACCTTGCCAAAACACTGAGAGAACCTATTGATCTAATGGCATTGTTGAGCGCTCCAAATCCAAATGCAAACTTTGCATGAAACAATCAGAGGCAGCTATTGACAGCGCTCTGATCCAATGCCATACAGGCATCGTCAGAATAACAGTACTCTAGCCCAATGATGTTGGGGGATCCAGTGGGGGCAGCAATCATATTTCAGGGTGTCCGTGCTACACTTGTTCACAGCCCTGTTGAAATGTAGTGGCAGTACATGCGCTCATTGACCCCCTCCAGCTGGCGGCGCTCTAGACGTCTGCCTAGCTTGCCTATGCCTAGAAAGGGTACTGTGTGTGTATACATATATAGAGCTCAGACACATCATCAGCTCTGGTGGAAATATCTGAATTTGAACACACTGCTTGTGTACAGCGTATTTCAACAACAATGTTTTCCCAGTGGGCATTTTGTCATCCATGGTGGCTGTGAATGAGTAACAACTGTGCTGTCAGTCACTTGTCAGTGTGAAAAGCTTTGGGGGAGAGAGATAGCTGCTGATTTGAAAGCCCCTTGTCTGAGGTATCTATTGAATACTGTTGAAATGTCAAGTACAGTATGAGGAGGAGGAAATACTCATGCTTATTGGCACTTATTTGTTACACACATTTTGCAGATAGCATCTTTAAGTATTATACTACCACCTAAAAAACTGTAATATTGTGAAATAGTATTACAATTTAAAAACACTGTTTCCTATTTGAATATTTTATAAAATGTAATTTATTTGTGTGATGCAAAGTTGAATTTTCAGCAGCCATTACTTCAGTCTTCAGTGTCACATGATCCTTCAGAAATCATTCTGCTTATTATCAGTGCTGAAACATCACAGTTATAATTCCAAACTTTCTGGAAGTGTAGATTTTACTGTATTGTACAATATATTAAACATTTTTAAGGTCTTATTTGCTCATGGATGCTTATGATTACCTTTAACATGAGCAAATTATCAATTATCTCATTGCTTAATTGTCTTGAAAATGGCAAAATTACCAGGTAGAATTCTAATTAAAATGTCATAATCGAGTGCTCATGCACTTACCACTACTCAGTTCCCTCCATTAAGCATGATCTTTGTTTAAAAAAATATTTGTTTCTTTCTTCAGAGGAGGCAAAATGTTACACAAGCCTGATTAGAAATGTCCGTGAGTGTTGGAAATTATCACACACACATACACACACCCACAAAAGCATATTAGGTTGCCATAATTGGTCGAAAAAGTTGACCCCAATATCATAAATGAATATCTGGTGATGCATTCTAAAGAGCTGTCACAATTTCAGTGAGTGCCCTCGTACGCCTTTATATCCATCTACCCTCCTCTAAACGACTCACAGTCGCATTTTAATCCATGATTAGCATAAAGCCATAAATCATTGAAGAGGAGGCCAACTAAGTATTATGACACAGTGACCTAGAGATGCTGTGAAGATAGTGAGAAAGATGAGAGGATGCAGATAAGATGGAAGGTAAAGTGGAGATGCCCTTACCTTTACCCTCCCTAACACTTCACATTCTGATTAGATGTCACACACATTTAAACGTCTGGGAGGGAATGTAACCAGACAGGGCCCAACACGTATCCCTGATGCACACCCCTAAAGAAATGCCCTTGAGAAAACAGGAAGTGGGCATATACAATATGTATGTTGCATATGTAATATATATATTTATAATTTACAGTATGTGCATATATTATAGCTGTCAGTAAACTTAAACTGAAACCATAGGAGTTTGGGTAGAAATTGTTCAGTATTTGAATGCAACAGAACTTCAGACATCTGACCCCTGATGTAATAGTGTACAGTCTATTAATCATATTTAAATTAACTGATTTATTATACTTTTTATAATTACATTATTTAATAGAGGTCAAAGATGAAAAGGGATGTTCAAGCATCAAAAATACAACTTTAATACAGTTGAATTTATTTTTCCTACATATATTAAAATATGCCCTGTTTAAATTATTTATATATTTTTTAAATTCTGAGGTGACATTAAAATACTCTTATACATATATTCCACCTAAACCGAGTTCAAGTCACCAAGTCCTATTTACCATGTGGGGAAAATGGGGATTTTCGTTGAGCCTCAACTTTCCAAGCATGTCAGTGAAAGAATCATAGCAGTTGGATTTTTTTTTAATCATATTATGGTTTTCTTTTTCTTACAAATTAAGTATTTTTGTTTATGTTGATGGTGCACCTTTTGTATGCTATTTAATAATCAAGATGTTTACTGGGAACACTACTAGCCGCATTTAGGCTCATGCGATTACAATTGAAAACAAAAACAGTTTGCATCATTCTCTGTGGCAGCATGATAATGAGAAAATACAAAGACAAAGCACAAATGAAACACCTAATGTGTATCCTTGTGCTTAATTGTGTTGCATTAGTGATAAAAAAGTCCCTTGTTTTTGTCAGGAGGGAAAATGTAAGGAAATAAATATGTAAATTGCTTTGCATTTTATTTGGATGTAAATCACGTCGCACATCACACTGTAATTATGATTTCCGCATTGATTACATCATGCAGAATGCTTTATAGGAGTGGGCGGTTACTGCTGAACTTTTGGTGATTCCAGTTTCCATGGTAACATGTACTTCTCTTTTCCTAAAGCTTTCTTTAAGATTATGGGTAGTGTAGTTTTTTTTTTGCTTTTTTTTTCTGGCAATTAAACATAATATTTGAAATCATTGACATAGAGTTTCTACAGCTTATATTATCGCTTACTTTATCACAAACAAATTATTCTCTATGGCGAAAATGTATAATTAGTTTCCTTCTATGATAATTAATCTGTTAGTACACACACCATGATAATCCAAAATAAATTAAACAAATGTTCTTTGTTGACCTGGATGACTGAGTATCTTCGCAGACATATTTGTGTTCAGTGTATAACAAAGTAACACAAAGGGACCTGGGGTCCTTTTTTTAGGGGATGGAGATGACGATGTGTGGGGTACTGGTGAGGGAGGTTCTCAAGGCTCTGATTTCTATTACAACTGCCCCTGTGCACAAATAGTAAGTTCTCCACCAAGACGGGGTTGATGTTTGCTTAGTGACAAAAAGCCAGACTGGTTATTTACTCTGCTCAGCACTGTACTTGGTCTGTTCATGACTGTGCATCTTTTATATATTCCATACTCAGGTTCCCTGAGGTGTTTTAATTTTTTATCATATAGTTTTAACATCAATAGCAGGCCTGGCTCAAACAGCTGAGACCAGATTTGTTGGATATTCTTGGATATCCAGCCTACAACATGTTGGTCTGGATTCATTTAAAATTATATTTCTTCCAAAAATAATCATAAAACAAACAAAATGATTTTGAGTGTTTAGAAAGAAATCTCTTATGATCACCAAGGCTGTGTTTATTTGATCAAAACAACAATAACAACAACAAAATGGTCAAATAGTGAGATTTTAGTACAATTTGAAATAACTGTTTAATATTTTAATACATTTTATTTTTTTATTTATTCCTGTTATGGTAAAGCAACATTTTCAGCATCATACCTCCATTCTTCGAACCTTCAGAAATCATTGTAAATATGCTTATTTGGTGTTTATGAAAAATTAAATCATATTAATACATTTTGAAAAGGTTACATTGCTTCATATTTTTGAGAAAACCATGATACTTTTTTAATTATTTGATAAATAGAAAGTTCAAAAGAACAGCATTTATTTTAAAATGTAAATATTTTTGTAACATTAAATAAATAACATCAAATGCCATTGGCTCATGTTATGTAACCAAATTTTGTATCATGCCAAGTCTAAATAAGCAAAATGTGTGTAATTAGAACAAGACTTTCTAGACTTTCATAGACATAGACTGAATATGAAGACTCAATTTCAAACTGTTTGATATTTCTTTCAAACAATAATTGAGACTGTGCCTTCCAAGAAATGTTTGTATAGAATTATCATGAGGATGTTCTAGTAGATGGAATAGGTCTTGATTCTATAAAAATAGTATGATAGTAGAAAACCGAAGACAAAATTTCCTGCAGCAAGATTCAGCTCTACATTAAACACTACTTACATTGGCAGTAAATATAAGTGCATATGGAGAACAAAACCTATTAACAGAGAATGAAAATTAATTACTTATTTACATGTCCTTCATATACAAACTATAAATACAGAATAACATATCTGTCTTGCAAAAGTAATGCTTTGAGCATGATTTAGTTCATAAAACTTTGCTTTGAGATAATTTTGAATACAAAATTATACCAAAAGTAAAGGAAATCTAAAGTCAAGGGTGAAGAAGATCAATAAGTAGGCTCTAGTTGTCTTTACAAAGCTTGCCAGTAAATGTGGACTTCTCTTGACCTTCACCTCCGAGTCTTAAGAGCAGAAAGTACGAAGGAATTACTGGCTCACAGCCTTGTGTGAACGCCCCATGTTCTGTCCTAAAAGGAACATTGGAACATATTGATCTGATAGAACTGCACACAAACCCACAGTGGCCTTCTGCAGTTCTTCATGGAGCTGCTATTAGAGTTTCCAGAGTGATTTAGTGTGGACACAATTGTGTTTGACTGTTTGAAATAATATAATTGTAGAGATATATTGTACTGTTTTTTCTTTTGTTTTCTTCTTGTTTTGTTTTGTTTTGTTTTTGTTTTTGCTCACCATCATTAGAGAATGTGTTATTGATGCCAGATGGTGTTATCTATAGGTCCATGCTAACCTCAGAAATAGACATTCCCTATGGAAACCCATTTAATTAAAAAAGGGACAGCTATGGGAATTATGGGAACCTGTTTCCACCCACTATATACATTTTGTCTAAGAATTTGGCCTTAGTTTCGTCTGAGAAGAAAAATCAGAATGACAAAATATAATTTAAAATGTTTCTTTGAATACTGAGTTCATATCTTGAAGTTTATTTCCTTCTTTTCTGCCACAGAATTAGACAAAGAAAAAGAAAAAGTAATTATGATCTTAATCATAATCTGACTCCGAATTCTGAGTTTACATCCCGCAATTCTATTTTAGATTTTTGTTGTTGTTGTTGTTTTGTTTTTTGAAAGAGAAAAAGAGAAAATGTCACAATACCCTTAAAATATATATATATATATTTGACAGGTTATCATAATTCCCATTACTGTCTTAGCACAGAAGGAATAAAGTCAGAATAGTTTTGATTTGGAATCACATGAAGCTGAGTAGATAAGACATCGTTTTGAGTGAAAATTCCTCTTATTGGTTTTCTTACAACATTTGTTTCATTATGGAAATGCTACCTGTACACTGAACTGAATTAAATAATCAGAAGAACATACTGTAAATGCGTGTATATTTATAATACTAAGTGTATTGTGTGTTAAGGTCTAACCACCCACTGTCAAATACCTGCTCTGAAGGAGATTGTGGCTCACAGAGGGAACTGGTTTTGATCATGCTGAGTCACCATTAAGAATGCATTCTTGATTGTAATGTGAGGGCCTCTAGTGGTTAGGGACTGAACAGGTTAATAGAGTTCAGCCTGACACAGATACACACACTTATGAAGTATCAGTGTCACAATACCACATTATATACCATAACCATTGTATATAGAGAGGTCATAACTCAATTAAATGCTATCATTTTCAATATGTCAATATGAATAACTAAAGTACTGTAGGCATCTGTTCATAGTGTCACTAGAGCAATAATAATATATATTAGAACTAGTATTAGAACTAGTGGTGGGCCGTTATCGGCGTTAACGTGCTGCGTTAACGTGAGACTCTTATCGGCGATAAAAAAAATATCGCCGTTAATCTATTCTCAAAGTTGGGTTGGGAGCTGGGTCTATACTACGAAGCTATGATGACTTTCACCCTGATATTTTAGCCGGATGTATACCTAGCCGAATTGCACTGTAGGGGCGAGAACGAGTCTTCGAACTAGAGGCTCGCAGTCCGTGATGGACAGATTGTTAACGGCTGGTCTATGTGGTAATACAATCGGGCAGGACATCCAAACCAGAGGCGATTCTAGGGTGAGTGGATATCCGAAGCCCAAAGATCCAAGATCTGCTATTACTTCATATCGATGATTGGCGGTTTATATGAAGTTTATTATCAAGTGTATATGTCAGTCAGAAGTACGAGCTTCGTGGGCGGTTCCTGACGGGAGTAAACTGCGGTTCATCATTTTAATGCATGAAAACTCAGTGATTATGATGCGTACAGGGCATGGTCATAAAAACATTCGGGGCTTTTCTGAAAACATTTCAGAATGTTTCAGCCCCTTAGCCCACCCCTAAGCGCCGCCCTGATCCAAACGCTCATTCATCATTCATCAACCTCAAATATGGCTTTTCATCTGAAAGATGTATGTAGTAACAACTTTACATGGCCGCTCAATATGATGTTAACCTAGAGAACTGTGCGCTATTGAAGTGTTTGTGTGGAAGCGTTTGCTGCAAGACAGGCTCGTGCGCCACACGTGCTCTTAAAATCTCCGTCATTTTTGGTCATACAGATAAGTAGCCTAATACATCTTTCGAATCTGTAAAGACTCTACGTTTATTTGTGTGCACTCAGAATAACAACGAAACGTTGCGCTTTTAAGCAAACAGGATGCGCTTTAGGTCTCATGTGACTTGAGCGAGAAACTTAGAAACTCCGTCTTTGAAAAATATATCTATAGAGTGAAATTTCAAAAATATAGAAGACGTGTGTGTTAGCATGGATGATTTACATGAAATTTAATCTGTGCAACACTGTGCATAATAAGATGGCTTTCAGTTCAATATAATAACTAAAAACGACATTTTGGGCTTACTTTTAGTCATTATTTGGGTAGCACACATATTCTGAATGCCTTCGCAGAATTCAAATGAGCCATTTAATCTAGATTAATTCCAAAATTAATCTAGATTAATCTAGATTAAAAAATTAATCTATGCCCACCTCTAATTAGAACCTATTTGGATGTGACTGTATGCATTTTTCAGTTATTAATTTACAGGTTTTATTTTAACTTCTGTGGCATGATTAATTTTGATAAATACATTGAATAATACATTTTACCTAAATATGGTTATATTCAGATTTTTACCTAAAATTTGTTGTGGGTTGACTTTTTTACATATCATCATATTTATCCAACACATATATTTTCTAATTGAGGAAGAAACAAAAACATATTTATGTATTTATTTGTTTATTCAAAGGCTGGAAATCATTAAATTATGCAGAAAATTAAGCAGAAAAAAAATAATGCTTGACAAACTGACTATAGATAGATAGATAGATAGACAGACAGACAGACAGACAGACAGACAGACAGACAGACAGACAGACAGACAGACAGACAGATAGATAGATAGATAGATAGATAGATAGATAGATAGATAGATAATCTTAAAAAATATTAAGATAATATTTTAATAATTTGTTTTGGCTGTAGCTAATAATTATATATGAATAATTATATTGTCTTAACAAAATCACACTACATTACAGATGAAGCTATATTTTATGAAGGGAGTCCCTCGCAGGAGGATCATCCTTGGCAGGGGCGGACTGGGACAACATTTTAGGCCGGTAAATCTCACGCTCATCCAGGCCATCTCATACACCCACAACAAATTCTGAAACATGGACAATCCTATTAGCCTATTTATATGACCATCACATAAAAAGGTCTAAGTCTTTAGTCGGGGACGTGGAAAATAATTAAAGGTTCTCTTTTGAACTGCACCTTCACGTCCATGTTCCTTTTCTTCATTTTCTCCAATTTCTGTCACTCCTTTTTTCTTGTCCCTGTCACTTCTTCAGCAGCAGGTCTACTGTTATTAACAGAACTGTGTTCACCTTGTTGCAAAACAACCACCTCATTGCAATTTATTTGTATATCATTTAGTTATTTCTCTTAAAGTGACTTTAAATACTCAAGATTTAAAAAACTATAATTCATACAAATATATTAAAAAAAAATTCTAAAGTGCCTAAATGTCAAAATTAGTACATACAAAATCCTGATTCTAAACACACATATTTTTGAGTTGCTGTTTTCTCTAGCTCCTTACCTTTCTATACAATATATCCATGTGAATATCTGCCTGCTAAATGTATTAATGTAACTTTCCAATCGATAATGATGTCCTTTGGCACATTCTGACTGGTGATAATAATGGGGTGCTACTGACAGCCTAACAGGTGCTAGAAGTTTAATACACAACCAGGTCAATAAAGACAAAACTACAGTAGCGTATTAAAGATTAAACTGACATGCACTAGAAGCCCTGAACAGGTTAGTAATTTCGCTGCATTGAACTGTTTCTTCTGGCCGTTTCCTCTCCTTCCTCGAGTCCCGCGCATCGACTCTGTTCAAAACCGTTTGACGGAGGCAAGGAACAGAAGCGCGCTGCCAGTCAAGACTAACATAAATATATGATTTATTAGGGAATGTCTCAATCGGAAATGACTTTGGTTCATTGGGAAGGCAAGAAATAATAATAATAAAGCTTTGTGCAGCGGACCAAATCAGCCGCCAGGACACCGGGAAACGTCCCGGTGCTCCCAATGGCCAGTCCGCGCCTGATCCTTGTCCCTGTCTGTGGACTGCAAAAGAGCTCTCGTGAAAGCAGGTGTATATGCAAAGCAGTCTCGGGTGGGCGTGGCCTCGTCTGCTAAAGCGCTTCTTTTGACCATTCATAATTCAGATAGGAGGTGTTCAGCACAAGGAGGGGCGTGTCTTGACGCTCAAGCCGAAGTTGCGAATCCATCGAGGTAATGAAATGGTTACAAGTCGTTCAATCAGACACAATTACTTTTCAAAAAACAAAAAACAGCGCAAAAGCAAACCATTCCAGCTGTGTTTATTGTAAGAGAATGTGCTGTGGAACGAAGACGTGAGACGCAGACGCTGGACTGTCAATGCCCGGATTCTCTATTGATCATGCTAATGTGTGGAGATATAACGTCCTAAAATAAGCAGAAATGTGGTCGACTCGTTTTCTTCTCTTCTTCTGCCTCGTCTTCATAGCGGTGGTGTTTCAGAGGAGCAGCGGGCAGTCAGGTGAGTGATAGTACCGGTGCGTAAAGGGTCTTGGTAAGCTGCGCACTTGTCCGGTGTGCGCTGTTGCTATCGACTACTTTGCTGCACTTAAACGAACGGATATTGAAAGATCGTGAACTGTATGCTTCAGGCACAGTGTATCCCACTGTGTTTATGATGGCCAGAGGAGGAATTCATTGGAATCACACACACATTTGACGACTCAATGCAGCATGCACCGTCTCTGTTTGTTTATACATTTCGTCCAGTGTTTATTTTGTAATTTTAGTCAATCGGTAGTCAGGATATGGCACGCCAGGCAATCTGGTTTCATCGATCATTATAATTTCCTGAAATTGACTGGGACATATAAGTAGCAGCAGGGTATATTTAATATTGGGGAAGATGGTGATTTAAAAATGAATTACTCCTAATACACATGCTTATAACTTTTGACGAATAGTTAGCACTGTCACGAAATTCGTAAGGTATTGTCAGAACTTTGTAGAAAAGCCATGCAGAAAGTTTCGAGTCAATACACCAAAGCATTGCTGAGATACAGCCTTAGTCTGGCATGATTGCTGTCAAACTTGTTGACATGTTACATGAGAACTTGGGAATGTAAAAGAAAACATTTGTTATCTCAGTCCAGCATGGTCTGAAGATGATGTGACCTTAATTTGTGAACATCCAATGAACTCCGAGAAGGAGTTAGAAAAAAAAAGTAGTTTCAATCCTTTTCAAAATGGCCGATGCCCAATATGGCCGACCTTGGTCACGACTTTAGGCCAAATAATTGAAAAGTTTTAAGCAAAACCAGTAGTTGGTTCAGTCCACAAACGGATCACATATGCCAGTGATATCTGACACGTTTTGTTTCAATGGACAAAAACATTGCAAAGATTTCCCACTTCCTGTTTGGCAACCTTGCCACAATTTTTTTTTGTGTGTGTGTTACCTGTGAACCATTTAGTTAATCAGATTGATTTTATTCAGTTTTGACAAGAATAGTCTGATGGTGATCTGAACCAAATCTGACGAAGAAGCACTGTAGTTGTATTTTGATAACATACTTTTCATGAAATTGAAAATGGTGGAAATTACATGATATTCCAAATCATGGAATATGCGTGTTCCAAAAAACAAAACACTTTCTATACCAATGTTGAAGGATTAAAAGAAGAAGCGCAAGTGCTACTTTGAGAATGAGATGGAAACGCCAGAATGGCCATCGGGGAATGTTGAGACTCTTCCCAGTCACTGTGATACATTTCACAACTTTATAGCATGTGGTTCTATGTGCTGTCATAGACTTCCAGCCAGGGGAGAGTCTATTTTAATGTGTCGATGCGCGTAAAGGCGCTTAGTGGAACTCAGCGCGAGAGCGCGCTCAGCGGAACGCGCATTTCCCGCGCTCTTGGCATCGCGCTGCGGACCCCTACGCTGTGTTCAAATAGCTGCTCAGCATATTTCTGCATCCCTACTGTGAGAAGCGAACTCAGCGTTGGCGGTGCATGAATTAAGTTTTGTTGTGCAGTGTATGAACAAGGAGAAATGTGGAAGGAGTTTATCATGACACAAATATAAGTGAGCGTTGTGACGCCTGTATCCAGGGAGGCAGACTTGTACTGTTGATGTATGTGTTTTAGTTCTTATAATGAATATAACTAGAATCGATGACTGAATCAGCAAATCTCATCGAAACATGTTCACAGTTTACCTCAAAAGGAAGTATTGTTAATACAGTGATTAAGATTCTTAGCTTACTTCTGGGTTTTGTTTTTAATTGCTGTTTTCAATAGTCATTCTCATTCAATGTACTTAAGTAAAATATAATTACTTATATAAAAAAATCTAAACATACTTTAAAGACGTACAGATATATAAAAAATATTAAATGTATTTAAATTCATTTCTTTATTCAATCATTCATTCATTCCTAGACATACTAGATACACAGGTTTTGTGAGATTTTCACTAATATGGATGAAATGTTCTGAGACCATACTAAACTAAACTAAACTAAAGTTTGTAGTTCGAATGATTAACATGACTGAATTTTATAATCGATCGATTCAATTAACAAGGATCATGGTCACATTGCATTTCAGCCATGGTCAGAATGACATCCTAAATTATTATCGAATTTAAGATGATAAATCATTGTTGGTTATTTGTATAATGGTCAAATTACTTCAACTGAACTTTTGCACAATGCAGAATGTAGCTCTGTTTGGAGACACATCTTGTATTTATTACTGAATTGATACGGTGAAGGTCAATTTGAGGATTGTAAGATCGCTATAGTACTGAAAAATGTTTCATTTATTGGAGGCTGTTTGTTGAAGATATATTTAAAATGCCCCATGCAGAATCTCTTCACAAACTATTTCAGTGTCATCAGGTTCATATTTTTGCTGTTCATTTTTTTTCCTTTATATCTAATTTCTGCTTCAGCTCACTCAGTCTGCAGATAAATGACACAACATCTGACACAGACTGAGATGTGACATTTAAGTTCTAAAGGATATTGACTCGGGAATGCAGTCAAATTATTACTCAGTGTCAACGTGGATTAAGCCCCATTTGAGAGCCCCAGTAATTAAGCTTGTCACTGATATGGTGTCTAGACATGAATATTTTTTATAGGCAGGAAATGTTGTTTGCAATTTCAGCCAAGCTTAATCTTATTAGAAATGTGTTTGTCATGAAGTCATAACTTTAAAATACACTTGTTGTCCATGTCTAACAGTAGAAGGACACTTATTGCAGTTATGTGGACATTTAATTATTAATAATGTTTCAACAATAATCTTTTGTAATAACATTGATTATTATATTCAACATTTTCAAAACTGCAAATTTCAGAATATCAAGAAACTTGCCAAAACACAACAAAATAAAAATTGATTTTAATTGGCAAAGTATATTTACTGGCTTGCAACTTTTAGTTATTTACTTTTGATTTTAGGGTTTTATTTGTGACCTGGACACATCCTTGTTAGAATCATCCACATGGTTAAGAATATTAATTATCATGTATTAGAATTTGTACATTTTTTAAGTATTTTTTTTCTTCTTTCTTCAGAAGAGTTACCAAGTAGCTTTTCTGCCTCAAACAACAGGGACGTGTCAGTTCTTTGGTGTGGAGTAAACCAATAAAGCTAATTATAATCTATGGGATTGCCCTTTTTTCAGTGAACTTCAGAGTAGTCAAAACAATTCTCCTTTTCACTAGCTTAATGGTTTGTTTTTCCACCACTTGACATTCTTCTCTGAAAAGAAACGCCTGCTGGTCTCTTTCTGTGGTTGTGGCATGGCTTCTGTCTGTTTGCCTTTAAGACTTCGTCCCCTTCCTTCATCCTCAATGTCTTTCTCCATCCTCTCAGAACTGTTTGGCTCGGTGCCTTCGTCAGCTGTGATCCGTTACTTCCCATACTAATGTGATCATCTATACAGGCATGCAACATCTGAAACTGAAGCAACAAACTGCATCTAAAGACAGCTCGTGCAAGTTTTAGCCTGGATTTCTGTAGGTTATTTCTGATGTAGCACAACCTGCTTGGCTTTTATGTTTACTGTTGCTCTGGCCTTTTATTATTATTCTTCCTCCAC
This sequence comes from Gymnocypris eckloni scoliostomus, assembly GCA_027564155.1. Taxonomy (NCBI): domain Eukaryota; kingdom Metazoa; phylum Chordata; class Actinopteri; order Cypriniformes; family Cyprinidae; genus Gymnocypris; species Gymnocypris eckloni. The sequence goes on along the minus strand of CM050416.1, from coordinate 12,408,099 downwards.
ATTTTGAACAGCTATAACAATAACTGAAAACACTTATTAGACTTTGCGTGCATGATCTGTGGCTAATTATATTTTGTGTAATTATGGGATGTTGCCTAGCAACTAGCAGATAATTTGCCAATATTCAGAATGTTGTTTTTGAGTTTGAAACCTGAAAATTCAGAATAAGTCCCTCTCTTCCAATTTGCCTGAAGAACTTCTGTTATGATTTACTTATTTTTTAATTTTTTATTTGTTTTATTGTCTTAAGCCTTGAGTTTTTGTTGATCTAGAAATTCAAATGTAAGACAAATCCAATTGTTGGTTGCTTGCAATTGTTGAAAGTTTTACAATTAGATTATTTTTACACAATTTAAAAATATTCATAGTTTTATTGGTGGTTTCTTAAAGGTGGTTTTAATTGAAGATGTCATGCAACTTTTCTGTGTTGGCGTCTTGACTAGCTTCTCAAAAATGACTGATGAATTTCTGACAAAATATTGTATATTTTTATTCTGTGTACTAATTTTACTAATGACCAAAGATATGGGAAGCATTCCCCCCTCCCTTTTAATGTCGATTAGCCTTTTTATCAAAAATGATATGGTCACTTGCATTTAGTTATTTGTATTCAGCATTGTTTTGTTGTTGTTGTTTCTCTCTACTGTTGGCATTTGGGGATTGCAAACCACCAGTTGAGAAATGCAGGTTTAACAGAAAAGAGCAGAGAATCTTTTTTCTTTTTTTTGTGCCGTTTATTGTGGATTAGCGTGCTGCTGTGCAGGTTGGAAACACTGGTCACTTTGTCCCCTTAAACTCTTCCTTGTGCGCCAGTGACCTGTAATAAATGAGCATGTGCTCAGAAAGGGCAGCTGTGGTAGTGGATGGGTGAGAAAGGTAAAGATGGACTGAAAGAGAGAGAGAGAAAATGGGAGAGAGCGATAAGTGATTGTACTCCAACGTCTCTGTCTTCTTGTGTCCATCAAGCCTCATGGCTTCTCTTCTGTTGCTCTGTTTAGGTGAGATAGAGGACAGATGTCACGTTGCAATCCTATAGAAATATCACTGCAGTTTCTCTGTTTAAAGGTTCATAAAACTCCTTCTGTGAAGGTGGGGTGATGGTGTGTCACCTTGGATTACTGGTTTAAAAAGACCTTGTGAGAATCTATAATCTTTGCTTTATGTCCACAGTGGAGAGCTCATCACTTATTTCCCTCCATGCAGTGAAAGTTTTGGATGAAAAGAGGCCAGTTAAACTTTACCACGAAATGAGAGGTTTAACCTTATAGCGCAGACTTTAATTCAAGTATATGCTATTTACTTAGACAAAAGCTTTATAATTTTGTGTGTGTGTGTGTGTGCGTGCGATGAATGGCAATGATTAATGTTATTGTACAGACTTTAAATAGAGTAGATGCTATATTAGACAAAATTAAGCTGTATATAATAATAACAATAATAATTATAATCATCATCAACAACAACAACAACAACAACAACAACAATAATAATAATATTTTCAGTAGAAGTAATACTACTAATAACTCTTACTTTAAGTCTCTAAATGAACAGATTAATAATTTTCCTCATGCTCGTGCTTTCAAATCATTCTGCATTCAGTTGAGTCTCTTTAATACTGGGGTCTACCATATGGTTTTACTAGCTATATATAGCTGGCCACTGGTAAAGTCTTAGGGTTGGGCAGTGAGTTATTGGACACCCCCTTACTATCTGAATGCATTTCTTATTTCATCTCTCTGGGATATCCAGAACCTGGAATGATGGGAATTACATGTAGCTGCTGGGAATGAGCTGTACATTGCAAGAATGTCATTTCTCTCTCTCACACACATACACACACACACACACACACACACACACACACACAAACAAATTATTGTTTCACAGAACTATAATAACCTGACTGAGGGCACTGTCTGAACCAAGGCTGGATGATATGATTGTATGTACCATATAATAGAGTTCTGGCATACAGTTTATAACAAAGTATATGTGACCTTTAAATTTAAATGTTATATAATTCATAACAAAATAAGGCCTACATTATCTTTTGATTTGGTGACCTTGTGAGAATCTATAATCTTTGCTTTATGTCCACAGTGGAGAGCTGATCATTTATTTCCCTCCATGCAGTGAAAGTTTTGGATGAAAAGAGGCCAGTTAAACTTTACCACGGAATGAGAGGTTTAACCTTATAGCGCAGACTTTAATTCAAGTATATGCTATTTACTTAGACAAAAGCTTTTATAATTGTGTGTGTGTGTGTGTGTGTGTGTGTGTGCGATGAATGGCAATGTTTAATGTTATTGTACAGACTTTAAATAGAGTAGATGCTATATTAGACAAAATTAAGCTGTATATAATAATAATAATAATAACAATAATAATAATTATAATTATCAACAACAACAACAACAATAATAATATTTTCAGTAGAAGTAATACTACTAATATTTATGTATTTACTAATTTATTTATTTCTGTTTGTTTAGAACAAGACTGAATGCAGATTAAGAAAAATCTAGATGTAGAGCATAGCACTTTTACTGGCTCTCTTACTTTAAGTCTCTAAATGAACAGATTCATAATTTTCCTTCTGCTCGTGCTTTCAAATCATTCTGCATTCAGTTGAGTCTCTTTAATACTGGGGTCTACCATATGGTTTTACTAGCTATATATAGCTGGCCACTGGTAAAGTCTTAGGGTTGGGCAGTGAGTTATTGGACACCCCCTTACTATCTGAATGCATTTCTTATTTCATCTCTCTGGGATATCCAGAACCTGGAATGATGGGAATTACATGTAGCTGCTGGGAATGAGCTGTACATTGCAAGAATGACACACACATACACACACACACACACACACACACACACACACAACAAATTATTGTTTCACAGAACTATAATAACCTGACTGAGGGCACTGTCTGAACCAAGGCTGGATGATGATTGATTGTACCATATAATAGAGTTCTGGCATACAGTTTATAACAAAGTATATGTGACCTTTAAATTTAAATTTTATATAATTCATAACAAAATAAGGCCTACATTATCTTTTGATTTGGTAAAATAAAAATTATATGAAGCACTTTTCATTTGTTGGGTTATCCAAAGTTATCATGACCACATAGATATGTGTTTGTAACACTTTACAGTAAGGTCCCATTATTTAACGCTGTTTAAATTAACATTAACTGAGATTAATAAATGCTTTAGATTTGTGGTTAAAAAGTATATCAATTTTTATTGTTTAAGAAAATTACTGATGGCTTCTCTAGATACAACCCTTATTCCTCGGCTGGGATCATATAGAGCCATTTGAAGCTGCATTCAAATTGCAATTTAGACCTTCAACCCATTGACCACCATTGAAGTCCACTACATGGAAAAAAATCTTGGAATGTTTTCCTCAAAAACTTTAATCTGAAGACTGAAGACAGAAAGACCTGAGCATCTTGGATCACATGGGAGTGAGTAAATTAGCAGGAATTAGTTTTATTCTGGACGTGAACCTTTCCTTGAACTTTAGCATCACCGATAGCATAGAAACAACCCGGAGCTCTTTTATGTGTCATGGAGAAGTATCTTCATCATAACTGTATAAAAACATCACATCTCAGTGTGCAAGACATACTGAAGTGCTGTCACAAAATGATGTCCCTAATGGCATCAGTTTCTGTGAAAGATGGCATTTGTGATTTACGGGAACATCTTAAAATGTGCTGGACTTGTGTCTATTTGCGCAGAAAGCATTACAGCTTTATCCTTTTTCTGTGTTGAGCTATTTTAGATAATTCACTGGTTTCTTTAAACATGTTAGGAGCTTAAACCTGGATTTGTAATGTGTATGGATTTATGTCAATGGGTCGTTGAACTAACAACTATCAGATATACTGAAGTTGACCAAGCCTTTTAGTTGAGCATGTAAGTTAAATTTAACCACTTTATTTGTTTGTTTGTTTGTTTGTTTATACTTTGTTTTATATATATATATATATATATATATATATATATATATATCTTTTGTTTGTTGGTTTATACATAATTGTCTTTCTCTCTTTCTATTTCTTTTTGGAATTTTGGAGAAGTTATGAAAAGGATTTCATTGTGGAAAAAAAGGTATTTTATTTGTTTATTTAAAAAGTAAAAATAATAACAGCACACTTTTGTCTCTTTTGATTTACTCCTATTAATTTGGATTACTCCTCCTGTTGGTATTAACAGAAGGAGGGTTCAAACATGAAGACCTGCAGGGCTTTTAGGATAGAGAGGTTTAGGGTGTCTGGTTAATAACATCGTTCCTCCACCATCTGTGTCTTCCTCATTTTAAGAATTAGAGCAAGTCATAAAGATTCTTTAGTCAAGAAGAAGAGAAAATGCAGGGAATAACTAAAGATACGATACATTAAAGATACGATACATGAAGATGATAATCAAGATATTCCATGATATATCATCAGTTAATGCTTTTGGGAACGTTTCGAATAAAACAAAAACAAAAAAAATTCCCCCAAAGGCTGTGCGTGTGTTTGAATTCAATTTACTGCAGTGATATTTTTTTAAAACATGACATATTGTTGGTATAGAATAGAGTGTAAACACCCTTACAGAAGAGTCCACACTGAAACTGCCTTCCTAATTAGGCGAATTAGCCAGAGATCAAAAATGAAAATTAGTAGCGCAGTGCCACATGCTTTGTGCCGAAGTAGCCGTGTGCTCATTTGCATGACAGCACATGTTGGTTGCTCATTATGGTCAGCCCTGACAATATGTTGCCTGATTGGACAGATTGCTCATCAGGACAATCCAGGTCTTGCTAGCCCACCTGGGACCCAGTAGCATTTTAACGATGCCTTTCAGCATTCAAGAAGGAAACACGTACGTTCTGTAATCTTAAACATATTTGCACAATCATGTAAATCCTCATAAGTATACGTTTGAAGTTGAGAAGACATGCAAACAGATATAATGACCTTTAGTGTCAATACACAAACACAGCTCTTTGTGCTGGCTGGTTTGAGCCTTTATTAAGTTGAGAATTAAATGTTTCTTTGTACAGTGCATCAGCAGCAGTAAAAATCACATTCATTTTATCCAAAAAAATGATATATCAACTTATTTTGTTCTCTAATATGACACATTATTGACATAAGCTTCTGTAGAAGCCTCGAGTCAGTTGTCTTAAATGGCCCATAATGGTATCCCAGTGAAGAACTACATCCCATATTAATCCTATAAAGATAACCACTTCCAGAAGAAATCCAAGAAATTCACAGAAATCACCATTTCCATGGAAATTAAAAACTGGATACAAAACTATTGGCAAAATAACTCTGCTGTGATCGCCCATTCCCATGAAGCACTGCTTTATTATTATTATTAGTAGTAGTAGTAGTAGTTGTGTGTGTTTGTATGTGTATATACTTTATATATACAAACACACATATTGTATATACAGTATATTGTGTACTGTAGCCAATGACTATTATATTTATAATATCATCTTATAATTTTATAGTTGTAAAATATTTTTTGATTGTCATTTGCAGTGATTTGCATTTCATTCATTCATGTATGTTGTCTAATTTTAATTTTCGTTTCATCTTCCAATTAAAGGTTGTAATGTTGTGATTTATCTCTGGTTGGTTTAGTCTGTGACTTTATTCTTCACTGAAGAATGTTTTAAAGACATTGTGGAGAAAATGAATGGGAAAAACACTTCCGAAACCAGGGCCGCTGGCAAATGTGTGGTCACCGTTGTGCTCTATTGTGCCGTGGCAGGCCAGTGTTTCTGTCATCACACACAGTTCTGAGACACAGTGCGCTTTTATAGTCCTATATTTGTCCAGTGCCAGTCAATTAACACTAAATCCCAATTTTACAATTAATACTAAAGTGATTAATGATCTCAAAGGCATGCTAGTGTCTTACATGCTGCTTTCTGCCATATGTGGCCTGTGATCTGCCCGCTGTGAGCTCAGTCGAGTCTTACTCTGGGCTGTCTGTCACACTGGCTGGCAAAAGAGCTGTTCTTTGTGAAATGAAAGTGTCCAGCTGGATGTGATGTTCAATTCATCAGCTCCAGCCCAGGCTGGTTTGATAAATGACATGGATGCTCTCCTCCATTTCATGCGCTCACACAATGGCACCATCTAAGCCACAATTGTTCTCCTGTGTCAACCGTGCAATTATATGAACGAAGACATTTTCAGGGCACAAAGGCATGGAAATAAACTGACATTTAGCTTTAGTTTAAGCTTAGTTTTATATATTCAATGTAAAATATGCAAACGAGACAATGTACAACACAACAACAGTAATGTACCAAATATACAGAAATAGAAGATGAAGAAAAAGTACCGTTATTGCTATAACTTACATTAACATATATTTTGTGCAATATGGTATTACATGCTCTTTCTTATAGCTTTGACATTTATGGAAAAGTTCTCATCCCATGGAGATACACTTTTAGAGCAGTTTAATCATTCAACAAAAATTCTCAGCAATTCTGAGTTTCATATCATTCATGGAGTCATGCATCTTCCTGTGCACTTTGGGAAATTAACTAAAGTCAGACCCTATGATGTATCTGCCATTCTTTAATGGCATATTCTCAGATATTATGGAAGTTTTTGAAGTCATCTTTCAGTTGCTAAGAAAATTTCAGCTGCTATTATCAAGAGTAATGTTACAGCACTAGTCAAGCATCTATAGTCAGATATTGTCAATCACATAGTGTACGACCCTTCAGAAATCATTCTGATATGCTGCTTTGGTGCTCAAGAAACATTAATTATCAGTGTTGAAAATTCTTCATGATTTGTAGAATAATAGAATGTCTTTGTTTTTGTAGCATTCTAAAAGTCATTATTGTCACTTTGCTGAATATAAGTAAATAAATAAATAATAATACATGTTTTATGCTCTCAAGACTCGTGAAAGTGTCCACCCATGATTTGGATTTGGTTTGGTTGTTTTAATGATAGAATTTGATGATAGAATACTTCACAATTTGTTGTGAAAATTCATGTTGTGAAATGTATTCTGAAGGATGAAATATTGTGCTTCAGATGACTCTGAAGGAACTGTAAGAAACTAAATGAATAACTCTCTGTTGGCAAGAAGCATTCAGTATTGGCAGTATCACAGTGTATTACTTCTGCTATCCATTATAGTTTCCTGACAAGTAACCAGTGCTCCCTCGGTTTTGTCTTCACCTTGTAATGGTGTTAACCTCAGCTCTCGGTTTTCAGGCAGAGGGAGGTTTGTGTGAGGTGAGGCAGACTCTTTAACCATCCCACAGATAGAAAGTTACCCTTGACCTCTGAACAAACTGACAATGTGCTATTTCGATATCCCTGCCTTTCCACAGGCTTCAGAAGTCAGAGTTAAAATCACTGTCTCAAAGTGCATCATGACTTCAAATCCATGTTATACAAACATGTTATACATGCCATGCACCATTATTATTAACAAATTGAACATGATGAATTATTACCCTGTGTATTATTGCTATTCTTAACTTATTGTAAAAAGTAGCCTTGATGCCTTATAACTATATCTGTATAGCATTTTTGTGTTATGAAAAGATATGTTACTGGATTTAATAATAATAATATATTTAAAATTAGGGACTTTTGATAGTGAGCTGTCAAAACGTGGTATTTGAATAGTCATCAAAGGAGAAAGGTGTTTTTTTGGTGTAGTTTTGACATCTACCAGCAGAGGCATATGAGGTACTGTGCTAGCCAGGCAAACTTTGACCCCTTTGATATTAGCATGCATCTAAACACAGTTTGAAAGTTAACACAAATAGGACTCTATGGTGCTAAAGTACCATCTATGTCTGTTTGTTAACTCTAATCGGATGGCCACTGACTGTGTTGAATGCCACGAGCATTAGCTCTCGCTCCTAATTGGCTCGGCTTCGGCTAATTGCGCACTCCACTGGGAGGCAGAGCTGCTTATTTCAATAAGGGTAAACAAGCTCTAGCATTCCTCTAACGGTCATGTTTTAATTAGAGGAAAGTCCAACACATGTGCTGACAGAGCATGGTAGAGAGGGATGGCAAAACAAAGGGTGAATCAAAAGGCCCACGAACAAGGCTATCTCTGAAGGCCAGCCCACTCTATGCGCATTAGCACATTATCACTGATAGGGTTTGCATGCAAACATCACACCATTCACATCAAAATTTGTCTGGTTTGTTAACTTGATCAAATTAAGTTCCTCTAGACTGATTTCATGGTAATTCATACATATTTTATGAGGTGGCTAATTCATATGAATTCGTACAACCTCACTCATACAAATTCATACGATTTTTGCTAAATCGTACGTATTTTACGAATTGCCAATTCGTATGAATTTGTACGAATGACCTACACCTAACCTCGCCCCTAAACCTACCCATCACTGGGGTTTAGACAAATTTGTAAACCCCAATAATTTTTGAAAAATTACAACAAAATTGTACGAGTGAGGTCATATAAATTAGCCACCTTGTAAAATGCATACGAATTGGTCGTGAGATATCGTTAGTTCCTCTTAGAGTTTATGAGTCAAAATATTACCATAAAAATATACAATGGTAATACCTTAGTGATACTGATGGATAATCAATATGGGTTTTTCAACTCACAATACATGAATAAATTAAATTGATGTAGTTTTATCCGAATTGAATCATTTTAATTTGTGAAAATTTAATTTACACAATATTCAAAATGAACTAAAGTGATAAAATGCTGATGAAATAGCTTAAGTAATATTAATTCAAAATTAACACATTTTAAAAGATACATTTTCTTTGAATAATTTTTTTATGTATCCTAAAGTGTCATTTTCATGATTATGGTAGTCAAGCAGTACCATAGTATACATTGCTGTCTCTTTTGTTCATCATACTTATAATTATTTGATTTAAAAAAAGTAATCATGTGAATTATTATTATTACAAATAATAATAAAAAGAAATTCTGTTTTAATATATTTTAAAATGTAATTTATTATCTTGATGAAAAGCTGCATTTCAGAATCATTACTTCAGTCTTTAGTGTCACATGATCCTTCAGAAATCATTATAATATGCTAATGTACTGTCACGTTTGATTATTTCATGAGTGTTTGCTGAGTGAAATGATTGATTGATTTTATATATATATATAATGTTATAGACTCCACATTTTCGAATGGTATTGTATATATCAAAATGCTGTGGTTTTATCATGTGATAACCTCACTCAGTGGTCCCATAACACTACTATTTTTCCTTTCTTCTTCTGTTAAGATACTTATCTTCAGCATCGACTGTCATGTTTTAAGGGTAGTTAGAGTGTATGAGAGAGAGATGTTTCTTATTATTCTGTACTAGTTTCTTCCTCCTCCCACCTGGCAACAGCTGAGTCACCTATTAACCTGCATGTTACCCAGGAGCTCTTAAATCTCTCCTCAGCACTTACTGTGAAATGTTTTTAATCTCTTCTCTCACTCTATTGTTTAAGACTGATATACAAGCTCTATTTTCTGTTGGCAACAAAATTTGCTTGTCAACATTTAAACTGACTATTTTCTAAATGTCTTCTCAATTTCTCAGTGTATTAACTGTTAGGACTAGGCATGGGACGATAACCGGTTTCAATGTATATCGCGGTTTGCAAAAGTTACTTTTTCAAAACCACAATTTTTTTTTGTTATACCGGTCTTGCAGTATGCGCAGTTTTTTACGTGTCGTCAAAGACGGAAAGTGCAGGACTCTTTTACCTTACCTTAGTACCAGCGCACTAGTCACCCCCCACCCCCACCCCCTGGTTGGTGCGAGGCTGCAGCAGCAGTCAGTAAGAGTCAACTGTGTGTATGATGATGGCCGAAGGAGATGAATCCCTGCAACTTTTCCCCCCGTCGAAAAACACCAAGTCAGCCGTATGGGATTTTTTCCAGTAATGTAGATTAATCATGTTCCGTAAACAACGATGTACAGATGACGTTTTAGCGCCGATCGCTAAATAAACACTTACAGGATGTGATGTTACATAAACAATTTGTGTCATCTTCCTTTCACCCTCGATTAAGACAGAGACTCGATTAAGATTATTGAAACATAATAATTTAATATACTTTAAGGTAAAAGTGTAACTTTTTAAAAGTATGCTTAAGTAGCCATTTAATTCATTAATATCATATATCTGCAAGTACGTGTGTGTCTGTGTGGGATTAGCCTATTTAAGATGAACCAATGCTAGTGCACATTCAATGCAATTAAGTGCACTTATTTTTTCTTTGTTCATTTGTAATATTTATTTACTTTTTTATTGTTGTAATAATAAATATCATGGTCAATTTGTCTAACAATCTTGTTGATACAGTGCTCATCCAACAGCAATATGATTTTTTTTTTTTTACAAAATACATTTCTGGTGAAGTATTACTTTTGCTATAAACTCAAACGTCTCCCCGTCGCCAACTAAGTTTTGGAAGATGAATGGGCACAATTGCCATGGGTACAAATGCTATATATTAAAAACATTACTCATGGGCAGTCACATATGTTTGGAGCAATCGTCATAATGCACTGTAAGGTATCACATCATATTTGGAAGTTATCGTACATCTGTGCTCTATAGATGGAACATTGATATGCGGGTTGGTGTGTGTCAAGTGCTTCCATGCGCGTGTTTGCCGTGCAGTTCGGAATCAGGATTTATGGGTGTAATAATGGAAGCTCAGCGGCTTCATTGAAACACACCGACACGCTTCCTCTGTCATCCTACACATTTATCTGTCTAAGCAGTATCTAATGGCCAAGCGAAGGCTGTTTTTGTGCAAACATGCGAATCGTGGGTCAAAGATAAAAGCGATGCTGTAATCTGCACGCCCCCACCATGACCCGACCCTTCATCATCGCATCCTCATGGACATCAGAGCATCCAAGCACAGTCTAATTTCTTATCTCAGACAACAAAGCAAGCTTACTCCAGTGTTATGAAAACGCACCTTTAAGAAATGCATCTTTGCAGGTGTCTTTCGAAAACAAGCACCTCAGATTTCTCAGACGTTTAAGTTTCCGTCTTGTTCAGTAGGTTTTTGTTACACATTTGTTTGGTCTCAAACTGCCGCTACTGCTTTTATCTCTGCTCGGCACTGGTTGTATCAACCCCCGTCTTATTCGTTCCCTATTGTTTTCTCATTCTTTGTCATTTCTGCTTTTCATCTCTTCCCCGTTTCATTCAGCTGGTGATAAACGGTTCCATTCACGCTGAGTTTGTAGTAAACAAGACATTCATTTCTGTTACTCAGCTATCTGCAGTCTCGCTGTCTCCACATCTGCCTTCCTCAACTACATTTCAATCACATTCTGTCTCTCCCAAAATTGCTAAATCTTTCTTCCACTTCTGATTTTTCCTTCAGTCAATTTAGAGAGAGGAGCATTGCTTGTTAAAGACATATTTCAATCAATTCTAATGCTACTCCATTTTTAAATGCTGTGACAATAGCTGTTTTTAAAAGACCTTATAATAAACAAGCTACATTCTCAATAAATGAGCAAACACAACACAATTCCTACAAGCTCAGAAATGTCTTTCTTTGGCAGAATATGTATCTGTTTATTGTTATTGCTTTTACTAATAGAGGTTTTACAAATAACTGAGTCGAACGAGTCTATATTTTGTATCTTTAAATGTATATATTTTTTTTTTTAGCATTTTGTTATTTTAGTTTTGTAATATCCCTGTTTATAATTTATTGATACATTTTTTCAGTTTTTATAATTAAGTGTTTAGTAATTTTATAACTATTACTCTATTTTTTCAGTGAGCTGCCAAGACTTTTTTTTAAGTTTAAGCTTTTCATCTAATATGTATATTATATTTTATTTCAACTTCTGATTTTAAATAGTCTTAGTTAACAACAATACTCAATCTGTTCACACTTACTAAAGTTAAACTATTACATACAAATTAAATATTATGTAAACTATTCACTCACACAAAATTCACTATTCACAAAATGACATACTGTTTTTCGCTTACTATATAGTAGTACTATATAGCAGATTCGTGTGACTTCAAATGCAACCAAAGTATCATTCTGACTAACTTCAGAAGGATGCTGACACAGCGCCTCATCGTGCCCCTGGCATTTAAAACAAACGTGGTGCTTCCATTAAAAACAATTGAGAAAAATATGCTTGCCTTGGGGAAAAAATGCTTTGGTGGACACATGGCCTAAATATACTATTGAAATATTTCTTGAACTATCTAGTCAGTGTAAAACATCTGCTGCTTTTAATGCTGTTATATATTCTTTTAGAGTTGGCATTGTGCTTTTGTGACTCTTTTTTTTACAACATTCCTTGACTTAATTCAAAAGTTATCATATTCACTTTTATATTCTTTTATTATTATCAGTTAGGAAGCTGCATGTTTCCATGGTGCCCTGGATATTAATGGATTACAAGCATGGGTTGCCTCCCCCATCAGCAAAGCAGTTCTCCTGCTACCACGATGGTGTTGACATGCTAATGTGCAAAAGTATCAGTATGAATCATGATGGATTTATTGTCAACTGTGATGCAGACAAGTGGTTAAGATGGAAAAGCAATTGCACCTCGGAGACTGTAGTTCTGGACTAATGAGGAGTGCAGAAACGTTCCCTTAGAACTTACACGTTTTTTTAACATAAGAACACATGCACCTGATAAAGCATGAGCTCCGTGTGTACTGTATACAGATGTAGATATAGATATTTGCTTTGTTGAGGTTAACAACAGTGTTGGGGAAGTTACTTTTAAAAGTAATGCATTACAATATCGCGTTACTCCCTAAAAAAGTAACTAATTACATTACTTAGTTACTTTTTATGAAAAGTAATGCGTTACATTACTTTTGCTTTACTTTCGAGGTTACTTTTTAAATATGAGCAGGGCTTGATTGTTTGTTTTAATACAAGAAGTTATATTTATAGCAAATATAAAAGCCCTTTCACACCAACAAGTGTAATGAATAAACCTCAGGCTGAAGGAAGAGTAAATTCACGTCTGTACAGTAGAACACAGGAGAAGAAGTTCAACACTCTTCAGCAATAAAAAAAACAATGAAGCACAATTGTTAATTTATCTAAAGTCACTTTTGCTTATTAGTATGGTTGAACTGGATCATCAAGGGTCAGCAGCAAACACATTGGCTAATAAAATGTGATTTGATACATTTGTGTTGTTTAACATATTTAATTATTGCAGGTTTGTGTCATATTCTGAGTTTGCATTTCACTGTTTTTTTGCGAGTGGGATGAATTAATACACATTCACATTTAGTCTAGATTAGAACTACATTAAGATCATGTTCGCACAGTCAGTGTATAAATGGGAAAAAAGTAACTCAGATATTTTCTAGTAAATTAAAAAGTAATGCGTTACTTGAAAAAAGTAATATTATTATGTAACTCGCGTTACTTGTAATACGTTACCCCCGACACTGGTTAACACACATAATCATCCACATGACTCTAGTCCATCAGTTAGCGTCTTGTGAAGGAAAAAACTGCATATTTGTAATAAACAAATCCATCATTAAGATATTTTTAACCATTGCTTCTGGCTAAGAATTGCACTCAGATCAAGTCTATAAGTGAAAACAGTCTGCAGTTCTAAACAAATATGTTACTTTCTGACTGGAGGAAATATCATTATGCATTATGAACTGGCATTTTGTCCAGAAAACAACCATTTAAATTTAAAATATCTTAATGATTGCCTTGTTTCTTATAAACACACAATTTTTCACTTGACAAGACATTCATTGATGTACTGGAGTCTTGTGGATTACTGTGATGTTTTTATCAACTGTTTGGACTCTAATTCTGACGGAATCCATTCTCAATCAAAGTATCTATCAGTAAGCAAGTGATGCAATAATATATTTCTCCTAATCTGTTCTTATGAAGAAACGGTCTCATTTTGGTTAGCCTGAGGGTGAGTAACTAGTACATTTTCATTTTTGGGTGAACTATACCTTAACTATACCTATACTATAAATTTGCTTTCAAAAGACAAGAAAGGTAGATATACACCACCATTCAAGGGTTTGGTGTTTTGGGGTTTTAAAATAAAGCAGTATTATTCAGCAAGGTTGCAATTAATTGTTCAAGAGTGACAATAAAAACAGAAAGAATGCTGTTTAAAAATGTATCATGGTTTCCACAAAAATGTTAAGCAAAGCAACTGTTTTCAAGATGTTACAGTGTATTATGCAATGATTTTCAAGGGAGATCAGTGGATTTACAGATATTTTCATAGATCATTTTTAGGTGCAGTTCTTCATCTTCTTTTTGCTGTTTTGGAATGTCTTGAAGCATTATGACTAAAAATGATTTCTGCTGATCTAGAACTGCATGACAGAATAATTGAGTCTGATTCAGCTCTGATGTAAAATCAGCAGAGCGGGTTGCATAATGTCCTAATGCACAATTTACAAAAATTCCATTAGATTAAAGTGACAATGCAGAAAATAAATGTAAATATTGAAAGCGTAAGAATAAAGGAGCTAATGGTAAATGCATATGTCACGTAATACATTACACATACATGTAAAGAATCATGTGGGGCCTGAAAGCCAGTGCTCTATGTAGTGAGGAATGACATTGTGGGTCCTTTGTAAACACTTATTTGATTATTAATAAAACAAACGTTTCTGAGATGCATGAGAGTATTGCTATATAAAGTTAGCAAACATATACAGACAAATAGACACAGAGATCGAGAGAAAGAGTGAAAGAATAACCCCTTTATGGGATCTAATATTATTGATTGATTTCTCATAACACTTATCTGCAGTGAGCAGACCTTACTCCGTGTGATCCAAGCCAAATTGAGTCTTTGTTAGTACATCCACCTGTTCCCTATAAAATCTCTTAAACAGAGGACATTCTGCCTGATGTCAGGGTTTACAGATGCAGAATTAATGTTGATGTTTATTGATGACCTGCTGACCTCTGTTGTCCAAGCATGTACTTTTTCTTAGGCATTGTGCTGCATGCACACTTTTCACCAGTTAGTTTAATTATTCAAATCCAATAGCTTAGCTTGTCTACACACACATCAATAAATTGGACATACCTGCTAATTAAAAAATGACATGCACAAATGTCACTACTTTTTTTACTCATTTTCTGGGGGAAAAATATGCTCCAACATGTAAATTATGTTACTAGAGTTAATGCTGAACTTGACAGCAAATGAACACCATATAAAGTGTTTTGGATGAATGAATGATCAAAGCAATGTAGAAGGTGCAGACTGACTAAACTTAGACTGCGATTTAGATTTACACTTGCATGTGTGATTTCTAAAAATTGTCACTGCATTTTGCAGATTTGTTAGATATATTGCATTTACTGCATAACATTTATTTTATTTTGATAATTATTTCAGCCTTTCTACTTTAAAATATCAATGTTTTACATACCGATTTTTTTTTAATTAGTTGACATTACTAGCAATTTATGAATAAAAATATTATTTCAGTTTATCTTCAAAATTTTTTTTTTTTACTTTAAAAAAAAAGTTCATCTCAGTGCGTTACTTGCCATTTCTTTGTGATGATTTGTGACACTTACTAGGAATTTCTGATTGAAAATTGTAAATTAAAATGTCACAGGCTTTCAGCCTAAGCCCAATAGTGTTTAAAAGAATTGAGAGAAAAGATACTTGAAAAACATGTGCCTGAACACTTGTGTGTGAACTCTTATGTGAGCTCTCTGTACATCCTAAGCCATGAGCCATGTGATCCAGTCCATCTGAGCCGCTGTTCTATCTAAGCATGCTTGGAATCTAGGCATGCACTTTAAATAACATCTTTCAAGTGACTGTAGCGGGGAGAGTCAACACTTGTAATAGTCACTCAATAGTGATTCACTCGGTGGAAATTCTCTGCTGATTGCTCTTCAGAAATCTGGAGACTCAAGCTGGGAAACCAAACTCCCAGAATAGCAGTTTGAGTTACCTTCTTTTTGATTAATATTGATATTTTATTTGTGAGGATAAATTTATATTTAGTCAATGGCACATATGTGACCCTGGACCACAAAACCAGTCTTAAGTTGCTGGGGTATATTTGTAGCAATAGCCAAAAATACACTACATGGGTCAAAATTATCTATTTTTCTTTTATGCCAAAAATAATTAGGACATTAAGTAAATATCATGTACCATGAAGATATTTAGTAAAATTATTAACGTAAATTATAATATATGATAAGTAATATGCATTGCTAAGAACTTAATTTGGACTAATGTAAAGGTGATTTTCTCAATATTGTGATTTCTTTTCACCCTTAGATTCCAGATTTTCAAATAGTTGTATCTAATAGTGTCCGATCCTAACAAACCATACATCAATGGAAAGCGTATTTATTCAGCTTTCATATGATTTAGAAATCTTAATTTTGAAAAATGTACACTTAAGACTGGTTTTGTGGTCCAGGGTCACATACTGTATGTGCTCACATTGAAAGAGGACTCGCATGTTCTCGGTACATGATGACAGTGAAACAAGCACAAACTATTTTAAAATAACATTTCAAATCAAATCAAATATAAAGTTATTTACTTTCAGCTAGTTGGCAAGACATAATTTATATATTTTTGTTTGATTGTTTGTTTATTTTAACTTAAAGTACTAAAATAATACAAAACTAAAACTAATAAATTAAACTGTATAAACAAATGTAAAAATAATCAAAATGACACAAATGCATAAAAACTACTAAAATTTGAAATCCAAGGGCAAAAAATATATTCAAAATAAAAATAATAATGTATTGTTATAGTATATCTATAATAGTAAAATAACACTGACATTTTCAAATAGGCCATTTTTGAAAGCATCCTCCATTCTGCTCTATTTCATCTTGTAGCAAACTCTCAATCACACAAAACAAATATTTGTACACACTACTTTAAAAAAAGACACATAGTTTGTGGATTATTTCTTCACATTGCAAGGTTTACTTTACTCAGAACACTAGCTGGCCTACTGTATATGGATGATCCCAGAACAGGATTATTGACCCGTGAGCCTGGGATTTATGCTCCGGTGGTCAGGCTTGGCAAAGGAGGGGCTCTCGGTGTGAGATGTGATTAAGTTTTGTGACTTGTGCATGGCAGAATTGCAGGAATGATGGATCTGGAACATGGGCAGATCTTATTACACCACCTGCCCTTTACATCACAAAGCAACAACCCCCCTGCATCCAAGGTCACCAGCAAGGACAGAGGTTAACATCTTAACATCTGGCCTGGAAAATATCTGAGCTGGAAACGGGAGGAACTAGAGCTGAATTAGCGTGATTGACAGTTTTATAGGCATGTGGGTTATACACGTGATATAAATATAGCATCAGTATTTATGTACTTCATTCATCACACTATCATGCTGTGCTGTGGTTCTATGTGAAGAAATCATAAAATATAACACTCATTCCCCAAGGGAGTATCCATTTGGTTTAATTTTAGTGAAGAATGCATGCTGTTAGTGTCAAAGGTGAAGTGTCTTGTCCAAGAATGGCAGTAAATAAAGTGACTCGTCTGATTTAGATCACCTTTGAAATACATTTTAAATACGTCATTCAAAAGCTTGAGGTTGATAAAGATTTTTTTAAAGCTTTTGAAAATCGGTGTCTTATACTCATAGAAGTGGCACTTTTTAATAAAAAATACAGTTTAATAAAGGATAATATTGAGAAATATTATTACGTTTCAAATTACAGCTGTTTTCTATTTTCGTATTCATGATTTTAAATGTAATTTATTCATTTGATGCAAAGTTGAATTTTCAGTAACCATTACTTCAGTCTTACTTCAGTCTTCAGTCACGTGATCCTTCAGAAATCATTCTAATATGCTGATTTTCTGCTTACAAGATATGTATTTAAAATATTTATTAATATTGTTATTATCAATGTTGAAAACAGTTGTGCTCATTCATGTTTTTGTGGAAACCATAGTGCGTTCTTTGAATAAAGTTCAAAATAACAGCAATTATTTAAAACTTTGAAATAAATTGTTTATTTCTGAAAATATATAAAATATTTTACTGATTTTATTGATCAATGTAATACATCTTTCTTATATATACAATGTTGTTGTTTTTACATAACATTAACTTTGTTGGGGTTCTTTAAATCATGTCATGCAATGAAACACGTGATGCCTTAGTAAAGTTATGAAGTACATATACATATTTTTACTAAAGTATATGGTATGGTTCAAGGTTCTCAAGGTTCTTTATTATTCGTCACATACACAATCATACAAGTATAATCAGTAGTGAAATGCAAGTAGAATTGAAGAAAAATACAGCATTTACATGAGGAACGTGAGGAGAAAAAAATAACCCCCAGACTATGCTCCTTGGGGAGTACAGTGTGAGAACAGGAAAAACACCTCAGCAACACAAAAGCACATAAGATGTAATCCTCTTATGAGCCCTGCATATATAAATATTGCATTCAGTTTAACAGTGTAACACATGTACTTTATAGAGACCATAACTAATATTGTGTACTATAAATTTTTCAGCTTTCTATCTGAAAGAGGAAAAAAGGTCAAATCAGTATTTATTTGTATAATTCTACATTTCTGACCAGTCTCTGGGAGAAAAAAAATATTCACTCATGAAGTGCCTTGAACACTTCTGCAAGGGCGATGCTAAAATTAGCCAGCACTAGCAGTTTTAATGAACCTCAAACTGGCACTATGGAGGTGAAGTCGGAGCTGGACAGAAAATCCAGGAGGCTTTTGTGTTCTCAAATCAAATCGTGCTGCTATGGTTCAGTGTATTAGTTCTTGGATTCAGGAGTCCTTGCTAATGCAGCAAGGATTTTACCTGAACCCCATAACCCACAAATGCAACCTGTTGCTCCGTGACAGCTAACACAACACAAACAGTCAGAAATGACTGATGAATATCTCTAGAATATTCTTCAGAGAAATGATAACTGCAGAGACGTGTAAAATTACCATCAGTAAAACTAAGTATTGACATAAACGCAATACAAACCCTTTTATTTTCTGCTTTAACATCTACTCTATGTACTGGTGGTTGGTGGTGGAAGCAGCTACAAGTTAAAGTCGGGGTCCTGGATATTTTAGTAGTTTTGCTGCAATGCTCTCACTTATACACATTGTAATGTCATGACTATCCAGTTTGCCGTTTAACGAGGCATTCATGAGAGGTTCCCTCACTATGAATCAACAAAACATTGGTTATGTCTTAACTATAGACTAAACAGATTAACTGTGTTATGTGTTTTCCATCTCGTATGTTGAAACAGGAGCATTTAATGCTCTGGACATGAATTCTCCACCACTTAACAGTTCAACAACACTATTACAGTCATCACGTAAAGGTTAAGGGTAATTCACTATGTTTTTCCATCATGATCATGGATAGTAAAAATATAGTAAACTTTTCTCATGATTATCATGACATAAGAGCTCAACGATGAGGGAAGCCTCCAGATAGCTGAACATAAATCATGGTAAGTGGTGTCTTTTATTTGCTGGTGACCTCTAAGCTAGCTAAAGTATTCATGCTACTCATGGCTATGCAGAAAGGATGTCTTTGTCCTCTTGGGTAATGCAAAGAGAATGAATAGGGCCTACTGATAGTGTTGGTTATTTGCATGCGCTCTATGTTGTTTTAGCACACAACCACCTACAAGCGTTGTGCGATATTCAGTAGAAAACAGGATGCTGGAGTGGATTTGTATTTGAATGTACAAATGATTAAAATTCAACACACACACACACAAATTGGTTTAATTGTTAGTAATTTACATAAATAATAAAAAATGGCAACACAATTAAGTTTGAAGTACAAACACGATTCCAAAAAAGTTGGGACACTGTACAAATTGTGAATAAAAACAGAATGCAATGTGGAAGTTTCAAATTTATATATTTTATTCAGAATACAACATAGATGACATATCAAATGTTTAAACTGAGAAAATGTATCATTTAAGGGAAAATAAGTTGATTTTAAATTTCATGGCATCAACACATCTCAAAAAGTTGGGACAAGGCCATGTTTACCACTGTGTGGCATCCCTCTTCATTGATACCAGTCTGCAAACTCTGGGGACTGAGGAGACAAGTTGCTCAAGTTTAGGAATAAGAATGTTGTCCCATTCTTGTCTAATGGCTTCTAGTTGCTCAACTGTCTTAG
Source organism: Gymnocypris eckloni scoliostomus (assembly GCA_027564155.1). Lineage (NCBI taxonomy): Eukaryota > Metazoa > Chordata > Actinopteri > Cypriniformes > Cyprinidae > Gymnocypris > Gymnocypris eckloni. Next base: position 12,387,865 of record CM050416.1, on the reverse strand, counting down.
GTCTTCTTTGTCACATCTTCCTCTTTATGATGCGCCAAATGTTTTCTATGGGTGAAAGATCTGGACTGCAGGCTGGCCATTTCAGTACCGGATCCTTCTTCCTCAGCCATGATGTTGTAATTGATGCAGTATGTGGTCTGGTATTGTCATGTTGGAAAATGCAAGGTCTTCCCTGAAAGAGACGACGTCTGGATGGGAGCATATGTTGTTCTAGAACTTGGATATACCTTTCAGCATTGATGGTGCCTTTCCAGATGTGTAAGCTGCCCATGCCACACGCACTCATGCATCCCCATACCATCAGAGATGCAGGCTTCTGAACTGAGCGCTGATAACAACTTGGGTTGTCCTTGTCCTCTTTAGTCCGGATGACATGGCGTCCCAGTTTTCCAAAAGAACTTCAAATTTTGATTCGTCTGACCACAGAACAGTTTTCCACTTTGCCACAGTCCATTTTAAATGAGCCTTGGCCCAGAGAAACATAACTTCTGGATCATGTTTAGATATGGCTTCTTTTTTACCTATAGAGATTTAGCCTCAGCGGCGAATGGCCACGAGTGGATTGTGTTCACCGACAATGTTTTCTGGAAGTATTCCTGAGCCCATGTTGTGATTTCCATTACAGTAGCATTCCTGTATGTGATGCAGTGCCGTCTAAGGGCCTGAAGATCACGGGCATCCAGTATGGTTTTCCGGCCTTGACCCTTCACTGAGATTGTTCCAGATTCTCTGAATCTTTGGATGATATTATGCACTGTAGATGATGATAACTTCAAACTCTTTGCAATTTTTCTCTGAGAAACTCCTTTCTGATATTGCTCCACTATTTTTCGCCACAGCATTGGGGGAATTGGTGATCCTCTTCCATCTTGACTTCTGAGAGACACTGCCACTCTGAGAGGCTCTTTTTATACCCAATCATGTTGCCAATTGACCTAATAAGTTGCAAATTGGTCCTCCAGCTGTTCCTTATATGTACATTTAACTTTTCCGGCCTCTTATTGCTACCTGTCCCAACTTTTTTGGAATGTGTAGCTCTCATGAAATCCAAAATGAGCCAATATTTGGCATGACATTTCAAAATGTCTCACTTTCAACATTTTATATATTATCTATATTCTATTGTGAATAAAATATAAGTTTATGAGATTTGTAAATTATTGCATTCCTTTTTTATTCACAATTTGTACAGTGTCCCAACTTTTTTGGAATTGGGTTTGTAGACTAAAATAGTATTTCCGTGTGTGTATTCCCTGTGCAATGGTACATTGCTAATTTGAACTGTGAGTAAAACTTGAAATAAAGCTGAAATAAAATATAAATATTAAATGAAAAGCTTACACACAAGTTAAATAAATAATAAATAAATAAAATTGATAAATTGAAAAGGAGGTTGACAGAAATCAAGAGTCAGCAAAATATATGTGTTTTAGAAGCTTTCTATTATGGGCTGCTAGAGGCCACAAACGCCTCTGGCTGTATCAATGTCCAGATTAGCGCTGATCCCTCTGAGAATAATATTTTGTTTGTGCCGTGGGAGCTATTTTCCCTGAGCTCATGCACAGTGATGCAGATTCCTCCATATATGCTGCGACACAAAAGGCTGCCAGTGCCTGAAGCAGCTCATCAAGATACAGTAGCTGCTTTAGTGCTGCCTGTCAGCCGAGTAACGTCTTTATCCTCACCTCCCGCCCATTTACAAGGCTTCCTGGGACTTTCATTATGTACTCTGACACAATCCACTGGACAGATGAACTGACAAGGCCTTTAATATGACTGTAGCAGTGCCTCGGGAAAGAATCTTCACACTCCTCGACACAGAGAGCTGGAGATGGAAAATTCATATAATTCTAATCTCATTATTGATAAACGTCTTACAGTATGGAGCTGATTTATTTTTGCTAATGTAAGATTTAACAGCATGATTTCCTTTTTTTCTGATTTAAGCAAGACATAATTTAACTGATGTTTTGAGAACATAACGGCCAATATTGAAATGGACAATCTGTGGACAGTATTGTTGAAAATAAGCATATGTGTCGTCATCTAGCCTATTATTTGCCCTGTCCAGTGGCAACACTGTCTAGTGTCCAATGTTAACTGAAACTAAAATTATTAAAAACTTTTTAGTAACTGAAATAAACCATAAATAAATAAAAATATCATGGTGATAAAACTCGGCAGGTGAATCAGTATTATAGTCAGCTGTATCATCATTCAGCATGGATTCACAAATCCCTAGGCTGAGGCACAATTTTGCTGGAAAAGAACTAAAAGATCCTCCTCCACTGCTCTGTCTCCATCGGCCATTGTGCACTTCACCACAGCTGGGATTGTTGTCCTGTATGTTCAACTCTTAGCTGCCTTCTGTCTCGCACTACAAAGCTCCATTAAATGGCCTTACATTCAGTGCTTGAAGTGGGCCGGTACAGACTGGTGCGTAGTACTGGCACTTCTATATTTTAGCCTTTAGAGTACCTGCACTTATTGTGCGTACCGGCACTTCTGATATGTTGCCGGTACTCAAAGTAAAATAGCTAGGGTCTTTGTGATTAGGCTATATGATTCCATATATGATTAGAAATTATATAGAAACTATATAAATCACACTACCCAGGCTGGATCACCTCTCATCTCGACCAATCACGTGAATGAACGCAAGCAGAGTCGGTCTACTTGTGTGGTGCTGACAACTACTGACAGTTAGCTAACTTAAGTAGGTCAATTTGAAACCCATTTTGACCCGTTATGCAGCAATTTTGAAAATATCATACAAATTCAATAATTTTAGGTAATTTTGGAAGATAGAAAATTTTCTGTACAACAAACCAACAAACAAAACATCACCAAATTGCTTAGATCCAAAGCTAATATTTTGTGATGTTTGTGCTACTACAAGTTGTATGTCTCTTTGGGTTGGTCAAACAGCAGTGGTCTTGTCCATTTGTTCAGTGGGAGTGCGTTTAATCCTGCTCTCCCAGAATTCCCTGCTGCAGCTTTCTTTGATTTGGCTCTTTCACGGCTCATCTGAGACCCAGCAGAGATTCTACAGATCTATTGATCTCAGATGGTATTAAGGGCCACACAGTTTGATATACTGAACCATTTACAACCACAAAATCCCAGTTTCACCCTAGATTTTCAATGGATGTTGTCTAGACCTTTATCTTTCTTGCTGCACTGCATGTTTCTAGTGCTTGCTTTCTTTGTCAGGCAGCATTCAGAGATAGAAAGGCATCACGGTTTGTGTGACATGCTTTCTAGAGATGCATCCATATGATTGGATCCACAATACTACCCAATCTTACTGAGTGGTTGAAAGAGAGTTAATTTATAAATGCATGTATATAGGTGAGTCCCTTATGCTCACCAGGGTTGTGTGTATTTAATAAAATAAAAACCTGTAATATTCTGAAATAATATTCTTACAATTTAAAATAACTGTTTTCTATTTGAATATATTTTAAAATGTAATTTATTCCTGTCATGAGCTTGAATTTTCAGCATCATTACAGTCTTCAGTAACACATGATCTGTTGATGATTTAGAAATCAATCTAATATGTAAATTTGATGCTCAAGAGACAGTTAATTTAATGGAAGTGTATGGTAATTAATCAACATTCATGACTTGGTTGTCTCTAAAGCTCACTTGAAATGGTTTTAGCTTGTCAGATGTGATTCAGTGGTGTCTTGGAAACTGCATGAGGCAGACAGAAGCCTGATATGGAGGAAAGAACCGTTGAACAAGCGTGCGTGTTCTGTCAACAAGCGTGTTGATAAGTTGGAGATAGCTATGGCTTGTAATGGCAGCTCCAATCTTGGTGATGGCTGGAGGCAGAGGCTCATATCATGGGTGATCACTGGATATATTGGTCTGGTACTTTGACAGAAATACTCCACACATCACAGCTGAGCACAGATCTATACATCCATCCATCCATCCATCTAGCAAAGAAAAAAATTATAAGAGTGAATTTATAGAAAATTTATTTTTCAAACTTATTTTGTCGTGGAACGTCGACAGAGGTGGTAAATCCATAACGTCTTCAATCATATGGGGGATTAATATGTCATTTCACAAAGCTCTATGGATAGCGGGAGGCAAGGAGAATATTCTGAGAGTTCAGGGTCAGATATTTTTAGTTTGAGTGCCACATAGCACCTGCTGGACTGTATCAGAAGCACAACCCAAGCCTGAGATTACAGGCTATGTTCAGAATAGCTCCCTACCATACTACACTCACTATTTCTCTAGTATATAGTATGAATACTTTAAACAGTTTGCACTTTTTTGTCAATATTTTCTTTTTTAATGATAGAGCCAAAAATATGCAGTTTGTCATTTATTTATTTATTGAGAAAAATGATCCAGTGAAACACATCTGTGTGTGGCAACAGTATATGAATCTTTGCTCTCGATATTTGGTGTGACCCCTTTTTGCAGTAATAACTGCAGGTAACGTTTCTTGTAACTGATAATCAGTCCTGCACAACAGCTTGCAGGAGTTTGAGCCAATTCCTCAGTACAAAACCACTTCAGCTCTGTAATATTGGTTGGTTTCCTTCTATGAACTGCTTGCTTCAGGTCAGTCCACAACCTTTCAATTGGATTCATAGTCTGGACTTTGGCCATTCCATACTTTTCATACCTTTGTTCTTCTTTAACCGATCTTTGGTAGAACGACTTGTGTGCTTGGGGTCGTTGTATTGATGCATGAGCCACTTTCTCTTGAGATTCAGTTCTTGGACATATGTCCTGACATTTTCCATTATAATTTGCAGGTATAATTCAAAATGCATTGTCTATCAATGATGGCAAACCGTCCTGGCCCAGATGCAGTTAAACAGGCTCAAACCATGATAATACCACCACATTTCACAGATGGGAAAAGGTTCTTATGCTTGAATGCAGTGTTTTCTTTTCTCCAAACATAATGCTTATCATTTAAACCCAACATTTCTATTGTTATCTAATCCATCCATTAAACCTTTTTTCCAATAGTCCTCTTGTTTTTCCACGTGATCTTTAGCAACCTGAAGATGCATAGGCAGCAATTTTCTTTTTGAAGAGCAGTGGCTTTCTTCTTTCAGCTCTGCCATGCACACCATGGTTGTTCAGTGTTCTCCTGATGGTGGACTCATGAACATTAACATTTGCCAATGCGAAAAGGGTATTTAGTTGCTTAGAAGCAGTGTTGGACTAGTTACTCCTTTCAAACGTAATATTATTACTTTACTTACCACTTTCTGGCAACAGTAATTAGTTAAACTACTAATTATATAAATTTTATTTCACGCCCCACATAAGTTGCATTAAATGTTACTAACAATATATTTCTGCCTCATTGTTTGACCAAAATCCACATTGGAGTGCCGTCAGTAGTGATTGCAGAAACTGGTGCACTGGTGACTTCATGTGCCTGTGCAAGTTGGGAAAATTATGAAAATAAATCTAGGAATTATTGGATTGTTGGACCTTAAAGCAGCGGGGTTGAGGCATCCAAAGTAACTAAGTAACTAGCTGTTTTATGAATAGTAACTGTAATATTATTACTGCAATCGTATTAGTAATTATTTACACTAGTTACTGCAAAAGTAATATTATTACTCTAACTAGTTACTGCCCAACACTGCTTAGAAGTTACCGTCCTTTGCAATCTCTTGGACCATTGCACGTTTTGCTTTTGAAGTGATCTTGTTGGTTGACCACTCCTGGGGAGGGTAACAGTGGTCTTGCATTTCCTTCATTTGTACATAATCTGTCTGACTGTGGATTTGTGGAGTCCAAACTTTGTAGAAATAGTTTGTGTAACTTTTGCCAGCCTGATGAGCAACAACGACTCTTTTTCTGAGGTCCTCAAAGAGATCTCCTTTGTTTGTGCCATGATTTTCTTCCACAAACATGATCAAACTTTGATAGATCCCTGTTGTCTAAATAAAGCAGGGCAGGCACTGACACATGATAGTCATCTTAGAGACTGAAAACACTTCTGAAAAGATGGGCTCTAATTTCACCTTTAAATCATTATTATATCATTTAGATATCATCATTTTGTGAATTTTTATAATGTGTTATTTTATTAAATACTTTACATTTATGGTATGTATTTTAAAAGTAGTATTTATAATAATACATTTATGTATTCATAGCTTTTAGCCCTTATTGATTTTAATGGAGCAAAAATTGATGTTCGTTGGACAAGAAGCCCTAAAATACATCTTGCTGGATGTCAGGCTTTACTGAGAGTAACTGATCATTATGAGCACTTGTACATTACAACACAATTGTACGTGGTGTATTTGGTGACAGACTCAGCCTACATGTAGATTATTATTCATAATATTGTTTCTTGCTATATTGTAACTATATAGTTCTGAGAGTGGACAATTTTACTGTTTAGGGGTAGTTTAGGAAGTACAGTAGCTTTAAGGAGCAGAGTTACACACAACAAAATAATAATAATAGTAAAAAATAGATGAGTTTACATTTTACAGCATTGAAGAGTATGCTGTTTCAAACATAGTCACAGAGATGGGTAGAGCAAAAAAAAGAGACAGGTTTAATGCCTTACAATTCTCTATTTTCCGATTTCATTAATCCTATTTTGGATTGATATGTCTCATATCTTTTTAAACCCTTTAAACCTACTAACAGGACATCTTCAAACCTGTTAAATGACAGATGCGGGTTCATTGTTTGGGCATCCCTAAAATGAATCGCTTCATCTTGTAACAGAGTCCCAGCCTGTTGGGTGTTTGCTTCCTCTGTCGACCCTGAAGATGTTTTGAAACATAGCAGACAGCCTTGCAGCAGGAGCTCTGGGACTCGATCAACCTCAAATGGTGGAGAATGAAAAGAAAGCGAAAATAGTTGATGCAAGATGATGTGCGGTGAATCACTAGTGAATTGCATGGAGAGAAAATGATTCCTTTTAAAGCCCGGATACAGTTTTAGGCTAGAAGGGGTGATAACTGAATAGAAATGACAGGAATCATAAGAAATGTAATGATTACGGTTACAATTTTAGCTCCTTCATGATAAAAAAAAAAACAAGCAAAAAAGTTTTTACAAATGTAATAATTAAAAAATAATGTGCAAACATAGTAATTATTATTATTATTGCTAGTAATTCTCATCCATTTCTCCAATTTAAATATTGTAAATATTATATTGTGTGTGTGTGTGTACTGTTTTTAATTGTTTTTAACTTTGTGTTGTTAATTTTATAGTTTATTTTATGTATTGAATGTGCATTGAATGTAATGAATTTGCTGCCATTCATAACAGATGGTCATTGATTTTAGTTTCACAAGAAAACTAATGAGCAATGGGTTGAACGAGAGTTTCTTCGATGGAGTCATTAAAAGAACTGGATTTTTAATTTGTGAATCAAGCTAAATTAGCCACACTGTATTCAGTTTTTTGAACCTGCAATTTTGACAAAATATAGTTACAAAATAGATGATTTGTACAAGAAATATATAGGTAGAGATCTAGGACAAGGTATTCCCGTTTCTCTTTCTTTGGTGGGGCAAGATGGAAAAATAAAATGTTGCTATTCTAACCCTTACTAAAGTTAGTCATAACTCTGAGAGTTAAAAACGGACAGACACTCTGGGTATGTGGAGGGGTCAGTATAGGTTGGGCACCGCGTTTGTGAGGGGTTATTAATAGGAGGAAAAGCAGAGAAGGATAAGGACAGAAAATCTCTCACTACTGGGTTATGTATATCAGTGACACCCGCCTCACCCACCCACTGCCCGGCTGCCAGCAAGCAGAACTCTGATACTGGCAAAGCACACAAGCATGTCAGGCAGCTTTGTGTAAGCACAGCTGTGTTCATATGATGATGAGCGAACAGCTCGTGGCTGTGTTTTCAGTTCAGATAACTGGATATGCACTAAAATCTTCTTTTTTTCATCTGGAGTGTGGTTTGGAATACTTCATCTGTAATTATGATAAACTTTACAGAAAGTACAAAAGTGTTTCATGGGTGAATCTAAAATAAATCAAGGAATTCCAGGGTCATGGTTCACCCTAAAATTGAATGAATGAATGAGAATGTAGGCATATTACAACAAGTATTTATTTTTCACCCATATAAAAATATTAGAGAAAACCTTACCTAACACAAATGCTAATACATATTTATTTATTAGCTCATTACCTATTTAAAAGGTGTTTAGAATAAGATAAATTATAAATAGTGGATGTGTAGCTAAACTCTATATTTCTCTGTCTGAATGTTGCTTATGTCTAACTGGGCCTTATGAAAACAGAACTGGAGAACCATAGAAGTGCTACCTGATTTAATAAATACCCTCCATGTGCCACGAGTATCTGTTTAGTGCCACCAAAATAGACTTAAATGAATTGAGTAAACAGTTATGGTGAATAGTGCCATTCCAGCAGCTCTGCACATCATTATCTCTGTATTTGTATTTAGTCTAATGAAGCAGTTTAAGAAGACTTAGCTTTACTCATGCATGCCCTCTTACAGGTTTTGTAATCTGAACAAATGGATTATTTGCATGAACACAGTGTTTGTACCCGCAGAGGATTCACTGATTTGAATGTAAACCAAAGATTTCCAACACTAAAACCTCTAATGAGAGAATAAAGCCCCATATTTAAAATGGTTGAAGTGCTAGTGAAATTCCATCCTTCTGGAGATATGTTTATTAATAATTATAAACCCATTATAAATCATTATAATAATACATACTGCATATGTATAATATATATCACTGATCTATGTTAGTATAAAGACAGTTATGTTACAAAATATCTCTATTTTAAATAAATGCTTTTCTATTGTACTATATACTCAGTAAATAATCATGAAAAAAATTGTCACGGTTTCCAAAAACGTATTAAACACTAAAGCTGTTTTCAATATCAATTATAAGACATGTTTTTAGAATAACAAATCAGCAGAATAGACTGATCTCTGAAGAATCATTTGACCCTGATGACTGGAGTAATGATGCTAAAAAAATCAGCTTTGCATTACAGGAATACATTGTAAAATGTATTACAATGGGAAATAGTTATTTTAAATCAATAATTTTTGAGGTATTTTTTTTCGGACTTTATAAATTCAGCCTTGGTTATCACAAAAGACATCTCAAAAACATAAACAAATAAACAAAGAAAAGAATGAATGCCGACCCCAAACTTTTAAAATATCTAATACCGTATGTATATGTATATGTGTGCATGTTTGTTTGTTGGTTACAGGTCAAATGAAGTAGTCATAAAAAGATGCTTTATTTTTGCTACTGGAACCCATTGATTCAGTTAACTTGTGAGCAAAAACTCCATGCGCTATAAATAAAGATCTATGGACTATTAATGAGATACTTCAGCATTATTGAACAGATATGAAACGCTGGCGGTGGAATGAGGCCTTTGGGAGCCGAAAGATGACTGCCACATCTTCTGAAGATTTATTTACACACTGAACGGCTGCCAGCTTCTGTTGCCCTGGCAATCTTTGTTTTTAACAAGGGCCCGTTTGACTGGAGCTCCTCATAACTCAAGCTCAGTCTATCAAATCAATAAGCAGCATTTTTTAATGTGATTTAGAAAGGTAATTAGAGCTGTTAATTGTTTTCATTACTCAGACTTGGCTGATGGGTGTCTAAGGAGTTCTCAGAAAGGGTTTTGTGTCTGTCTTCGGGACATGAAGGCACTTGTAGGTGTTAGACAGGACTATTTGTGTACATTTTAAGAGGGTGTTGGTGGTGGACTTGATAGTTGGGTGACCGTGACTGATGTACTCTTTTCTTGACATCAACCACTCAGCAAAATGGATATCAAGGCAAATCAAAGGATGCTGTATGAGATTATTTTTTCCATACAATAAAAATGTGTTATAACCAGAGGCTGTCAAGCCCATGTTAGCTTCATGTCATAAAGAGTGATAGGATTTGTTCTCGGAGTCTGAATGCATTGTATAACCCTGCAGGATCTGTGGAAGTTCTGTAATGGGTTTGAGAACGGCCAGCAGTGATCCTCATGGTGACCCTATTCAGTGTGACAAAGCTCTCGAGAGGGATTCAGCGGCCACATCACAGCCAATGGCATCTTTTCATGCTCTGGTGCCTCGAGTGGGACAAATGAGGGTGACATTGAGCTCAACTAATGCCAAAGCTTCTTTTAGACCAAGTGTCAGGTCTGAATCTTTGCAATTCAGAGTTCGTAACTGCTTTACTTTTTCTCGCATGACCAATTCACCTCTTAACCCGTTTCCAGTGTAGTTTGAAACTAACATGAGAAGCATAAAGCCACTAATAAGTGAATGCACTTCAAATGATCAGGTTATTTTTGCGGGAATAAGATTTAGTCAATCATCTAATAACTACATTTAAAAAAAAAAAAAATAAGATATGTGCCTGATGGATTATATTAAAATGAAATATAAGAAAACAGCTTATGCGTTAGCTATATTTTATTAATTGTGCTTAGTGTTTAATGTGATGTAGCCAGTGATATACGGTACTTATACAGTATAATATCAATGTTATTATTATAATCAATTACATTAAACAATTAAGTGTTTTTAACTGTTTATACAGTGACTGTTGAAAACACAACATATAAAAACGATCAGCTGTATTGAATAATATAAATAAATAGTTGTTATAATTGTTGTTTTTTAGAATTTGTCATGTATTTTAATGTCTTTCTTTCTTTCTTTCTTTCTTTCCTTCTTATGATTTATGTATTTTGTATTTATTTATAATGTATAGTTTTATATCATGTGTATATATAGTCTTTCTTTCCTTCATTCTTTCTGTCTTGTATTAGTTATATGCACTTTAAGGTTTTGGGGACAGATTTACTTACAACTTGTGCCAGCTCAAATAGTCTTTTGGCATTAAAATAATACTGTCAGGATTTACTAAAGACTCACGCTGAAGAATTAGCGCTTAAAAGGCGAGGACACAGTTATTTTTGTGCCTTACTGGAAATGCATTTGTAGGAGTTTCCCTTCCAGATGCAAAATGTATGGGAGGAGAGTATTACAATGAATCACCCACACATCTGTGCTTGTCAAATTTATATTCTATTTGTGCCTTTATTTAATCTGGGAATTTTTTTAATTTTTTTAATCTGAGGTTTTTATTAGATATATCAATAAATGTCCAATGAAGAGTTTCAGTCTATGTTTATTAAACATGTTCACACAACGTTTTAGTTTTTTTAGCTTTTAGTTTAGACCTGTTTTAGTTGTTTTTTAATGCTACACTTGCTTGCTTCTGCATCCTCATTTGTAAGTCGCTTTGGATAAAAGCATCTGCTAAATGGCTATATGACAACTAAAGCCAACAAGCACAGTTATCTACAATACCAAACTGTCCATTTTATCGAAAAACAAACATATGAACTATTATCTCGTTTAACCCAATGTTCACTTGCTTCATCCAAATAAAACCCAATCTTGAAATAGCTTGTGTTCAGCTTCAGATAAATTATTCAATTGCATATTTCTCTTCATACCTAAAGACTTCAGCCTTGGAAGTGATTGATGAGGTGTGCTTGAATAATTTAGACTTTTAGGAGTCTCATAGATCTGCCAACTGGACCGGGGGCTCGAGAAGAGAAGAGACGGGACGATAGAAGTCTGCCACAACAACTCTTACTCAGATATAAGACGACAGAACAGCAAATGTGCTTCTGCTGGAAGCATGCAGGCTATTTTCGAATCTCAGACAGAATTTTGATGTCTGCATGAGAACTAGTGTCTGTGAGGATTTTCGTGATATAGTTGTATACAAAATGACTATTTTCACAGCGAACATAGAAATTATCCCATCCACCATATGTGAAGCAGAAGGCAGACTGTGAAAGCCAGACAGTCTCCTGAATTCTCATTTAGTCTCCTATTTAAACAAAATGACCTTCAGCAGCCAACTTAATGATTCTGATCATTTGTATTTTTAAATAGGTGATTTGTCTCAGGCACGTTAATGTGTGAACAATTATGCTTATTTCAAAACAAATTACTCACTCTTTCATTCAGTTTTGAAAGGAAGCCAAATGTTAACTCATTAATTGGAGAGCCCTTAAAAAGACAATAGCTAATTGCTGCAATTTGCATAGCGTTGTAGCAATGCATGAATAAATACAAACAGTAAAAATGCTCTTCGGATGTGATGCATGTGCATACTTTAAACAATTATTAGCTGATATATCGCAGTTCTCGTTCAAATTAACCAATTAACGTGTTCCATGCAATCACAATTTCCATTTCCATTAGTGTATATTTACTTTTTAGTATATTGTGAAATAACAATTGACCTTGAATGTTTCATTCAGGTGTTCTCCTGTGGTTCAGTGGTTAGAGCATTGCGTTAGCAGCGCAAAAGGTCATGGGTTCAATTCCCAGGGAACACACATACTGACCAAAAATTGTATAACCTGAATTGCATTGGATAAAAGCATCTGGTAAATGCATAAATGTAATGTTTTCAACTCATTCTGATTTTCTGGCATCTAATTAACATACCTCGAACTGAGCTTGAATTCCCTTTCTTTTTAAACTCTTGTTATTTTTTGCTGATTATGGTGACTAGTTCAGCAATAAGACTCACTGCAGAGATCCATATTAATCATGTCTGGAGGGCAGCTTTCCTCACACTTTTGCTAATCACGCTACTCTAAGGATTCACTCTACCGGAGGCAGCATAGAAAAGACTTCCTGGTTCAGATGAGGAAAACCACGGAGGGCAAGGTCACAGCTTTTGAAAGATTTGTCCTGGGAGCTCAGGTATAATTGCTGCTCTCAAATGAATGCTGTCAGCATAAAATGAAATGCAAAAAGGACAAGTAGATTTTTACTTTTCCTAAAGAAAATGTCATTGGTGCTTGACTGTGCAAAACTCATCACAATGCTATAATTACAAGGTTGACATCACTTGAAGTCCTTTTTTAATCAATTTGACAATAGTGATATTAATATTATGTAAAATTAAAAGATGCAGGCAAAATATCAGCTTTAAATTGCATTTATTTCTTTTCTTAAGTAATTATTTTGATAATGTATTTTTCTAGATGCACATTATTAATGCTAGCCACCCTAATGAAGACAGAAAAAATACTTTAAGATTAAGCTAGCATAGCAAAAAAGAGTAGAACCATGTAGTTTTGGACTATTTATGCTTACATTTGAGAATATATATTCAATGCATCATTGTATTACTTGATGTTAGTGTGAGATCATATATAATCAGAGCAATGAAAGCACATCTGTGTTTATCTGAGATGTGACATCTCACCTTCTCAGTTAATTCATTATGACCTGACATTTCATCCTGTCTGTTTTCAAAACATTGAATCTCTTAATATGCCCGAGCTCATCTCCATCTGTTCAGCGCCATTACGTATGCGCTGTCACTGCTGCGGTGAAGGATGCGAGCACATGCCGCTTTTCTGTGTGTCCGGGGCATTGCACTTCCATCCACTCTCTTAATGCACAGGCACATCGAGGGCACACTGAGCTCTGCGTCCTTATCCACTGCTCCGCCAAACGATTTTTGAATTTCCTTGGTGTCTATGGGGAACGAACCAATGGTTTATAATTAAAGACAAGCTGTCAATGCCCAGTTTGAGTTGCAACCCTGATGAAAAGAGCAGCATTGCAGGTCACAAACAAATGTTGTGTTTTGGAAGCTAGTTGGTCTTCACTAGCTTAACCACCAGTATTTTTCTTGGTGAACGCATTTCACTATAAATACCATGGTGGTTGAGTAACTTTGTTGATCATATTTTGGAAGTAAATAGCAATGCAATGCAACATCTAATCAACAAAGCAACATCTCTCAGTTTATTGTCTTTTGTGAGTTGGATTTTGGACTCTTTTTTGGGGGGGATTTTGGCAGCTGTGTTATACTCAAATTTGCATCCATAATTCCCTGGCAGGCTGTCGTGCCACTTTGCGCTGTGGTCCCATCACATTTCAAACAGATACCAGATGTAGTCACTCCGGTGTAGTAATTTGTTTGGAAAAGGGAGTTAATTATTGTCTGTGCTTCGTCTTATTGGACCTCGGAAATGCTGTTCTCTGTAGTAGCAAATTTTGAGTATCTTTCAGTAAAGTATTGATATCCTGTTTTACTTATCTATTATGTTTACCATACAAAAGAACACATAAAATTAGTAAAATAGCATCTGAGGAAAGTGTACTAGTTGTATAGAAAGTCTAATTCCATAAACAACTGCACCAAGCTATAATTTTTCTGTCAGAGAAGGAAAAGAAATGATCCTCGCACACACCACCAAGGCCATCAAGAATCGCTTTCTAAAATGTTTATATTTCTTATTCTTGTCATTTCATCCTGTTACCTTTGCATTGGTCTTTTCCACAAGAAAGAGTAGGCCACTGTTTTTCTCATTATCATCACAAAGGTATATACAATTATGTTCTAAAGGTCTTCATAAAAGCTGTCCACAGAGAAGTAGAGACTATTTTTGCAGTATATTATGAACGCCTGTTTCCACCACTGACACAAATAAAATAAAATGGTTAATTGTGACTTTTTTTTCTTGCAATTCTGACACTTTTCTTATAATTGTGAAATAAGTGTTCCTGTGGCTCAGTGGTAGAGCATTGCGTTAGCAGTGCAAAAGGTTGTGGGTTCGATTCAAGATGGCGGCGCGTTCGGACGCAGCGGCTACTCCGGGTCCTAAAAACGGTGTTTTTATGTCTGTTAGTCTTGTCTCCTCGTCTTCAAACTGTCTGACTTTATTGAAAAATCAAAAGACAAACACCCGGAAACACATCTATGATCGCCAGAGCCTCCTGGATATCGACAATGTGTACAAACATCAGCTTTCACCGGCGACTACTGAGAAGCTACAAGGCCTCTGTCTGCTGCTGAAGCCGGACCCCGAGACCGCGGCCTCGCCTACTGATGCTACCGCACAAAGCGGCGACGCCGGCGGTGTGAGAGGGGACAGAAGCGCAAGCGTGGAGGTATTCGAGCTAGGCTAAGGCTAATCCAACTAGTCCAGCAATTCCATCACTAATGCTCTCAAAGCGTTCGCTCTCTGGAAAACAAACTGGACTTAATTAAACTCAGCCGGTCTACACAGCATGAGACAAGGATTGTTGTGTGTTTGTTTTCACTGAAACATGGCTAAACGACAACATCCCGGACTCCGCCATTCAGCTGCGGACTAACCTGCTGCCGAGCGGACAGAGATTCATCACTGTCTGGTAAGACTCGCGGGGGTGGCTTGTGTGTGTATATCAACAAAGAATGGTGTAACAATGCAGCGGTATTATCAAAACACTGTTCATCGCTGGTGGAGTTTATGGTTGTGAAATGCCGACCGTTCTATCTGCCGCGGAGTTCACGGCCATTGTTATTGTCGCGGTGTACATTCCCCCGTGTGCAAATGCTAAGGACGCGCTTCGTGAACTGTACAGCGCCATCAGCGAACAACAAACAAATAACCCCGACGGCTTTTTCATCATAGCCGGCGACTTCAACCACGCTAACTTAAAGACAGTTTTACCAAAGTTCTACCAACATGTGAACTTTGCAACAAGGAAATAACACACTGGACTTTGTTTACACAACAGTGAAACACGCATACAAAGCCGAACCCCGCCCCCACCTCGGATACTCGGACCACATCTCTGTTATGCTAATCCCAGCATACAGACCGCTTCTCAAACTGGCCAAACCGGTTCAAAAGCAGATCACGGTATGGCCAGACAATGCTACCTCAGCACTGCAGGACTGCTTCCAGGACACAGACTGGAACATGTTTAAAGGCGGCCACCTATAATAACCATACAGACCTGCAGGAGTACACTGAAACTGTGACTGCTTACATCAAATACTGCATTGATGATGTGACAGTCACCAAGACCATCACCACACGTGCAAACCGGAAGCCATGGATGACAGCAGAGGTTCGTGGGCTGCTAAAACCAGAGATGAAGCGTTCAGATCAGGAGATAAAGCGGCCCTCAAAACAGCAAGAGCCAATCTGTCCCGTGGCATCAAAAATGCAAAACGGTTATATGGAAATAAAATCAATAATCAATTCACAAACAGCAGAGATACACGGAGCCTGTGGCAAGGCATTCAGACCATCACTGACTACAAGCCCCGCCACAGGCCTGTGACGACTCACACATCCCTCCCAGATGCACTCCAAATTGTGCAACAATTATGCAACATTTTATATAAAGGGAGAGGTGGAACTTTATGTATTTACTCGACGCTAGACGTGCTTTAATAACCAACTTGAACAAAATGGTGCAGTTATTTAGATTTTTTTTAATATAATTACCTCTTACATTTAAATCAGATTAAAGGACATTTGTATTAACATTTAAGAATGTTCAGAATTTAAATACAATATTTTAAATATGCATCCAAAGATAATATTTTAAATTTGAAGCACATTAATGGAATAACCACATCTTGGAGACAAATTATAAAAAAAAAAATGTAGCATTATATCCCTTGCTCGCTCTCTGCAATGGATGGGTGCCGTCAGAAAGAGAATCCAAATCGCTTATTAAAACATCACAATAAACCAAACTCCAGTCCATTACTACAACATCTTTTGAAGTGAAAAACTGTGTGTCTTCCAGTGAAAAGGTCCAACTTCTGTGGTCCTCTCACTTCAAAATCCACAGACATATTTGTTTAGAACAGTTTTGGCCTGTTTTTACTTGCAAATGGTGCTTGGTCTGTGAATATTTATCGTTTGATTGGGATATGACTTGTTCACTGCATAAAACAATATTATGGAAAAGGGACTTGTTTGAATTTAATAATGTCTTTATTTGCTCTGAAAGACGTTAGTTGATAGACTGAATTAATTGTGGATTGCTGTGATGTTTTTATCAGCTGTTTGGACTCTCATTTCTGACGGCACCCATTCAGTGTGAATCTGTTATGCTGAAGAAACATCTTGGATGGCCTGAGGGTGAATAAAGTTTCAGAAAATATTACATTTTTGGTGGACTATTCATTTAAATGCTTATTTTTTTATGTTTTTATTTGAATTATTGAAATTAATTGTTTAAGTTGCGTTAGAAGAAATTCATCCACACGGTGTGAAAACAAGGCTTTAATTGCCCAATGTCCATTTTCACAATTCGCTTCTGTAGATGTAGTAAGAAGATATGGAAGACATGGAAAACTAAATTACAACTGGTTTTAATGCTCAAAACCGGCTACAAAAGTGTGCAATAGCAAAGCTATGGAAAACATCTGTTATTTTTCATATATTAATTTGTTATGCCACAAGCTGTGTATTTCTTCTCCTTTTGTCGAAGAGTAAGTGGAGTGATCCACATTAACACTGAGCAATGTTGCTTTTAACTTTGTTTAAATGACTGCAACATCACTTTATTCATTATTCACGGTCCTTTACTGACTTTTCCCGCCGTTTTGCGAGGTCTTCACTTTCCTAAGCAAATGACAGTGTTTATGTGCGGCTCATGTCACAGTATTTAAGCTGTGAACACAGCATTTAGTAGTCCTTTTCATCTCATTCAGTGCACGGCTAAGTTGCTTCTTCACAGGAAAAGCCCTGTGCGCTGACCTCTCCTTCCCCTTACACTCATATCTGAAATTAATTAGTGGTTGAGGCGCTGTTATCTCGCCTCTCTTTTACAGCTTAATTGACTAATTATGAAATCACCGAAGTTGCAGTGAAACACTGGTGGGTTTTAGTTTGACTCGCTTTTAAACGGGCTCTCAGGAAAGCGACTTGCGAGAATGGACTTTGGGTAATTAAAGGCTTATTTTCGCACCGTGTGGATGGAGTTCCTACTGTTCTGAACTATTAAAGACATACAGGGGCTCTGACCTGATCCTGAACTTTCTCAGATTACTGTCAGTGCCAAGTGACCCAGCGCAAAATGAGAGCAGTTGACCTTCCTGTCAAGCTCATATACAAACACGCTAAACAAAGTGATGCAAATGAATCCATTGCGCCTCAGGACAAGGTCATACTTTGCACACATGTGGATAAAAAATATGGTGGGGGTGCATAAAAAAAAATCCTTTTATTGACCGTTTTGAAGAGTTATTTGAAGCTTCACATGAAACACTGTTGTCTGACTTGTATTTATATTATCTCATGCATGGATACTTTCCAATGACCACTGAATGCATCTGAATATATTAAATCAATCCCTTCTGCCGAATGAAGGCTTTTCCTCTAGGCTATGGGTTGAAAACGAATTGACCCCAATCTTAAATATACATGTTTACTGCTCCTCACCAGTATCCTTGATTATGTGATCATGTGGCTATTCAGTTTACCACAGTCTAGGTGAGTCTTAAAATAGACCTACCTGGACAGATTGGTCCATTAGCATTGTTCTCAATGGCACTTTCTGGGTTGGATGCACACACTTGATATATGCAGTCTGAATGCTGCAATCATTCCTTCAAGGACACTCTGGAATGTTTTCATGTGACAATAACTCTAGAGCTACTGTAGACCACAGTGATGAGAATTTATTCCAACCTGTGTTATTTTTCCTTCGTTTTTTGTGTGCAATTATTGTATTTTTACAAAAATGTCATGCAAATTTAGTTAAATATTTTTGTTCAGGTCATATTTATTCATTTTACAGTTTAGAAGCTGGTGGGTTGTGAATTTGTTGCATATATATATATAGGATGCAAATATGTGTATGATGACGACGATGATGATTATTATTATTAATTATATTTTTATATAACTAATACATGCACAACTTTTAAATTATTTATTTATTTATTTATTTATTTATTTGTATTTGTAGTTATAAGTATGTATGTATGTATGTATTTATTTGTTTGTGAAATCTGTGATACACTACCACTGAAAAGTTTTTTTTTTAACAAGGATTTATTAAATTGATCAAAAGTGATTTTTATTTTTATTTTATTTATTTTTAATATATTTTTTTCAAATTTTGAACTTCCTATTCATCAAAGAATCCTGGAGAGAGAGAAAAACGTATTACAGTTTCCACAAAACAATTTTAATCACTTTTCAACATTAAATAATTTTTAATAATTGACCACCGTTAATAATTGATAATAATTTGTGAAGGATCATGTGACACTGGAAACTGGGATAATGGCTGCTGAAAATTCAGCTTTGCATAACAGGAATAAATATATATATATATATATATATATATTAGTAGTGCTGTCAAATGATTAATTGCATCCAAAATAAAAGTTCTTGTTTACATAATATATATGGGTATACTGTGTATATGTATTGTGCATATATAAATAAAAACACATCCATGTGCATATTCACAAGTTCATATGTTATGTTCATATCTTAAATATATGTATATATAAGAATATAAATGTATATACATTTAAATATTTTCAAAATATATACTGTATGTGTGTGCATTTGTACATGCATAATAAATATACACAGTACAAATACATATATTATGTAAACAAAAACTTTTATTTTGGATGCGATTAATGACTATTAATCATTTGACAGCACTTATATATATATATATATATATATACTGTATAATGCTCTTATAAACTGTAATATTATTTCTCAGTTGTATAATAATATTGCTCAGTTCATATTGTGTTTTTGAAAAAAAGGCAGATTTAGCCAGCATAAGAGACTTCTTTCAAAACCATTAAAAATGCTCAATTATTCAAAAATAACCTGCAAATTAAACTTAACTTGCATTTTCCCTGTTAAATTGATCATGTATATATAAGCAATTTAACATAGAAAATGCAAGTCTGTTATTTTACTTATTTATTAAAATGTTTTTTAACAAAAAAATAACAACAACACATTTTTAGTTTTGAATGGTCGACAGTGCAGATTAACTTTCCAGATCAATTACCAATCATATATTCTCAAATCCTCAAAGGTCACAAATGACTATTTCAGTTGATCCTACACCAACGAAGGGCAGTTTAGACTGAAAATGATCACATTTAGAGCTGCTTGTTTGTAAAAACTATAACCGAAGACCACGTGTTAAGGAAGTGAAGGATATCGAATGAAGAAAATGGACATCAAGATGATAAAGTATGGCAGCAAAGTGGGATGAACATGATTTGTGTGGAAATCTTTTACAACCCTCACATTGTCCTCTAAAGGATGACTTCTCTAGGCTCGGGGATGACATGGCTAGAATGTTAAATAAGCTTGGAGGAGTTTCACATTGTCACACTGTGTCACCGGAGCATCTGGATGAAGTTAATCTCGAGGGCCATTTGAACAGCATTAGCCTGCTGAACCCTCCAAGCATAGTGACTTTCCTTCCCAGTTATTTTCCCCATATAGTTTCCATTGCCAGCTAACACTGTCAGTATGTTTTAATTTTCTGACATAGTCAGAAGATTTATTTTATTTTCTTGATTTTCTTACTTTTTAGTTGTGATTACCTTTTATTTATTTTAATTAGAACAGTGTTTACATTTCATATTTTAAGAAAAAACATAATTTTATGAGAATGGAGTCATCATATTACAAGATTAAATTGATAAATTTGTGAATTCATATGCACAATTTTATGAGAATAAAACAATGGAGTAAGCCATGAGATATTGTGCATTACATGGGTTTTATTGTGAAGAGGTTTTCTGGGGCATGGCATCAAGTGGAGTGCACAAAACCTTTGTCTAATTCCTTGTGGCTTTTTTCTCCTATTTGTCCCCCAACAACGTATTCTTAGCTTCCGAAGCATCCATGAGACTAATCCAAATGTACTGTTGGAATATTCAGTCTTTATCTGGCCGAGTGTCAGTATGTGCTCATTGATTCATCCCTGCTGGCAGAGTGCAAGCAAAACGCGCTTTAATGCCTGTTTAAATAAAACATCCCAAATAACGTATGTTAAATCTGGATGTTATCTGACTTTTTTTGGGTGACATGCACGGTGTCAGGCTGTTTGCAAAGAATGAATGACAGCTGGTGTGTGTATATGTGTGCAACATTGCTGATGGGGTTGGCTGTCAGACTGTTTATGCTGAAGGAAACTGATGGTAATTTATCTGCATCACTCTGTTGCATCTAAATAGCATGCACAATTTGACTGTTATCAGCATCAGTTACATGCATCTCTCCATAGGCAGGTGTGTAGCTTGGGCTGCGTTCATCCCTGAAAAAATGGTGCAAAACGTTTATTAAACGGAAACAGTGGTGCGTTGAACACCCTATTCTGATGACGCAAGTGTTGCAACTATGGCAGCTGAGAAGGCCATTCTTTGTGTTCTTTTTGAATAATTTTCTGAGCCTGATGAAATGGGTATAAATATGTGTTTAATACTGCTAAATATGTTTGATGTTACAGTCACTGCCCTTGCTGTCAAGAATAAAAGAGAACATCCCAATCGAGTGAAGGGATTTGTGGAAACTGTGGTTCCTAATTATTGTGATCCAACATTTACCTCACATATTAGGATGAAAAGACAAACATTACTGGTGAAGGATAATCCACTTCTTACCTCCAAGACTGTGTTATGATCTATATGACCTTATTATTTTGATTGTGAGTATTGGGCTTATCATTATTGCTGATCACTGTTGTTGTGCTATGATATTGTAATATTTACCACAATACAATAGCAAAATATATATGTATAGTATTTTTGTTACATCATTCAGTGTCTAGCACACCTTCCTAAGGAAAGGATATGGACCAGAAGACATTGCAATTACTACATGATACTACATTATATTTAGACAGACTTAAAGAAGTTCCAGATCTATAATTGTGCTCTTATTATTTCAGCTATGTTGCCTTTAATGTAAATAAACATGTGAAAACAATATACTAGCTCAATTAATTCATTTTGATGTTAATTACCTTTACTTAAAAATGTATCATCATCACGTTGATTTGCTATGTTTCTATAAAAACTCTTACGACAAACATATCTTCAACTGTTGTGTGTACCGAGCTGCAGCGGACACATGGTGAACGATTCACTTGGACCCATTGTGCGAGCGGTCTCTTTAATACCGCGTGGTTTATATACTGTACACGTTGCTGCTGATTGGGCTGACGTTTTTGACACACCCACCAAACAAAAGAAAACGTATCTCAAACCCTGTTGCATAACGATGCACACCGTTTCCAGGAAACATGTCGTTCAACCTGGAAACCGTAGCAAAACATAGGGCACCGGTGAGAGCTTGAAAGTGCCCTTGGTGTGGTTTGAGTTCGGGAAGATGGCTTCCTGTTGCAGCACTTGTATAATGTTGATTTAGGTAAATGGAAATAATATATGGTCTTTCAGATACAAGCCAATAACCCATTTATTCAGCTACACTGTAAAACATTTACATTTGGAAAAATTTGGAAACTGACAAATAAATAATGGCTCAACAAATTGCTTCCAAATAATGGTCCCCAAACCCCAAAAATGCTTTGCAGTCATTTTAGCTGAAGGACTGAAGTTAAAATTAAAAATATACATTCACCAAACACATAAAATTGTGCTCAGCCAATCTATCAAGATCTGTGTTGGCCGAACAAGCTTTGCAGCAAAAAAACAGCGTGTACGCATGCGCCTGAGAGAAACCGTTGCTGTAGTGAATTCAAATTCCTGTGCACGGTGAGAGCGAGTGAGCCGAGCCGATGCTGAAGGACGACAGAACATCATTTACAGACAGATTTTCTATCATTAAAGTTATGGTGAGTATACTGAGTTTGTATTTATTAAGTCATGTTTCACGTAATACATTGTATTTAGCAGAATAACAGTGAATTCACACCTTTACTGGTGTCATGTTGGCGTTTATAACAGTTTAGCCCATACTGATCTCTCGGTAGGGGTGTGCGATTTTACCCGCCTAACTTACAGAGTGCATGAATACATTAATGTTACGTTATGTGATGAAGATTAGACCAGTGCGCGTGCTCAATTACAGTGGGATTTTTTCACTGCATTATTCAGTCTGTAAAATGCATTTAGAACGATTACATATGGTATGGGGGCAGAAAATGTCATTTATGTAATGTCATAATCAGTATGACGCGAAGAGTGTCGTTTTCCCTCCAAAAAGCAGCATGATTACAAATATGATATTGATTGTATACAACAGTTCAATAAACAAGAAGTTAATATTAAAGGGACTTGCATTTTAGACAAAGTAATGCCTGTTTTTGCTCTATTTCACCAACAAAAATAATTCCAAACACAGCCACAGCACTGTTTTGCATCTCTGAGCAACATGATGGTGTTTCCTTCCTGAATGAATCAATCAATAAACCGTTTAAATGATTCGGTTCAATCACAATGACTCACTTATTTACAATGACTTGCTGCCACCTACTGGCGGTTTTAATTTCACATTTAAAGTATATTTTCATTTTTTAAATAATTGTAAATATCATTATTCAACGTTTTATGTTTACAATATCAAAACATTGCACATGTAACTGCAGGTTAAATGCATTCATGTTCTGCATTCAACAGTGTGTAAAAAAACTAAGATTAAAATACCCATAAAAGGTAAAAATCTATTTAAACTTATCGGAAAAGATTCATTTATATCACTGCCGAGAACTGACCACACAGAATATTAAAAATATTAAAAAATATGAGTCAGCTGTCCACGGTATTCCTTAATATACCAGCACAATAACACACTCAGCAAAATATTGTCTAATTATCATTATCTATAAAATCCCAGAACATATTTAGATATAATTTTTGTCAATATCGCACACCCCTATCTCTTAGTTACCTAAAGATACTATTTATTGAACTAAATTATTTTGTCTCACTTAATGATTATTATATGAAATGTATGAGACACAAGGAATACGTGTCTGCTATAACTATTGTTTTTGTTCCCATTAGTGTAACCCACCATTGCTAGGTCTGAGGTCACGAGGCACCATTTGGTGTGAAACGAATTTCACTGTGAGTATTTAACAGTAGTTTTTATTGAATATATGTTTATTCTATATTAGTGTAATACTATTACGTTAGCTCTTAGATGTCATTTGTGAGGAGTTATTTTATTGAGAGCTGCCGTGAGACATGGCCCGTGTAAGGTAAGCTGCTAATTCTAATGTAGACTTGGTATTGACATTATTATTTTTTTACAGAGTACAGAGCCTTTGGAGAACCATACAACTGTAATGAAAACGGCACTTCTTGAAATAGTAAGCAGCAGCAGTTGCACTTCAAGGGCCCTGTCAAGTGTGCTAAATGTGTCCTCTGTCCCGGAAGAGGAGATGGTGCTTCACAACTTAGGAGACTTTGTAAATGCATTTATTGTACTTCTTTGGATTATTGTATGCACTCATCCTGGAGTACAACAATGATTTAAAGGGATAGTTTACCCAAAAATGAAAGTTATGTCAATCATTACTTACCAAACCCGTAAGACATCATTTAAATGTTCATCTTCAGAAAACAAATTAAGATATTTTTGATGAAATCTGATGATGAACTTAGTTTGATGAAATGTTTGATGAAACAATGGTCTTATTGATGTGAAACGACATGAGGGTAATTAAGGACACAATTTCAACCTCAAAGTACCGCTTATGAGCTTTTTTGAAGTGTAAGATACAGTTTCATGAGCTCAGAGTATCTTTTGTGAGAATGGTAATAGTCCGTGTCATTAACCTAAACACTGGCTGAAGTAACCTCAGATAAGTTATTACTATTATTTATTAATTATTATTATTGTATGGTGTTTTCAACATTTTTGCATGTTTGTGAATGTATTATTGTATAAGGTGCATTTCATCAGCTTTGTGTATCTTATGAAAATTAAAATGTATGATATTGTAAGGTATACTGTACTGTGTAGACAATTTCAATTTATTTATAAATGTAAGGTATTTTCACAATATTGTTGTATATTTCAATAAATAAATAAAAAATGTTTTAGTGTATCATCATTTATTTTTTTTTTCCTTTTCTTTTGGGACAACAGGGAATAAACAATTCAGTAAGGTTGCTTTAGCACTATACATTTACCAATATACATTTTTTAAATAAGGTAAAACAAAAAATGTATGCTCCTACTATTTAAAATACTTAACTGGCCCAATAACTTGGTTTTGGTAGACTTCTTTTGTCCAATTGGCTCAACATATTTTTTCTCATTGAGCCAATGTTAACAGACTGTTGTCAAAATTGATCAAATTCAGTCGGCAGAAATTGCAATTGGGCCAATGGAAAATGTCGATGTAATCAGTCACTAGTAAATTTTGAGTTAGGGAGGTATGACTTGTTTTACAGTGTACATGTCACAATGTTAAAAATATAAGCAGATATATTCATTCTTATACTGAACTAATGAAAACATTGCTTATACAAAATAGATGTGTATTATTATACACATTTTTTTTCACCCAGATATAAATCATATACAAATCAAATGAGGGGTATTGTACAGTAAGAAAGCACAATCAACATTAAGTATAGCAAGCATAAAGTTTGTGCTCTACAAAATGTGTATGCTTGTTTAAGTATTTTATCCGTTTTTGCAATTAATATTTTGATGAATAGAGATCAGCATCTGTACAAAATTGTAATTTTAGTGTTTAATATAAATTGCATTCTTATAGTCGCCATGTTATGAGCATTAATTATCTTTAATAGTGACTTTATAGTTGGCATAGCTCTCTTGATAATTGCAACATCTCTCCATTGGAGCAATTAGTGCACTGTCTTAACTTTAACAAGAGTGGAGCACAGCAAATGATCAGTGTTGTTATGATGTGCGTGTGTCCTGCTAAACAGTGTGTTCCTAAACGTGGGTGCCTGGGAGCAATAATGAGACAGCAGCTTCTCATAACGTAACTAGTGCTGGCAGAGATGGTAACAATTTAGAAACTCAGTGTGCCTGCAGATGGCCAGGCATCCAGCGAGAGCCAGGAGCATGTCCGCATGCTGTTGGAATAGTGTGTCTGCAAAATCTGTAATCTGTTCTTGAACAGCACCTCATATTTCTTTTGTTTGCAAAATATTGAAGGGTGTATCAAGATAAAGACTCTCACACAATATGTGTCTTAAAGCAGTGTCAAAGTTTAGATTAGGCAATCAACAGCATTTCTAGCATAATGTTAATTACTGAAGAAACTCATATCCCAGTTTATAGTAAAACACTGACTAATGGGGTGATGCAAATCATATAACATATTTGAGAGTTAAGACATATTCATTATGTGTGAAACCCACAATTATTTAAAGGAATGGTGCACACAAAAATGAACATTTGCTCAATATTTACTCTCAGGCCATCAAAGTAGATGTAGATGAGTTTGTTTCCTCATATGATCAGATTGGAGAAATGTAGCATTATATCACTTGCTCACCAATGGATCCACTGCAGTGAATGGGTGCCGTCAGAATGAGAGTCCTAACAGCTGATGAAAACATCACAATAATCCACACAACTCCTTGTGATGTGAAAAGCGGTCTGTTTGTAAGAAACAAACCCATTATTAAGGCATATTATAACTATAAACTGTTGCTTCTGGCCAAAATACAAGTCCATAATTCAAAATAACGCTTCCTTGTTTGAAGAAAAAAATGCCTTAATGATAGATTTTTTTTTCTTGCAAGCTGCAGCTTTTCGCTTGACAAGATGTTAATTGATGGACTGGAGTGGTGTGGATTACTTGTGGATTTTTGTGATGATTTTATCAGCTGCTTTGACTCTCATTCTGACGGCACCCATTCACTGCAGAGTATACATTGGTGAACCAGTGATGTAAAGCTGAATTTCTCCAAATCTGTTCTGAGGAAGAAACAAACTCATCTACAGTACATCTCGGATGGTCTGAGGGTGAGTATATTTTCAGAAAATGTTCATTTTTGGGGTATTCCTTTAATTGCTTTTTAACCCTTTTTTTGGCAAAGTTGCTGTACATGAAAAACATTTCCAAATAAGCTGGTAATCCCTGTAACTGGCAAATGCAACACATCAGAAAAAAGACTATTTGCATGGAGTAAATGACAAATGACTAGTTCATCTGCCTAGAAGCTTTGAAACTAAACTGATGATTTGACCAGTTTTATAGCTGCAGCACATTATTGAAGGAGGAATTCATGCAGGTGCTAATACAAAAATAAAACTTCATAGTGCTTCTACTGCAAATGCCTTACTGTAACTGCTTTTTTTGCTTCACATAGAAACAGAAGAGGAATAGAATGTGTCAATATCATTTTTTGTGGTAATCAATATTATGACACAAATGCTGATGATAAAGCTTAGCTTAATCCAGATATTTCCTTTAAAACTGAAGGATCTTGCCACAGGCTGTAGAATGTAAGGTAAGAGATATCAAACCAGGTTTCTTATATGTGTGAAACATGCCCCCTAGTACTTGTTACTTCCTGCACGATGACATCTCTTTATCTTTCTCAACTCTCAAGTATTGCCAAGGGTTCTTTTCCATGCCAATTTTTAATACTTCCTTTTTGCACCTTAAAGGAAAGCATCAGAATCACAGTCAAACTGTCAGTTTGCTATGGCATTGAAAAAACAACATACTAGCTTCTAAAGTCATTTTAATTATGTCTACATTGCATTGCACTGCAGTAAAACATCAATATTGTGAAATATTATTACAATTTTAAATAAATGTTTTCTTTTTAAATATATTGAAAAAAATTATTTGTTCATGTGATGGAAAGCCGCATTTTCAACATCATTACTCCAGTCTTCAGGGCTATATGATCCTTCAGAAATCACTCGAATATGTTAACCTGGAGATTAAGAAACATCATGTGATAATTTTTTTCACCATTCTTTGATAATAGAAAGTAAAAAAAAAAGTAATTGTTCTGCATGCTCTGCAGTTGAAGTGAGAAGAGAAATAAATTGGAAGATAAATAAATGGCTGATGGGAAAAGTTCCCCCCAATAAACTTGTAGCTGGCACAAAGCAAACAGAAATCCTACTGTTTTCCAAACTGCTCCTGCTGGTTTGCCATGGTTGAATGCTAATCTCCAATCTTTTTCTGCCTGTTTGTCAGGGAAGTGTCCCCCCTTGCTATGCGCTGTGTTTCACAGACTGTGGTGCATGAGGAACCTGTTTAGATTCTGTGGACATACTGCTGTTAGATTCACAGGCCTGGGGTCAGTTCTGTCAAACGCTTTTATCATTCAGAGTGACTGAGAATTTCATAATCCTCTGGCTGAACTTAAGTGAGTACCAGATATCACATTTTTCACAAAGGTTTAGTTTCCGATATAATGAGCAAAGCAATGCCTATGTATGCAGGGAAGACAGACACAAGAAGAATGGAAGGGTTCTACTTTTATTAAATGTTTTTTGTTACTGGTAAATATAATTTCTTCTTGAATGTTTTATTATTATTATTATTGAGGGCAATGCATGCACATTTTTGACATATAGACGGTCTGTACAAACTTTTGTTATAACTTTTATGTTTAGGTCCCATTGTTTGTATGCAATTTGCAAAAACAAATCGACACTATGAAAACATGGAGCATTCTTGTAAAACTCAGAAAGAAAGAGTAAACATTAAGTCTTAAATTTCATATTTTGTATTTATATTTTTTCCTTAAGTGTTTATTTTTGGAAAATGACATGGAAACCAATGGGACCCCAACAGAAAAGTTTAAACTAAATTTGTAAAGAGCTTCTAAATCTATGACTATGATGTGAACTCACATTTGTTCTGATAAATGTGTCACACTGTTTGTCATCATGGGGATATTTACCAGAAGGTTCAATTTTCTTAAAGTAGAAGACTTAATGCCAGCTCACACAGCAGTGCACAGCAATAACCCGCCAGGTCCTGCAGATTTGCTTTATAAAACATTAGGAAGATCAGGGCCTTTTGATCAGAGCATGCTACACAACTCCTTGTTCGAGCTCTTCTGTCCAGGCTGGACTATAGCAATGCTCTCTTGGCAGATCTTCCAGCCAATTACATCAAACCTCTGCAGATAATCCAGAATGCTGCAGCAAACCCGAGGGGAGCGCATGTCACACATCTGTTCATCAATTTTCACTGGTGCCAATTGCCACTCGCATAAAATTCAAGGCAGTGATGTTTGCCTACAAAACTGGCTTTGCACCCCTTTATCTACATTCACTACTTCAGACGTATGTTTCCTCCAGAAGCACAAGTTCTGCAAGTGAACGGCACATTATATTGACATCCCATAGAGGCACCAAATCACTTTTTACAGATGTATACCTTAAATGTTCCCTAGGTGAAATGAACGGCCCAAATCAATCTGACCAGCTGAGTCTTTAGCCATCTTCAAGAAATGTCTAAAGAAGACACATCTCTTCCTCTATCTTGACCCTCTAACACTAGCTCTATCTATTCTCTATCTCTTTTCTGTCGAATGTTTATTATTTTTTGCAACTGGAACCCAACATTTCTTTATTATTAGAAGTCTAGATTAAAAACTGTGTAATGTGTGTCCAACCTTTCTTCTTGGGCAACCGGAAGTCTGTAGCGCATTCAGGGCTGAATTTAGCATTAGCAATGCGGTTTATATTAGTGATGTGCTAATGATGACCTATGGTGATTGCTAGCAAAAAGTAGTCCTGCTATCTTTCTGCCTTAAGCTCTGTGCTAATCAGAGATTTATACTGCATGCATAGTGCTATGCAACTAGTGGAGAAGAATTTTACAGCACGAAAGAAGCCTGAAAGGAAAACAAGTTACTCCAGCAGCATCGTCCCATTGACATACATGAAAAGCAGACTTTGGATTACTAGTTTTGTTAAAATATTGAATACATCTTTAAACCCTGCTTGCTGAAAATGCTCACTGTTGCTCAGTGTATGTCCCTCTGCATCTAAAGACCACCGTTGATGGTTCCTCTCTTCTTCCAGTTTACTTCCAGGTTTGTGCTTCACCATCACAACATAGTGCTAAAGTAATTGTATTATTTAACCCTTTTTTAGTTGCTGTATGTTCCATTTGTAAGTCAATATTAGAAACATTTATATTAGATAAACAAATAATATTTTTTGTATATTATATATATATACATTTTTTTACATATTCAAACTTAATTTTAATCTGATGGGGATTTGGGATATGGTTAGGCTTAGGTCTTGTGCTGCTAAACATTATATTATAGGATGTTATATCAATATGTAATTGATCACACATTTCATTCAATATAGGTAATAATTTCTTACTTGCAGAGATTTTCTTTTTTTGATACATACATACATACATACATGCATATATAAATAAATAAAATAAATAAGCCAATTTTAAAATATTATAAGCTGCATATTGACTGTATTATGTATAATTAAAATCTAATTAAATTAAAAATAAAATGTAAATACAATTTTACGGGACAGTTTAATCGGGGCGGTCATGGCTCTAATGGATAGAGCGTTGGACTTGTAACCCGAGGTTGTGGGTTTGAATCTCGGCTCCGGCAGGAACTGTCCACGACTGAGATGAGACCCTTGAGCAAGGCACCGAACCCCCGACTGCTCCCCGGGCGCCGCAGCGTCGGCTGCCCACCGCTTCAGGTGTGTGTACACTTGGATGGGTTAAATCCAGAGAACACATTTCACTGCTGGTTATACTCTGTATAATTGTGTGTGACAAATAAAGCTCATCTGATTAATTAATTATTAATTAGTTAGTCTGAGGGTGTAAAAAAATCTAAAAATCACCTTTAAAGTTGTCCAAATGAAGTTCTTAGCCATGCATATTACTAAACAAAAATGAGGTTTTGATATTTTTATGGTAAGAAATGTACAAATTCTTAATGGAACATGAAGTTAATCTTTAGTTAATATCCTAATGATTTTTGGCATAAAAGGAAAATCAATATTTTTTACCCATACAATATATTTTTGGCTATTGCTACAAATATACCTCAGCAACTTAAGACTGGTTTTGTGGTCCAGGGTCACATATTACAGTATATACTATATCAGGCCCTCCTGAGAACTGAAATGGCTTTTTCTTTTCTTTTTTGTCAAGTGCCCATATACACTATGGACTTTTAATGATGTAATTAGAAGCAAAACATCATCAGACTGCTGATGCAGGGATAAAGACTCTTTGACCGCTTTGTCCCTTTTGGTGTAACGCTGGCTGCTTTTGCACATACATAGTTAACATGACTGCGAAGGATGTTCAAGAACGTTTCACTTTGATTGCCTCTGGGTTTCTCTCATGTACTTGCACAATAATAGTATTAGCTCTTCTTTTTTCATTAGGATAATCACTGTGCTTAGCTTCTCATTCACAATGCCATTCTCTTGAGGGGATTGCAGAGGTTTCGGTTGTTACGTTAATGCTGTAATTACATTGGGAGAAATTTGGTTGGTTGCTGTCGTAAAGACATTGTTTGCCTCAAACCACAAGCCTAAATACCGTATACATAAAATAATCTACAATAATAAAGAAAGGGTGGGCTTTTTAGGTGTAAAAGCAAACAGCTCAAGGTCATATTAATGATCTTGCCAAATTTGCCATACACCATAATTCAAAATATTCAAATCTAAAGCTAATAAGAAATCAAATTCAGCTCTCAACTTGATGTCTGCACAGCAGCAACTTCTATAGAACACTGAATTATATATCTTCCCTCCACACTAACAGCTTCTGTCAATAATTACTAGATCAATCAGATTGGTTCAACAGGAGAGGGCATGGTTATAAGTAACTAGAGGTTGATCTCCAACTTTTTAAACTCTTGATAATGTTTGATAATGGTCCATAAAACATTTCAATATTCATATATATTTATAAATGGGATATGTAAGAGTTTGAGACGAAAGCTCAAAATGGAGTAATTCTCAACTTTTGTAGAAAGAAAGAACGGAAGAAAGAGCAATACTGTAATGCCTGAAATCATGGGTTACTATTGTTATTATTAAACAAAATATTTGGGGGTATTTTATTTCAGCTAGTTGCAACATTTCTTATATTCAATTATTTAATTTGAGTACTTTTCAATTACTAAAACTAAAGTAAAACTAATAATAATAGTTTTCTGATTCTGATAAATAAAAATTATGAAAGCTACAGTATATAGATATATAAAAATACAATTAATGAAAAAATATATCACTAAAACAAGTCAAATGAAAACGAAACCAGAAAATATAAAAATCGTATTCAAATTTTAAAGGGGTCATCAGATGCCCATTTTCCACAAGTCAATATGATTATTAAGGGTATTTAAGTCTTGAAGTCTTGAAAAGTCTTTAAAATACTTTGGTTAAAATGTATCAATGTTAGAGTAAAAAAACACCTGTATTCAGCAAGCTGTTTTTTAGTCCATGTTGCTTTAAAATGCTAATGAGCTCTGCTCTCCCCGCCCCTCTCTTTCGTGGAGTGACGAGCAGACTGTAAACTTCAGCTGCAAAACTGGATATCTAGCACAATATTAGGAAAGGTGATTTACAAAGATTCATAAAAAACCCTTTTACTCACTTCTTCTGTAGGTGAGGCTGGATCATGAATGATTGGCACAAACATAGATTAATTTAATTGGTGCATTAACTTCAAAACAAAAATAACGTTAATCCTGTGTGTATTCAGTAGCTCATCAGTCGGGAGTAAGTGACGACTGCTATGTTCATTATTACATCCAACAACAAAACACCTCAATCGCTTAATCGGAGACATTAATCGGTCTTCCCCTTTACCAGAGTCAACACAATGGTGGACTGATGACAGTTCGCTCAGGGCGGGTCTAAGATAAGATGGCTTGTCAATCAACTATCGTGGATGCAGAACTACGTCATTCTGACAGGAATCTCAGAACAGACGGATTTTAAAATTGGGGATTTAAAAAAAAAAATACTGGGGGGATTTTTATCATTATAGGATGGATGTGTACACACACTTCCAACACACATTTATGTTAAAAAAACCTTGTAAAGTGAATGTTGCATCTGATGACCCCTTTAACAAAACGTATAATAGTAAATCAATGGTACTATAAAACACTTCAGATAAAATAACATTCATTTCATTCATTCATTCATTCATTCATTCATTCATTCATCCGTTCATTGGCGCTGTTTATTGAACCACTAACATATACCATGAATAAAATAAAAAAAATAATATGTGGCAAATAGGATATAGGCTTTATAGGGTTAAAGACACTTTGAAAGGTTTTACACTATATTTAGAATGAGCATTTCAAAATAACATGTATTTATTTATTTATTTATACAAAATCATTGAAATCCAGATCTGAGAAATTTTTAACAAACATATTTAGCTTTTTTCCCCATTTGTTGTTTTTATGACTACTGACTGTTTTATTAATATATTTCCATTTGGTTGCACTGTGTACATGTCACATTCATATCCATCAGTTACATCAGCAGATACCACACATCTTCATGTGTGTACAGGTTATATCTTAGAGGACAGATGTGTGTTGCTCTTGTAAGCAGGCACAGGTTGTGCTAGATAGCTGCTTAGTATCAAGCCTCGATCTTGTTTGTTTAGTATGCTGTCAGAGATAATATGAGGATTGATAGTATGAGGATGAGGGTTTGGTTGGCAGGGGTTGTGCTTTAAGCCTCTAGCTGCTATTCAATTATCCAGCATATTTATCTTACTGGTAGCTTTTAAATGAGCTATAATGCATTTTAGATTTTTAAAAATGATTTTTTAATCAAAAATATTTGATCATAATTACAGAATTAATTATTCATTCATTCTTTAGTGCAGGGCATGGTTATTGTATTTATTATAAATTAAATGTTTTGAATTCATTTTTTTTCTTAATACATTTTTATAGTACCTGTTGGTCCAGGAACATATTTGGCAAAATGACTGTCATGCCATACATATATATATTTTCAGCAGGAACATGCTTTTAATTTAAACATAGATGTCAAAAACAGTGGGCATCATCATTGTAAGTTTTATTTTTATTTTATTTTTTATGAACAACTAATTTTTATTGCCTGTTGGTCCAGGAGTATGTCCTGTTTGGCTAAATCGTTTCAGCAGGGAAATGTTTTTCCAAAACAGAGTACCTCATCTGATTGAGTGAACGTGTGCTGGTATTGTTGTTGTTAAGGTTGCTTTAGCAGAGGAGCGTTTGGGTTCTTTCATATTAAGAAATATCATGTTTAAAAACCTTGGGCATTCTCCGGGGTTATTGTCAACAGTCCCCAAGCTGTGCGGAGAATTCCAAGGTCAGAGGCAGAGCCGTGTTCTCTGGGGAGTCATTACTGCAGCCTGTCTGCTGTGGGGGCAAGATGAATGGAGCTGCGCTCAGTTTACCCAGCCTCACCTTCATCACCACCACATCAAGGCCTTCTCTATCAGTGCTCATCTGTGTCTCTCAAAGCATATCTCTCTGCTCTTTAAACTCCTCCTCCCATCATTTACCTCACCACGCCATGTGCTGCGTTCCCAGTCTGGCACCTGTTTCGGTTCCATATGTGTGCAATCTTTAGCATTTTGGGTTTATTCTGTTGTATTTACGACTGAGGCTGTTGCCGTTTCATTTTCTAGGAAAAATACAGAGGTGAAATGAGATCAAATCTAATCACCCTCACCTGCGGCCAAATGTTTTGCATCCTTGACTTTTCTGCAGGGAATAGCATCAAATATGCACAAGCAAAAGCGTTGGAGGGAGAGAGCGAAAGGGAAAATAAAGTCTTTAAGTGAGCTGTTACATATCTTTGAGGTGTGAAGTGAGTGTTTCTTTTGAAAGCCACCCCCATGTTCTTCTTCATCCTTGAAAAGGGGAGGGATACGGAGAGAAACAGACACGAGGTGAGCGGGAATGGCTGCCCCTTTTGAACAGGACACTTGCTTGACAGGTTTGAGTGGGCGAACGGAAAGGTTAGACGATTCTTTTCACTATTTTCAGCCCTGGAGAACTGATTTACCTTTCTCGCATCTGTACTGCCACTTTTTTTTTTTTTTTTGAGTGTGCAGTGTCACAAAGGGCTTTTTACATGACTGGATTTCTGCTTTTGAAAACAGCAGGTACCTCACGGTGTAAAAGATGTTGCAGCAGAAACGAAAGGTTGAAACAAGAGTTGAGAGTTTGTGTGTTTGTTGGCAAACTTTGTATTTTTCAAGTTTTAAGTTTTGAATAGCTTCTTAAGTAGCTTCTATGGTATTAAAATAACTTTTTGATTTACCGTTTTATTTTGTCATTATCCACAGAACAAAGAGTGGTCATGCCCTCATTTAACATTTTACATTCATTTATATTTTAAAGTACAATATGTAGGTTTGGAAAAATTGTCTGTTTAATTATTTCTTATTCACAAAAGAATCATGTATTTAATAGATACAGTATATACACAGAAAAGTATAAAAAAGTATCACAGGTTGTATGAAAATATTAAGCAACAAAATAGTTTTCAACATTGATTAAAATCAGCAATGTTTCTGAAGCATCAAATCAGCATGATTTCTGAAGAATCACTGAAGACTGGAGTAATGATGCTGAAAATTCAGCTTTGCATCACGGTAATAAAATACATTTTAAAATATATTCAAATAGGAAACAATTATTTTAAATACTTCACAACAGTATTGTTTTTGCTGTGTTTTTTTATCAAATAAATGCAGTCTTGGTAGGCCTGAGAAACTTTGAAATCTTAAATCAAACCTTATTCAAACTTTTGAATTGAAATACATTATGTTCAGAATCTCAGGACTGATTTTTGGGGAAGGTCTTTTTGATAGATAGGCCTATAAATGCAAATCTACATAACTACACATTTATTGTATTTATTTTCTTCTGTACTGCGTAATACTGTATTCACAACCACAAATGCTTACAGTAAAACAAAACAAAACAAAAGTTTGGTTTCAATCTTGCTTTTGTGTTTACTGTGCATTTTTTATTTATCTGCCAATTACTTTCAATCGTGTACAGAATTGTACATAGGAGCTCATGAAAGAAGAGCTTTAGGTTTTGCATTTGTGATGCATTCACCTTTTTACACCGCTAATAAATAAATTCAAGATAAAAGGACAACAATTGGTACAAAACACAGGCATGGTTGAAAACTACATCGGGAGCACATGCACTCACCGACTACTATCAGAAAATGTGATTTAACTGATGTGGTACTCTTCATCGTTTTGGGTTGTTTCTTCTACAGTTGTCATTGGATGTCATTGGATGGGTCATCACTGTTGGTCATATATGTTACCTTGGACCACAAAACCAGTCATTAGGGGCATTTTTTATTGAGATATATACATTATTTGAAAGCTGAATAAATAGTCTTTCCAGTTATATATAGTTTGTTAAGATAGCACAATATTCGATTGAGATACAACTATTTGAAAATCTGCCATCTGAGAGTGCAAAAAGAAAAAGAAAGTCCCCTTTAAAGTTGTCCAAATTAAGTTTTTAGCAATGCATCTTACTAATCAAAAATTAAGTTTTGATATATTTACAGTAGGAAATTTACAAAATATTCAAATATACCTGTGTGACTTATGACTGGTTTTGTGGTCCAGGGTCACATATGATATGATCCAAGTGTACTTAGAGATAGATATATGAACAAACCTCTGTTTGAGTGAGCATGGTACATAGAAGAGGATGTTTTGTGTTTTGTGAGGGCAATGTGTGCAGTCAGTGTGGTGTCAATTTCCTTGGAGCAATTTAGTATTTCCATGAACATTATGACCATGGGTCGAGGAGCACTGAGGGTAGCAAGTAATGATATCTGAACCAGTAGTCCCCTGCTACCTGCTCAACAACAAAAACTTTAGAAAATCCATTGAATTGTTATATTTTATATCAAACTTTTCTTTGTTTTTCCATTCCATGGGAGAAAACAGCACACGCTTATTGTGTCAAACTATCTGGCCTTGTTGAACTACAGCGAATAGAATACCAGAAGCTCAAATCTAAAAGCAGTTTGAGATAATGGCAATGCCTGACTAACAGAACACACTGGGGCCTGCTGTAAATCTGCAGTATTGAGGATTCTGTCAGCGTCAGTCATAAATTGATCCACACTCCTCACGCACATGCTTTATGAATGAGAAATTGTCCACTAAATGAGAAAAAGAGAAATGGCTCGTGCATTCGACGAGAAGAGAGTTACCACTCATCCCTTCGAAATGACAAAAGAGCCGCAATAAACTATGATTCAGACAAACAAAGGCACTTAATTACATACCAGAATACGCTCATTCTGATATAAGTGCGTTTGTCTAAATTGAGAATGGAGGATTTTACTTAATTTTTACTTTGTTCACAAAACATTTCTTCTTATTATCAATGTTGAAAATGGCTCTGCTGCTTAATATTTTTGTGGAAACTGTGATACATTTTTTTTCCGGCAGCCTTAAATAAGATCGAAAGAAAGAAATATATTTGTATTAACTAAATACATTTTTGTTATTATTATTATTATTTAAATAATGAAGAAATAATAAACATATTATTGACATACTGAAATAAATAAAGCTAAATCAGAAGCAAAATAAAATATTAATAAATATGGTCACTTATTGGCCACTTTATTAGGTACACCTTGCTAGTACCGGGTTAGAACCCTGTTTGCCTTCAGAACTGCCTTAATTCTTCGTGGTATAGATTCAACAAGGTGTTGGAAACATTCCTCAGAGATTTGGTCCATATTGACATGATAGCATCACGCAGTTGCTGCAGATTTGTCGGCTGCTCATCCATGATGTGAATCTCCCGTTCCACCACATCCCAAAGGTGCTCTATTGGATTGAGATCTGGTGACTGTGGAGATCATTTGAGTAAAGTGAACTCATTGTCATGTTCAAGAAACCAGTCTGAGATGATTTGAGCTTTGTGTCATGGTGCATTATCCTGCTGGAAGTACATCAGAAGATGGGTTCACTGTAGTCATAAAGGGATGGACGTGGTCAGCAACAATACTGAGGTAGGCTGTGGTGTTTAAACAATGCTCAATTGGTAGTAAGGGGCCCAAAGTGTGCCAAGAAAATATCCCCCACACCATTACACCACCACCACCAGCCTGAACCGCTGAGACAAGGCAGGATGGATCCATGCTTTCATGTTCTTTACACTAAATTCTGACCCTACCCTAAATTCTGAAAGTCGCAGCT
Organism: Gymnocypris eckloni scoliostomus; assembly: GCA_027564155.1. Classification (NCBI taxonomy): domain Eukaryota; kingdom Metazoa; phylum Chordata; class Actinopteri; order Cypriniformes; family Cyprinidae; genus Gymnocypris; species Gymnocypris eckloni. The sequence continues at coordinate 12,349,830 of CM050416.1, read as the reverse complement.
GAAATCGAGACTCATCAGACCAGACAACGTTTTTCCAATCTTCTATTGTCCAATTTTGGTGAGCTTGTGTGAATTGTGTCCTCCGTTTCCTGTTCTTCGCTGACAGGAGCGGCACCCGCTATGGTCTTTTACTGCTGGAGCCCATCTGCTTCAGGGTTTGATGTGTTTTGTGTTCAGAGATGGTATTCTGCATACCTTGGTTGTAACGAGTGGTTATTTGAGTTACTGTTTCCTTTCTATCATCTCTAATCAGTCTGACCATTCTCCTCTGACCTCTGACATCAACAAGGATTTTTTGTCCACACAACTGCCGCTCACTGGATATTTTCTCTTTTTCGGACCATTCTCTAAACCCTAGAGATGGTTGTGCATGAAAATCAGCAGGTTAAAAAAAAACTCACACCAGCCGGTCTGAAACCAACAACCATTCCACGTTCAAAGTAACGTAAATCCTCTTTCTTCCCCGTTCTGATGCTCGGTTTGAACTTCAGCAAGTCAACTTTACCACATCTAGTTGCTGCCATGTGATTGGCTGATTAGCAATTTGTGTTACCAAGCAATTGAACAGGTGTACCTAATAAAGTGGCCGGTGAGTGTATATATGAATATATTGTATTAAAAAATAATAATGTTTTAATTAAAGATAAACTGAAAATGGAAAATATGAATATAACAACTGATTCAAAATACTATTATAAAACTATAATAGTCTTTAAATAATATTAAAATAACACTGAGCTCAATTTTCTCTGTCATTTATCTTTAGTAATTTTAGGGGGAATATATATATATATATATATATATATATGAAACAATGCCAATACTTAAGTCTCATGAACTTTTTATGTATTTGTTCTGAGCTGCACTGTGTGTGTGCGCAGCAGTTGGTTTGGGTGTAGTGAATTGAATCCTGTTCTTCAATTGATTAGCAACAGTCGACCTGCGGAACTAAAGCATTAACGGGACTAGAGTCCATAATCCTGTGTCCTGCACTGCTATAATTGAGGTATTACACCTACGCAAGAGTGAGAGTGGAGAATAAGATTACTGTTTTATTACTTATGCTGTAGCACCTCTTCACTTGAAAGTGGTTTTAATAAAAGCATCTGCTAAATCGTAGTTCATTTTTTTAAGCAAACCAAGACAGAATGTACTGTATCTATAAAAAACATGTTTTATTATTGATTACTTACCCTTTCTTATGTTTTTATGTGTTTGCAATTGTAAACAGTGATGTTTCATGAAGTTTAGGCTGAATTGAATATCTTACTTGATTTATAATAAATCTTCTTGACTTTGCTTTTACAGTTAATAGTTGAGCGCCGGCAAATAATTATTATAATACACATGTGGCACCGAGAGCCACACACACATCATGCTCATGCAACGCTCACAGGCCTCATGGGAAAGCAGCAGAATAATGAGAAGACACCTCTGGCAGCTTAATTACTGCACACATCTGTCAGCATCACATATGGAGCAGGTGCCATCGCCCGAGACAAAGTTCCTTTCAGTGCTTCTGATATTAAAGAAAAACACAGGAAAGAGTGTCCCTGCTTGACTTTGGAAAGATAACTTTCTGTCTTTTATTTGAGAAGTATTAAAGTGGACAGAGCTGAACTGTATTTGGGGCAGTGATTTTGCTTTCTAACTTGTGCAGAACTTTTCTTTTAAATGCTGCTTCTTTTTCTAGGTCTCACTTGATTATCTAAATGCAAACTTCCAAATGATTCATATCGTTTTAACATTATTTTTAGCTTTTTATGCAAGAATTGTAGATGGAATTCAAAGACCATTTAAAGATAAACTTGCTCATCATAAGCCAGTGATATTTTTTGTAAGTCTATTTAATATAATTCTGTCCGTCCGTTCAAACACCCACCTACCCATCTTTGATTTTTCTGACTTACACATAAAGTAACCAGTCACAATTCATTTGGTTCTATGTCATTTTTAAGAGTCTGAAAATGCAAATTCTGCAAACTCAAATACTTAATATTTTGAAAATCCAGCATTTAGTTGATACCGATTAGTGCTTATTGTTGTATAAATGTGATGGATTCTTCTTCCATGAGGGAGTTTGGTGTTTTTAGGGAATTACAAATAATTAGGGTCATTAAAAATGTGACACACGTCACCTGAAAATTCTATCAGATGATTTCAAAACTCCCAAAGTGTTTCCAATTGTGTGCCATATGCATCAGCTGTTCAGCCAATGGTCCGTGATTGTGACTTCTGAGTCTGAGATGTCAAGAGATATCAATAGTGCTCAGATTGCCAAGATGTTACTCAGAAGTCTGAGGTTTCAATATTAACTCATATTTGCATCAAATTCTCTCAAGATCAGTTTATCTGAGTAATGTTGTCCACATGTATTGTATTCAATCTGTCACTAGTTCTCTCACGTATATCTATCTTTATTTCCCAAACATTTGGAGAATACCTGAGACAAAGCTGGTCAATGAAACGTAACCATGAGCTCCATTAATTATCTTGTCCTCTGGAGGATCAGAACATGATGTAGGCTTTTACAAGATGCTCTTTAATACATTTTGATTGTATGCTTAAAAACTATAACCCTTGCTACTCCTGCATCAGCCAAGCTTAAAGAGTGGAATAAAAAAAGATTTATAACCGTTCATTCAGACGGTCTGCTGATGTGACCTTGCTTTTCGTCTTGTGCCCTTGAGCGCTAACTCATTTAGTTTTGTACAACGGCACAGGATTATCAAAGAGCGCATGGTGACAAAGGTGATGAAATCCATGCGACATCCTTCAATCTTCATGCATTATGCATAGAACACTGTCAAACGACGACCAGTAAAATGCAGAAAACAAACCATAAAATACAATAGACTGTTTTATAAGATATATATTCTATTCAAAGGAAAATATGAAAGCTTTCATTTGTTGTGGTTCTTCAAAAATGTAACTTTGAAGAAACCGATGCCATTGTTGTCTCATAAACGTGTTAAATAGCACCATGACCTCCTTCCAACATCTCTCTTTGACACACTAACGCCCTAAAGCACCCAATCAAGTGCTCCAAATCTGGACAGGTTTACAATGGGGAAGTCAGTGACCAAGGTTAATGTGGATCAGTGATATCCAGCGATTTTCTCACAAAGCACTGGCTATAGACAGCTGTCAGGGATTTAATAATCCATCCAAGTGCACACATGAAAGTACCCCAGCCAAGCATGGGGCATAGAGTACAATACATTTCTTGGACTCAAAACTCCCAATACAACTATTCCCACATGCAGACTTGTGAGACGCTCTTGCTATCAAGGTAAAACTTATGGGAGTGTACTGTATGTGTAATAAGTTAACTGCATTTATTTGGTTTGGTGTCAGTTGGATTAGATTAAATTAGAAAAATAAATTGGCTTGTGAATTCGAAAAAATATGCATTTTTATTGCATATTTGAATATTTTATTAGAGGTTATGTACTGACAAAGACAGCATGTGATGAGTGACATAACCATCCTACAACAAAAAGGTCACCACAATTGTGATTAAGAGAGTAGTAAACCCAGATGCCTCAGGGAACTTTGGTTGAAGGTTGGGATTTACTTGGTATTGAATGGCTATGAAAACTGTTAATGCAACGCCAACATCAACCTTGGCGATCAGCATAAAAGGTAAATTCATCCATGGCCATCCCATAAATATTTCAGATATTTTCTCAAGGTACGGAGCAATGCAGTTCAAATTGTCTTCTTTATATACACAAACTGAAGTACAAAATGTCCTTACTAACCTTTTTGTTTATTTTGTCTTTTTGTACTGCTTGTAAACTGTTCTTTGATATAGAGTCTAATATGGTCATAAGGACTCTCCACTCTTTTATAGCTTCTCCAGGTTTTCAGATGTTTCAGATGAATCCATGGGTGAAATACAATGCTTGCAGTTCTGTTTTTTTTTTTCAGACCCACTTGAGAGGACAGGTTGCTGAGGAAACTGTAATTGCTCCAGACTTATGCTTTCATAACTAAGGAGAAAGGAGATTTTTTTTTCATGATTCATCTAAATGAATTGAAATGGTTGTTGACAGCACACACTAGTTTGGGGTCAGAAAGACTTTTTTATGTTTTTGAAAGAAGTTTCATATTCTCACCAAGGCTGCATTATTATTGGCTTGCTGGTTTCAGACAGATATTTAAAATTGGTTCACCCTTAAATAGATTGATTTACTGTCTAACACGTGTTATCTTTATGTTTGTTATGGTTGGATATGAGTCCTTGGGTGTAATGATTCCACTGAAGGCGAGCGTAGTGAAGAACACGAGCAGTTTATTTACAAACGTGAAATCCAAACATAATCCAAACAAAGACAGACTTGAATTGAAACAGACTTGGCATGGCATGAACAGAGTAGACTCACCAACAGCAGGTTACAACATTAATACACGACCAGAAACAGAGGCAAGGACATGGCTACTTATAACAAACAAAGAGGGTCACATGACAAGAACAAACCAATGGAAAACTGGACACATGACTAAGACAACCAATAAAAACATGACACATTGAACAATGGAACCAATAGCAAAGAAGACATGAGGGCAAGGGAAGCATGATACAAACAGGAATCATAACCAACCTTCAAAGTCTTCAAAGACATGTAAACAAGAACATGGAACAGAACCAAAAACATTGGGGCTGTTTCATAAAACAAGTTTACCAAACAAGCCAAGCTTATTTCACTTATTCTGACTTATTTTGAATCTTATCAACTGCCTGAATAAGTATGACTAATTGAAATAAACCTGGCTTATTTGGTAAACTTGTTTTATGAAACAGGCCCCTGGTCTGAATCAAAAACTAACTTAAGGCAATGACTATGGCTGTAGGCCAAAGAAGTTTGAATCAGCTCATATAAAAACGAGAATTGTTAAGACTCTTTAAAGTCTTGGGCTACAGTTAAAAAATATTATTAATTACAGCCTTAAATGCCATCCATTCACTTCCATAATTTCTTGTATGGTTTCACGGTTCACACTGCTCACTGACTCACTTGCGGTTTGCTAGTCAGAGTCAGGCCCCTTGGGTTCAGCCGATAAGGCTATAGTAGCAAGCTGATAAAAGACACAAGCTCAGCGGTGGTCTGTATCTGTTTTGACAGCAGCCTCCCACTTTCTCCAGGCTTTGTGAATGTGTGGGTATTATCAAAACATATACCAATGAATTTTAATCTACCTGTCTTCTGCGCTTCCCTAATGAGAGGCAGGCTCCTGTGTGCATAAGCAGCTCACGAACCATGGACACGACAAACTCCAAAAACATCACATAGAATATTAACTGTTTGGGAGAATAGTAGACAGTCACACGCGTCTGTGCTTAGAGCAAGCTCAAAATCGTGGCCTTCACATGTCAGGATATCATGAGTAATATACATAATTAAACACTTAGTGCTTATTTATTAATAGCTAAGAGTTGTAAGGTGTTCTGTCAGATATCTGGCTGTGAAACAGGTTTTTTAGACTTTGTTTGATTGTCATTATCAGATGGTAACCAGATGCCATTACCAACTAGTTAGTTTCAGCAGGACAAGTCCCAATAACTACACTATTATAGCTATATTTATCATATGTATATCTCTATTTTATTTACAGCATTCAAAAGAAGAGGTAATACATTTTTACAGACAACATGTAAATAGCACAAGTCATTATGGTAGATGTTTCACTCGTGCACATATGTTTTTAGGGCTCTTAATATGTATTCCCCTGTTTACTCCAAGAGTGATCAATCAAATTTGTGGCCAGATTCACGAAAAAGTCTAAGAAAAAGAACTGTTTGCTTTTGTCAAAAGACAAATTGTAAAACACACACACACACATACATTTGAGGTGTTGTGGTGCTGAAAAGTGCACCAAATGTAGAGTTGTAATTTAAATGTGGATAGCATAGCTCTCAGACCATTTTGTCTTGGGAACATTTGATGAGACATGTTTGAGTTTATTCAGAATTTCTGATTTTAGAAAATGTTTGTTGAGATCTCCTCTAAAATGTGACAGGCTTTTTCTCATGAGAAACTGGAGATTTTAGCAAAAGTCTGCTTCGTGAAGAGACAGTTTAGATCCTAGTTGTGATTTTACTATATTGTGGAGAAGGACAAGTCTAGATAATATCCTTTGTTTCGTTTAACATGAGCAAATTGATCTAATATCTCAATTTAGTCAACTATTTCCTAAGCATTTTTTTTATCTCTTGACTTCATCATAGCCTTTTTTTCAAATTCCAAATGCACCCATTTTTCTAGAGAACTTTTTTATTCTTCCCATCTATATGTATGTAATAAACATCCTCTTTATGAATGCACTGTTTTGCAGTCATTAGTAGGCAGGAGACTGAGCTACATTTGCAAACCATCTCAATGAAATTCTCTTTCAATCTAGTAGAGGTCACTGCAACACATGGATGTTGAGAATCAATCAGCCTCTCACATTTATGATTTGAATACATTATTTCTGTAGGTGATGGCATCTCATTAGTTCTCTGCAAGAGCTTCACCTATAGGGCAAAAATTAGGATATATCATTCTATTGTAGATTTTGGCTGGACCAAAAGTTTAATGTATTCAATTGCCATGTGTGTATTTTATCTATCATCCTCGTTCATAAAGAGTATTTAGCAATGTCAAACCTGGTTAAATCGGTGGTGCTCCTACCGATTTATTTTAATCAATACAAACTTCCTGACAACTGCACATTTATAACTTTTTCCTTGTAGGAAAACTTGATTAGAACAAGTAGTTGGAGTTGTCCTCTAACCCGGGTGTGCTGATTAGTAATCGTGAGTCACAGCAGTCTCAGGTTCTGATTTGCTGAGAAGGTCTTCTTGTTATTGAACTTCCTGCTGTTCTGAACTGACAGGATACGTTCCAGTCGACTAATGGCGTCCTGCAAAGTGGACTTCATAGAGTTTAGTCTAAGAAATATTCCAAACTGTACATTTTCTGGACCAAATAACATTTATGTTCAGTGATATATTAATCCACTTTTAGAAACATGATTATGCCATCATACTTCTAACTGTGCGATCCAATTAACACATTTTAAAGCATTATCGGTTAAGCTATGGCTTCATTTCGACTCTAGGTGTTCACATTGCCTCCTGTGGCAACCTTTTGATTATTTTACCCTCTCTCTGTAATGTGCTGAACTTGTGGTAATAGAAGTGAAGGCAGTGTCAAAGTTTTAATGTCAGTCAATGAGTGATAGTGAAAAGAGTCATTACTTTCAGTCCATTGAGTTCATTATTGCCTCTCGCTGTAATAACCATATATCAGAGACTCTGTAGTTTGGAGCTCCACCACTCGTTCTGTATTTATTGATTCATGGTGTAAGGTCAGACGTCCAGGTCAAGTCATAAAGCTCATAATGTTTTATTAGTATGAAACTTTGTGCATGCAGGAGAAAATAAATGTATGCAATGATGCTGGTGTCATCCCAAATCTAAAAGCATGTTAAGGGATAATTGCTGAAACCATTTGCGATTTTCCTTTGTAGTACTTCATAATACAATATATATATATATATATAAGTATGTATTGCAAATACGTATATAAGTTTTAACAGAACATAAATAATAATAACCAGTTTCTGTCACTGTTGGATCATTTTTATTTGTTGATTTATTTGCATAAGTGATGACTTGACATGTAGGACAAGTATGGTAACACATACGTTTTACCCTTTGCATGGATATATTAGAAGTATATTAAGTTGTATAATGTGAAATCTGAGACATAAAAGTTTACAGAATAACAAACTTCACTTTAGGTTTCTATGGGGATTACCCTCAGAACGTTGTTTCGGTTTATGGGTCATTTAGGGTTATGACTTGGGATTTGGCCCATGTAGGCATCCGTCAGTCTCAAAAACCATGGATCACACCGGATAAAGGTCACTGGCACAGTATCGGCTGTGACTCAGAAGTCCAATTTGTAAATAGTAATCTTTGTCGCAAACCTGCTGATGAACTTTGAGGCAGGTTACATAGTTTGGGTCGCTTTGCCTGAGCCTGTTGTTTGAGGGTCTCCTAAATGTTGCATAAGCCGTTTTGCACAACATGTCTCCACTGTTTGTCTACACTATACTGTGTATTTGGCCTACATTTGTTGTTCTGTATATTGTAATACTGTTGGTGGACAGCCTGGCGATGATATGCCCCTTATGAGTCACACTCTCAGACTGGAGACGAGATTAGTGGACTGTTTAATATGGCCAGTATAATACAAAACAAATGGCTTGCAGAATCTGCTCTGAAAAGCAGGAGTCAGCATCATGCTTTCTGCTGTGCTGCTTTGTTTAGGACGCATTCAGAGATCAGAGGCAGAGAGCAGCAGCTGACTGACTCTTAGGGCATTTTCTATAAGATCCACAAGATATGAAAGACTCAGAATACACTAAACTGTACCTGAAGCATGCTGTGTAGCTCTTTTCACCGGACTATATCACCGCAGGTTTATTTCGGTACATTTTCCTAATATAATTCACTCTTTAATGGCATCACATTGTGCAGTTATGTTATGCTGATGTATCCCCTGATGATAGTTATGGAATATTTTGTAGTAAACTGTTTTTCCCCCTTAAAACCTATAATGTGTGATTTGCAGATACATGAAATCTTTTAGAAAGGCAGCAGCCATGTAAGTAAAGCATTATGTTTTCATCTTGTGTTCTCAATGGCCTTAATCTTCTAGTAAATGACATAATGGATTTGGAAATCAAAGCAGGAGACTGATGTTCAAAGGATTATCTAAAAGTGCTTTATAGCACCTCGCAGTAATCAGATGTTTAGGTAACTCAATAGAAATCCAGCTCTCAGAAGTATTTCAGTACACAATAGCATTATTTCACAATGAAGAAAACCATATAAGACACCATTGTCTTCTGTAGAGCTGTTTTATAGTTGAATTGAGTTTGTCATGATTAATTAACAATCAACATTGACACTGAAGTGAAGTTAATAAGTTAATATTGAAGTTAATAAGACTTTCAGATAATGAATCTTTAGTACAGGTGAATTTTTGTCTTACTGACCAATTGAAAAGTTAAAAATTGATAAAAAATATTCAAGATACAATTCAATCAAAACAAGTCTTAATATAGTATGCAGAGTTAAGTAAACATAGTAAGTTATAGTAGGTTATTAAGTAAACATATCTTATTTTAATGCATTTTAGATGAAATGAAGACTAATTCAAAGTAAGTGTGTCATGCACTCACTGTTGTTCAGCTCAGCTCTTATAACGTAGTACAGAGAAGACAATACATTTGGTAAAGTTTGTATTTAAATGTTTTTGTGATTGTTTTTACAGTTAATGTCTTTATCTACCAGTTTCATATGTGGTTGACAATATGTAATCTTCCAAAACACTGAATATCATGTATGAGGTGTGCATTGAAAATCAAAGCACATATTATTCCTTTATGAAGATGATCGGCATGGAATGAATGATAATTTCAATGACTGCGAGGCATCACAGCGTGAGTTCTGTGAACATCTGTCTGATTTCAGAACACAGTCAATGCAAAGGCTCCGAGACACTGTTCATTAAATGCTATAACACTCAAAACTCATCAAAACCACACAGAAGCTGAGTGTGGATCAAGAATCTGAATATCTTCACTTACCATAATGCTCCTCTAAATAGCACTGCTGAAAAAGGGTGTTTTGTGACATACCTACTTAATAGTGCAGTTTAATTTCATTGCTGTTTTGAAATATCTCTAAACGACAATATTACAAGCATGCAGCCTTCATTTGAATCAAATGAATGTTTACAAATATTTGACTGTTTTGAAAGTTTGATACATTTTCACACTAATAAGTGTTTCGTTTTTGCAATTTGGTATAGAAAGGAAATGGAAAGCAACTGAAGCCATTCATATTGTATATGAGTTTGTTTCTTCATCAATTCAGAGAAATATATTATTACATTTTCTCATCAATGGATCCTCTGAATGGGTGCCATCAGAATTAGAGTCCAAACAGCTGATAAAAGCATCACAAAAATCCACAAGTAATCCACACCACGGAGGATCCATTGCTGAGGAAGTGATGTAAAGCTACATTTCTCCAAATCTAATAAGATGAAGAAAAAAACTAGTCTACATCTTGGATGGCCTGATATTTCATCCAATTTTCATTTTTGAGTGAGCTACTCCTTTAATTCCTTAAATTAAACCACATTACTTTAAATATTGTATAGTGGCTACGCTGATACTATTTAATTTCACTAATAATAACAAAGAAATGTCAAGTGAAATGTGAAGAAGAAATTGTATTTTCTTGTCAAACATTCTTCAGTTATCTACAATGTCGAAAAATATTTGTTTACAGTGTAACTGCTTGTAACTCCTCTCTATATGATACATTCTATTTCACATACTCAGCTCATGCATCAGCATTCATCAAGAATATCAGATTATGTTCTCTCAAGCTGTTTATCTATATGCCGTCTACAGGATCAGGCGACATGAGCTGTTCCTGCTACATTAAGACTCGTTTCAGGATTAGAAGGAAAGAACGGTGGCAGAAAATTGGCTGGGACGAGTCATTAAATCCTCTGTCTGCTTAATAAAAATCACTTCCACCTGTGTCTCACCAGCAGGTGATGCCTTGCTGCCCACTGAGAAAATCCAAAAGAACAATCAATCAGATGGAAAGGTTTTGTATTAGAGAGATTATAATGACTCACAGTAGGCCAGAAAACATGTGTGTCGCAGTACATTGTAGGAATGATGACATGTACTGTCTTTGGGCCTGTTATATATTTCATATTTCAAAACTTAATTTTTATATGTTTTTATATATTAGTTACTATATTGTTATAATATATTTCACATATATATTTTAATCATATTTGTTATACAAATAATAGCATGAACAACAACAACTGTATTTGGGCCTGTTTTATATTTATAAAAATATGTGTATATGATTTAGGCCAGGGATGGGCAACTTTGATAGTGACGAGGGCCAGAATTGATTTCTCATTTATACCAAGGGGCCAGATTACTAATCCACGTCTACACACCTTTTACATCGATTTACTCAATCTCATTTTTATTGAAGGAAATCAAAGTATAATTAATGTGATTTGTTTTTACAGTTATTACAGTTTCTCTCAATTGCTTTGGCACATTTTTCGAAACAGTCTTAACATTCTCTAAACTGTGACTGCACATATCACAACTGTTTGCTGGAACTTCAGAACTGTATTGCATGTCTGCAAAATGTAGTTACTCACACAAAACATTTCATTCATGCTTCAAAACCTAGATATCGTGTCAGTAATTTGGCCAAGGCCACCAAAATATAAAGTATTTTTCTCATCGTGTGAGCCACACTGGTCAAAATGATTAGTTGTTTTTTCACCATGACAGTCAACCATGGAAATTAAGGTTTTATAAAAAAATATATGTTATTTGTTGAGAAGAGTCAATAGTACATATGAAAAAAGTATATAAACATTTGTATTTATAAAGTACATTTATTTTTGTACGAATGTATTACATGTAAAGTGAAATCTTGCTTGTCCAATTACTGTACATTTTTTTTTTTTGTTAGCATAAATACAAAATAACATCCATGAAAAAAATTATCTTGGTGGACATCCTGTCGCTCTTGTTGGTCAGGTCAAGGATTTTCATCAACATCACATCTCCTTGAATACCGCACACATCCCCTGCAATGATCAGCTGTGATGTCCTCACATGCAGCATCCATGGCATCCAACAGAGACATCTGATCTTGTGATACTTTACACCTCCATTCTCAAAAAATGGTAGTGATTGTGCTGTGGGCAATCTACATATATATGCTCCCAAACTTGATAGGTTACAGTAAATGGTTGATTCAAGTTGTATTGCAATTAGAGGTCATTTGCCAATTTAGCAGACATTACAAACAATGTCAATGTCAGATATTTATGGAATATACATGTGTGTACACCAATTTTTGATAATTGAATGGATCGTTTTGAATGTGATGGCTTACACAATGAAAAATGATTGAGAAGTTGTGAAGATATTGACAGTTTAAGTGATAATCGACTCATCAGTTTTGATCAACAAGCCATATGCAATTGTTGTTGTGCAAACAGCAGACAGCTGTACTTACTGTTTTCACAAATGTGCCAAAGCATTTGAAATTTTCTCAAATGAATAAGAAATTCCAATCTGATGTGAACAAGAAGCTAATTGTTCAGAGATCTGAACTTCATGTTTCGGAAAAAAAAATCGAGAATTAAGCCAAAGCAATCGAGAAAAACTGTAACTATACAACTTGTGCAGTTATGCTAATTCAGAAGGGAAACTTTGTGGTCCGATGACAGCAATATTACCCCAACAAGCCAATGTAAACATCTTAATTGCATTGTCTGTAAATTTGCAACACACTGTATTAGTGGCAACATGCTTAAAACAACATAAGAGGATAGTTAAAATGGGCTTTAAAAAAAATCCAAATGGTAGGCCTAAGATAGTATAACAGGGTACCTGCAGGATTTTTTAAATCAAATTTAAGACCTTTAAAAGAGCCTTTTAAGACCTAAACTTAACATGTCAGACTTTAAAAAAATTTAAGAAAAGGAAAGTGTCAAAAGTATGAATTATTATATTAATTTAAACAATTATTATCAATATTATATTAAATTACATATATATTTCTGTCTTAATTGTTTATATTTTTATAATGCATTAGCTTCTTGTGGATCCACTAGTTGGCATTTATAGCAGAAGGGCTTATTGAAAAAGCTTTCTCTGCCATTAGGTTTCACTTTTGGAATGGCAGAATATAGCGGTTTCCCTGGTAACAGCAGTACTCAAAGCAGCAGCTCTCATATTTATTCAGTGAAATCACAGCCTTTTAACAGTTTTCATGGTCTTACATTTAAATAATTAAACCTGCGGAAACCCTAAGAACAGGAACCCCCTAAGGACCCACAGTTCAGTGCAAACATTTCTGTCATGCATTTAGCAAAAATGTTGTTTACTTTGCATTTTACCTTTGAAAGTGCAACTATGGCGTGCCCGTTGTTTGTGAGCAGTGGAGTGATGGCGATTTAAATAAAAATACAGATTTCCAAACTATCCAAACATAAGGGTATGCCCTTGAACTTGGTAAAAAGATAATCTGTTTACCATCTTGACTGGAAAATACTGTTTTCATGGCTAGATTTAAATGTGTTATATTTGCTAATGTTAGTAAATGTTTACGTACATACATTATATATAAAGATCTGGGTAGTAACTGATTACATGTAATCTGGATTACTTAATCAGATTCCAAAAATTAAATGCTTGTAATTAGAATAAGTTACATTTTAAAATACTCGTAATCAGACTACAGTTACTTTTTATGGATTACATGATTACATATTATTCACACAATAGCAATAAATTATTCATAATTATCCCTACTTTCTCTTTTTCATCTTTAAATTTTCCTTTCTAAAATAGCCTACAAATTATATACATATTACATACAGGTGCATCTCAATAAATTAGAATATCGTGGAAAAGTTGTGAAATTGTGAAACTTGTGTATTAAATAGTGCACACACACCTGGAGCAGTGGGCAGCCAACGCTGCGGCGCCCGGGGAGCAGTCGGGGGTTTGGTGCCTTGCTCAAGGGTCTCACCTCAGTCATGGACAATTCCTGCCAGAGCCAAGATTCAAACCCACAACCTCGGGTTACAAGTCCAACGCTCTATCCATTAGAGCCACGACTGCCCCCCAATTATTTAATATTAATTAATATTACTATATTCCATGAATGTCAACATACCATTGAAATCCTTCACTGTACTATGGTGATGCCACATTGTTTATTAAAAGCAATATGTTATATTAGAAGTAAATGCAATACATAGACCTTATTGTGATGATAAATGGGTTTCATATCAAGTCACTAAATATGTGAAAAACACTTTCCGATTACATAGTCAAAGCATGTAATGGTTAATACTTGCACCGACTGCAAAGGTGACAGACATTTGTGTGGTGTTTAAGGCTTGCCATTGGTGAGGAAATAAGAGAAGATTTGTTGTACCGTCAGGTTTGAGCTATAGAAGATGAGGGGCATTATAATGAAATCAGCAGTAATGTTTTCATCTGTCAGCCCATCAATCCTGGTGTGGTGCTCAATAATCTAATGCACATCCTTACTCACGGATCTCTCAGACATCAGGGATTCTGAATGTCACTTTCATTTCTGACGGTATGCAGGGTTATAAAGAAAAATAAGAAAGAGAACAAGTTTTTACATTCCAGTTTTAGACAGCTACATCAACATGACTACTTTGGTAACAAACAAACCAAAACTTTTAGGGATTATTTCTGAACATAGTTCAGAGTAAAGAAACAAAACAACTATTAAAAGTGTACGTTCATTAGTACTAGCCACAATACGATGAGCAAGACAAACGTTTCTTCTTTTTTTAAAGACGATTGTCAACTTGATGTAGAAGTATTTTCTTCTACATCTTCAGCTTTTGTATCTCACCCTGAGCATATGGATTCACCAAAACGTTGGGGCAAAACCTCTCCCCCCGTGGTCCTGATCTCCACGGTCTAACAACGTCATACTGAAATGACAGTAAATTAAAGAAAAGGTGTCCTCATTTGCCCATTGTTCTGCTTTCTGTGAAATCAATTAGTTGAGACTTCCGTGAGCAGCACAGCAGTAGGCCGTATTAATATTGTTTCTCTTTGCAGAGACTGATCATACAAATGAATTATAACTATCATGAATGGATTTATTAAATGTTTGTTCCTTTTTTGTTTACAACATCAAGAACAATAATAATATGAATAATTGTTATGCTACAGTTACATTTAATTTTATGTATATAAGCAGTACACTAGCTGACTTTCCTTAAATTGATCTTCATTATAATATCTTCATCTGTCAACATAATTGCATAATTTGTTTAGTATTGTTTTAATTCAAAAAGTGTTTAATTTATAAAAAAAGTTGTTTATTGCATTGTTAATTGCTATATGAATTAATATTAATAATATATACATTTATATAATTTATTATAAAATAAAAAAATAATGCTAAAATGACATTGAATATTTCACATTATATATGTATATCCTTAAACTGTGGTCAATAGCCTCAAAAACATGTAATGTAAAAGTGGTTAAGAGACACTTGAATACTGATTCAGAAGTGACATAGTGAGTATGTCCTGCCAAAGGAAACCAATGGCCATGTGTTTCACACAGCCACTAAGCATTCTCACATGAATCATTGGACATGTACTTTCTACTCACACACTCAATAATCGGCTTAGTGGTGCTCGGCAGGCATGGGCCAGCTGATGTAGCAGATGGTTCAGGCTGGACTCAGGAAGGTGTTTGATCGGTGGAAATAGGTGCATTTAATTGCATGTCAAGTCTGACACCTCTGCCGGGGTTAAAGGGGCCTGTCTGTTCCTGTGCCTGTTAGCCCTCACAGCTTCTTCAGCCAAGACTCATCACTGTCCCTGGAAAGCATCGCTAATAGCACACACACACACACACACACACGAAAACAATAGATCTCCACTGGTTCTACACAGAGCCTGAAAATGTACACTGGACATCTCAAAACATCACAATTAGCATACAAATGTAGGAAAATAAATACATTTCTAGTTACCTTTTTCCAAATGACAGATTTTGTGAAATCATAATAGTTCAATCGATCTATTTATTAGGGGTGTAACGGTATATGTGTTCGTCTGGAACGTCACGGTTCGAATTCATGCAGTCAGACGAATACAGTCAGTCATAGGTAATCAATCCAAAAGCAGGCTTGCATGGTAATGCAACACGAGAGAGCAGAAGAAGAGATGATCTAGTGCACGCCAACCCAAAACAAGAACGTGATTTCAGATGCACTCAAGAGCTTGAAGAACTGCCTGCTTGATTTAAATCAGCAGTGTGGGAAAGTTTGGGGGTCAAGTAATGCACTGGCTAATAAATCAGACCCGGGATTTATTTTTTATTTGCAATAATTTCCTAAAATGTAATTTGTGTGGAATTTTTATGAAGTCTGTAAAGAGGAGAAAACCAGGTGTACCAGGCATATCAAGCTCACTGTTCGCAATGCTAGAAATATGGGAAGACTAATATGTGGGCGTTTATATAAAAATATCTCTGAAAGGAACTGACATCTTCAGAAATTATTTAAATGCATTTTTTCTCTTACATCATATAATGCATATTAATATAGTATTTAAAAGCGAAGCTACTTTGTTTACAGCGGTAAGCAAGGAGACGCTAAATTGCTGCTGTTTCATTAGCGCCATCTGCTGTCAGAGAATAATTTGCATACATTTTCATTGCATTTTTATACATTTGGATATTGTCTGACCAATTCAACCTTTTAACTACTTAAATCTACTTCAAGATGAAAAACCTTCAAATGTCAAGCTTTAAAAACTATATCATACTTTCTAGTCAGGTTTTCTCACATTTCTCAATAATTTTTTTTTTTTGTGGTTGCATTTTATTATTCAATTTATGACTCCTGCCCATCAGATCTGCGGGTAATTATTGGGGTATTTTCTTACACGCCAAGGCCATTTTGAAAAGATTTCAATGTGGAAAAAAATGGAATCGTGAATTAATAATAAATGAATTAATAAATCCTTGTTCCTACTAACAATCCAATAGCTTCAGAGAACATGTTGGTAGTAAACTGTTTTTGCATCATTCAAAGCATGTTGTATCTTGCAGCTTTACGCTCTTCTTTACCTTTCATAAAGGCACATGAAACCTCATGCAATGTCCTTCATTAAGAGTGAATCGTACTGGGTCACTTCAACCTGAGCTGAGATGCCCGAATGAAGCCTGGCGTCACTGAGATGCAAAGCCAGGATTAGTCTCCAGGATCAGTGGAACAGACACTCATCAAATACTTAATTAAAACCTGCCGTACAGCCCTCAGTGCTCAGCTGGGCGAAAATAAAGAGAAACTGACGTTAACACTGTTGCCAGGCAAGCAGACTTTTTTAATTGAAAAAGCGGAAAATGCCTCTTTTATCTGGTTGTTGTGGATAGCAGATGCTTAGTGTTGCAAAAGCAGGTCAGTAGAAGCGTAAACGCACATGAACCTTTGCTCAGTAATTTGGCTAATTACTTTCTTGAAGTAATGACCTGTGTCTTTTCACACAATATGTGTGATGCTGGAGCATCCATATGGAGAATAAGATTTATGATTGTGGCCTAAGGACACAGCACACATTGTTTAGAGAAGCTAATGTTGCTTTGGAAGGTTTTAAATGACTTATCTTTTTTATTTTTACTTCTGTACCTCTCACCCATCTGCCTAATTTTTGTTGGCTTGCAGAGCAGCAGTTATTTAATGCTACTATTTATGCAAGACTATAGATGATTAAGGAATATTTTTATCCATTTTTATTTTTATGATCCTTACCTGTTTTCTCTCTCTTTTTCCTCTATAGTGTGTCCTGGCACTGATAACAAGCTCAGCACGCTGTCTGATGTGGACCAGCAGTACAAAACTCTTCGCAAGTTCTACGAGAACTGTGAGGTGGTCATGGGTAATCTGGAGATCACCAGTATTGAAAGAAACCGCAATCTGTCTTTCCTCAAGGTGAGATTTTCATTGCAGTTTTTAACGGCATTTTATGGATGTCATTATAGGTACAATCAAGGAGGGGCTTGATGAAGGGCTTCTCCAATGGGCAAATTATAGTAATTGGCATATTTAATTTGATGCATATGAAAATGAGGTTGTAGGGTTAGTGGTGCAATCTGCTCAGTATGTTGCAAAGACTTTCAGTCATGTGTCATACAAAATTTGAAGAAAACCAATTGTTTTAATGTTTTGTCCACTGAATACAAAAGTTCACAAAGGATTCTATAAAATAAACTATTTTGCTAGAAAAGAAGCTTGTCTCTGCTGGGATAAAAGCTTCTTTATTTGTTTGTTACATTTACTTACTGGTCTGTAAGCTGGTAAGCCTCTGGTTTTAAGGGAGCCACAGGATTACTTAAAGTGATAGTAAAAAAAATATTATGTCATCATTTACTTACTCTCAAGTTGTTTCTGACCTGACAGCAAATAAGTTTCTTTCTAACTGTTGATGAAGAAGACATTTTGATGAATGTTGGTAACCAGATAGTTGGTGATGGCCATTGACTTCCATTGTATTTTTTTACACACTAAGGAAGTCAATGGCTACCATCAACTGTTTGGTTTGATGCATTCTTAAAAATATATAATTTTGTGCTCAACGGAAGAAATGAACCTATAATCACACTCATTTGAAGCAACATGAGGGTGAGAAAATGATAGGTGAAATATTGCTTTAAAGGTACTTAAATTATTAATATTATTTGAAAACTTTTGTTCTAGATTTTGGGGTACATGTTACAATCTTTGTTCTCTTTTCATGTTTCTCTTACACAGCAGGGTAATTTTGGGTCCTGCAGAGAATAGGGGCTCATTTCCTTTGATTATTTCAGAAGTAGTGTGTAATGATCAGGGATGGGGGAAATGAATCAAAGCCCTCTCAAGTTTCTGTATCTTTTTTAATAAATTCATAATCACTGGCAAGAGGATAAAAAAAACAAGTTTAAAGTTTTAAGGAATTAAAGTCGGGTACAATTTTTGTTTCTGACAAGCTGTTTTGAGAAAAGTGCAGTATATTTAGAGGCAGGCTAGCACACAAACTTTATTGAATGTTACATAATATATCATATTCATCCACTTTTTCTGGTATTGCCTTGTCCATTTGTCTCAAATACATAGATGGAGCTGTTGAGATGTGTATTGCTTTACAGTGGTGTAAAGATGTACATAGAATACTATTTAAAATTGTATTATTACTGTTTTACTAAATTTTTAAATATAACATATTCCTTGATATATTAAAGCTGACTGTTCAGCATCATTGCTCCAGACTTCAGTGTCACATGATCCTTCATAAATAATTATAATATGCTGATTTGCTGTTCAATAAACATTTCTTATTATTATATGGTAATTAGAAATGTTGAAGTACACTGTTAAAAATGTTCCAGTATTTTTACAGTAAGTTACTGGCAGCACGGTTGCCAGCAAGTTACCGTATTTTGTTTTACATCAATGTACTGTAATGTAACTTTACAGTATGTAGAACAATGTACTGTATAACTACAAACAGTGTTGTACTGTATTTTTACAGTAATTTGTCATTTTGTTTCTTCTTTTAGTATGGTGCATCAACAATTTACAGCCATGAAAGCACTTTAAGTGTGCAAGAATATAAATGAAACAAACACATGCATCTTGAGGGCTGGATTGGGAATCAATGTCCTAAGAGGGAACTTGATTTATCTTAAAACTATCTAAAAATTTGCAAAAACAACAAAAAGTGTATCATAACCATCACCCCTAAATGCAGGGCATGTGGGTGGTGGCAAACAGGCCCCTGAACCTCTCTGTGAAGTCCTCCATTTACACATCGTTTTGGGCTGAATGAAGCTGTTGACATGCGTGGCTGATGGCCATTACTCTGCACCACTGTCCTGATCTTCTGCTCACTCCCTGCTGCCAGTACATTTCTTCCCATCAGTGGTGAAACTGAAGCATAGTCATGAAACACACACAAGGACCAAACCAGCACCAATAAAGATGAGAAAACATCACGAGGAGAATAGTATAGTATTAAAAATACATAAATAAATACAGTTTAATTCCAAAGTTTACATACACCTTGCAGAATCTGCAAAATGTTAAGTATTTTAACTAAATGAGAGGGAAAAAATATGATATTCAGGCGAAATAAGAAAATCTTCAATGTTTTTCCTTCTGGAGCATCAGTGACCGTTTGAACCTTCTGTAATAATTGCGTGAGACCATCAGTTGTCCTCAGTGTGAAAAGATGTATCTCAAAATCATAGTCATTGTTTGAAAAGGTTAAAATACACAAACATGCCTGAAAAACCAAAGAAATTATGGGACCTGAAGGCTTTTTCTGCAGCAGGCAGTTTAACAGCGGGCAGTTTAAATGTTAAGGACAAACAAGGGACTCATGAACAAGCATCACAAAAAAAAAATAATAATAATAAAAATACGCTGTGAATCATTCAGGTAAAAATACAGTATTAAGATTCAAACTTTGGAAACTTTGTAAACTTTTGAACGTGGTCATTTTTATAAATTCAACTATTATTTTCTCTTGTGGACCATATGTAAACATATTTGATGTGAAATATCTTATTTAGGTCAGTACTAAATAAAGGATAATATGCATTTTGTCTGATTCCTCTAATTTTGGTAAACGAATTAACATTTTTGCAGAGTCTACAAAGTGTGTGTCAATTTTTGACTTCACCTGTAAATAAAAATTAAATTAATTTAAATAATACTTACAAAAAACAGCCTTGTGACAGCATTGCCCTTCCCAGGGTGCAATGACAAGTGTAGAGCTGCAATAAATCAAATGCATTTGATTCAATAATGTGTTAGCCTACTTGTTGAAAATGTATAGGTTAAAATCACGTAGAATGTTGCTTATACATGTGTATTTCATACACTCTAAAAATACATCATAGTTATTAAAAAAACATATTGACATTGTTGAATATTTTGGCATGCATTTTGCTTGTCTTTGTTGACTAATAATAGATCATAACATTAACTGATAAAAGTAACTGACCACTTATCATATTTTTATTATCATAATCATTTTTATCAATGAACTGGCCTCCCATCTAAATAATATTAACTTAGTTAATATTCTGTAACGTAACAACTATCTCTGACCCCAAACCACCCATTTACATCTTAAGTGAAACTGTATTTCTCAACCATGTTTAAGTAAGCGACTATGTCTAGTATCAACCGTGACCGTGAAGCAGACTTTTTTTTTTGTGCCCCGTAAATATATGTATTAAAAAGTGCTCGTGTTTGTCACTGACAGGCTCGAATCGGACAACATTATAAAAGCGATCCTTAGAGAGATAGACAATTATTTTATCGTAATATATATCCCTCTTGTTTAAACTCAAACTACCGTTTGTTAATCTCCTCAAACCCAGCAGACTCCACTGACAAACACAGTCATTTACCTTGCATACCATAGTGAAGCAAGCTTCGTTCAAACTCGACAGAAAGAAAATAAAACTCACCAAAACAGTCTCTGTTTGTCTTTCCACAGTTCCAAAAAGCATCGACTCTATTTTTGGGCAAAATAAACCATAAGCACTAGATGTGAAAATATTGGGAGAGCAGCAGGTGAAAGAGCGCTAACTCACAGAGTTTCGATTAAGGCTTTGAGGGAGGAGATTTTAACATCCGCGGCTAAACTTGCGGTTTCATTCCACACTAAAAACCATGTACACTATGTAATAAAAACATGATAATCAAATTAACTTACCGAACCTGCATAAATCCTCCGTTCTGCTTCTCTCTCTCCGGTCAGCAGCAGCTGTGTTGTCTATGATGTGACGTCAGGTGGCGCACTATTTACAGCAGTCCTGTATTATTGCCTGGCGTATTACAGTCAGGCTACAGCAAGGTTACAGCAACACTAAAATATACTGTAAATATTTTTTACCCAGAATGCAATGTCAGTTACAGTATTTTACTGTAATGTATAAATGTGGTATTGTACTGTAGGTTTTTACAGTACTCTGCTGCTAAATCTACAGCGATATCTAACAGTGTAGAATCATAGCATCCTGTGGTAGGTTGGAATGTTGGAGACTTTGATTGGCAGCTCATTAAAGTCTCATCAAGCCACCTGAGTGAGAACATCAAACTCAATGTCCCTGTAAACGCGGACACACAATCACCTTTGTCTGCAACTGAAATATTTGAAAAATGTAAACCATGTGGGTTGATGTTGTTCAGTCGTGTGGTTTTTTGCAGACCGAGCGGGATTTGCAGCACAATGGGGCTTTCCTCCGGTGTAATAATGCTTCAGTTGTTCTGGCTGGCTCTTGTTCTGTTACACGGGTCATTCACTCCAGTCTCTACAGTCGTTGTCAAGAGTGAAGTGGTTATGGGCAGTAGTGAGGAAGTTGAAATTGTCTTGAATATTGGTATTACACACAACAACAATCTACTGCTCCACAGTCTCAGAGGAATGGGCTAGGAAGGTTTAGGGAGATTTCTATATTTGTTTCACGTGTTATGTTATAAGTGGCAACTTAAACAAAATTCATCAAGTAATCAATATCCAGCCCATTGATTATTTTCGGTCTGTTTTTAATTGAAAGTTGTTCTCATCTTGAAATAATCTGAAATATTGTTTTCTCTCAGTTTTGCCCTAAAAGGGTACTTTTAGTGACTTGAGAATAATAAATAATTGTATTATACTTTCACAGATTGCATCAAAGTCTTCTCATTTTGTAGAATCACTGCCCAAAAACTGTTGAAACATGAAATGGAATTAGATTTGCTGAGAGTTTCAATGCACAGTGAAATTAGGAGTGCTTTTGTGTGTTTGTGTTTAGAATATTGATTGAATTTATCTGTCGTATATAATTTATTTGTATATATTTTGTATTGTTGTCACATCAACACAAGCTTCATAATCTGTCTGGAAATGAAGCTTCTGTGAAGATAATCACGATGAGAGATGTAATAAAATATTTTCTAGCGTCTAATTTTAAAGTTTACATGGAAACATACACCATCTTTGTTTTATTTTTTTCAGTCTGCATTAATATTACGTTAGCTATCTTATATTAGACACATTTAGTGTGAACATTAAATACAAATTGACCTGTTTACTTTATTGTTGCTTATTCTTGGTCTTATTTCACATGTGTATTTTTTTTTTTCAAGAAACATTTTTCACAAAAAAAGGTAATTAATTTGAGGTCTGAAATCACTTTTGACTTTTGAACCCATAACAAACATAGAACTTAAGGTTAGAAACATAATTTAATGTTGACTTTACTGTTTTTTTATCTCCATTCTCTTTAAGGTGAAACAGTTTTACTTAAATTAAAATCATTTAGAATAAAATTGCCTTCCTGTACAGAATGTAGGCAGGACTGTGATTGGTCATTAATCAAACGCACCCATATGAGAGATGATTGTTCTGTTCACTGGTTTGTTTCCTCAGGGTTGTTCACATTTCTATTTGAGAGTCAAACTCAGCTTCCAGATAGTGATTTTATTCTGACTTTTCTGTTATTATATTGTATTGTTTGAACTCAAATTACCAAATTATGCTTTTAAGGGACTCATAGAATCATATACCAAAGTAGTATTGCTTCTAGTCCGTGTGCCTTTGAAAGCTGAGATAACTTGTTTGCAAATTTACAGTCTTTCTCTACTTGGAAAATAGACCATTCATGGGCATCCATGTTTTTGCCCTGTCAAATGTGCTCTAGAATGAGAAAGTCCTTCTGTCTCTGAAGTAAGCAAGTAGAAATATATTGGTAATGACTATTATGTAAATCTATTAACTTTTTTAATATAATTTGTTTTTACGTCTGAACTTCCTGCATCAACAGGAAATACATAAACTAAGGGAGAAAACAGTGCCAGATGCCAAGTGATTTATGCATTTGCCAGATGATTTTATTTGAAACTACTTGCATTGAGTTCAATGTAGACATTCAAGTCATTCATGCATCAAACATTATATGATCCATGCCTTGGTCTTTTTTTGTTTCCATTACTTTAACTCATTGAAATAAATAATCACATTTTGACTTAATTGTTAATGTTAAATGAATGTCAATTCTGTCAATTCAGTTTAAGGTACTTTAATTTAAAATAACTTGCACAGACAATTTGATTATATTTAAATAAATGTGCAGTATCTCACAGAATTGAGTACACACCTCACCTTTTTGTAAATATTGTATTATATCATAATTTGTTAACACTGAAGAAATTACACTTTGCTACAATGTAAAATAGTGAGTGTACAGCTTGTATAACAGTGTATTAATGTCTAAACCACTGGCCACAAAAGTGAGTACACCCCTAAAGTCCCGTTCACACCGCCAGCGACACACAGCGACAAAGCGACTTGATCACATTCATTTTCAATGGAGAGCTGGCGACTTCTGGCGTGTCAAGTGATGCGGGTCAAGCAGCAAAAGTTAAGAATTGCTCAACTTTATGGAAATGAACAGCTAATTTTGCAAGCGATAACCAATAGGAGTGAATAGTCTGTCAGCGGCACTCACACGTCACCGTCTCGAGTGCACGCAAGACTGGACAGATTTCTGGAGCGATCTCACTATTTTAAATGATTTGACTGCAATGGCATGAAAATGATGCGTGGAAAATAAACTGTTGGCAGTCTAAAGTGAGTTTGAGTCATACATTGTTAATTATATGATGCAGTGAGAAGTTCAGCACCGGTTAATGATTTAATGCACTGAGCACTTTTATTTAAGTTTTATTTAGTTTATTTAACAACACTCTCCAACAGCAGAATGTGACTTATTTATTTTAAGTCTAATTCCTAGTCAGATTAGAATGATATCTTAGTTTTACCGGCTATGTATATAGTTTGTGATTGCATTTTGTAAAAATATGTCCAAACGTGCAGTCTACCAATAACATTAGAGTGACAGCAGCAGGTATGCACACAAGCGTCTTCACAGTACTAGTATAGCGACATACAGCAAAAAAAAAATCGCTGGCGGTGTGAACATGTCTCAGGTTATGTTTGGGAAATAGACGCATGAGTGCTGCCAGCATTGCTGCAGAGGTTGAAGGGGTGGGGGGTCAGCCTGTCAGTGCTTAGACCATACACCGCACACTGCATCAAATTAGTCTGCATGGCTGTCTTCCCAGAAGGAAGTATCCTCTAAAGATGATGCACAAGAAAGCACGCAAACAGTTTCCTGAAGACAAGCAAACTAAGGACATGGATTACTGGAACATGTCCTGTGGTCTGATGAGACCAAGATAAATTTATTTGGTTCAGATGGTGTCAAGCGTGTGTGCGGCAACCAGGTGAGGAGTACAAAGAAAAGAGTGTCTTGCCTACAGTCAATAATGGTGGTGGGAGTGTCATGGTCTGGGGCTGCATGAGTGCTGGGGATCTACAGTTCATTGAGGGGACTATGAATGCCAACATGTACTGTGACATACTGAAGCAGAGCATGATCCCCTCCCTTCGAAGATTGGGCCGCAGTGCAGTATTCCAACAAGAAAACGACCACTGCCTTGCTAAAGAAGCTGAGGGTAAAAGTGATGGACTGGCCAAGCATGTCTCCAGACCTAAACCCTATTGAGCATTTGTGGGGCATCCTCAAATGGAAGGTGGAGGAGTGCAAGGTCTCTAACATCCACCAGCTCCGTGATGTCGTCATGGAGGAGTAGAAGAGGACTCCAGTGGCAACCTATGAATATCTGGTGAACTCCATGCCCAAGAGGGTTAAGGCAGTGCTGGAAAATAATGGTGGCCACACAAAATATTGATACTTTGGGTCCAATTTGGACATTTTCACTTAGGGGTGTACTCACTTTTGTGGCCAGAAGTTTAGACATTAATTCATTAATGTGTTTAGTTATTTTGAGGGGACAGCAAATTTACACTGTTATACACGCTGCACACTCTGATTTTTGTTTAATTATCAAAACATCCATTTATGTATTTTTTTTCTGTACCCTTCCTATCTATAGCATTCTGTGTGACTCAGTAAGGGCCACTTGCACACTTACAAGCAAATTTAAATCGGGCATGTAATTTAGCTGGTGAGTGAGACAAAAAGCCACTTGACTCCTGGATTTCTGCTCTTCGGTTTTAGACATCCTGCATTTTCACACTGATATACTGTGATATACTGTCCAGAGTAAGAGTAGGACTGTTGGAGAAAGTATTAATCACCATGATGTGCTAACAGCTCTACCTCATTATCACTCTGTCACTGTGAGAGGTTCAGGCAGTTTCAGTGCAGAGCCAAGTGTTACTGCGAGCTTTATGTGAGTCGTTTGTTAAGGCGTGCACTTCACTAACTCATTGCTACAGTATTAGCAATTTAAGCCTGTCTGAGTTGTATTTATGTTTTGATCATTATATAGTCATTTCTTGAATATGCATGCAAGATATTGTATGTTTGTTTGTCGATTGCTAATTTAACTGCTTTATGATTCACAGGCAATTAACTTGGCTTTTGCACTGGTTAACCGGTATCCCATGTCCCTGTTTATGTGACACAATGGGTCTGTTCCATCGTTTAATGAGCTGCCTTACTGCCTATTGCCAATATAGGCAGCTGTCTTCTATAGACAGCATCCAAACAGAGATGGAACCTCATAAGTGACCGATTTTTGAACCCTCTCCGCAGAAACCTAAATAGTGATTTACAAAGGTGACTTTTCTCACAATTGACTGCAGTAGAGTTTGACATATTGCTAATGCTAAGCAAACAATTATCATAACTATATTGCAAACTCAAAAGATATTTGGTTGGTTTTTATTTTATTATGTTTTTCATTTAGTTTTCTGTATTTATACATTAATTAATTAATTAATGTATGTATTTATTTATTTAGAGTATACTACTGTCCAAATTTTTTTCGTGTTCCTGTCTTTCTCTCTCTCGCTCTCTTCTGAAATAAATCAATGCTTTTATTCAGAAATGATGCATTACACTGATCAAAAGTGACTAAAGTGAGTAAAGACTGTTAAATTTTGTTTGTTTTAATGCTGTTCTTTTCAACTTTGTATTCATCAAAATATATTGGTCTCTGCTAAAATATATTAAGCATCACAAGTGTTGCATTAGAATGATTTCTGGAGGATCATGCGACAGGAGTAACGGCTGCAAAAAAATCAGCTTTGCATCAAATGAATGTTACATTTTAAAATATATTGAAATAGAAAATATATGTTTTAAAATATAATAATATTTTACAGTTTTTATTGTATTTTTGATCAAATAAATGCAGCCTTGATGAACATTAGATACTTTTTCAAAACATCTTACCAGCAGTTTATATTTAGTGTAATATTGATTTATCTGTACTTATTTTCTTTTACCCAGCTCATCGCAGTGCATATGGGATTGCCTTGTATGCAAAGGATGCATGAGGATGCATAGGATGCTGCTGCCTTTGCCAAAACAAAGTAGCTATCTTATAAGTTGCCTTCCATTTAGAACAGGAAGTGTGCCTGTGCTGTCTAACTAGGCAGCTCACTAACTATTGGAACAGAGCTAATAATTCACAGGCAGTAAAAAAGCTGTTTCTCGAACAATTCCATTCTTCAAAGTTATGTTCAGACAAAAAAAAAAAAAACACAGTCCCATTGGGTGGACCATTGTTACCATCCAGCCTGGAATTTCCTAGTAGATCATTATTACTTTCCTGCTTTTTTATCTACAGCACTTCTAAAATGGGAAATGTTATGATAGACGCAAGACTGGGTAATATTTGTATCATTTCGAGGATGTGTTTCCTACAGCAAATATTCGAGCACAGGCAAGGGCTTGTTAAACTCTTCAGTTTGTGATAATGCACAGGCCATATATATAGGGTCAGGATGAACCCGACTGTATGATGGATAGTTCTGTGTCCAGTGCCCTGCAGCGGTGTGGAGTTGTGTCCTTATTAGTGGGTAAACAGATAGGAGGATGGCTAAGGTGAGCTGATGTTTGAGATGCTGCTGGAAACTGCAGCCCAAAAGCTTGTCCTGTTCTATTAGAGTTCATGCGTGGCGACCAGTGGTGGACGGAGTATACAAATCAAGTACTTGAGTAAACGTACAGATACATATTATAAAATATTACTCCAGTAAAAGTACTGCGTTTTCAATTTTACTTGAGTGAAAGTAGAAAGTACTCAATTTTTATGTACTTAAGTAAAAAAGTACTGATGGATCGATTTATTTAGCAATTTTATATAGACTACTTAATTTAATTTAATATTTGCGCATATTTTTATAATGCTACTGCTCAAAATACCTGGTATTTTCCCAAAATAACCACTATATGGAGACTGTAAAGCTTACATTGTGATGTACTCGAGAGAAAACAGATTTGACCATCTGATTTTCACCAGTAAGGTTTTGCAGAACGTCACAGTTATATATGACGTGAGAGTAAGGCCTGAAGTTAGGAAGAACATTTTAAGGGAAATATAATTATAGTTTCATAATGTTTTTTTTTCTTCTAAAACCTTGTCTGTGGTATAAAAGCACCCCTGGCCAAATGCCTCCAGATTGCATCACTTCCCACTCTGATAATTACTGTAGTTATGTTATGAACATCTCATGATTTATTTTTCCCTCATATGTAATCTATCTAGGTGGTCAGCTAACAATATTTACTTATTTTCAGTATGGTTAAGTATAACTGTATGGTTATGAATAAACAGTCATCTGTCTACTCTGCTAGTTGAGCTAAACAATATAAAAATGTATACTGATGATGAACAATATAAAAACACAAGTCACATTGGGCTAAATGTGTATATTTTTTATATAAAATATTAAAACAATTAATCTTTGAAAAAAATCTCAACTTTACAGCAGCTGCAAATATGAACGTGCAGGAGTTATTTAATTTAATCTGTGTTATTTTAATGTTTCGTTTTTTGATCTAAAACATAGAGACACTGACATTTATCTGTCTGCATTCAAGCATTTCAGTGGACTTAATTAGATCACAGTAGATTTAGTTCACAAACAACTGACAGTTTGACCTAAATATGATTTTCAGTTACTATAATAAATCCTAAAATTAGACATTAGTAACTTACTTTTCGCAGCATCAGTTGCACGCCCACGCATGCTCACAAGATATCCAGCTTGAGTTCAGTTCACTGGAGACTCGCTCTAAACGGATCATATGAATCAGTGAGTTGTCGACTCGAGAACAGCTGCAATCGGATCATTCCAATTCATATTTTGTTGCGATTTTCAAACCGATTTAATGGGCTCATTGAAAATAATCAGTTTGTTCATGAATCATACACCGCTTCTGCATCTCGGAGCACGTGATATATTATAAGGAGTAACGATATGTTTTATGAAATATAGTGAAGTAAAAAGTATGATCTTATGCTTTGGAATGTAGTGAAATAAAAATAAAAGTTACTCAAAATAAAACTACTCCAGTAAAGTACAGATACTTGAAAAATGTACTTAAGTACAGTAACGAAGTAAAGCTACTTCGTTACTGACCACCACTGGTGGCAACATGGCTATACTATACATTGGCTTAGTTATAAACTCTAGTAAGCTACCTACCTAGAAAGCATTTTTAGACATCACAAGCGTTTGTTTCTAATATTGTGTGCTACTCTAAACAGTAAGATAATGTCACAGTAAGGTAGCATTGCATACAGTATATTCTTCATATATTATGGCATCCGAGAATGTGTGGCAAAATTTGTATCCAGTTAGATGCTAAAATCATGCAATAAACATTAATTTAATAACAAAGATGTAACAGAAAACCCTGATTGTACATAAATGATAAAAAAAAAAGAAACTGAACCAAAAAACAATAGCTGTAAAGTAAAGTGTCTTTCAAAGTCTTCCAAAATCTTTAAATATAACAGTATTATACTGTAAAATTACATTAATTACTGTTATATTTACTGTACTGTTAAATAAACTATCTATTAACATATCCACTGGATTTTACCGTAGCATTTTTACAGTTTTTACAATTAAAATTACAATAATTTTTACATTGTTGAATTAACTGTGAGTGTTGAGTCTCTGCACATGAACCTTTGTTGTAATTACTTTTGCTTTAAAAATATTTTTTTTAAGAAAAATATTTTTTCAAAGAAATGAATACATTTAATCAGCAGGGATGCATTGAAGAGCTCAAAGTGAAAGTAAAAACCTTAATTGTTATATACATTTTGTTCTTTTTATTTATCAAAGAATCCTGAAAAATGTATCACAGTTTTCACATAAATATAGCAAAACTGCTTTCAGCAATGATAATAAGGTTTGTGTTTTTTTACGATTTCTGAAGGACCATGTGACACTGAAGACTGAAGTAATGATGCTGAAAATTCAGCTTTGCATCACAGGAATATCTAAACATATTACAATAGAAAACAGTTCATTGAAATTGTAATACTATTTCAATATGACTGTATTTTTTATAAATAAATAATTGTAGCCTTGTTAAGATACTTTTTCAAAAGCTTTTGAACTGTGTTGCCGTAGCTGCCTAGATAGTATCCAGTGAAGCAGTTTTGAACACAACTAATGTGTAGTCCTGATAAAATGCATTAGCTAATATGGAAATCAAATATAGAACTTAATTTTATCCCGGCTCTGAGGGATGTTATAGTGCCAGTCTCTGACCTGATTGCACTTAATCCCAACCCTTCTGAAAGTAAAGGGCAAAACTGATCACGTATCAGCAGTTAGTAATAACTTCTGCCCTTTTTTAGAAAGCCACTGTTGTTTCCCATTCTAGCCTCCGCAGTTTCTTATTAGATCCGACACAGCACTGTGGCAAGGTCTCAGAGGTGAAATAATTTCCGAGAGCAATTACAGGCACCAGAAATTCCCATGATTGCTATTATATTAAAGGTATGACTATAAAAGCGAATTATAATTGAACGATCACCATTTATCTGAATAAGGCTCCATCTTTCCCTGAATCACTAGAGGAAATGCTGACCGTTTAAGCTACCAATTTAGTGTACATTCATAATTGTTTGAAGAAGCTTCAGTCTTCTGTGCGTGTGTACGCAAACACTAAGTATGTTACTGAATTCAGTTTTTTAAAGGAGACATTCATAGGATCTTGAAGGCTTTAAAGTTGTAATGTAATAGAAGTAGCAAAAAATAAATTAATAAATAAAATAAAAAATCCGTATTGTGATCTACATCCACATTGGAAAAGAAAACAAGTGTGGGCGGAGCTAATTCCTCTGTTTTTGATTGGATGGGGGCAGATTTGAATGCAAGTGGAATGTACAAAAGGGGAGGGGTTTATACAGACTAATTGATTGGAGAAGGACCCAAAACTGTTTGGTTACCAACATTTTTCAAAATACCTTACATACAGCACAGGTTTAGAACGACATTTAATTTTTGGGGCACATTATTCTTTAAAACACATTTAGAAAGTAGATAGGGTGATTTTCTATTTTGTGCTGACTTTAAATGAATAGCAATTACCCTGCTTTTAATCCCATTAAAAGACTGAAAAAAAACATTTGAAGTGTGTCTGTAAATTGAATGTAAAACATGCCTCCCAAAGGATGTTCCGACCCCATTCATTTAATATAGTTTCTGTTAATCCATCCATATCTTGAATAAATGATTTAAGCTCCTCCTTTTGAGGGAGAATCTCTGAAAGGCAGATGATCCAAAATCAGCATAATGACTGACACTCACAAATCCTCTGAAAAAGTCCTGTAATGAGAGTTTGGTGAAGCCTCCTGGGTTCCTGGTATAAGTATTCAGCTGTTCCACTGAATTGTTTCACTCCATGCATTTTTAATATCGACCCTGTCACAGCTGGTTTTGATCAAGCACATGTGTTGTTATGTCACCTGCTGCTAAAGTGGAACAAATAGATTGCATTTAACATTGACATTTATATTGTTTGCTCTTGGGCTGGATTGAAAAATGGGTGATTGCTGCCCTCTCAGCTTTATCATTACCACATTCGCTCAGTGGAGATAATAACAAGTCAGCATTGCTGGCTCCTCTCCAGTAAGTTTGTGTGTGTGTGTGTGTGTGTGTGTGTGTGTGTGTGTGTGCGTGCGTGCGTGCGTGCGTGCCATTTGTTTCTTTTTATACTGTTAATACAGAACATTTAAAGACTAGATGTTTGGTTGGTGTGTGGGATTTGTACTTGTAAAAGCATCACTTTTAGCATGCTCCAAAATATCTAATATTAATAAAAAAAAAACTATAATACTTACAACCAGGGCTGGAAATGGGGGAAGTGAATTTCGAGGGGGGGCAGCGTTTCACTTCTAACTGGTTAGGTTTATTTGGAAATTAAAGTGATATGTATATTTTATCCATTCAAAAGACTACGAAAGCGATCCCAGCTCTGCACATAAACATAGCGCAGTGTTTATGGTTCGCTGCACAACACCGCCTTTTGCCAATTAATAGGCTACCTGCAGACTGCAGCCTATATACATGCTTCTTTATCACTGCGTGTCCTGCTCCTCGCAGCACACATCTTGAATGCACACTGCAGTTTTTGTCATTCATTGTAACAAACTAAGTGTAGAGACGATGTAAGATTTAGTGTGCAGTGTAGAGAGCTTAATTCGTTAAAATGGAAGTTAAGGAGGCTAACAGCTGTTTAATGATTATAAAGAGAGTTTGCAAATGTGAAATTGAATTTATATGACAGTTTTATACATGTTTTTATTTTATACAATAGTTAATAGAACACTGTTATCTATTTTGCTCTATTTCGTCAATAAAATATAGTTAAAAAACAAAGTCACAGCTGAGCCGCTTTGCATCTAATAGTGTTTGACACAGCGCTGTTTCGTTTATGAATGAATCTTTGCTTTTGAACAAATCTAGTGAGTCAATGATTCAATGACCCATTCATATAGAGAGTCACTTGCTTCATTCCTAAATGAATCAGCGTTGAGCGAACTTGCTGCCACCTACTGGCGCTTTCAGTTTCATTTGTAAAGTATAATTTGAGTCATTTAAAATCCTTTATATTTCTATATTCAAAACTTTATATTTAAAACATTAATCCCATAGCATTGTTATTATTGGATGCATTAATGCGAACTGATCAAAGTTTATAAATAAAAGAAAATGTTGCCACCAAAGATGACACATTTGATGATGTTATAAAAATGTAGGTAAAAAAAACTTTAAGGAGTCAAATATCAAGGTTAACGTTAATTTCTGTCATTGGTATTGATCAGAAGGTGTCTGCTCCTCTATATATATATATATATATATATATATATATATATACTATTTATTTTTAATTTTATTTTTAAGTAGGAGTCCTTAAGAATGTAATATTAAAAACTAATACAACTAAAAAAAACTAAT
Source organism: Gymnocypris eckloni scoliostomus (assembly GCA_027564155.1). Taxonomy (NCBI): domain Eukaryota; kingdom Metazoa; phylum Chordata; class Actinopteri; order Cypriniformes; family Cyprinidae; genus Gymnocypris; species Gymnocypris eckloni. Next base: position 12,316,861 of record CM050416.1, on the reverse strand, counting down.
AAAACTAAAAGTAATAGTGTTTAAACGTTTTAAAACTATTAAATATAATCTACAAATCATGCAATACTGTACCAGTAAATAAGAAGTGTTTTAGGGCTTAGCTACAGGCCAATTAGAGACACTAATCATTCTCATTGTTTATGAAATCATTCTTTAATTTCACTAATCAATCTATTTATTTTATAGAAAACACAGAGGGTCATTATAATGATGCTTACATTATAACATGTGCAAATTCACACACCACATATCATTCATTTGACCAGAATTTCAGGAGCTTGTCTTAAATACAAAAAGGGTTTTGTGAAAATATTATATACGTTATATAATAGATGTAATATATAATTAAATACATCTGAAAGGTCATCCAAAATAATAATTTTGTTAATGTGTTTTCATAATAAAAGCATTAGAAACCTTTTTGCTTCATCTTGATTTTTTATTTTTTTGGTGCATGAAACCTTGGCAAACATTTAGAAGTGTTTAAAAACATTGCTCGGTTTGTTCAATTTGTTTCCCACAGCCTAATGTACAGACAAGTCCAGGCGGAGAGACTGAGTCATGCTGGCATTATCTTTTTTATATTTTTTTCAGGCAACACATGAACGTCAGTGTGAAGATGAATATATAAAACTAGACTCCATGGCGTGGTTTGTTTCCCAACCTCATGAACACCCACTGAAAAACAAATGTAACATTCTAATGATGCCTGCAGGAAGAATACAGGTGTATAATGTGAGCGAGCATTTGGGACGTGGGTGTGTTTGGTTCTGTGAGTCCATTTGGTTCATTTATGCAATTTGAGCTAAAGGTATGTTTTTCTCTGTGTGAGGTGAGAGATTGTGACCTACTGTGTCTTTACCGTGACAGCAGCTTAGGCCGAGAGGTGTTACTTTAAAGTGTGTTGAAGCAATGTTACAAAACCTCAGGTTTTCATATTATATTTCTAAGTAAAAAAGTGACCATCAGTGATACATTGAAAGTAATATAAAAATATGCTGAGTTCTAAATATGCACTTTATACATCTACTGGTCAAATGCTTTAGTTCTTTAAGGGTTTTTTGTTTGTTTTTAAATAAGTCTCTTAAAGGCTCCATTTATTTGATTAGAAATACTGTAACATTTTGTAAATATTATTAAAATGTAAAATAATTGTATTCCATTTTAATATTTTCAACAAAAAATAATTGATGGAAAAACTGTATTTTCATCATCATTGCTCCAGTCTTCAGTGTCACATGATCCTTCAGAGATCATTCTAATATGCTGATTTGTTCTCAAGAAATTATTTTTTATCAATTTTGAAAAGAGTTTTGCAGCTTAATATTTTATCCATGTAGCCATGATGCATTTTTCAGGATTCTTTGAAAAATAGAAAGTTCAAAAGAAGAGCATTTATTTGAAACATAAATCATTTGTAACATTATTTTCAGTTTGACCAATGAATGCATTTTGAATGCATCCTGGCTGAATTAAAGTAATACTTTCTTATTGATCCCAAATCTTTTGAACAGTAGTATATGTTGAAACGGTCAAATAGTATATAAGATAAATATTAGGGCAAAACATCTGGCACACCAATTCTAAGATGTTTTTGACTCTGTTTTTTCCATAGTGTACCGCTTTGATTTATTATTTGTTCCTCGTCAGTCAGCCCATTTGAAAGGTATAATCAAACTAATTACTGATTACAGACTTCTTCCTTTTTTATTGTCTCCCGTGTCATGTGAGGACAATGGGAATCATAGTTTCTGCCCACACTATGGAATGTGCTGGATTTAACACTACTTTATCTACTAACAACTATTACTTAAAACACAGATGGCTTGTATTGAATGGCCTCCTCCATAATAATTATCCTCACAAACGACAGAAACTACTACAGTATTATTATAGTACAGTGATTGTATCAGATGAAAATGACTTTACTTTGCCCAGAAATCGCCCAGTACTGCTTGTTTACAAAGGTAATACTGTATGTCCAAAAAAAGTTTCTACCATAGAATTAAAGAGATAGTCTTCCTTCCGTCTATGCGTCCATCCATCCATCTATAGAAGATATAATACAAGAAGATATGTTAAACAATAAGTGTGACGGTTCAATTCCCATTGACTTCCATTATGTGTCTTGTCCAGATGGAAGTTAAAGGCAACTGAAACTCTTTGGTTACCAACATTCTTTAAAATGTATTCTTTTATGTTCCTCAGAAGAAAGAACGTCATATTTGGAAAGACATGAGAGTGAGTAAATGATTTTGGGTGACTATCTTTTTAATGGTAAATATTTAGAAGTTACTTTAATATTGACCAATCAGAATCCAGTATCCATGAGTGCAGTAGAATAATGATCTCTAGCGTTGTGTCCCTGTGTGGACTAATAGTGATCCTGACTGGCAGGTGACAGCTGTCGGCGTGTGCTTGGTCAGCTCTTTAGATGGATTTCCGTGACTATAGTTCCAGTGTGTGTGTGTCCGATCAGTACAGCTATATCACATTTACTTCTTCTGCATGAAATAGACCTGTCCTCTGTGCCTGCTAATGATACGCAGTGTGAAACCGTGATTGGATGTCAACATGATTGATGTGGGTGTGGAGAGGGAGGGTCCAGCGCTCTCTTGGGCCATTATCTCTTCAGATTATATAAAAGCTGTCTTGTTAGTCGTTCTTTTGGTGCTGCTCAATTGCCGTGATGACTGAGGGTATCGAGTCTAAAAGTAGAGGAGAAATCTCTGCCGAAAGAGCTTTAAAGTGATGTTCTGTGAGAATAAATTCTGCCGAGTATATTCGGCTACATTTCCCACAAAGGACAAAATATTTTCTATGTACTGTATTTTGTTTAAATTGTGAATCGTGTCTAACAGAAAATATTTATCCCCGCAGTCCATCCGTGAAGTGACGGGTTACGTGTTGGTGGCTCTGAATCAGTTCGACTATCTTCCTCTGGAGAACCTGCGAATCATCCGAGGCACTAAACTGTATGAAGGACGCTACGCCCTGGCCATCTTTCTCAACTACAGACGAGATGGATACTTCGGCCTTAGACAACTCGGCCTCAAGAACCTGACAGGTATCTCTGTCTGTCTGTGTGCCTCTGTTTCTCGCCAAGCAAATTCGCATCACACTTGTTTTTGTGCAGTAGACGTTCTTATTTAAATACGCAGGAAAGAGCCAGTGGGCTCACAGCAGATATCATCAGCAGAAAGGAGAGATGAGGTAGCAGCACGTTTTCGAGAGCTCTCAGACCCTCTCATAGACACCAAGGATATAACCACGATCAAGGTCTAGAAACGTAGTAAGGACATCGGCAAAATAGTGATATCAGTGGTTCAACCGTAATTTTACGAAGCTACAAGAATATTTTTGGGCACAAGGAAAACAAAAATAACGACTTTATTCAACAATTCGTCTCCTCCTGGTCACCTTGGCACCTCACTGAATAATGCTAATTTAACCACAAGTTGTAATTATCTCTGGAATTAAATCTACATAAATTTCCAAAGAAAGTTGTTTGTTATATTTTCGAGTGGAACTTCACGTTTTCTTGAGAGTCAGCATAAACATATTATGGAGGGGAGGCTACATAACCCTTTGACCCCTTCATAAAGGACAGGCTTGATTTGATGGTTAAGCTCACTAATAGGTGCTGTGTGTGAGAATAATGCTGTAGGCAAAGTGATTTTTTAAAACTCCCTCCACTTGCACGCACACACACACACACACAGAGAGAGAAAGAAAGAGAGAGTACTTCTAACTATTTTTCCCCATGCCCAAGGCCTTTTGTTGACCCAAATAGAGAAATAGAGACAGACAGCCATCAGTATACCCACCAGAAATGACTGCTGCACAGCCATGATTCATTTTGTATATACTCTATATATTTGAGGTTTACTTACTTTGTTTAAGTTGGATTTATTATTGGGCTGAGAGTCCATTTTTAATGATCTGCCAACAATGACATCTTTTATTCCCTGTGTACTTCTTATGATTACGTGATTAGCTATAACCTTCTAATATGAATGTGCTTAGAATTATTCCATTATTCCAGTGTTCCAGGTAGAGATGAAAGCGTGCGTCTTGCTTTCTAAGACCGAGCACCCTGATGCTTAATGGATCCTTTGATATAAAATGCAGTTGTTGTCATGTTCGTCTCTCCCATGTTCTTACTCTCCTTCACTGTTGGCGAGTAGCTCTACATAAATCATCCAAGCAAACCTTTGAATCTTAAGGTTACAAATAATGTAAATGTTAATAAATGTAATCAACTTCATTTTGAAAATGTCTTTATTTATTCATTTATACTACACTATGGTGATATATATTATATAATAAATTGTAATATGTTTTGCTCAAATTTAATGTCGTTCTTCTGTGGAACACACAAAAAGTATCTTTTTTTTGTCTATCCAATGAAAGTCAATGGGGTCCAATGTTGTTTCGATGCCAGCATTCTTCAAAATGCCTCAATTTGTGTTCTGCAGAAGAAAGAAACTCATACTGTACATGGTAAGCACAACATGAGTTGGTAATACTAGAAAATATTGTCATATAAATATATATCTCTTCAGGGTTTATTTGGGGTAAACTGTTCTGAAAAAACATGGTTGTTTACCAAATAAATAAATAAATGTGCATGAAATATTTATTTTGAAGTGAAATTGTTGTATTATTACAGAAGAAATAGGCATCTGAGAAACTTATGAGGTCATCTTTATGGCGTTTTCAAGGTTAGCACTCACGGATCAGAAATATATAACCATGGAATAAAGTCAAGTATTAAGCATTCTAGACGTCAGTGTAATAATTTATTAAATTTATGCTATATAATAAAGAGGATGCATTCTATTCTTCCATGCCAGTATTTGCATGAATAGAGAGCTCTGACCACACACCACTCTCATGCCAGTAGTCTCAGTGTGTACAATGACAAGCAATTAGGCCAGAACTGTTAATGCATACAGATTAGAGTCCACATCAGATCAACTGATCCAGCCTGAATAATGGCGATCAAGTCCACATATTTGAGCAAAACAGCAGAACTGAATTTGAAATAGATGTAGTCTGAGCCTCAGTAATAATATCTGACTGATTATTGTGAAAAGATAGACATAGAATCATTTTCACAGAGAAAGTTGTGTTAAGTACAATTTGCATGTTTACCAAAGCTAAAATTTAGCAGGGATACAAAAAAAGCCCTTTTCCCTTTACTGACATTTAGAAAACACATATCCACGGGCTTTCATTTTGTCCTTTTCTATCTTGTTATTGTCTATTTGAAATCATGCCAAGCAGCTGAGTGCAGTCTAAAGAGAACGTGTAATTTCTCTCTCCATCTGCTGGCTGTGTGTTCACCCAAAGCAGTGGCGTCTTTAGATCAATCCTCGTCTCATTAAATCTCTTCTGAAATGCAAAAATACAATACATACAAGGACATATAGAACATGAGAGAAGGTAATACAGTATGATTGAATTGCATTTTCATCACAGCTCTGTTAACACACAAACACACTAATAGTAATAAATATTAAGAGAATTCATTAAATGTATTATTAATAATTTATTTAAAAAAAAAACTTTTTAATTTTCCACCTCAAAAAACATTGTTTTTTATGATAGGTGTATTAATAATATTAATTGTAGGTTACAGTATATATATTTGAATAATAATATCATTTTAAGTCACCCTGAGGACGGAGGTTGAGAACAACTGTGCTTCAGTGTTCAAAACTAGACGTTTGGCTCTGGTTCCTTCTTTTGCAGATCTATGTGATCTTTATCATCCAACAGGTGAATATTTATTTTCATGTATTTATTGCTGTTTGTTTGAAGTAGCAGTCAACATTCATTTAGATGATAGTCTACGTACGTAATAGTGAATGTGATTGTTTACAAGACAAGTGTGTTTACAAGTGTGCCAGACACATCTTTACCGTGATTGTTAAGCTCTGTTTATTCTCCACGCTACTGTAAGCCATTACAGATTCTTGAGGGTTTACAAGTCTCATCTCTCAGTTTGAATCCTCATCTAAATGCATGTTCACATATGTCTGATTAAATGAGCAGTCTTTATGAGAAAATCCCCCACACACTTCTAAACATCAGTTTCTGTTTTCAGGCTTACGGCTTATGTTTTCATGTTTCATATTTCCACCTGGTAACGCTGGCTGTTCATATACTGCATAAGCCTCTCTCAGTTTAAGGTGGAGGTCATTCTGGTCCTATTTTTGTTACAGTCATTTTAGTGTTTTGGTCTGGAATGTGTTGTATTTGCCGTGCTACATAATGATACTTACTTCATTTTATTTTATGCATCTGAATTAACAGTTAAGTAAAAGTTGAAAAAATTAAGAAAATAAAAATATATTGTATTTTATTTACTTTTATATGTTGTTTAAATATATTTAAGTTTAATCTAATTAAGCTTATTTTGTCAAATTAATTTTAACATATAATGAAGTTAAAGTTATATCAAAGCATGATCACTTTTGATGCACAGTGAAGTATGCATTATGATACATTTAATGAAGCTTATTATGTCATGCATGGTTCTTTTAAATAGAGAGGTCTGTTTTTAAAGTTACAAATTTAAGACAGTCTACAATAATATTGGTTTACCAGGCTGATTCAGATTTAATTTAGCTGTCCCTCTCATACATTGCAAGTCTGCTAAAACCAACACTGATATTTAATTTACTTTAGCCTTTTTACTGATATGTTATTTACTTTTTGCCTTTAATTTTACCTAAATGGCCAAGTGGTGACTTAGCCAAGGTGATGCTGACAAGTACACATATATCTGTGTCTGTCGTCACAGAGAATATAGTTTAATATTGTCTCAGTGATGTCATTCCTGATAGCAGATCATTGGCACAAGCCCAGATTCTATAGACAGCATACTGGCAGCTGGACTATTTCTAAAGGCCTATATACATATGAAGTAGAAATATCTCGCTTTCAGGGCCCTTCAGACTGTGTCCGGGCACCCAGAACGGGTAGACATGAATTTTAAAACTCTGATCTGAATTTTACAACTTACAAGTCAGCCAAGGCAAGCCTAGTAACATCTTGGTGGTTTGTCATCTAACATCTTGACATGTACGGGAGGTTGGCATGGGTTTGCAGCAAATATTCAATATTTTAATATACTCTCAGTTTGTGAAGTTCCTGGCAGCTCCTGAGTCAATAAGGACGTGACGTGTGGTATTAGAAGTCTGCACAGTTATTTGGCACCGGGGAACATTTCACTACACTAGTCTTTGGGCAGATTGAGCTATTGTAATCCGGATGAGATTTATGACAATGGCTGAATTGACCACAAAATAGATACATCTCCATTGCTTCAGAAAGTCAGACATTGGTTAGATATTAAAGAGTAAATCTTAAAATGTATTACTAAAACAACCAACATTTAAAGAAAGTAAAATGGAATGTTAAAGAAAGGAATGTTAGCTTCATTATTATAACATATGATCATTTTAGTACCTTACACGTGGTACCTTTACATGCAATTGTGATTATGTAATATATTTGAGTAATTATGTTTTAATACATCATACAACATTATAATGTCACGATAAAAACGTTATTCCGGGAATGTATAAGTTTTGTGTGAAAAGGCTGAAATGAAATGAAGAACGCAGAGCTAATGTCATCTCACCGGTCTGATGCTCAGAAGGCTGAGAGCGGAACAGCTCCATTAATAATGAATCCAGTATCATCATTATGCAGCAAAATGTTTCAACTACACAGAATCTCACAGCTTCAAACACAGCTTTACTTTTTAAAAACATCCCCCCATGTCAGCAAATCTTGAAGCAGAAAACCGGTGAACGTTTGAGGGAGCGGGTCATTTATTTACTTACAAATGCTCAAGTAAATATTTACAAAATAGTCAAATAAAAATAAAAAGCATATCTTCTATGTTTTTTTGCATACAGCAGCTTCATTGAATAAGTATTATAAAACTCCATAATGTGCCATGATGTGACGTTTATGTATAATGTGGATGTTTCTAATGTAGCAGCCTACTTTGCATTCATATTTGTTCATGGTACAAAAAAAACTGCATGTACAAAATCAGCAATTTAATAAGGTGGATACAAAAAAGGAGGAAATCAAGAATGTGTCCTATATAATGATTTATTGCCTACACTACAAAACAGGCTGCTAAAAATAAAACATTTAATGAGGTTAATGCTCAAAAGAGGTCAAATAATATTCAAAAGTAGTAAAAATATACTTACAATTAGAATTTAGTTTCTCACATGAACTTATCTTTTTTTCAGGACTTTTAATAATTCTTCTGAAAATACTAAGCATACGGGAAAAGCCAATGTCATGGGTTCATTTTAGAGCCCTGCACGGGCCTAAAGTTTAGGCCCTAGCCTGGCCCTGGCCCGAGACGTTCAGGCCCTTACCCGGCCCGTGTCCGACAGCTCATCAGAATCATTCCCCTTCTCCCAAAACAGCGTATACTACTGTTTCAGCTATTACAATAGTTCAGTTTTGTATGAAATGACAAAGTGATTGTATTTTGTATTTATTTATTTTATTAAGTTAATGTAGAAGTTAATGTAGTTATTTATTTAGTTATTTTGGGTATTAAAGGAAACTGGATATTTTAACATGAACTGATTAGGATTATTTTTGAAGACATAACATTCAAAAAAGGAGGTCTTGGGGTGATGTGAATACTTTAAATGAATGCATCATTTGGATCGATTGCCTGGTTTCTTTTCTTCATATCTGCTCCTTCAGATTGTTCAGTCTCATTTGTATCTGATTGTAATCTGCCATGTGGAGATGATTTGTAAAAATGGACACAGACAGAATGAAATGAGGATTATTTCTCAAATGTTAGTGGTTTGGACGCGGTTTTAATTTGGTTTTAATATTGAATTCTGCGTCTCGTGCACAAAATGATTGCATTTTGTGTCAGATCTAAACAGATAAATAATCAAATCAATATGAGGTGCATATTGTATCACAAAACAAGGCATATTAATAGTCTGTCAATGAGGGTTCCTCAGTTTGTGAATGAACAACATTTCCGCTTGTCTTCTATCTTATAAACATTAAATGGATATGGCACAGCTGGACATTGATGTAGATGCAATTTATTCTTATTATTTTCTTATTTCTAATTTGTTTTGCGCTAAAACACCCTGTAAAATATTATGTTATGTTATGTTATGTTATGTTATGTTATGTTATGTTATGTTATGTTATGTTATGTTATGTTATGTTATGTTATGTTATGTTATATTATATTAATTATATTATATTATATTATATATTGAAGTAATGGTAAATTACATTTTAAATACATTATTTTAAATTAAAATTTAAAGTTGCATGACATTTACATGTTATTTATAGTATAATAAAGTTGATTGATTTTAAAGATTAGCATTATGACAATATGACCAGTTTAACCAATATTTCAGTATTGATGTGAAATAATGTAATGTAATGTAATGTTATGTAATATATTATATTATATTATATCATATATGATATGATATATGATATATGATATGATATGATATTATATGATATGATATTTATGATAGAATAATAATTTTGCTTCAGTCATCAGTGCTATACAATGCTTGCCAATGACTTGTAATATTATAAAGGTTATAGTTCATATTTGTGACCAAGTTAAACAGCTTGATGTTTGTATTAAGTATTTTTTTAGCTTATATATTAATTTTCATGTGTTATTTGTGATTTACACTTGATATAGAAATGTTGCACTGTGCTCAGCTTCGACCCAGGTGTATTTATGTCATTGGATTGATTGAGTTATGTTTACAGATGGAGGCAGACAGTTAATGTTAAGAGGGGTGTCATAATGTCGCTCAATTTCTCCATCTGATAAGGATGAGTGCGATGAGTGCGTGCCCTTCAGACGACTTCATAATATATTTTTTTTGACATTTTGACTAGCTCATTTCTTCCCCTGTTAATTTTCCTTCAAAGGCACTTTATCATTCGTATTCTCTCAAATTTATGGAATTCTCATTTAAATATAGATGTATTACTTTTGTTGTTAAAGGGATTCCTGCTTTTTCTCCAGCCTTCTTAGCGAAGGAATTGTATGCAGATGAATGCATCAAAGATATGTTAATGACGTGAAGTGTTTCTCATGCGGGCTGGGTTTCCAGCTGTGGATGTCAAAAGTGACTCTTTATAAATGTATTGATGTGGTCTGTTGTTCCATTCACAGTCTCAACCTTTCCCCTGCACACTCCACTTCCATCATCAATACTTCACTTTCACTCAAAGGAAGTGAAATTGTCATGTTTAAAAACACTTGATCACGGCTGGGTTCGATTTGAATGCAGGGATGATGGATCTGGGACATGCTAATGTCATAATGCTGGTCAGTCAGGGTTTTTGAGATACTGAAAAATACAGTGTCAGAAAAATGCACAAAAATGACCTTTACCATGTCACTGGATCAGCACATTATATTTACCCCTAATACATGAATAATACATCTAATACAATTAATCGAATGCTCTACCTGGCTATACAGTAAAACACTGTAATGTTGTGAAATATTCTTACTTTTTAAAATAACTCTATTTGAATATATTTTAAAACACAATTTATTCCAGCATCGTCCAGTCTTCAGTGTCATATGCTGATTTGCTGCTCAAGAAACAATTCTTATTTTTTTATTAATGTTGAAAAGTTGTGCTGTGTAATATTTTTGTGTAAACCCCATGTTTTTTGGGGGGTTCTTTTCATAAATAGAAAGTCTAAAAAGTACAGTATTTATTTGAAATCTTATTTAATCAGTTTATTACTTCCTTGATTAATAAATTCATTGATAAAAAATGTATAAACACATGCAAACAAACATTTAAACTGTGACATATACTGTAAATACATAATCAAATACAAATCATTATTTAACAATAAAATTGTAGTTCTCACACTGCTTAGATTTTTGACTTGTTTCCAGCCAAAATATCTAAAGATTCTTAAATCAAGAAGTAAACATTATTGTCTTGTTTTCAGAAAAAAACATGTCAAAATGAAGCAAGTTTTAGCTTGAATCAAGCAAAATAATGTTGTTTTCTATTTGAAATAAGAAAATGTTTACTTGTCTAGAAAATCCTTCTTGATTTAAGAATTGGATATTTTGGCTGAAAACAAGGTAAAAAATCTATGTTATAAAAGCATTTTTTGCAGAGCAGGTCCTTTTATTTATCATCCATTCTGTGTGGGATTAGCAATTGAAAACACACACAAAAAGGGCATTAGATGATGTTTACTGAAGATGAATGGTTTAATAGTCTGATATAATCCGTTGTGTAGGTTCAGTATATGAAGCCTGTGCAGATATGAGATATTCTAGCAGTACTGTCCAGCTATGTAACTTCATTAGTTGATTATGAAGCAGCAGCCTGTGTCTGAATTATAATATTGCTTCATTAACTTCACATTTGTTTTCCTTCAAGAGAGAATGAAAGTATACAAACCCATTTTAAACAACCAGCCACGGCTTCATTCATCAGACGGCTGTTTGAGGTTATGAACCAGACGTTTGTGAAGTCTTAGAAATGTTTAAAGCAGGCGTACACAACACAATGTTCATTGGAGCGCTAGGTTTCTAGGCTAGTAATATTTGTTACAGGTTAACAGGAGGAAGAGATTTGAAAGAGTCTATCAGCTCAAATACTGTACGCTACCTCCACATAAAGCGTATGTTCCCAATCTCTACAGACACATTGATATGCTATAATCTTGCTTGATCTTTTATAAGCTCCTTAACTTGGGAATTGGGGTGATTTCATTCTCAAATCCTGTTCTAAAAAAGAGAGATTATTTTCATTACACTTCTTTTATAAATCGTTTGAACTGGTTTCATAGAGCAGTCAGGGTTATATCCTTAAGGTGACCACAGAATGATCTGTATGTCTTTTATATGCGCATACATTGTTATTTAATATGATTTATACTGTGAAATGGGCGAAATGGCTCAAATGTTGTCAATTATTCAGAAACGCTCATGATATCTAATGCCCTCTTTTTAAATCCCCTCTGTTGTAGAAATCCTGAATGGAGGTGTGTATGTGGATCAGAATAAGTTCCTGTGTCACGCTGACACCATCCACTGGCAGGACATCATCAAGAACCCGCGTTCTGAACTTCTGGTCCTGCCCTCAAACAACAGTGGCAACACATGTGAGTGTTAGATGAGTTTAATGATACAAACTGGGCTATAATCATTGGTGTTTTTCATAATTAGACTGAAATTGTTTTGCATGTGCATGCTATTAGTTCAAGCTTTAACAAACAATAACTATGTCAATTGTTTTCAAATATTTACAGCAATACTGAAATACTGATAAAACGTATCATGTTAATATTAGTTTACTTGGATATTTAGCATCATTACTCCAGTCTTCAGTGTCAGATAATCCTTCAGAAATCATTATAATATGTTGATTTGCAGCTCAAGAAACATTTTTATTACTCAAAACTCTCAAAAACTCTCATCATACATTTTAATGATTCTTTGATGAATATAAAATAAAATAAAAAATGCATAAAAAATATTGATTTAAAACTTATTTTAAATGTTTTTCTAACACTTTGGATCAATTTATATGGGAGTATTTATTCATTATTAATTTATTGATGTATTTATTGAAGTAATAAATGTATATACAGTATATATATGTATATATATATATATATATATATATATATGTGTGTGTGTATATATATATATTATAATTTAATATTTATTTACATATATAACATAATAAATTATATTGATTTAATATGTTAAATTATTTATAATCATATTCTTGCAAACGCAGGTAAATTGCCAAGTTCATTGTTTCATTGTGTTCAGTGTTGACCCTGACAAAGTAATAACAAAAAAGATGTCATATGCTTTTGCAAATAGTTTTCAAGGTTTTAGGGTCTTTTTGCAACCCTATTAAACTGCAGGATTTCCTCCGTGTAATCACTCTTAACTGAAATTTTATTGTTGAGTCCATCTCAATCAAACTCACTCAGTAATTACAAAACAGTCAATTCAATCTAAGCGGTGAAAATGAGTGTGCAAACTAAGTGGGCACATTGTATGAGATAAATCCCTCCGTACACTGAAGTGTGCTGTTGTTTAAAGTTAAGATGTATTCCGCAGGCAGAAGGTGTCATCGCTCCTGTAACGGCCGCTGTTGGGGTCCTCAGGAGGATCAGTGCCAAAGCTGTGAGTATTTAACACGTTTATCATTTAACTTGCACGTCTACACATACATACACACACAGTGCAATGTCTTAAGGCTTTTAGTGTTATGTGACCTTTGATTATACTTCAGTATTATAATATTATGGATTTTGTCGTAGCATGTCAACTTATGCTATAATAAATTACTGCCATTGTACTCACTAATGAATAAATGAATGTATATATAGTTCAGTTAGAATATGCCTTATTTTGTTGCTATATATATAATGAGAAGTTATTTCTTATTAAGCTTGAAACCAATGTTTAAAAGAAAGTTTATAATTAAGTAGTGGTGGGCCGTTATCGGCGTTAACGTGCTGCGTTAACGCGAGACTCTTATCGGCGATAAAAAAAATATCGCCGTTAATCTATTCTCAAAGTTGGGTTGGGAGCTGGGTCTATATACTACGCACTATGATGACTTTCACCCTGATATTTTAGCGGATGTATACCTAGCCGAATTGCACTGTAGGGGCGAGCGAGTTTTCGAACTAGAGGCTCGCAGTCCGTGATGGACAGATTGTTAACGGCTGGTCTATGTGGTAATACAATCGGACAGGACATCCAAACGCTCACCTATCATTCATCAACCTCAAATATGGCTTTTCATCTGAAAGATGTATGTAGTAGCAACTTTACATGGCCGCTCAATATGATGTTAACCTAGAGAAATGTGCGCTATTGAAGTGTTTGTGTGGAAGCGCGTTTGCTGCAGGACAGGCTCCGGTGCGTTCACTTGCTCTTAAAATCTCCGTAATTTTTGGTCATACAGATAAAAGTAGCCTAATACATCTTTCGAATCTGTAAAGACTCTACGTTTATTTGTGTGCACTCAGAATAACAACGAAACGTTGCGCTTTTAAGCAAACAGGATGCGCTTTAGGTCTCATGTGAACTTGAGAATTCACCCGTGTCACCCTCTGCTTCAACCTGTGTGTATGCCTAACGTTACTGTGAAATTACCACATCAAACGTGACGTGCTAACATGGATGCAGCTATGAAGCCGCCCGGGTTTGCTTCAGGAAAATTTATTTTTAAGAAGCTTCCCAATGGAAACTGTAAACAGTTCATCACGACCTCTTATGTAGGCCTACAGTTCAAAATTCATGTTTAACTGAATAAACAGTTAGTAAACACAAGTACATCTTATTAAACATAGTTTATTTTCATCACCAATTATCATAGTAGAACAGCTTTCTCAAGCAGTTTGTGATGCATTTTGGAAACAGGAGATGAGCCCCTGGTCTAATGCGCCACCTGGCTTGAGAAACCCGTTCTCAAAGACTTACTTTTAGTCATTATTTGGGTAGCACACATATTCTGAATGCCTTCGGCAGAATTCAAATGAGCCATTTTAATCTAGATTAATCTAGATTAATTCCAAAATTAATCTAGATTAATCTAGATTAAAAAAATTAATCTATGCCCACCCCTATAATTAAGTTATATTAAAATGTCCGTATTATACTCATTTAAAAGTTCATCATTTGTAGGGTCTACTAGAAGATATTTATAGGATTAGTTTAAAAGTAATGTTTAAAAAGCACATATGTGTATGTACATTGCTTCAGCATAGTTGGAATAATGGTTGTAAAAGTTGTAACCTGGCTCACAGGAAGATATTAGTCATATTTTTGTAGCAGATTTTAAGGGTTAATAGACTTCTTCATCTTGTAAATGGTTGTCAAAAACAAAAACGCTTGGAAAGTGTGAGCAAAACAGACATCATTTACTACCGAAGGTTTCTTTTAGAAGGACATTTCATCAGCTGAACAATCAGTATGTTAACTTTTTACCTGATGTTGCAGAGAGAAATATTAGTGTAAATCAAAGTTTCAGAAATGAGAACAGAGTTTCAGTAAATGAAGTTAAATGTGTTCTGAAGCACCTCGAGTGAAAGCTCTCGGGAACGCGGTGGTCTTCTCTGGTGCTCGTGGCACAACCTGTGGTGATGCACTCATGAGTGGGTGGCGGAGACAAAGAGAGGGACGGCAGGGGATGGCAGGTTCACTTTTCAATACATAATTAGGTTTAATTAAAGACAACCCAGCTCTGCAGAGTGTCACCACTGATGGGGTGGGGGGGTTACACAGTTTGTCTGTCTGGCAAATAATAGATGTAAGGTTTTTGCTTTGTCCTGTGACTTTTGACATATTTACAGAAAAGTAAAAAGCTTCACTTTTGTCTTCGCGGTTACAGTGACAAAGACGGTGTGTGCAGAGCAGTGTGATGGACGCTGTTTTGGTCCGTACGTCAGTAACTGCTGTCACCGTGAATGTGCAGGAGGCTGTTTCGGACCCAAAGACACAGACTGCTTCGTATGTCAACATCTTCCTGTATTTATACCTCATTCTGCATGATTTTAAAGTGTACTAGAGGTATTGACAAACGCCTGATCACTTAGATTTTAAAGTGGTTTAAAGGTGATGTTGTGCTTTAAAGGGATAGTTCACCCGAAAATGAAAATGACCCCATGATTTACTCACTCTCAAGCCATCCTAGGTGTGGGGGAACGTGGGGCACAATGTAACACGGGGTTAGTTGTAACACACGTGGTTTAAATATTTTTATGCGAGCATAACCACATTTACAGTATTTACTACTTACCATATCAACATTATATAGAGAAAAAAGTGTGCCAAAATTCAAAAGCCTTTTGAAGATATCGCTGAACTTTTATTTTACCATAGTAAAATTATATTCCTGGCTTAAGTACATTTTTCATCTCAGTTTTTATTACTTGTAAGTTGTAACACTGCATCACAATCTGCCCCTGCTGTGATATTCTGTGACATTAGCAATGTAATCCACACTATTTACTTTAATATTCTGTACCTATTCTATTCTATTCTATTCTATCCTATAATAAAAATACAAATAAAAACCTATCTACGTGTACTGTGCTAGACGAACTGAGACTTGTATACTGTGTCTCTCTCGATTGTCTGATTGCTTCTATTATTCTCCTCATTTGTACGTCGCTTTGGATAAGAGCGTCTGCTAAATAATTCAATGTAAATGTAATACATTTTAATGAGAAATGACGAAACCATCGTTTAATGAGAAATGTCCTATTGGTGATAAATGTAGAGTAAAATGAAAAGAAAAGACTGTTTCGTGTGAGTGCGGATCATGGTTTTGTATAATAAGTGATTTTATGGATCAATGCACCTCAATGAAAGATCAAGCGACGGAAGAGCGCAGTGCAAACAACTTTAATGAGAAACTATGAGAAACAGGTGAATAAAGACTGACAGTCAATGTTTAATGTTCAGAAATTATTATTTCAAGACATGTAAAGCCTTTTGGCTCATTTATGTGGGCCATCCCAAGCATGGTTGCAATATGTTCATTGTGAAACTCAAAAATCTGATTATTTCTCATTTTAAAAATCGCCGTTATTTTATGTGAAATAAATCATTACTTTATTTTATTGACAAAATATTTGAGTTTGTCTTGTATATTTTTTCATGAGATCAGATAACATTTTAAACTGTCATATGGTCATTTTAGAACGTGCACCTCAAGATGTTACAATGTACCCCACCTATGGGGCATGTTGTCACATTCACTTCCAATTTCTGAGGGTAAATAAAGAAAAACGTATACACTGTCATTATAAAGCAAAGCAACATAGTTTTACTATACAAGTGTGGAATTACTGTGCATAAAAAGTATACTCTGAACCCCGTGTGGATTTACACAATTTGAGAAAGTCAAAAAGTGTTACGTTGTGCCTTGCACACCGAATTTTCAGAGGAATACAATCAGAGTTAAATAAAAACAATTCCTGGCTCTTCCAAGCATTATAATGGCAGTGACTGGGTGTTGATATTCAATAGTACAATACAAGTCCTATAAAGTACATCCATCCATCATAAAAGTGTCACACAAGAGAGTGGAGTTCCAGCAGCTGACGAAGGACGTAGGCGTCGTGTAAGCTCTGGAGAGAATATGCTAGTCTCGCGAGAACAAAGTTTTGTTTACTACAAAGAAAAAACAGTCTCCTCTTGGCTTATATCGAAATCCTCCGATATTTGTCTTTACAAATTCTTGATTTGTACTTTTAATTCATGACTGTTATTTTGTTTTGCTCTCTTCTCTACGCTTCAGTGTTCACTTCTCACCGGAGCTTAAGCTATATCTACGTCATCTGCTGTATTGCCATTCTTTCAAGAATGCGTATACGACAGTTAGCAGAAGCTATTGATTATGGTTTATAAACTTTTAAATATGGATATTTGTCTTACAAAAACGCATCAATTCGCTTCTGGAGGCATTTAATAACCCCACAGAGCCACGTGGAGCACTTTTTATGATGGAGGGATGCACTTTATTTGGACGTCTATTAGACTATTGAATATCAACACCCATTTACTGCCTTTATAAAGCTTGGATATTTTATTTCATATATAACTCTGATTGTATTCATCTGAAAAAATAAAGTGATATACACCGAGGATGGCTTGAGGGTGAGTAAATCATGGGGTATTTTTTTTTTTTTTTTATGTGAACCACCCCTTTAATGTGTGTTGAAAACACTGAAAGCTCGGCAGAGGCGTCTCTTCATCATAGTCATGTTTTCTTTATCGACCACATACTTACATGACGGCTTTATGTTCTCAGGCTTGTACCAACTTTAACGACAGCGGGGCTTGTGTGACACAATGTCCTCAGCCATTCCTTTACAATCCAACAACCTTCCAGCTCGAGCACAATCCCAATGCCAAATACACCTATGGAGCTTTCTGTGTCAAGAAATGCCCACGTACGTTATACTGGTTAATTGTTTACATTTGAAATTAATTATTAAAAAAATAAGAGAACAGCATCATAATATTTTGTCATTTAAAGATATACTATTTTTATATTTTGCAACTTTTAAGAATTTTATTTTTTGACTTAACTGTCTCTCTAAAACATATTTTTGACCTAAGAAGCA
The DNA here is from genome assembly GCA_027564155.1 of Gymnocypris eckloni scoliostomus. NCBI lineage: Eukaryota > Metazoa > Chordata > Actinopteri > Cypriniformes > Cyprinidae > Gymnocypris > Gymnocypris eckloni. The sequence continues at coordinate 12,298,663 of CM050416.1, read as the reverse complement.
TCTTTCACAAGTAAACTCGGTCGTTCTTTGACATAGATAACTTTGTGGTGGATCACAGCTCTTGTGTCAAAGCCTGTCCCAGCAACAAGATGGAGGTGGAGGAAAATCACACCAAGATGTGCATCCCATGCACTGACATCTGTCCGAAAAGTAAAGAATGATGAATTTACCATATTTACCATGGTTAAGCTTATCAAATAACCTCAACACTTTTTAGGAACATTACAATACAGTATGCTCATGTTTGTTTGTGGTGTTCAGTATGTGATGGTATAGGTATCGGCAAGCTTCAGACGGCTCAAACTGTAGATTCCAGCAACATTGAGATGTTTGTCAATTGCACCAAGATCAATGGCAACCTTATCTTCCTCATCACAGGCATTAAAGGGTGAGGAACATTTAAGTCTTTTAGCAGTGTCACATGTTCCCATATGACATCTGTGTTTCTCTTTGAACAGCTATGTGCCCTCAAAAGCTATTATAAATGCATGTCAACTTCTCTAGGCATGCCAACAAGCACTGCAACGAGGTGGTTTTGATGTACAGAAAGATGACTCTTACTCTGCATGTTGACAGAAGAAAAATCTGTAGTCATGCGATCTACGACCTTGATGCAAATTCAGTTTAAATCCTAGTCAGATTGACCTTTTTGTTCCCAGGACATTATAATACTATCAAAAAAATGTTTATTGAGCAAAATATATTTTGCATGAAAAATGAAATGGCAAAAATAATTGCCTGGTAATATTTGACTATATTACAGTGCTCATAAAAATACATGTATTTTTGTATTCCTTACACTCATGAAGTGCTTTGCTGTGTTAAACAGAGACATGTATCATGGTATCGGTGCTCTGGATCCTGAGCGACTGAATGCGTTCCAGACCGTCAGAGAGATCACAGGTAGAGAGCGTTCTTATCAGTCTTAAGATGATTTGGTAAAGCTATATCCAAATAAAAATTATAATAATAACAAACATCATATCGAGCAAGTTCATTTCTCTCAGCATTCATGGATCCTTGAGTTACAGTATTTATTTGTTGAGTGTAATAGGTTAGAAAAACTGAACAGTTAGTCATGTTAAGTTAATTAAAATCTGGTGTATGGCACAGTCAGATATTATATTGCAGTTAATGGACTGAAACGTAATGAAACTCTGCACAATAAAAAGAGCTATGACTGTTGTCATGAACACAGTTCCCATCGCCACCATATACACACACCTCTGATGCACCAAAATATTGATCATTTGAACATGTGCAACCGTGGAAATCTCAGCCAATAGTCCTGAAAAACTGTGCCATATTACATTTCTATATTTCATCATTACTTTTGCAAGACTATTTGATTTATTTGTGGTTTTCTTTACTGTCACATCAAGAGCACTGTTGAATAATAGGTTTGCTGCTTGTTTGTTAACTGCATCCAAAGGTTACCTGAACATCCAGTCTTGGCCAGAGAACATGACTGACCTCGGTGTATTTTCCAACCTTGTCACCATAGGAGGAAGAACACTTTATAGGTAAGATTATATTCTGTCTGTGGAACTGATTTTGAATCATTCAGCTCAATAAAAATGCTAACTGCAAAATCACAGTGGGTCAAAGTAAAAGCACATGCTACATGACTAGCAGACAGTTTATACAAACAATCCAATCATATGAAAGAGTGATAGGTTTGGATATTTTTATTGACTTCCTATTTCTGTGTGTCTTTGTTTTCTCAGTGGTATTTCTCTCCTGATCCTGAAGCAGCGCTGGATCTCTTCGCTGAAGTTCCAGTCTCTGAAAGAGATCAGCGCCGGTAACGTCTACATGACCAACAACAGCCAGCTCTGCTTCTACAACACAGTGAACTGGACCAGTCTGTTCCGCACCGGCACCCAGAGAGCTCTGATCAAGAGCAACAGAGACCCCAGAGAGTGTAGTGAGTGCTCTTACCAGTACTGTCAAACTAAAAAAGATGAAATTAGTGCTTTATTTAAACAGGTGCATCTCCTTTTTATAAACGTATGCTTTGTGACTATTTAAAATGGTCAAACGTGTCACTATTTTAAGGTAAAACACTACAGGGTATATAGAGTTAACATCTTAACTAGTAAATATCACCATACTTTCCCCAGCTGATTAATCACAGTACATTAAGAAAATTGTTTTCTATTATGTTATGTTTAAATATGCAAATGAGGGTTTATCTAATTAAATATGAACTAATTACCATACATTTCTAGAATAAAAATCTGAACATTGGATTAAGCCAGGTTCAAAAATCTTGATTCATTTTGTTTTCCACTTGATAAATCAGAAAATACTCTCAACAGACAGATTTTATTTTATTTACAAACAGAAAGAAAAATAATACAACTTTACATTGAATTTTTAAGTGAAATTAAAACGTAAACATTGTAAAATATTGTTTAAATTCTAGTAAACACTTCATTATTAAACACAATTAATTGAGATTTAAAAAGCCACTCTAAAATCTAATATATTTTTCAACTATTTCTATATTACTTTTTATATTTGTAATATTATGTCATTATTTCCATAGAAAATTAGGCACATTTCACCTACTATTCTTATTACTAAAATCCAAGGTCAACACACACACACACATATATATATATATATATTTTATATTTTGTATAATTAATATACTGTAATTATTTAATTTTCTATCATTTATTTTTAAGACTTTTATATAATATTATTTTTAATAGGTTATTATGTTTGGGGTAAATGTGCATAGTTGTCATGAAAATAATGTAAACTTGAATTGGTCTTAAAAGTAGGCGTTCTTTTCTTGGTGTAAAACATAATTATTTTCTTATCTATTCAATTGTAGGCTAACTATGAGGTTTTGGGACATTTGCACAGTTATTGGCTAAATGACCTGTAAAATTGTCAACCCAGTTACCATCATAGAGTACTTGAGCATTAATAATAGACTAGTCTGTTAGGTCTGCCAGTTCTTGAATTTCAATACACTGCACCTTTGGGACACATGTAGGACATAAAGAAGACAATCATTTTACAGGCCAGTATCTGATGTACGATAAAAATTCCATGAACTGATGAAATAGAGAAGCGCAGACTTATCCGTAATGGAGATATTGACAGTTGCAGAACACTTCCCACAGTGCCGCACTGCCAAGCTGTGCTTGCTGTAATTAGTGAGATAATAAGTCTGTGGTGTGTGGGATCAATGGTGCTGTTAGCCGGCTCATTCAGCTGGCCTCTTTTCCACGCTGCCGATCACAGTCCACTGATATCCCTGGATTGTCCAACAGCCCCGACAGCCATGACGTGCATCCAGTGCTTTGCATTCACAACTGATGGTCCCAGTTGACAATATGAGGGATTTTGGTTCAGTCAGAGTTTTTATTTGGGATTCATTGATTCAGTAGTAATAATTATATATAAATATCTGAATATGATTGAATTATCTGATAAAGCAAAATCTGACCAACTCAGCAATATCAGTTTAAAGGGGTGGTTGATTTCGATTTCACTTTTTTAATGTTAGTTAGTGTGTCTGTAATGTTGCTGTTTGAGCATGAACAAAATCTGCAAAGATGCGGTGCTGACAGTTCAGTGCAAACAGAAATATCATCTGTTAAAAATCTGGCAGTTTAATGCCTACAAAAACAGGTCGTAGGGACTACAATGGGTTACTTCCTGGTTCGTGACATCACAAACCCCGCCCCCGGGACCATGCAGCAAAGGGAGCGAGGCCATGCTGCGCTTGCTTTAGAAAAGAGGAAGAAAACTAAGGGTGCACGTAAAAATCTATTCATATATGAATCACGATTCTGTCTTATAACGATTCTTATGGATTCACAAGTTTCAAAATCAAGGTTCTAAAGCAGCGGTTCTCAATCCCGTTCCTCGTGTCGCCCTGCTCTGAACACGCTCTGCATCTCGGTCTTTCTCTCTCATTCAGATCAGCTCAGCTCCAACAATGAACTGTTCCATTTACACACTGATTTTCACATAAGGAGAAGCATTATACACGTGCAGTTGCCGTCCTGTATTAAAGCTTTAATCAGGATAAAACCGTATATTAAAAGCTAACAGAAGCAGTAGAATTTACAAATAACAGCATATAAAAGTGTGAGACAACAACAACAAAAAAACATACTATTAAGAGCCATGCTTGCACAGGTTCAATCCTCTTCACTATATCCTCTGGGTCTCAATCGGGCTCAAATTGATTGTTTACAATACATCCAGAGCACATGCCGCTGAGCTGATTATTTGGTGTTCAGACGTGCACTAGAGGTGATTTAGCCAATCACAACACACTGTACCAGCTGACCAATCTGAGCCCATCACGTATTTATGAGGGAGGGGCTTCATAAAAGAAGGAAATGAACAGTGTGTTTATAGGAGAAGGGACAGAGTGGTGTAGATTAGAATAAAGGTTTTATTTTTATTTTTTTTTTTTTAAGAAGCATTAACACATGCTAGACTGCACCCCATAAACACAATCAAGCTTAGAAAAAAAATACTTTGAAAAGTAATGTTGACATATTTCCTTTTGAAAAGGGATATTTGAGAGGATCATATGTTATTTTTTAGCCGTACACTAGCACATGATTGACCTCAAAGCCTGTAGATAGGGTCTAAAAGCCACAAAACGAATGTCCATAATGTATGTGTGTAAAGTCATTTCTGTGGATGTCTTCTGCAGCTCAGCAAAGGATGGTGTGTGATCCGCTGTGTTCAGCGGCAGGATGCTGGGGTCCCGGTCCAGATCAGTGTCTGTCTTGTAAATACTTCAGCCGGGGAAAGACGTGTGTGAAAGCCTGTCATCTCTATGATGGGTGAGTAAAAGCCCGTTTGCACCCAGACTTCAGAAATGAAGGAGCAAGAAAAATATGATCTGCCATATCTAGGTTCATGCTGAAAAGTGTACTTCTCTATTGTTTTTATTATATGTAGATAGATACAATTCTTGTTTCATTTTACCAACATATTTGCATTAAAGCTTTTGAATTTTACTCCATGAATTAGAAAATACTGTTGCCAGGAAAATAAATAAATACAAATAATAATAATATTTATGAAATTGTTTAAATTGATTAAAATTATTAAAATTATTGTTTAAATATAATAAACAGCTGATTATAAAATGTTGAATTATGACCATAAAATTCACTTTGTTAATAAATATAATTGATATATTATTGTTTATATAATTTAATATCATTGTCATTATTGGTGCAAAAACGAAAATTTTGGGGGGAAGAAATTCATAAAATATATAACATAATATAATATAATACATAATAATACATAACATATTCTACTAATAACACTAAATTGAAGCTGTAAGCTGTAAGTCTTTTGACCAGTATATAATTAAGACCATGATAAACCTAAATCCATAAATCTAGTTGTCAGTTGTCAAGTTGGCAGTTTATATATTTGACATAGCAATTGTTTCATTATGTAATTGTTTCATGAATACAATCATTGTGCGAGCAGCGTTTGAAACTCCACAAGTTCTGACACTAGACTATTGGGTACACTAGACTTCTTGTTTTATGAAGACTATCTATCATTGAGATTGCTGTTCGCCCCAGTCACTTTGTAAACACAATTGTGTACAAACTTCTGCCTTGGGGATGTGTGAGAAAAGATTAAACGGATCAGAGAGAGGGATGGATTTCATCTAAAAGTTATAGTCTAAACGCAGAAGGCAGAAGGACCGCGTCTGGCCAGTGCTACGGCACAGACACAAATCCAGCTAATTGTTCCTCGGCCTGTCCCGAGCGGGCTCAGAACACACTGCCATCTGTGAATGACAAAGAGGAAACCCTCATCTGACAACAAATTTACATTCTGGTCCAGCGGGAGCGTCAGAGAACAGCTCTTTGCTTGGTGCTGCTTTTCTGCTAGTCATTAAACAAAAGCAGCTCCGACCAACATCTGAATAGGATTCCCCGTGGCTGAAAAATGTAATTTAGTTCCTAACAATAATCAGCTGTGGGGGAGTGTCATATTTTGGAGAATGAACAGGGGTCTCATTACGCTCAATTAATTGTGCTTTAAATCAGCAGCCCCAGTCTATGAACGAGGATGTGCCAAACATCTCCAGTCACTCAACCAAGAGTTCAGACCTGAGAGCAGTGTTATGTGTTTTTCCAGGAGGTTCTGATCACTTGGTGAAAATACAATAAATCAATAAAAACACTAAGAGTTGTTGGTATGTAGATGGTAAATATAAGACTTGTAGTTCTGATTCGGATTATTTGGTGAATCAAATTAAATTATGTTTGGTTAATTTAGTTTTAAATTAAAAATAAATAATATAAAGTAAAAAAATAAAATGAAATAAAGTAATACAATTAAACAAAATTAAACATTAAACATTGTTAATTACATTTTTAAATAAAATAATTTATAAAATATAATAAAAAGAAAGATAATTATAACACAAAATAATGAAATAAAAGTCATAATTATTTTTTAAATCATAACATAAAATATTATAAAAAATTAATTAAATAAAATTAAAAAAATAAATAAATTGAAAAAATTGTTTGTTGGTATAAATGGAAGCCTTAGTAATTCTGATTCTGATTATTTGATGAATACATTTAAATTATGTTTGTTTAATTTCTTTTTTAAATAAAATAAAGTCATAAAACCAAAGTAATAAAAACTATTAATAAAATAAAACAGTTAACAGCTGTTAGTGGGTAGGTAGATGGGTAGATAGTAAATATAATACAAATAAAATACAATAAAATAAATATATAATGCTGTATTTACTTTTAAATTATAAAGTAAATTAAACTAAACTATGTTAAAGGAGACCTTTTTACAATATGTAATATAAATCTCAGGTGTCCCCAGATTTATGATATGTCACCTTTAAAGTAACATCATTCAGAGTTGTAGGTAGATGTCTTGGTAGTTTGTAGTTGGTAGTTTAGTTGGTTAAGGGCATCACTTTAGCACCTACTTTGACTGTAAATGTTTCCAGTGTGAGAACTTCAAACTGTGAGTGTCCGTACACTCGATTTGCAATGTTTTAAGATCTGCGAGGTTTCTTTGATCCCCACTCTGTTTATTGACAAGGCACCGTCTTTCCCTTCCCTGGAACCAGCTCTCAAAAGTTCTCTCTGAAACATGGGCTGATGGAAATGAACAAAGGAAAGGGTATCGATGGCTCTGCTAGGCAGCCCCTCTGCCGTATCTCCTGCAATCTGAGCTGCCATCTGCTTAGATACAATTTAAAGAGGACTGTTTGTTCTTTCCTCTCAGACCAGTGCCGAGAAAGATTTTTCTAATTAAAATGCCATTATTTTTTCACGGATCTTACTCAGCCGACTGGTGTATTAGCCAAGTTCTCACCAGTGTGTGAATAAAGTGTCTGTGGTTCAGATGGCTGTGGTTCAAGAAGACATGGAGGATGAGTCGGAGACAAAACAAAACCTGCTGTATGTGTTGTTGCTGAAAGAATACATCACCTACTTTGAAATGCTTTTGATTGATAAAGGAATATTTATAAGACAATTATTCATGCATACAGTATATGGCCAAAATTGTTGGAAAATGGTAAATAAAACTAAATGATATTCAATTATTTTATTGTATTTAAATGTTGCTACTGTAATTGTTTTAAAGTATAATGTTTAATTAAACTTTTTTCTTTTAGAGATGTTCGCGAGTTTGCCAATGGATCAGTGTGTGTGGAGTGTGACAGCCAGTGTGAAAAGGCCGAAGATAAAACGTTGACCTGTCATGGCCCTGTAAGTAAACCAAGCAGTGCTATCTAAAGTCAACATCAGCAGAATTGATCAAATTAGCTTTCTTGGTTGTCCGTGATTCATTTGTGCACTTTATTCCAAATAGGTTTTTAATCTTTCATAAAAATGCATAAACTTGCGTTGACTTTTCACTATCAAATCTCACCCTACATTTTTGAGTAAAATGGGATACGAATAGGCTACCATTTCATGTTGAGAGTTATTCAAATTTGCTCTGCTATTCCAGCCCAACCCATCTGGGCCATCATTATGATATTTTTCAGTAAATTAAGTTAGAAGTCCTCTATTTTGTCTCTAAAATGTAAAAATGCAAGTGCCAAAGTTTAAGATTTTCAATGCAGAAGAACAAAGCTTGTCATCTTCTTATGATAACCTGCCTGTCCGTCTCAATTCCTAAGCTGCATAATTAGCAACATCAGAGCTGTCAAAGAATGTAAGAACTCATCCAACCGTGTGACACCCGTCTCAAAATGAGCAATTACTTAGATCAAATATGTATGAATGTGTTTATGTTGTCAGTACTGCTATGTGGTTTAAGTAAAAGTTTAATGAAACTTACTCAAACTCATAAGAAAGTACCAAAAAGTGGCATGTGCATAAAATATTTGGGATAAGCATCAATAAAATATTTTAAGTAGGTCTTTTCCTTTATTTATCCATCCTCAAGTACGACTTCTTGACTAATTTAATTGTATAGGTCCTTGTCAAGCATTTTGTCTGTATGGTTTAGGGTCCAGATCACTGTGTGAAGTGCTTGCATCTCAAAGATGGACCCAACTGTGTGGAGAAATGCCCTGAAGGTCTGCAGGGAGCAAACAGCTTCATCTTCAAATATGCTGAGACCAACAACGAGTGCCATCCCTGCCACCCCAACTGCACCCAGGGGTAGGTTTCTGTGTGTTTGTCTTTTCCTCCAGGCCAGCGCTACTCGACACACAGAGCCTATCGAGGCCGGTGTGGTTTTATCATTGTCCTGGCAACTGCAGTAATTACATTACAAACATCTTACAAGATCCCTGCCTTGTTAATAAGGAGCAGCAGTAAATGCTTTTGATGGTGTTTACAGCAGCATAAAACATAGATTATCCAAATTATATTTATAATATACAATACTGCTCAAAAGTTGTAGTCGGTATGATGTTTTACTGTTCTTGAAAGTGATCTCTGATGCTTACCAAAGCTGCATTTACATGACAAAAAATACAGTAGACTTGCTGAATAAAAGTATTATTTCTTTATTTCATTTATTTTTACCTCAAAGTTTTGAAGAGTAGTGTGAGTGAAGCTTATTTACATATCACCTTTTAAAGCAAAGATACAAGAAACATATACATGTTGCAATATAATATAAACAGTAAAAATAAGACCATATATTTTTCTCATTTTTCTACCATTTTACCAAAAAAACTAAAACTATTAACTCAAGTGTTAAATACGATATTACAACAATGTGAAGCTTTTTTATTGTAAGAATATCAGAATTATCATTATTTTGTTACGAATAATTTGCTTTATAAATAAGAAAGAAAATAATTGAATGATCTACCTGTAAAAATTATAAAAAATACACATAATATGATTTGATCATAACTAGGGGTGGGCATAGATTATTTTTTTTAATCTAGATTAATCTAGATTAATCTTGGAATTAATCTAGATTAATCTTGGAATTAATCTAGATTAATCTAGATTAAAATGGCTCATTTGAATTCTGCCGAAGGCATTCAGAATATGTGCTACCCAAATAATGACTAAAAGTAAGTCTTTGAGAACGGGTTTCTCAAGCCAGGTGGCATTAGACCAGGGGCGCATCTCCTGTTTCCAAAATGCATCACAAACTGCTTGAGAAAGCTGTTCTACTATGATAATTAGCGATGAAAATAAACTATGTTCAATAAGATGTACTTGTGTTTACTAACTGTTTATTCAGTTAAACATGAATTTTGAACTGTAGGCCTACATAAGAGGTCGTGATGAACTGTTTACAGTTTCCATTGGGAAGCTTCTTAAAAGAAATTTTCCCTGAAGCAAACCCGGCGGCTTCATAGCTGCATCCATGTTAGCACGCCACGTCTGATGTGGTAATTTCACAGTAACGTTAGGCATACACACAGGTTCGAAGCAGAGGGTGACACGGAGTGAATTCTCAAGTTCACATGAGACCTAAAGCGCATCCTGTTTGCTTAAAAGCGCAAAAGCATAGCGTTTCGTTGTTATTCTGAGTGCACACACAAACGTAGAGTCTTTACAGATTCGAAAAGATGTATTAGGCTACTTTTATCTGTATGACCAAGAATGAGGAGATTTTAAGAGCAAGTGAACGCACCGGAGTCTGTCCTGCAGCAAAGCGCTTCCACACAAACACTTCAATAGCGCACATTTCTCTAGGTTAACATCATATTGAGCGGCCATGTAAAGTTGCTACTACATACATCTTTCAGAGGAAAAGCCATATTTGAGGTTGATGAATGATAGGTGAGCGTTTGGATGTCCTGCCCTTGATTGTATTACCACATAGACCAGCCGTTAACAATCTGTCCATCACGGACTGCGAGCCTCTAGTTAGAAGACTCGTTCTCGCCCTACAGTGCAAATCGGCTAGGTATACATCCGGCTAAAATATCAGGGTGAAAGTCATCATAGCTTGCGTAGTATAGACCCAGCTCCCAACCCAACTTTGAGAATAGATTAACGGCGATATTTTTTTTATCGCCGATAAGAGTCTCACGTTAACGCCGATAACGGCCCACCACTAATCATAACACATGCCACACATACAGTATAGTTCTGACATTTATATCAAATAATTGCTAAATAAAATATGAGTGCAGCTTTTGAGGCTGAAATATCCTTGTTTGTGGCCCCTGAGCTTTCCAAAGTTCACTAGCCCTGCTCTAGGTAGTTAGTGTAATTTTAGAAATCCCATAAATCTCTGCATTCATTCAAATATGTCACTAAACTTGAACTGCCCAGTGGGTTGGTGAATTCGGGTACAGTTCCACAGGCCTTCGGTGTCCCGTCCTGTAGATCTGAGGAAGATCATACTGCACATGGACACACTAGAGACATGAACCTCGGCTTCTTCTGGTCTGTCTTGGCTCTTAAATCAAAGCTCTTGCAATGCTCTAGGACACCATAACAAAGCGCTCGCGAGCCCTTCATCTCGTGGGTGACAGTCATGGCCGCTGGTTACTGTCAGGCATGCGCTCTTCAGCACCGTTCTCTGTGATTACTGAACACAGTCACCACTGTCACAGCACTCCAACATGCCTTATTCCTGAATGTACAGCTCTGGAGATCATTTCAGCCTACACTTAAGCTCACGAAAGTGGATAATGCTACAGATGACTAGGTAGATCAACAGTTAACATGGTGAACATTTATTACCATAAGTAAGTGATATACACTAGCTTGGGATTATTTTAAGATGTTTTGAAAAAAAATGTGATGCTCACCACTGCTGCATTCATTTGACCAATATTACAGTAAAACAGTGAAATATTATTGCAATTTAAAATGACTGTTTTCTATTTTAACATATTTAGACATATGACATATGTCTATTCCTGTGATACAAAGCTGAATTTTCAGCATCGTTACTCCAGTCTTCAGTTCAGAAATCATTCTAATATGCTGATTCACTGCTCAAGAAATATGTATTATTAATATAATGTTGAAAACAGATGTGCTGCATAATGTTTTTGTGGAAGCCTTGAAAAAGAACAGCATGTTTTTGTAAGTAAAAGTGTATTTTTTTAACTTACTGACACCAAACTTATGAAAGTAGTGTATGTGAGTTAATAAACCATCATCGTCATTATCATCATTAGTAGCAATCTATTAAATAGGGTTATTTTAATTATTACATTCTGTCTTGTTTGTGTCATAGGTGTACTGGACCCCGGATCCAAGATTGTATTGGGATGCTGGACAGGTAAACACCTGATGTTTTCCTTGCTTTCATAACTTTCAAGGCACTGATTTTAAGTTTATATAAATATATAATACATGAAGGTCAAACGTATTTCATAACAACATTTCTGACACTTCACTTTAGCGAGACGCTTTTTCGTAACTTACTGCGCGTTTCGCCGCAGTTTCAAAGAGAAATGTCCACTGAGTGGTGCTAAAACACAGGTTAAATACATGAACCCTGGCACATTTTTATTGTGTTAATATAGGTATGTATTGCTGTATTTTTATTAAGTTGCTTCGGGAACATATTGTGGCGTTTCAGGGTTCAAATATCCGGGGTCTGTCCCTAAAAGATAATGCTGTATAGTGTTGGAAATATACCCTACACCAAACCCATAAATAAACAAACCCGATAGTGTTAACAAACGCAAAACTGATGCAAAAACGCATTTGTTGATGCAACCGTGCTATATGAACTTCCTTATATGCAGATTTGAATTGTTTTGTCGAACCATAGTTAGACAGGATTCGAATCAGAGCTCCTCACTTCTCAAGTACATCTCTGTACTTCGTGAGCTACCGAACAAACCTATCGTTTATGAAAACCCATAGATATGAACCTGGATATGTGCGATGCTAATGTTCAAAAGTATTCGTTTTTAAATCTCCCAGCATATTAATATTGTTTTGAAATCATAACATGATATTCTTTAAGTAAGTGTGCAAAAATGATGCTTTTTTTAGTCGAAACTGTAAATATGTGTGAAAATGAATAATATGCATCTGAGTTTTGTGGCCTCTAATGTTCATTTCTTTTGGAAACTGCAGTGATATGTACTTATCGAATTTCGCGTCTAGTTGTTTTTTCAACTAGAAGCTTTTCATACCTTTGTTGCCAAATGAATGTATTATTAAGTTAGTTTGAATGTGTGATAATTAGGTGTTATGATTTGAAAGAACATTTCACTATTTCTAGAAAAGCAGTGGGACTTCTTAAAAGTTCAGGTTTTTACTAAGAGTTAACTTTTTTCTCACTTTTTTAATATTAACAGAAAAAAATAATATGACAGTAAGTAGAGCTGTGGTTGTGATTGCATTGATAATGCCATTTCCCTTAAAAACCAATGCAGTATGTTATATACTCTGAACTGTTCTAACATTATGTCATGTTATATGTTAAAAATCCTTGCATTTTCTTCCAGTACTCCTCTGATTGCAGCTGGGGTGATTGGGGCGATGTTTGTGGTCGTAATCGTGGCCCTCGGATTTGCTATCTTTTTCCGACGGAAGAGCATCAAGAAGAAAAGAGCTTTACGCCGTTTCCTGGAAACAGAGGTGAGGGCAACATTTAAAATGATTTTGAATAATTTGGTTACAGTGAATTAATCTGAAAAACATTTGGTCTCATGAGACACAAAGAGAGAGAGAGAAAAAGAAAATCCGTCAGAAAACTGGCCAGTGAAATTGGTGTGGTGGTGCAAGGATTGGTCTGTGGGGTCTCAATTCTCCATTTGAAAGTGCCTCTTTCACTTCAATGGTAGGAAACCTCAAATGGAATAATGGAGATCATTTTCAGATCCTTAAATGGAGACTTATGAAAGTACTTCAAAATGTTCTGCAGCCAGTATGTGTGTGAGTGGGTGCATTTGATATAAAGTCAATATTATGGAATCTGCAGTTGTGTTAGGTGTTAAGGAGTTTAGAGCACCAAATTGATCTCATCAGAAAAGAATGAGAACTTAGGAGTTGAAGGGTTACTGTTATGAAAGTTTTTAGTTGAAGTTTAAAGGTGAAAATGGAAAGATTCTGGAAAGTGTCAATGGGAGTGAATTGCATTAACAAGTAAAGATCTGTCACCCATTTAAAAGGGTTGAAATTTAAGGAAAAGTAGCGATCTGAACTCAGAGGTCCAGAGCGTACGTGTGGGAATATTTGGATGCAGTAGCTCACATAGATAATGAGGTTCAAGACTATGAAATACCTCGAAGGTTAAAGAAGTATTTTGAACTGAATACATGATGAGATGGGCAACCACTGAGGAGTGATATGAATAGCGCTTTGTAATTGCAAAAACTCTATCAGCTAAACAGCTATCAGCTAGCAGTGCATGTTTTTAAACGTATTGTAATTTGGAAGTGTTTGAATGGCAAGACAAATTAAAACAGAAAAAGGAATGTAACCGTAAATAAAGGAAAATAAAAGTTTCATATTTTTCATTGGTCTTTAAAAGTGAGAAAATTGTTGAACATAATGTCAAAAGGCATTGTGGTTTTGAATAGTTTCAATACAGATATCTAGTTTGAGGCCCTGAAATCTCTGTTGAAGGCGTATGAACATGGAAATTGTTTTGGGATTATAAGCAATTCCAACAGCTTCTTGATAAATCTAAAGATCAGCCAAAAAATGATGAGTCAAGTTAAATCATTTCACTGAAAGAATCTCTGTATAAACACAGAAGCAAAGAAGATACAGCCATACATTATGACAATAATGAAATCAGACCGAGCATGAGTCCATTATTGGGCTAACCTGTGGCTGGTGGAGCAAACTGAAGTAGACATTGGAGTTATGTATGAATTTGTGATTATGTTGAGTGATTTTGGTGTTGATTATGTCTGTTGGGCAGTTGGTGGAGCCTTTAACGCCAAGCGGCACGGCGCCCAACCATGCACAGTTGCGTATACTGAAAGAGACAGAGCTTAAGAGGGTCAAGATCTTGGGAACAGGAGCCTTTGGCACTGTTTACAAGGTACTACATTAACGTTTATGATGTGTGTGTTTTATGTGTTTCCTCAACAATATTTTTTTACAATTGAACATGTAATTGAAGTGCGCTGCCATCTTCTTTATTAGGGAATCTGGGTCCCAGAAGGAGAAACTGTGAAGATTCCAGTGGCCATAAAGATACTCAATGAAAGCACAGGACCAAAAGCCAATGTGGAGTTTATGGATGTGAGTTATTTACAATTAAACCTTACTTTACTTTTTACCATCATTTGAAAAATAAGAATGCAAGGGAATGGATTTACTGAAAATGTCCTTTTCACCAACAGTGCAAAACAAATAACCGACACAAAATACATGCATTTTTGTATGTTTAAAGTTAGTATGAAAATAACTAACTGGTTTATGCTGTTGCTTTTACGGCTATATGGCCTTTGATTTGATAGCTGAACATCATGCTAATGTTAAAGTTAGCAGTTTGTATTGAACACAATTTGAGCTGGTCCAGCCCGATCTCACGCCAATTCGTACATATTTTATGAGGTGGCTAATTCGTACGAATTCGTACGACCTCACTCGTACAAATTCATACTAATTTTGCCAAATCGTATGTATTTTACGAGTTGCCAATTTATATGAATTTGAACGAATGACCTACACCTAACCCTGCCCCTAAACCTACCTGTCACTGGGGTTTAGAGAAATCGTACTAAATCATACAAGAGGTCGTACAAATTCGTTCAAATTAGCCACCTCGTAAAATATGTACGAATTGCCGTGAAGTTGGCTGGTCACATGACGGACTTATTTTCAGGCTTATTCTGAAAAGTATTTCTGCAATTGCATTATTGCATGCATGTACAATATAGTAAAAGTAAAAAGTGTGGGGTTGGTAAGATTTTGAAAGAAGTCTGTTTCAAGATTCTTCGATAAATAAACATTTCAAAACAAAATACAGGAAATTAAGTGTCTACAATAGATTTATATATTGTAGAAACGTAATATATTTAACGTATGGCAAAATTCGTTTAATTATGTATACTGTCGGAGGTTTGGCTTCCTCTGAGGTCCTCTGAGGCGTTGGCATCATCTCTTCTCGTGTGTTTGGTCATCTCAGATCATTTAAGGGTTGGATCCAGACTAAACAACAGCCTTATTGGAAAAGTTATGTAACATAATAAATGCCTTTGCAGTCGTTTTTGTTCAATTGAACAAATCCCTAACTGTAAAAATATAAATAAACATTTAATACACTGAGCCTAAACTGTTGTACAGTGTAACTGTTCACTCTTTCTTTGTGTATTATTTAAGATTGTGAATAATATAAAGAAAGGTCTAAAGGTAAACATTTGAAATGAACTTGTGACCTTTAAGCTGATTTCTCTCAGTATGTTTTGTGATGTGCCAGTGTGCACTAAGTTTCTCGGTTGCTTCTATGAGGTGCGAGAGAGATTGAAACTGAAACTGCAGATTCAGACCTTCTCCTGCGGGAATATTGAGCCTCTCTTTGGAGGGGTTTTAAATTATAATTTCAATTTTGTTTCCCAATATGTATTGTATTGTGTTTTGAGATACTTGACGATAAACCGTAGTTTGACTCCAACCCTACAGTTTTGATGAAAACAGCACATTTACAGTCTTTTTTCTGTTTTTGTCTTCTAGGAAGCGCTGATCATGGCCAGCATGGAGAATCCTCATCTAGTGCGTCTTTTGGGGGTCTGCTTGAGTCCCACTAATCAGCTGGTAACTCAGCTCATGCCCCACGGCTGCCTGCTGGACTACGTACATGAACACCAGGGGAACATCGGCTCCCAGCTGCTGCTCAACTGGTGCGTGCAGATCGCAAAGGTAGGAGTTCCCATGAACAAGTGTTTTTGAGCATGTCATTTGAAAAACATTGTCTTAAATAATGAACCTCTATATACCCTTTACAATGTTTGTTCTTGTGATATTTGAGAGTTTATAGTAAATGCACTATATTGATTATTTGTGAATTTGTATACTGAACGCACACATCTGCAGGCTGCTAAACCACTAAACACTCACTTGCTTTGGCTCAGTGGGTACCACATCAAATTGAAGGACGCTCTTCATGCATCAAATGAGTGCAACTGCACCCCACTCGGTTTAAAGAGAAAATATTCTTCTTCCCTCAGCTCTGTGATTGAAACATTATGTAATGGGCTGGTCTTTGAAGGAGTCCAGGAAAAAATATTCTTACTTTACCAATAGGCTTGCCATTTTCATACTCAGCATTGCATGAAAAATGAATTGATTATTTTATTCTACCTTTTGAGCTGTGGTGCTCGGATAGTTAGTGTTGAAGTTGAAGTTCCATTTGTGTCATTTCCCAATCCAGTTTCTTACTGTACTTATTCCCCGTCTTTCTAAATTAAGTCCGGTTTTCATCCACATGTACACAACCGTTCAATATTTTGGGCAAGAAATTACCTTTTTTTTATTTAAAAGAATAATTTATTTTTTAATTACCCAAACTTTTGATGGATGGATGGATGGATGGATGGATGCCAAGATGTGAATAAAATGTCTAATATATATATATATATATATATATACATATATGTTGTGCAAGTTACTTCTAAACTGTAATACATTATAGATTACTTGTTACTTTTATTTAAAAGTAATCCGTTACCTTTCAATATTACTGTATTTTTATGAAGTTCGTTTAGAAAAACCTTTGGAGCATTTTTTTGTTCATTAAATAACTTTTTTCTTTCTTAAAGTAACGACCAAGCAGCCAGCAGCAGACCGGCAGGCTGATCATAGCCTGTTTGATCAAATTAGCCTTCTCAAATCATGACGACTTCCCTAAAATAAAATCTATGGATATACTAAAACAGTTCAAGCATATAGCAACGTTTAAACGTTAAACCTAGATAAATGTGTGAATAGTTTCTGTTGAGAGTGGAAGCTAAAGAGCAGGACATGGAGGCACCAGTACAATCAATTGCATTGAATGTTTCAATGGAAACAACTTACGCAGTCATTTTTGCTCATAAAGGTAAAGTAATACAGTATCCGGAACTATAAAAGAGTCTACTTTTATTTGTGTGCACTCACAATATCAACAAAACATTGTGCTTTTATCTTGAACAGGAGCGCTTCACAAAAAGGAATTGAAAGACAGCGAATAAATCCCTCACAGACATGATAAATATAACTATAGAAAGCCTTAAACTTCTACTTATCGAAATAAATAAAACTAAAACCAAACTTTAATATAATCATTATCCGTGAAGATGCACTTCTCTCTAAAGGCGTGTCTTCTGAGGAGAGGGCGAATCCTTACTATTTTCCCCGAACACATTCTTGGTAATTATTTTTGCTGGGGATTTACGGCAAGCTTTATTGTGACATTAAACACAGTCGAGCCGCTCTTCACAGTCATGGCACGGTCTCGTGTTGTTTCCATCAGCCCGGCAATTTTTTCATCACAAATTGATGGATATCTAACATATAAGAATAAGGAGAAGCCTAAAACAGGCCCAAGGCCTGGCCCGTGTCTGAACTATGACGTGAATATTGGCGCAAAGCCCAGCCCTAGGGACATAAAAATCGGAGCCCGACTTTAAATATTTTTTTTTTTTTTAAGTGTGTTGTAACGCAAGCGTTACTGAACATGTACCAAGTAAAATATTACTGAAAATTGATAAGTTATGCCTTACACTACTGCGTTACTGCAAAAAGTAATCCGCTACTGTAATGTATTACTTTTGTAACACATTACTCCCAACTCTGTTCAAGAGTCACAATCACTGAGCAGTTTGAGATTGTTTACCAGCGTGTCATCTCTCAGAGTAGCTATAGCAAGTTTAAGGTTGAATCTGTGTTTGATTTCTCACCTGCTGCTGTCCTCAGGATATTAATCCCTTCAATCGTCCATTAGAAAACCCTGCTGTGTTCTCTCAGTGACCTGTGATTCCTGCCTATTCCGTTTAGATCTTGGCGTTGTGTTCTTCTGTTGTACAGAACCTGCATGTAGTGCAAGGGCATGGGCTCCTCCTCCTGCTGTGTTCTTGGAAAAACTAGAGACTTATTTTATTGTGAGTGAATTTCCAGACCCGTTGCTTTCTCACGCCTAGACCTGGAGAACATGACAGCTAAGGTGAAGAGAGAGTTAGATGCCGGTAAGAAAGGAGGATGATTTTGGCACCTGCTACGTTACAAGATATTTGATATATATTGATATTTGAAGATCGTTGGATAACAGTAATTTTTGTTTTTGATTTTCACTTACTTCAGACTGATTCCTTTTTCCATTTATACTATAATGTCATATTTTATAGCATTGCATATTTACTTAGCATCTTTTGTTTGAGAATACAACATCTGAATTAGTCACATCAGCACAAGCACAGACTCAAGACCGAGTAATGGCTGCTGAAAATTCAGCTTTGATATCAGAGCAATTAATAACGTTTTAAAATATATTATAGTAGAAAAGTACAAATATATTACAGCAGAAAAAAAAATATATATATATATATTATGTGTGTGTGTGTGTGTGGTTTGCTGTACTATATATACTGTAGTTGTGATCACATAAATTCAGTTTTGGTAAGAGAAAAAATTCGTAAAATTTCTTTAGTTCTTCTTATTCTATGCTTTATTTCTTAAAATACATAATTCTTTTGAATAGATCTATCTGAAAAGGAAACATATTTGGAATGATTATATCATTGTTTTGCATATACCTTGGCTAATTTAAAATCATCACAGTTATTAATTTAATTTAGCATTTCAGGGTGAATAAAAGAGTGTTGTAATATGGTTTCTAACATCGTCTGTCTCTCTATGGATAAAGTGTGTGGTTGTGGTAGATCCATTTGCATATTTCAAAGCTAAATTGGCATCCAAAGTGATACCCTCTATCAGATGATGGGTGTCATTTGAATACATCCCAGCATCTAGCACTTCTCTGCCAGGACAAAAACAATGCCAACATTAGAGATATATTAGAAAAGAGCAAGTTATCATCATTGCATCCATTTAGACTATTAGCTAATCATGTTCAGTTCTTATATCTTGTTCAGCCCTGTCATTGAAGATTTTCAGTTTTGGTATTTTTCATTGCAACACTAAGAGGCGTAGTGTTTTCTTTCAGGAAGTAATTTACTTTCATGTAGGACTGACATTACAACGTTTTCTCTTTCATATCTTAAAAAACAGTTTATCTAAAGATAAAAAATGACTGAATATGTAATCACCTTCAGGCTATAGAAGATGTAGCGTTTGTTTCTTCATCAGAACAGATTTTGAGAAATGTAGCATTACATCACTTGCTCACCAATGTAGTGTACTCTGCAGTGAATGGGTGCCGTCAGAATGAGAGTCCAAACAGCTGATAAAAAATCACAATAATCCACACATCTCCAGTCAATCAACTGATGTCTTGGGAAGTGAAAAGCTGCATATGTGTCATTAAAAAATCCATCCAAGTGATGTGATGATCAATTTCTCCAAATCAGTTCTGATGAAAAACAGACTAAGATGGCCTGAGAGTACATTTTCAGTACATTTATTCCTTTAAGACATCCACTAATGCATATGTTGTTTTCTAGAGCAAATGCAACTCACTAGTTGTGTAGCAGGCCTCCCAACCTTTTTCCTGCTTTTTCTGTACTCAATTCAATTTAGATATATTGTTTGTTAATAAGCCTTTCTGTTTGTATATTTATTTATTTTAAATAACCTTTAAAGTTTATGCAGTTATAAGCTGGCATTCATCTTTTTCCATCAAACAATCCCTAATCAAAGCTGAATAAGTGCTTTCATTCAGCCTGCTGATCACTCTGGTAAATGCAGAAAGCCTCTGAAACCTCCAATTACCACAAGGTATCCGCCTCACTAATAGATGTGTGGAGTTTGGATTTGGGGGATTGAAAGTCTGATTGGATCATTCATTTCAAGATGGCTGACTGTGAAAAGAGATGAGGTGTCCTCATCACATATTAGAGTGAGCTGGGATAATTCAAGCCGCATGCAGCTGATGGGACTCTGTGCTCATGAATGATTTAGTAATGTTTGCTTTTGAAGATGTGGGCAAAGGAAAAAATCTTGATCCAGTACTGAAATAATACTAATATTTTTATGCAGATGTTTTTTTCCATTCACTCATCTGATTTCAGTCTCAAAGGATTGCCTAGGCTTTAGCCAACTGTGCTTTAGCCAGCTATAAATAGTTTCATGTGAACATCTTTCTTTCATTTTCACATTTTTCACAGATGTGGTTGTAAGCTAGGCTTGTCTGTTTTCAGTCGAAAGTTGAAATCTGATTGTAATATATTGCATGCACTGTCATTCAATTTATGATACTACAATACATTTGCATTTCATGTTCCAGTTTAAAGGAAAAAAGGGTTGTGTAGAGTGTGAAATCTTTTGCATAACAGAATTTGTAATTTGATAAATCAGTACAGATGCGACAAATGAAGCATGGATCTGAATACATCATGCAGTGGTTTCCGCTTTAAATTATGTATAGTTTTGCAGAAACTTGCTGCTTTTGCAATAATTCTGGTTCCTTCTGAGGCCCCTCACGGCCTTTCATCACAGAATATGACAATATAAAATAATAAAGAATATATTGCTTGCCAAAAGTTTCAAATAATTAAGAATAATTTAACGTAATTTTTTTTTTTTTTTTGAAACGTCTCTTATATCACCAAGACTGCATTTTATATATATACAGGTATGTATGTATAGATAGATATAGATAGATAGATAGATAGATAGATAGATAGATAGATAGATAGATAGATAGATAGATAGATAGATAGATAGATAGATAGATAGATAGATAGGATGCATAAACATGGCTGTGTATAATGCAATATTTTATGTAAAAAAAATCATGTTGGTAAAGTACTATTAAAACTTAAAACATGCATGCAGACACGGCGTGAAAATGAAAGGGATTTTGTGTTGATGCTTGAAAACTGGATTGATCGTGTATGAAGCAAACAGCATCAAGTTCAGTCTTGAGTTTCCATAAATAACAAATTATGTTTACGCATCTTCTTTGGCCAGCTAGCTGCAAACTTTCATCGGTTTGAGGCTTAGCAGAAAAGGGATATTTTTTTTGTTCTTTGTGCAGTGTGATGCAGTTAGTCATCATTGTCTTTGTTCCAGCAGTGTGTGATGGACACCGCTCCTGTGTATTTATCACAAATTATACCATGTTGTTTGATGAACCTCCTGTGCTGCCCACGCACTACAGCTTTTCAGACAGTTTGTAGTCCTGTTATCCTCCTCCTCCATAACACATCAAGGAAACTGACAACATTGTGCGATTGTGTAGATTTGCAATGTAGGGCTGAAGAGAGTTTGTGAGTGTGAATCCCTCTTGTAATGCAAGTGTAGTGAATAAACTAGATCGCATCCAGATGTGAGAGGTAATATAATAAGGTGTTATACAATGATTTATTACAGTAGCTAATATGAACCAACAATGATATATATTGTATAGCATTTAATAAAAATAAATAAATGATGAGGTATTGTTCATTGTTAGTCCATGTTAACTAATGGAACCTTATTTTAAGCTGTTATGGTTTACTGTATAGTATACACTGTAAACTGCCTACTATTTTTTATTTATTGTGAAGCAATACAATTAAGCCATGTATACAAATAGTAGTACAAATTTTAATTGTAATACTAATAAAGTACATTTAATTAAATTGTCACTTTTTGTTGCATGTTTAAATCAGAGAGTAGCATCCATTTACCATCTTATAAACACACAAACAGGGATTTTTTCTTTGTTTTTGTTTTTTCCCTTTGTATACACAGTACATTGGTGTAAAGTGTCTTGAGAATCTGATCATATAAAGAGTCAATAAGGAGATGTAGTTTGGCAGAGGATGTAGATACAGAATGCCTGACCTGCAATAAATAGTCTTTTAAAAGTGTGTGGGGGTAAATTTGCGAATGATGTGTATAGTGGCCCAACACTGACTGCTCTGATCACAATGGAGATGTATTAGTGAAGTATACCTGTGCTAGCATTGCAGCTCTGAGATATAAACCATACTGTACTAAAAGAAGGATTAAGGTGTTGAGGTAGAGATGCTAAAATTGATTGACATAAACAGAAATTGTTCCTGTAGCTAGCTACTTACAGATGTCTTATTTAAAGTTGCATGTTGTTATTGATCCAGTATATTATCTCACTATATACCTCACTTGTCTTTATTTTTAACCAGTTTTTATTCAAAACAATTAAAAAACAATATAATTTATTTTCACACAAATTTTATATATAAATAAAAAAATATAAAGAAATATTGGCCAGATATTACTTTTTTCCAAAAGTGATTATGTTGGTATCCCTGTATTGTAAGGTTCCATTTATTAACATTAATTATAGATTCATTCGTTAACATGAAGTTACAATTGACAGTATTTCTACAGCATTTGTTATTCTCAGTTAATAGAAATTTCAGCATTTAATAATACATTTTTCAAGTCAGAAATTGTATCTGTTAACATTAAGTAATTCACTATGAACTAGCATGAATGAAGACTGTATTTTAATTGTTTAACATTAATGAAGATTAATAAATGCTGTAATAAATATCTTTTTATTGTTAGTGCTTTAAAGTCTCCAATCTTTGATCATCAAAATGACATATTTAAATAACTGATGTTTGAATAGTAGAGCATTTTCTTTACTCAAACACTATTCCTGTAAAGGCTAATGTTTTCGTGTGTTTGAAGAGTGGAGAAGTAGGTTATTTGCCATCTAGCCAATATACTTTTGTACATTTTAAATACCCTGTGCATAAGTGCTTCATCGTTTATATCTAATTTTATGTATAGATTTTTATAGATTCGTTTATAGATTTTGGCCAAGTGTAGTAAAGAAAAGCTAAGTGCCCATATAGCACCAATAAATGTTATATAACCTGTAAAAGTTGATGAGCGTGTATAATGCGATGCACTTGCTGCCTCAGATACGGCTGTTCTGTTGATATTCTCAGTCATTTGCCGGTCAAAAATCTTGTTAATTCCATTTGAGATTGTTTTTCATATAGTGTTAAGTGCAAGTGTCTGATTCAATAGTAACACTGACGACGCAGTGTTGTTTAATTATTGATTCTTTTTCCCCATTCTATATTTTTCCACCCTATATTTTAGTGCTTCAGTGTGCCATGGAATTTATATAGCCTACACTGAACAAAATTATAAACACAACACTTTTGTTTTTGCCCCCATTTTTCATGAGCTCAAAGATCTAAGACTTTTCTATGTACACAAAAGGTCTATTTCTCTCAAATATTGTTCACAAATCTGTCTAAATCTGTGTTAGTGAGCACTTCTCCTTTGCCGAGATAATCCATCCACCTCACAGGTGTGGCGTATCAAGATGCTGATTAGACAGCATGATTATTGCACAGGTGTGCCTTAGGCTGGCCACAATAAAATGCCACTCTAAAATGTGCAGTTTTATCACACAGCACAATGCCACAGATGTCGCAAGTTTTGAGGGAGCATGTAATTGGCATGCTGACTGCAGGAAAGTCTACCAGAGCTTTTGCCTGTGAATTGAATGTTCATTTCTCTACCATAAGCCGTCTCCAAAGGCGTTTCAGAGAATTTGGCAGTACATCCAACTGGCCTCACAACCGCAGACCACGAGTAACCACACCAGCCCAGGACCTCCACATCCAGTATCTTCACCTCCAAGATCGTCTGAGACCAGCCACCCGGACAGCTGCTGCAACAATCGGTTTGCATAACCAAAGAATTTCTGCACAAACTGTCAGAAACCGTCCTCAGGGAAGCTCATCTGCATGCTCGCCTTCCTCATCGGGTCTCGACCTGACTGCAGTTCGTCATCACAACCGATTTGAGTGTGCAAATGCTCACATTCGATGGCGTCTGGCACTTAGGGGAGGTGTTCTCTTCACGGATGAAACCTGGTCAGATGGTAGACAGCGTGTATGGTGTTGTGTGGGTGAGCAGTTTGCTGATGTCAACGTTGTGGATAGAGTGGCCCATTGTGGCGGTGGGGTTATGGTATGGGCAGGCATTTGTTATGGACAGTGAACATCTAATTTTATTGAGATACCGTGATGAGATCCTGAGGCCCATTGTTGTGCCATTCATCCACGACCATCACCTCATGTTGAAGAATGATAATGGATGGCCCCATGTTGAAAGAATCTGTACACAATTTCTGGAAGCTGAAAAAATCCCAGTCCTTGCATGGCCAACATACTCACCAGCCATGTTACCCATTGATCATGTTTGGCATGCTCTGGATCGGCGCCACTGCATTCATTTATTAATGAGAAGTTGCTGATCAGATAAAATATTTTAGTTATATATTGAATGCATTGTTTGAATGCATATTTTAAAGAACAAACAGACATGCAAACAATGTTAAAGAAAATGTTCACCACAGGAGGTCTTTAATAAATTAAACCTTATAATAAACTGTTACTATTATTGTTATGTTACCTACAACCTTGCCCTCTGACCCATAATGCATCTTTCAGTGTATGTTTTTTGTTGTGTTCATTCATTCAAACACTTTCCCACCCTCTTCTTTTCAGAAGCAGCTTTCTCTCTTTTAATTAAGCCTCGGTGGTCATGCACATCTAATATTTGTTATTTTCCATGCCAGGGGTTAGAAAGTGTTGTAATAGGGCACAGCGGGAGCCTGTTCTCTTTTGTTAAGAGAAACTTTAACCTCTAGTAGCGCAGATTTAAAAACAAGGAAGCAAAGGTTAGGGACACTCGAATGCTCTGCCCTACTTACATGCATGTCACACCAACGCTTGGACCTGCTCCTCATGCTAGCCTGCAAGAAGCCTGTAATACTAAATGCCAGTAGCTTTTGACGGGGTTAGTTCTTGCTTTAATCTGACTTCAGTCAAACCGAACACACAAAGAGCTGCTTCTCACTGCCTAGCCCATCTCTTTGGTGGAATAGAGAGCTTTGTATGGAAAGAAACATTAGAGGCCGGCAGCAGTAAAGCTCATCATTTGAATGCTAATTACACTAGATCCAACTCTCTTGATCGCAGAATGAAGATCATATTGGAAGATTCAAGATTGCAGAGTTGGATACAATTCATGACAACGTCCACCTCCTGTAGTGTTTCTGCTGACAAAAGCATTTAGCTAAAGATCAACCTCACGTTTCTTTTTTATTTATATATTTATATTTAGGTATGCTAATTCAACAGCTCTAAAAAGGCTTCTCATATATATCCATCATTTATTGTATGTTCTGTATCTTGAATAAATTGGCAAAAAAGGTATTTTAGAAGAGATTACAATATTTTTTTTACTTGAACTTGCTAATGGTTCTTTTGATTTTGAACTCTTGCCATGTTAAATTTCTGCGTTTACATTAACTGTGAGATTCTACGATGGTAGAATCTTGAAATCAGCAATACAAATTTATTGAAATACTGACAATTTTTGATAAAAGTACAATTATAAATTCACTCAAAATGTGTATGCTTTGTATTTTTGATACTCAGCAGGACTTTAATATTGACTATCTTTAAAAAAAATTATATTACTGAATACATTTAAGAAACATAGAGTAAAACAATAATATTATTAATAATATTAATATAAATATTAAAGTAATTGGATTCTTTTTAAATATGTTTTAAAATATAATTAGTTCTGGGATCCAAAGCTGAATTTTCAGCATCCTTACTTTAGTCTTTAGTTTAACATGATCTAGATGTCATTCTAATATACTGATTTGCGGCTCAAGAAACATTGATTATTATCACCGATGCAGAAAACAGTTGTGCTGCTGCTGCATCATTTTTTGTATAATACATTTTCTTTTAGGATTATTTTATGAACAGAAAGTTTAAAAGTACACAAAACTGAAATCTTTTGTGACATCAAAAAATTATTTATAGTCACTTTTGATCAGTTTAATGCATCCTTACTAAATAAATGTGTTGATTTCTTAAATAAATAAATCGTACTGACCTCAAACTTTAAAACGGTGGAGTACATTCAAGCAACAAACAAAACATCAAACTGTATTAGAATGAATTTAGCCTCATCTTAACATGAGACACTCATTGAAGATGCCAAAGGCATGTATTAAGTTGAGGAAAATGCAGCTCAATAGGTTTTGAAGCAGATGTTATGTTCTGCATGGATAGCTTAGGAAAGATATTCTGTGTTATATATTGTGTTTCTTCTTATGTGTGCACTCTGTGTGACTGTGTTTGAGAGAGGGAGAGAGTAAATGTGAGAGACTGTGTGTAGAAAGTGTGCAGTGGTGGCTCTCAAATCAGTGTGATGGATGGGTCAGTGTCTCTCTCTATATCACAGAGAAAATGTATTTTAACACAATGTTTCTGACTCATGCATGTTCATACATTCTCAGACAGCTGCATAAGTAGCTCTGAGCAGCGATAACTGTTGCCTCTGGAAGAAAAAGTCACCAAATGACATCTCACAGAGAGCCGTGAATTAGTCAAGGGGGCTTTCTGGGTTTGGCTGGCTTGAAATGCACCATTATGAGGGCAAAGAGCATTATTTTTCATTGGTAGGACTTTTTTCTAATAAAAAAAGATGTTTTTCTAGTGATTGATTTTTAGAGAGCCCTTAAAAGAATGAATTGCAGTCAACAAGATTTTTTTTTTACATAAGCATGTCAGGACATCAATTGCAACTGCATAATGCTCTGAATAATATGTTCATATTATAATTGCATATATTTTAATATGCTGTTTATTTTATTATTAGATTTCACAGAATTTTGGACCTCCATGTGGCAAATGTATACATTAAATTAATATAGTTTAGTTCGAAAATGTGTGTGTGTGTGTATGTGTGTGTGTGTGTGTGTGTGTGTGTGTGTGTTTTCTGTGTGTGTGTGTGTGTGTATACATAACAGTAAAAATACACTACTGTCAAAAGTTTAAGATCGGTACAATCATAAGTTTACATTTATGTAAATGTTTTTTTAATTTAACTAATTGATCTAGATGCTTTAGATGCTTTATATAGATTGAACTGAATAAAATAAATAATTTGCTGGCCTCACACTTTTAAAAAGTGTTGTACTTATTGCTGTTGTTAATATGCATTTTTACATATAAATGAAAATAACTAAAAATAATTCTTCCTTGTGTGCGTTCAAAGTTTAAGTGTGACTTTTTGTCTGTCTTACAGACCAACATTTCTCAGTTTTTTTTCATTCATTGATATGTTGGCAGGATATCCATTTTTGTCATTGTGTAATTGTGCTGAAAATTGCCAATTACACAGCAGAACTCAAACAAATACTTTTTAATTACTATTTGTACAGTGTGTTTCCAGTAGCCAGTATTCTTGCAGTTTCACTTCAACGTCATCCTCAATGCTCAATTCTTGTGTTGTTGTCCTTCAAAGAGCCGTCATGCAGCCACAGTTATTTCTATCATGGCTCTCTAGCATTTCCCTGAACAAGCCCACAGGTCCATTTCCTTGAACCGCTATCAGTGATTTTCTTCAAGCATATGCTGTGATTCAGCAGCCCCTCCAGCACAGCTCCCCTCTCCTCCCAAAGGCCAGGAAGTTGCATTTTAATTGAAGATTAACATAAAGCCATAAATCATAGGCAAACTTCTGTAGAGGCACTAAGATCAGTATTAATGCACAATGATCCAAAGCAGCAAAATGGAAGTGAACATGGGTAAAGAGAAATAAGGAGATGCTATTAAAGTTTGATTAGATGTCCTACTAATTTACTGTCTATCTTTAGATTTACATTTGTGCATTTAGCAGACGCTTTTATCCAAAGCGACTTACAGTGCATTCAGGTTATACATTTGTATTGTCAGTATGTGTGTTCCCTGGGAATTGAACCCACAACCTTTGCGCTGCTAACGCAATGCTCTACCACTGAGCCACAGGAACAGTGGTTAGGAAGGGAATCTAATTTGACAGGCCCATATTTAAATCCCTGATGTATTGGTATAGTGGTGGATTATTTGAGAGGTAGGGTGAAGTAGCTTCACCGTAATGTGGTACAGTATGATCTGTTTTACTTGTTGCTATGTGATATGAAGCAGGACTGTGCCCTCTTCGTTTCCTCTTTGGCAGGGTATGATATACCTGGAGGAGAAGCGACTGGTGCACAGGGACCTTGCGGCCCGTAACGTCCTGGTGAAATCTCCAAACCACATTAAGATCACGGATTTTGGACTTGCTCGACTGCTGGAAACCAATGAAAAAGTGTACAGTGCAGATGGAGGAAAGGTCAGTGTTTGCAACATGATCCATATTTGTCTAATGATATGTTTTGCATCAGAATGCACTACAAGGTAAAAGCAAATCAAATCCAAAGATGATTTATGGAAAATCAGCAGTATAATTGTGTTAACCAGCTGTTTTTCTCTTGTAAATAACTTTCTTAAATCCTTTGTGTGAAAGTTTGATGCTTCTCATTGGGACTCTCAGTTAATGCTGCATTTCATACCTTCACCGAATCAAATAAAGTATTCTTCATTATTATACATCATTTAATCAAATCTATTTAAATTGTCATACTGCATTGATTATGGAAATTATCTTTGCATTCCCTTTTTTCCTACTCTAGATGCCCATTAAGTGGATGGCCCTGGAGTGCATTCACTACAGGAAGTTCACACATCAGAGTGATGTATGGAGCTATGGTGAGACACACAGTGAAGCACATTTTGTTTAACTAATCTTTTCTTCTGACCAAATTCATAAAAATACTATTATTGTATAATATATTACACTATTTTTATACTTTTACAATATTATGTTTTATTATTTTATGTAATAGTTTTAGTAGTTCAATCTATAATTTATATTTTTTTATTTATGTTTTATGCAATTATATGACAAAGGATTTTAGAAGCAAAAGTAAGGATTAAATGCTTATTAGCACAGTTGGGAGTGTAAAACTGCAAAGAGCTGCTAAAAACACAAAATTGGAATACTGTTTTCTACAAGAAAATGTTATATATATGAAAATAACACATTCTCTGTAGGTATCACATCCACTCCCATATATTAATTACCATCATGCTAGCTAGCAGTGAGCTTTGGAGATGGACTATGTTTCACATTCATTCAGGGGTGACTATCTGGGAGCTGATGACGTTTGGAGGAAAGCCCTACGATGGGATTCCCACACGGGAGATTCCAGACATCTTGGAGAAGGGCGAGCGTTTGCCCCAGCCGCCCATCTGCACCATAGACGTCTACATGGTGATGGTCAAATGTGAGTCATATTCTGAGACTTTCTAATTTGTTCATATTGTATGTTGACCAATGGTAGAGGAAGTGTTTCAGAAACTTTTTATTATTTTCAACTTCATTTGGTGGCAAAGAATTAACATACTTCACCTTTAATACAACATGAATTACAGAAATTTTGGGACGTTTTTTTTATATATATAAAATGAAAACTAAAAGAATTACAAATCACATGAGCCAATATTTTATTCACAAAAGAACATAGAGAACATACGTGTTTAACCTGAGAAATTGTACAATTGTATGCACAAAATGAGCTCATTTCAAATTTGATGCCTGCTACAGGTCTCAAAATAGTTGGGACGGGGCATGTTTACCATGGTGTAGCATCTCCTCTTCTTTTCAAAACAGTTTGAAGACGTCTGGGCATCGAGGTTATGAGTTTCTGGAGTTTTGGTGTTGGAATTTGGTACCTGTATATCTTCCCTGATATACAGATCCATCTCAATAAATTGTAATGTCGTGGAAAAGTTCATTTATTTCAGTAATTCAACTCAAATTGTGAAACTCGTGTATTAAATAAATTCAATACAAACAGACTGAAGTAGTTTAAGTCTATGGTTCTTTTAATTGTGATGATTTTGGCTCACATTGAACAAAAACCCACCAATTCACTCTCAACAAATTAGAATACTTCATAAGACCAATAAAAAAACATTTTTAGTGAATTGTTGGCCTTCTGGAAAGTATGTTCATTTACTGTATATGTACTGAATACTTGGTAGAGGCTCCTTTTGCTTTAATTACTGCCTCAATTCAGCGTGGCATGGAGGTGATCAGTTTGTGGCACTGCTGAGGTTGTATGGAAGCCCAGGTGCCTTCCAAAACATGCACTCTGCCCATAACATATGCACTTATGCACCCCCATACCATCAGAGATGCTGGCTTTTGAACTGAATGCTGATAACACGCTGGAAGGTCTTCCTCCTCTTTAGCCCGGAGGACATGGCGTTCGTGATTTTGCAACAAGCATGTCAAATTTGGACTCGTCTGACCATAGAACACTTTTCCACTTTGAAACAGTCCATTTTAAATGAGCCTTAGCCCACAGGACTTGACGGTGCTTCTGGGCCATGTTCAAATGGCATTAACCCACAGGATAAAACTGGCAATTATTGACTCAGTTGGCAAAATGCTCTAACACTACTGGATTCCTGGGCTTATACACAGAGATTTCTCCAGTTTCTCTGAATCTTTTGATGATGTTATGTACTGTAGATGATGAGATTTGCAAAGCCTTTTTAATTTTACATTGAGGAAAGTTGTTTTTAAAGTATTCCACAATATGTTATGCACTCTTTCAAAGATTATAGAGCCTCTGCCCATCTTTTCTTCTGAGCGACTAAGACATCCCTTTTATAGCTAATCATGTTACAGACCTGATGTCAATTAACTTAATTAGTTGCTAGATGTTCTTAAAATCTTGAACCTTAAACGTGTAAAATGTATCTGTTTACACATTTGTTATGTTCTCTATGTTATATTGAAATAAAATAATAAAATAAAACATTTTAGTTTTCCTTTTATTCACATTTAAAAAACATACCAACATTTCTGGAATTCTGGTTGTACAATTATGCTTTGCCATTTTGCTAATGAGGTGGGGGAAAAAAGCAATAGCCAAATTTGTCTTGTATTTGCTGTCACTTTTATATCCGCTCTCTTTATGCAATCTCACTCTATTTGTTTTGGCACAGTCAATTCCACTAAGAAGTGAAAATAGATTAATATTAGATCTGTTCATCATAATCAGATTTGACTGGAAGCCGCTCTTTATGATTTGATTCAACATTACAATTATAACACCTCAGAGAGTGTAATATTCTTGCATGAAATCCACGTTTAGCGCTTTTCGTGTGTGTAATGTGTCAGATCGGAGATAAAATTAAAT
The DNA here is from genome assembly GCA_027564155.1 of Gymnocypris eckloni scoliostomus. NCBI lineage: Eukaryota > Metazoa > Chordata > Actinopteri > Cypriniformes > Cyprinidae > Gymnocypris > Gymnocypris eckloni. Next base: position 12,267,064 of record CM050416.1, on the reverse strand, counting down.
GGAATTAAGAAATTAGGATCAAGCAAATGCAAACTCACTATATGCAAATATATAAAATACATTATATAGATTATTTATTTATTATATGAAAATGTAAACACAAGAAAACTACACCGAAATAAGATTTGACCTGAAAAGTACTGACATACTGTCGGCCTGTCTTCACCTCCAGGCTGGATGATTGATGCTGATAGTCGGCCTCGGTTTAAAGAACTCACTGCAGAGTTCAGCCGCATGGCACGAGACCCTCAGAGATATCTCGTCATACAGGTGGGGATTTCTTAAACTTCTCTCAGCTTGAAATTTTGAAATGTTACTGAAGTTAAGTGGATAATGCTATATGTCATCTCAGGGGGACGATCGCATGAAGCTGCCCAGCCCCAACCACAGTAAGTTCTTCCAGAGTCTTCTAGATGAGGAGGAGCTGGATGACCTGATGGATGCTGAGGAGTACTTGGTTCCTCAGACCTTCAATGCTCCTCATACGTCCCATATTCCCCACCCACATGTAGATTCAAATCAAGTAAGCACTATGGTACCACTTTTTATGTCACTTCACTGCAGGAATCAAAATACAAATAATAGATAAAAAAATATATTAATTTCATTTCATTGTTTTATTGTGCAACTTTTCTGCCCTTTCCTCAAGACATCATATGTTTTTATTCCTAGTACATTTATGGACATAATTACATACAAATTGTAATTCTTCTTTAACATAACCATTGTTTCCAGGTTTTAAAGTAATCCTATAATTATTTTAGTTTTTTATCAGCATTGTTGCAAACCTTTTGATCGACTGTTTTTTATTATTATTTATTGTTCAAAAAACAGCATTTATTTGACATTGAAATATTTTGTAACAATATATTGTTTTTGTAACAATATACACTCACTGGCCACTTTATTAGGTACACCTTGCTAGTACAGTGTTGGACCCCCGTTTGAATTCAGAACTGCCTTAATTATACGTGTCATAGATTCAACAAGGTGTTGGAAACATTCCTCAGAGATTTTGGTCCATATTGACATGATAGCATCACGCAGTTGCTGCAGATTTGCCGGCTGCACATCCATGATGTTAATCTCCCGTTCCACCACATCCCAAAGATACTCTATTGGATTGAGATCTGGTGACTGTGGAGATCATTTGAGTAAAGTGAACTCATTGCCATGTTCAAGAAACCAGTCTGAGATGATTTGAGCTTTGTGACATGGTGCATTATCCTGCTGGAAGTAGCATCAGAAGATGGTACACTGTAGTCATAAAGGGATGGACATGGTCAGCAACAATACTGAGGTAGGCTGTGGCATTTTGGTCCACACAACTGCCTCTCACTGGATATTTTCTCTTTTTCAGACCATTCTCTGTAAACCCTTGAGATGGTTGTGTGTGAAAATCCCAGTAGATCAGCAGTGTTTGAAATACTCAGACCAGCCCGTCTGGCACCAACAACCATTCCACATTCAAAGTCACTTAAATCCCATTTCTTCCCCATTCTGAATGCTCGGTTTGAACTTCAGCAAGTCGTCTTCTCCACATCTAGATGCCTAAATGCATTGAGTTACTGCCATGTGTTTGGCTGATTAGCAATTTGTGTTTCCAAGCAACTGAACCTGGTCTGGTGTACCTAGTAAAGTGGACCGGTGAGTGTATTTCACATTTTTGCTTTTATTTTTGATCAATTTAATGTATCCATGCTAAATAAAAATATTAATTTCTTTCCAAGAAAATAAACTGTTCAATTGGAATCATCGAGGTCAAATGGGCACAGAACACTATATGGAGCAGTACCGCTGTGCCTTGCTTTTATTATTACTGTATGAATAGACTCTCTCCATTGCCAAGTTAGCTTAACTTACCACTTTACAATTGAGCTTCGATAAAGTGTAGAACAAGTTTGAGAAGTCTCACATATACAGTATGATCAATACAATGGTGTCCAAAAGACCACATCGAGAATTATGAAAAGCAAGAATAGTTAGGATGTTCTCACACTTACGACCCCACTATATATATATATATTGTGTTTGTTCTGATTGTTTTTCCTGTGGACATCTCTAAAGCATATTTTAACTAATTTTACTTTAACTTAATTTTTTTATTGCTTCTTTGATCAGAACCAGTTTGCATATCATGTTGGAAGTTTGTGCCCTGAAGAAGTGACGGGATTCCGACCTGAGGCAGTTGCTACAGGAAGTGGCCCCTCTGTCCCGGCAGGTGTACAAAGATTAGGTCTGGACCCAGTGGATGATCAACACTGCAATGGAAGCTTAAAGAAACAGTCCACAGCTCACTCAGCAGAGGACAGCAGCGGACAACGTTACAGCGCAGATCCAACTGTCCTACTGGGAGAGAAAGGACAGAGGGAAGATACAGATGAGGATGGTTATATGTCCCCTATGAAGGACAAGATTTCCACAAGTATGTACTCAAATCATGTATTATAGAATTTTTCAATAGGACCGTTATTATAAGATTGTTAACTCACCCTTGTGTCATTCCAAACCTGTATGACATTCTTTTATCTGTGAAACTTAGAACGAGACATTTTGAAGAATGTACTGGTTATCTTTTATGCAATTATGATGATTATTATGCAATTATGATATATATATATATGCTTTACATGCATTATGCTTTATATTTTTTGTTTGTCTGTTTGTTTTGTTACTGTCTGTGCCTTACTACAAAGTTCCTTCCTTCCTACTAATTTAATTGTATCAAAGAACAAATCCATTCAGAAATTGTGGAATACAGCACTCAAGTTGTATAAACCATGTTTATTATTCCTAATTATTTTTATGATATCTATGGGTTTCAGAGTGTTTTTTGCTTTTTGGAGCTGGATAGCCCAGGTCCTCAATCCCTTTCATTATATTTAAGAAAAGTAGCCAATACATCATTACACATTTGCTGCCTTATGTTTCACAGAAGAAAGAAGCTCCAATGAAAAGTCATAATATGACATGAGGATGAGTAAAGTATAATGTCTACAATATTTTATCCATGCCATTGTCTATCATCTTTGCAGATCATCTGAACCCTGTTGAGGAGAATCCTTTTGTAACAATGCGAAAAAATAAAGACGTTCACGCTCTAGACAACCTGGGTTACCACAGCACCCTAATGGGAAGCCCAAGTGTGAAGATGAGTATATCAACGATCCCCTTTACCTCAACACATTCAACAACATCAGCGGCATGAACCAGGAGATGTTAAGGAAAAATGGAGTCTCCATCCCATTGCAGGTGACCACAGCAGCAGACACTCAAAGGCACCCATGTTCCCCAAATCACACAAATGGGAAAACCCCATCATCCCAGCCAAGGACCGCATGTTCATTTTGCCATACCGCCAGTTCAGCCGGTACACCCTGGACCCATGAGCCAAAATGATCATCATACCCATTCAGTTCAGTCAGTTCATGACCATGGCAGCAAATCTGGACCGCCAGCATCAGTAGGTCAGATCTGTCTAGTGAGCCATCAAGTCCAACCAGGGCACCCAAGCAAATCTAATCGTTCGCCCCAACAGTTTTACTCGGCAAAGTTCGGTAAAGGTGGCACAATGGGCTTACCGGGTCATCCGGTGCAACCGGGCACCCAGGTTGGGACCGCATTAGTGGACAAGATGTACAAGAATAGCTTTGACAATCCTGAGTATTGGCAGCAAAGCCTTCCCCCCAAGATTACTCCTCAAAACTCCCAAGACTCTTCGGTGATCTGCAATAACAAGTTCCTTAACAAGCAGAATGGCCGCATACAGCCTGCTGTTGCTGAAAACCCTGAATATCTGTCTGGTATGAAGCCAGGAACAGTTCTGCCTCCTCCTCCGTACCGGCAGAGGAACACTGTGGTCTAACGTCCAGGTCTCCATGCTCTGTAGAGCCTGGTTCATCTACCAGCACCTTAAATGTCTTTCCTTGATCCTCTGGTGGTCAAAAATGGGACGAGAAACAATGTAAGCCACTGAACTGACATTGTCACATACAATATGATATAAAAACCATTAGGGTAAGGTCAATGTAACCCATCCATCTACAAAGACTTTTCCAGTTGTCCATGAACCTTTTTTCTCATCTACAGGTATTTTAAAGTCTTTCATATGGGATGGCACATAATCTGATGTACTAACATCGTTAATTTAATGAAATTAGATATTAAGTACACTCTTAAAAATAAAAATTCCAAAGTATCTCAGCAATGCCATTGAACTTGGGTGTCCAGATCTGCTCCTTGAGGGCCAATTTCTTGCAGAATTTAGCTCCATCTAGCTCCAACACACTTACCTGGAAGTTTCTAGTGAGTCTGAAGACCTTTAATTACTTTGGTTCAGTTGAGTTTAATTAGGGTTGGAACTAAAATCCTTTAGAACAGTGGCCCTCCAGGAACAGTTTTGGATGCCCCCAGTATGGAACCTTTCAGTGAACAGTTCTTAAAAGTACCATTTTTCCTTAGTGTGAATAACTTTTTTCCACTTTAAACCTTTTGTGCGATAGAAAGATTCCATGCATAATAAAGGTTCTTCATGGAACCATAGATGCCAATGAAGTAGTTATGTTATTGTTTATTTTTAAGAGTATACAGTATGTGGTTCCTGCTGGGTTGTTCCATTTGAGTTTGGAACAGAACATGACAGAGAAGTGTATTTAAAATATTCCAGAGGTGAATATGGACTTGAATTTTATATTTTCCTGACTGGAACACTTGCGCTTTTTCAGCACATCCTTCAAACCGCTAAAACTGCTGCCCTACTGGGACGACTACTGTGAGAGCTGAGAGGATTGTGAAATTATGGACAGTCAAGTTCCTCAGCACAATGAGTTGAATAGGAGGCTGATAAAGGCACTGAGAGGCATTTGTTCGTATTGGGAATACAATACAATAATTGTCAATGGGGTTATTACCATTTGGTGAGCGATGAACTCACCTGTTGAGATATATGAAGAATTAATTAGCAGGAAGAATGGCTCTGAATGGTTTACAGGGTGTTTACATGAATTTACTTTATCAGTACCTGAAATGAGTAAGGGCTGACAAAGGGTGTCTGGGAACTTAAGTTCCATTGAAATGGCTTTCCTTTTTGCGTGACATCAAAATTATTTAACCAGTAGACAACTAGCTACTACGGTATTGTTGAAGCTAGTGTTGCAGATATTACAGTCTTTCTAAATTATTGTCATTGTTAATTGTTAATGCAATCATTTAGCTAATGGTAACGTAAAAGCGTTATGGCAATAAAAGCAAATAATGATTGATTTGAACAAGTACGTATTTCCCTAATGAACTTGACCTTCAGTCTCCTCGTCCCAGTCAAAAAGCCTCGTCAGAAGTAGGTTTAAGTGGAACTTTATAAGTTTCGCGGTTGACAAACTTGCATTATGGGCATGTTATGCCAATTTTCACAATCTAGTAATTTCCTGGGTGATAATATATATTCTGAATATTTTGCTTAGCATCACAGTTAAAAGTAAATTGGGTTCTGAAAGCTGTTTCATGTTGATTTCCAATCATACATTCTCTGTGTTTTGTAGATGATATTATGCCTCAATATTCGCTTTTGCGTCTGGTTCCAGCTGAAGTTAGCAAATCAAATAAATGCATTTAGTTTTAATCTGCTGGTTAACATAATCAATAGTAATTTTGAGTGTAATTCAGAGTGTCAGTACTGAGCCTTTGTCAGATCTCTAATCGGAAAACGGAATTTGGGCACAGCATTATTTTGTTATCATTACTATTTATTCACAATGGCTGCTATACATTTTTATTTGGGGCATTTAATTGTATTTCATAACACATTTTCTAGTTAAAACAGCAGGTTTACTTAAATTAAGGAGGTGAAGTATCACAATTTCACATGACTGAGCTGTATTTTGTAAAAATTACAAACACAAAAAGACTTTAATGTGCTACTCTTCAGTGCTAACATAATTCAGAAAACAGATGTTAGTCTGTATCACTGTCAGTGGTCTAAAATCATTTTTTGTTGTTGTTTTCTGTCTGTATGTCACATCTAATAGAAAGTGTAGCACACACACAGTAAGTGTTGCCCTGTGTATCCAAACTGCCATCACTTGTTTCATGTTTCTGTGTAGCTTTTACTGATGTATTGCAGAAAACTAGTTGTAGGTCAAAATAATCCCATTTTAGTGGCATTTTGTCCAATTTGTGGCATATAACCACAAATACATTACTGTTACAATTAATGAAATAAGGGATATTGTGTTGAAACAAGATGTGTGAACATTTAAAAAGTCTTTAACTGCCAAATATCACAAAGCCTAATGTGGAGGCATCATAATGAACTTTTGATTTGCAAATGTCATTTTTGGTAAGAATTAAGGTGTTTTAGTACTGCATTGTTGGCCAGTGTGATCTGATCTCAGTGTTAGATGGAGGTATTCGTACACGTTTGCATGTGTACATATTTGTACATTTAGATTCAAGTTAAGAGCATTATAAAGTGTAAACCCTTTTACATGTGTAACTTTAGAGGCGAATCCCATAGTCTGGTCAGAGTCAGTGAAAATCAGTCTTTGCTGAATAGAAGTAACAAAAAACACTATTTGAAAGAAAGAAAGAAAGAAAGAAAGAAAGAAAGAAAGAAAGAAAGAAAGAAAGAAAGAGAAATTGACCCCAAACTTTTGAACGGTGTGTAAATGGGTTTGCGGTTTATAATCTCTCAATACATTGATAAGTGCACCACACATTACATGCTAAACAGTGCATATATGAATACTAATGAGATCGTGTTAAACTGGCTGAAATTCTTTAAATCAACCATATTTAAAATAATTTAATAATTTTTTATAACTCATTAACATGACATGTAATCTGATGCATGTGGAACCACTGCAGGGAAGCATCTTTTTACACAAATTTAGCATTTTAATGGACTGCCGAGAATCAGAGTATAAGATCCACACAATTTACCGTATCTCAGTATTCACTATCTACCAAAATGTATATGTACATATATGACATGTCATGTAGTGAGAATTTTGGACACACTTACAAACATACAACATTTTGTGTGCGGTATAATGCACTGTATTTCTGAGCCATGAAAGTACAGGCATTTGGAGTGACTGCTCTGTAACAAGTGTGTTCCTAAAGAAAAGTGAAAAGTATTTTTGTAGTGTTGAAAGATTTGTGGGGAGTGTAAATATATAGAGACTGTTGCCTCAAGACGTTTTTTAGTCATTTCTTTGCCATGAAACGTTCAGTTCTGTTTAACATGCCATCTGTAGTAATGGTCTGACATTGTGTCAGTAACTTTGTGTTTGTGACGTTTGATTTGATCTCAAGTGATGTTCTGTTTTCCTCTGGCTTCTTTCTTTGTGTGTCATGCTCTGTTCTGTGGATTTCTTCTCTTGCTGCTTTTATTGTTAGCTGTGGCCCTTTCCTTCTCTCCATAAGTGCCCTTTTTGTCTATTCCTTTACCTTTGTTAGATGTAAATATGACTGTTTAAGACACAGCATTAATGATCTACTCCTGTCGACCTAATTTTAAAACAAAATACTTATCTAGAGTGAATCTTTATTTATTATATATTTGTTTTGTATGTCTACATTTGGTTTGATTGCTTTTTATTAGATATGATTATCTTATTATTAATGTATTCGATTTTATCAAATAATTTACAGTAGTCTAAAAAAGTATTGGGACACTTAAAGGGAGAGTTCACCCCCAAAAATGCAAATTCTGTCATTAATTTCTCACCCTCAAGACGTTCCTAACCCAGAAGACCTTCGTTCAACAACATGAGGGTGTTCTCATGACTTTTCATTTATGGCTGAACTATCCCTTTAAGTTACACTTATTTTCATAACGAAATATTAAACCGAGTGGCTTTTGTAATCATTCTAGAACTTTCTCAGAATCAACATCTGTGCATTGACTTTATCCAGCTGGTGATTCGTTTTTAAATGTATGAAGTCAGTTCCTGTCAGTTCCAAACTGGAAAGTGTCAAAATGCTTTTTAATATTTTGAGCAGTGTATTTTTTCATAATATAAAACCTAACAGATTTATGTTTGTGAAATATTTAGTTTGAATGCCATTTGGTTTAATATTTTGTTATTTAACACAGTGATATTCAGACGTAAGTGTTGCCAAATTATCTTTGGGCCACTGTGTTCAAGAGCTTTGCCAGTTGAGTAGATTATTTTATTTTATAACATGAAAACACCCGAGACAAAACTCATTATGCTCAGTGGTTCAAATCATTCTCCTTTCTGTTTCCATTTTAATTGGTAGTGACCACCCTGCTACAAAATGAATGCCCACTGAACACAAATACTTCATATTTGTTACATGATCCTGTTACAAAGTATATTTTCAATTTAATATGAATAAAGATCAAATGAATTTGAAGAAGAAAGTGTGTGATTTACTACCGTAATAATGCATGCAGCATGTTTGTTAAATGCTAATGAAGTCCTAAAAAATCAGCTGTAAATATATCATAAACATGATCTTTTATATACTATAAATTAATCTTATTTGTTTTATCAAAAGGGCTAAAACTGTTGGATATCAAACAGCATCAAAATCTATATCTGGCCGTGCATTATTCCGTTTTGCAGCGTTGAAAGGGGTTGTTGCTGATGCTTTTAATCAATGTTTTTGATCGTACACATCGTGGTTTCCAGCACAACAAAGTTTGAAAGAATTCCCTAGTTATGTGTACGAGTATCCACAAAGTTATCCTCTATTCAACAGAAATCTTTTGCTGAACTCCGAGACTTTGACTCGAGTCATAAATAAAACACAACTGTCCAATGCTGGCATGTTTCTCTGAAGTTTCTGATATTAATACTAATCAGCAAACTGCATGCTGGGTGTTCAACGTGTTTATGCAGTAAAACCCAGCTTGTTTTATGGAGGAAAAAAGTGCCAAGAATGCCAAAGAGTTGTGTTAGTCTGCAGTCAGGTTCTCGTGTGGTTGTCAGGGTGTTGCTATACTGTTGCTAAGATGTTCTGCATAGTTTTTAACATGCTAAGGCATTAATCTGATCACTTAAAAAGTGACCTTTTCACATTCAAAATAGTTAACCCTGGGTAAACCAAATCCTTGCATATCTTGTTTAACATTTCAAACTGTACATAGTTTACCCATATTTAACAATTGATCCTCCTGGATATTCATAAAACGTCATTACAAACCACGCACTTCTAAACCCCGGGTTAGCAATCATTAGTGAATTAGCTTTGCTTGCTAAATACCTAATTGGTGGAATTTTCTGTACAGCATCATGGGCAATGTAGTTTTTCATGATAATTTAAAAAATAAGGTAAAATAATGCATACAAATAGGTTCAACAAATTCATATACAATCGATCAACAACCTCAGAGCTCACAGCAGATCCGTCTTTAAAGGGTTAGTTCACCCAAAAATGAAGATCCTTAATTCATCGGAACAGAAATATAAATATTTTTGATGAAATCTGAGCTCTCTGACTCCATAGACAGCAAGGATATTACCATGATCAAGGCACAGAAACATAGCAAGGACATTGGTAAAATAGTCCATGTGACATCAGGGTTCAACCGTAATTTGATGAAGCTTTGAGAATATTTTTGTGTGCAAAGAAAACAATACTAACATAATTTATTCAGCATTTATTCTCCCCGAGTTGCCATTTTGAAGAGTACCCCAGCACGTAATCAACGTAATCAGCATTGTTTACGTTCAGCATACACGCGCTGTCTTCTGCACTTAATCAGTGTTGTTTACATTCAGTAGACCGCGTGCGCATGCTGAACGTAAACAACGCTTATTACGTGCTGGGGTACTCTCCAAAATGACAGAAGACTGTTACTCGGAGAGAAGAATTGTTGAATAAACTATTATTGTTTTCTTTATTCACAAAAAAAAAAGTAGCTTCGGATATTATGGTTGAAATTGAACAGTGAGTGCATAGAAAATAGGGAATATGTTTTTTACGTGCAAAACAACATCTTGTAGAAAGAAGTGTCAGCTCACTGAAACAGGCCCACTTTAGATCTACTGGGCATGCAATTATACCAAATAATTCTGTATCTACTGCTCTGATGACAGCATTGTTGGACAACAATTGCTATTTAATTGGGGTTGCCACACTGACAGGCAAGTTACTTCTTTAACTGTCAGGTAGCTGTGTCATTAAAGCTGTATAAGACGTGCTCGTCAAATCTTAATTATCCCTTGACATCTTTGCATACCAGCCTGTCCCCTTTTTCCACTCTTGTATTTGTGTTTCTCATGCATTCTTTTTGCAGTGTTATTTTTGCAGGAATAAAAGCCTTAAGTAGCACAATATATTGCTCTAATCAGTTCATCCCACCTAGTCTCATTTGTTACAGACAAGCTTTCAGTCTGAGCTGTGTCTGTAGGCTAATAATGTCTCATGTGAAGCGTTCGCAATAATTCCCAAAAGACATTTCAAGTAAATGTATTCTCAAAACTAAGAAAGCTCACTTTAAAGTTGTACTCACCTTATTCTTCCTAAAAGCTCCCATATTTTTTGCAAGTCTGTTGATTACATTAAAATGCCCCCAAAAGAATATATCTGCCGTTGTAATACTTTCGGAGTCCATTCTTACATGTCTGGTTCGTTTTTAAAATAGCAAGTAAAGTTTGCTTGATTTTTTTCCACCTTTTTAAAAAGAGTCCAAGAGTACACTGTAAAAAAAAAAACTGTAGTTTTTACAAAATTATTCTGGCAGCTGTGGTTGCCAGAATAATTTTGTAAACACTACAGAAAAACTGTAAACACATTTAAAGAACAAAACTGTAAAATGTACAGTATAAAACTGTAGTTTACAAACAAGGAACTCTGAATGTAAACCACTAAATTCGACAACACACACTGCTGTTAAAATCAGTTTTTTAACATAATAATGCAGGAGGTAAAAGAGAAAGCCGCATGAAGAATCAAAGCTCATCACAAGTAGCTTCGTCACAAGCAGAAGTATATACTAATATATAAAAGGTGCACAGAGTCATTCATGCAAACACAAAACACCATCAGGGTAACACACATGATGCTTAATTAATACAATAAACGTTCATAAAACAACAGAGCATGTAACATAAATCCCAAATGCACATAACTGATAACAAAAACTATTCAAAATACATGATTATTTAAACAAAATATTTTCAAATGTGGAGTGTCACGCAGGGAATACTGAGTATAGCAGTTTACAGTTTTTGACTGTAAATTATATATCGATTCGTTATTTTTACTTTTAAAAACTGTAAAATGAACAGAATTTTACTGTAAAATTACGTGAAATGTCTGGTTAGATCTTTACAGTTTTTCCCTGTATATAGTACGAGAACATACTATTAACCTACTAACAGTTTTTTTTTCAGTAGCGTTTTTATAACATTTTACAGTTCAAATTACACTTACTTTTTACAGTGTACTTAAAAAATCAACAGCTTCAAGAATTAATGGAATCTATTTTCCTTTTCTCAACCCTTTCAAATGACACACATTTCTCTCTTCTTTCTTTCTTCATCAGAAGGTGTGGATATCAAAGACTTGCTTTGTACTGTTGGCTCATATGAAGTACAAGTATACTGCACAAAATAGTCTTGGTTTGCTCTCGTATTACAGTCTTAGTCCATCACACAGAAATTAGAGATTGAATGCATGCTATCTGTCAAAAACAAAATGTTCTGACTGGATTGCTGGTACCCAATCAGTATGTAGAATACCTGCTCTCAAGCTTCATGGCTGTTCTCAAGTATTTTGCCTTGGTTGCATGTGTGGGCTTTAGTTTTTCTCTCCGACGTCACACTAGATAAGAGACAGAGATGGAGTTGTAATTTCCACAACATCCCACTAAGTTATGACACAGCATTCTTCCTGTCCTGTGTTGTAAAGCTGTTCCCATATAGATGCACACCAAACATATTTCTTCTCACTGAGCAGAAAGCACTTTACTGCCAAACAATAAGTGTGTGTGTGTGTGTGTGTGTGTGTGTGTGTGTGTGTGTGTGTGTGTGTGTGTGTGTGTGCGTGCGTGCGTGCGTGCGCGTGTGTGTGTGTAAATTATATAATACATATACTCAAAATATGATCAAAAGGTAAATGCAATGCAAATAATAAATTACAATTGTAATGGAAATGATAAACTATAAAATTGTGTATAGTTAAACAAAAATGCTTCAATTTTTGGCTGCAGGCTGCATGAAACCATTTTAATTTTTGAAAGTTTTTTAGAAACCAACATTTTATTAATTTGTGTTTGATTGAACGGATTTGGTTACTATTACAAGGAACAGTGTCCAATGTAAAATCTGGGTCCTGTAACAAAACCACTTCTGTACATATTAAATACATTTTAGAGGTATGTATGAGTTAAAAATCTGCTCAAGATATTCGTCTATATGAACCTATGAACTCATTTGCATAATTGTTCCTGTATAAAGTCTGCCAGTGCTACAGAAGGGGTGATAAGCAAAATGTGATGTGATCTCTTTAATACTTTTATGCATTAATTAATTATCTCATTAATTAAACATTAAATGTAGTCCCTCATCCTGCAGGGCATAATGTTCCCACAGTGTAGTGATTATAGTTTGAGATTGAATGACCATTAAAGGAGGTAAAAGTGTGTGAGTTCGCACAGTTTCACTTGCATGGAATAGCAGATAATAAGTCCCCTGGTAACTGTGGTTCATCCCATGTCTCTGATTCCTCAGTATCTCAGTGTGAGATCCCATTAATACCATCACAGTCCAGACCACGCTGGCATTATCCACACCGGGGACACCACATTCCCATTCACCCGTGCAGCATCCGAACCCTTGGATCCCCAAAAGTCACTATAATTTATTTTTATGAACCTTCTTTTTCTGCTTTGCATTAATTTGAAACCCACAGCAAGACTCACCGCACATATGTTACTGAGGGAGCTGTCCGTGGTGCTACCACCTTTGTTTTGTTTTTTGCCATAGTGCTGTCCATAAAGCTATAAAGTCCATAAAGCTCATTCTGATTCTGATAACACACTGTATATGTATGCCATGCAGGAATCCCCGACCATTTAAAATGCAAAGGGCTATAAATTAATGAATACTTATCTGTGCACTCCTGGCCCTGGTTTCTGGCTCTAGGCCCCGTTATGTCTAATAATGGTGGAATGAGCAGGGGTTGCACGGGGGGTGAGCGCGAGACTCTTTGTGGCTGTCACCATGGGTCCTCGGCTCTATCTCTCAGCTGCAGACAGACAGATAGGAAGCATCACTATGCAGCGTGGCAGAGCTGTTTGTTTAGGGTGGTTGTGACACCCTCCGCTTGGGGGGATTTTAATGAGCTCCCCTGGGACAAGCATTGGTCATTTAACATCCTGAGGAGAGCAGGGGCATCCAAACACACACATACCTCCACTGTCCAAAACTTTGAGTGGGCACACATTATACACAAACCCAGAAAGCATATGAACTACAGAAAGTATGCAACAGGTTCCAAAAGTACTACTAAGTACCGTGCAATCTGCTTTGACTGTTGAGTTATGAATTTAAATTGAGAAAGTTTGCATGGTGGGAATTGTGTTAAATGTTGGTGTATATTAATAAAAATTGCCCTGTCAAATAAAATTAACATGGCTCTGTAAAACAATTTTTTTATTTGTTTTTTTATTCATATATATATATATATATATATATATATATATATATATATATATATATATATATGTAATTATAAATTAATAATTTTCATCATATTATATTACATTACAACCCAAAATCCGGAAATGTTGGGACATTTGTTTTATTTGAATAAAATGAAAACTAACAGACTTTCAAATTTACATTTAGCAGACACTTTTTTTCAAAGCGACTTACAATTGCATTCAGGCTATACATTTTTTGTCAGTACGTGTGTTTCCTGGGAATCGAACCCACAACCTTTTGCGCTGCTAACGCAATGCTCTACCACTGAGCCACAGGAACACACAAATCACAGGAGACACTATTTTAATCACAATAGAACATAGGGAACATACCAAATGTTTAAAATGAGAAATTGTACACTTTTATCCACTAAATGAGCTCATTTCAAATTTGACTCCTGCTACAGGTCTCAAAAAAGTTGGCATTTGGGGCAATAAAGGGCTGAAAAGCAAAACATTTTGAAAACATTCAGCTGGGAGTACATCTAGCAACTACTTAAGGCTATATTCACACTGTCAGTTTTTTGGGGGGATTGACAACCGCATTTACTTACAAGTGTGAGTCTCGAAATGTCCTGTTCACACAGCAGCTTACAGTTGCGTTTGGAATACTGTCTGTATGAAAGAGCAACAGGAGTCAAGCCTGTATTCCTTACCAGTAACCATATGGACAGTGACCAAAGTAAAATCCAAGATGGCGACGTCCGTAATAATGAAAGTTGTATCACTTCTTACATGACAAGTGTGCAATCGAGCTGTGAGTTTTCTTGTCAAATCTTCATTAACCTACAGCAGCTTTTAAATTTGGGTGAAGAGCAGAGCTTTTGAATCACATGCAGAACACAAAACTGACGGGATCGGCTCCGGTGGAAAACTGACGGGATCTAAAACTTTCCGATGACACACAGCTAATTTCTCTGTCACTGTAAGTTAGTTGAAAACATGTAAAACACGGTAGATGCGCGTTCGGGTAGCAAAGCGGCTCTCTCTCTCACTGTATGACGTCACAGACAACTAGTTGTCCAGTCCTGTTCTGTTCACACAGCGCGTGTGAAATCAGGGACGCCATGTCCTCCGGGCTAAAGAGGAGGGAGACCTTCCAGCGTGTCATCAGTGTTCAGTTCAAAAGCCAGCATCTCTGATGGTATGGGGTGCATATGTGCATATGTTATGGGCAGCTTGCATGTTTTGGAAGGCACTATGTATGCTGAAGGGTATATAAAGGTTTTAGAGTTATTTATGCTCCCCTCCAGATGATGTCTATTTCAGGGAAGGCCTTATGTATTTCAGCAGGACAAGCAAAACCACATACTGCAACTAATACAACAGCATGGCTTCATGGTAGAAGAGTCCGGGGCTGAAGTGGCCCGCCTGCAGTCCAGATCTTTCACCTATAGAGAGCATTTGGCACATCATTAAACTAAAAAATACATCAAAGATGAACACAAACTCTTCAGCAGCTGGAAACCTATATCAGGAAAGAATGGGACCAAATTCCAAAACCAAAACTCCAGAAACTCATAACCTCAATGCCCAGAAGTCTCCAAACTGTTTTGAAAAGAAGAGGAGATGCTAAACATGGTAAACATGCCCCCGTCCCAACTATTTGAGACCTGTAGCAACTTGCCGGCATCAAATTTGAAATGAGCTCATTTTGAGCAAAACATTTTACAATTTATCAGTTTAAACATTTTTTATATTCTCTATGTTGTTTTGTGAATGAAATATTGGCTCATGTGATTTGTAATTCTTTTAGTTTTCATTTTATTCAAATTTTAAAAACGTCCCAACATTTCCGGAATTCGGGTTGTATGTTATGTTATGTTGTGTTGTGTTGTGTTGTGTTGTGTTGTGTTGTGTTGTGTTGTGTTGTGTTGTGTTGTGTTGTGTTTTGCATGAAGACATTTTTTATTGATTATAGATAAAGTTATTGATTATTTAATTATGTTCAGAACAATTATACATATTTCCTCAAAAGGTTTAACTACCATGAGGTATATGATGTAGATTTGTAGATTAATGTGTTTCTATAATATTTTTTGTATTTCTATTATATTTTCTATAATTATTATTTTTTTGGGTGAAATATGACATTCTTGACATATTTATCCATGTATCCATCCATGCAGTCTTGTCTATGTCAGAATGAACCATCAGTATTAAAAATGATTCATATGTTGACTGTCAATCCTGACATAACCAGTAATGCGCTACAAGTATCAGTCGTGCAATATACTATTCGCCACATAAACAGACAATAGATCACACCAAGCTGAATGATTCTGCATGGACTATTGTCTACAGAATGTCTTGTTTCCTTTCCAATCACAAAAGTACAATTAAACATGCGTATCTCGAGCCTCCTGCACCCAGCCCATGATAGGCTAAATGGCTAGTGAGGAGAACAACAAGGCCAATCTGATTTTGTTTATCTTGGACAAGCTAATTAAAGTGTCACAATTCATTATACAGGCCGTGCTCCACCTTGTCAGAAGGAAAATAGGAATATCAATCAATTTGCGCCCGGCTCAACCTTTTCCCTCAGCGGATCTCATTGGATGCTGCCGTGTCGGCCCTGTTCGAGACATCAATGAGCAATGGGTTTTCCCCAAACACATGTCAATTTTCTGTCTCTTCTTCGCCTTTGTCAGAGCGCTGTCATGTAAGCATGACCTCCCATACCTCGGAGAGCACATTGTGTGTGCGCCATTGAAGAGTCCTTTACCCTTGTTTTGACATCATGACATCATGCACAGTGAATGGAATATGATGTCGTCTGTTATCTGAGTGAACTGTCACTCATTTGACAGTTGATCTTCCTGTCTTTATTTCCATTTCGAGTGCTGCATTTGTTAATAAAATATTTTTATATATCCTACAAACAGTTTCACTTATATTATCTAGACTAGATTCTGTTCAGAGCTGGAGAGTAATTTTCTTTTACATGTGAAAACGTGTTTAGTGTCAAGAATGCACTGAGAAAAGTCAAGCTGACAGCTCTGATAATGTATTGCTGTCCACACTGCAGCTTATGGAGATGTGTTTTGCTATATAATATTCTGGGATGCAGAGACGGCATTGTTTGGAAAATGATTGTATATATTCATGTGACCCTGAAGCACAAAACCAGTCATAAATAGCACGGGTATATTTGTAGCAATAGCCAACAATGCACTGTATGGGTCAAAATTGTTGATTTTTCTTTTATGCCAAAAATCATTAGGACATTAAGTAAAGGTCATGTTCATGAAGATATTTTGTAAATTCTTAGCGTAAATATATCAGAACTTCATTTTGTTTAGCAATATGCATTGCTAAGGACTTAATTTGGACAACTTTAAAGGCTTTACATTTTCTTGCACCCTTAGATTCCAGATCCTCCCAGCCAACGTTATACTGTAAACCACACACAATTCTGCAGCACAAGCATTAACACAGCGCACCCTTCTTTTATTATCTTCTGTTTTGACATGCTTTGCATTGTGCAGGAGTAAAATATATCTTCAGGAGCAGTGGAGTGATAGGTGAAAGTCAAATAATTATCAGTAATAATTTTCCATAATTTTCACAGACTGTTTATTTATGTACTATTTTACTGAGTCAGTTTCAGGTATGAGTAAAAGCCTAAAGTAGAAAAATCTAAACTTTGACCGTACCTGAGAAAGTTTTGTGTAACCTTAAAGAGAAAAATGCTGACACTTTCCTATAAAACTCAAGCTCATATGTGAGAAATGGGATCATAAATAGTTTTCATTGATTCTGTCATGCAATCTTGTAAAACACACTATTTCATAATGGAATTCGTGTACGTAATCCTTGCTCTTTATGTCTGCCGTCTGAAATGGAGAGATGTCCTTCGAGATTTGATAAATAGTACAAGATCAGAAGCTTAGAAACAAATAATACTCATGATACAATGTACTGCCACATAAAATATATTTTCATTGAGAATTAACGAGTTTAAGTGCAGTTATAGAAATATGGTGTTTTCATGATCGTAAAAACGTTTTATTTAAAGGTTTATGCTTAAATTATACTTCTATTATGATATATATATATATATATATAAGGAAAAGTGTATATTTTGAGAGGCTTGAAAGGCCACCATTTAATCACGTTTTCATCTGTTTTAATTACCCTTTGCATTTATTTGAAATATTCTTGCTTTTATATAAAGCATCCCAGTTAATATGGTCATAAAACGGCAGAATGTTGTTTAAAGAACTCAGTTGTAGCTTGTCACACCACAGGTACATGTGAACGTCCTTTATATCCAAAAACCCTTTCAATATAAACCCACCTGGATGTGAATTAAAAAAGAAGAGTTTAACAAATTGTTTGATTAATCCTCTACTTGTGCGAGTGCATAAATGAGTGTTTAATCAGTTCACGTTCAGATATCATTTCATTATCGGAGAGATTCATTAGCATGTTTGATGGTTCTGCTCTTTGAGACCCTGCAAGCACCACTTATACTCAAAAGATGAATTTTATTATGATGAGAATTATCATGAGAACATCTCTGTTCTTGATTGATCATAGAAGTGCATGAATCAAGCTGAAATAGAAACTTGCAGCAAGTTTTTTGCTATACTTTGGTGACATTTAATCTACAAAATATGCTGATTTCATATGTACTGTAAGTCTCTTTCTTTTTAAATAACACTGAGATTGATTTTTCATATTTCAAAGCAACTCATGTTTCTTAACAGGTTGCAGGGACATGATGCAATTCAATATGTCATTCTGTTCATGAAACACAAGAATGTCAGAGGTTTCCTGCTCAAAACGCTGTTTCATTTGGAGTTAGTTTGGAAAAGGCAAAGGTAATAATGACAAAACCCCTGGTGCACTGCACTAACCAAATCTCAAAGTGTTTTCTCTGTTTGGCATCTCTCAATTGTCCTGAGTTCATTGGGATTGGTGTGGGCCGGTTCAGTGTCTCGTACTAATACACTTAAAATGGCCCTTATAAGAGTGTAAAGAAAAGGGAACACACATTTTATAAAGAACACAATGTTTGTCTTCCATTTCTTTTATCAGTCAAGGGTGAAAACCAAAAGTATGCACTTTGAGCACTAAAAGCATGTTTTCGAACCACTTCTTTGCAAAAGTGCTCTACCCAGAAATATCGTTTGCAGTCTGTTTTCAGATGCAGGCGGATGCTGGCTTTGTTGTAGGTTGTCAGGACAGTCTGACACGCTGCTGAAGAAGCCCTCACGGCTGTGGGTATTTATCATGCAACATTTAATATAGCTCTCTACGTGCCTGGTTTATGGGAACTGATTTATTTGGGAAAACATGGAGTAGCAAAACACCAGTCCAGTACTAGTAATCTTTACTAGTAATCTGAACTATAAATCATCATACCAGCTTGATGAAAAATTATGACCAGATGAGGTGCTGTTATAGATTTTATTAATATTTAGAATGCATTTTTTATGTTATATTTTGTCACTACCCTATTCTATTTCTTATCTTATATCATTTTATTTTAGTTGTAGTTTTACTAATTTTTTGTTTGTTTTTGTCGGTTTTATCAGTTTTTGGTTTTCATATATATGTCTATAGTTTATTGTATTATTATATACGTTATATAAGTTGTAGCAAACTATGTGATGTTTATATTTTATTGTATTTCCGTTAATGTTTTAGGTTTAGTTAACTGTATAATAACCTTGATGTACTGTAACAAACAGAACAGAAGTGCATGAAAGAAAACTATGGGAAAGAGTAATATTAGCATTTATTTATTTAAGTCAGAATTATGGAAATATGATTCTAAATAAATGTATAATTAAAAGCTATATAGCATAACAAGTCTTTTCACTTTATAAAAACTTAGTATGTAACGTGGGCATTTAGATGTATTGCTTGTTTTTCTTCCCTTCTCTTTTTCTCTTTTGTTTTGAGCAAAATAATATATTATCTGATCAAACATACTTGGTGTAAATGGTACAGAATAGCTCAAAAACAAACATTAACTTAGAACAGAGCTCAGACGTGTGCAATACTTGTTGCGCATTCATTTGGGAATGATAAAATGGAAAATAGCTATTTTTCTGTTTTGCAGGAGCTCTGCTGAGGTCTAATATTAACGCCTGCTGTTCAAATGGGTCTTCGTGAATACACAGAAGATCGTCAAGGGCACAATTAATTATGTTCACAGTATCATGGACAGATACTTTGATTAAACTGTTACAATCAGAATCACAGCTCTTGCCATCAGTGAAACATGTGAGTCGTCTCACTCTTCACGCTGAGAAAGCACCGTAGGCTAAACGAATCCTTATTAAAGAGACGGTGATCCCACTTAGCCCTCAGGTCTCTGGAAAGACACACTGCCAACCTGCACAGATGATTTGCTCATCAGATAAGAGGCTCTGATTCATTTTCGCTGACCTCAGGGGGTCTATTAAAGAATTCCACTGCATTTCAAATACTTTTTGTCAGTCCTTTGTTGCTGATTAATCATTGTATTACAGAATTCACTCAAGCAGCCTAGGCCTGAATAAAAATAATGGTGTAGGATTATTCTGAAATCATTTTCACCCAGAAATTGCTAGCAAGTTCCACAATAATAATAATAGCAAAAAAAGGGGAACAAAAGTCAAACATATTTCTACAATCTGTTTTTTTTATATATATATATTTAGTATGTATTTTAAATCATATTTAGTTGTGTGATT
The DNA here is from genome assembly GCA_027564155.1 of Gymnocypris eckloni scoliostomus. Lineage (NCBI taxonomy): Eukaryota > Metazoa > Chordata > Actinopteri > Cypriniformes > Cyprinidae > Gymnocypris > Gymnocypris eckloni. The sequence goes on along the minus strand of CM050416.1, from coordinate 12,246,697 downwards.
AAGTATTAATGAGCTTCAAATCTGAAAATAAGCATGTATAAATTAGAATAAATTTAACTAAATACTTTACAATAATCATTATACAAAATAAAAATAACATGCATTTTAAAAGTTAACTATCCAAAATAAGTAAAAATGTAATAGAACTCATGTTCTCAATAATCTGCATGACTTGAGGGTTCACAAATTAGGAACACACACACACACACACTTATTTGTTTATAGAATAATTTATTTATGTGTTTTCTTTTTTTTTGAAGATTGTTAGCTGAACATTGTCTGTTGCCATTGACTTCCACGTGGACAAAAAATGAATAATAATAAAAAATAACTAACTAAATAAATACTTTTTTTTTAAGAAAATATATTTGAAGTTCTGCAGAAGAAAGTAAGTCAAAAATCTTTCGATCAACGTGAGAGTGACTATCCCTTTAAGTAAGGTTCTTTACATCATTTTAAACATGAGCAACATTAAAGTCAGCTAAATTAAATGAATGAAAATACATAAAAAAAATTCTTAATGTAAACAAACATGCAAAACTATAAACTGTAGATGTCCCTGTTTGTTAGCTCAGCTTGTCGGCTGGATGAAATTCGACTCCGTTTCTATACTCTTGGGGATTACAGGGAAGCCCTGGAAGGAAATCCTGCATCAGTTCCACTCCGATTAGCCGTCAAGCATGTAGAAGCACGGTCACTGTCACACAGAAGCCAGGGTAATTTGCTTTAATAGCGAGACAACCCCGGGTCTGTTTGGAGTAATGAATACACGGAGTGTGCCAGAGGCCAGGGAGCGTGAACAGCCTAGAAAACAGACCAGAAGGACCTGTGAAATCAAGCTTGTAAATACAGTCTAGCATCTTCTTCCTGTTCTGGAGAGGTTTCTGAGGGTTTCAGAGAGGTTGTGTATTTAAAAGTTAAATACTGTAGATTATTCAATAAGATATATGTTTAGCAATAGTCTATGACATGAGTGCATCAGTTAAATAGAAACTGTTTATTTGAGTTTCCTGAAGTTTAAGTTTCTTTTTTTCATAATCAAACCTTTAGCTTTTAGTAACTTTATTACATCAGCTGTTTTGTCTTCTTTGTCTGAATATGAATGCAATAAATTCAGATTGGTCCAACAGAAATTAAAAAGAATCCATGCAAACCTGAGCAAATTGGTTATGCAAATAGTGCACAACTTATTTTGATATCTGTTTTACCATTTTTTTAAATAAATACCACTCACCATAGTTTGATATTAGAATCCTGAATTATTTAGATATGATTTAGATAGAATTTTATATTTTTTATTTTATGTAATTATATAATTTTATAAATATGAACAGTGTATATATTTTTATTTATCATATTTCAGTTGTATAAATACAAATATGAACATTACTGGATGATGATTATGTTAATGCAGTCTCAGCAAGCCGTTCACAGCCTCCAGCAAGGAAATTACACCGCAATGAAATAATTAAAAGGAGTCTTTCTTCAATGCCAGTATTGGTCTCACAAATTATACATGAAACATCAAGCTCTAAAAATGCTGCTTCAATAGATTTAAGGGCAAAAGCCACCTTGTGTCATCTAGCAACGGTATGACTTCAGTGTGAGCTTTCAGAAGATTATTCAAATCTGTCTCGTGAGTCATTTTGTGCATACATTATGTTTTTAGATAGGTGTGTGTGTGTGTGTGTGTGTGTGTGTGTGTGTGTGTGTGTGTGTGTGTGTGTGTGTGTGTGTGTGTGTGTGTGTGTGTGTGTGTGTGTGTGTGTGTATGTTTATGTGGTTTATGAGGACACAAATTTGTATAATAACATGGGTATAACATAGGTATTACAAGGAGAAGGTGATTTATGAGGAAATGTTCAGTGTCCCCATAATTTAAAACAGCTTATAAATCATACAGAGTGAGTTTTGAGGGAAAATAGAAATGCACCGTCTCCTGTGAGGGCTAAGTTTAGGTGTAGGGTAGGTGCAGGGCAATAGCACATACAGCTTGTACAGTATAAAAACCATTACGCCTATGGAAAGTCCCGTAAACCATAAAACCAACGTGTGTGTGTGTGTGTGTGTGTGTGTGTGTGTGTGTGTGTGTGTGTGTGTGTGTGTGTGTGTGTGTGTGTGTGTGTCTGTGTGTGTGTGTGTATCAGAAGTAATTAATTATTTAAACATTTTTTTTCGTAAATAAATAAATTAGACATTTTAAATATGCTGTCTTTGTTTTTATATTAATTTGGATATTCAATATAAAAATATGTCCTACATTGATGTAATAAATATGTATTACATTTTAATTTAAACTGTGAGTAATCATGATTATTAACAAGATTAATTAGTTTATTACGTAGCACACAGAGAGAGAGAGAGAGAGAGAGACAGAGAGAGAGAGACAGAGAGAGAGAGAGAGAGAGAGAGAGAGAGAGAGAGAGAGAGAGAGAGAGGGAGAGAGAGAGAGAGAGAGAGAGAGAGAGAGAGAGAGAGAGAGAGAGAGAGAGAGGGAGAGAGAGAGAGAGAGAGAGAGAGAGAGAGGGAGAGAGAGAGAGAGAGAGAGAGAGAGAGGGGAGAGAGAGAGAGAGAGGGAGAGAGGGAGAGAGAGAGAGAGAGAGAGAGAGGGGGAGAGAGAGAGAGGGGGGAGGAGAGAGAGAGAGAGAGAGAGAGAGAGAGAGAGAGAGAGGGGGGAGGGAGAGAGAGAGAGAGAGAGAGAGAGAGAGGGGGGAGGGAGAGAGAGAGAGAGAGAGAGAGAGGGGGAGGGAGAGAGAGAGGGGAGAGTCAAGTCAAGTCAAGTCAAGTCACCTTTATTTATATAGCGCCTTTAACAATACAAATTGTAACAAAGCACTGCACAATATCAAAATAGGCAAATTTGTCAATAATGTAAAATGACAGGATTTAACACTCAATTATCTGCTGAATGCATTTCATTATTGAATTTAGTAGTGGCATTGTCCAGCTTAGTTCAGTTTAAATAATATCTGTGCAATCAAGTCGATGATTGTGCTGGAAATGAAGTGTCCCCAACTGAGCAAGCCAGAGGCGACAGCGGCAAGGAACGAAAACTCCATCGGTGACAGAATGGAGAAAAAACCTTGGGAGAAACCAGGCTCAGTCGGGGGGCCAGTTCCCCTCCGGCCAGACAAATCAGTAGTTTGTTCCAACTGCAGCAAAGTCAGAGTGTAAGTGGTCCACTGCTTCCAGGGGTCTTTCCCCGATGGATGTCTAGGTGACGAGGTCCTCACTGGAGATCTGTCTCTGGGGCTCATCTCGGAGGTCCTCGGAGGGTTGTCATCGCCTCTTCTCAGGTGTTCGGTCATCTCTATCGTTTAAGGGTAGGATCCAGACTGAGGCTTGTGTAATTCCTAACTACCACGGGATGTTAATCCTGGCAGTAACATAGAAACAGTAAAACAATTAGCGTAGCAGCGGCTCCATCCAGGAATAACCCTGGATGAAATTATCAGTATAACCCAAGCTAAAGCATAATAATGTGCATGTGTTCAGATGGACTGGCAGTACAAGATTGTGAGATGCATTATATGAATGCTTGGCTAAAGAGATGCGTCTTTAATCTAGATTTAAACAGAGAGAGTGTGTCTGAACCCGAACGTTTTCAGGAAGGCTATTCCATAGTTTAGGAGCCAGATATGAAAAAGTTCTACCTCCTTTTGTGGACTTTGCTATCCTAGGTACTACCAAGAGTCCAGAGTTTTGCGACCTAAGGAGCGCGGGTTGGATTGTAGCATGATAAAAGATTAGTTAGGTACGCAGGAGCTAAATCATTTAGGGCCTTATAGGCAAGTAATAATATTTTGTAACTGATACGAAACTTAATAGGTAGCCAGTGCAGAGACTGTAAAATTGGAGTAATATGGTCATATTTTCTTGACCTGGTAAGGACTCTAGCCGCAGCATTTTGTACTATCTGTAGCTTGTTTATTGAGGATGCAGGACAACCACCTAGCAGTGCATTACAATAGTCCAGTCTAGAGGTCATGAATGCATGAACTAACTTTTCTGCATCAGAAACACTTAACATGTTCCGTAGCTTGAAATGTTTCTAAGATGGAAGAATGCTGTTTTGTAACATTGGAAATATGATTTTCAAAAGATAAGAGAGGGAGAGAGAGAGAGAGAGAGAGAGAGAGAGAGAGAGAGAGAGAGAGAGAGAGAGAGAGAGAGAGAGAGAGAGAGAGAGAGAGAGAGAGAGAGAGAGAGAGAGAGAGAGAGAGAGAGAGAGAGAGAGAGAGAGAGAGAGGGGAGAGAGAGAGAGAGAGAGAGAGAGAGAGAGAGGAGAGAGAGAGAGAGAGAGGAAACATTTGGAAAAAAATTACTTTAAAGGTTTCTTGTGAATTTCATAAATAATTGCAAAAAATAACAAGTAACAAATAGAATTGAATATTAAAATTTCAAGTAGAAATTCTGAAATTGTATTTTCTTGTAAAATGTACTCCATAACATTATTTATTTATATATTTATTTACATATTTATTCAGAAAACAGTATTTCATTTTTAATGTAAATCAAATAGAGAACCAACAGAGAAAATCCATGGAGAATGATGTATTTATGGTATCTGCCAGCAGGCCGGAGCTAACCGGCCCATGCCAAAACCTGACCCCATTGAATAGAGGTTGAGAGGACAGTCAAAATATTGCCCAAAGTGGGTGTTTAATGAGAGATTTTGAACTGCAAACAGGCCTTTAGGAGATCCAGTGTCATATTAATTGCATCACTAATCCATTAAAACGTTTAATCATACAGCATGAGAACGGCCATCAGTACGCCGCTGTTGCTGATCAATACCTCCCCGCTCAGCACATTATGAGGGAGATATTGCAGTAGATAAGCCATTCCTGAGAGCTAGATCACTGGAGATGCACAGCCAGCGTTCCTATTACAAACCACTGAAGCAACTCAGCCACTATCCTGAGCCAGCTGACAACCACCTTATATATAGCAGTCACCCCCAACCGCACAGGCAAGCATTCAATTACAGTCTTAGTCAGGTCAGCAGAGTCGAACGCCGCTGGTAAAGGCTTGTCATGTAGACATACGGTGTAGGTATCCTACCATGTCCGACCTGTAAGACAAGTATAGTGTAGCGTTCGCAGTTGTGGATAAGGATAGATGTGCTTCTCCAGAAGATGAGCTGGCTGTGACACGAAATGAATTTGACACACACATGCATTGTGACAGAATGTTCTTGCAAGTTCTCTTCAGAAAAGTCTAACTTTTTATATATCCAACAATCCAACATGCACGCACACACACAAATATATATACACACACACAATATATATATATTAAACATTACAGTATGCCAATGCCAGGGTTTCCCAACCTGGGGTTTGGTGAGGTGATGAAAACCAAAATAAAATCATTAAATTACTGTGAACTGTGAACATGTGCATGTATTGTTAAATTATTAAAATATTATTTAACATTTTCAAATATTGTGTGGCCACCCCAAATTTTGTATATAGCCACCTACATGTATAATAGTGGTTATCAAACTTTCAAATGTTTCAGACAGAAACATTTAAGGGAGAAAAAAACTATAGGGTGAATCTAAATTATGAATATTTACAGCCATTGGGTATGTAATCTATAACAAAGTAATCTGATGCAAAGCATTTTAAAATGCAATATAATATAATTAGAAGTGCTAATTTTTGTAATCTGATTACATGTAATTAGTTACTGCCCAGCTCTTGTTTGTCTGATACACACATGCATAGTGACGGTATGCATTTACAAGTTCCCTTATTTAAAACACTCATACTTTTATATCTTAATTCAAACATGTAAATATTATATAGTCATTTATAGTAAATACTAAAGTGTTTTTAACCATAGAGTAAAGTACTTGAATTAATGTATTGTGGTAATTCTATAGTTGCTGTGATAATATAACACCTAATATATACAAATTACTTAAGGTTTTCTACAACTATAGGGTATATTATACTACGTACACTACGGTTTACTGTAGTACAAACTAAAGTATACTACAGTATTTATTACAGTTTATCAGTTCACTATACAGTATGTATAGCATTCATTACCAGTGTTGTAAATATTATAATATATACAGTATAATACACTGTAGTATTGTATGGTTTAAAAACACTATAGTATTGTTTACTATATAATACTATAGTATTTTTTTTCATGTGTGTTGTGCCATACAGAACAATTCACATAGCTGCTCAGTTAATAAATGACAAGTGCAGTAGCTTATCGTTTCAAAAGCTTGTGTAAAGGTTGCCAGCAATAGCTTCAGAGAGGGTAAAGCAGTCGGTGTGTTGGTATTCAGGCTAAATCTGTTGAAAACATCTATTGGGAAGGATGGCTGCCTATTAGTATGCAAGCGGTGGACGGCCGCCTCATCTGCCAGGCCTCAGAGGTGTCCCTCGGGCATGCTCATGGTCAACATCCCCTCACAGGTGGAGGGGAAGCTGACACTCACGTCAGAATGGGCCGAAGCCCCCTTGGCTGTTCAACACATTCTGCAGCACTTATGCAGATTGGCTCTGAGATGTAGTTCAGGAAGGGTCTGCATGAGAATTGTTCATTAGTCGCCTACACAGACAAACCCAAAGTTTGAAAGTGAAAATTATACCTTTCTTCACTGGTGAGAGCATGAGTCATGATGTGTTAGCGTATTGTGATTTTACTTAGTCTTTTATTATTTAAATATGTAAATATTTAACAAATAATTCAAGATAAATCCCATAAGAAATAGGATGGACAAAGATTAAAGTGAAACCCAATGTAATCTCCTAGACAAATTAATAGAAGGTATGCATATTAAAATACTTTCTCCCAGCTGTCCTACACACATTATACTATTTCAAAATGATAATTTTCCATATAATAATCCTAACCAGCATAGTGACATTGGCCAGGTTAAATAAGTTCTGCAGGATAGATATATTTGTGTAGGTCATCTGGAAGTTTACATCACTTTGGCTCCCTCAAAACCCCAAGAGGATTTTTAATTTACTTTTGAATTATTGTAGAATATAAACTCTGTGACTTGTTTATCGAGATAATCTAAGCAACTAAACACAACATTAATGAATAATGAATTAAAGCTTATTGAATTGCTATAATAGAATTGCTAGAAGTAAATAAGCTACAATTAGGCTATAATTGAACTACACGGTCGCATGATTTCAGCTTCACCACCATTAAGCTTCTGACCACTCTTTCAGTTTTATTTCAAATCTATCATTTAAAAGGTTTGAATTAAATAGATGTTTTACCCTAAAATGAAAATGTGCTGTTTATTTACTCACCATCAGGCCATCCAACAGGTGATTTTCTTTTCCTTCAGTAGAACAGTAAAGAAGTTTTTAGCCGAATCCATGGTCCTTGTTACTGTTACTTTGAAAGTAAAAAGAACACAAAAGAATCCCCATGGCTCCTGATTATATATTGAGGCCTTAAGAAGTGAAAGGATTGGTCTGTGAAAGAAACCAAACATTATATAAAGCATTATTACCTTCCCACAATTATAAACTCAACAAAAAAGCAGACTAGCAAGATGAGCTTTCCTGTTCAGTGAAATCATTTTGTAGTCCTATTTAGGCACTCGTTAATAACCGCCATTTTTCAAGACTCATAAAAGCTTTTTAAAAATCATGAGTGGGATAGTACTGATGGAATTTCGTATAGTCATGGAATAAAACAAAAATACATTGAGCTTGCTTTAACCAAAATAAGACATTTAACAACAACATCAACAAACATAAAAAAAACATTGACTTGACGATGGACTTGAAAAAGCAAAAATTCGAACTTTAAATGTCAAACCTATGGTGTCAGATTCCGCTGATATTATCTGTTTGTCCATCCAATGACGGGGAAGCTGGTTGATCTGTTTGGTGAATCTAGTGGTGTAGAAATGACACGGCAGTTAAAGCATAGAAAAAGTCAGGTTGGATGTCATATTGAATTTAACACAGATTCAAATATTATAACTGAAGTTTATTTCAGAAAGACATCAGCTGAACAATTGATATGTTGTTAAACAGTCCATTGAACACACCGTACTTCCTCTCGACCTCTTTTTCATTACAGCCAATTAAATACAGTCCTACCCAGATTAAAAACTGTTTTGCAAAGAGATCATGCAGGGAGGGTGGCCATCTTGCTTTCAAAGCTAGCTTGCTATTGCAAGCCTTTCCAAAATCGCCTACCCTACCATAACATTTTAATATCTGTTGTTCATATTTCAAGCCAACAGTGAAGTGGTGTGCATGCTCCATTACACAAGTGCAAAAGCATCAATAGTTATTCATGTCCGGATAGTTTTGTTCATTTTGATGACATGTATGGATGTACATGAGTGTTTTGCATGTAGAGTATTGATACCGCTCAGGTAGGGGGCAGTGCCATAAGCGGTTATCCATCCAAGCATTAATGGCAAGAAATAAACCTTATACTTGAGAGCAGCCACGTGTTAGTTGATTCTTGGAGGTTATTGTAAATTAAAGAATGATCATGTGATTTTTCGTATGCCAGGTGACCTGTAATTGCAAAAAAAACAGTTTCCATCACAGTTTTGCGATTATATTCCTTTTTCAAATTGCCTGAAAAACCACCTTATGCGAGTATAAATACTTTTGTGATAAATTGACGTTTTTGTGAAATTTGTTTCCGTTTTCATTTTGCAATTTCAATTTGCTCAATTTGAAGAGTAATGGAAATGCAACTAGTTATAAATTGTTTTGGTAGAAATACACTGTTAAATGCAAATGACACCCATTATTGACAATCAAAAGTGTTCAGGAATTTACCAAGATATAGTTTGGGGGTTTGTGAAGTGACAAAAAACTAATAATTGTTCATAAAATGATGAACAAAAATACTTTTAAAATAAAACCCCAAAAAAGGGAGAATTGTAAACATGCAAATGTGTTTTAAATAAATATAGAACTATTAACTTAAATGCTCAATTAAATATTCTACTTCAAATATATATTTAAAGTCAAAGTGGTTTGGCAACACCTCAGATATGACTGGAACCTTAATCTCATGTGAGTGTGCATCATATTAAAGTACTATTTGGCTGTAAAACTTGCTTAATGTGCACCTTTAAATACGTCTAACTCAACTTCCTGAACCCAGAGCTGAAATCAAAGGAAGGAGAAGCAATGGCTGGAACACTTAGGAGCTAGACAGCCATGCTGCTTTACGTCTCACTTCTCTTCATCTCACCTCCTGTTGTGTTCCGTCACCATAATGCTCATCATGACCGGCCCTCTTGACTGGGCACGGAAGACCAGCAGGAGAGTGAGGAACACTGCTGAGACCTCGACTCTGAGTCACTGCCGCTTCTGTCCATAACAACAGCATCCACAGGGGCGGCTTCAACAAGAGCTCCGAGGCTGAAGTAAACTGAAGAGTGGGAGAGAGATTAAGGAACTAAACATAACTGAGAGCCAGTGCCTGCTTGTTACCATCTGACCAATCAGTAGAGTTCCCTTTATGTCAGCGAGTTCTTGTGGACTTGGTTTAACAGAAAGGACTACAGCTGAGGCGTTGGGTCCCGGGGAGTTCTGTGTGAAGTTCGACTCTTGCTGTGAGCTGAGGTTCGTAATCAAGAGTGTCGGGCTTTTCGGCCATCATCAGCTCTCCACCTGCTGTTTGACTGATTATTAGCAGACACATCAATATAGAACGTCCAGTCCATCAAAATCAGGCTGACGACAGAACCGAAGACCGGTTTTACCATAGCAACGACGGCTGCCAATTAGTCAAGAACGATTAATAATGGAAGCCAGGAATATTACATATTGAACGTATGTTAAAATGTTAATTATGAATTTACATAAAGTGGGTAGGCAGCTTATGCAATGCTTTTCCAAAGTTTGGGGTTGGTAAGTTTGTATTTTTTTCTTATTTTTTATGTTTTTGAAATAAGTCTCATATGCTTACCAAGGCTGATACAGTATCATAAAAAATACAGTAAAAAAAATAATATTGTGAAATATTATAATTTTTTTATCTATCAATCTCTCTATATATCGATCTATCTCAAATGTATTTATTTATTCCAAATCTTTATTTATTTATTTATTTAAACATCATTTATTTCATCCTTGCTTAATAAAAGCAATACTTTTTTTACAAAAAGAATGAAAACAAATATTGCTGATGCAAAGTTTTTGTAAATCTATTGAAGCATGCCTAAATTTTCCCAAACAATACCAGTCTGAAATAGTGGGGCGGGGGATTACACGACAATGTTAACTAGCTTGGATATACACTATAAGCCATTATCATTGCAAGCTCTAATAATTACATCTAAAACATAATTTCAGACTTGAGAAATATTTCTCTGTTTTCCTGAATATAAACATTCATTTGGCTTTCAAACATGCCTTCTTGACCTTAAAAGACAAATGAAAAGCAGCAGCTGAAGGCTATATTTGTTTTACAGAATAAAATACAAGATCTCACCCGAACTGACTAAAGTGTTAGAGTTCAGGGTTTGCTCTTATGTTGATGCTCTCTGTGTAACTACAAACAGCTTCAGATGGTTTCAAATAAGCGCTGAAACGCACCTTTGTTAACGTCGTCCATTAATACATTTTTTATCTCCCATCACAGAATGCCCCGAGTATGAGAGATGCACGCCACCCACTTAAAGCAGGTTCTTCAACAGTGAAAAGCACTGGTTTTATTAAAAGGGGATAGATTGCTTTCATTCTTTCAAGTTTGGTTACATGAGAAAGTCAAAAGTCAAAATGAGGTTGAATAATAACTGCATTGCAGCCTTTACCAAAATATTGGTACCTGCTAGTGAATGGAGAATGTGATGTATCTTTACAAATTGTGTTCTCACCTTTCTACACTTGAGTCATTTAACCATGTCATGCAGTGTACAGGAGTATCAACACAGAAACATGTGTCCATGATGTCTAAAGATGAATAATCAAATGTATTAGCCATGATGAAACGAGAAAGAGCCTTTGTGTATTTAACTATAGACAGATAAACAGCCTGAGCAATGCACCAGGGCCTGTTCAGCCAAGCATAAGCAGCATTAAATGACACGTTTTAAAGCCCACCGCTAGTGCTATATTGCTATTAATCAAGCACTGTAGCTGAAAACACAGAGAGGCTCATAATAGGAATTTAAAGAAGTGTGTAAAGTACCTGCAGCCAATAAAAGAAGCAACAGTCATCTTTCACACTGTGCGTTAGATCCTCTCAGCCTCGTGTTTCAGTTCAATCTGCTTTGTTTCACAAGAAATAATGCTACAGCTTATATTCATGTCATGTGTCTTGGGTGTTTAACTTGTATGGAGAGTAAATTCAGTCCAAGACAGCAAGACTTGATTTCAAACGTCTCTTTCAATACTTCCACAACAATCCAAGAATACTAATGCAAGATTCTTCCTCTATTATCTGAAATATGATCATATTCTGATCACGTATTTGTCATGTAAAGACATTAAGCTAATATATAGCAGCAAAACAATGTGTCATGCCTTAGTTTATTTGGATAACGCTGATTGCATAAGAATAGTATATAAACACTCCTGTTAAAAGTTTAAAATCTCTTATTCTCAAACTACGCTGCATATTTGATCAAAAATACAGTAATATTGTGAATTATTACATTTTCAAATAATTTTTTGTATGATAACATACTTTAAAAAAATAATTTAATACTGTGATGCAAAGCTGAATTTTCAGCATCATTACTCCAGTCTTCAGTGTCACATGATCCTTCAGAAATTATTATAATATGCTGATTTTCAATGATTATCAATGCGTGCTCTAACTATTAATCGGTAATATATATGTAAATATTTTCAGTGACTGTTTATCTGCAAAAGAATATTCATGTTTTCATTCCAATTATGTACGCTTCTTATAAACGTTAAATCGATTTAGCCAAAATTGCAGTATTTACCTAAATAAGACATAGGCAGCAATGAAATATCAAGTCCAATCCATTACCTGATATTATTACCCAGCTGACCAAAAACCTTCACATTTATATTGTAAGAAAAGTGTCAAATTGCTAAGACAGTAACTCGTGAGCTGGAGATGATTACAAACACAATTCTAAAACCATTTTTAAGCCATTTGTCATACTTGTCATGCCGATAGTTTTCAATTACTGCAGAGATTCAGTTAACTAGTGAAGTGTTTCCCCGCGAAGACAGACGATGACTGATTTTACACGCGTAAAAGAGGTTTTAAAGTTTTAGTATGCAGGCTGTGACGTAACACATCAAACCACCGTTCAGAGCTGATGCCAATGATTCAGTGTTTATAGGCTGACTTTCTTTAGAACAGTTCAAGAGTCACTTCTTCCCGGGATGAAGCAAACTTCAATCATCTTGCACTATTCCTGAGTAACGTGTGCTCCTTATTTGTCTTATGAATGCATATGCATGAATTCCATATAATGACTACAAGAAATGTATGCAAAAGCATAGATCACATTTTAAGGAATTGATCTTGCTTTAGACTTCAGAATGCTTTTAATATTTTCTCCTGAGAAAAAGAGCCTAATCTCACATTTGTCTCCTCTAGAGTTTCAGAAGAGATCTTAACTGTCACAAACAGAGCTCAGATTTGACAAGATGAAAGAGCGAGTTCTGAGAAGTAAAGTTTTCCTTGGGGTGAGTACATTCCTACAAATTTAACCAACACATTTGTAAGCGTATTGAGCTACCTGCATAGAACTGTGTCTCATGTTACTTTATAATCAAGGTGAACTGACAACTGATGTTTTATTTTATTAATTGTGATGTTCATTTTAATTTACAATCAAAGTAACTTTAGTAGCAATTGAAATTGGCTATGAATAGAAACACAATGCACCCGGATCTATCAGTGTTCTGTCGGTGTTCCAGATATACTCCAGAGTCATCCGGACAAGTATAAAACATGAAAGTATTGGCAGGTCCCCGATAGAGAAGTGCTTAGCTTTCACAGAGTAGGATTCATAATAGTCTTCTATACTTCTGTATACCATGTCCATATTGAGCGCTTGTGACACATGAAACTGGAAGGCCATGATGAGAAATAACCACTGTCAGCGTTTATCTGAGCTTCACGAGATTTAAACCGCATGGAGAGATTGGACAGAGCGCTGCAGCGGGGCAGAAGAGATCACGTGGTCCGTTTTGTAATTCAGACTCATTGGTTTATCATATCTAGATTACATACTGTATGAGCTGGCAACTACAAAGTTATTTGTAAATGTAATGTTGTTTTACATACATACATGCTTATTAAAAACTGGGCCTTAAAAGTCTGTGGTATTATAGGTGTTTGTCAAAATATATTTTATGATAGAGATTTTGACATTCTTAACATTTACAAATATTTATTTTGGCCAAAAGTAAAATTTATTTATTTATGCATGCTATTAACATCTAGCCTCTAAAATATTGCGGTAGAGGTTATTATCTATTTACAGTTTTATCCACATCTTAGCATTTTATTTATTTATCTATCTATCTATCTATCTATCTATCTATCTATCTATCTATCTATCTATCTATCTATCTATCTATCTATCTATCTATCTATGTGTCTATCTATCTATCTATTTGTCTATCTATCTATCTATCTATCTATCTATCTATCTATCTATCTATCTATCTATCTATCTATCTATCTATCTATCTATCTATCTATCTATCTATCTATCTGTCAGTCTGTCTGTCTGTCTGTCTGTCTGTCTGTCTTCTGTCTGTCAGTCTGTCTGTCTGTCTGTCTGTCTGTCTGTCTGTCTGTCTGTCTGTCTTCTGTCTGTCTGTCTGTCTGTCTGTCTGTCTGTCTGTCTGTCTGTCTTCTGTCTGTCTGTCTGTCTGTCTGTCTGTCTGTCTGTCTGTCTGTCTGTCTGTCTGTCTGTCTGTCTGTCTGTCTATCTATCTATCTATCTATCTATCTATCTATCTATCTATCTGTCAGTCTGTCTGTCTGTCTGTCTGTCTGTCTGTCTTCTGTCTGTCAGTCTGTCTGTCTGTCTGTCTGTCTTCTGTCTGTCTGTCTGTCTGTCTGTCTATCTATCTATCTATCTATCTATCTGTCAGTCTGTCTGTCTGTCTGTCTGTCTGTCTGTCTGTCTGTCTGTCTGTCTGTCTGTCTGTCTGTCTGTCTGTCAGTCTGTCTGTCTGTCTGTCTATCTATCTATCTATCTATCTATCTGTCAGTCTGTCTGTCTGTCTGTCTGTCTGTCTTCTGTCTGTCAGTCTGTCTGTCTGTCTGTCTGTCTGTCTTCTGTCTGTCTGTCTGTCTGTCTGTCTGTCTATCTATCTATCTATCTATCTATCTATCCATCTGTGGCATTATACGTATTATTTAAAACAAATACAACATTTCTGGTTGTGCTTTTTTTAACTATTAAAATAATTGAATGTATTAAAATATGTAAACTGGCCTATTTATATTATATTTTTAAATCATCTAATTATGTCTTTATTTTCTAAGAATCTGCGTTATGTATTGAAAAATGAAGCCATGATGTTATATTCTGAGGGGAAAAGGTACATTGCACCTCGCAATGTTTCCATAATTAATTTCTAATTGATTTTCATTTTCCATCATGCGTGCAGCAGTCTGTGTCTATATGTGCATAGGGAAGTCTGTGGATAAGTTAGAGCTCCCTCTCTCTCTGACTGACAACGTCCTTTGCTCACATCATCTCTCATTCTCCTTCACTGGGGCTTCCATCCGCTTGTTTTCTTTATCTGTTTTCTCTCTCTCTCTCTCACTCTCTTTACTCTCGGTGCATTCAGATGCAGGTGTCTGGTGTGGAACAATAAGTAGGCTATGGCTTTACCCCTGATTAAGAGTTCTCCCAGCGGGACCCTAAGACGGGGAGGCTCAGCCCCCCCATGTAATTAAATCAAGTTCTTTTTTAATGAGGAGTGTGTTTATTAAGTCCATTCAGGGACTTGTCCACAGAGGCTGTTAGCATTGCTCTCTGATTAGGAAGGCTAAGCAGTCTCAAGGGCTGGTAACGAGAAAGTACTGAGTTTATTGTTTTGTTTTGGGGGCAGAAGTTGTTAATATGGGAGGTATGGTACACAATCTATTTTCTAACCGTTAGCACCTGGCTAGGGCCAGATTGACGGGGAGAGAGAGTGAAAGACACTTCAAAAAGGAGGGTGGATACCAGTCTGGTAAATGAGAACGCAAACTGTCTGGTTTAGGGGTGTGTGGCTCACTGATATCACAGGTGTAGTTTCAGAGAAGGAGGCACTTTGTTGGGGGGAGACAAAGAAATTAGTCAGGCCAAATAAAGCTAGTGCTCTGTGCTGGCAGAGGGATCTGATACGATGCTTATGGCAATACTGCCACCTATAGGTCTGCTACGATACAGCATCCAGACCTGGGATCAGAAATTGCTAAAAAAAAAGAAATCACTGAATTAGGATTAGCATGCCATGAAGACACAGCAGAGAAATGTTATGATTTTGCAGGGAATGTCATTGGCATAATGGATAGTGAGTTGGACTTTTAACCCAAAGGTCGCAGGTTCGAGTGTCAGGTCTGGTAGGAATTGTAGGTGGGGGAGTGAGTAATCAGCACACTCTTCACCTTCAATACCACGACTGAGGTGAGACCCTTGAGCAAGGCACCGATCCCTGTGTGTGTGTGTGTGTGCACACTTGGATGGGTTAAATGCAGAGCACAAATTCTGAGTATGGGTCACCGTACTTGGCCACACTTCACAATACTTTAGATTTGTATTATAATTAGGCACTAGGCTAGTACACTGTAAAAAAACAACATAAAAAAAGTTGAGCAAGATTAAACGTTTAAGGCACCCAGCTTAAGCAGATTTTTGAGTTTACTCGACTTGTTGTTTATACAACAAGTTTATAAAACAAAAAGTTGAGAGAACTCAAAAATCTCCTACAAAAATAGGTTAAGAACACTTTTAGTAAAATATATTTTTTTAAAGTTTGCCCACCTTTTTTTACAAAACGTACAACGTTTTTGGTTTTCGAAGATGAACAAAGGCCTTATGGGTTTGGAATGGCATAAGGGTGAGTAATTAATGACAGAATTTTCCTTTTGGGGTGAACTGCTTTTTAGAGCTGTCGTCTGTGATATCCAGCTATTGGAAGAATAGAATAGTTCAAACAACTGTAATTATCTTTTGATTAATTCTATAATATTAGTACTTCCAACCTTATTTCTTTTGCCAAGTCATTATAGCTCATTTTTGTTTATGTTTTAGGTTTTTCATCTAACATTTAGGTATGTTTTATTTTATTTCAGCTTTTTTTAATTTCGAAAACTGAGATGCACCATCTTGCCTCGCAGTCATTAACTGTAATGAAAATGACTGTAATGAGTTTGTCCAATTGTTGTTCAAAAAACTATTTTTAGCACACAGGTAAAATTATTAAAATTGAGAATTAAAATTCAAATGTGAAAAGTTTAATGACTGGTCATATCATAATAATCTCAAAAGAAAGATGTACTTTGTAAAAAGGAAACATAACTGTATTCAGAATGATTTGTAATCCACTCACTTAACAATCAAGCGGACTGGAGAAAAGAAAAGATTATGTCTGATTTTCATCCTCTTAATGTAATTCATGTCTAGCTCTCAAACCCAAATCCTTTGTTTGAAGGGACACACATAGGCTTTTCAAAATACTTAATATTCATCTGCAAGTGTCTATTGGATATTTAAAACTTTTCGGAGTGGTGAGAGACAGGGATTACCTGTGCAATTACCTCTTAGATCTAGCCATTGTTCCCAAACTGCACAGTAATTATACAGGTGATTGCCACCAGAGAAAAGCCATTGTTCAGACTACAAATTCCATACAGCATCGTCATTCGGTGCTGGAGTTAGCCATTGATACCAACAGTAATCATCCTGTACATATTCAAGCATAATGACCACCCACACGCTCAAACCCATTCAACGACACCGTAATCACAAACATAACAGAACTATTCTTCTAAACCTGCGTGCCGTATTGTAGGTCGTTACGCACAAATAACGGGGCTGAACTTTGCCATTTGAGGGCTAGTGAAGAATGGAGAGGAGATCAGTATTCAGGCTGAGTTCCTGCCATGCTTCTATTAAGTAGGAGAGTGGCAGTCTGATTATCCACATTGTTGGCAGTGTTGGGAGTGGACTGTACTGGGCCATTTTTGCATTAACGTTCTGATCAAATTTTCATAACTCTATTTGGCGGAGGTTTGGATGTTGAGGACTGAGCACATCGAGAATACTCTCTAGTGCCTTTGCCTGTTCAATGCACCATTCCCATGACATTATTGTGAGGCTTTTTGTTCTTATGCTGCTCATATTTAGTCTATACTGATTAAAGAAAAATGTTGTTGCTCAGGTCTGTTTTTCTTATTGCACTTTTAGGCAAAGATTTAAAAATTGCCTGCATTTTTGTTGATTTCCATATTTGATTTTATGGGTGTGATATAGGAGGAAGACAAAGGAAAAAACTAATTTTTCACAAAAAAATTGCAGACTACTTACATAAAATGCATATAAATATCAGTCGTCACTCTGTATATCTTTATATATCTTAAAATGATATTTAAATGCTTAGTTTTATGATCAAGGCTAGTTTTTATTGTAGGGGCAGAACATATTTCAATGCAATTCAATGACGATTAAGAGATGACCAAATAAACATTCCTCAAAAGCCTGATGATCAAATTTGATTCTGACATTTTAACATGATTTTTCTAAATAAAAATAAAAAAGATGTACTTCAGTACATGGTGCTTCAGTCCAGTAAGTCTTGAAATATTACTAGCAATTTAAAAGTAATATATATGAAGTATTTAATAATTGTGCTTATTCTTTTGATTAAGACAAAGTGGATCTTTAAAGGACCACAGGGAGATTTTCCAGTAGAGACATCTGAACACTGTAAATGTTATCTAACATCATTGTAATCATAAAAGACATCAGAGTGCTCTTTTATTATCAGCTCTATGTGCATCTCCATCATTTATTGATCAAGTGACCTGTCATGTAAAAGAACTGAGGATATTCCACAACAAAAACTGTAAGAATGCATGGTTTATATAGTCAGTGGTCTATGATTTTCAAACATGCCATGAGCCTAAATAAATTCAGTTTTTGGAAAATCAGGGAAGTATATAATATTTTGTATAAATGCTGTGCATTACAATTTCATTGGCTATAATTTTTGTGTGCAATTTTTCTTCAGTTTATTTGGGGATTTTTGCTGTATTTGAGACATTCAAACACTAACAATTGTTTAGATCTCTTCAATGAGTTTTAAAAATCACAGAATTGGAAAGGTCGTAGAAAGTTTGGATAACATGTAACATGCATATATTTCAGATGCATCACTGATCATCAGTCTATCAGAGCTCACAGTAATATGATCGCATCTCTTTACACATCACTTTAGCCAAGCATTCACATAATGTATCTCATAACCTTGTACTTCAGTTACATCTGATCAAATGCACATTTTCATTCTTTTGCTTAGTTGGAACAGTTTCTGCCAGAGAATTACACAAGCTTCCATCTGGATCCAGCCCTTACAAAGACCTGAGATGACCGAACAGATAGCTTTACATTGGTTGGAAGAGACACAAATTAGGAAAGCAGTTTTATTCTCAGATTCACTAGTGGATTTAAGAAGATTTCAGTCGGGTCAATCAAATTGCAGATAACATTTAATTATAGAAATAATGCAACTGGTTTATAGACTTCATGCTCATGGCAGGGTTGTTTCATTTTTATGGGGCCCGGTGAACAGAGGCCAGGGAGCATATGCTGTGCAGGTAAACCTCACTCCCCTGATCTCCTGATCTTCTATTATCAAATTTGCTGATGATTCTGTGGTTCTGGGCCTCAACAATGATGAGACCACATACTAGGATGAGGTAGAGAGACTTGCATCATGGTGCCAGGACAACTGTCTCTCTCTGAACGTGAGCAAAACTAAAGAGCTAATCGTTGACTTCAGGAAGAGACAGCAGCGGTCCTACACCCCTCCTATGATCAGTGGGACCCCTGTGGAGAGGGTGAGGAGCTTCAAGTACCTCGGTGTAAACATCTCCGAGGACCTGACATGGACTACACACATTCAGACTCAGGTTAAGAAAGCCAGGCATAGACTGTACCATCTGCGACAGCTGAGGAAATTCAGGGTCTCACCAACAATCCTGAAAACTTTCTATCCAGGGGCCATAGAAAGTGTTCTGACTCAGTGCATCTCAGTATGGTATGGTAATTCCTCAAACCAGGACTGCAAAGCTCTACAGAGAGTTGTGCGCTTAGCTAAGCGCATCTCAGGGTCTGCTCTCCCCTCTCTGCAGGACATCTACCTCAAACGCTGCAAAAGCAGAGCTGTAAAAATAATCAAGGACTCAAATCACCCCGGTAACAGTCTCTTCATTTCACTGCCATCTGGCAAGCGCTTCAGGAGCATGATGGCAAAAACTGAGAGACTTGGGAGGAGGTTCTTCCCTCAGGCCATCAGGTTCCTAAACTCAAACTCAGTCTCATAATATTAGCATTACTCAATTTAATAATCAGTAAGATATTCACTATTCTCCACCATCCGTATTGCTGCTATATATATATATATACCCTGTACAACCTGTTTGCACATTCTTCTTACACATTCCTGCTTATATTATTATTTATTAAGACTACAGTATACTGTCCTGCACATTTTATTTTATTTCACATGTTATTATTTTTTATTGTTATATTTATTTTTTACTTCATTTTTTCCATACCTATATTTATGTATATTCTCTTGTGTTGTGTTACATATAATTGCACTGTCCATGGAGCGGACCTGACTTACATTTCACTGCTGGTTATATTCTGTATAATTGTGTATGTGATGAATAAAACCTTGAACTTTGAACCTCAAGAGGCACTAGCGACTGATGCTAGTGGCTGCAGTCTTGAGCCTTCTTGTTAGTGCGCCCGCCTTCCATGCCAGAGACCTGGGTTCGAGGCCCACTCGGAACAAGAACGAGGTGTGGTGATGAGGACCCGGGGGTTACACCAGCACATGTTGGAATAGAAGAAAATAAGATGGTAAACATGCTAAAAGATCGTAGAATAAAAATAAAGTAGACATTGATGTAAAAATCTGCAAAGCAGAAGCAAAGACAATTATTAAGCAAGCTGTTATTAATTCTTAGCAACGTAAATGGGATATGGAGAAAACGTGTATACATCTGTATCAATTAAAAAGAAAGGATTATAAAATAATGAGACTGGAAATTACTTTAAAAGAAGAGAAGAAGTAATAATAGCTAGGTTAAAATTAGGACATTCATCGCTACATGGAAATTTACATAAAATCAGGAAACAACCTTTTGGATTATGTTGATCTTGTGGCAAAATTGAAAAGTTAAGTGTTTTTATTACAATGTAGAGAATATAGTTAAGAGAGACAGATGCTGGAAAGAAAGTTACAAACAGAAGGTGCAAATAATATGACATTAGGGCTAATGTTAAGGTTATAGAAAATTCAGAAGAATGATAATAAGTTATTTAAAAGGCACAGGAAACTTCATGAGAATATAAGGAATTAGTTTTCTCTCTCTAAATTCAATTCATATTGCTTTATTGGCATGAAATACTTCGGTACATGTTACCAAAGCATTGTAATACAATCTAAATAAAAATACATATAATTTACATCCATAAATAAACAAAACAAAATACATGTAAAACATATCCATATATTTAAACAATAATGGTACTACTGATGCAGATGTGTTCACTCTTTACTTCTTAGTTTGTGGCATTTATAAATATGGTGTGCTACCAAACGAGGAAGTAGGTCCTTCACCAAGTAATATTCTTAATCTGTCATTTTCATGGAGTGACTGGAACTCAGGAAAAATCTGCTGTATGTGACTGTACAGTGAGTCTCTTAAGGATGCTGTCACAGTGCTCCTCCATCTCAGCTGTTCCTGATCTACATTACAGATTTGCTCTTCTTTAGGTAACCGCATCTTTTTATGTTGTCCTCTTTCTATGGCCAGCTGGTGATCACTCAGTCTGTACTTCGTCAGTAAATGCCTGTGTGTTATATTGCTAACTGAGACCAGCTAGTCAGCCAGACTGTACTCTCTGTTGAGTTTCAGATAACGTTGAAGACGACTTTGGTCTTTGGTTTGTTCTTTCCAATGCTGTATGTATGTCTCCTTCTGTTAATTCATAATTAATTTGATTCTTCCATGTTTTTCAGAGTTGGTGAAATGGAGTGCTTTGTTAGTCAGATCTGACACCATTACACAAAGACGACTTTTTTGAGCACTCATTTTCTTTGTGTTTTTAGTGCTTTGAAATGAAGAGAATTTTCAGAACTAGAGTTTAATTGGATCCAGAGCTTTAAAACTCTTTTTTTATGATTAGATTTGTATTACAACTGTACTGTTTGACAACTGAAGAACTTTAAAGAGATAGTTCACCCAAAAATGTAAATGTGCTGTTAATTTATTGACCCTCAGGCCATCCCAGATGTCGGTGACTTATGTTCTTTAGTATAAAGTAAAGATTTTTGTCTGAAACTGTGATCATTGGTGATTCATACACTGCACGTCTGTGGCTGACGGTTTATGATTGTTTAGCTTCGTGGGGAAGTCATGGCCTAATGTTTAGAGAGTCGGACTCGTAATCCAAAGGTTGTGAGTTCGAGTCTCGGACCGGCAGGAATTGTAGGTGGGGGAGTGAATGTACAGCGCTGTCTTCACCCTCAATTTCACCACTGAGGTGCCCTTGAGCAAGGCACCGAACCCATAACTGTTCCCCGGGTGCCGCTGTATTGGCTGCCCACTGCTCCGGGTGTGTGTGTGTTCACTGCTGTGTGTGTGTGCACTTTGGATTCAAGCAGAGCACAAATTCACAGTATGGGTCACCATACTTGGCCATATGTCACGTCACTTTCACTTTCAAAGACCTCAATGTGTCATCAGGAGCCACTGGTAATTTGGTTTTGTCTGTATGTTTTTTGAATCTCAAAAACTGGCAGCCACATGTGCAGTAGCCAATGTGAATTACCAAAGACAATGGTTTCAACTAAAAATCTCCTTATGTTCTACTGAAGAAAATAATTCACTTATATATTGGATGGCCTGAGGTTGAGTCAATGCAGCAAATTCAAAAACCCTTTTCAGCCTGCAGCCAGTCAGCCTGTGTGTGACAAATGTTATAAATGCAGATTGTTTTGTTATAATTTGTGTGTTTTAGTGATTGATAGACACCATTTAATAATTTTCTTAAACTCAGTATACTATAAAATATAATATCTAGTTTCACAGTCATTTCTTATGATGCCCAAAATAATACATCTTAGTTTTGGTAATATATGAAACACATGGAGTAAATGGTAACATTTTATTTACATAATTTGTAGTTTTCTAAATATTCAACCAATTAATTTTTTTGTTTTTAGTTGAATGGACTTTAAAACTAGTTCAGTAAAAGTTGAGCCAGCTAAAAAAAATTGAAACAGCTTTATATATATATATATATATATATATATATATATATATATATATATATATATATATATATATATGTGTGTGTGTGTATATTTATACACACACACACACACACACAGGATACAGATGGGCTTCAGACAGCACAGAAAAAATATTCAAGACCGCAGTTCTGAAGAAATGAAAAATCTAATCACATACATTTATTAACAAAACATTTGAAACAACTAAAGATGGTGTTAATTAGGCTATAAATGAAATCAATTACATGTATAAAAAAGCAGCATGTAAAACGGAGTTGAAAAAGATAAGTAAATTATATAGCAAAAATACATCAATAGATCAAACATCAATATACAAAACATTTTGAAAATGTATATTAAGAAATCCCTCCAAAACAACTCATTAACAATTATGATCAGAGCAGAGTCTACAAACTTATGAAAACTCAATAAAAAATAACCAAAACCCACTCGCCTTCACAAATACACATGAAGAATTGACGAAAAACTCAAAAGCCAAAAATGTAAACACTCTTGTGGTCCTGATGACATTCTGGGTGAAATGCTGAAACACAGCACACCTGAGCTTCAGACAGCTGTGCTCACATTATTCAACCTTACTTCGTTCAGGCTGTTTCCCTGGCATCTGGAGCCAAGGACTCATTACACATCAACACTGCTCAACATTTACATTAATGAATTAGCGGTAACGTTGGAACAGTCTACAGCCCCTGGATTTTACAAGACAAAAACATCAAGCTTTTGCTGTATGCAGATGATCTAGACCTGCTGGAGAACTACTGCCAGAACTGGACCCTGGCAGTAAACCTCAAAAGATCAAGATTATGGTCTTTCAGAAAAGCCCAGATGTTAGTAACACAGATCAGTTCAGTCTAGGCAGCACCACCCTAGAACACACGACGCAGTACACTTACCTCGGCCTGACCATTACTGCATCGGGGAGTTACAGTATGGCAGTTAATGCTCTTAAAGTTAAAGCTCGAAGAGCTCTACATGCCATTTAGAAAACAATTCTGATTTTTGAAAAATACTGATTCCTATTTGGTGTAAAAATTTTGACAGTGTAATTCAGCCCATAGTGCTGTATGGAAGTGAGGTATGCACCCAAAGCGTGACAGTCATTATTACCTCTTCATTGGTGACATTTTATTCATAACGTTACACAGTTTTGATTCTGTTTTATGTCTGATGATCGTGTTAGATTACACGTGGAGTCATCTGTTGTTTCGGTTTCTTCTTCACTTGTGTTTTTTTGGGGATTCCATACAGAAGATGTGTACTAGCACCCCCTTACATATAACAATGAAAACACGGATTCTATGAGCACAATAGCTCAAATATATTTAGACTTTTTCTAAGTATAAGTCAAGTATATTTAAATGTCATTTTAAGTATATTTCTGAGAAGTACATACAAAGTTGACAAAGTATACTTTCCTAAGAAGTATACTAACAGTGCACTTGAATAAACATATTTTTTGTAAGGATAAGCAAGCATTGTAAAAAGAGAATATAGATGCAGTTATCAGTCTTTCAAGATCAGAAGGAAGAGTATTGTAGTGGAAATATAATTAAAATATAATTAAGCAGAGGTGGGATCAAGAAACCAAAAGGAAGACATGCATGCATTGAAAACATTTGGCACAGTGGGAAGTAAAGGGAAAAGCAGAAGAGACGATTTTAACCGGACACGGTATGTTGAATACACTTCATATGATCGGGAAACACCAAACAGGACTGTAGAATGTAGAACATGTTCTTGTGTATTGCACAAAACATTTACATTTACTGTTAGACATTTAGCAAACGCTTCATCCAAAGAATAAAATAAATACAAATACATGAATACATAAAAATAAATATTAATGCAGTTCAAAGGATGATCATGGTAAAATACATGGCGGAAATAAGATTAACAGGACATGGATTAAAGAACACACAGGACTGCAGTAGAAGTAGACAAGGAAAGCAGACAAGGAATGCAACGTGTGTGTGTGTGTGTGTGTGTGTGTGTGTGTGTGTGTGTGTGTGTGTGTGTGTGTGTACTACCAGCTCCAGAAGATGGCAGTAATGCAAGGCCAAGGATGCAAGCTGCCGTTAAAACCTAAAGAAGAAGAAAAAACAAGTAGTAGTAGACCGCCTCGACGCTAGATGGCTACAGTCACAGTGAGTGAGTCGATCACAAACAGACCGTCCTGCGAACAGACAAAAAGAATTCAACAGCGCAGCACTAACAGCGGTATGTTCGTTTTTATAAATACACGTTTTTATAAAGTTATTTAGCAAAACTGCGTTTGATTAGAAACACGTACTTCAGATTTATAAGCTGTATATTCGTATTCTGTTCTTTTGATACAAATAGCGTTCCGTTAGCCTCATATCGCGTGACAATGCAGAAAAGGCCTTGTGTTCCTCGACCCCTGTTAAATTTCCCAAAACATTATTTGTAAATGAATTGTTTGACGATTTATAAAACAGCTAATTGAGTAAAGATAGAATAGTCACCAAACTAGTGTGTAACGGGACATTGGGCCTGTGCGTGTTCATGCTAAAGGCCCGAATCGTGTGATTGTGTCTTAAAACATAACGGGCTTTGTTTGAAACGTCCCAATGCGTCTATAATGCAGCAGAAATGTCCAGTTCGAACTACTAAAGGCACCTATGACCTGCAAAAATATTACGTTAAAAGGAACGATTATTTTTATTGGCCTTAAATCTTCGACCCCAATGTGCTTGCGATGCCCACAATGTAAAATTCACATTCTCAAACGATTCCCTAAATGTTAGATTCGAAAATTCGAAGACATCTATCATAATAAAATGTCAGAATTGAATATTCAAATGTTCCTCTGATTTCCTAAAATGTTAGGACGCGCATGTGACGGTCCAAACGTGCTTTTGATGTTCTAATTATGCCTGTTTTTGCTTAAATAATGTACAAAATAAATATGTTTTAAACCCAACCAGTATGCAGTGCATTCATTCTCTACCGTTTTTATAATCTCGTGTAATGCATTTCATTTCAGGTCACTCCAAAAAAATGTCTGAACCACGAGCTTATAAGAATCCCTATCCAGATTACACTGGGCCTGGATGTGCACAAGACCTGTTTGACATGCAGGGAAACGTGAGTGATTCCAAAACATGACATGGGACCTCCTTAGTTTACACACTTTTATTCTTAGAAATATCTGGAATACCATAGTATATGAATATAATAAGCATTCATTGCCCTCACTGAATTACGTTAACATGTGCTTTCAAATTCATACCTGTATTCATGTCTTTTTTATTATTATTTTTGCTCTGTGCAGTTGACCCAGCATTTTGCCAGCTGTATAAGCAGCAAGATTAGTGAGCTTCTGGCGATCATGGAGAATGGACTGAAGAACGCTGACCCCAGAGACTGTACTGGCTACACTGGCTGGGCAGGTGAGCATATGCAAACAGCTGCATTAAAACCAGGGCTCAATTTGTGCCAGGACAAGCCGGAACTGTATCCGGCACCTCCGGAATCTGATCCGGCACATCATTTTGGTGGATCCTCACGTGCCAATGAAAGACGTTTTTGCTGACCTATACCGGCATATATTTAATGAAAAATCTTCTATTATGAGCGTACTTGAAATAACGAACTTGAGCGTGCAAAAGACGCGCGACATGACCGAATGTGATACACGTGTTTTATTTCTCAACTCTTTACATTTAAGATAAACCGACTGTGCTTTTGAAAATTTTCACCAGGAGGGTGGCCATTTTGACAACTGTGAGCATGCGAGTAACGAATGGCTTAAAAATAAGTGCAAATTATACATTTTTGTTAACATACCATGACCCGATTAGACAAGTGACATTTCTGTCGCCAGGGTTCACCTGAATTAGGGCTGTACAATTAATCAAATGCCATTGCCATGCACATTTTGTCAGTAAAGCATCATCAGTAAATCTCCATCACGTGCTTTCAGATGGAGCAGCATTTACTACATAGCCGTAGTTCACTGACAAGTTACGGAAAAAAAATCGCAGGCGATATTATTGCGCCATTATGAAATTGTAGAAATCGTTTGCGATAATGACAGTAGGAGCGTGCAATATATATCATCTGCGATTTTTAATATCGTAATTGTTGTTTTAAAGGGGTCATATTATGCAATTTCAAGTTTTGCTTTCTCTTTGGAGTGTTACAAACTGATTGTGCATCTCTCTCTCTCTCTCTCTGTTTGGGGGATTACGTCTCTTTATATCTGGCAACCAGTAGTGTTCCTCTGCGGCCATATTTTAACATTGGTGTTTATTAAACATTTTAAACTGTGTTCTTGTATTCAAATGAAGTGCGGTCCACTGCTGCACACGTGCCACAATATCAATACAGGGCCAGCTGTATCGATACTCGTATCGTCAAATCTCTGATGATACATCGATGTATCGAACACAGAACTAATTTGCATAAGGCGTGTTTTCAGTAAATGCAGCCATGTCAGGGAGAAGCTGTGAACGGCAACGCACGGCCATTTCGTGAACCTAGGAGAAGAGGTAATTCTGACTTTGCTATGACAATCTGGCTCTTCTGAATCAGCAACCGTATATTTTGTTATTAGTATAAGTATTTGCTATTGACTGTTTCGCGTGCGCACTGTGTGTGTGTGTGAGAGAGAGGGTCACATCTCGGCACGTCAGCTAAATTAATTGCTGCGTGTGTGTGAGGGAGAGGGAGAGAAAGGGTCACAGCTCGGCACATCAGCTATCTCTAGTGCTCTAGAGTGCGACCTAATTTCTCAATGATGCGACTAAAAAAAAATCTGAGGTTGTGCGACAAGCCGTTCAAAAAAAAAGTCTCTGCGACTCTGAAAGTCTCCCTGTGGTTCAACAACAGATGCCCATTAGGCTCATATCGTGGTCTAAACCAATCAGAGATATTGAAGGGCGGACCCCCCTCTGATTGGCCATGGTTCAGATATTCCTGTATGTGTGTGTACGTTTGAAAATGCCTGTGCTGCTACAGTCAGACAGAGAGAGAGGTGAGTAGTAGAGATGCGCAGTGTTGCCCATTTAGCGCCTTTTCGCTAGATTTAGCGACTTTTCAGACCCCCCTAGCGAATTTGTTTCCCAAAAAGCAACTAGTGACAAATCTAGTGACTTCTTGGACAAACTTTAGCGAGTCTCTGTGATCGTTGGTACTGCCGCAACGGCGCGAGATCAGCGCGCATGCAGCTCTTCCTCTGCATCTGCTTTGTTCAGTGAGCGTCTCAGAGGAGCAGCCCGTTCAGTTTGGTTTCTCCAAACTGGCCAAATATGAACGAGACAGCAGTAAATGGAAGATGCTAACAAGAAATGTGGCAAAATACGCCACGATTCCTATTCCACGGAGAGCGAAAAATGCGTTGCTGTTCTGGTGTAAGTAATCTTAATGGTTCCTAAATGCATCTACTTTCGGAAGGCCAAATAAAGTGCTTTTGCTTTCACATAGAAGCACACAGCTTCTCCCTGTCATGGCTGCTTCAACACTACTGCGGTTACTGAAACCACGTCTTCTTTCTTTGCCTGAACATTTGGGCGGCATTACGCAAATATTTCCACATCGTGACATAGACATGTGGGGTCGTGTTTGAATGAGCCTTTTTAGGGGTGCGTGGTTGAGTCTTAACTTTGATAAATAATATCTCTTTGGTTTTGAGATTTTAGTCTTTGTAACTTTAGTGATTCGGGACCTGATTAAATATAACTATATTATATAGAGATTTGTGAAATTAAAATTCCATGACTTTCCCTCAAATTTTCCAGGCCTGGAAATTGCTATTTTAAAATTTCAGTGTAAATGGCGACAGCTATGTACAGTCTTAAGTCTTCTACACACTGCACGATTTTAGCAATCCATGTATGCAGTCTGTAAGATTACACCTAGTGACTCGTAGGCTACGACGCAAGTCATTAGCACTGGTCATTTACAACCTACAATCCCTGCCGTACAGAGACTCGAACCCACAATCTTTGGGTTACGAGGTTTGGAATGACATGGGGATGAGTAATTGATGACCATTTACATTTTTGAGAGAACTATCCTGTTAAGGGGTGCACAGTATAGATTATTATTAGGGCCCAAATGGGCAAAGGGCTCTATTGTTCAAAGGATTATTCATTTTTTTCCTACTGTCTGGGGCAGTTTTGGGGCCTTAACATGCTCATAAACTCGTGAAAATGAATACGTACGTTGGAATCTGTGGCCATTAGAAAACTGCAGAGGCTGGGACCCTGTGTAGTATCCTCCGTGTCTCCGATAAGCACAGCATTTTAAGCTGGTGCACCGCTACTGTAACTTTGTTTTCGTTTTGCACAAGTTGCAACAGAACCACTCGGTGTAGCGGAGCCTTTACGATTAATTAACCGTGAGGTTTTAAAGCACGGTTAATAGTAAAACTGGTTAATCGCTGCATCCCTAATCGCCGTGCATGAGCATCCGAGTATCTCTTCAGTAAGCCGGCACGCAAACTGCCGCGAATGAAATCGAAAGTCGCAGACACTTAACACACAACCATCTTCATTAAAAGTAGTGAGACTAACCTATCTTTCCAGTGCTGATGTTGTGTTCTCTGCTGTTGTGATATTGAAATGAGCTGATAATAAATAAAATGCAGCGCATATGTATTGCTTTCAATGACATGAACTCCGTTAAATTAGCTTATTGCACTGGAATTGAAGAACGGATTTATCTGTTTTGCGAAGACACGTTTATGTGGCCAAGTAGGTGTGCGTGATATATGTCGTCTGCGATATTAGCGTAATTGTTGTTTTAACGATGTGCAATTTGACAATATCGAGTATTTTGCAAAACCCAACTAACACCTACATAGTGCACGCATACATTAACCTGCGTGGTGATGAAGGGGTTAAACAGTGCACAAGCACATTAAGAGCATGTTCTTTCACTGCATGATGCTGTCGATTAAAATGCATTAAGAACGATCGCAAAATTCAAGATATGGGGCAGAAAATGTATATATTTACATTTCATATTGTTAAAATCACAGGAAGGGTGCCGTTTTTTTCTTCAAAAATAAGCATGATTACAAATGTGATTTAGATTTTATACAACAGTTCAATAAACAACAAGTTAATATTAAGAGACTTACGTTTTAGACACCATATTGCCTGTTTTTGCTGCATTTCGCCGACAAAAAAATATTTCAAACAGCTACAGAGAGGTTTTGAGTCTCAGTGATTCGTTCCTGAATGATTCAATCGTTTAAATGATTCGGTTCAGTCGCAACGACTCACTTATTAACAGTGACGTGCTGCCACCTGCTGGCGGTTTAATTTCACATTTAAAGTCTATTTTCATTTGTAAAATAATTTTTAAATATCAATATTCAATGTTTTATGTTTAAAATGTAAACAAATGATGCATTTGTAATTGGTTAAAGCACTCCATGTCCCTATGAGCTGCATTAAACAGTGTGTGAATACATCTAAACACTGCAGAGATTCATTTTGATGAGACTAGTTTCATTTGTTTGGGAGCAGCCTAAATGTGTATTATCTTAATTGACTGGTTAAATGTAACAATTTGACTCAAAAGATGTACACTTTTAGAAACAAAATTGCTTTATTAAAGGTTAAAATCTAATTTAAACTTAAGTGAAAAGATTAATTAATCACTGAATTTAACTGACCACACAGAATATGAAGATATCATAAACTGCAGCTGTGCACGGTATTCAGAGATCATCACAATAACACACTCGGCAAAATATCGTCTAATTATCGTTATTGAAAAAATCCCCAAAAATATCGAGATATACATTTTTTTCCAATATCGCACACCCCTATGGCCAAGTGTAGCTGGACGCTTGAACATTGAGTTTACTCGCTTCATTCGCACGTGAAATTCACTTCATTCGCGCATGAAATTCACTACACAACAGACGTGAATTCGCGTCATGGGGGGGGGGCTTCTGCCAGGCAGCTCCAGTCTTATTGCAAAATGTATTCCTGTTTTTGTAAAAGTACGAAGTAGTATCGTACAGCTCCGGGTACCCACATACAACCACAATTCATTTGTCCTCCATTGTTGTTTCGGATTTTCTGTCACTGCTAGAGCAAGCTCCTGATTGGTTAACGCGGCGTGAAAATCTGCCAAAGTTCAGATTTTTCAAATTGTGCGAATGGCGCATCAAACGCTCAATTCGCGCCGCCTAATTCGCATGAATAGTGCCGCAGGATTGTCATTGGATGTAAATATTTTGCGCGTAACACTGGGGTGGCTTTTGCACTGATGGCTTGGGCCCGTCAACTTGCAGCTTTAATTACATTTATACCAATACTTATGTTCATGGTTGTATGTCATAAAACGAATTGGCCCACATTGCTAAATCCCTCCTCCCTCATCTGCAGGCATTGCCCTACTCTACCTACATCTCCACAGCATCTATGGAGACTCCTCTTTGCTCCTCAAGGCTCTGGACTATGTTAGCCGCAGTCTGAGGAGTTTAACCCAGGGCTGGGTGACCTTCCTGTGTGGGGATGCAGGGCCGCTGGCTGTTGCTGCGGTGGTCTATCATCGACTCCAGAAACCTCATGAGGCTGAGGAGTGTGTCAACAGGTCTGATATACATACACACACACTTTCCCTTCTCATCATCACTGACCCATGTAAACTTTATAAACATGAGAAATTTAGATTATTTAAATAAAGTAGGAGAGTTAAAGGGATAGTTCACCCAAAAATGAACATTCTGTCATTAATTACTCGCCTTCATGTCGTTCCAAACAGATCTCCGTTCATCTTCAGAACACAAATTAAGCAATGTAATTTTCACATTGTAATTTCATGGCAATACTATGCTATGTATATGGGAGGGTCAGAGAGCTCTCAGAATTAATCAAAAATATCTTGATTTGTGTTCTGAAGATGAACGGATATCTTACGGGTTTGGAATGACATAAGGGTGAGTTATTTATTTATTTTGAGGTGAAATATCCCTTTAAATATAATGTAATTCTGTTCAAAAATAGAGATTATGGAAGGAGCAACCATTATAATGAATTGTTTGTTGTTGGCTGTCCACTTTGAATCTAATTTCCTTTGGAT
Organism: Gymnocypris eckloni scoliostomus; assembly: GCA_027564155.1. Lineage (NCBI taxonomy): Eukaryota > Metazoa > Chordata > Actinopteri > Cypriniformes > Cyprinidae > Gymnocypris > Gymnocypris eckloni. The sequence continues at coordinate 12,215,114 of CM050416.1, read as the reverse complement.
TGCTGGCTTGTTAGGACTTGTTTAGAACTACTTTAATAAAATTGCACTGGAATTCTCCCAAGAGATGGTGTTCATTAAAAATCTAATACTAAGACTCCAGCGTGAGGGTGAAATGTGGAAGATTTCTTGGTCCGTAGGGCAGCGCAGCACTTTCTGGTTCCTGTTTCTCTTTCTCTGTCTTGACAGGGTTTCATTCCCATGGGATCTTATTGTGACCTATTTGCTCAAATGTTTCCAGGCTGTTGCATTTTCACCAGTCAGTAGTGCTGGGAAACGGCAGGCTTCCTGATGAGCTGCTCTATGGCAGAGTGGGCTACCTTTACTCCCTCGTCTTCATTAACCAGCAATTTCAGCAGGAGAAGATCCCCATACAATACATTCAACAGGTCAGTCACCATTCATTTGTCCTCAGACCTGACCAAAAGCACATGACCTCATGTTTTAACATGGGTGCATGACTAGAATGAGTTGTGTACGATAAAGACAATATGTTGTACACAGCATGATCAAAATGTACCCTTTTATTAAATCATTAAATGCCCCTGTTCTTAAAAAATACAAATGTGGTCGTTTTTCATTCAAATGTAATATATTTCTCATTCTCTAAAATTGCTTCTGTCATTTACTGATGTAACCAATAACATGCAGATAGTGAAAAATATCCAAAATATGTTTTTATATAAAAAATAAAAGATAATATTCTAGTCTAACTTTCATAATCCAATCAAAATGTATAAAACAAAGCCTTAAAATATTTTTGTGTTAATGTGTGTTTTAGTGACTTTCTAATGAAATGTAGAAAGCAGGCCAGGTGACTAGTATACACCATCCCAATGTTTCGTGTCTAAAGTAGAATATTGTTTTGATAGAAATTAATGCTTCTATTCAGGAAGGTACGAGATGTATCAACTTATTAAACTCAACAAAAGTGGAACAATGAAACAAATGTTTTATATTTCAAATAAATCTTTTGAACTTTATATTCATGCATCACTGATTCCACAAAAAATTATTAGTGCAATTGTTTTCAACATTTGATAAGAAATGTTTCTTGAGCACCAAATCAGCATATTAGAATGATTAAGGTCCGTGTGACATTAAAGACTAAAGTAATGATGCTGAAAATTTAGCTTTGCATTAAAATTTAATTGTAAAACACATTACAATAGAAAAGTTATTTTAAATTGTAATAAAATGCAATAATTAGTCACCAAACTTTTGAACAAGATGATATATTTTGTAATGGGCAATTGACTGTTAACCTATAAACTGCTGGTGGTCTTTAAATATTGGCTAGTTAACAAGCTTCAATATATAAATGAGTCTAAAAGTTATTTTAATATATAATATTTATGTATATTACATATTTAGAAATATGTCCCTTTATGGAAGTTAAATGCATTGGGAAAGAACATGTTTTGCTTTTGATTCGTTACATGATCTGCATTTATTTCAGATCTGTGATGCAGTGCTGGCTTCAGGACAGAACATGTCTATCAAGAACAAAATCCAGGAACACACCCCTCTCATGTATGAGTGGTATCAGGAGGAGTATGTGGGTGCCGCTCATGGCCTGGCAGGGATCTACTACTACCTGATGCAGGTGAACTAAATCACTTATGATACCTTTATGACTGAGGAAGCAACACATTTAGAGAAATAACTTCGCCACTTTGGTCAAAGTATTTAAAAAATAAAATGAATTATGTCTCCCTATAGCCTGGCTTTGTGGTTGGTGAGGAGAGGGTTTACCATCTAGTCAAACCCAGTGTGAACTACGTGTGTCAGCTGAAGTTTCCATCCGGCAATTACCCACCATGTGTTGGAGATTCTCGGGATCTTTTGGTGCACTGGTGTCACGGCACTCCTGGAGTTATCTACATGTTGATACAAGCTTTTAAGGTACAAATCTCTCCATGTCAGCTCCTAATATATCTTTGTCCTCTGGGTTTGTATGTGAATTATCACTTCTAAAAAAAGTACTGTTCTGTTTATAGATGGAGAGATACTCTACATCTCTGATTCAATATTATTTTAGAATTTAGACTCTAGCTAAAATAAAATACTTTATTTATATATATATATATATATATATATATATATACATATACACACACACACACAAGGTTCCCATTACTTCTTTCTTTCCTCTGAGGAATTTACTTACACAAACCTGTTTACATTTTTGCACACAGACCAGTTCACTGCTTCTGAACATGCAAAATGTACATAGCCTATATTGTTTATTATTACATTTGTTTCCCTTTCTGTGCCAACATACTGTATTTTGATGCCGCTAAATTCTCAATAAAACAGTTTTCATTGACATGTAGATAATAAATGAAAAACCGGTCAGTACACTTAAATCAAATGGCAATATAGACTAGTGTCTGTGAACATTAAACTGCAAAGAGTATTCAAATATGAATCCTCGTGTTCTGCGTGGTTAGTTGATTACCAGAAAATACACAATGCAGAATTTGTGCAAAAATGGGAGGGGGGTAGCAAGGAGATATTTGAATTATTTATTAATAAGCTACTGTTTTCTGAGACGATGTCACAAAGATGAAGTTGATCCCGTCTTGCCATGTCCTCACTGATCATGGCTTTTGAGAAATGCATCTTTTGCAGATTTTATAATGAAAGTTTTTGTTTCCAGAAAAAAGTAATTAAATGCTTTGTATAGATATCTTTGTCTGTGGGGCAAGTATTCGTTTAGTTTCGGTTCATTTTTGTGAAGCGCTCCTGTTCAAGACCAAGATGGCAGAAAGTACATCCTGTTTGTTTTCTATATTTTATAAAAGTACAACGCTTTGTTGATATTGAGTGCACACAAATAAAAGTAGACCCTTTATAGTTCTGAATGTTTTACTCTTATAGTGCATCCAAAAAGTATTCACAGCGCTTCACTTTTTCCACATTTGATCATGTTACAGCCTTATTCCAAAATAGATTAAATTCATTATTTTTCACAAAATTCCACAAACAATACCCCATAATGACAACATGAAAGAAGTTTGTTGGGGTATTGTTTGTAGAATTGAGGAAAATAATAAGTCTGTAACATAACATGTGGAAAAAGTGAAGCGTTGTTAATACTTTCTGGATGAATTGTACCTTTTGAGCAAATATGGCATATTTTAAGTTGTTTCCAATTCAAGCGATCGCTCTGGTGCCTCGTTGTCCTGTAAAGCGTGCTTTAGCTCCTCTCTGCACAAACGATTGGATATGCGTCTAACAGCACACATTTATCTAGGTTAAACATTTAAACTATCATTGTGATATGCTTGACCTGTTTTATATATATAGATTTTATTTTAGGCAAGCCGTGATGTTTGAGAAGGCTATGAGAAACATAGGCTATGATCAACTCGCTGGCTGCTTGGTCGTTATTTAAAAAACAAAAGCATATATTTAACAAGCATCTTGGAAACATTTCCATAGTTCTTCTGGATTCAGTCCGTCTCAGTTTGTTCTGTTTCTTCATGTCATTCCAGACAAAACTCACTGGATTATTAAGATGAATGTTTAGAAATGTAAACTGATAATTGACTTAACCATTTTTAGCTGGTGAAAATACTAGTGTTCTAATAAGTGGTCACCACTGTAAATTATTTTTATTTTCTGGACCAGCAGAACCTCTTGTTTTTAGCTCTTGGTATTACAGTGCCATCAAGTGTGAGGAAACATCATTACACACGAGCAGACATGCAGAAGCCTCAAAAAAACATAACGTTTTCTCTCCAGGTGTTTGGCGTGAAGCAGTATCTGGAGGATGCTCTGCATTGTGGGGAGGTGATCTGGCAGAGGGGTCTGTTGAAGAAGGGCTACAGCCTCTGTCATGGAGCTGCTGGAAACGCTTATGGCTTCTTGGCCCTTTACAAGATCACCCGGGATCCCAAACACCTCTTCAGAGCCTGCATGGTGAGTCTGACCCCTCTAAACCTTACGGTATACACCGATCAGGCTTAACATTATGACCACCTTCCTAATATTGTGTTGGTCGCCCTTTTGCTGCCAAAACAGCCCTAACCTGTCGAGGCATGGACTCCACTAGACCCCTGAAGGTGTGCTGTGGTATCTGGCACAAAGATGTTAGCAGCAGATCCTTTAAGTCCTGTAAGTTGAGAAGTGGGGCCTCCCATGGATCGGACTTGTTTGTTCAGCACATCCCACAGATGCTTGATTGGATTGAGATCTAGGGAATTATGATGCCAAGTCAACACCTCAAGCTCGTTGTTGTGCTCCTCAAACCATTTTTGCTTTGTGGCATGGTGCATTATCCTGCTGAAAGAGGCCACAACCAGCAGGGAATATGGTTTCCATGAAAGGGTATACATGGTCTGCAACAATTCTTAGGTAGGTAGTACGTGTTAAAGTAACATCCACAGGGATGACAGGACCCAAGGATTCCCAGCAGAACACTGCCCAAAGCATCACACTGTCTCCGCCGGCTTGCCTTCTTCCCATAATGCATCTTGATGCCATGTGTTCCCCAGGTAAGCAACATACATGCACACAGCCATCCACATAATATAAGAGAGAACTTGATTCATCAGACCAGGCCCCCTTCTTCCAATGATGGCTTCACCTTCTTTCTTTTGGCCACTGCAGACCGGGAGCATCCCACAAAAGCTGCCGTTTTGAAGATGCTCTGACCAAGTCGTGTAGTCATCACAATTTGGCTCTTGTCAAACTCTCAAATCCTTACGCTTGCCCATTTGTTCTGCTTCTAATGCATCCACGTTGAGGACAAAATGTTCACTTGCTGCCTAATATATCCCACCCACTAACAGGTGCCGTTATTATCAGTGTTATTCACTTCGCCTGTGTGGTCATAATGTTATGCCTGATCTGTGTATGCTGTGTTATGTAGATGGGTCATCATGAAATAAAAATAATGTTTTTATAAACATTTATGTATTTTTATAGGAACAATGGCAATCAATGGTCATGAAATGCCACATTGTTTTTGATTCAGGAGACCTTGACTAACATTTATATGGTGACGAGTAAATCCTTGCATGAAGCAAGGTGTTTATCCACATGTGAAGACTTTCTAACCACTTCAATGAAATGACTTTGTCTCTGTTCATTTCTGCATATTCTGTGTGAAGCATGAAGGCTGTTATAAATCATTGTGCTGTCAGGAGGGACCTGTCATTGCCTGTTGTGTGTACAGAGGTATGATGGGATTTGATGTCTTCTCTTCTTCAGTTTGCAGACTGGTGCATGAACTATGGAAAACATGGCTGCCGGACTCCAGATACACCGTTCTCACTCTTTGAAGGTAGAGTAAACATTACACATGCATATCTACACTGCCATTCAAAAGTTTGGGGTCGGTAAGATATTTGTCCATGCACGTAGTCTCTTATGCTCACATAGACTACATTTGTTTGAGCAAAAACACAGTAAAACAGTCATATTTTGAAATGTATACCATTTTAAATAACTCATTCTAAAATGCTGAAACATGTCTCATTATATAGATGGATAGATAGGTTTGAGTCTTGAATAATAATGAAATGCCTCCGTTTATCATTATTTTCTCATGAAGGGATGGCAGGCACAATTTATTTCCTGGCGGACTTGCTGCAACCAACTAGAGCCAAGTTCCCTGCTTTTGAGGTGTAAAGGTAAATCTACGTCTGCTTTTGAGTTTTTAACCGTATAGACATTATATAATTAAACCCCTTGTTAATATCGAAGCTTCTCATTCCAGACTGTTCCAGATGACTGAGCTTCTTTTGCTTGAGCTTCCTCAAGCTGGAAGAATGCGTCCTCTGATGGTGGAATAGTCTGCATGCCCCGGATCTGTCACAATTCACGCTAAGTCTTATGAGAGGTTCTGTACATGTGGAGAAAAGTATGCGGAAAAGGATATTTTCACATTAATGGACGGTGGATGGGAATCTAGGCTGTATAGATGAGGGTTGCTTTGGAGCTATAAGGGGAAGCTGATTTAAATAGTTCAATATGCTTTTGTTTGGTGTCACGTGTTTGTTAGTATTATTTTAATATGACTCATTGAAAATGAACTGTTTTGATGTGTTTGTGAGGATATATTCTGATATGATAGCAAGGTAAAGTTTTTAAAGCATTAGTTTACTTTCAGAATAAAAAGATTCCTCATAATTTACTTGCCCTCGTGTCATCCAAGATTTCCACGTCTGCCTGTCTTCAGTCGAAAATAAATGTCTTTTCTTTTGAGAAACGCTCCGTGATTTTTCTCCATATAATGGATTTCTATGGTGCTCAATGGATTGAAGGTTAAAATTGCCGTTTCAATGCAGCTTCAAAGGGCTCTAAATGATCCCAACTGAGGAATTAAGTCTTATCAAGTGAAACGATCGTCAAAAAAACAATTTATATACTTTTCAACCACAGTTACTCGTGTTGCTCTAGCTCTGCTTGCGTATGCGTGTCTGTGCATTACGTAATCCCGCTGTAAAGGTCACGCGCGGTTAGCTCTTCGTCTGTGTACTTCCGTTAAAAAAGGCAGGGTAGGATGAAACACTCCATTTCCTTTTCTCCAACTTCAAAATCGTCTGACATCGTTGTTTTACCGTTTTTGTAAAGGGCATTTGACTTAGATTACGTAAATGCGTTACAAGGTGAGTAACGACCGATGGTTTCACTAGACACTTATTCCTACAGCCCTTTGAAACTGTGATGTGGACCTTCAATCCATTGAGCACAATAGAAGTCCATTTATATAGAGAATATAGAGAAAAATCCTGCAATGTTTTCCTCCAAAAACTTGATTTCTTTTGGCCCGAAAAAAGAAAGACATGAACATCTTGGATGACATGGGTGTGAGTAAATGATCCGTGAATTCATTGTTTTTTGAAGTGAACTAATCCTTTTAACATCTTTTTGAACACAAAAATGACAGCTTTAAGGTAACATTACAAATGCAGTGTTGATATGATTTCTGTAATGTTAATGCTTTGCTTTCTGTATTAGTAATGTATTTTTCCCTTTTTTATCTCTTGATAATACTAGTCGCTATATCAGAGGATGTGCTGCCAACATGATTTTTTTTAGGTTTTTCCACCACCTAAAAAAAATCATGTGTCTTTTAGCATTTTCATTTGCCTTTTTCATCATAATTTGTACATTTTCTTCTGCTCCGCAATAAAAAAGTAAAGAAAACAGGATTTTATATCTGAAAGGTGGTCTGTTTACAGTCTCATATCAAGTCTTCTCGAGGGGACTGCCACAACTTTCTTCCACTAGATGGAGCTATAAAACTGATTTATTATGATTTAGTACATATCTTTGGGGATCTTTTCATTTAGCTGTACTTTCTGTAGCTGAGCCTTATTTTATTTCAAACTGCTTTTTTTTAAGGGGGGTACTTGTATATAAAAAATATATATATTTCAAATATATGCTGCTCTATTGAACATTCTATTAATCAAAATCCTTTTTTGAAAATGAATGTTTCCCGCAAACATAAGCTGCACAAGGATCTCTTCTGCTTTCTGAAGGGTCATGTGACCCTGACGACTGAAAATGTGCTATATAAATAGGAATAAATGCCATTTTTAAATGGAAAACTTATTTTAAATTGCAGTAATATTTCACTATGATCGATGTTTGATCAAATAAATGCAGCCTTGGTGAACTTAAGAGACCTTTTTCAAAAGCATTAAAACAAGTTACTGAGCCCAAACTTTGATCGGTAGTGTATGACAAGCAAAAGCCCTCAACACATTCAACAAGTATTTCTAAGCCGCTTTCTCTACTTTAATCGATTCAAAGTCTTGTCACTGACATTACAAATAAATGAAAACATCAAGAAGGAAAAAACGAAAAGCACTGCTTACAAATGAGACATCCCACCAGAGCGATGGAGAATTGCCTCTTTGTTTGAATGTATTAAAGGATCGCTTTACCTTTATTTGCTACACTTAAGAGTCTTTAAAGCTTAAACTGTCAAGCATTTGTTTTTAATCTTTGTATTTTTCTGATTGTTAGAACTTCGTCAGAGAACTTAATCATCAGCTTTTGTTATGCAACTCCAGCTTAATAAATCAAAAGGGGGTAGTTTCATTTTAATGTTAATTGTTCAATTATTATTTTTAATGAAAATCTACTTTTGATAAAAAATGTGAATTAGAAGCATGTTCATAGTGCTCTGTCTTTTAGAGTCCACTATATATTTCACTTATATAGAGTGAGTTAAGGAGTCGTTTACTCTCACTTGAAATAAGGCTCACACATTCTAAAGGGCGGATGGACAATGCTTGGCCCATACGACGGCTTTGTTTAATGCTGGTCGTCTCCGTGTTGATTCCAGTTGATCTGAAGTCAGTCGCTGTGTGTGGTGTGTAATTGCACCAGCAGTCTCGGATATCTGAGGAACTGATCCCGTGTCAGGAGAGAGCAGTGTAACCTGAGAAGCCGCTTTACGATCTGGAGTTTGCTCGCTCGGTTGGACGTGGGGGTGTAAAGGGCTAAGATGTGTCAACCACCCTTGAGGTGCTACCGACCCTTTCAGAGAAACTCTACACCTCCTAAAAGAACAACTAAAAATAGAGGTCATCTGTCCAGGGGCGAGGTCTTCATCTCCATGACTTCTGCAGCATTCAGAGAGAGAGTCAATGTCTCCGGGCAGGACTGGGATGTCTCTGCGTCGGCTGCTAGCTTAACACATCTAATTGACTGAAGGACAGATACTCGGCATGAAAATACAAAATACACTGCAATATTATGGTCCAGATTGCAAAAATTATAGTGATTGGTTGTTGTCCAATTGTTTGACCTTTTATTCAGTAACACATTAAAATGTTTAAATGTGACAAAGACTTGTTACTAAAAGTTATATTACAAATGAATGCTGTTCTTTGAAATAAGTGTTCATTTTTCAAAGAATCCCGAAGAAGAAAAATATATCATGGTTTCCACAAAAATATTAAGCAGCACAACTTGTTTAAAAAAAATGATAGTTATTAGATATGTTTCTTGAGCAGAAAATCTGCATTATGGAATGATTTCTGAAGAATCATATGACACTGATACTGGAGTAATGATGCTGAAAATCCAGCTGTGCATCACAGTATTAAATTACATTTATAAAATATTCAAATTCAAAACGGTTGCTTTAAATTCTAATAATATTTCACGATATTACTGATGTTTTTGTATTTTGATTGAATAAATGCAGCCTTGTTGAGCAAGCATACAAGACTTCTTTCCCAAACTTTGGAACAGTATGCATGTTTTGTGAATTAAATATTCTTTAATTGCTTTATATTCTTAAATTCTTTAATATTTTTTAATTGCAATGCTCACAGCTTTTACATTGCAGAACCATTAACATTATTTAATTTAAAAATATTGATAAATTGACAGGGAATGTCATTTTATTTTTTTCCTAATATATTTTTTTGAACAGTTAGCTTAAACTGTATTCTTAACATGTTTATTTTTTTTTCATACATTTTTAGTGTCAGTTGTTTTTTCAAAAAGTAAAAATTAGTGCTTTGGGGCAAACACTGCTAATGTATTTTGGGAAAAACCAAGGCAGTCTCATCAATGCCTTGTGTTACATGAACTGGTGTGTGGATAATGATTTATTTATTTCACTTGGCTGCGTTTCCCAAAAGCATCGTAAACCTAAGCTGATCGTATCATTGGGGGCAGTGGGTCTGTGTTGTACTTAGGCTTACGATGCTTTTGGGAAACGCAGCCCAGTTCATTTAGTCAACTTAATGTAGTCCGTGTACAGCCAAACGATGCTCAACACTACAGATCTTCTAAAGCCATGATCGCTCTGTAGTGTTATGTGTCTTCTGAGGAAACATCACAATATCACATGTGAAAGTAGAATGAGATGAAAAAATACAAAAATGTTAAGGAGCTTGTCACAAAAAATACTGTAATATCTGCACTATGGTGCTATAATCATGGCTGAACATTGTTGACAACTTAACCAATGAAAAGCAGAGAGCAACACTGTAAAAGACTGATCTGCTTAACTGCACGGATGTTTGTTCTAGCGGTTTCATCAGGACTTTCTCATAGTGAACAGTACACCTCATATCTGTAGTGACATTTAACCCTCATGTTGTGTTCTGGTCACTTTGACCCAGAGAGGGTTTTATTTTTCTTAAGAATGCTAGTTAATGTTATTGCACTGGCCTAAAAGTGCAATAACAATAACCCCCCCCCCAAAAAAAAAACCTGAGAGATAACTTGGTCTTCTTTTTGTATACCTTTTTAGACTTGTGTTCCAGTCAAAAATGGTCGACCTAGAAAACAGATCTTCTCATTTATATATTACCACCAAATCTTGGATTCAATCTTTGTGTCTACTTGTTTTCTTTCAATTAGAAAATTGATTATAGGCCTCAGTAATCTGAGCGTATGAACTTCATTCATCTACAACCAATCAAATTCAAAAAGAAAAACAATCAAAAAACTATGGTATTTTATTAACCCTTGTTTTAATAAAAAAAAATTAACATGAATAATTTCCTATATTTTGAGAGAGAAAAGTGCATTCGTGCTGTGAAACTAGGCTTTAAGGAGTGTTTCCCAGCTTCCCATATAACCATAAGTGGCTGAGACCGCCATATGCAAGTTAAAAATATCAAAACTAATCAAAAGCCTTCCTGAGATGTGTCGGCTTCAATGCATGCACATGGCAGGTGACATACGGCTTTACATTCAATCCTACCTGACTAAGGATAAAACATGAAGAAATCATGTAAATAAAGACACAATACAACTAATTAAAGTGCTGACCAAAGCCAAGGGTTCTTACAAGCAGCCTTAGTCTAAAAATACCGCCGCACATGTACACCGGAGAAAGCAGCAGCCTTCCTTCCAACTTGACCTAAGAAAGTTACAGAAGGTCCACGGCGTGGCAAGGTCCGCCCTGTGACATCATTAGCATAGCATAAATAAGAAGGAGCTGCTCCATGGCTCAGGACCACTCTCCTGGGACTCCGGCTTCTTGACTTCTGCCCCTCCGCCTCCTGCACCTCAAAACTCCATCATGGTGTGTACTTGGATTACTCTTGCTATTGTATGGTACCTTTTTATGTTCGTCTGGCTCAAAAACTGGTAATAAGCCCACTCAAATGAAGTAGGACACCTTTCTTCGATTTGCAAATTCACTTTGGCGAGGCAAGAGACAACGGTGTCGTTAGAATAACCCCAGTCTGTTTGTCACTGTTAAAGAGAAAATCATGCAGCTGGTTTGTTCTCTTGCTGGATATATGTGCACATTCGAAGCTGTTATTTTGCTCATTTGTTACCAAATGTCTTTTACAATAATTCCTATTTCAGAGTAATGTGTATTGTGCGATGGGATTGATCCATTGTTGTCTTTCTGGCAGGCTGGAGAATTCTCTGCTGACCAGATTGAGGGTGAGTCTTCACACATCAGAGTTTATGATGATTGGGAAATGCTTTTATGACTAGAGTACTCATTGTTACCTATGTCATGGCAAATGTAAAATCCCATGAATTAAGGAAGGGCCATTCTTCCTCTGTATAACAACAAAAAATACACCTACTTTAGCTTAAGGTCAGTTGCTTTATTAGTATTTTTTTATATGTATAATTAAATTGGCCGTACAGGTCATTTGAACTTATGTGAAATTGAACAAAAGTTTCACTTAAAAAAAGTTTAAATTGGTCCTAAATGTCCTAAATAATAGCCTTTAATTATATAAAGAGATTTTATAAATGGATGAATAATAAATTAAAAAATTATTTGTATTGGAGAAAATCTCTAATAAATACCAAAATATTACTGTACTGTGAGAAATAGTTTTGTATAATTATTATTACTTTTATTAAAAATTAATTTTAGTGTGTTTAAAATTTCTTGAAAATTATAAATAATATCTCATAATTTATAAAAAATCTTATATGTTTCATTTTGAAGTGTAGACTTCAATGTAAACTGATTAATTATAAATCAGAATATTTGAGACATCGATGGCAAATCAAGATGTATTTGAAAACATATTTGTTTGGTTAACTGATAAATTGAGTACAGTCAGTTGGTTTAGTGCGTCTGTCGAGTGATTATTTGATGTACCATGCTGTGAATATTTCTTATCCAAACCCAACATTAATTTCTCCACAGACAGAATTCATGATTACCAAACCTCTCGGGAAGTTCACAGTGTGGTGTTGCTCATTTAGGTGCAGAAAGTATGCGGTTGGTTGGTTGGTTGTGGGTGTAGGTTACGTTGCTGTCAGCATTCTTGTATTTGACTTGAGTCAGTGGCAAAGCATCGTAACCATGTATGGCAAAGGCTACTTTCTCTGAGGGTATCACGTCACGCATCAAGTGCCACCTTCGTGCACAGCTGCTGGAATATAGAGGAAGCTATTTTCTGTCAGCAGATCGCTTTCAACTTGGCCCATGCCAGTGCAGTTGCTAAGCTGTTTAAATTGGCTTCCTTCCTCCTCTGCTGCTTGTACAGTTGGCAAAGGAGGAATGTGGGAGAGGAGGCACTGCTAAGATACTACATATCATTGACTTTATCTGATTATTAAGCAATAATGTCCCTAAACTGCTGTAAAGAAAAATGAAAAATAAAATTTAATATTTTTAAAATAAAACAAAATGTTTTTTTTTTTTTAATTGTGAGATCTATTGAAATACTAATCTCTCCTGTTTTATGCATTCCCATTTTGTACAAAACAAATCATGATAGCTCAAATTATGACGTTATGATCCACTCTTAAAATCTGCTTCTGTCGTCCTGTTACAGACTTCAAAGAGGCCTTCGGTCTCTTCGACAGAGTTGGTGACAGCAAGGTTGCCTTCGATCAGGTTGCTGACATCATGCGTGCCCTGGGACAGAACCCCACCAACAAGGACGTGAAGAAGATCCTGGGTGACCCATCTGCTGACGGTAAGATATGTACTTTATATTAAAAAGGAACGGACCTTATTCTAAATGCTTTACAAACCATCACTGATTCGTGGTGTATGTGTGGAACTATATGCACACAGATATGGCCAACAAAAGAATTGACTTTGAAACTTTCCTGCCAATGCTGAAGACTGTTGACGGCCTCCTGAAGGGGTCCTATGATGACTACGTCGAGGGTCTGCGCGTCTTCGACAAAGAGGGCAACGGCACAGTGATGGGCGCTGAGCTGCGCATTGTGCTCTCAACACTGGGTGAGTGAAGAGGAAATGATGATGTAGTTCACACATGCATGGGAAAGAAAATTGCATAATATACTGTGCTTACAAAAGAAATGATTGTGTCATTGATCAGATGGTAATATCATGGTATTTTGATTTAGCGTAAAAAAATTATGATGTCTTAATGTTTCTTAAAGAGGTCACTTATGCTCACAAAAGCTGCATTTAGTTGATTAAAAATGCAGTTTAAATTATTATATATATATATAAAACATGATATAACAATTATTTAATTGTATATATAATATATTATATATATATATATATATACACAATTCAATAATTGTTATATAATGTTTATATAATTTCATTATATTTTTATATATTTTAAAATGTATTGCAATATACTGATACAATATATCTATTACTGTGATGTAAATCTGAAATATCAGCAATGTTGCTCCAGTTTTCAGCATCACGTGATTCTTCAGAAATCATTCTAATATGCTGATTTCTACTTCTTAATATTATTATTATCATTATCAGTGTTGAAAACAGTGCTGTACTTAACTATTGCCATATTTATATATGATTATCTCCATATTTATATAGATAGGTACTCTAGCATTACCATGGTGCATGTACAAAATAGCATAATAATACTGTGGTACTTTTTATTAAGTAAAAAGTATCAGAAATAACTGATTCCTAACCAATGCCTTTCATGGCACCGACAGGTGAGAAGATGAACGAGTCTGAGATTGACTCTCTCATGCTGGGACAGGAGGATGAGAACGGCAGTCTCCACTACGAGGGTACGTTCCTCTGATTTAACGCTTCTAGCTTCTTTTAGGACATATTGCATAACAGTGACTGTACTGAGTCTTTTAATAATAAGCTCCCCTGTCACTGAATCATTACGAGCATTATTTTTAGCAGCCACCTCAGGCCTTGTATGGCGAGTCAGTAGAGATGATCATTCCTTATGCATGTCTCCTCTTACAGAGTTCGTCAAGCACGTCTTGTCCGTTTAAGAGAGTGGTGAAGAAGGCTGAACTATATCTGCAGAGCCCATGGTGTCAGGACATCCATTCTGTTTTGAAGACCAATCAATAAAAAGGACTATGGGATGTCACTTCTAAACCATTCAGTTTTCCCTTTATTTGTTATCTCCCCTCTCCCCTCTTTCCACTTTTTTTTGGAAGCAACATCGTCCTTTCACTCAGTTGACCCTCCTTGCCTTGTTGTTCCGCCCGGGCAGCCGTCCACAGTGGGATGGAGACCGGGGAAGAAGGAAAAGGCCACTCATGAAGTGAGGGTTGGTTTCTTCTTTCTCCACCCATCCAGGGTTACAACAGCGCCTCTGTGTGTTAAAGGCACACGGCATGGCTGTGGCCAGGCTGCCAATCCTCCATCCCAATTTTCACTCAGTCATTTCACAATAAACTTTTTTCCAAAAGTGCACAGAGTTTTTCTTTTGTATGCTAATGAATCTGGTCGTAACATGAAACCCCAATGTGTCTGTTAATATACTAGATAAGAGATGCCTATAAAGGTGATGCAAGTTTAAATTCAGCTTACATCATTTGCAGGTCGCAATCACTGAAACAAATCTAATAATAATCATAAAAATATTGATGCATGTGTATCTTTGAAAAGATTTTGCTTAGCTTATGTCAGTGGTAAAATTCCCCATGATACAGTCTGTCTGAAACTGTATATGCTGGTAAGTTGTGTAAGGAAATGTACAGCAACACGTCAATGTTTTTATTAATGAACACAGCTGGACATTAATAGACAGTCTGAGTTGCATATGCAGTAAGGTCCCACCTAAAAGCCGAAACATAACTTCCGGGTGACTTATATCATCTATAATGGTAACACTTTACGATAAACTTCCTTTGGCTAACATTAGTTAACATGAACCAGTAATGAAAAAAAATGATTCCAAAGCCTGTGTTTTTCCTAGCTTTTATGTTAATTTAATCATTTACTAATACATTATTACAATCCAAAGTTAATATTTAATACATGTGCTAGCAAAACGTTGTATTTGTGTTAGTTAATGTTAAGAAAGATGAATAAATACAAATCAAACAAGAAAACAAACAAATATCGCTCAGCTTTAGTTGATTTAGGTTCATTTACAATTAGGTGAATTAATTGGATCTCATTGTAAAGTGTTACCAAAATGTTGATTAATTAAATGGAATTCAATTCTGTACAAATTATGTGCAAACACTTTCACGGAAACAATGCAAAGTACTTCCTACACTAGTATGGTACATTTAGAAATAATTCAAAAACTTAATCATTTAAAAAATAAATAATATAAATGTATAGGCCCATTATAAATAAATAAATAGGCTACTAACGTGAAAAACTTTGAGTAAAAATGATTAAAAAACATTAGATTCATTTTTTACTTTCATCCAGCCTATCGGCTATGTTTTTTATTTGTTTAATTAGTTTTATGGCGATGTTTCTCACGTCGAATGGTGCTCACACGTGGAAGAAAAGGAGAGACAGAAGGGTTTCTAGAGAATAATAATATGATTAATCAATATCAGTGTGGTTTTAGAAAGGGAAGATCAACAATGGGTGCGTTCATACAATGTAGTAATGATATAGAAAAGGCATTTGTCCTAAAAGAGAATGTGATAACAGTATACTTCGATATTGAAAAAGCTTATGATACAGTGGATTATTAATCAAATTACAAAACTGGGATACAAGGAAGGATGTTTAACTGGATACAACAGTTTCTTACTGAAAGATCATTTAAAGTTAAAGTGTGAAATGAAGAGTCAGAATCATACAACATAGAGTGTGGAGTACCGCAAGGAAGTGTAATTAGTCCAATTCTATTTATCATTATGATTAACTACATTTTTAATGGAATAGATTTAGGAATTGGAGCTGCTTTATATGCAGATGACGGTACATTATGGAAAAGGGGAAGAAATGTAGATTATATAACAGACGTTCTTCAAAAAGCAATAACAGAGGTGGAAAGATGTCCATAACATGGAGTTTAAGGTTATCTGTTAGTAAATCAAACTTTTCTCAAGGAAAAATATTTCTGAAATATTAAACTGTTCCTGTATGGAAATCCATTAGAAAGAGAGTCAGTATATAAACACTTAGGATTATGGTTTGATAGCAAACACACATGGAGAACACATATACATATTATAGAGAATAAAAGCAAAACAGTTATCAATTTGATGAGGGCTCTATCATGATGTGAATGGGGTGCAGATCAAACAACAATGATTAATATATCTAGAGGTATGCTGAGACTCATTTTTGATTATGCTTGTATAATATACAGAGCAGAATATGTGCTGGGGCACTTCAACATACTCCAAATAATGCCTTAATGATAGCAACAGAAGAATCACCACTAGATATAAGAAGAAATCAAATATATCTGGCATATTGGAGTAGATTGGAAAGCAGTAAACAAGAACATCAAACTAAGAGAATACATGAAGACTGTTGGGAATATAATATAAATCCAGGAAGGGGTTTTGAAGTGGATAAATATAAGTGATCTAGTGTTAGGACCGTCTGTAGCAATAGGAATAATCCCACCATGGTTATTTCCTATGGCAAATGTAGATATGAATTTAAACAAAAATAAAGAAGTACATGAAAATAATACCAAAGCATATATGGAGAAATACATACAAACTAATTATTTTTCATATTTACAGATGGATCAAAGGTACCAGAATCTGGGGTGACAGGTATAGGAACATTTATTCCAGAATTCGAAATAAGCATATTCAAAAGATTATCAAATAATTTTACAATATATACAGTAGAATTAGTTGCAAAAATGCTTTCATTACAGTGGATAGGAAATGTTAGACCAGAGAGAGTAATTATATGTCCAGACTATATATATATCAGCGCTAAATAGTTTGGTTTCAAATAAATCCATTAGAGACGACATTTTAAATGATATATATGTGACATTAAAATCTCTAAATAGTATTAGAATAGATGTCAAATTTAGTTGGACACCGGCTCACACAGGAATAAAGGAAATGAAATAGCAGATCAGTTAGCAAAAAAGGCAACTAAAAAGGATATCGAGATTGAAGTCTAATTAGGAAGAGAAATTAAATCAATAATTAAATCAAATATTCAAAAAGAGTGGCAGAGGAAGTGGGACACAGCTGATACAGGAATATTTTATTATAGGATCAGTTCATCTGTTTATGAAGTATACAATTTTGGAAGATGTAGGAAAGATGAGGTGATTTTAAATAGATTACAATTTGGGCACACAGGACTAAATCATTATACAAAATAGGTAAACATTTTACAGGTAAATGTGCTTGTTGTGGGGTAATAGAAACTGTTGAACATGTAATATTAAAATGTAGGAAATATAATATAAAGACAATTCAAATGATAAAGAACTTGAAAGTTAATACTAAAGAAAAAATAAGATAAATCGGATATTAGGAAAAGGATTAAAAGAGGGTATTAATCAAATAATAATAATGGAATATGTAGTAGAAACAGGATTAAACAAACGAATTAATATTGGGATTAAATAAATAAATAAGGCAAAGGAATAGGGAACACACACGCTGTTTTTGGCTTGGGAGCTTAACACGCAGCAGCCAGAAATACAGCTTGGGTAAACCCGAAATAAAACTAACAATAAAGTAAAAATAAAATATGAATAGATATGCATGTATGAATAGAAACAGTTGGTGGCGGTAAGTGCCTATGGTGCGGAATACGCCAACATTCCAAAGAAGAAGAAGAAGACCGAAGGGTTTTTCGAGAATGAGGTCTCTGCAGAGCAACAAAAGGCGTGCCTCAATTTGGGGGCGTTTTCCAACTGTGTAGGCGTTTTTCAACCTCTGTGCCTGGTTTGCTAAAACTTGAGTGGGCGATTCCTAATACTTGAATACGCCTTTCCCATCAGATATGAGTGATAAAGCGAGAAAGCAGTGAAATGAGGAGAGATATCACCTGTCTTGCATATGGATGTAAGTGGATTTTTGTAAATTCTCATTTTGTCTAAGTCAACGTTTTACTTAGTTTGTTTAAATTTGCTTGCAACATGATTAGACAGAAAAAGCTCCAAGAGGTCTGCCCGTTACAATCTATCGCTAACCATTATTAGCAAACATTCGCTAACTTTTTGGTGCATAAGTTTGTTACTTTAGTGTTGATAGTGGTAACGTTAGTTTGCTTAATTTTTTCCTCTCGGCGCATTCTAATATAAAAATGACTAGTTAACTTGTCAGACTAAAAAACACTACATAAATAAGTTAATAAATAGTTGTAAACAAATGTTAATGGGCTATTGCACCGAATAGGTGCCATTTATGTCCCCAGGACATTATGGCCCGGTTTCACAGACAGGGCTTAGCCTAAACCAGGATTAGTCCATAGTTCAATTAGGACATTTAAATAATTTTCATAATCATGCTTAGAAAAGAACATTAGCCTACTGTTGTTCATCTTGAGACAAAACAAAGGCACTGATATATTTTAAGATATTTTTAAGTTTATTTCAGTTGGAACAGCTCAGACTTACATTTTAGTCTAGGACTAGGCTTTAAAATTGTTTGTGAAACTGGGGTGTATAGGTACTAATATATACAAAAAAATAACTACAAATACATTTTATTAAGGAAAGTGTTGTGCACATTAATCTAACTGCAAATTGTATCTTATTAAAAAATTATTAAAAACTATAATATTTTGGATAAATTACATGTTTTCATTCAGTCCAGACTCCAGAACACACTCCCTTCATATATGAAATGGTGTTTGAGTGTGAGGTGCGCTGTAAGAAAACAAGAAAAGCTCCACAGAAAAGCTGAAAAAGCATTGCTTGTTAAGTTTATTATTTTTAATATAAATTTTAATGTAATATTTATTATTTGTCTGTTATTTATATGATATCTCATAACCCATCATGTACCCCTTAACATAACCCTAACAAAAACCTCTGCAGACCACTAGATTTAAATAGAAACATGATTTGACCTTTTTTAGCAGTAAGATCAGCTCACTAGTCAATGTTCAACACTCTTCATTATATCAGTGCAGGCATTAATACCTCACATGTGTAGTCAAACCTATAGACTAACATAATGGATGAATGTTAAAATGTAAAATTATTCTGTACAGAGGAGGAAACTTGTTTTAAATTAAAATGTATGAACTTGTTGTCTATTCAGCACATCACAATTCAGCGGAGAGGACAAGAGCCTCAACCACAGCGATACCATGCAGATACTAATTTATTCACATGCCCCTTCTGCACATCTCAAATATGTAAGCCCAGAGAGTATCATCAAATAGTGGCCCATATAGCTGGGCATAAAATAAGAGCAATTGAATATGGAGGTGAGTGTATATGCATATCTTATAAATGTGTATAAAACATTTTTTTACGTCTACTAACATGGCTATTTTCAATTTTGCTTTAGATTATGTTATATACAGCTGTGGCCAAAAGGCCTAGCATTTTCACTGCTGTCAGTGTCCACAGACCTACATACATAAAGCTGCTATATTTTCTTTTTGTGGCCAGAATGTGGACATCTATCCAGTTGACAGCCATGCCATAGTGACATGGTTGCCACTAATTTGTGCACATCCCATGGACCACTTACCTGTAAGGATCACTGACATTTGTAATGTCTTTAAACATTAAACATACTATATACTATAAAATATATTTTTTTAATATACATGTAGCCTGAAATTATGAGCAAAGCTCAGAAAAGATGGGGGTCTTCCCATCTTGGGTGCCAGGGCATTGGATGCTGTGTGTGAGTCTGCCTTAATGTTGCGATACTTAAACATACAATACCAATTATTGTACAAACTGAAATCAGCAGCATATTTCTGGTTATTTCCTTGATATTATGCATTTCCTAACAACTAACACAGGGTGAAAAAAACATTTCAGATCATGAAGCCAAAATTGCGTGAATTGTATCTTCTCAATTCCCTGAAAACTCCAGGTTTTGGAGATGGCGCTTACATTGCCATATACAGGTTTTCCTGTTACAGAATTTTGTGTTCTCTTGTTTTATGTTCAGTTGTTTTTTTTTGTGGCTTTTTTCTCATTGCATACAATTTAAGAAACACTTTACTTGCAACACACTTTAATTTTAGGGTCATATATTAACTCATTTTGTGCATCCCTGCATTAAGAAGAAAGCCATGGGAAAAATAAAGGCGGTTTAACGTTCCTGTTAAACTCTGCCTTTATTATTCTCTTTTCTATTTCAAATTTACTTGGTAATCATATGTAGTATTGCAGGGTAGTTCTCAGCTCAGAGCCTGTGTTCTGGGACATGGACAGAATTCTATTCTGAGGACCTTGGGGTATGTTTCATTTTACACCAAATGTGATTGAAAATTTTGATGAATTAGAGCTTTAGTGGTACTAGTTAAAAATTATATCATATGTAATTTACTTATATCTAGGATATACCTCGACAAGAGATGTCTTGCAGCTGTGGAGTCTTCATACTAATGGTAGGATCAATGGCTACTATTGGCTCTGCAGGTGCCATGTCAGAATTAAACCCATGTGCAGTTATTAATACATAATTCATATTGCAGTATGCTCTTTGTGTCATCTTGGGGGGAACGTTTGACTTTTCAGAGGTGGGTTTTCCAAGCTCATTAAAAAACATTCTGTAAGTTTAAGAATTGTTTTGATAAACTTGTGCTTTTTCCAACTATAGTCAGACATACCAAGTATAAGAAGATGGTGGTCTGTCCTTTTGCTGGAGAAATTCCCACCAAGGTGTTTGACTCTTTCTTTCTTTCATTTCCCTTGTTATTAGTCCTTTTCTAAAAAATAATGACAAGGATGGCAAAATGCCTTTACAGTTAGTGTGACTTTTTTTTAGTTGTCATATCTTCATGCAACGAAACTTGATATACTGTATTATTAATGTGTTTTATGTCATAAATTTAACAAGATCAGTCATGGAAATCCAGCAAAGAAAGATTACGCGGTCTGACAAGCCACACCAAACTGGTATGATTTATTTTGTTTGAGGTGCTCTATTATTTATAGTAAATGTTGACTGTCATTTACTGATGTTCTTCATTTGTCCCTTCATAGTGGCAACCGTTGACCAACCCCTGAACATACAGGAGGCATGTATTTGCTATTACTCAATTTATAAAATGCAAGGGAATCATTATAACCACAAGAAGTTCAGATTGTTATGTTTTGTTCATGTATAGCTTCCTCCGCTGGTCCTTCGTGAAGTCTTACTGGAGGTTGTGCTTCAAGATGGTGATGTTACAATTGGCTCCCTTGCCCTCACCTGCAGGTGCTTCAACAGCATTGTGAGCATGGAAAGTTTCCGCCGAGAGGCTCACTTTCGGTGGTTGGACAGTAAGTTTTATTAGTGTCACTGTTTGGTTAATCACAGTTCTCTCTCTCAGTTTTTTCTCAGTTATGTATGGTTCAATATGTTTAAGACAATGATGAGGTCAGCTGACATCTTTTTTTTTTCAGGTGTCGTGAACTGGAAGGCATTCAGTGAAAATTTCAGAAACCTGTACAGGGTTCCATACAGTCTATCCAGATTGTGAGACTACATACAAAGACTGTGAAGAAGGCTACAGAGGAAGAGGGCAAAGAGGTGTGATGCAGGGGTTCTTTGGCTCTGATGACTTCCAAGGATACTGCGGAAGCGACTGTTTCTATGAGGCTGGAGGAAGCATCTAATGTTTGATGCAATGTGTTCCTCATGTTTGAACTTGCCACATTTATTGCTTATTTTATTTTATTGGATTCTCTCTTTTTTACTATTACATTAAGTAGAGAATGCGGCATTTATTGATATAGTTTTTCATCATATTGGTTACAGTATCTATACGGTCAATAAAGTGATGCTAATGTTTAAAGTTTTCAGAGTCCTCATTCTAAGTTAACACATTTTGCCTTAATTTCAAGGTTAATACGTTTTATTTTATATATAATTTAATGTAAGCTACAAATATCACTTAAATATCAGTCATTACATATAAATATAATATTTTTAAAAATACAGGTGAGAAAGACCAATACAATCATTTTCACCATTGCTTGAAAATCATTGCCAGGATTTTCCTTGTTAATCACCGTTACAACTTGATTTATGTTGTGTTGTTCACACACACACACACACAAAAACGAAAATAAAACGGTAATGTAATTATAAATAGTTGAGTAATAAAGTCATTTTTAATACTTTTAGCTTTTATTAAGGTTTACATTTAGAGACAAATTGCATGCAGGTAGGAAATTATATTATAAAATATAATACACACTCACAGGCTATTATATACAAGATCCGTATGTTATAACATAAGAACGGGAAATTTGGATTGTGAAAGAATTGCATATTAAAGATCTCTCAGTAGTTTAATGTAACACTATTTTTTTTTTTTTAAGAAAGTAGGTACTGTAGCCTGTATTTTATACACATATTTTATTTTGACATAAATGTTGTCGCGATATCGACATAATAGTAAAAATCAAGAAAAAACGAGAAATAATAATAACGCATTTCCGCTTCTGTACGGGCTTCCGTACGGTCTTGATTGGATGGTTGGAAAATGCCTAGACCGGTTTGAAAACGCCCAATAATTGGAAAACGCCTTCTTGTTGTTCCGCAGAGACCTATACTTGGTTTTTTCGCGCGGCTGCAGACTGCAGTGGTATTTTGTCCTATCCGGTAGCCGTACGTGCTGAAAACAGATTCATAAAATGGCGAGTGCGAAGTACAGCAGCGAAGGCCCTTCTGAAGAAGGAGGTGAAACTGACAAAACTGATTTTGTTTTACAGTTAATTTACAATTGAATGTCTTCGAGAATAAATGTAATGCTTGCATTTATGAATGTAGGTTTAAGGTACAAATATAGCCATAGGTTTGGACTTTGTAGCTAACTAAGTTTAGCAAGCTAGCTACGTTAGCTGTTAACGAGCTGTTTTTCCTCAATTCTGTGTTTTCTATGTAGATGTGTAATATTTAACACTAATGTTGGATTTAAATTAATAAGACTAAATGTATAATATTGTTGCATATTATAAGTTAAACTAAGTTTTACTCGGTAAAAGCTTTGATATATAAACGTACCATGGAACCACTAAGTTAATAATAGCACTACTAATAAATAACGTTAACTTATATTAGTTCATCATTTTTGGAAGTGCATTGGTGTACCATGCAAATACTATGGCACATGAGTTAAGTACCATGGTATATATGAAATTACCGTTTTATGCTATTATTGTGGTTTTCTTGGAAATACATATACACTCCCTTACTAAAATACTGTTAAAGTACTATGGTATAGTGACTCTACCATGGTACCATGTAAATGAAATAGATGTGATGGTGATTACTCGGTATCATGGTAAAATACTATATTACCGTCTGATACCATGTTATTAATGTTTGTAATTATAGACAATGGCACATCTAAGCTTCAACGTGTTGCTTAAAGCAGACAGATGTATTTTAGGTGGTGTTATTGATGTGTCATTTGAGGCTGTTTAAAGACAGTTAGTGCTAATCAAACTAATCAATTAGATTTTAAGCTCAACAGCGTCTCTCTGAGCAGGTCCTCCTTGGCATCCCTCGTCTTTCAGGTAACTGTAGCTCACCTTTGGTCTCCAAGCCAACAGTCGCTCACCTTGGTAAGTTGTTTCGCCTCCAGCAGGACCGGAAGAGAAGGGAGGCAGTGTGAAAACTAAGACTGTCTCTTCCAGCAAGGCATCAGGGGACAGTCTGCGAAAGCGGTCTGCTGATGAGATCGGCCTCGAAGTTGAGTCTAAAAGCAAGCCATTACCATCTAAAATATCTAAACTGGGGTTTAGCATGACTGCGAAGAAGCCTACGACAATCTCTATCAAGCTGGGAGCAAGTGTATGTCTATTTTATTATGTAGCCTGTGTGTGTGTGTGTGTGTGTGTGTGTGGATAGATAGGTACAATGTTATTTTGCATATAAATAAATAAATATATATACACACACATTAAAAATTGCCTTTTTATTGCTTTAGAAACCTAAAGAGCCCACACCTGCCTTACCTGCCAAGAAAGCTGGACTTGCATCTGTTTTTAATGAGGATGATGATGTAAGTATTATTCTCTAATTTATTAATTTCATATTAATGCTGTCCTTGTGATATTAACCATATTGTACTAATATATAATTCTATATAAGTGTTATCAAAAGTATTGTCTTCCGTACCTAAATCTGAAAAAATGTTGATTTTAGGAATCGGTCAACAGCGCTCAAATGTTAGCGGGAAATGGACGTTTTTAAAATTTCCGTACTTTATTGATGATACTATATGTTAAAAGATCAGTTTCCTAACCTTTTTTTTGTTTTACATTTCAGAGCGAGCCTGAAGAAATGCCACCTGAGGCAAAGATGAGAATGAAGAATATTGGCAGGTTGGATTTATATATTTTGAACACTTTTAATTTTAGATTTCATTATAAGTATACAGCACGGTTTACTACCTCTTCAAGTGTTATTGTGATTTTCAGAGAAACACCCACATCTGCTGGACCCAATTCCTTTAACAAAGGGAAGCAGGGATTCTCAGACCATCAGAAACTTTGGGAGAGGAAGCTTAAATCCCAGGACGATCAGTAGTGTCTGGCTGCTTACTAGTTTGCTTTTTGGCACCGAAATATTTGCCCTTTTTGTCTCTTCGTTTGATGAATATTGTACAAATGTAAATATGTAATGAATGTTTACGCTATAAAACATCTTTTTTGTAGCTACTTAGATTTTTTTGTTAACCACATGTTAAATAATGCCTTCCTGTGTAAGATGCAAACCACAACAGATCAAATTAGAATATTCTTTATCACTATACAATATGGTTTGTGCCACACCGACCTCTGTTATCATTCGCTTATGGTTTAGTTGTTCTCAATAGAAGGAATGTAGTGGCCCAGTCGTTTAGTATTGTTTCATCAGGACATTGTAGTTAATAAAGTCATTAATAAATGAGAGATGTGGTATCACTTTGAAGAGGTTTTTATGTTGTATTCAATGTGGTAGTCAGTTAAACAACATGAAGGTAAGGAAATTACATAATTAACATTTTTGAATGAACACTCCTTTTAAAGTCAAGATTTAAAGGATGTAGTGACAGGTCTTGTTTTTCTGTAATTGTACAGGTGAATTTAATTATTGAGCAGAAATAATGTAGAGCTGGTTTGGTATAATCCAGGTAGTTGATTGGACTGATTTGATTTGAGCTTGCAGTCTGAGGACTGTAACAAAGGGACATGTTTAAGACTAAATGGACCAATGCTTTGAGAGGTTCGGAAAATGTCACATGAAGAAAGTCTGTCATTTCAACATGCATTTAATAAATAGATCGTGAAAGACAGAATTTCATGCCATCTTTAAAAAAGCAAAGTTCATTTTTATTTAACTTCAGTCTCAGAGAAATGGCAAGATCAGTTATAACACATGCACAGAAAACTACTAGTGTGTATATATCTCAATGCAGAGACTATTAATAACTTTATACTGTTCCTGAAACTTTTGTCAACAATTGCATTAAACTCATGATAGTCCGAGGCGTCATGCCCATCCAAAGTGAGGGGGCACAGATTTCTGAACTAAGTGGATTTTGAATGCAGCTTCCAAAAGACAGAAAATAGCCTAATATTTTTGATTTGATACAATCACACCCGTGTGATTAACTCTGTGTGGCACAGCATCAGGTAAGTGCTGTTTTGTCATTTTAAATGTTTTCTCTATAGGTGTAACTGTAACAGGACACTTACAGAGAATTATCGTTACAGGTTTTTCAGGTAACCTCCTGTGTACTGAACAAATATTGCTTTAACCACAGCATGTGTGGAACTTACATTAGGCCTACATACTTAACTAGGTACATTACCTCCTGTCCAATAATCGCAATCAGCTTTGTGTTTTATTACTTTCAATAAGTCCCATCTTTCAAATTCTGTTAATATTTTATCTGGAAATTCAAACAATAAATGCCCTTTTGACGCTCTTTGATGAGTGTAAAAATAATTATAAAATTAATTGAATTGGCTGTGTTATGTACTAGGGTTCCTACAGGGTTTGGAAACATGGAATTGTATTTAAGAATGCTCCAGGTATGGAAAAAAGAAAGCAGAGTATGGAAAAATATTTGTTTCCAGAATTAGAATTATTTAGTTTTTTTATAATATAAAATAAAGAATTGAATGAAAAGAAATGTATCGTTCAAGAAGTGAGGTTTCATGGCAGCTGTGATTCTCTGGTGATCGTCAAATGAATGAATTAATTTTGCCTTATGCAAAATGCAGGTTATAAGCATTTTGGGTTTAGCTCCATATTACATTGCCTCAAGGATCTTTGCAAAAATTAAAAATAGTGCCTTTGCAAACGTAGCATATAGGACAATGCACACAGAGCTCTCTGTTGTGCCATCAGCCCATTCCGCGGCGTGGTTTCTTGGCTGCCACAGACTGCATAAAGAGACCTAAGGCCTTGAAATATGGCATATTGCCCAATGAAAGCCAAATCTTTTGCTACCAGGCTTTTTTATAGACCCTTGAACTTGGCCCATTTCGTGTCAGAGTTTCTCCACTACCACAGAGGATGTTAAATTGAAAACTAGGCCCTTGATATTAGTGGCACTACAGTAAAGAAAAGCAACATTTTGAGCAGGTGGATCTGTTAATTCATGTGCATCCTTGCTATCATTTTATTCATAGTAAGATGCGGTGATGCACAAAGGAAATAGGTTATCTGAAACTAGAAATTGTAATGCGTAAGCATGCAAAACTTTCCCATGCATATGTGAATAGTTTCTTGAGGGCACAATTTTTTTTTCTTGTATGCATGTAAAAGTATTATTTTTTTAGGTACTCTGTGTGTTATTTCAAGAAAATCTATGACAAAACCATGAGAAAATAAAAATATTAACATATGACTGTACATTATACCAA
The DNA here is from genome assembly GCA_027564155.1 of Gymnocypris eckloni scoliostomus. NCBI lineage: Eukaryota > Metazoa > Chordata > Actinopteri > Cypriniformes > Cyprinidae > Gymnocypris > Gymnocypris eckloni. Next base: position 12,187,992 of record CM050416.1, on the reverse strand, counting down.
ATATAAATCTGAAAATAATGCTGTATGAACCATTTGTATTAAATAGGGTTGGAAAATCTACAGAGAGGTTTGGACATTTGAGTCTGGAAAAGTATGGCATTTTGAAATGGAGAATGTGTAGGAACCCTGCATTAGGTCGGGGACGGGGGTGGACAATATGGCAAAAATATCACCTGTTTTTTTTATCAGGATTCTTTGTCATGTTGGTTTGACTATTTTGAAAGTTGTCTGAGCAGTGCAGCCAAACTAATTTAATGGTTTTAAAAAACAAAGCCTTATAGGCTAAGGTAACAACGTAAAGAATAAAAAGGTATGGAAGACATTTAGGCCAAAGTGATCGAAGATAAAAATAGTTTAATTCAATTTGGATATCACTTTCCCAAATAGCCTAATGTAAAATTCACAGACTGCTTCACTTCCACTTTAAGGTCCTTTTGAAGTTACTGACTGCTCCTTTCTCGCCTTATACAGACATATATATATATATATATATACACACATATATTAGTCCGTATTGTACAATAGGCTACATGATGATTTTTTATGCAAAATTAAAAAAACTACTAAACACAACAGTTTGTCCTATATACTGTAGTGTTTCGCTGCTTAAGTTTGACTAGCTATTAAAGTTATTCAACATTTATTTGATTTATTGTTTTATTGCTGTTGCTTTAAACGGTTAGTTTAACAGAATCTGTACACTGGATGTACACAGTCCTGGCTCTGCCCACGGCTCCGGCCTTTATATTCTAATATTTTAACAGCCTGTCATCAATTATTCCTTGCTTATAAGAGTCATTATTATAATCTATTTTAGTTTCTTTTTCAGCATTAGTTGAAAATATTACTTTAGACTCGAAACTAGTACAAGGAGCTTTTTCAGCAAAATAGTGAGTGCATTCATATTGCATTAAAAACCAAGTCAGAGGCCTTTACAAAAAGCTGGACAACCGTTATAATATTCTTTATTAAGACATTTAATTGATAAATGCATCACATGCTTTTCATAAAAGGAAAAAACAGCATATTTGTGCTCCATACTAAATATTTCCAGCTATCAGCTCTTTGGCATATGATTTACTTATTTCTCTAATGATTTTATCTTTTCTTTTCTTTTGTGCATTGAAACTTTTGTATTAAACTGTATGAACTGATTTTTAATAGGTAACCAAGAGGCTGCGTGCTTTCATGAGACGTTTCTGGCGACTCAGTAAGCTCTCCCGCTTTAGGCCAATGTCAAAGTCTTCTTTCAGCAGGTTGTCTACATCATCTTTGTTTTGCAGCAACTGTAACATGTTCCTTTGGAGCTCCAAAGCTGCTTCCTGGAGCAGCAGATAGCGGATCACCATTGGGATCTGGTCAGCTAGACGCTTGCTTGCAATCTGTTGAGGTAGATAAGACAGTGTCTCATATATGCATTTCAATTTGAGCAACCTCTGACACCTCTGAACGCTTTAGTTAGCACATTTACCATGTAGTAGGACTCAAGGTGCAACTTCATCTCATGCAAGCTGGCATGACCACCAGAGTTCACACCCACAAATTTAGGTTTTGGGGACCTCTCGTCTTCGTCCTCCTCCTCCTCCAGCTTGTTCTTTGCACATTGCAGACTTTGGCTGTATGTGCCATCTTGACTGTAAACAATGAGCTCCATCTTGAATTGGGTCCTCAGCATGGATTCTGCCAAGGATTCTTTATCCTGCTTGATGGCGTCAATTTTAGTCTTATATAGTAAAAAAAAAAAAAAGTTTAACTGACAATTTTAGAACTCTGTATAACAGAACATTCCTTTAAATTTGCATTATGACTTAAAGGCATCACTGAACATGTCAGAGAATTAATGACTTGTAAATGTTTAATTTAATAATACTATTAACACTCAATAAATTTGTCAAAGAATAGACATTTTCAACAACAACAAAAAGTAGGCTACTAATAATCACTGAATCTGTGTATTACCAGAAATATTGACTTAAACACAAAACATACCTTTGCTATTTTCAGAAGATTGGGGAATCCAATGAAGCTGCTCTGTGCCAGCTGGATGAACTTCCTTCTAACCACATCTATGTGCACAAAACAACACTGTTACCACAGCTCATTTTTCTTACTTTCTTGTTTGTCCAGTTTGCCAGGTGTCAGGAAGTTGCACTTTACTAAGCCTCAATGTTGGGCAGTAATGCATTACTTAGAAACGCGTTACAATTGGATTCATTTGTAGTTGGGCTTGTTTTTAGTATTTAACGCATTATAATTTTCAAAATAGTAATTACAGTATTCTTTATAGGTGCGGTCTCTTACTTCCGTGTTACATTGCTGACAGAATGCAGTGTTATAATCTAGATTATAAAACGGTGTAGCATGCCCACTGTCAAACCCAGTGCTCTGGATTAGAGACCTGCATTCCCGCGAGACCTGACATAACAGAGTGTGTACGGGAGAATAAATATGCTTGTTTGAGATGCGCCTCCCCTCGCCTGAAATATGGGCAAGAGTAGGTGGCTGCAGTTAGTGGACGAATAGGTAACGAATTGCAACTACTCACGTTACTGTAATTAAGTGTTTTTTGGGGGTACTTGTACTTTTTGAGTATATGTGTACTTTTATATATATATATATATATATAGTATATTGAGTATATGAGCTGTACTTTTACTTGTACTTAGTACAGACTAAGCAAAATAATCTACTTTGTTACATTTAAATCATTGTCCGTTACTGATTACGCCCACAATCTGAACTGATATTCAAACCTTTGATGGCATTTCGGTAGCCAATAAAGTCATCCGATCGTAAACGGACCAATAAAAGCCCTCCCACTGGGCAAAGTTACGTCTAAAAGACGTCTTGAAGTCTTTGCAGACGTTGAAAAGACGTCCACTGAGGAGCCAGAATGAAAGTTATGACGTCTTTTTTTGACGTGTTCTGCAAGTCTGATATAGACGTTCACGGAACCTCAATACAAGGTTAAAAACTAGTTCAAATGTGGTTAGTGGACATATTTTTAATATCATTTGAGGTTCATTTAGACTTAATTCATACTATTTCTGGACCAAATATACACTCTCAGGATGCATTATATTTAAACATTATATTTAGACCGCAAATTAGTCCCTAAATGTCTAAACATAAAAAATCTCATACAAATAAATTGTTATTCATCTATTGCACAAAAGCAACAAGAACTAGTATAAAATAAAATGAATAGGCGCAAGTGTAGGCAGAGTTTCTATGGAACGCAATGGCCTGTCAGGAGTGCCGTGTTGAAATGTGCGTTCATGAATCCTCTCATTAACCCATAACCAGTCCATCGCTGGGAATACTGGGCCCTGTGCACTGACTTTGCTAGGCCCTTTTATAATGGGATTTCATGTCAATTTCATGGATGCAACCACAGAAAAACAGTAACATAACTAATAATGTAACTAATTACTTTGGAAATAAAGTAATCAGAACAGTAAAGTGATTACTGTCAAAAAGGAGTAATCAGTCATTTAATTACATTTCCAGAGTAATTGCCCAACACTGCTACGCCTCATTTCTCCAAATCTGTTATATTTATCAACGAAGCAAAACTCTGTACATGTAGCCTACTGAATAAACTGCAAGTTCAGTGGTAGCTAAAATGATTTGTATTCCCCTGGTTTACTTGACAATTCTGTAACTACCCCTTTAAGGAAACAGTTCTAGAGAAAGGCCTTATCACTCGTGCACTTAAGCACTCGTGCACAAAGTGAGGTCCAAACTAAAGTAGTCAACATATGAATAAATGATTAACAAACCAGAGACGGTCTTCAGCGTCTTTAAGGCGGGTTCTTCCAACAGTTTAATCTGATCCTTAACAAGTCCCTCGAAGGTCTTGTAATTGATGAATCCTGGAAGCTCTCTTCCTCGATACTTGATTTCATAGTTGTCAACTTCTTTCTCAATCTTCCTGTTGACTGCAAAGGATTTTATGAATATTGTCATGCTCTTTTGTTTATTAACACCGAAGATTTTTTTAAAAGAGTCTGTCAGAAGACCAGTGATTAAACTCGGTCAGATTTCATACATTAAAGGATAGCAACAGAACACACAGGAGGTGCCAAGAATAAGCTTCACTCACAAGAATTTCCTGAATAATCCAAGACGTTATTCCAATTTAAAAATTCTTGGCGAAGTTCTGGGAAAATCAGTATATCTGGTGCACATTTAATCTCTTCCCCAATGGTCAGGTTGAGGGCATCCCGTATGAAAGATGTAACTTTCTAAATTCAGTGATGAGATGTGAAAGATATCATAAGCTCAGTAAAGTCAATATGGTTAAATATACTTTGATACAGTAGCTGAGTAGATTTCATGGTTGTGCTCACATCAATGAGAAAGCTCATTCTTTCTCCAGGATCAGTTGGGGGTCCGTCGCCGTATGCCTCCAGTTCCTTCTGTGTCTCAGCGAGCTTTGCCTCGATTTGTTCTTCTAAACGAGGCAGAGATTTCTACACAGACGAGTAGTCATATGAAAATCAGCTATGTTTATAATGAGTCAAACATTTCTGTAGGTTTCATTTATTGAACAAAATTATAATTCACCTGAATGTGATGAACCAGCTCAATTGTTAATTTCTCAGCCAACTTGGGAATAGTAGCGAAGCCTTCTTCATAGAGTTTGCTGGGAAATTATAAGCAACCTGTAGCTGTAAACAACAGGCTTGATTTTCTAAAATCCCTAGTAATAGGTATACATTTGCATGTGCACTTCATTGGGCATAGTGCAAGGGGTTTACTAAGATGCATGCAAATGTCACACCCTCCGAAAGAATGTTAGCCAAGCATGCAGTTCACATAACAGTTTATCATGTCTTTTATCAATTTGAAATATCCGGCACTTTACTACACACAAAAATCACACATTTTAAAGCACTGGTAATTTCAGTTTTGCTTTAAATGAATGTGTTTAGGCTTTGCATTTGTAATAAATGTTATTTACTGGTATTGTACATTATTTCTGAATGTAAAAAATCTAATGTGTACACCAATGGGAAAATGTGGGCTTTTCATGGGAATAAGAGCATCTTGATTGACATGCCTGTAGAATCATGTTTCACACCAAAGGTTTGATACCAGACCAGTATTTTAGCTTGAATCTCAATAAATGTGACTGTATTCTCACTTGAAATGAGGATGGTCTTTGAAGAAGGCATTTTCTGTTGACGTGGCTTCATTGAGAGTGACTTGATCCATAATCTCTTTTTGTCCCCTGCACCTCACAATCATGTAGCCTTTAGTAAGGGGAATGATCTCATTGTGCACAATGTCAATGACTGTCCCTTCAGTGCCTTTGTCCACCAGATCCGGCTTTGTTAAGATGCCTGTGATAGACAAACGATCAAAATATAATCAGAATATACATGGCAACCACCTTATTTTTTATGTAAGAACAGAGCAGCCATTGGTCCATTATGCTGCTGAATATTGAAAACTGTTATTTGTTATCATATTATTTTCATTAATTATCATAATCATAGACACTGATTTAGTTTGACCATTTACTGAAGTTCTTACTATTATAACTATTATGGTCATTTACCTATAGCAGCTTATTAATAAAATGTCTTGTACATTCAAAGAAAATACTTCCGCATTTCAAAATAAGATATCATTGAAAACAATCAGTAACGCTCACCTAATGTTCTTCCGCCCTCTGGGTCCTCCTCCTGAGCCATCTGTAACGCTTCTGTGGTTGCGATGTCAACATTGCATGGCACCACAACCAGGTTAATTGTTTCTTGCTTTGCAACGAACTTCCTGATCAGTCTCTTAATCTAGAAGAAATGCATTTGATTGATGTAAGTTTAATATCTTATGTCACACTATGACAATTTTTTTCATACAAAATGTCATAAATGAAAAGTTCACCTGATCTCCAATATTCTCAGGTTGACCCTTGACCGCCACCGTGCGATACCAGGGAGGTCAATGAGAGTGAGGTCAGGGACATTGGCAGAGGTGATCTGCAGACTGATGAGTTCATCACTAATACCAACACCTGGTCCAGCCATCTCATCCTGGGCTACAAATTAGATACAAAACGTAAGTTGTGTATATATCCTCTTTTGGAAGATCTCTAGATACATTTGAAGCATTCTCAACCTTCACGAATTTTCTTCTCCACTTCTGCTGGGTCATCTATGTCTTCCTCTTTGTCGTGGTATCTGATTTTCGCATGCCATTTGCCTTCATCTTTAGTTCTTATCATCTTGAGCTCAAGAGGGCATCTTGTAACAATTCCTTTAGAAAACATGAAAGACATTGTTTCATCATGCTGTTCTTCAAAGTGCTGTACAGCACCATGTAAACTGCATGGGTCGGGCCACTGCTGGCCAAATAGCTGCCCTAAGCAGAGTTGAATTGTTGTGCCCCCTCCCCCAAATATTATGGAAGAAAAAAAAAAATGTAATTTATAAAATGTAATTAAATTGTATTATTTATAAATTACAATAATAGTTATACAGCAAAAAGAATTACACATTAAATAAACATTTTAAAATATTAAATATTATACATATAAAAAATAACAATAATGAACAATAAAAAATCCACACTGATATATTATGTCATCTGCTTTAAGATTCAAAATTACAATGGTATACTCTTGTGCCATAGATAAGCGCAAGTTTTGATAAACTTCATTTTAGAAAATCAGGCTACTGAGTGCACTTTTAAATAATATATTGTTAGTTAAAAAAAGTAAATTAAGAACACTCTGTGTAATACTGAGATTAAGGTCTCAATCATACAAAAGAATATTAAGCAGTTTTATTATAAAACCATGGTTCATTTTTTGTAAGGGTTGTGATGTCCACGTGTTTTGTTGAAGAAATGATTGAAGCTGGAGCATTTCTTGTAAAAATGTGCCCAAAAATGAAAGATTAAGTGGATATTTGAATTAAATGATTGGTCAATATTAAACAAGGATTTGGTCGTCCTTTAAGTGTGTAACAACAGCAATTACCAGGCCTTTGGCGCTCTTGCAGACATTTGTAATAATAATATAAATTGTAATGTACATAATTTATAAGGAACATAAATTGTTTAAGTTGTGGCTACAATAACTCTTCTTTTCTTTCTTTCTTTGTTTTTGTTGTTGTTGTTGGTTTTAGTAAAACATTACTGCGTCCCAATTTGCATGCTATCCATCCTAAAAGAAAGGGGTTACAGTCTAAGATGGTGCCGATGGCAGCTACAGTGCTTGGCTCTTCCGTGTTTGTTTTGTCTTTGTTAGTTGTTCCTGTTTATTCTTTTATTATCTGTGTTTTGTCCTGTTGCTGTCATTCTGTTGCACTGTAGAGCTTCTGCCACTATAACAAATTCATTGTATGTGTAAACATACCTGGCCAATAAAAGCTCATTCTCATTCTAAATAATATTCGAAAATAGAATTAGTATGTCTAAAAAAGTATGTCAAAGATTCACAGATTGTCTACTACTTCCGGTTAGAATTCGAAGTGCAGATCGATGCACACGGCTGATTTAACGGTTTAACAATTTAATTGCGCGGCGGACGGGGCATTCGATTAGAACTACAAACACATACAGTGTTAACAAAACCTACAAACATGGCGGGTATGCGCGACCGACGGCAGGGGCTGATTTAATGAATTTGGGGCCTCAGGCAAATATAGGAATGGGGCCCTATACATTTGCACACATTTATCTAGATCAAACTCGAGGTTTCTTTTTTCTCCTTTTTTCTCATTTTAACTTAGGGCTGTCAATCAATTCAAATATTTAATCGCATGATTGTCATATAATAATCGCAACTTAATCACACATTTGTATCTGTTCTAAATGTACCTTAAATTAATACTTTTCAAGTTTTTAATACTCTACTAATCAACATGGGCATGGTCAAATATGGATGCTTTATGCAATATATGTTTATTATTAGTGAAACCATAGTTAACAGAGCATGAAGACTAGACCAACTGTAATAGATGTTTTTCAAAGAACTTGTTCATTTCTATAAGACACATGGAAAAAAAGAACAAAGAAATACCAGGTTCCTATTACTTCTCTTTATTTGCTCTGAGCAATTTACTGACAGTATATAAATTAATACTTTTTGATGTTACAAAGATTATTTAGTCAGGAGCAGTACGCACTTGTATTTTTCTTAGACAGCATTAGATTTATTATAAGTTTGCTTTCACTTTAAGCATGAAAGCACAGATTTAATATACTGATACACATGCCTTTTTCTCCACTGTTTACATTAAGACATATGCTTTTCTTAACCTACTCTTTACAAGCCAAAACATGCATTTCGATGTAGTTTTGTCAGTATTTATTCATCCATGCTCAAAAAAGCGGAGAGCTCAATTCAGAATTCGCGCAGATTTGGCGAAACTTCTGATTATCCTCCATAACGCGGTGGCTTTACACCTCATATCATATGTAAACACTTGTGTTACCACGGCAACGACTGACGCATTTGAATTGCAATCCAAAGAAATCTGTTATCAGCCCCGCAGTGGAAAACGAAACCATAACTGTAATAAGGCTCGGATCGGCACGGAATGGAACGGTTATGCGAAGAGAACCGTTCGACGCGATGGTGGAAAAGCATCTATTGAATTGTGTGATGTAGTCCAGTGAAGGCGTGCTTAGGGCGGGTTTTACAGGAGTGCCGGACAGTGGAAACGCGGCATGAGTTCAGCCTCGCCTCGCCTGGCCAGTGGTAAAGCGGCTAATGGGAGAAGATGGCAGAAGACTTTACATTCGCGACTCGCGAGATGCCCGGATGTCATTATGCTACACCATATCGCCCTCTACTGGATGTAAAATGCTCTTCTACTTCTGTTTTGGTGAAAGTAGCTCAAAAGTAATACAGGAGTCATGTAATGCATTACAATTCTAAGACAGTAATATTGTAAGGTCAGGAATTATTTTTAAATAACAACAACAAGTAATGTATAATGTATTACAATTACAGTTTGGAAGTAACGTTAACTTGCACAACACTGACCATCACTCTGCCATGGTACCATCATATGTACAGGGTAGTCTGTTAAAGTATATTGTTTAGCTATATGTTTACACTTCATAATATTATTTTTAGTTATGTTTTATACATATAATATCTTTATTGTATGATGTATTGTCCTTACCACTACCCCTGGGCAACGCTACTCCAGACAACGCCTCCAGAACGGAACTCTTTCCTGAGCTTTGGTCTCCAATGACAGCGATGGCAGGCAGCGCCAGGTCCTTTTCGACTCCCAGAGACCGTAAATTGTCGATAGTGTCGATGCAAGGACGGATTTTTTCCTCATATTGCTGACTGAACGTGTAGCTTATCTTCTCCATCCTTAAACAAAGTCGAAATGTCAAACTAACAGAGAGGAATTATTCTCTGTACAACACGTCCAAGAAGCGTCAGACGCGGTGCACTACAAGATGTGATTCTCAAGTAACCGGTAAAGTGAAAACTCGAGCGGTTATGTACGTTGGTAAGTTTCATTTCCTGAACATCACAATAGTTTCGTTTCACCCCTGAAGAACGGTTTCATCGTGCGTCACACTCCCCAGGGACCAGGCTAGTATATGTACATATACTATATTATTGTATAAGTATAAGTATATGTAAATCTACAGTATGTATACACACACACACACACACACACAAATAGACTACACACATACTACATGCTGTTAAACTCCGTATCAGCAGGCTGTGGATACCTGTGGTCTCACACCTGATCTAGATTGATCTAATGTCCAATGACAAATTCACACTACAAAGATGACACAGAAGCACTTCTGAAAGTGACATTTATGTGTCCTTGCATACTGTTTAATGCTGCTCTGAAGGGAATACATGCATTTACAGAGCAATTACAAGTGCATCTACTCAGATTTGAAAACATTTTAGTCTGCCTTTTATGCTGCATTGCATCTATACACAGAATTGAGCAGGCTGTACAACAAAGCAGCCTTACCTCAGCTATGTATAGACACCTTCACAGTAGGCTACTCTTGTTTGTGTGATTTTGCTCAAAGGGAAAGTTAAACAATGAGACTTTTGTCATCATTTACTCACTTTCAAGTTGTCTCAAACCTGTATGAGTTTCTGTTGAACTCAAAAGAAGACATTGAAGAATGTATTTTTATTCATACTAAGTCAAATATCTTGTTTGTGTTCAGCAGGAGAAAAAAACAACTCACACAGGTGTGATATAACATGAGAATGAATAAATTATTACAACAGTTTCATTTTTATGTAAACCCTTTAAGTGTGTCCGTGTGCATGCCAGTTCATAATGTAAACAAATAAATACATTACAATTTGACATGAAAATACAGAGCAGGATTTTCTCACCGAAAGAAAGATAAAGAAGATCCAAGGCTCTCTTCTCTATCTTGCAATGTGTGAACCTGGACCACAAAACCAGTCATAAATAGCACGGGTATATTTGTAGCTGTAGCCAACAATTGTATGGGTCAAAATGATGGTCTTTTATGCCAAAAATCATGTTCCATGAAGATATTTTGTAAATGTCCTACTTTAAATATAGCAAAACTTAATTTTGATTATTAATATGCAGTGATAAAAATTCATTTGGACCACTTTAAAGGCAATTTTCTCAATATTTTGATTTATTTTGCACCCTCAGATTCCATATTTTCAAATTGTTATATCTCAGCCAAATATTGTCCTACGCTAACAAACCACACATCAATGGAAATATTTTTCATTCAGCTTATTTTATCTCAATTAAAAATCTACCCGTGATATGGGTATAATATACCTTGGTCCAGAGCAACATAAAATGAAGTCAAGTCACGTCACCTTTATTTACTTTTAACAATACAAATTGTGTCAAAGCAACTGCACAATACCAGAATAGGTAAATAGTTTGTCAATAATGTAAAATGACAAGATTAAACACTACATTTTCAGTTGAAGGCATTTCATTATTGATTTCAGTGATGGCATCGTCCAGCTCAGTTCAGTTTAAATAGTATCTGTGCAATCAAATCAGATCAAATCAGACATTAACATAAGATGACAACATTTCCTCTCCGGTGTCCAAAATATCACAATATCATAAACCTCACTTTCTATTACCTTGAAAAACAAGGATGTGTGTTTTTATATTTGTGTGGCGTCCATATATAATTTTAATTAAATAATACAGTTCACCAAAAATCACACTATGAAAAATATGAAACACAAACCATTCCAAAACAGCAGTCCTACTACATTATAACACGATTATGACTTTACAGTCTAAACACATTACAAAAATAAACACGAGAACATATGATAAATAAAACAAAAACAGTATCAACTACTTAACACACGTCAAACAAGCTCTAGTGTATTTAACATTTTCTTTTCAAAAACTGTTACATGATACAAACTTTTCAAATTTCTAGTTTGTGCTTTTGGAAATGGATCTTTAATTAATTAGCCTTATTACTCTGCATTTAATCCTCTTTTTAGCACAAAGATTTTTGAAAACCTAATTGCACATCCAATTATTTAGTTGTATTATCATTTATCCATGTCCCCCACATGGCCAGTATGGCTGTATGGGGTTTTGACAGTTGAACTTTTAGGAATGTTTAAGATTGTGTCAAATATATCGGTCTTGTTTTACTGTAATTTAGCATGATCAGTTATTATGTGGTGCACATGCGTTCCATTCGGAAGGGTTCATCTCTATGCACTAATCCATTTGAAGCTCTCACTCTGAAGGGTAAACCCTTTGAAGGGATTGGGACATAGGGATGAGCCCTTCCGAATGGAACGCAGGGTGTGACGTCAAACAACTTTCCTGTGCAAAGGATCATGTGGACCCGAAGTGTCCATCAGTTGTACGCTTCAAAATCCTTCATTCCGAAGGGCCCTTTGAAGTGGCCAGTTTTGAGCACTTCAGTTTGACGGTCGTTATTGTTTTCATTCCAAAGTGCCCTTCGGAGGGCGATATATCCCGTTTGGAACTATGTGTGTGTAAATAAGTAGCTATCGAATAATAGTTTGGGTGAAATGGGCAAGTAATAGGGTGCCTTAGTTTATAACATTAGCTGAAAAATGTATCCTTATGAAAATGATAATTTTGTTTAGTAAACCACTGTCTAATAAAAAAGCTATTTTACAGCCTTCCCTGTCTTCTGTACCAAAAACATATCAAACCGTGACGTCAAAACCGAGGTACGTACTGAACCGTCATTTTTGTGTATACTGTTAAACCCCTAATGTTTTCATGAATATTATGAACACTGAGAATCTAAAATAGCCAATTAGAGTAGCTAAAGTTTTCTTCATTTGAAAATGGTTACACAATGTCTGGCTTCTCTTCTCTTCTGTGTCCAGCTATTTTCAGCTATACAAAAAAGATTGTTTTGATGCTTAATATCGTTAAGTTGGTGCATCTTAGAATATTATTTTAATCTATCTTAATTATGAACACACTAGTTTGTAGTGCAAACTGTTTTACTGCACATTGTTATTATTCTCGTTATTTCCCTACTGCGGCTAATGAACTGAAAGTCTCACCCATAGGCTTGCTTTCATGTTGAAGAATAAGCTGGATAGCTGTCATGTGTTTTTAAACTGTAAACGCCACTACATCTAAAGACAGTTAAGCACATGACATTGTTTATCGCTTGTTTTGCGCCACTCTGATGAACTTAAAATAGAGACTAAACCTCCAGTTAGTTGGCACAATTACCTTGTACTGGGACTCGAGGTGCAACCTTATCTCAAACAAGGTGGCATGAGTGTCTGTGTTTATGCCTACACTTGTGCAGTTAAAGTCCTCTTCAATCATCCTGTTTGTCTTCTTCCTCAGAAGATTAGTCAAATAAAAATTTGTCATATGAGAATGTTTATAATTAGTCGAAAAATTCTGTTGAAAAACATTCTCGAAGTGTCTCACTTCTATACAAATTCGTACGATTTGTGCTAAATCGTACAAATTTTTATGAGAGTTGCCAATTCATATGAATTTGTACAAATGACCTACTCCTAACCTGAGGTTTAGACAAATCGTAAAATATGTATGAATTACCATGAGATAGCATAGCAAATTGCATTGGATGGGCTTGAAATAGTCTTGCGTGGCCAGACCTTCAGACAGGTGACTGAAGGTCTGGAATCCATGGAAGCTTTCATTGGCCAAGGTCCGCCCATGAGGCCTTTTGACCGACATGTCAAACAACCAATCACAGTTCATTTCGGGGTGTGGAAATGTCACCACAATAACAGACCGGTGTGTCTTCTTGGACGTATTTTAAAGATTCTATGCCGTGAACTTTAAATATTTCACTTACTTTTGAAAATCCAGCATTTAGTTGATCCTTATAAGGGCCCGTCATCACAGTCGTAAATACACGATGGCTTTCTTCTTTAGGGGGTTAGCATCACGGCATCTTTGTTTCCAGGTGGAATGTTAAAGAACGTGACACACGTCTCCCGGAAATCCTGTATAATTCAACCAATCTGACGACGACTTCAAAACTTCTGAAGTGTTTCCACTTTTGTGTACCATATGCATCATACGTTTAGCCAACTGTCTGTGGGCTGAGACTAGCTTGAAACTACAGGGAAAATGTGCACTTCTCCAATTGAATGACCATTTGGACACAGAAGGGTCATCAAGAAGTAATTCAACATTACAATGCCAAGTGTCATAATCAGATTCATTACTGGGCTGGGGAATTCTCCCTGAGAAAGGGCAGAGCTTAACCACAGTGGTGGATGGAATTGCTGAAGCAACTTCACTTTTGACTATATGCTCAACGATGATTTTCTACACCTCAGCTGGATTGAGTTGAACATGACTCATGGTACCTGACAATCGTCTGTCAGAACTTGGTAAGTCCTCATGGTCAAGTGCTGGCTCACTGGGAACTGAACTTGGGGTCTGGGCATTCGTCTTAGAAGCATTCTGCTCCTTATTGGAACTGAGCTTAACAAGTGCAGCCTCATCTTCATCCACCTCATCTGGAATTAAGGAACGATAAGGATATGAGAGAGTTCTCCTTGTAGTAAAGCGTTAAACGATTTTCCAGTTAGCTTAGCAATGTTTTTCAGGGTGGATAAGTAAGAAGTGGTAGCATCAGAACTTTCTTCCCAAGAATAGACACTGCTCAGGGCTCTTATCTGGTATGTCAAACTTGGGTTTTCTTTGCTTGTGTAGCTAAGAGGTAGAAAGGGACTTATTGATTCAATAGCTAATCCAGAGTTGTACTCTGCAATGGCGTGGTCATGATACTTGGACTCTGGATTGTTAACGGAAATGTCTCTTGCGATGGAATCCTGACGTTTTAGAAGATTGAGGATCCCCTCGTCTTCAAGAGTGCTTACTGGTCCATTAACTAAAAGGGCGGTTGCAATTTTGACACTTTCCTTTTGTACTACCGTGTTCCTAATGTAAATTTTCTTGTCATACAACTGATCTGAATGTCTCTTCTATTCCATGACTTTTTTTTTATATAAAGTAAATAAAGCAATTAATTACATCTCCTGGCTGACTCGCCACATTTTATGTAGCACATGTGTCAAATAATATGCACTTGCTGCTAATATTAACCTTACGCCAGTAGGTTCGACTATGGAGATGCAATTAAAACAGCAACGATTGAGTCGAAATAAATCTTTATATTGAAAATAACTTTGTACTGGTTACTGTGTGTTTTTAAGGAAAATCAAATAATCAAACAATTGTCACAATTCTCCTTGTTCCATATAAGATCTCAATTGCATGAATTTTTTTACTCCAATTAAATAAATAGAAAAATTTCACCTGATTCTCCGGCAATCTATTTTTTCAGTAGGGTGCACACTCTAGGCTATGCAAGTTTCCTAGAATACAACACTTTTGAGATCACCATTTACAAGGTTCACAATTAATAATTTTGACGGTTCACAGTTAAAGCCAAAAATAACTCCTTGGTGCTAAACATAAGGCCAAATAACAGTTAAGATGAAAACAGTTCAAAACGCAGTTCAAACGATTTGTTTGGAAGGTTCAGATAAAAAAGTTAGTTGAAATGTTCAGTTCAAAAAGATTTAGTTCAGAAAGTTCCCAAAAAAATAGAATCGTGGAGGAATAATTCGATTCAATCGTTCCAAATGACAAAAACAGTCTCGTCAGAGCAGAAATGAAAATACTCTTAAAAAGTCTCTCAAAACACAGCTCAGTTTGGTTTATGAAACCTAGAAGGCAATCAGAACTTTCCTACCAATTTCCTCGGGTGATGGTTGGAACTGAACTCTCACAACAATCAGTATTCATCTCGCTAGAAAGGCTCGCCATCTTACATCACACTGAAATAAATGTTGTTCCAACATAGGACAAAAGACCTGACCAAATCCAAAGAAAGTAAAACATATGAAGTCCTCTCTGACATTATTTTAACTTTTTCAACGTTATGCTGCTGCTCGTTTCTCACCAGCCTGGAAGAGAAAAGAAAATGGCTTCTCCAATCCAGCAACTAGCATGGTGGGGCGGGACTTCAATTTAGCCTTCATGTAATTGGACAATCATTAAAATGTCAATCACACGGAAATGCTTTTCACTGTTTTTATACAATGTTTTTCTTCGATTATTTCACTCATTTCAGGTTTTAACAGACTCCTGTTTATAATTAATTTCCTTTTTATAATTCATTTTTCTAAATTATACAGGTTTACATTAACTGCTTGAAAATGTGCATTTTCAGCATGAGTGTGTGTAGTTTGCATTGTAGAGTAAAAGTATTGTCAAGTTATGTTTATCACAGACCTTTGTAAAACCCCATTATAATTTCATGTTTATATTTCATTTTATTTTTGAACACTTAACAATAAACATGAAACACACAACACTATCATGTATTTAACATTAACACACATACTCAAATTTGCACCTAACACACCTTGAGGTGTGGATGTGATGTATTTCCGCTCTTGAGTGGAGCTCCACTCGCCCAGTGTCTGCAGCCAGACCCTATTGTGTTCGGAATCAGATAGTTTTCTTTAATATCTGAAATATCCTCTAGAGGGGGGTGTTTATCCGCAATCAGATATGTGAACAGAGCAGCCCTGTCTGACTAACGTTATAGCAGGTCCTCCAATCATTCAAGCACCAGGAATGAGTTAATTGAGTTTATGGTTGAATCCATTTATGAATATTATGTATGTATCATGACCTTATAAAAAGCATTTAAAGGTTAAACCAATTTGTCCTAGAACAGCTGAAATTAATTCGCTTTTAGTTGACTCTTGGCAAATGCAAATTCTTTCATTCTACAAGTCATCACATCATTTTTATCTCTGTAAACTGGAGTGAAAGGACAGGAATTCTTTTGTCAATATATTGTGCTCTGTATTGTTTCAAACTATGAAGTTTTCATAAATTGTTACAGAAAAAATTACAGCAGCTGTTTGTTTACCAAAACTGCTTCAAATAATTGTTTTAATTCATTCTGTGCTTTCATTTGGACCGTTTTACATCCCAGAACCTACAAAGCACAAGTTCAAAGTAATGCACCGAGCTCAGCTCAATGCCTTTGAGAACTGTTAGTATGACCGGCTATTTGGCCAGTGTTTATCAACCAGAACACATTTATTTTCAGGGACATTGAAAGATGTTGTAAATATAGTTATAAATGGGCTTTTAAAAGATTTATTCTGTGTCAGATATTTCCCATTACATCTATGAGCTTATTTGATCGTGTTACTGTATACATGAGCTGGTTTTCAAAGCACCCAAGCCTCAATATTAGGCCGTGCATGCTGTGCTGTGATTATATGTGTCTTGAAAGCCAGGATCTGAAACAAGCCATTCTGAAGTTTTTGTTTGAGTGGCATGGAAACTGATATTTATCATATATTTAATCCTCAACAAAAATTTTCATTGCACTTCAGATCCTTTTCTTTCTTCCCAATTCATGCATTCCCTGGGAATCAAACTGATGATCTTTGAATTAGTAGCACCATTTTCCACAGTTTGATCTAGTTGGTTAATGCACTTTTGCATTATATTTCAGTTTTTAAATCAACAAATGTTTAAAACTATGGTGCATAACCACAGAATAAAATGATAAACTGTGTTGTGCATTGCCCTTGTTGGTTGTGCTATCTGATATTTGCAGGACATTTTTGTAATATTAGCAGCTAATTATCTTCTGTCACTCTTATTCAGTATTTTTAGACTCTCATTCTGATAATCACAATAATCCGAAAGTAATCTACGTGAGTCCAATATGTCAATTAACATCTTTTAAAGTAAAAAAGCTGCTTCTAAGAAACAAATCCAACAAGACATTTACATTTAAATCATTGCTTCTTTCAAAAAATGTCTATAATCTATAATGACACTTAATAAATGTCCATCTCCTGTTGTCCTCTCACATCAAAATCCACTAACATATTTGTTTAAAATGGGTTTGAATGGTTTTTGCCTGAAACCATGCTTCACCTGTGCATATTTCTCTCCAAATTCAGAGAAATAAAAACATTTTTGATTAATTTGTTTATTACGAACATGCAGCTCTTTGCTTCACAAGAAGTCATGTGAATTACTTGTGGATCATTGTGATGTTTGTATCAACTGTTTGGACTCTCATTCTGACGGCACCCATTCACTACAGAGGACCCATTAGTGAGAGATAATGCACTTTTCTTTTTCTTTTTTTGAGTATGAACTAACTTTTTCAGAACCTGGCTTTTTTCTTTCTTAAAGTCCTAAGTGTAAAGTTTGCAATGCCACACTTCTTGTTCACAGATGTTATTTTTGAGACTTAGAACCATTTGTGTTAGAGTAACCTACAATATCCAGTCTGTTATGACTTGAATCTTTCCCATGCAAATAACACACACACACACACACACACACACACACACACACACATCTTCCCCTCATTGAGACATGCTTCCTTCCCTTTCCCAGATGCTTTTGTATGGAGAGCCACCCAGTTATTTAAAAAGTCCATTAGGCACTTGTTTAGAAAGCCTGAGATTAAAAATAACAAAAATCAGGCCTAGTGTTCAACATACTAGCATCACATGTTGAATGCTGTGTGTTTGGGCATTTGCACAAAAATCGGGAGAAAAAAAAGAGAAATAAAGCAAAATACCATGAACTAAAAACTACTCACAAAGACATTTCCAATGTCTAGTTCAAAGCTATTACCTAAAACGCTCAAATCAACTTTGACAATGGAAAGAGGACTAGTCTAAGCATATGGCCCTCCTCAAGGAACATTTTTATCGTCAAGCATGTCAGAGCTTAATCAGTGCTGAATTTGACAAACACCAGGCGTGTTGTTTTCCTTTCATTTACCACAACCCAAAAGAAATACAGAATGACATTATTTTATCAACTTTTTCCCTACCAACAACATATTTAAGAAATAGCATAAATTGTGTCTTTCTGTATGCATGATGCACAAGTTCGGCTTTTAAAAACAACAGTAAACCTGCCTGTGCATGTTTCCATTTCCATTGATGCTTTAGCGTTGTTCTATACTTGATTTTAGAGCTAACTAACTAAAGTTAATGCGTGATAATGGTAATCCTTTACAACAATCTATAATAAGAATAAACACTGCAAGAGGTCATTGTAGCATATCGTACTTCTTTACACTGTTGTCGCCCACCACACACTGAGTGAAGGTCCCTCAGATGCCTGGGATCATAGATGCTGGCAGGCTGAAAATGTGAGGCATGACATAGTCCAAGAAGCATGAAACTGTCTCACCCACGCGCTCCTGCCTGACGCAGCCCATGGAGACCATGTTCTCCTTCATACTGAGACGTGCAGCTACCTCTAAGCTGAAACGTCTTCCTCTATTTGTGCCTTCGTTTGGTCACTTTGTCAAAATCTCGTGAGTGAGATCACCAGATCACCACTTTTGGCGTAGGGATGTCGGTGCGTCTGGACAGGCTGTATTTTTTATGCATTTGTTAACCACAAGCTGTTATTTCTTTTTATTAGAACACGAAACACCTCATTCGTTGGCTTCATTATGTGCGCACAGGATTATTTTCTCATGATTTATGTGATGAATATGTAAAGCCACGCATTAAAAGAATTCTCTCTTGATTAATCACTGTTATACTGTCATAAGTCATTTGCAATAACAACTGCCAGTTTGCTTATGTTGCTGTCTGTGCTGTAATATAGATGGTCTCATATTGCATGGCGAAGAACAGATGTGTTCCCCTTTGCTGAAAACGTTATAAAACAACGTCTTTCAAATGATGTCTGAAAGAGTCGCTGCAAATGTTGACCGACTTTTAAGAAATGATTTGTTATAAACTTCCAAATCTCTCTGGGAAAATGACCTTTTTGTATTTTGTGATTCATAATGAAACTTGAGTATGGCACTTGATTATATATTGTTAACGTTTGAAAATAACCGTGCTTTAACCTTAATGAAAACTGAATGCAAATGTAACTTTTGGGGTCTATCAAATGTATATTGTGCTCTAATTAGTTGGCCTGAGAAAAAGCCGTACATACCAAATGCCTTTATAAACATATTGGTTAAAATAAAGTAGACTTAAAGTCTTTCTTTGTAAAGCACGTCTGTCATCAAATTAACCTAATCTGCTTTTCATCTGCTTTGTTTTAATTAGCTCTTTTCTTCTCTCTTTTGTTTTTGCAAGGATGCATTAAATTGATCAAAAGTGGCAGATAAATATTTCAAACAAATGTTATTTTGAATGTTCTATTCATCAAAGTTTCTTGAAAAAATTATTTGTTTTCAACATTGATACTAATAATAAATGTTTATTGAGCAGCAAATCAGCATATTAGAATGATTTCTGAATGATCATGTGACACTGAAGACTGGAGTAATGATGCTGAAAAATTATCTTTGAATCACACGAATAAATAACATTTTAAAATATATTAAAATAGAAAGCAGTTATTCGAAATTATAATAATATTTCACAATATTACTGATCATATTGGATTTTTGCACAAAAAATGTAAGGATTTTTAAACCAGATAAGTTTAGTTTATATTTAAATAATAATAATGTTTAACTTTTTCCCAAATAAACATACATAGTTTTAGTTTAGTTTTACTTTACATTAAGCAGTAAGCAATCCAAACAGTGTGCTCACTGCATGCAAACCCATTAGGCTAAAGAAGACAAGGCTTTTCCGTATTGAATGTGTACAATAGTCTGCATGTTTACACCACATTCATTTCCAAACCAAAGTTTGTAAATGGTACTAAATCATAAACGTCTGCCATGCCATGCGTATGAGTGCATATGGCAATCACCTGTTTACAGAGTGCTATTCAACCCCATTAAAGCAGTATTTTGTGCTTTTGAGACCTCTGTACAACACGGTGAAGAAAAATTGCTTGTTTTCTCTCACATGAGAACCCTCCAAAGGTTTGGCACGATGCCGGCAGTTTGATTTGTGTACCGTGTTACAGCCCACAGCTAGATTGACAAATTCCCTCTCCCCGTCCTGGCTCTGTATTAAACACAATGCATTATGAGGCAGGACTTCCCCTATTGTTTGGCCCGGGTGTGGACCAGAGCACTCTGTCGCCACATTGTGCCTCCTTTCCTCTCCTCCCTCTCTGCCTTGAGAAGCAGCAGAAAAAGACTTCTGGTCTCTTCTTATCTTAGACAATATTTGTTGTGGAGTTAATTAAAGAACTCAAACTGAAAAGGAGATGAAACCGGTGGCTGTATCAAGCCTAGATATTTGCTTAGCAACAGTCTCTTCTGTGTTTGTTCCTTAAACACAGAGAAGGTGATGTCAATTATTTACATATTTATGTTTTAGAATATCTCAGTCACAATATCACTAACCCACAACTGCCCATAATATTACAGTACAGATACAACCGTTTATTTATTTATTTGTTAGTGCTGCCAAACGATTAATCGCATCCAAAATAAGTTTTTGTTTACGTAATTGATGAATGTGTACTGTGTATATTTATTATGTATATAAACACACACATGCATATTTAAGAAATATGTTACTTTTATATATTAAAAATATTTTATATGAAAAAAATATCTGAATAAATATACATGTAATTTTATGTATGTGTGTATTTATATATACATAATAAATATACACAATAAACACACATATATTATGTAAACAAAAACTTTTTTGTGGATGCGATTAATCGCGATTAATCATTTGACAGCACTAATTATTGTATTCTTTTTTGTGAGGAGGGGAATTTTTTTTGAAAAAGTATTACATTTTCTGTGTTTCTCACATAAAGCTATTGCATGGTTTTGGAAGAATTTGTTGCAAGATTAATATGGACTAACATTTTATATGTGTTTCTTTTTTATTTACAGATCACTTTGTCCGGTCATGAATGAAAAACAAAATCCTTCATGCTTCATGGAAAACAACAACACACGAGTTTGGAATGACATGAGGGTGAGTAAATATGCCTTTAATTTAGACTGAAAGCAAATTGTATCTCTCTTGTAATCTTTAAATATGCGTATTCACGCACCCATACACACACACACACACACACCCATTCACACACACACACGCACATCTATTTGCATATATTTTAAAATGTATTCTATTCTGAATTTTCAGCATCGTTATTCCAGTCTTCAGTGTTCCTTCAGAAATGATTCTTAGTAGACCAGGCTGATTTGCTGCACAATAAGTATTTATTATCAATACTGCTTCATAATTTTGTGGTTGTTTGAGCATAATGCAATGCATTACATCATACCAACATGACAGAGAGTGCAAATCTGAGCCTCTGTATTTGTTTACATGTGAACACTATTTAAGAACAGTCACTGCACATCAACATTGCAATTCGTATTCAGATTTAGGGTCAAAGGGACACTTGTGCTTCAGGGCAACAGCTCTTTCAAACTGCTGAGTTATAGTCCTGCTCCATTAGCAGAATCTGGCTAATGCAGGCTTGAAATAATACAGCGAGTCTCCTCTGGGGCCAAATCATTTTTCCTGCTCCCTCTTTCACGCACACACGCACACACACACACCTCAATGCCTTACAGACTTCTGC
Organism: Gymnocypris eckloni scoliostomus; assembly: GCA_027564155.1. Lineage (NCBI taxonomy): Eukaryota > Metazoa > Chordata > Actinopteri > Cypriniformes > Cyprinidae > Gymnocypris > Gymnocypris eckloni. The sequence goes on along the minus strand of CM050416.1, from coordinate 12,165,967 downwards.
GCTTTTCAGTGGGCAAAGAGTGGGACTGTGCCACACACTCCGTCAGACGCTGAAGTGCTCACCTGACTAAATGTACAGTATCTCCTCAATTCAACAGGCTAAAAAGCCGAAACGGAGAGGATCTCAGCCACATTGTCAAATCTGTCATGAAGGACCGAACAGGGTTGAAATAAACCATCAGGACCCGAGGCAAACACACCGCACTGTAATTTATGGCTGTTGAGGCGAATGCTGACTGCCTAGTCAAAGTATAGCAGGAAGGCAAAACACAAGCTGTGAAAAGCATTTATTAACTTTCACTCCCTAGACGCTCGGAGCCTGCGCTTGTGACAGTGAAATGTTTTGTTAACCCCTTTTTTGAAACGAAACAGTCTGAAACGATTTTTGTGACTTTTATAATTATATATTTTTACAGATATACACCAGCCATTTTTCTCTGACATGTTAAGAATGTCCCTCATACAAAATATACATTCTGTGTGTGATTAAATTGGAACCTTCTGGACTATGAAACGGTCCCCTCACGGCAGGTCTGGAAATCCATTCACATACACAGCTCGCTTACAATTACCACACAAGTGGAAAAAATGTATTTAAGTGCAAGTGCAATGGGCAGAGAGACCGTGGAGAGGAGAGAGAGAGAGAGAGAGAGAGAGAGAGAGAGAGAGAGAGAGAGAGAGAGAGAGAGAGAGAGAGAGAGAGAGAGAGAGAGAGACGAAAACGACAAACTGTACGGAACTAGTTCGCTACCCGCTAGACTCTGCTAGAGGTACTGTACTGTAATACCTACAGTATTTATTTTTAAAAGCCACGTGAATGTAACGTTAAAACTTTCAAGAAGTGGTATGCTGGATTATTGCCACGTGACCTTTAATTCAGTGAGCGCGTCTAGTGCAGTCAAAAAATGATTCTGCAATTTTAATCCAGTTTAATGTAAAATGTCTTATCTGATTAAATAATGAATGAAAGAAAAAGCTGATAACACTTCGGTCATTCCTTACTAGTCAAGCCCATTGCATCATGGGATGCAGTATTCCACACAGTATGTTTTGTTAAATGCTGTATATTTTATATTTACATTATTTTGCAATTTACATATTTATAATTATTTTATAATTTATACACTTTTTATATCTGATTAAATAATGAATGAAAGAATTTACATATTTATAATTATTTTATTATTTATACACTTTTTCGTACTAAGGCCTATGTTTTAGTGCATTTATGAAAAAAATGAAATACATAAAGGCTCTCAGTTAAATATTTACAGTGTTACATGGTTAGTGCAAATTGTCACATGACCAGAGCAGTTGACTTTTTTTTTTGCAGATGACATGCTAATTTATTTGCCTGTGAGAAAAAAATATTGACACAATGCTGGATTCCCTCAGTGTCTGCTTACGGGAGGTTAAAGCCTGGTTATCAAATCACTTTTTAAATGTAAATGAAAGTAAAACTGAGCTTGTGTGGTTTGGAGGACCTGCTATGAGTGATCTCTCTAATCTAGGAGAGTTGTCCCCATATTGTACACCGGTGGTTAGAGATCTTTGAGTAATGTTGGAATCCTCCCTAAAGTTCAAGAAACAGATAAACTCAGTGGTGACATCTGCATTTTTTCATTTAAGACTTCTGGCTAAGGTAAAACCGTTCCTATCCGGTAAAGATTTGGAGATGTTGATCCATGATTTTGTGTTCTCGAGACTTGACTATTGTAACTCACTCTACATTGGCGTCTCCTAAACATCTTTAAGTCGGCTGCAAGTAGTACAAAATGCAGAGCCAGACTTTTGACAGGGACCCGCAAATATGATCACATCTCCCTATTTTGTCCTCTTTGGGTTGGTTACCCATTCAAGCTAGAGTTGATTTTAAACTTTTAATTTTTGTTTATAAGAACCTAAATGGACTAGCCCCGCCATATTTATCTGAGCTCCTTCAGGTCTATAAGCCCCTTGGGTCTTTAAGGTCTGCAGAGAAAGGGGTTCTGTTTGTTCGAAAGGACGAAATACAAGAGAAGGGGGGGATAGGGCCTTTGCAGTATTTGCCCCTAAGTTATGGAGCATAACTATATATATATATATTATGGCTTTTATATTATAGTTATAGTAGCACTGCCGTGGCATGATGTCAGCCTTGCTACAACTGCTCTCTTCCCTTCCCCCGCACTGGAAAAGCCAGTCAGAGGTAAATGTGTTTTTTTACACAGAATATTTTCCAGGCTTTCTCATTCTGTCTTTTTCTCTCTGTGTTATTTTCTCCTTTATCCTTTTTTCTCTCACTTCTCTAATTTCACTCTCTCATGCGTTAATTCACAAATGACTTGTCTTTTATTGTAACTTGAATATTTGCATCTATTTGCAGGGTGCGCTAGTAACCGCTAGGCTGCTGCTCATTTAGCTCATATCTTTCTGCTGCTAGCTTGTTCATCTCTGTTGAGATAATGCCTCTCAAGTACCAGAACCAATGCTGGGTCTTCACATATTAACTGTGTGTTCTGCAGCAGGGGATTTTGGAGCAGCAGTGGGCCCAGAAATGCGCCAATGCAAGTCCACTGTTGCGTGGACACACCCTGCCAGCAATTGACCTTTGCCCCACTGCCTTCTGGGTAATTCCAAGAAGACAAAAGCTTCACACACATACTGAAAAAACTAAAAAATGTGTGATCCAGTAGCACTTGTGGAAGGCCTCAGGTTGGGGAATTATAGGATCCGGTGGGGATTCTTATGCATTAAAGGAATAGTCCAGCCAAAAATTTTAATTGTAATCATTTTCTCGCCCTGAAATTGTTTCAGTGAGTTTCTTTCTTTGTTGAGCACAAAAGAAGATATTTTGAAGAATGTTGATAACCAAACAGTTGATGATAGCCATTGACTTACATTTATTGAAAACAATATATATAATACCATCGACTGTTCGGTTATCAAGATTATTCAAAATATCTTCTTTGTGCTCAACACAAGAAAGAAACTCATTCAGGTTTGGAACAGAATGATGACAGTTTTCATTTGTGGGTATTTATGCTTTAAGCAAGATAAGATATAAAACAAATCCTAAAAGAAGCATGCAACATAATTGGGCTACTGAGAATTAAAGGAGGAGGAAAAAACATTTCTTATTTGATTCACGGATTCGTTCTAGTTAACAAAAACACAGCCGTGATAATTATTAATATACACGAGAATCTGAATCTCAAGAAGTGCATGTACAGTGTGGCATGGCTGTGGTTTTCTGTGATTCATGGGTTCCATAGACACAACAGTAATGGTCTCTTTTTCAAAACAAACACAGAAGCTGCAGAGTTTAAACAAAGTAAAGATGGTGGTTGTGGCGAAGCTGGAAAAATACTGTGGCTTTAAATGTTTTCCCAAGCTTGGCCAACAAGGTAATGGATCGAAAGTGAAGAGGAGTATTGACTTGGCCAATAGCAGGTTATTGCTTATTTTAACGTGATTAAATAATGGCTTTGATTAATAATGATTGTGAGAGACAAAAAACTAAAACAGCTTTTAAAAGCCCTAACTCAGTTTGATGTACTGTCTGATGCAGCGGCCAACATATTTGATTTACTTTTCTGCATGAAATCAAAATTGACTATTTACTTTTTTAGTACACATAACTGGTCTTATTGCGAATGATTCATCAGTGCATGTTATTCCAAAGAAAAAATTGTTTGTCTTTGTAATCCTTCATCCTCTAACCACCTGTCATATAGAGTCAACTCTTTGTAATTTAATCAGTTCCCTGTGGAAAAAATGCAAATCCTATTCTGCCTTTTTTCTTGTTGAATTTCCTCTTTTACTCAGAAAAATGTCATGATACAATAAAAAATTGTCTGCTAATGACATTTTATTACTAATAATTACTTTGAAAGTTTAATGTGGTGTAATGTAGCATTGTAGTTCACAGCAGTTTGTTCATGTTTACTTATGACAGATTTTAATAGCTTGCAAGTTCAAGTTAAACTTTCATGGTATTCAAGATTTCAAAAATTCTTAAAAAATGATTTGTTCCTTAAAAATATGTTTGATACCTTTTGAAATCTAATTGTTAAACTGTTAAATTGTTAATTTATGTACACATACACATTATTTTAATATGGTTACTTCACTTGACAATTTTAAAATCATTAAATAAATAAAAAATGTATGTGTGAAATCAAACTGAATTATCTTGATTTGTAAGATTCCTTCTTTTCATCTTCTCAGTCATTCTTACTTGCCATCGATCCTCATACAGTAGAATGTCAAAAGTCATTGCCTGAGATCCTCATACGAGACGTAACAGCCTACAATGGAATTAGTCTTCTTTTGAATGCCAAAGCTGCTTTTATTTCATCATTTTTATCATAACTGTAAAGCTAAATATTAAAACTAATCCAAACTAGCTAAATCCTGCAGCGGTCCAAATCCACCATATTCTGCTGAAACCTTGTAATCCCTCCGTGAACAAACTCAGGATGGATTTTGTCATTTGTGTCAATTATTCATCATCGTGTCTTGCCGTGTTGAATCTCTGGAGATGGTAGGAGCTGGAATGATCACTCTGGTGTCAAGCAAATGTGGAACGGATGCTCTGATGTTTCCTGGAAGCCACGTGTGTACTGTAGCGTTAACACGCTCTCCTCTCTTCTCTAGCCCGCTTCCCAGGGTGCTCACAGAGTCTTCGTCAGACTGTAGCGTGTGGCAGATTGGGTGGACTAATTCAGGATTAATTGCATGCTTGTTACAACAGGGCGCCCATATGGCCTCAAGCTCACCGGAGTGGCACTTTTGTGTCAAATTGCACATTTGCTTGAGGAAAGGGAGGATGGGGAGGTTGCTGGTGAACCGAGTTGTGTTTCTTGATTCTATCGAATCAGCAGAAACATCCAAAATCCTGCTGGCATGTTACACGGATCTTCCTGAATTGCCAGCGGCAGTTCCGCAAGATTGAAAAGGACGTGATTGAACATTAGTCCCAGGCAAAGAATCGCTTACAATGGAGAGTGATAGGTTGTATTGTGCATTCAATCAGAAATCGAAGACGTTCGAGATGAGGGAATTCATGAGCATGTGTAAGGCACGGTGGAAGCCATTTAAGCCCATTTAGAGTCAATGTCACACAGATGTTCAGGATGGGATCTGTTTCTCAGCAGTAGAAAGTTATTAGAATCAAAAGCTCCCCGAATGCTTGTTAACTCCGTAGTTTCTAAATCCTTGATCCGATTCAAATTTTCAGGAAGAATGCTGTCATGATCTATATTTCACTCAAGAGGCCACTTTTGTATCAAAGTGTTTCAATGATGATCGGTTTTGGCTTTTCACAAGAGAACAACATTAGAAAATTCACCCTTATTATTGCTTCTCCATTGTAGTTCCACTTTCCTTTAAGTAGGATGCATTCAACATTTTAAAATGGCCTGCAAATAACCAGATTTTCATTTTACTAATTCTTTTGGCAATTCAGTACTTATTTGATGCCATTTTGGACACTGAATATTGGATGCGACATTTAACCTTGTGGGCTAAATGCACATGCAACTCTGGCATTGCCTTGCAGTGAACGAAGAAGTGAGCTTCACCAACAAACCTGTTCATTCCATCCCCTTTTACCTGTCACAGCAAAGACACATCAACTCCAAATGGAAACTGGTAAAATACTCACTTGGCAAAATGGTGATCATTTGCAACAGATGTTTTCATAGCGGATTCCACATGCTAGCTTTTATCATCAAGATGTATGGGACAACCTCAGCAGGCTCTCTAATTCAATTACAAAGTGGCAAACAAAAGGTTTGCAGAGTTGTGAGAGCAAATGTTCAAAGGTGTCATCTTCTTTTGTGGTCCACACACTACCAATTAGAGCTGCTTCTATCTGGGTGTGAAGAGCGATTTACCGAGCAAGTGACAGCAGCCAAGCCAGTTGGCTGCGAGGGTAGAAATGAAGGTGGCAGGAGGACTGTTTGTGCAGTGCCGTAAGGCTCTCACAGCTTGTTTGGCTCTCACCTGTTTCCCTGCAAACATTTCACACTTCTTTACAAAGCTAGTCTCTCTACTGAGGTTTGATCTAGGGGCTTTGTTCCTTCTGTCTTAGCTTTTAATATTAAATCAAGTTGTTTTTTTTGAGAGCTTAAGAAGTTCTTTCGTGTGCAAAACCCATCTACCATGCTGTAGAAGTTGGCCTGACATCTTTCCCTGTGTTTTCTATTCTCTTGCCAAGGTGTTCTACATGGTTTCCAGAACATTCTGGTGGTTGCTATGTTGTTGCTATAAGCTCTTCTAAAGACGTCTTCCTAGCTTACAGCCCAAAGTCAAAAGAGCTACTTGGACCCCTTTTCAGTGCACGTCTAGGAGATCTTTCAACTCAGGCTCATTAGGGAAAAAGATATTACATGCAAAATGGTACTGTTGCTTCTTGCACATTTCTCACCACTATCAAAGTGAGAAGTCAAGTTAATGGTGCTAAAAGAATGTTAAGTTTTATTTAAAAGAGATTAATGTGAATCTGGCAAAGTTTTGGTTGCACTTTATTTTACAGTACGTGTACTTACAGTGTAATTACACAATAATAATATAAAGTAAGCACATTAGGTTTAAGCGTAGGTTCAGGATTAGTAGTTATTACCTAGTTAGTGTACGTACTAAAATAAGTACATACATGAGGAACAGGACTGTAAAATAAAGTGCTACCAAAGTTTTATTACATAGGTTATTGTATGTATCTCGGACATTTGGAAATTAAATGTCCATTAAGTGGCGCTATAAGACTAATGCTATATCACAATTAAAAATAACACACGCCTACACTAAACTCTAACCTAAAGAGATATTGTTAACAAAAGCAAACAAAAAAAAATGCATCTGCTGAGTTAATCGAGCAGTTTTAGCTCTTTGAACTCTTTTATCATAAGTTGTATTTCATGGGAATATCCGAATGCTCCACACTACAACTACAGTGCTGTACCAGGTGAGCTACTGAGCAAGTTTACGACATCAGAAAAGCCATACATATAGAGTTGGTTATGTGATACAATCATCAAAGTGTAAGATGTTATAATGTTAAAAGTGTTTTGTAGGCACAACATAGTGTTGTGCAAGGAACCACACAGAAATAAGTATTTATTCATCGATATTAAATTAATAAAGATTATTGGTGTTTTACTGCCACCAATGTTCATTTCAGCCAAAAACTGCAGACAACTATACTCATAGGTAGGAACTGTAGGTTGAGGCACATTTTTCTAGTGAGGCTGGTTTGAGATTTCTTCCCTCTTATTTCACCATAAGTCTCACATCCTCCAATAAGTTATAAAACTTGAGATGAGATAGATAGATAGATAGATAGATAGATAGATAGATAGATATAGATAGATAGATAGATAGATAGATAGATAGATGATAGATAGATAGATAGACATGAATGAGACAGATGAGACAGATAGACAGATAGACAGATAGATAGATAGATAGATAGATAGATAGATAGATAGATAGATAGATAGATAGATAGATAGATAGATAGATAGATAGATAGATAGATAGATAGATAGATAGATAGATAGATAGATAGATAGATAGATAGATAGATAGATAGATAGATAGATAGATAGAGGAACATATGTTAGATTGTTTCTTTGGCGATCTGATTAGATATTCATCCCCTCCCGCCTCTCATTCTCTATAATGATCTGTAACAAAATGCATTCAGATGGCTTTCTAATCCCTTTTTGTGAAAGGGCCGCATGGGTTACGAGGTCAAGGTTCAGCTACTAGGGTTGAACTCCACTAATTGTTTTCCTAGAATGATGTCTACATCTCTTTCAAACTGCTTTCATTGTGTCACGTTTTGAATTCAGTGCTTTGACTAACTTTACAAAGACTAAATTACAGACACCGTGAATGAAGCGGCAGATACTTAAAATGTTAAAAAAGGCCTCCAGACAGGGATGTCACATCACAGCTTTAACAGAAGGGGAACTCCACACCCTTGGGCCAAAGTCTTTCTAGAGCCAAATAAACGACAGACAGCACATCTGGCTGTCAATATGCGTTCTTTCAGCTGAATGTGGGTTTGCTTTTACTGGGTGGTGGAACAAATGTAGAAGCATTTGCAATTTTAACACTGGTTGCGGTGCTGTTGCATGCTGCTCTATAACCTGCATGCACAAGACTCCTTGAAGGAAGACCGATTTTTTGGACCTTGAGTCGATAGGTATGACGTGCTGGAAAGGCGGCCAGATTTAATCGAGCTTTTAACCCCGTGCCCTGTGCATTAAGTGTAGTTGAGCTAGAGAATGGACGTGCTTTTTAAATGTTTTCACACCCTTTATTAAACCTTGAAGTTTGCACGAAGCCGTGCCAGCAGTGACACTAGGCGCTAGAAAGTGAGAAATTAGATAAAGGCACAGTCAAAAAGGTGACACTGGGGCTCGGTGGGACTGTTAGTCATCTGCTTGGGTGAGGATGGTGGGGGGCAATAGACAGAGGAGGCGTTCTGCCTTTTTCTTCTCCATTACTTTAATTGTTTCCAAACCATTTGGCCTTGAACGTGCGCTAGTCTATACTCAGCACACATGCTTCAACCACACTTAACATTCCTTGGTGTGCAAGCCCTTAATCTTTCCTCCACTTTCCCTGTCACTTGAACGTAAGGAGGGTGATATATGTTGAGACACACACTGAAATTTCGGGTAGCTTTGAAGGCTTCATCCGCAGGCAGTTTGTCTGCAGGTCTGAGTGATTGCGTTTTGTGTTCGCCATTTACTCACAACTTATTGCTTTCAATTTAATATCGGAATATTGCATTTGGAATGGCACTTCATATATCTAAAAAGTCTGGATATGGTTCTGCAGGGAGCCCAGCACAAGACATGCAAAAAAAAAAAAATAGATATTGTGCCAATGAATTAAGAATGAATTCCCATGACTTCTTAATTCATGGCAATATTTTATTAATTCGTTCCCTCTTTAAATGTACTTAAATTGTGGCCACATTTTACTAAATTGTTCCGTCGTTTTAGGTCAGCTGTGACCACTTTGTACTAATTTGTTCCATGATCCTAACTTGGCCATGATTTAGCTAAATAAAAACTAAGAGTTAGTGCAACGCAGGGATGAAGTTCTACAATGTGGACACGATTTACCTAAAACAAGTACGTTTTGGGAATTCATTTATAATTTGTGGCCTTGATATCTCATTATTTCCTCCCTTTCCAAATTGGCCCAGGAAAATGGTTAGCTTGAGCACTTTGTGCACTAAATCAATATTAGTTATTGAATTAGTTATTGAAATATTAGATACTGACCAATATTTGAACTTATTAAAATTCACAAAAACTAAATTTAATTTAATTCAGTCATCATTTCCTAACATTAAAAATGAAAACTGGTTTAACCAAATGTATAATAAACTGGACGTGCAATTGCGGGAAAATTGTGGAAGCAAATGTGGTAATACAGAGATTTTTGTAGTGATGTAACATCTCGAGTAAAAATATTTTGAAAGCGTGTATCACCTGTACTCATGTTTTTCCGAACCTGTATGACATTTTTCAAAATGTCAGTCTTCGTTTGTGCTCCACAGAAGAAAGTCATACAGGATTGGAACTTTCAAGAGAGTAATGATACATTTATATATTAGCGATATCGTCTTATAATTAAAATACTATATGGACATGTTTTCGTAGCCCATTGTTAGGTCAGGTCGACTATAGACATCTTGTGGAGTCTAAGTGAGCACCTCGATTTAGTCTAAAACAGGTCGAGCGACCTCATGCCGTTTAAGGAATTCAAACTTGTGTACAGTAGTGTATTCAAACAGAGCTTTTGTGACAGGTCCGAAATGATCTATGGCTCTCCTTTGGAGTAAAAACAGACTTGAGGCCTTTTCCTCCCTTTTCTTTTCTCACCCTGCATGACAGATGTGTCTCCCTTCCCCCACTACCTCCCCTCCAGCACCCCCATTTGTCCTCACTGGCCCTTTATTTCATCCAACACTCATTGGTGGGGAGGAAATGTGCCTGCCACATGATGATATCTTGATTTTTCCCTAAAAGTTCCCCATTTCCTGTGAGTTCTGACTCACAGACATTAACAAAAAGGCGCAAAATCAACCACGTCTCCAAAATGTATTCAATATGGCATAAGGCATTGTGGTCCCTGAGTAATTGTTCCTGATTTTTAACCAGCTGTAAATGTTTGGGGCAACTAGAAAAGGTCTTTTGTCATTTCTAGTCCAGATGTGTGCTTTCTTCCGGATATGCGAGTTCAGCTGTGCTCTCTCTGATTTAATGATGCATTGTGCGTTGCGGATGATGTATTTCACTCATTGTAAGTAGTTTTAGGTAAAGAGTGTGGAACAAAAACTCTCAAGATATCCATACTTTGGTGCAAGAGCAGATGGCAGAATATCGGGCTGCTATAGTTTTAATTTCCTCAGATTCTTCAGAATAAAGTCAAGAAACTTTGCTGTAATTTTGAGCTTGATTGATATACTTAATAAAAGGCATAGTTACCCAAAACTGAAAATTCCCTCTCATGTTGTCTTTTATTCATCTTCCTAATGAGTGTCCATATTTGATTTGTGTGCATGGTTTAATCAAGTGTGTAATATGTGAATAAAAGCTTGAATAAAATCTGTTCATCATTTAAAACTTCAGCGCCTTTTCAGAAGACTTGAGCACTTGATTCAGTTTTTTTCTTTTACAAGCACTTTGAAGCACCATCGTTTTGGATGAGGGATATAAATCTGTTTTTGATAAATAAAACTGATATGAATGAAACTGTTATAGTTGTTGAATTACATAAAGGTGAGTAACTGATGACAGAATCATTTTTAGGTGAACTAACCCTTTAAATGCCAAATAAAACAATTCAGAGATGACAAATGATATGTATATGTTTTGTTACACAATATTTACTCATATTTTACCCAGATATTTAAAATCAGAAAACATCTCAAATGATGCCAAGAAGAACCTAACACACCAAATTGTCAAATTGTACTAATATGAGCTGCTTAATCATCTCGGTTGATATTTTGGCTGGTCGGTAATAGAAACCATATCAGACAAACAAACAGAGACCTTCTGATTAACTTCCAGACATCGTTAGCATATTCATAATCCTGAGTGCAAGAAACTAACGTATGATTCAATGATTGAAGAGACGAGAAAAATACATTTCGCATTTGCTAAACAAACAAACATCAGAAATGAGTACATTCCAGGATGCAGGATTTAGTAAAAATGACAGAAGTGTTTCTTTTGGCCGATTGTGACAGGCAGCTGGCATGACTTTTAGATTTACCACCCCATTGTTCTGTCCCTCCATAACAAAACACACCGTTTCCTGTTCTGCTCTACACATGCTTAGTATTCAGGGTGGAATATTGTTTATAACGTTACAGGGGAGAGGAAGGGCCACAGATAATGTGCTGCAGAAGGTTAGAGGTCCTTATCTGAGTCTGTAAGAAAAAGCGCAAACGCGGTGTGAGAACGTGTGTGTGTAGCCGGGATTGTGTGAGACGGTTAAGTGTGTCTGAGGTCATGAGGTGTGAGTGCTTCTTTTCACATGCATCACACTACACTCCCCACCGTGGGAGAGGGATGAGTGTCCTGTGACCCAATGCGTCATTTGGAAATGAAACCAAATGGTATGTGCTTCCTATGTAGTCACCAGGGACATGAAGAACCTAACGAGTGGACAGTCCTGCTTCTGATTTGTTTTTGATTAATGGTCCAATGCTAGTTGAAAGTTGCTATAGGTATTGATGCATCATGCGTATGAGGCTAAATCTCACTGAATGTCAGAAATTATGCAGTTACATATCACCCCCCCCCTCCAAAAAAAAAACATAACATGTGAATAATAATGACAATTATTTAAAATAATAATAAAATATAAATAAATGTTATATAAATTTTGTCGCAATGCAAAGACAATTTGGTTCTAAAAAACAGATTTTGTCGACAAAATATGACTCAGACACTTTTCTCTCTCTCTCTCTCTTTTTCTATATATCTATCTATGCTTTTTTTTAACAGTAGTGCTTTCAGATATTGAGTCAAGATTTGTGTTTTGACTTTAAAGCCACTTATTTTATTTGAACAATAGAAAACAATTTTGTGAACTTTTCATTCATTCATTCAAACAAAACTAAAAGAAATAAGAGAGCAGCACAAGTGACTGGTGAATCATTTCATTCAACCGTTCAACCTTGTCTGCCATCTGGAACGGGAAATTCCCTCAACACACTATTGGCTAGAGTCAACAAACAAGTTTAACAAATTCAAGATTTCAAAAAAATGTCCATTATATCCAACATGTCACTTCACGTCTGCTGAAGTAAACTCCTGAAGTATCTGAACAAAATCAACCGGACATTCAATGATGAAACGTAACGAGCAACGTCCAGATTCACACAAAAAGCACAATTTCAATGCTTGGCTATTGTATTTACATTACCAAGTCAACAATGGATCTTTCTGTATGTTGATCTTTAGTTTTGTTTGTTTGCTGTTTGAATAAATGTTTGAAAAGTTATAAGCAAATGGGGATAAAAGCACCACATGCGTTTTGGACCACACCGGCTTGCACGTCAACAGCATAAGGGCCACAAATGTCTGAACTGACATGTAATATGCATCCATCAGGCCAGCTTTGGGATGCAAACAGTTAATATCAGCTCAAATCGCATCGGCTGGATTCAAATACATTGATGAATTTCAAAGTACAGGAATAAAGGCCTCTTCTCATGCACGAATTAAGATCTGGGAGTTTAGAGACATCAAAATAAGCAAAAAACAATAAATTAAAAACGTTCTTGTATTTTTGTAACAAATCAGTTGGTAGTCTCATGTTTATTCAGCATGACTTTCACTGCAGGTTCATCTGTAAGATTGTTCTAGGCTTTGAAAGTCATCCAGTTTTCCATGTTAAGGTATAAACAGAGGAGCAAATTCCCATGTGCACCAGCATCTAATCCCGAATCAAGTCTCAGAACCAAGTTCTTCTGAATTAAACAACACCTCAGCCCTTCTGGCATCCAGCTAATAGAGCTAAACCATCTGCAACAAGCATCTGATCATCAGAGAGGCATCAAAACGCTGATGTCCATCATTTGAAACAGCCGGTCGGCTTTTCCGTGTCCGTGGCTTGTTGTCATTCTCTGTCACACTTTGTAGTAAATGTTTGCAGGATTTTGTGCCATGGCAGCTGGGCGGAGCACTGGGCGGAGTGCTTCTGATGACGCCGATGCAGCAGTGCTACCAGAGCGATGATGATGATGATGAAGATGACAGCACCAGATGCGACGCCAGCAAACAGGGCTACTTCCGATCCAGCGGCTCCAACAGACTCTCCGCTCTTGTCTCCGGACTCACCGTTCTGCATGGGGTCTGGGGAACGAGAGTTTATGATCGGATTTAGTTTATTATTTGTAGGATTAAAACTCAATGATTGTGAAAGTAAAATGTCCAGCTTTACACATGTAAATTATTTATTTATTTTGTACATAAATCTGCACCTGTGATATACATCCCATAATTGTCTAATTATTTTGCATTATTCTTTACACACACACACACACACACACACACACACACGCACACACACACACACACACACACACACACACACACACACACACACACACACACACACACACACACACACACACACACACACACACACACACACACACACACACACACACACACACACACACACACACACACACACTTCACAATCTGTCATCTATTCTACTTTTAGGTTTTAGGACACCTTTGATGAAAGATATTGATCCACTTCAAATGTTGACTAGTATATAATAAATTCAAATCCGTGGTAAAAAAAAAGTACATTTTTGACATCTGAGATTAAAGGATTAAAATGCATGACATGGAGGCAAAGAAACACCCGACGCGAAGCATTAAAATCCTTTAATGAACGGCTAGCCATTAATTATCCTGCTTATTCCATGGTCATTTGCCAATTAATAGACAATAGTCAGTTACGTCTCGTTATTAGCATTCTGCCAGCTTCAAATCAGACACAGAGATTAAATAGTGCGGTAAAACCACATTTATTTGAATTAATTATATTATGTATTTCAATTAACTATGGATCGATTGAGAGAGAGAGAGAGAGAGAGAGAGAGAGAGAGAGAGAGAGAGAGGACAGCTGCTTGCAGCATCTTTCTCTACAAATAAATTACTTAAAAAACAGCAATTTTATCACCTCATTGCTGGGGAATATAATGTAGCGATCTAGTGTCTATCTTTTATTTTATTATTAAAAATTGCAGGGAAGCGTTGGAAGTTTATGTGTGTGTGCAGCACAATCTGCAATCTCTCTCTTTCTCTCCCTCCGTGTGTGTGTGTGTGTGTGTGTGCAAGCAAGTGATGTGTGTTGGTTAGTGTGCATCAATTAAAGCAGCACATTAATATAGAGCGGTGATTAAACTGACTCGGAACTACCTGTGCATTAAACGGTTATACTGCATACCTGGCAGCCAATCAGAATCCAGTATTCAGACAGACCATGGAATAATATAATATAACATATAATATATTGTATTTGATATCATATTAAATTTTTATTATTTCGATTTTATTTTTGGGATGAATTTGGATTTTTATGATGCATGACTTTTTATATTTATTTATATTTTATTATTTTAATAATTAATTAATTCTTATTGCATTTTATGCTCGAACATATTGTATATTATTGCATATTTTTATCTAAAATATATTGTTTACTATATTAAATAAGATTAATATTAAGTTTATGAATTATTTGATCATTTATGACATGTATTGAGATTTACCCTTGTATACATCAATACTTACCAACTCTGTTGACAGCATCGTTTCTGCTGAAGGTGTTTTGGTCCTTACTGTCAGGGTATTTTGGAGGATATCGAGTTGGATAGTTTTTTGCTGAGAATGAATCTGTAGGACCTAAAAAATAAAAGATTTGTATTAACAGACAGCAACTAAAATTACTAATGGAGCAAAGCGGTATAAAATGTTCAGCGAACTGAAAAACTGATCATAATATCGGACCACCCTTACATCTTTTTGGCTTCTAGGCATTATGCCCCAGGTTTTGAGAGAGAATTTAATGAATTGGCGTAAAGCTGCAAGTATCTCAAAGAAGGGACAGCTGGCATCGCCACAGGAAACAAGCTCACATGACATTTCAATTACACGCTGCGGCACACTAGCATGGACCAGTGACATGAAAGACTGTTATGGAAGCGGTGATCTTCATCGATGCAGGTGTAGGTATGGGTGGTACTCACTCTGTCCAACTCGCAGGACCAGCTTCATAGATTTGGTCTTACAAACACCGCCGTCGTGGTTGTCCAAACCTTCAAAAGTGCTGTTTGATGTGGCTGAAACAGGAAGAAAAAATGAATTATCCGTTTTCATAATTGTGTTCATAAAATACAATTACATCACACAAAACGTGTAAAAATAACATATAATATAAATGCAATAAAAAAACGGTAATTACATTTTAATCTCTCAATTCTGACGTTTTTCTCGCAAGCGTGAGTGTGAATCTCGCAATTTGTACTTTTTTACGCAAGTCTGACTTTTTTCTCAGAATTGTTAGATATAAACTCGCAACTACGAGAAAACAGTCAAAATTGTGAGATAAAAAGTTGCAATTTACTTTTTTAAATTATTTTTTCATTCAGTGGCGGAAACGGGCTTCAATACATTATTTATGCCATAATTGAGCAAAACAATTCTATCTATCAATTCTCACTATAATAATTATGCAAAATGTCATTTTCATTTATAGAATGCAACAAAAATTATATTCAGTATTTAACAGTAGTAATTACATACTTTAAATCAGGGGTGTGCGATATGACGATTTTTGATGGTGGACGATTAAAATGTCTCCACGATCTGCTTTTGGAGAAATATCGTAGTATCGTGCTAACGTTACAGCGCACATTCTATCAGTTACAGTTCTGCTCGCCTCCGTATCAATAATACAACACCACAAACATTCACATCAGTGTTAACTCAGCGGTAGAGTTACTCTCACGGGACACTGCGCTTATTCGCAACCACAAAAGTACATTATTTGTGTGTTTTAAAGCCTTTACGGTTAAACATTTAATTCACGCACTGTTCTGACGTACACCTGCACGAAAAAGTCTGTCTAACAGCGCCTGATAACTGAACTAAGTTATATATTGTGCTAATACTGACAAAACACATCAAGGTTTATGTATAGACTCAGTTGGTTATGTCTAAAATGAAAGTAAACAGCCGAGACAATCGGATGCGTGTCTGGATATTAGATGCGTGAAGGTCTTAAAGGGACAGTACTAAACATGCAGCCGACTGTCATTAAAGGGATTGTTCACCCTAAAATTAAATTTATGTCATCATATTTACTCACTCAACTGTTGTCCCAAACCTGTATTCATTTATTTATTGTGCTGAACACAAAAGCTATTTTGAAGAACCTGGGTAACCAAACAGTTGCTGGTCCATATTGACTTTAATAGAAGGAAAAGATTTTATGAAAGTCACTGAGGACCAGCAACCGTTTGGTGTTCCACGTTCTTTAAAATAGCATTTATGTTCAGCAGAAGAAAGAAACTCATTCAGGCTTAAACCTAAACTCGAGGGAGTAAATGATGGTATAAATATAAAACACTGACAGAGTTGACAGACAGATGACAGAATTTTTATTCTTTCATGTTAAAACTACAAAATACAAAGAGAAAAAAATAACTCTCTACTCTTGAAAGAAAAAAAGAATACAGCTGCTTTAATAGGAATCAGTCTATATAGTGTTTTATTTGTATATTTATTTCATTCAATTTCTTCAATTTCTTGAATGCTCTGCTAAATATGCCTATTGTACCTGAAAATAAAACTGTTTATTTGTATATTATGTGTATATTTCGATCTTATTTTTAATAACAAAAATCAAATAATGACAAAGATTTTTATCTTCCCCTGGCCTAAATATCCACCATACTTTTCTATATTTTGTAACCTTGAAAGGCTTTGTCTTTATAATATGGAAATTATTTTGGCTGTACTGCTCGGACAAAATAGTAAAATCAACATGACAAAGGATCGTGATAAAATCATGATATGATATTTTTGCTATATCGCCCAACCCTAATATAAATCATTAAAATATGGTAATTATAAAGGTCTTAACACATCATTTGCTGCATTGCTGCTGTAATACAGTAAGAATTGCAGTAATAAAATGTTTTTAAATTGTATTTTGCATCAGCATTATGCTGATTTTTATAAAATATGTGAATCTAATAAGAATCAACTTTGAGAATAATGAGAACTACATCTTAATAGTGAAACACACAATTGATCCACAATCAAAGCATTTTCAAAGCAATATAAAACCAATGAAAAATAGGAACGTTTCAATTCAGTTTTCTAAAGCAATATAAATTCCGGGATTCTTTTTTTGTGAGATTCATCCATCCAAGATTTAGTAGTCCACATTTCCGATGTTGAATATTTAAAGCCCATCATCCATCTTAAAAACTTCACCATGCCACCGAATTATTATTTCCTCTTGAGACCCATTTCTCCTCCAGTCCTGTGTATGTATTTGGCCATATAAGGCTTAGCAGCACTAAGTGAGCTGGTTTATGACCGGGTCAGCTTTCCGCATGTGTCCTCACAGGTGCTTTAAAACCTTTCAAGTGGTCCTTGCGGACATTTGAGTCATGTGTTCATCAGTCACTATGCATGCGTACGCAGAAGGTGAAGAAGGTTCAGCTTGCTCGTACAAAGAGAAAATCTTAGTTTCACCAAAGCTTCTGTTTGTTTGCCAGTAAATCCTTACGATCCACACACTCACGTGCACGCTAATTTAGAAACCCCTCATACTGTGCGTAATAACCCCAGTGTAATCACACAGGTTTGAACTTTACAGAAACTAAGCATATTACCAAAGCCTTTTCACATCATTATCACAGAATATCAAGGATTTGCTAGTGGAGTGGCTTGGTCGAACGATTGAAATGCCATTGTGCCTGCACACCCATGCTGTGTCCTCTGATAGCGGAGCTAAAGAATTCCATTGGGCCGTAATCTCTTTCACTGCGAGGATTAAGACCAATCCCACATGAACAAATGGACTTCCCCTCCAAACTGCTTAGGGCACAGAAAAAATGAGTGACCAGAGAGTGAAAGTGCAAGAGAATGGGGGGGTGGGCAGAGAAAGCCAACCAAAGAGCTAAGGAGAGAAAAACAGAGGGGGAGAAGAGAGCGCTTTTACCCAACATGTCCCAGTTCCCTACAACCGTTCCCTTCCCACATTCATCTGCAGCGGCCGCTCTAGATGTGACCCGACTCTTCGGCTTGAATGAAGCCCGCTCATTTCCTAACCACAACAAGCACATTCAGCGCCTCGGGCCAGCGCAGCTCAGCCAGTCACGAAGCCAGCGACCGAGCAACAAAGTGGAGGTGGAACGTTGAAGTTGCGCACATACAATAAAGCAAGTGTATCCAAGCAGATGTTATGGTTTCTGCAGGCTATTTTTAGATTTTTGCAGACATTAAGAGACCTAACTATCCTAGCGATCATATTTTAACCACACATCTACATACCCTGTCTGTATGTCTAGAAGAAATGCTAATTATTTGTTGGAAGTTGCAAAACCTGCTATTTTTTTATATACTCTTTCTACTTTCCTCTACAATATGTAAGAGATAAACATTATCACTTTACTTATTATAACTTTTGTTACTAGTTTTCTTAACTTACTCTATCAAAAATCAATTCATCAAAATAAATATGAATTGTTATAAAACCTCAATGTCTCTCTATAAACTGAAAATCTAGTACCTTATAAATGAGCAAAAAAAAGAAAACCTACCATTCGAAGGTTTAGGGTTGGTATGATTTTGAAAAGACGTCTCTTATGCTCACCGAAGCTGCATTCATTTCATTAAAAACACAGTAAAAACAGTAATATTTTGACATTTTTACAATTTAAAATAACCATTTTTATTTTTAGTATATTTTAAAATATTCCTGAATTTTAAGGATCATTTTTCTAGTCGTCGGTTTCATATGATCCTTCAGAAATCATTCTAATATGCTGACTTGTTGCTCAAGAAGAATTTATTAATATTATCAGTGTTGAAACTTGCTAAGGTTGTATAAACTGATAACTTTTTTAGGATTCTAAAAAATAGAAGTTAGAATAGAATAGAAAGTTCATAGGAACAGCATTATTTGAAATGTACATTATTTGAATAATAAATGTCTAATGTCTTCATTCAATTAAATGCAGCCTTGCTGAGTAAAAGAGTTAATAAAAAAAAATCATACTGAACCCAAACTTTTGAACGGTATTGTACGTCTTTCCAACATGCCTAAAACAAGCTATCTTCCTCTCCTTTTGTCAACTCTCACACACATCACAGTTACATGCACACGTTCTGACATTTGCATGCGCACACACACACACACACACACACACACACACACACACACACAGCCACAGAGGTAATCTTTTTAGAATCATTTAGGTCAGATATCCATGTCCCTCTGGCTACAGGCCAAGCTGCCTGAAAAATCACATCAAACCAATCCGTCTCATACTGGCAAAGGACTGAGGGATTTGGAGCGTGTAAATCTTAAAATCACATAAACGGCCATTAAGGAATGTGCCAACTGAATAGGGGCTGAGATCAACACACGCTAAACTGAACGATAAGCCCTTTTACGAAGTGGTCGAATGATACTAATGACATCCATGTAAAGGGCCATCAACAAGTCTTCCTTCCCAGAGAACACTGAACACTTGTGACGTTTCCATCCCCGGAGGGGAAGAGGACAAAAATAGGCTTGGGAAAAACTACCTTTTTAAAAACAGAAGAAATGATGCAAGCTAAACAATATAATTATTAATATCTTTATGTCTATAACAAAGACATCTTGTGTGGTAAACACACGTGCTAATGGATTTAACACATTTCCATTAACTATAAACTTGATTTGTTCACTATTTGTGGAGGGCTACAATAGTCAGTCGCCTTCCCAGACGAAAACACGGAAAAGATATCTTGGGAGACAATGCCGGAGGCTGAAATTCCCTCGGGTGGGATCAGTTCTGAATTTGGCTCCTTCAACACATTGCTACAGCTGCCAACGGAGGTGAAAAACGATCATGAATCAGCACCTGAGGTAAATTCACGAGTAAGCATGGCAGTAAACTTACAGATGATGTGATAGTCCTTTCCTTTGAAGAACTCCAGGCCCCACAGGTTGGGGCTGAACTCTTGAAACTTGAAGGTGAACTTCACGTCCTGGTCCGGCTTGTCACAGTTGAGCAGTAACATGTCGCCCTTAGTGACTCGACAGGTCTCAAGTTGTTCTTTGGGAACAAGATAGACCCGGAAGTATTCAATGTTCGTCTGCTCAGTGGAGCCTGGCTTGATTCTTGGACACACAATGTCCATTTTGTCTCCGATCTGAGGGTATAGTACTACACCCTTTCCTGGGACAAACCTGTAGGGAACACGGTGAAGTTAAACATCTCATAGAGTTACAGAAATGGGAACAACATACTGATTAGCATACATAATAATGAATACATTTTCTATCATTTATTTATTAGGTGTGAGAACCTTAAGTTTATGTAAAATGTATTATGTTTGGATATCTAATAAATGTATCCTCACAGCAAAACTATTAAATAATCGAAGCTCGTTGTTTCTTTGGGTAATTGAATTAACCAATTGGTCATTGGCTTCATTAATGTATTTTAAGAGTCAAGTCTAGATCCAATCCTGTATCCTGAGTAAAACAAAATATGACATTTTGAATGCTGCAACGGTTTTTCATTTAAAAAAATTAGAAATTTTTCCAAATACGTTCGACCCATGGTTGCATTTATTCTAAAACAAGCAACTCAATGCAATGGATTGAGACAAGCAATTTCCTTTGGCTAATTTTCAGAGTTCTGTCTTGAAGCAGAATGCAAATGCATCTAAAGCATTTGGGAGCTTGGCTTACTTACACATTTTTTGACTAATGTATGCAACTTTGCAGTCTTATGTTTTTCCCCATTACATCCTTCTCTACTCTGTAATGCATTTGCACAATTAACAATCACTCACTCATGACCGCTTGCTGGCAGTCCTTTCCTGCCCTTGATGTTTATTACAACCTCACTATATCACCCATTACACTTGTTGTAAAGGCGTTCCGATATTGACCTTTCAATTATTTGCAGATTCTCAGATTAATCTGAATTCTCATTAAACACACAAATGCCATTGTAAACAGGCCACTGTGAGCACTGGATTTGTCCTTTATTTTCTAAATCTGCCATGACAAAGTTAGACATGGTCTTATTCTCTCCCATGCGTCCCTAAACACCATAAGGCAGAATAAAAGAGTCACTTTCTAAGACTAGCTTCCATCCTCATAAAGTCATTAAGAGCTGGAAAGAAAGGGACCCTCGAGCTTCTGCTGGGGGTCCTGAGAAGACAGGAAGCTTTAGTGCCCCTCCTCCGCCCCCTGCAGTACCGACTTCTGTGTGGCTCAAACCGGGTTGGGGGTTGAACTGTGCCTTCATCCCGGTGCACCTTTTGTCTCCAAAGCTCTGGGACAAAGATGACCCACTGAGCTACTGGAACTCATGAAAACCGATTACAACCTGCGGCAAAGCTCCGCTACACTACAGCTTAGCATCTTAAAGGAACGTTATCCTGCATCCAAACAAAACTGATGTATTTGAATACAGGTTCACCGCTGTGAAGAAACAGCCACCAAATCGACCGCTTTCACTTGAGTGGCCAGATTGTGGAATAAAAAAAACTAAATGGGAAATTTAAGTGCTTTTTTTGATTAAGCTGCTTCATGTATATTAATGTTAATAACATTTGTCAGGTACGTTGACCAAATAGCAAGACCACACTATGGCAGGAAGAGAGTGTGTATTACTATGGCAGCTGAGAAAACACCAGGCTGGGTGTTTCAATCTCAAAAAGTAGCACTTACCCAAGTTTAGCAACTATTTGTCTTGACGCAGAAAGGTGTGGTGAGGAACAGATGTATAGACCTTGGAGACACACTTCACAGTGGAATAAAGGGAGCTCGGGCAACAGATCTCTCTATGGCAATCAGCGAGAGGCTGTAATCCACTCTTCAATTTAACATTTCTCAGCTTATAATCAGTCCTACATTTAGACTGTGGCTCAGCACTCAATATTAACCATGATGTAAGGTCTCCACAAGTTTGATTGCTCTAAGTGCAGATTATTTCTGCAGCTTTTCCTCAGCAAATACCAGGGTACGTGGATTTTGCAAGACATGTCAACCTCACCATATAATTCCTACAAAACATTGCATTTACCTGCAATTTTTGATAGGGCACACACAGGGTAATTGCTGAAATTATGTAAATTAACATTTACAAATAGTGGGGATGGCTATGAGGTGGAAGTTCGTTTTGGAAAAGGTTTATACAGTGGTCGCCCGTTCAGCTTCATCCTGCAAATGAAAGTACTTGCATCTCAATGTTGCTGCCAATAAAGCATCATTGTAACTAATACCCTGCAGTCTGGAAAGGTGGGTGGTCCTCCAACAAAGTGCCATGGATTACAAATATATGTTTAGTGGGCTGTCTTGTGTTTAAATGACTATGACAGGGTAATGAAATTAATAGAGAAATCAGCAAATTAAAACTGTAAAAGAAAGGGAAATTACAGATACACTTAAAAATGAACGGTTCTTCAGTGGCTGTAGAAGCCTGCTTTGAAGATTAGAAAAATCATGTTACATTGTAGGGTCCTTCCTTCCTACCAATCAGCATAACGGTTTCCTTTAAGTCTGAGTACATATTTTTTGCCTTTGAATTATATTTGGATCTGTGGTTCAGATATCAACGTATGACTGGTAACTACTTGTTAATTACAATAACTTATTTCTCAATTGTATTACAGTTGTACTAAGACAATAGTGCGTCTTCCAACTTGTTGTATAACATTTAAATTTTACTAGCATGAACGATAATTAAGCCATTCCAACTATATGACAAGAAAAACACTACTGGAAACCAGTGGACTAACTGGAATAGACACTATAGTGTCAGAAAAGGGTATTAGTAAAGTACAACTGGAACAACACCTAATACAGGTACACTGAACCACAGATCCCAGTGAAATAATTCACTGGCAAAACATTTGCTATTTGTTACCAGCTACAATGGAACAGTTACGTGTCACAATTGGGACAGTAATGGCTATTTACGTATGCTATTTATTGACTGATTTATAGATCAGCCACTTTTGGAATACATATTCACTGTATAGAGATAGAAACTAGTCAGTTAGGCTACTTCCTAATAATTAAAAATAGCCACTAGTAAAACAAAATAGATAGAATAGAACGCTTTTAGTTCAGCCTTAATTTAAGTGTACTTACTTGGTGTTTGAAGTATTCCAATATATTGATTCTAAAACTGTTGATCGAGTCAGTTCTACTCGACAAGCAACCATGAAAAGACCTAATATATAACTCCACATAGTTGTATCCATTGCGACGCACAACAGTCCAGCTTTGATGAACAGTGAGAGATCCACAGGCACTAATACGAGAAGAATCCGATGTCGCTGGTCCTTCTCATCTGCTGGAAACACGTTTGATTTCGAAACTAAACTAAATTATCTATTTGTCAAGACCTCCTAAAATAACAGCTCAATCGCAACTGGCACTCTAAAGGTCTAATTTAACAAAACGGTGTGTGATAATCCATCAGGTTCTTTAGACATTACACTGTTTTAATTCTCATCCTTTGGGAAACAGTGCCTTTGAACATTCCTACGAACGCAGAGACAGTTAAATAGTGCAGGTTCCGTGCAGTGGCAGCATAGCTGTAGAATTCGGATGTTGCCGAGGTCTAATCTAAAGGCAGTATGAGTGCTTCTCCTGTTCTTCGTCTTTGCATTCAACTCTGCCAGCCTTGGAGTGCCCTCAAGACGTGCTCGGAGACTTCTTAGGACAACCCAGTGTTGCCTTAGACCCCGCCCACGTTACTCTCGATTGGATGACGCTGAATGAGTGACACCTAGACGAATTGAAAGAGACTAAACACAGGAGTCTGGAAACGGTCCTGCTTTATTAAACATTAGGCTACCACCTGAGTTTACCGGCGCAAAACGGCGTCTAAATCATTCCAATACAGTGGTTTAAACCAGGGAGGATAAAGCCCACTAGAGGGCCTCAGCGAACTCCATTTAAAACACGTTATATTAGTCCCATCAACATATGAGTAAATTAAAACGTATAATAACTCAGAGATATAATTGTTTTTTTCTTTACAACAGCCAATTTAATATTTATGAATATCTGTAGGCTATATATAGGCTAGACATGGCGTCGTGTTTGAAATCAAATAACTAATCTTTTATTTTAATCTAAACCCATATGGATACTTGTAGTAAAGACATTTCCCACGATATTAATCCGCTTAGTCAAGTAAAGTTAAGCTCAAAAAGTCTTACAAATCTGTATTACTCACACGGGTGTTGGTTATTGCCTCACCCATTTAATGTTTTGAAAAACCCTTACATAATACACAGATACACATTTCGAAAATAAATAATTACAACATTAGTTCGATGGCCCGGGCAACATTTGTTTATTGTCCTTCGTATGTTTAGACAATAATCAAAAGAAAAAAGTAGCAGGTAAGAGATAATTGAATGTCGATCGGTGTTAGGTGTGATTTGTTTGCTCTTCCATCGTCTGGTCTGCCTCGGGTCGTGAAGTCTTTGTGTATTTGCACTTAGACACCTTACTGAGGTGTCAAACAAACTATTCATCAGGCTGCGGATTTAAAGCATCGGGTGATGATGACACCCTGAACTCAAAACTAAACCCACGCTTCCCAGATTCTTTCAACTAGCTTTTGTGACAGACAAAACATCTCGAATGCATATTACTCCTATTTGATTTAAATACTTGATTTTTTTAAAGCATAATTGTGCTTAATCTAATCCAAAACTTTAAGTTAATACAAATATGCAAGCAAACGTCAGAAACAAGACACATTCATGGATTTATTGGAGATTCTTGACATGTTCTTGATAGGTGGGTCAAATATTCAACTACAAACACAAAATCTGGCCAATCAGCAACCTTTCACTCGATCACCTCTAAAAGCATCTCATCACTAACATATACGCAGCTCACTGACATGCAACGACCAGGTACCCTTTATTACAGCATCACTTTACCTCTTGATATTCAATTTTAACATTTAAGTAAAAATTATAAAAGGAGGTTATTATCGTTTTATGATGCTTCTTGGTTGGACTGGTTACCATTTAACCCAGTGGTCTCAAACTCTGCTCCTGGAGAGCTACCATCCTGAAGATTTCAGCTCCAACCCCAATCTAACACACCTGAAGCAGCTAATCAAGGTGTTCAGGGCTACTTGATAATTACAGACAGGTGTAGCTGAAGCCTGCAGGACAGTAGCTCTTCAGGAGCAGGGTTGGAGACCCCTGATTTAACCCATAGTGGTCTGTGCTATTCAAAATAGAGGGATGGAATTCCAGTTCAAGCAATTTCCCTGTCAATTTTGTCCTTCTAATTATTTTACACTATGAATAAACTATTAAAAAAATAAAAATAATTCAATCAAAACAGCCAGGGAAATCTGTTGAGGCCTTGAATTAGTGAAATCAGAAACCATTTGGATGAACGAGCAGGTCAGGCCAGTCCTTTTTTTACTCTACTCGTACAATGAACCGAATGCGTTTGCAGAGATTACATGGAGGACAAGTGGAGGTTATCTATACAAGAGTCAGTAATACAAAACACAGGTAAAACAGGAAAAAACTGAAGGGTATCTGACAAATCTGATTGTTTCTGTTGTTCTGAGAATCTGAAACACACCAAATGAGACCTATGAAGAAGACCTTGTACTGCAGCACAAACGTCTCCCACGGAGAGGTGGTCTGGAGAAAGTCTGAACAAATCCTGGCCACATTGTTTTCATCACTCAGAGGCCTTTAAAGAGAAAGAAAGTTTAGGCCTCGACTTCCCTTTGCCCAAAATGATCTTCTGTTCTTCTTTCTGCTGTTTCTGTCGCTCTTGTTCCAACTTCATACGCTCCTCGTGAATTTTCCTCTGCTCTTCAACTATTCGTAGCTGTTCCTCTGCCTGTAGGACAGAAAAAGTTAATTAGGAGTTAATTAGGAGCTAGACACGTGAACAGAGCTTTGGCTGATCCCAAAACGTCCTCAGCATCTTGGGTCATCTTTTGGGTTATCATACATGCAATACATTTTTATGTAATTTGTTTGACTGCAAATAAAGTATAATTTAAGACTATTCATTAGTTGTAGACTGATATATCATTTGATTTGTGATTTATTTTAGTATCGACATTGGCTGATAAGTTTTTCTGTTTGGCTGATGTTTCAGACTTTTATTATGACAGTATGTGAGACTTTTATTTTGATAACACTTATCCCATTCACAGACTTACAAGATCACAGAGTTCACTGTCGATTACAGTGTTTACTTTATTTTTATTTATACATTTTTTTTTACAATTTCTTTGTGAAAAATGATAAAATAGGTTAGAGAACCAAGTTTATTTTACAGATGTATTTTTTTTATATAAATAAATGGAAAGTATTCCACTGGGCCTGATTCACATGCTTTGGTTTGTGCTTTGCGCAGACGCACTGCAAGACGGATATGTGTTCAAGACTCACGCCTGATTCACACATACTCCGTTTGCAGTGCTTTTGAGTAGCATATTTTTCCGCACCCATGATAACGGATCAGAGCGTGCACACCGGCAGTGCGTTCCAGGGCCCTCATTTATCAACAGTGTGTACGCACAGATGTGTGCGTAATGAGTGCGTAAGAACAGTTTCACATAAAGTATGGGATTTACCAACTTGTACTTATGCGTAGAAATGTGTATAAACATATAATCACACCTCTGAGCATGCTTACGCAGAGAATCTAGTGGTAGAATAGCGACACTACACATAAAAACCATTTAAGAGTGTCACAGTATGTGTTTCCTTTCATTATAAAAAAAACTCAATTTATATATTTTTTTTGGTTTTAAACAGACAAGTTGCATAATTGGTGTCAAACCATTTAAAAGACAGCTGTGACAAATGTTTTAAATATTTGTGATAGTCTAACACAATGTAGGCAATATGCTGCATTAAAATGTGTTTCAACTTGCTTGAGCAACAGAAGATACAAATCTGCGGACTGCAACCATGTTAATCCGCTCTGATCCGTTAACATGGG
Source organism: Gymnocypris eckloni scoliostomus (assembly GCA_027564155.1). Classification (NCBI taxonomy): domain Eukaryota; kingdom Metazoa; phylum Chordata; class Actinopteri; order Cypriniformes; family Cyprinidae; genus Gymnocypris; species Gymnocypris eckloni. The sequence goes on along the minus strand of CM050416.1, from coordinate 12,138,668 downwards.
TGTGGAAAAAAATACGCAATGCAAACACACTACAAACGGAGTATGTGTGAATCAGGCGTGAGTCTTGAACACATATCCAAAGCACAAACTGCATACGCACTGCAGACGGAGCATGTGTGAATCAGGCGTCAGACTTTAACCTTGCTAAGGATATGAGAGATCATTTTAAACAGTGGGAATATAAAAAAATCAGGCTTTGAATAAAATGACAATTACAACAGGAAGGCCTACTCAAAAAAAAGCAAGAACAGCAGCTCAGATTGATCATTTTGTGATGGACAATAATACCGTGTCAGACGAAATTCAATGTATAATCAATAGGAACTGGGGGATTATTCAAAGTAACACGAGTTATATGAGATTTTTCAAGAACCTCCAATGTGAGCTACTGAAAGGCTCCCACGCTCAAGGACAAAGTTGAGAGAAGTTATTTGCCTGCTATGAAACGGACAATGAGGTCAGTGCAAGTCAAATATATTTAATTAGATCCTTTATAAATTGGAAAAGCACATATGTAATCTATAGGCTTCAAAGTCCTTGCAATCATTTCTGTGGGGGTGAAACTAAGCATAGAGTGCGAGACTGATTATGGGATCATAAAAATGCAATTTGTACAAGAAACATATTACTATATGGCAGTGCATCATGCGTGATTCTAATCCATCAACTTTAAAAACATTGGTTTGGGAACAGTAACTGGATCTATTAGAAAGCATGAAAGACTACTAAGACGTTTACAAAGGGAAGCTTTTTGGACATTTAAGTTAAAAGCTACCATTTTCCCTGGGTCGAATAAAGAATTAAACTTACTTTTTGTAAAACCATTACTAGTACGAATGTTGTTTTTATTACCATTTTACTATTATTATTATTTATTTAAATGTTGTATGTTCTCATACGTTGTAATGGATAACAAGGTTAGAGATCCCCCTGTAATGGTTCTTTTGATTTCTCCCAATGTCACAGATTTTTTGTAATTTTCAATGTTTCTTTTGTGATGGCCATAAAGTGAATAAAGGCATTTAAAACATTTTTGGGACTAGAAGAATTGCCTGGGGTCCCTTTCTTATAAAAGTTGCTTCAAACGCAACAATAGAGCATCTTCTGGGATTACCGTACTTCATGAGGTCATTCCAGCAAGTAGCGCTTTAAGATTGTCTTCTACAATCATATTTATACATTTTCTAATTATTATATGAATATATATACATAGACATTTCATTGCATTTCAGAATTGCCACAGGATAGACACAATTTATTGAGAAATGTGTTTATAATCATTGGTCCCACACTTTAATTCAATCCTTCAAGCCATCGGCCTGATGCTATTGCACAAGAGTATTTCACAAACATTCTGTTTAATATAGAATCTTATAGCATCTGCACCATGTAGGATAGTCTGATGTTTATGACAAACCGAATTAAATGAACACCGTTTGGAAGGGACAGATGCTAGACTGCATCCGTCAGATCACTTTCATGTGCTGACAGATGGATCTTGACCTTTATGGCTTGGAGTTGAGAGGATCCCTTATATAAGCTGTTTTGTAACTGGATTCATCAGGACCACAACTAAACTGCAGTCTCTTTTTTCTTCTAAAAGACTTCTCTATTGAGAAAGAAAACTCCAAAACATGTCAAGTAGTGCTTATGCAATATTAATGTTCCACATGGCTACAGACGCAAGGGGACATTCACTCTATATGAGAAGACAGAAAGGCCAATCGAGTGCTTGTTAGAAGAGCAAAACAGAAATGTTTTAAAGCATTTTAATGGCTCCTCTGCCCTTCATTTCATCACATACCCTACGGTTCAAAAGTTTTAGTCTGAAGGATGTTTGAATGTTTTTGAAAGAAGTCTCATGTTCACCAATGGGCATGAATTTCAAAAACCAGTTAGCTTTTTCTCAATTACACAGTACTACTACACCTAGTTAACAAAATTATCACACATATATATATATAAAAATGAAAAATGTAATATGTTACCAGTTTAGCTTGAGCGTCGGCTATCTTGCGATTGTTCTCCACCAGAATCTTCTCCAGTTCTTCACGCTTTGATTTCTCCTCCACCTGCAAAGGCAAAGTGCTTCAGTGGAATTGTAGTGACAAAAATCTAAACTATTCCCAAAAATAAGCGGCACAACTTGAACAAACAACACGAATGAGTAGATAATGAAGATACATTCAGCTCACCAGATATGGATAAACTACAGTAAACTTGTCCTTCACTCACGAATAAACAGTTCCTAAAGGAGTCAGGGTCAAATTGGGAATATGCTCTTTTTATAGCACAATGTACCACCAACCAGCAAGGGAGGTTCTTTCAAACCACTGACCTGTGTTCTCGGTATTCTCTACTTACATCTTACTCTCAGAAAAAAGCCACACAGTGAAGTGCCGTCTGAGGAGCAGTCAGCTCAAACGGTGTATAGGAGGAACAGAAGCGTGAACAACTTTCATCACTTCTAATCGTAAGCAACTGAGAGATAGTGAAGTTCAGGCGAATCGCAACAAAGACTCAAGGAACTCATGGCATGAGCTGTTTTGTTAAGAAAACTGTCAAGGGTGAAATATGAAATTTAAGGATATCAGAACGGTAGCACTATGTCATACACAAAGATACTATGATGAGTTAAAATTTGGAAAAAGAACATCTATTTCCCTTTTCATTTTGAGAGGAAATAAGCTAAAGCCTGTTTAACACCACATACTTCTTACATTGTACTTTCACATCGGTAACTTTCCAGCAGCAGCTCCAAACTGAGAATAGTTTCATTTCTGGGTTACTATATTTAATTTGCTTCTATTATACTGGTAATATGGACTGAAAAATGTGTATGTGGTGTGAAACAGGCCCACTTCCAACAAAACTGCAGGAAATCCTACCCATTGAATCAGCATTAATAAAAACGAATATTTTGTTTTGCCTGTTCACATGCAAGTTACCTCCCGAGCTTTCTGAGTGGCCAGCTCCGCGTGTCTCTGTTTTTCCAGCTCCTCTAGCAACTGCTTCTCCATGATGCGTTTGGCCTCCTCCACCCGCCGCAACACTTCTCTTTCAATCTCATCCTTTCGTTTTTCCAGTTCTTCCTCCACACGTTTGGCAACAAGTTCTTCTACGCGCCGCGCAGTCTCCTCCTCAATCAGACGCTCCTCTATCTCCTGCTGTCGACTAAGGAAGACCAGATTAAAGTCAGCGGTTTCATTTTGTATGATAAAATTAAAACATGAAAGTGACACAAATTAACAACTTTTAATACAACGCACATGCTGTCGGTCATTGTGCAGAGAAAATCAAGTGACTACAAAGCATCACCTTATCAGTAGTGGTTCATTTGTAAAGGCCAACATTGATACTGACATCAATGTTGAATATTAATATAATTATTGAAAATAACTTTTTCTTTTTACTTTAGGCATTATAATTTTCTCTTTTAGTTATATCTTATTTACTATAGTGAATGTTTACTGTTTTTATGATGGTGAGAATTAAAATGTATTATATGTTTTTTCTTACTTCCCTAAAATGACAAAACCAAAATATAAATGTAGGCATCATTTATTTATTTGCCAAAGTCATATGAGATTATATTAAAATGTTTTAGCCTCCAAAACAAGATTTCATCTCATAATGTTCATCAAACATGCATAATGTTGCTCTGAACAACAAATATCAGATGAAGCGAGTCATACGGTTTTGATCTACTTTTAACTGTAAAATTTGGTATGGCCTACTTTTGCAGCAATTACAGCAGCACGTCTCTCTGGCACAGTGTTAATATATTTCCTGAGAACTTCAACACTAACATTATCCTATGCCTTCTGCAGCTCAAGCCAAAGGCTTTACTTTGAATGTTCAATAGATCTGTTGTTTATTTTCCAACTTGCCCCAAATTTGGTTGATGGGGTTCAGGTTTAGACTTTGAAGTCCATTCATTTTCAATGTTCCAGAAGACTCCTTCTGTCGCAGGTAGTTCCGGCAATAGTTCGTTTTAATGAATTAAATTTAATTCAATGACCAATTCAACAAGAACAACTGAAATCTCTTAAATATGCCAAGTGTTCAAACTATTTTGGCCACCACTGTATTATATAATAAATATTTTATCATGATATTTCAGATATGGTGAAAATGTCATTTTCCTTGTAGAAGATTGGAGTACAAAGTCGATGATATTTGTACTAATAAAGCACCATATGTGACCGTGGACCACAAAAAAAGTTGCACGAGTAGATTTGTAGCAATAGCCAACAATACATTGTATTTGGTCACAGTTATAGATTTTTTATGCCAAAAATCATTAGGACATTAAGTAAAGAAAAGATCATGTTCCATTAAGACATTTTGTACATTTCATACCATAAATATATCAAAACGTACATTTTGTTTAGTAATATGCATTGCCAAGCACTTAATTTGGACAACTTTCAATGTCATTTATCTCAATATTTAGATTTTGTGCAACCTCAGATTCCAGAGATTCAAAGAGTTGTATCTCGGCCAAATATGGTCCTATCCTAGCTTATTTATTCAGCTTTCAGATGATGTATAAAACCCCATTTCAGGAGGTTTTGTGGTGCAGATTCACACATAAATAAGTACTATTGCACTGAAATGCACGCATTTACATGGCATTTCGACATAACGTTACTTCCCAGAATACAATGGTAGTATCTCGGAACTCCCACAGTACTTTAGTAAGGGTCCTCGTGTGGCTCACACTGTTTTGGTGAGGTTTACATCTGTGACATGTTTGGTTGTGGAAGGTGCAGCAGGTAACGTTAAGTTACTCACATTCTCCTCTGTCTTTCCATTTCGACTTTCTTCTCCTCGTCCTCCTTCTTCTGCTTTTCATCTACTGCACTCCTCTTACTTAACGCCCTACCGAAAATATCGATTCTCTCCGGCGGAGTGACGGCTCTTTCCCGTTCCCGGCGAGACGTGGCCGTGTTAGATCTGGACCGAGAGCGGGAACCTCTCTTCCGACTCCTTTTGGCCTCTCTGGACTTCGAGCGCCTCTTCCTCTCTTTGTCCCGGGACCGTGAGCGGCTTCGCTTTTTACTGTGCTTGCTGCTTTTGGTGTGCTTGGGGCGGGAAGGGCTGCGGCTCCGCGAGCGACCCATTTCAAACGCCGGTAGGGTTCAGTAACGTTAAGAGTAACCAGGAGACTGAACACCTCTAAAGCACCCGAGCGTCTTTAAAACAAGCTCCAAAAACGCACACTTAAGGAATCAGCCTAGACTGCATGACAACAACCCTAAAACGAAACTCTTGCTTCCAAATAAATTGTGTAATAACAACGTGATCATTTAACTGCACGGTACCACTTATCTTGTGTGGCTAGAAAAGCAAGATGGAGGACGGCTGATCTCGGATCCCAGAATGCAATTTCTTTTCTTCTTATTTTGTGACGATCGTTACTTAGTTACAGTGATTACTGCCATCAGCTGGCGTGGAGCAGGAACGAGACGACCCTTTCATTTTGGTGAATCTTTGGACAGTTTGTTCACTGAACCGATTCACAACCGAGTCATCACTCCCGGCATTTTAGAATTTATTGTTGTAATAAAGTTGTTGCTCGTCATTATATTTTAACTCTTAATTTACACAGCTAGATTTTGTAAAAATATGTAATAAACAAACAAACAAATAATTATACATAGATGATTATTGTACCAAGATTAGCCTACAACATGTTAAAAAACACAGGTCTACCTAACAAAAATAATATTAATATTTTATTATTAGTAAAAATATAGATTTATTATAGCGACCATTTAAAAATATGACTAGTAAGAAAATAAATTATAAATGTCTTGAGCCCTAAATCAACATATTAGAATGATTTCTGAAGGATCATATGACACTGAAGACAGTATAATGATGCTGTAACATAATATTTTAAAATGTATTAAGATAGAAAACACTTGGTTACTGTATTTTTCAAAAACATTCTTTCAATATTCTGTTAAAATGTAAAAAATCGGACCCCGGAATTTTGAACAGTTTGCAGCATTACAATAATTGCTAAACAGCATGGATTATTTCCTTACTTACTGTTTTTAGGCGCAGTAAAATGTTTACTGATGCTATCTACCGCATTAGGCCTATCTTATCATATTACGTGTTCTAAACAAACTTCACAAAATACACCCACTGTAATAACATTATGAAAAGATCTGAAATATGCTTTGTTCTTATTGATAAGGAGCCGAGCTGACTGATGGAAGTGAATTGAAGATCTTGATGTAATCTGATACAGGTCTAGTCTACATTAGACTTGTCCATCAATTATGAATGAAAACAGCAGAATATTTAATGAATCTACTCAAGTGCCAAAAAAAGAAGAAAAAAGGCTGAAGCAACATCTTGCAGGAGAAAGGTCGAATATTCTTCATTAAACACGTTAAGCAAATATTATGAACAGTAGTTTTATTTGTATATTGTTCATATTATTTTATTAATTAGTAATAATATTAGGAAGTATTATGATTAATATGTATTATGAGTATTGTTGTTGTTATTTAGTTATGTTCACTTGAGTGTTTCGTTTGCTTTCCAACACAGCTTCAACATTTTTAGTAATTAGTGTAAAACCTGAAGGCTGTGACAATAATGACAAATATGACAATCAAGAAATGATGTTCCCATTCATGAGTTGATATTAGGCTAATTGCTTTTGGAAGGTTAGGTGCTAAAACTAAAAATCATACTCTCCATGTAAAAAAACTGTTGTTTTTAAATCTCAAATTAATTATAATTAAATAACAATAATAATATTTTTTGCTATTTCAAAAATAGGGTAAACATGTTAAAACTAAGATCATTATTTGCCTTATACATTCATAAATATAAATCCTGAGTGACATAGGTTAATGTTTCTAAACAGGCTCTTGAACATGTTACTCTATCCTCACTATATCTTGTGTAGATCAGTCAATGAAAACTTATACTTTTAACATTTAAGGATTCTCATGAGATATCGTTGGTCTTTGTCAAAACCCTACAACACCACCCTGACCCCAGCTGGTCAAATAAACTACTGCAAGATGCGAATATAAATTAGAATTTGTTCAGTCCACACAGGCTAAATTACGCCACTTAACTCCTCCCAAACGGGACTGCAGGTACATCTAAAAAAATTGAATATATTGAAAAAGTAAATTTTTTCTTGTCACTTATTTCAAAAAGTTAAAACTTTCATATATTTTAGATACAATACATGTAAAGTAAAACGCTTGAAAACTTTTTTTGTTTAAATGTTGATGATTAGCTCACAGCTCATGAAAGTCAAAAATCAGTACATCAAAATATTAGAATATTAACATTTGAGTTTCAATAAATGACCATCCATACAGTATAAATTACGGGTATCTCTTGTTCTTTGAAATCACAATAATGGGGAACACTGCTGACTTGACAATGGTCCAGAAGACGATCATTGACACACTCCACAAAGAGGGCAAGTCACAGAGGGTCATTACTGAAAGTGGTGGCTGTTCACAGAGTGCTGTATCAAAGCATATTCAATGCAAAGTTGACTGGAAGGAATAAAGTGGGTAGGAAAATGTGCAAAAGCAACAGGGATGACCACAAGATTGAGAATACTGTCAAGCAAAGCCGATTCAAACACTTGGGAGAGCTTCACAAAGAATGAACTGAAGCTGGAGTCAGTGCGTCAAGAGTCACCACGCTCAGACATCTTCAGGAAAAGGGCTACCAAGCCACTTCTGAAACAGAAACATCGTCAGAAGCATCTTACCTGGGTGAAGGAGAAAAAGAACTGGACTGTTGCTCAGTGGTCCATAGTCCTCTTTTCAGATGAAAGTACATTTTGCATTTAATTTGGAAATCAAGGTCCCAGAGTCTGGAGGAAGAGTGGAGAGGCACAGAATCCATGTTGCTTGAGGTCCAGTGTAAAGTTTCCACAGTCAGTGATGATTTGGGCTGCCGTGACGTCTGCTGGTGTTGGTCCACTGTGTTTTCTGAAGTCCACAGTCAACGCAGCCGTCTACCAGGAAATTTTAGAGCACTTCATGCTTCCTTCTGCTGACCAGCATTATGGAGATGCTGATTTCATTTTACAGCAGGACTTGGCACCTGCCCATGGTGTTACTGTGCTTGATTGGCCAGAAAACTCACCAGACCTGAACCCCATAGAGAATCTATGGGATATTGTCAAGAGGAAGATGAGAGACACCAGACCCAACAATGCAGATGACCTGAAGGCTGCGATCAAAGTAACCTGGGCTTCATTACACCTGAGCAGTGCCACAAACTGATCACCTCCATGCCACGCCGCATTGATGCAGTAATTCATACAAAAGGAGGCCCAACCAAGTATTGAGTGCATATACAGTAAATGAAAATACCTTTCAAAAGCCTGACATTTCTGATTAAAAATATATTTTGTATTGATCTTATTTAATATTTAAAACAATTCGAGACACTGCATTTTGGGTTTTCATTATCTGTAAGCCACAATCATAAACATTTCAAGAAATAAAGGCTTGAAATATTTCACTCTGTGTAATGGATCTATACAGTATAATATATGGGTTTCATTTTCTGAAATGAGAGACAAAAAAATATTGACCTTTTTCATGATATTCTAATTTTTAGAGATGCACCTGTATGTCAGCAGCATAGCCTACACATGAGAAGCAACTGCGAAACCCAAACGTTAAAGTGCCCCTTTGATGGATTTTTTTAAATTACCTTTCATGCGGTGTATAACACAGCTCTAAGTGAATGAAAATGTCCTGTAAAATTTTAAATCTGAAAGTGCACCGTGTATAAAGTCATTGTCTCTCAAAAGAAAGAGTCGACTCTGAATCACTGAAACGAGTCGTTTTTAAAACGAATCCCAAGCACTGATAATGACTATTAGACCAGTGATCCCAAGCCGTTTCATGTTAGGGTGACCATACATCCTCTTTTCCCCGCATATGTCCTCTTTTTGGACCAAAATGAGTCTAGCCGGGATTTCTTAATCTCCCAAAATGTCCGGGATTTGGCTGTTTTCTGAATCTCGCTCCCGCTGAATTTCTGACCATTGCCGCCTGCTCCCGCAACATGTGTTTCGCTCCCGCGATGTTCCTGTCCACTCCTTTAAACATTATAATATATAATTTTGTGCATCAGGGAGCCGCTATTTGTATGCGGTGCATTGAAATATTTTTGAATGAGCGTTTGTGCTTTTTACTTTCACTTTCGATTTCACGATCACACGCACTGTCAAGCATATCTTACACGATCAGATTTGTGTCAATGAGCTCAGGATCTGTAGAGCTGTAAATATTCAAGCGTGGTCTTTTCAGACATCTCTCCGTATTCTTGACCTGTGATCAGAAAAATCTGACTCCTGCAGCACTGGTTGGATGCTGGGTTACCAAGTCTGCATTTTTTTCCACAGAATTGGGCGAATTCCCAGAATTGGGCTATGATTTGAATTTCCCAAGTGGGTTAAGGGTTTGAAATATTGCATGAATTACATTTGACTGAAATGCTTGTTTCGAAACATTTTGCATTTTACCTAAAAAACCTTCACAGACTTTTACATTAACTGTTCCCTACACTCAAAAAAATGATTTTTCAGTTTTGTTCACTTTACCTGAACAATTCATGTTGAATTAATGCCATTTTGGCTATTTTTCATTTCAACATGATTGTGTCATGTTAAACTGACTTAAAACTGTCACTCGTTGGTTTAACATAAAGTTTTCATTTTAAAAGTACATGTTTCAATCACTTAGCTCAGTCAAACTGTTGACTGAATTAAAAAAATATATATAATAACTTCCATAATATTTATGATTTATTTTAAATATTTTTGTTTATTAATTTATAGCTTGATTATAATTATAGATGTGCAATTAAATGGTTATTGGTGTTTTTAGGTTTGTTATTTGTCTTAAATTTCTGTTAAATCAGACTGATACAAATAATGTTTAGTAAAAGTCAATCACACATATAAAATGTGTGTTTTTATAAAGTCAGCCGGACTGAATGTCAAAACAGCCTGAAAACAAACCACATTCTCAACCTAAAGGAAGCGGAAATGTGTTGTGACGCAATTTGCATATCCTGGCGGCAACATTCATAAAATACGTTAATGCTGCGCATGTCTCTAATAAATCGCCACGCCATTAACTGGAATATAAGCGTAAAACAAACAGGTACGTGTTCATCCATTTCCATTACTGTTATTAGAAACAATATTATCAAACTATTTTATGATGTCGGTTGATACTAATGTGTTATTATGACAGAATCCACGATTGTAAGCCTAAATGTGATGGCCGCGCCATAAACTGTATTAAACAGCACACGAACAGGTAACTGTTAACTCATCTATCCATTTGCATCAGTGTTGTTAGAAAAAATATTAGGCAACAGTTTTATTATATTGGTTGAACGTTATGTATTTATGGCCTGATTGCACTATTTTAAGCCTAGATGACCGCGCCATCAACTGAATTAAACGGCAAACAAACAGGTAACTTTTTCGTCCATTTGCATCAGTCTGATTAGAAACAATTTTAACAACTGTTTTATTATGTCGACTGATACGGATGAATTTATGACAGAATCCACGATTTTATGCCTGAAAGAGATCACCGCGCGTCCCGCGCCATTAACAGAATTAAACATCAAACGAAAAGGTAACGTTATGTGTCTAAGTTTGCACATCTTTGCACTCTGTTCATTTTCATGGCATCGATCAAAGATATTATAACAATGTTGTGTTGTGTGGTTGATGGTTCAGTACGTTTTTAAAGCATTAATGACAATTATTATTGGTTACTGAATATTGTTAATAATATCAATAATGGGTATTTGCGCCTTTGGTTGCTAGAATGGTATGTATGGCTAATAATTTTTAGTTATTCATATTTGTTATTTGTGTCTTTCAGAACCACACACATTTTAAAGTTGTATAAACTAATAGAAATAGGCTAAGTTACTGACTGTAACCAGGCTACAGTAGCTACAGTGTTTTTATTTTTATTTAAATGGTCTCATTTTACAACTCCCATAGAGAAAAACATGAATTTGACAATTTTTGAATCTGTTCAGCTAATCTCTAGGTTTGGTGGGGGCACTTTTAGTTTTCATTAAATTCAATTGGTGTAGTAGCATCTTGCTCAAAAATGTAGGAAAATTATTGAAACTATTTGGTAATTTAAGCGCAAGATGCTACTGGACTAATACGATTCAGTGATCTGTGCTAAGCTAAACTAAAAGTGCCTCCGCCAGACCAAGAGATGGTCTGAACATATAAAAAAAAAAAAAAAAAGATCAAACTTATCTGGTTTTCTCTAGAGGGGTTGTAAAATGAGTCTATTTCCAAAAAAACGGGTAATGTATTGCAATATAATACTGCAATAATATTGTATCATAACAAATGTATTGTGATTTATTATGATATGGCAACGCTTATGATGCACACGCCTTGTTGACACTTATGTATTTGACAGATTGCCAGCTTTTATGCCTGAAAGAGATCGCTGTGTTATCAGCTGAATTAAACGGCAAACAAACAGGTATGTGTCCTATCTATTTGCATTGGTGCTTTATTATGTAGGTTTATACTAATGTATTTATGACAGAATGCACAATTTTTTTATGCCTGAAAGAGATCACCACGCAAACAACTCAAATCAAACCTCAAACAAACAGTTAACTTGTATGTCCATCCATTTGCATCATTGTGATTTCATGATCATCATGATACTACTGCTTTTATGATAGAATAGCCATTAGGGCTGGGAAATAAAATGCATATTAGAGATAATATTGCAGTAATTGTAAGGACAATGTAGAATTTTGGAATATCACAAATTTAGTATATTTTAGATTCAAGCATGCTTAACTAAAACATTGTTCCAAGCGTCCAGTATTGCCCCTTTCTATATTTATTTATGTTTTATATATTTTGTTATATATTATATATATAATATTTTATACGTTTGCATTTTACTCCATAATAGCTGTTCTAAAGTAGTTTTTTTTTTATGGGCATACAAGAAAATCCAACTTTTTGTATTTAAAAGAAAATGCAAACATATTGAGAAATATATTGAATATAGTTAAGAAATTTGACAATATCAAGATATCAAATAATTGTGTATATGGCCCGGCTGTAATAGCTTATTGTTGTAGATATAAATGATTATTGTTGGTATGGTTTCAAACCATGAACAACAACAATCAACTAATATTTTTTTTTAATTCTTTTTTTCTAGATTGTCTGACAAATTTTCTTTGGCTTAACACTGAAAGACCCATTTAGATATGTGGAAGTCTAAGACCTGTGAGTTTTCAGCATCTTCTAGATCAAACTTGTTGAAACATTACAAGTTAAAGCATAAACACTTTGGCCGAAGCCACTCGTTCCCATGCATGCATTCAAGTTGTCCTTGTTCTTTTAAGACTTGGAATGCATTATTGGTCCATCTTAGTAGAGTCCATGCAAATCATCAAGATCCTGCACAATCAGAACTGACTACCTTCAGCTGTCCTTTGTGTTCAAACTGTGGACTTAGTTGTGAAAAGGCTTATTTTGCTCATATCGGTACACATTTGAAGAAAAATGAAGTGATTACTTGCATGTTTTCTGGTTGTGATTTTCAGACAAATGTTTACGGTACCTTTAGGTCCCACAAAAACAGAGAACACACTCCGTATTCATTGAGTGACTTTAAGCAGTATCTCCATCTCCCTCATCATGTGACACAGACATTCTGTCTTCAAGATCATCCTCTGAAGCATCATCTTCTTCATCCCTTGACCCCCAAGAGTTGACTTCGAATACAAGGTCTTCTTGGCCAACATGTTTTGTTGTGCCCCGTTTCTCCTATGATGCAGAAATTAAGCTGGAACAAGGCAATTCAGAATACCAAAAAAAAGGCTCTCTACTGAATCCAGACCCAAAGCTAAAATCAGACATTTTGGATGGACTTGCTGAAGAAATTATAAAATTCAAAGTGTACCTCTCTGATGCTGAATTTAATGAAGTGGCAGAAGCCCTTATAAAACAGCATCCTTGCCTTAAGGAACAGGGATCCTTAACAGGCTGCAGTGGCTGGAAAATAAGCCTTAAATATAAAATGTCAAATTACAGAACCAAGCTGCGAAATCTTGGTTGTAGTGAATTGACCGTTAATTCCATGAAGCACAAACCTATGGGTGTAAGCAATCCAGCTTTTGGTGTCAAGAAGCCACGCAAGGCTGAAGTAAACTTTTGTCCCTCATTTCTTCCTGGTGAAACTCCTGACAGCATGGAGCAAATCAGAGTCTCCCTTCTTTCTGAGGCTAAGAAGAAGAACAACGAGCAAACTGAGAAGACTAATGGACCTTTCATTTGCATTGAGAAGACAAGAGGTTGTCAAAGAATCTCCACTTATTGCTGACTTTATGAGCAGATGGCCGGCTTTGTTCCAAGAAAAGGAGGTAATTCACCCTAATGTCTTTAAGTGGGATTTAACATAAAATTAAATGTATTAAAATGCCAATAAGTCAAAAAAAAAAATAACACCATACAAGCAAGTTAGAACACAGGCTAGCTAGCTTTTTTGGGCATACATTAAATTTTTCGTGTTTTTCTCTTTGTGTTTTAGGTTTGTGCTGAATTTGCACGGGTAACAACTGTTGCCTTAATTTCAAAATTCTTCTCAAAGCTGGATGAACACACTCCAAGTCTTCTGAGGATCTTTGCCAAGAGAGGTGGAGCTCAGGGACAAAGGATAAGGAAACTTCTTTTGCCACTTACACAGGTATGATAACTGTGAAAATTGTTTTTCTAGATAAATTAATAATTTGTTTCTAACTTATGATTTGTGTGACTTGAAAATGTATTAGTTGATTGGTACATGTTGCTAATTTTCTTTATTTTCCCTAGTGTGCCTGCATTAATGTTAAGAGGGAGTGTGTCCTCAAAGCCCTGTTTGTGTACCTAAATGAGGATCCTGACAATCTCATCAAGGAGTACATGGTATTATTGACTGAATATTCTGACAATATTTTGTGTATAACAATACATTTTATAGTACATTGGATTAATGTACTTTGTTTCTGTTTATAGGATGTAGATTTTTCAAACACTGAAGCTGCACTCAAAGAAATGGTGATGGCCGTTTTTGTCATCAGATGTGAAGGATGTGAAGTTGGTGATGAACCTGTGGATGTTGGAGTAGTTCTTGAAGGAGTTACAGCACTAGAAGGGCTTGGTAATGTAGCTAATGGTGTTGCATTGCTGATTGGGCTTATTTATACCCTAAATCTTAGTTATCCGAAGGAGTCTCGATACACCTTTGAACTCCTGCAAAAGTGTTCCTGGAGCTTGATGGACACAAACTCTCCACCAAAGTTCAATCCCTCAAGACCAAGCTTTTACACCTCATTAAATGACTGATGAACACCGGATCTTTACCTTGAAACTGTTTTGTGTCAAATAGTCAAAACATGTTCATGTTTCATGTTCACACATTTTTAATGCATTTATTGATTTGATTTGATTTTTTTTTTGCACATTAAGGCATATGTGAAGAGGAATAGTTTCCTTAAAATTACATTTGTCCATAACTAAAGAAGGTCAAGGAAAACCATCAAGGGTTTCAATGACTCATGGGTTAGTTAATGGTGACTATTTAATTTTTTTTTTTTTTCAAACTTGTCCTTTTAAACACTTTTTCAATGACGGTTTTAATGGCTTCTGACTGTTCTTCAAGGAAAGATGTTTGAATGACAATGTATTTTAAATAGTTTTCAAAGATGTTCCACATAGCACACATTGTGTTTGCTTTTCCTTTACAAAATTATCCAGGCACATTTTGGAATTAGAATACATTTACAGACAGCTTGATGGACACAAGCAGTTTGATCAAGTTTTGCACTTCAGTGGAGGCCTGATGAACAAACATAACCCAAACATAATATTTTTTCTTTGGAATTGCAGGTTACTTTCTTTTGTGAAATGCATTAAAAGCAAACACACTTTGCTATTTTTTTTAATGGGTTGTTGTACATGTAGGAATGTAAACCTGTTTGTTTCATTTTGCATTGTAAAGGAAAACCTTTCTGTACACATTTGTGTTTTATATAAATTGTCAAATTCTGGCTTAATGTCTTATAAGTGTTTGAAATGTTTTTGAAAGTGTGACACCTGCTTAAGCTGTTCCCTAGTAAAAGAATTTATTACATATTTGCTGCCTCCATAGTCAACATTGAATTATGGGAAAACTGGTGATATTCATTCATTTATAACATAGTAGTAACTTGACTAAATGGGATTCATTTGAAGTGATGTAAACATATCGGCTTTACATCAAGGATTAAATTTAAGATAGCATGATTGATTGAAGTTCAATAAAAACATTAATTGAAGTTAAAAATAAGTATTTAAATCATATTTAGTGAATGTTATCTGTTCATGTTAAATGAACACAAATATTTGTGATTCATTGGAAGTGATGTAAACATATCGGCTTAACATCAAGGATTAAATTTAAGATAGCATGATTAATTGAAGTTCAATAAAAACATTAATTCAAGTAAAAATAAGTATTTAAATCATGTTTAGTGAATGTTATCTGTTCATGTTAAATGAACACAAATATTTCAAGCTGGTTGAACATCATCCATTGTTGTTAAGATAATGTGGTGTAATCACGTGGAACCACTGTCCACGATTAAATCATGTTCAACCAATGTGCTATTTTTTTGAGTGTACTGGTGGAATGACCTGCCTAACTCAATCCAAGCCGAGTCCTTAATATTTTTAAGTAATGGCTGAAAACACATCTCTTTCATCTGCACTTGACCCTCTAACTCTAGCACTCTCTATTCTAATACTAATTCAAATTTTATCTGCTTTTTAAATTAAAAACTTGACCCTCTAACATTTGCACTCTCTATTCTATTTCTAATCTAACTAGTTTTATTTATAAAGAAAAATAGCATCTAATACTAGCATTCTCTATTCTTTCTACTTATTTTCTTTTTATTTATTATTATGACCCTCTAACACTAGCATTGTCGATTATTATTCTGTTCTATTGACTTGTTTTATTTTTATTTAAAAGTTAACCTCTAACACTAGCATTCCCTGTTCTTTTTCTACTCTATCTACTTCTTTTCTTTTTTTATTATACAAAAAAATGTTTTTTAAATACCTTACCATATATAATGTTAGGCAAAGCCCCAGCCATGAACCCCGCCCCCTACTGTCCTCTTTTTGGACAAATAAAATATGGTCACCCTATTTCATGTTGACTTCAACATGCAAACATTAGCATATTGCCCGCCCACTTGTTGGTATTTTCGCTTTGTCTAAATGAAAATGTTAATTCCTTCTTTGCCACTAGGTGCCACTTTTGGAGCGGTAAAATAGCGGTTTCCCCAGTAAAGCTGTACACAAAGCAGCACTGCACTCACAAACTGCTGCTTTATCAGACATTACAGGCGAGATGAAATCACCGCAGATTAGTTTCAGGCGGAGGGATTTGGAAAAACTGTATATTTTAGTAAATTGTTTGGGAGTCGTTGAGCAAGTACAGTAAAAATAAATGCATATCACAAGACAATGAATGTGTTTTTTGACCTTGCATGCATGTCAACCTGTTAGTGGGGACTCCCAAAATCAAAATAAGAACCTTTATTAACCATAATAGGGCCACTTTAAGTCCAATATGCAGCCTAACGTCTCTGTAAATTTGTTGGCCTTTATCTCATCATACTGCCAGCCTTTTATTTTATTTTTTGCATTTTTTTTTTTGTAGTCATTTCCGTTTGTTATATGTGTATGCGTGTGTTTCTGGTAATTATTATTAATTTATCTAGCCTATATATTGTTGATGACTAGTTTATGTATTTGTTTGTAATCCTTGATAATGTTCTTTTTGTATTGTTCAAGCACAAAAGTGTTAAGTTTCATGCGTAGATTAAGTAAATAGCTACTCCCAGATATTCAGAGTTCATTTAAGAGATTAAACTTTTCAATTTAAAAAGACGTCTATATTCAGGGTGTTTTAAATAAATGTTTACACAAATGCTTCTGCTTGTGTAAATGTATATTCGGTCCAATTTAACGCTTATAATCAGTGTTGGGGAAAGTTACTTTGAATGCAATACAATATTGCGTTACTTCCTAAAAAATAAGCAGCTAACTGCATTATTTAGTAATTTTTTATGGAAAGTAATGTGATAGGCCTATACGTTACTTTTTCCTCATCTGGGCTGCTTGCTTGTTTGTTTTTAATATAGGCTAAACAACTTATATTATTTGAAAATGTATAACCCCTTTCACAAGGCCGCAGCTCAGACAGACCTTTCTGCTGGATTGCATGAAGAAGAAAATGCAGGAGAAGAGAGTTCAACATTTTTACTTTAGCAATGAAACACAAATGTTGCGTTTATCTAAAGTCATTTTTGCTTATTAATATGGTTGTATTGGATCATTGAGTAACAGCAGCATATAGATTGGTTAATTAAATGAGAGGATATTTGTGTTAACATTTATTTATTACAGGTTTGTGAGTTTCTATATCACTGTTTTTATTCATTTTGAGGAATACTGAATCTGTTCTTGTTTAGTCTATAACTACAGTGATATCATGTTCACACACACAACGCCTCTGTCTCTTGATTTCTCTCAGCGTGGGACAGGAGAACTGTCAGTCAGTAAATGGGAAAACAAAGTAACTGAAATTAGGCTACTTATTTGAAAAAGTAACTCATATGTTAAAAGATAATGCGTTACTTTAGTAGGCTAGGGACTTGAAAAGAGTAATCGGATTACGTAACTCACGTTACTTCTAATGCGTTACCCAACACTGCTTTTAATATCCTCGGGGCAAACTTGACCTGTCAACACTCTTCATGTGGACGTTATTCCCTTCACCACAAGATGGCAGTCAAGGCTCGCCAAATGCCATTATCTTGTTTAAGGGAAATATTGTGGCATTTTGGATATAAATATTCGGGAAATTTTAACTTTTGTTTTATTTTTGTGTCTACATCACATCTCAGCCTTAAGACTTAAAATGGATTTGTCGCAGGGGACCATTATAAAAGTCGGATACTGTTTGTTGCAACATACTCTGCTTAAAAATGTCTAATTATAGGCATAGCCTACATTTAATTAAAAACAGATAAATTAGCCTTCTAAAAATAAGCCTACCAACTTGCTGCTGTTCTTTGTTAGATGTGTTGTGTTAATTTATACATATATAAGTCTTTATAAATCATTAATTTATGCTTGTGTCTTGATCACCCCCCCATCAGCCCTCTCCCTGTAGTACGCAGAACATCCATTGGGAGGCGTTCACGTAATTGCAGAGAACCATTTGATGAAAAAAACGACACCTTTTGACATGCAGCAGGCCTTCCTTCGTTCAATGGGTTACCTCTGTTTTACATATTGACAATCACAGTATAGATTAACATGAATTTATTATCATGTGAAATGGCAAAACATGAAATAAAAATTCCAAATGGTGGACTATAATTTAGGATATAAGGACATTAATAAGCCTAACTTTATAAAGACGATAGCACGTCACTTTAATGCAGATCGCTTATGATGTCAAACTTATAAAGAAAGAAAAAAAAAGTCAAGCTTATAATTGGTCTAATGATTCAAATAATCAGGGTATTTTCACTTATAGTGTCCTGTAAACCCCGTATATTGGCTAACATTAATAACAGAGACATGTTTGCTGATGTAAGCTAAAAATAAATAAATAAATATAACACGCTTAAATTAAATTCGATACATAGTTACTATGAACCACTGCCTAAGGTGAAACTTTGGCTCTTCTTTTATGCGAAATGAAAGTACAAACGACCTGTTTAACAAAACTCAAATTAAACAATGAAAATAAATGAGTGTATGATACAGTAAAATCAAGCTACCCATGCTATGCAAATATTAATAACATCTAACAAAACAACTAGAGAAGCACCTTACAACTTTCTTCAAGAAACTGTCACCTATATTTCAGGTGAAAATCTTAGGCTACGTCCAGTAGAAAGACTCAGAAATATTTCGATCTATTTTATATACTCAGCCTCTGATAAGTCAACTCTGAACAATGATTTGCACCAGTCTCTTACTGGAAGACATGAACTGAACTGGACAATAAGTAGCTGTTGGATAGTCCTGTATGCCTATTGTTAGCCGAGATTTGACGACAGGTGTAAAAGTTGCTGGTTAAACGACAACAGTCCTGAGTTCTGGCTAAAAAAGGGGAAAAATGAAAACTGAAATCATCAGCTCACTTATATCTGTCTCGGTCATACCTTAGCTGTTTTTGCATGTGTTAATTGAAATATGCAACTGGCAGCGTTTCTCATTGATTTATTTTGCATGACAAGGAGTAGTTATTCTTTAGGCAGCGGAGGATTTTTACTATTTTAATGAAGGCAATTACGCCAATTAACTAATTGGCTGAAACGTTCTGAAAGCACAACTAAATCAATCCATAAAACACACATGGGATGAAAATGGGTTCAAATTCACTGATGATTTGTGAGCTCGAGCAGTAGCCTACTTTCAGGTGCGTTTTGATAATCATTGGTGTCACGCGTGCTCCTTGTTTTTGTATATTGAATATGATTGTTTATCCACGAATATCCCATTGTGTTGTCAGGTCCTTGCTCTGAGCGCCTATTTTATGTAGATTAATTAAATATCCAGCGAGCTATCATTGCAACAGAGCTATTCAAGACCGGACAATATTTCAACCTGTCCATAATGAAATTAAAATAGTTACAACTTCGATTTTTACATGGGTTTCTCGGCATTTAGAGAAGGGCGTGTGTATTACATTCAATAATGGGAGGTGCGGCCCGTTGCCACATTCATCATCCCATTACTGTACCCAATCCAGGTCTGATACGTGAAGGGGAAAATGAATTACCGACGTTAAGTCGTCAATAAAGTCATTTCAGTAAATGGTGTCTCCGATGACTCCGGGCTTTATCAGCACTGGGGAAATTACGTCGCCTCTACACCTCGTGTAATACGGCCCTGCTTACCTTGATAAAGCGCCCTGCCAGCGGCTAGTGACAGTGCTTTTGACCGGCTTTTATTCACTCGCTAGTGATGAACGCCAAGCTGATCAGGCGGAATGGGCGCTAATTAAAACCTATAAATTATCTTTTGCAGCCCTCTCAAGACGTCGCATGCAGGCGAGATAAGAACTGGAGTGCTAATTTACCGCCTGAAAAGGAGCGCGCCTCACAATGGCTACTTGGCTCAAATAGCATATTGATAGTGTCCTAATTAGAAATGTATTAAGTACCCACTCGAGCTTTTTGAATAAAGATTTCAACCCAACCTGTTTTATATGAATGCATGCTGTATGTGGGCTACTGAAATTTCATGTTTGCGCTAATTATTACTCTAAATGTTTTGCGTTCCTTCTTCCTTTTTTGGCGTAAAGCATCCAGGTCTATTATTTTGCATAATTTGACGGATTTCTTTGCTCACATTTTTTATCTATTTACTCGTTAACACGTCCTTGTCTTTGTTTTTTGCTCATTTTTTTTAAAGCTATTTACTCGTTAACACGTCCTTGTCTTGTTTTTTTACTAAGATGCTGTGATCTGTGTTTGCTGGCACCTTTTCTTTTTTTGTGCTGACGTGGTCATCATGTGTGAATCAGTTTTTAAAGACAAAAGGTGTCATTTCATGCAAACCAATTGTTAAAGCAGGAAACTGTCCGATGTTTTATACTCTGCAAATCTGTAACCTGGACGTGATTAACTTGCTTTTATTTAAAACAAAATATTATTTAATATGGCTGAATTAACTGACCAGCAAAAGTGTTTAATTAGCCTAAGACTTTGGTCAAATCATACGATAACAATTACATACTTTTACAATTAACACGTACTGTACTCATCGGTTAAAACGTCTCGAATGTTGATAATAATAAATTATATGGTGTTGTTTGTAGTAATTTTTTTGCAATTATTATGTAAATTAGCTACCTTACATGCCATTATACAATATCCAGGATATACTATTTAATATGCATTTACTATATTAATTGTAAACATAATTATTATTAAATGTCTCATTGTGGTAGATTCAGTTTCTTAGCCTTAAATTGATTGCTTGTTAAGCTTGTCCCACATAATAATAATGATGGCTCACCTTCACCACTAACGTCTCAAAAAAATAATATTCGCAATGTTATTAGTGTCTAGTTTTGGCAAAAATGAACTGAAACAATGAGCTATCTGTCTGCACATATATTTTTTCTGTCAAAAGCCAATGCCGATCCAGAAACATCCAGTCCTCATTAGGGTGGATTTAATGTTCGCCAGCGTAGTTGGTCTTGGAAATCCATCCGTTCTTTATTTGCACGAGATTGTAAAATTCTATTGGACATTCTCTGATTGTGACACCAAGGATGTTGGTACCCCATTGGTCCATTGCACGTGTGTCTTGCTTACGTGCTTCCGGTTAAGGAAAAAAGTATCCGAGGGGCAGCGTGATTTTAGAAAGAGTTTGTTAAGCGCGAGCTGTCACAAGGGGCAGCGAGTCAGGGACTGCGGAGCATCGCGCGATGCATTGTCTGATATGAATAACGGGTGTGTTTTGACACTTGAAACGCTTTGATCGCGGAAAGCATTCCGATGCTATGACAGTCGTTTCTCTTAAGGTATTTCGTATACCTTTATTTTAACACTATAGACTGCATTCTTGTGTGTTGCTATACGGATACTGCTCTTTGCAACAAGTGGGATTTTGGTGTGCAGACCACGATCCAGCTGTCATGGAGGAGCAAAAGGATCAAAATAGTCGTGATTCGACTGAGTCCGAGAGCGTCTCGCTCTCACCCAATATACCATCTCCTCCGATTTTACCTCACCAGGCTGCGCAGCAAGCCCACAGAACCACGAACTTTTTCATCGACAATATTCTAAGGCCAGATTTCGGCTGCAAGAAAGATCTTGGGAGTAGGGACCGGGCGCAAACCTCGGGCAGGGAGAATGTTAACCCTATGGTGATAAGGCCGTCGCATAATAGCAGCCTTTGCCAGGATTCAAACTGCAGTAGTGACAGCACTTCTTCGTCCTCGTCTTCTTCTCCATCCTCAAAGCAGACCTCTGCAAAGCTTGTCGAAGGAAATGGAACTACCACAGCAAGACACGGGGAGAAAACGGGGACTTCGCAAGCGAAAGAATCGCAGCCTTTACTATGGCCTGCGTGGGTGTACTGCACCAGGTACTCGGACAGACCTTCATCTGGTAAGGCGCTATAGTTTTTTAATTGCACTGTATGATTCGCAAACAGCGAGTGACGCCGCATGCGCGCGTCAAACTTTTTTGAGGACGCGTCTTTGGTTGTATTTTTTTTTTTTATCACTGGGTACATGAAGTTTTAGTCATTTCACTCGTTTTACGCAGCGTCTGGTGCTATCGCTTATTCAACAGCCCTGGGTTGTTTTGAGCCATGAACGAACAATGGTCAATTAGGCCGCAAACCAAAGTAGAAACACATGTTCACTTTCTGGAGAAAAACAGAAATGCAATTTCATTATGGCGTCAATTTTAATTCTGGTTGCCTTCTTAATTTCTAGGCTGATTCTATACAAAATAATGAATGTAGCCTACTATACCACCAACTACCATCAATAACAAAAAGGGAATACTAGGCCACGTAACTGTGCTAATGTGAAAAAATATAGATTCATATTTAGATATTAATATAATTAGTATAATTTGTTTAAAATATTTTACTATCCAGTTTCTCAGCGTATTGTTATTGTTGCAATTAATCTTTTTACTGTAGCATTTCATTTATCTTAGTCTATGACCATGGAGTAATCTAAAAGTATTTGTGTCCATAATGCCAATAGAAATTGCTTAATTTTAATTAATGAAAGAAAAGAAGTGCCGTGATAATAGGTCATAATCAACCTTGTTTTGTGGCATTCTTCTTTAAGTTTACGATGACCTAATGTTATCTGTAGGCTATCTGTAGTGAAATTATTTTAGGATATTCGATAGATATTTAACGGATAGGCTATTTTTTTAATGACAAACCAGTTAAGGGTCAGCCGAAAGATTTTGCTGAATGTTATGAATCTCCTTACGTTAATAACATCGTGTGCAGTTCCTTCAGGTGCTATTACCTGCTCAGACCCGTACACCTAATGCAATCATTTCGATTTCTATGATTTTAAATAATCTGCTTGACTTGAATAAAGCCAGTTTATTTGGCGGTTATCATGAAGTAGGCCTACATTTCTGACAAAACACATTTGACAGTGCATACCTGACACAAAGTCAGCTGGGCTGTTGGAAAAGATGCTTTGATTGACTTCACTGATTGACTTACTGCTTGAGCTATCAGACACTGGACTTTCACAGAATTCCGATCATCCGAGGGCAGTTTCCTGAAGGAAACACGTAGGGTTCTGTTCAGTTGTTGATTAGTAATGCAGAAAATAGTTTTCTTGACGTACGTGTAATACCACATGCTTTGCATGCATGATATGCTGTTAACAGGTCTTTAGCTTTTGCTTTTTTTATTGCACCTACTTTGCATGAATGAGTTTGCATAGGAGCTGCATTATTCATGGACGCATTAAAGGTAAATAAATAAATAAACAATTTGCAGAACAATAACAGAATAGTTGTTGCAACGGAGCAAAACGAAGGTCTACATGTAATATTGATGTCGATATGTAAAAATATAATTTCGGCTCATTTTCTGTAAACACTTTTGCAATCAACTGCTCGTGTGTAGAGATAAATAAGTTATATATTTGTTGATGTACATTCCCCGTCTTTCAACTATATTTGACATACTGACTTACATTTAGAAACGTTTTATTAATTTGAAATTCATATCAAATTAACCCAATCGCTAGCCTGTTTTATAAAGAGGCCACAGAACAACAAAAACGGATTAACCTATCGATTTTCTTTTTCTGTGTGACTGACAATAACATGGTGATGTGGAACTCGTGAACTCGAAATGCCATTGTTGTGGAAAACAGGGCGAAATATAGGCTACTACTGATAATGTCGACAAGTTATCTTTTTGTCTATGATGCTTGCAATAATATAGGCTAGCCTACTAGCCTAAAAAAATGAATGTACAGAAGCCATTACTGGAGATAATGTTGGTTCACATGGTTCTTTTTTCACTCTGTGAATTCAATGTAAACTAAAATGTCAGAAAATGATTAATTGCTTTAGTAAGAATAAGCAGACTCACACAAAGCCTCGTTCTGCTTTCCGGCTATTTTCGCTGGGAGTACACGCTAGTAAAAACCGAGGACTTAGGCCTACTTTAAAGCGTACTTTGCAGGTCTACATGTGAATTGCTTATAATTAAATATCTAAGTTCGCTGCTATTTGCGGGTTAGAACTATTATTTAAGCAACATTTTGTTTCCTGGCAATTAGCCCTACACGTGCACATGTCAGCTAAGGTCATTCGTTTTGGAATACAAACACTCATAACACTCGCTGTAGGATAATGAACTGCAGTATGAATTCGTTATCGACGTTTCTTAAGACAGTGCAGCTAAAATAGCTTTTCCAATACTGAAGTGTCAGGTAGGCCCAATGTTAACACCTCATCAATGTTCCACTCACCTGCCAAGGCATTCTCAGTCAAACCTATGTAGTGTCATATGCTGCTTTATGATATTTATGTCTTCGTTTTATTGTTGTTTCTACACTAGGCCCAAGGACACGAAAATTGAAAAAGAAGAAAAGCGAGAAGGAAGACAAGCGACCGAGAACCGCTTTCACGGCTGAACAGCTGCAAAGACTTAAAGCCGAGTTTCAGGCGAACCGGTACATCACGGAGCAGCGGAGACAGTCGCTGGCCCAGGAACTCAACCTCAATGAGTCGCAAATAAAGATCTGGTTCCAGAATAAGAGGGCCAAAATCAAAAAGTCCACTGGCTATAAGAACGGCCTCGCTCTTCAGCTCATGGCTCAAGGACTCTACAACCATTCCACAACAACAGTTCAAGAAGATAAAGACGAAAGCGAATAAAAACGCCATGGACGCTGACGCCGACAAAAGTGATTTTTCATATTTTTATGAATCAAATGAAAAGGAAATGTCTTCGAATTCTGTGAAACGAAGATACGATATTTAAGCGAATTTCTGTTTATCATACAGTATATGGACATGCATCTAAATACGAACACTATGAAAATTTATATATAGCCAAACCTGTAAGATGTGTATATTTAACTCCAGGTAAGGGGATGTCTATATTGCTCCTTACTTGCTGAATATTTCTAACGTTTCTTCTCCTTTCCCGATGTGGTTGCTCACCGTTCCAGTAGGCCTAAGTGTCAGGCTTGTTAGAGTTTTTGTGATAGCCTTGTCTCTTAAATCCTTTATCTCACAGTTCTTCAAATGCGTGACTGAACCAACGCTTCAAGCCAAAGATTTTAATATGTTCAGATTATGTTGTCTGAAATAAAAAAGATAGAATGTGCCATTGGTTTTTTATTTTATTTACTTTTTTTTCTTCTAGTCTACAAAATCTCAACATAATTACACGAGCTATAGCTATTTAAACGCTATTACTTGTTCTCCCAAAACCCCTGAGAGATTTTTTTAAATAAATATATCACAAAACGATGCTTTTCTACGCTACTCTAATTTTCTAACCGAGGCAGTGAGTTGTGGTTACACTGTACTAATAAGATGTTATACGTATAGCCTACATAACGCATTGCAGTTGTTATGATGGAAGAAATTATAATATTGATAATTCTTTAGATGTCAACCTGTTTTAAGGTTTATGTTAAAGTTATTAGTCATTTTAATGCACAGTGGGGTATAAATAATAGAAAACTAAAGTTTAATTGATCTTATAAGGGCATTTTAAATTGAGCTAATATGTATGCGATACATTTAAGCCTGGCTTGCAGTGAAGTGAAATGAAAATATATCGTGAAACTTTTTTTTCTTGTTTTTATCATTTTATGATTGGACTGTATTCGTTCTGATGCCAGTTATTCACTTAAAGCTAAATTCTGCGCATGACAATAATAGACTATTGTACATCAAAGTAATTGTGCTCTGAGAATCTGCCAGTCTTTATTAAATGTACGAGGCTATATCTGATTCATCTTCCACCCTAAGGAACGGCATGCATTCAGATATTTATGTTTCCATGTAAAGGCTCATGATTCCACGTGTATATTTCGGTATTTTAATTTCGGTATGCAGGATTCGCGGCTATGATATCAGAACTAGCCCCAGTGTATCTCATGTGTTTGACCACAGATTATTTTAATGAACTGTTTGAATGTCGTTTGCGCACCATACAAACAGTTTCCTCGTGTTGGAGTCACACATCTGACTTCGTGCGATGTGCAGAAAAGCGCTCGGCTCGTGCAGGAACTCTCCCGTCGAGGTTAAAAGGTCAACTTAAGCAGTCAAAACTACATCTTGGATGTTTCAAAACAAACAAGAGACATTCTCTCTGAACACTTTACGTATTATGCTAAAGAAAAACAACATATTGCGTTCAAAGTAGGCTATTAAACGTTTTGTGGGCAATAAAGTATCTCTTGCTTAACAAATGTTGCTGGCCTGTGAGCTGTGAACATTACAACAAATGTATTTGGGGGAATAATTACCATGTGTTTATATTTACATGAAACGTAATGATCTTCAAACGCGCAGACCATAATCAATGTGTTTACAATTTTATACAATATTTTTAACCTAGGAGTTTAACAGTGCAAATAACAAAAAAACAATCTAATTTTTGTAGATATAGCTTATGCATTGCGTTCAATGTACCTGCAACTTTTGCACAGTATTTTGAGAAGTCAGTCATGACTAAAACAGTACAAGACGGGACGAGAAAATCAGTCTTAAAGTATGCAATGATTACAAATGTAAAATGCGCGCATGCGCTGTTATACATCGGTGTGCAGGTATTGTTGGGAAGAGACTTCAGCAATAGGCTCGTTTAATTTTGTTATGGTTAATTACCATAGTTACTTCTGAAGGTTTACCATATAGTAAAATACATTATGAAGAAGACTTAATAAACAGTTAAAGTTCACAGGCAGACTCTCAAATTTGAGGCAACTACAGAAAGGGCTGGCCTTTTTAAATGTGATGTTTTGACCTCGAGATGCCTTTAAATAGACCGAGTTCATATCAGAGGTTTATCATCACTTATTGGTCAGAATAAATCGTTTTTGGAATATCTAGTGTTGCTGGTGCTGGACGATTAGTCATCAGAATATGTTGCAGAAGTACTGCCACACATCTTTTCCCGTAGAATTGACGATTTTCTGCATACAATTTCTCGACAATTGTTATAGCACAACTATATGCTTTACATCATTTAACCCATTTCTTAAATATGAAGACGAGATCATGTGGGTCGTGATCTGAGATATAGGAATGCTTGCTTGGTTGTCATAAATGTCAAAATATGTTAAATTGGTCAGGCAACCTTTAAACCTATTGATATAGCATTTCACTTTTGTATGTTTTGGAGTTCTCCAAATTTCTAAACATAGCCTTGTTACAAGTGATACAAGCAGGGAATACAATGACTAACTTAAATCCGCTTTCTTTCACTCTTATAATATAGAATAGACTATAGAATAATTCCTGTCATTCTTTAAAGTAACTCATTGAATTGATCAATATTTTGCTATCATTCCTCGTGGAATACGAGGTGTTTCCACCACAGGAGCCCGCAGGCGGCTTTTATTTTAATTCTTCTGCTTCTAATAGAACTGCTGCGCATTATATTGAGTGGATTTAATTAACTCACATATAGCACGCCATTTCTAAAACACCTGTGCATTAAATATTAAATGCCATACACCGATTTGCATTGCTTATTTAAACAGGTTGGAACGATGGGGTTATTTCATTACAATTATTGCAGCATTCATTGTTTGAAATTAATTTGCTTTAGTACGAGCCAATCCCTCGTGTTTTTCTGTACATTTAATCAAATGTTATGAGAATGGGGCTTATATTATTATGCATTTTAAATCGTACAGAAATAGAAAACAAAGCCCGTGTCTTTCAACGTGCAGTACAAATCAAATGATAACAGCGAGATATTCAATGTGAATATTGGACATGATTTACCGATCATCCAAATAATAAAAATAATATAAACCTCGCAAGGCCCGGCTAATAGACTGGAGTAATAAGTGGACTACAATATAGATTCTCCTATTTCTACTTATGTAAGATTTTTTTATTGTATTTAATGTCCTTAGAATCTGGTGTTTTAAACAAATCGTATTTTATACACAATCTTCTGCGAAGAGCTTTTATATCGCATTGCGGAGCAAGCTATGTTTATCATGCACATTACAAATTAGTGTTCAATCGTTCAGATAACAAGCTTGCATCCATGCGTTTTTGGTGTCCAGTTTTTAGGCTCAAAATGAAACAGTAAAGTGCTTGACCATATCAGCATTAAACATAGGTTAATTTCAAGGGCTATGCTATAGCCGCATGTATAGACTATAACGGAAAGGATGTTCAGACTAAGCTATTTTTTTCATTGTTGTCAGGTTGATTTTACTGATCGTTTACTAACATCTATGGATTTTCAAGTTCTAGTGTTTATATCTTTAAAAATGCAATTTTATTCTTTTACGGTTTTATTTTTTAATTCTAGGCTACTATCCGTGTTCTGATGTGGGCCAAATAAAAATGTTCAATCCACACTATATAACGAATCTACTGAGGACCATAATTACTTGACATTACCTTGTGAAAGTATAAAACGCATTCAGAAACGGCTCAAACCCGCATTGCTTCGTTCAGCAGGTGCTTTGCTAAAACAAAAGGCAGCTGAGATCGGCGCGTGCTCAGTACACTCTGCCCCACAGCTACCATACAACATGTATTTAATATATATGCAAATCAAAGCAATAAAAGACGAAACTATGGAGATTATTTAGCAGGGTAGCTGCAACAACTCAAAACTTTAGACAAAGATAGGAACACATCTGCCAATTTCCAAAGAAAATTGAAGAGGGAGAGGTTGTGCTGCGAAATGACAAGACAAAGCAAGAGAAAAGACGAAGGCCATGGCGCTGGGGTTGAGGACAGGGAAAGCTTGCTGCATCGCCGGCACAAATTTCACAGCCGCGCTTGGTTGTCTCGGTTTGTGCCCTCGTTGACCAGAGGCGACCGTGCATCGTTGATCAAAGGAGAGCGGAAGAGGCCAGTGACCATGAATAGGACTAAAGGATGCAAATATAGGAGCTAAGTGATTGGTAATCCTATGAGAACACGCCGTGGGTGGGGCCGGGGGGCAGGGGCCAGCGGTTCAGGGGCTATTCGCGTCACAACACTACCCGCTCTCGATGCTTACAAACGACGGTGTGCTTCTACACACATAGCTGACATGTGTTTGTGTTGTGCGCACGCGCACGCATGCACATGCATCATCGCTTCGATTACAAACCAGCGCTGCTTAACTCAAATGTAATCCGCCATGGAATTACTGAGCTGTATGTGTGGTAATCAGTTTGTTTTTTTGTAAAAGGATCAAATCAGTGGGACTTGCATTGGAAAGAGGATGCCTTTCTGTCACAAACTTCTAAAATAAAGCACTATTAGAGATTAAACTAATTCACACATGCTCTGGAAAATCTAGACATATAATGCAAAATATATATATATAAATCAAGTATCACAAACCAATGTCCTCTTCAGCATAAAAGGTGCTCTAAGGTCAAACCTCTGTTCTCTCATTTAATTTAACACAAATGCACTGTCCGATTCTAAACCGGTTCCCCCCTTCCTTCAAGGTCCACATCACTTCAGTTTTTGCTGTTGAAATGTGTGACAAATGTATACAGAGGCTACACTGGTGGGGCGATTCAACAAAGGACGGCATTGAATGTTAACCTCCCAATGCGTCAGACCGTGTAGGCATTACACTGAGAACACTGGGAGAGCAGCCACAACTGTGGGAGCAGATAAATGAACATTACATGGTGGATACAACCAAGTACCTTCATTCCCCTCCACCCACCCCAACCGGTCAGCTGCACAGATCCAGACACAAACACACTGCAGCACTAGGCTTTGCAAAAGAAGAGCATGGTGACTTATGCATATATCAAGGTCTGCACTGGCTTGTATCTGTTTCTAGCTGACTTTAGCTATCTAAATACAATTCTGTTATTGTTTAAGGTATTACTGAAATATTCGTCTCACATGTAG
The DNA here is from genome assembly GCA_027564155.1 of Gymnocypris eckloni scoliostomus. Lineage (NCBI taxonomy): Eukaryota > Metazoa > Chordata > Actinopteri > Cypriniformes > Cyprinidae > Gymnocypris > Gymnocypris eckloni. The sequence continues at coordinate 12,108,440 of CM050416.1, read as the reverse complement.
GAGAGTAAGAGAAAAAAATACTTGTAGCAAACATATTAACTTAATAAAAATAATTCAGTGTCAGAATATTATATTGTCATATATATATATATATATATATATATCATAATGAGAATCAGCTGGTTTATGAGATAAGAAACATCTTAGGATTTAGGTTGTGCTTATAAAGTACTCTGGGCTGTCAGTGATCCACGACAGCCATATCTAACATACAAAGTGCCTGCCTAGTAATTTCAGAAAGGCCCTGCAGTGGTACATGCAGTCAAAACATTTTTGCCTAAACAAAACATTTTATTTTTTTGATCCTCCATAATGTGGTTAAATTTAAATTAAGAATGTCTGAAAAATACTTCATTTTCATCAAATGAGTGTGTGTGTATTTTTTATTACCTTGACATAATCATGATCTTATGTGGTCCGGTCACATGACAACAAAATGTTTTCCCACGGTTTTTAAAAATAATATTTAAATTAATAAGATTGAAAACATTTTTAAAAGATATGCAATTTGTTTAAAGATCAGTGACAAAATGCACCTGTATTTAGATTAATACTGATTTCCTAGTAGGCCTATTATTCTGCCGGTAGCTTTGCATGAGCAATAAACCAGACTCTTGGTTTATATATCACAAAATCCATCCAATTTCTACAAAGTCTAAATCTCTCTTATACACAACTTAACTATAATAAATAATAATAGTAGGCTAACACATATACTTAATAATAACAATATTTTAGATAATATGCTATTTATTACTATTATGCCTATTATAATTGCCTATAATAATTTACTATTATTTCGTGTTTTCAATTATATTTAAATATTGAAACCACGAATAATAGTAAAATAGTAAAATCCCCCCCCCCAGGATTTTAATCAGCCTCAAAACAGTTACAACACCTAGACATTTCCCCCACAAAGATCTCAGTATTATCGATATTCATTTTAATTAGGAAATTAGATTTACTCAAGATATAGTCTTATATTTTTTAGTATGAACTACATTCTAATGTAGGCCTTTTTTAACCTAATAGATTCGGACAAAAATGAGTGTCACGTCATTGACCCATATATGAAAGGAAGAAGAGTTGACAAGAATTGTAATTACTAACAGAAGGGGTCCTATCGTGGGACAACGGTGGGTGTTCACCCCGTTCACAATGGCATCTGCTGTGCAGATTTTTCAGTGTTTTTATATAATGAAGGTACACGCTCAAAGAGAACAAAGCGCGGGACACCTGGTCTCATCATATGCGATGTGTGGTCAAGAGGCTCTTCACTCGGCGTTCCTCTCACATGTGGTATCACTTTACCGTCTCGAGCAGACGCAGACAGACAGACAGGGCCTTCCACGATGCGCGCTAGCATTAGCGGCTATGTTTTCACCGTCGGTATTGCACTTCAAACGGCGGCTAAATCACTAAATCTCATTCTCGGTCTCTCATCGCAGGCTGTGCAGTCCCGAGGTGGCGAGAGGTGAACCGGAGAACAGTTCGTCATATTCAATTAGTACACGGCTGTCACAGCCGCTCTTGACGGGCCGTGATGTCATTCCCCGCGAGAGGCTATGAACGATTGTCCCACCTTTGAGAGAGGACATGATCTGAGAAACAAGAATACCACAGAGCATCAGTAGAACAATGAGCCTGAACGGGCGATTCTTCCTCAAGGATGATTTTAGCCATTAAAGGGCATATTATTATAAGTTTGATTATTGTTAAAGATTGTGTTTAAAAAGTTTGATTTCCCCTAATTTTAAGATTTTGAGCTTGTCCCCAACCCAAAATTTTAACTTCCTCTCTCTATAAAAACGTTAGGCTATTTGAAAAAAAAACGTTTTCCCCTTGAAAAAGAGCTACTGTTTTATCATCATCACTGAAAGTTGACCAAGCCCATTATTAGATCATTATTCCAGGATTCCAGAGTTTTCAAATAAGAAAACATATGGTCATTTTTAACACAAAATGCATATTTAATATAGCCTACAATGTAAAATACATAAAACAATATACTGTCAAAAGTTATATGTCGGGTTCAACCCTTAATCTGACTGTTGGGACCTAATGTAGCCTAATAGGGTCGGTTCATTCATAATAAATTATATTTTAGATTTGAATAATCCAAGTTTATTTAGCTGTTACTACACACACTTTTTTAAAACTTTTTTTTTGCCATTGTGATTTGCATATCTCAGTTTATCTAAGCAACAAGAGCAAAACCATACAATATTTCCTCTCTCTATACAATAGGCTTACAGTGTTTAAAGATGCAGTAACACAGTAAGGCCTTCTGTATAGAGAGAAGAAACATTTTACATATAGTCTCAGCTGGCAGCTTTACATGAGCAATAAACCAGATTCCTGAACGGCCAACAATTCTAAAAACTGTCTAATTTCTACATAGTCTAAATCTCTCTTGTACACAATTTAACTTTAATGGGAATTCAATTCTTATTCAGATTATGCAATTTTATGGTTGACAATACATCAAGGATCATCTATCCATCTTATAAATTGGCAACAAAGAGACATATAAAAAGCTACTTGTTGACTTTAAAATGTATTTGTGTCAATGTCTGTTGTATTCATTACTGCACGTTTATTAAATTGTGAAAACTGATATAACGAGATAGGTCTGTTAATACATGTTGTATAGGTTTCAGTGGTGAAACATGCCTGTCAACGCATCTGCATGTGCCTGTATCATTACCCAATAAGGTCCTGTTCAGGGACTACTTTAACCTCACCTAAAATCCATCTGATAATCTGTTACGACACCAGCTCGCTCCACAGCTCCATGATTTACGGTTTTGCGTCAGCCCCAGCCCCCCTGCACAGCGAAGTTAAATGACCCGAAAATAACATTAATATGTACCAGGGTCTGATGGAGTACCGTACAGGAGGGGTGTCAGCGGCGTCGGCTTTCACCCACAGGAATATAAACTTGAGAGTCAGTATGGGTCAAGAGGCGGCATCAACTCTACAGCTGAAGTGAGAAGAGGAAACCATCCTCAGGCAAAAGATGATTTCATTTGAAGAGACCAGAAGATTGATGTTGAATTCAATTTAGGATGATAATAAAATACAATACGATGTTTGACAAACACATCAGAATGCAATTTCTGTTCATTACTGCCTTTTAGGCAATTTCACTTTATTAAGAGACAGAGGCTTCATTTCTTGGCAAGAACATGATAATATGTTGCCATATGATTGTTCTCCTTTCTGAGATTTCAGAATCAATTCAGTTCATTTGCTCTGGAATAAGTCACAGATATGAACTAATATTAGAGGCAGTTGTTTACCATCCACTGAAGTACAACTGAAAAATAGAAACAATTATGTTTCACTCTCCAGCCACTCAATTCATATTTTTCTATTTTGAAAAAAATGAAGCATTATTTAAATTCAGCAATGTGTAATACATGTCTAATAATTAAAGGAGACACTTCACAATTATGTTTCAAATTCTTAACATTTTGGGGTCAGTATTTTTTTTTTTAAAGGAATTAATACTATTACGACTCAACAATAATTTATTAAATTCATCAAAATATTTATGATATTACAATAGATTTCAAATAAATGCTGAACTTTCAGTTCATTAAATAATCTTGGGGACCCTGTTTTCATAAAAATAATGAAAATGATTTATTAATAAAATGTAATAATATCAATATTGATTTAATTATATTATTAAATATAACTATTTTTACTGTATTTTTGGTAAATTAAATACTTTATAAGAGATGTTTTCTTTTCAAAAACATAAAAAAAAGAAAATTATTACTGACTCCAAACATTTAGTTGGTAGTGGTAGTGTTTATATTTAACAAGTATACATATATAAATATATATGCTTAAATAAGTAGCAGTCACTTAGTAGATATTATTATCCATTCATTTGTTCTTCTGGAGTATCCTGGAATCTTGCTTAAATGGCAAATATCGATTGAGTTATGAATTTCCCTAAGCTTTAACCAATGCAGCACCAATACTTGACTCACTGACTCACTCCTCCTTTCTTTCAGATGACAGAACCAGCTCAAGACACTGAGGGATTTCTGTGACAGCCGCACAGCATTGAGCGTGAAGAAGTCCTTTTACACACAGCCTGCGAGATGTGTGGTCCGAAGGGTGCTATACATTCCTCTCGCTTCGTCTTGTGTGTGTAAGCTCACTGTGTGTCTGGCCAGAACACACACACACATTACAGCAACAACTGTTCCATGAGAGTAAATCATTTATGGATGTTCAGGAAGTTTGCGTTGGGATTACGGTGGGATGGCTGGACTAGCGTTAAGATGGTAATACGCTGGAATGCATCAGGGTTTTATCAGAAATGCAGGCTGATCTGTCCCATGAGTCATGACAACAGGTGCCGGTGTCTGAGACACCTGTAGTCCTGATGCACTTTTTACAAGTGAATAAATTGTGCTTTCTTATGATTTCGCCTTTCAAAAGAGGCCAGTGTTTAACATTTACAACCAATTTTCAGTCATAAAGTAATTTAAAATCATAAATGTTTACTCAAATATTCATATTTTGACACTTTTTCACTTTTGCATTTGTTGATTTGTATCTGATAGTCAAAGAAGTTTGGTAATGCATTTGTGGTGAAGAATCAAGCGAAATCTCCAGCGGCGTGTTTAAGAAGCCGAGACGACTGGTTAAAAACATGTTTCCACCGAGCCGTCGCAGATGTCTATGAAAAAAAGAGATCCTGACACACACAGCTGCTGCCAAATCTGCCTTGAATCAACGGACGAACTGTCACACACTTCGCACATTCCTTTCAATGTCACTTTTATGCATATAAACACTGTTTGATCAGAACTAAATCCCTATTAGGTGTAATTTTTGACTGAAATAATGAATAAATACATTTGATTTGATGTTTTGTGCAGCGTTGGAGGACATGAGCATGGAAATACTTGTGGAGGAGGCCCGGATGTTAGTTCCCCCTCTTGCCCTCTACAGAATGGACCTCCAAGCAGCGTGACATTGCTCCATCAATCTGTGTTTAAAGAGCAGTGTGTGTCCGCAGTGCAGCATGTTAACAGGCATCTCTCTCTCTTCACATTCATGTTCAGGCACACACAAAAACAAACATATGCTTGCATGCTCATCTATTTGTGTTTCCATCAGTCTTGTTCATGCACACACACACACACACACACACACACACACACACACACACACACACACACACACACACACACACACACACACACACACACACACACACACACACACAGATCTCCCTCGCTCTCTTATCTTTTACCAGAAGCCTCGTGAACACAAGAGCACTTGTCAGCCATCACTATATCAAACCAAACATTCGGCTGATGTCACTCAAAGAGCAGTATCTATCTGTCCATTGCAATGATATCTACTTGTAGCTTTCACATCAGATCTCCATTCAACATCTGTTTCAAAGGTCACTGGTGTTAGAGCCATGACACGGTGAACGTTCAATGTGATGCAGCTTCAAGTTTGGCCCAAATTCATACCCTGAACCCTTTCCCCTTTCCCTCTCTCTTCCTCTACTTTCCTGTCCTCCTTTAATATGGGTAAAAAATGACTCAATACTCCATGTTGATATATATGTAGGACAGTTATTATAGTAGATAACAACAGATTAAACCTATTGGCGTTTTTTTTAAAGCAAAATATCAAAAGCATATTTTTTCACCAAAGCATTTCATAAAATAAAGTTTGTTCAGTATTCTGCTTTTTTTCCCGGGACATTCTGGTTTTCAGACTTTCAGAGATGTATACTAAGTTAATATAAAATACATTTGAGGACCCTATGTTAACCAAAGCTTCAGTCAGTTGGTGAGAACCTTGAGGTCAAGTTGGTTAACAGTAATTGCAAGCATTGCTTATAAAATGTACTACCATCCAAAATAAATGAATGCTTTAATAAAGCAAGGACATAACAAATTGTTCAAAAACGGCAGTGAAGACATATATAAAGAATTCTGTTTCAAATAAATGCTGTCCTTTTGAACTTCCGGTAACACTTTATTTCAATAGTCCACTTTAGACATTGTACTGACAGTAAGTAACTTTGCAACTACATGTCAACTAGCAGTCATTAGAGTATTAGTAGACTGTCTGCTTAATATCTTCTAACACTTTATTTTGATGGGTCCACAACATATTGACTATGAGAAAATTTGCAAGTATGTGTCAACTTCTTCTACTTACCCTAAACTTACCCTACTGAGAGTTAGTAGACATGTAGTTGCAAATAAATGAGAATTAGTTGACATGTAGTCACAAAGTTACTCACAGAAAAAGTATCAGTTTCCACAAAAATATTAAGCACAACTGTTTTCAACACTAATAATGATAAATATTTATTCGCCACTAAATCAGCATATTACAATGATTCATAAAGGATCATGTGACCCTGGAGACAAAATCGGTTGGAAAACAGCTATTTTTATGTATTTATATATACTCTGATAAGCCAAAACATCAGTGAATATTTTTTTTTACATGCACTCTTTCATTCACAATATCATCCAACAGTGTATTCCTCAAGTAATGAGCTGATCATATTAAGCAGCTCTTATTTATAAGCCCTAAATGCTTTAATGGGGTTGGCTGACCAACTGGTTTTCCATTAGTGTAAACATAGGCAACAGGTCGATCCTCCACTCATTAGCCATTACCCTCAAGTCATTAACTCCAGCAGTCGATCACAATGGTGCAGAGTTCAAGTAAACACAGACCCTCTCGTACTGAAGAATCTTAATTAGTGAAGGCTTACAACACTAACAAGACAGTTACCGGATCGCTGGATATCGTTTTGACTATGTATATATACTTCTAAATAAATAAATAGATAAACAGTTCTTTAAACAGTAAGAGCAATAAGTATTGTTATAATTTAGAGGTGTTATAGAAGTACAGTTTTGTCAGTTGGTGCACACTTAGTCTCAGATCAGAGGCAGGAAATAATGATGAAATGCCTGTCTAGTGTATTTTTCATGTAACAGTTCTTTTGTCATTTACACTGTAGTGTACTGTGCTAACATGCAAAATGCCTGAACGCTTCAGCACATATTACAATACAAAAAAACAAACACACACGTAAATAGATTAAACAGAATCTGCCATACTCCAGGGATCGTCCTGAGAGATACTGGAAAGCTGCTAACCTGTTTGAGAATATTTGCAAAGGTAAACCCAGAGGAATAAAAGAGGCAACATGGGAGACGCTAGAAAAAAGCAAAGTGAAGCAAAAAACAATGTGGGGTCTGGAAACACAGATGTTCAGAGACACTTATACAGACTCGGGGGTGTACAGAAACTCCCTGCCAGATGTGGATGCACACCACATCATTTCACAAAAACTAACTCTACCCAGTCAACGTGAACCGACGAGTAGCTGTTCACTCATGTGCTTCAAAATACATAATATTCCCAAACAGTGAAACTAATTTAGGGGTAATGTCTGCACTAATGGCATCATCAGAGAGCTCCCGTAGTTCTTGTCAAAACTGCTTTTGTGCTTTCTCTATATTGTTTTGAAAATGTCCAGCAAAGATTATTTTACTAGCAAAGGGTCTTGTAAGTGTGTATTGATATATGCATATTGCTTCAAATTCAATGCCCATCAGCTGTTAAAGTGATGGTTTACTCAACCTCATGTCATTCTAAATGACTTTCTTTCATTTGTGGAACATAAGATATTTTAAGGAACGTTTTTATCTATAGTAATTGCACTGCTTAAGAAAATGGTTATTTATTGGCGTCTATGGTTCCATGAAGAAACTTTAACATGAACTTTTTCCTTTCAGAAAGGTCCTGTAGATATTGACACGTTCTTCACACTAAGAAAAACATGGTTCTTTTATCGGAATAATTCCCTAAAATGAAAACGTCTTGTTTCACAAGAGGTTAATTGATTAACCGAAACTATGACGATTACTTGTGGATCATTATGATGTTTTTACCAGCTATTTGGACTCACATTCTGACGGTACCCATTCACTGCAGAGGATCCATTGGTGAACAAGTGATGTAGTGCTACATTTCTCCAAACCTGTTTCAATGAAGAACAAACTCATCTACATCTTTGATGGCCTGAGGAAGAGTACATTTTCAGCCAATGTTCCTTGTTTTGGGTGAACTGTCCCTTTAAGAACTGTTAACTGAAAGGTTATTTTAGGAATCAGTATCGTTCAGTATCAGTATGTTATATTTTGGGTGAACTACCTCTTTAAGTTACAGACTAATAATCAATAACATATTATTGAAAAATGGCTGTCCATATAGGACTCTTCTATTGAGGACAATGTAAAATGAATATTTTCTTTGATCTTGGATGAGATTGAGTGCCCAAACACCAAGGAGCGTAATAGTTTATTTGATGTGTACACACATTAATCTGATGCAAAGCAATTGAGCGCTGTTTTAATCTTTAAGCCTGACTAAGTAAATAGATCACTTGATTGGATTGCAAAGGATTTGTAAAGGACCCCAAATCAGTATTGATTTTTTTCTAAAACAATCAGTGAAGTGGTTCGATGAAAAAAGTCTAATTAAAGTAATAAATAAAACATGTCATCACTTTGAGAGGAAGTTTGTTGAATCTGACTGAACTAGAACGGCGCGTCTGTTTTGTGGTGCTTCACATGTGATGTCTGGTACATGTCCGAAGTCTGTGAGAGTGTGTGAATATCAGTTTGCCGCACAATGAGTGTGTGTCTGTGTGGCATTAAGATACATCTGCATCAGTTTAACCCATTGGGAGCGTTTCTCAGCAAGTAGCTGTGCTTTCAGCTCTGAGTCAGCACAAATCATCTGGACAGCCAGGAGCGTGAAATCTCTCCAGGCCTCTTTTCCAACACTCTCTGCCCTCTGCAGGCCTAGATAAACGGCTCTGCTTTAGTGTCTGCTGCCTGGTCTGCCCTGTGTCTTAGGTGGACGCTCATTATTGATGATGTGGTCTCTCTTTTGCAAATATATATGATCAGAAAGCTGTTCCTGTCATCTGCTCTAAAGACTTTAAAGAACTAGCTAACCTGATAGTTTAGCACCCGATGCAGATTAAAGTTGATACTGATATTCATCAATTTAATAGTTCTGTAATGCTTATACAATGTGTCTCATTCAAAAATTTAAATATTGAAATTATGATTATGCACAGAAAGGGGCCATATAACCTGCTTTCAAAAATAAATATAAATCTGTATGAAAAGGTAAGTACATAAGTATATATACATTTATTTATACAATTATAAAATATAAATATAACTTTTAAATATATTATTTTAATAAATAAATAAACCAGTAACCTAGAAGATAAATATTTTATTTATTGAAAACATATTTAAAATAAACAAATGTTAATGATTTAAACAAACAACCAAAACAACATAAGAAATCTAGAAGATAATAAATAAATTGTATTATTATTATTATAATAGTTTTTTTTAAAAATAAATTTAGTTTTAAATGAATTAATGAATGAATGCATGAATGTTTTTAATATTTTATATTGCCTTCTCGATTACTTGCTAATATTTTAAAATAAATAATTTTAATGATTTAAACAAAAAACTAAATAAAAAACTAAAAATGTATCTAGAATAATAAATACAGATGTAATAATAATAAATATATTATTTTATTTATTAAATAGTTTCATGACAAAAAATAAATAAAGAAATAATGAATGAAAATAAATAAGTTTAATAAAATATATTTATTATCTTATAGATTAATGTTTTAAAATATTTAATTTTAATGATTTAAACAAAAAACTAAATATAAACATGCAATCCAGAATATAATAAATATATACTATTTAATTAAAGAAAGAAAGAAAGAAATCTAGAAGATAATCTACGCTTGTGCCCTACTCCCAAAAGACAGGATTCCACAGTCCTATCATAGTCTGACACCTTGAGCTACAACGTGCTGTGAGCAAAAGCAATCAATTACATCCAAGCATTTAATCCTCTCATAATCCATGGTGTTAGTGTGGTATTAGTTCCCACAGAGGTGACTAGACATCCCTGCTCCCTAGAGTCCCTTTCCATTGACAGCATCTACTTCAGCTTCCCTGAAAACCTCACTGGAGACCAATGCGAGACCCATTTTTGGGTCAGTGGGTCAGAGGTTAAGCAGGAGGACATACGATCACAAACTGAATTTGACTGACAGCATTTAAAAAACACACTGTCTCTTTACTGTGAAAGCACTGAAAATGTGGTCTATATAGGAATAGTTCACCCAAAAATGAAAATGCGCTGGAAATGTACCCACTCTCAGGCCATCCAGGATGTAGATACGTTTGTTTCTTCACTGGAACAGATTTGGAGAAATGCATGACATCACTTGCTCAGCAATGGATCCTCTGTATTGAATGGGTGCCATCAGAATGAGAGTCCAAACAGCTGATAAAACATCACAATAATACACAAGTAATCCACATCACTCCAGTCCATCAATTAACCTGTTGTGAATTGAAAAGCTATGTGCTTGTAAGAAACAACTCCATCATTTAGACATTTTAACTTTAAACCATTCTTTCTGGCCAAAATACCAGTCCATAATCCATAACTATGGGGAACAAATAAAATAAAAATCCACCCCTGTTGTCCTCATTAAAATCCACTGACATATTAGTCAAGAATTATTTTTGCTTATAAATGTGCTTATATCTGTATACAGTATGTCTCTCCTGATTCAGACAAAATAACTTTTTCACAGACAAAAGCAATTTTTATAGATAGATGACTCATATTTATGAGCCCAAACCAATGGATTGAATTTAAAAATGCCTTAATATTTGATTGTTTCAAACATGCAGCTTTTCACTTCACAAAGTGATGTTGCAGATTATTTAAATGGTTTTATCAGCCATTAGAACTCGCATTCTGACGGCACCCATTCACTGCAGAGGATCCAGTGGTGAGCAAATGATGTAAAGCTAAATTGATCAAAATCTGTTCTGATGAAGAAGAAAAAAAACGCATGGCCTGAGGGCGAGTAACATTTTCAGTAGCTTTTCATTTTTGGGTGAACTATTCCTTTAATGATTTTAGATAGACCCAAATGTTATTACATTCATCTCTTATTCTGTGAATACAGACTATGCACCAAACTGAAGCCACTGAGAAGAATCAGATCACTTCAGCTGTGTGTCAGAAGGCTGAAGGCTAAAATATGGTGACAATATGGTGCTGCTCCTGAAAGCAAGAAGTACGCAGTATGGGATTTTTCTTCATGAATTGCCTGCAACATGACCCTCCCTTCAACCAGAGCTTCATATGTTTACTCACAGGGAAGCTCTGCAGCTACTAGTGTTCCCACTGATTGAGATAGTGCTATCTTTGGCTATTGGGATGGATGGCTTGATGTCCTAATAGAACACAGGTGTGTGTTTGTGTTAGCTTTCGGGCCCCACTGAGAAGAGAAGGGTGAAAAGTTGAACCACATGGACCGGGCTGATAATGAGGAGACTGTATGCGTTTGGCTCTCAGATGAACAGAAACGTACAATGTACAACTACTTTGTCATTTTGTCTTTATAATTTGTGTAGACAGTACATTTTTATGTCATTTTAAATTTGTAATGAGCTCAGGTACAGTGATGTGCATGCTAAACTGATGTCATATATACTCATTAGCATTCAACAGTAAGCACATAAAATCAGCTCGGCCTACAGGGTATATCACCTATTCCTTGTTTTGTTATTTTCCAGATTACATGCACAATGTTAGACAAATCTGCTTAATGCTCTGATGAAATGTAAGGTCATGTAAATACCATAAACAGTGTTCCTTGCAGGGAAAGATCATACAGTTTAAATAAATCACAGAAACGTTTTATTCTTGTCTCTTAGTTGTACATGTAAGCACACTCATCATCTTATCCATATTTAAATATATTCCATATTAATTCTAAAACACTGAGTCACAGTCAGAAATGAATTTTAAAGGCAAAGTATCCATGATTGAATGAATGAATGAATTAATGCATGCATACATTCCAAAGTCATGGGTTTGACTGCAAGGGAATGTAGGAACTGATCAAATGTATGCCTTAATGCAATGCAAGTCGCTTTAGATATATATTTTTTTAAAGTCAGTAAGGAAGTAAACAAACAAACAGACAGACAGACAAAGAAACAAACAAACATAAAAATTCATTCCTATAGCGATGCCAATATCATAGGTTTGATTACCAGGGAATGCATACAGTTCATGAACCAATACAATGTATGCCTTGAATGCAAAGTAAGTTGCTTTGCATAAAACAATGTAAGCAAGTAAAAAACAAAAAAATAAAATAAACAGACAATTTAAAAAATATATAATAAAAAACAACCAACCAAACAGCAAACAAACAAAAAAAATATGTTCCTGTAGCAACGCAATGAAAGTCACTTTAGATACAAAAATGCAAGTAAACAAAATAAAACGAACAAATAAACAAACAGAAGTATTTTCCTGTAGCAATGCAAAGGTAACGGGTAATGGTATTTTCCTGTAGCAATGCAAAGGTAACGGGTAATGGTATTTTCCTGTAGCAATGCAAAGGTAATGGTATTTTCCTGTATGTGATAAAAGGTAACGGTAATGGTATTTTCCTGTAGCAATGCAAAGGTAACGGTAATGGTATTTTCCTGTAGCAATGCAAAGGTAACGGTAATGGTATTTTCCTGTAGCAATGCAAAGGTAACGGTGATATTTTTCCTGTAGCAATGCAAAGGTAGCAGGGTAATGGTATTTTCCTGTAATGCAATGCAAAGGTAACGGTAATGGTATTTTCCAGCAGTGCAAAGGTAACGGTAATGGTATTTTCCTGTAGCAATGCAAAGGTAACGGTAATGGTATTTTCCTGTAGCAATGCAAAGGTAACAGTAATGGTATTTTCCTGTAGCAATGCAAAGGTAACGGTAATGTATTTTCCTGTAGCAATGCAAAGGTAACGGTAATGGTATTTTCCTGTAGCAATGCAAAGGTAACGGTAATGGTATTTTCCTGTAGCAATGCAAAGGTAACGGTAATGGTATTTTCCTGTAGCAATGCAAAGGTAACGGTAATGGTATTTTCCTGTAGCAATGCAAAGGTAACGGGTAATGGTATTTTCCTGTAGCAATGCAAAGGTAACGGGTAATGGTATTTTCCTGTAGCAATGCAAAGGTAACGGTAATGGTATTTTCCTGTATAGCAATGCAAAGGTAACGGTAATGGTATTTTCCTGTAGCAATGCAAAGGTAACGGGTAATGGTATTTTCCTGTAGCAATGCAAAGGTAACGGTAATGGTATTTTCCTGTAGCAATGCAAAGGTAACGGTAATGGTATTTTCCTGTAGCAATGGGTGGTAATGGTATTTTCCTGTAGCAATGCAAAGGTAAGCGGTAATGGTATTTTCCTGTAGCAATGCAAAGGTAACGGTAATGGTATTTTCCTGTATAATGCAAGGTGGCGGATTGCATAATGGTATTTTCCTGTATGTGCAATGCGGTAATGTTTTCATGCGGTAGCAATGCAAAGGTAATTTTCCTGTAGCAAAGCAATGCAAAGGTAACGAATGGTGTTTTCCTGTAGCAATGCAAAGTTGGTAATGGTATTTTCCTGTAGCAATGCAAAGGTAACGTATTGGTAAATTTTCCTGTATAATGCAAAGGTAACGGTATTGGTATTTTCCTGTAGCAATGCAAAGGTAACGGGTAATGGTATTTTCCTGTAGCAATGCAAAGGTAATGGGTATTGGTATTTTCCTGTAGCAATGCAAAGGTAAATAATGGTATTTTCCTGTCCTGTAGCATGCAAAGGTCGTAAGTGTAATGGTATTTTCCTGTAGCAATGCAAAGGTAACGGGTAATGGTATGCTTCCTCCCTGTAACAATGCAAATGGGTAATGGTATTTTCCTGTAGCAATGCAAAGGTAACGGGTAATGGTATTTTCCTGTAGCAATGCAAAGGTAACGGTATTGGTATTTGTGATGGTGTTGGGAATGTTCTGTGATGTTCTATTGTTTTTTCAGCAGGGGCCTCATTGTTTTATAATGCATTAATGCATTAGAAGTCATTTTAAAGTATGTTGTTGGCTTAGGTTTGTTTCACAAAAAAAGTATCTTAATACTTCTTTGTAAATTATTATGTGAAGTAACAAAACCCATGGTTAATTTGCGGTTACCATGGCTACAAGAACCATTCGTTTCCATCTTTTTTATATATTTTTTTGGCGGCGGATTGCTGATGTCTTTTCATGGGCATAGTTGTCCATCAATTATGATCATTTGCATTCAGCCGCAAACATGAGCGAGTGGTGACGGGTGCGGTAATGCCGTGTCACGTTTAATTTTTATTTTTTGGAGCAACTGGGATGGTGCCCAATGCAAACTGCGTACTCTGCATATAGGGACCGGCGGTACTGGATAAAATGTATGCCTTGAAAATAATGCAAGTCACTTTGGGCAAAAAAAGCAAGTAAACAAAACAAAAAAACAAATAAAGGAATGCATGAACTTATAAAATGTAAGCCTTGATTGCATGTAAATAACTTTGGATACAACAAAGCAAGTAAATACAAAAATAAATAAACTGAGCATAAAAAGTTGAGAAAATATTATTTATATTAACAGTGTACCATACATATTGCATATTCATGAAAGTGTTGGATCTGTGATCTTGGTTAATATTTTAGATTTGCCAGTACATAATCTGTTAACAGGCCTGAGCATCTCTTGATGTGGAACGAAGCCCCTGGCCAAGTTTAAAATCAACCCAGAGACATTCCTGGCTTGTTAACCAATCTGTCTCAAATCGGTTAAAACACCAAAACAGTCATGACCATTTTACAGAGGCTTTTCAAATGAAATTTGGACAGGATGATGATGATGATATCATAACCATTTTCAAATGTATGCATGCACAAGTGCACATTCCCAAATAAATGTCACATTCAGTAAATGCATACATGTACCAATGATAAATGATCTTAAACATGCAGATTTAAAAAATCAGTAATAGCGGTTGGCTGATCCGTTTGCGGTTATTGATATGTGTCTGCTGTGCTAGATACTTCTCACACAGTTAGTTTCATTATTTTTTAAACACAATTTTTGTCAAATAAATTCATTCTCCAGTATTCAAGAGAACCAATTGTTAGCTGTTCTCTCAACTGTTTGTCTCTCGAAGTATCTTTCCCAGGCAGGAAGCCCTAAGACAGAGAAACTGAAGGGCATTACCACACTGCATTCATCAGACCAACTTACCAGTCCACACACACACACACTGCTAATGAACTGGTGAGCGATGTTTATGAGGAATCACTTACCAGCCAGGCAGATCACTAACAGATGCCTGCTAGCATACGAGCAAGTGGTGGAGCCACACTGGCCACTGCTCTGATTCCAGCATATCAAAGACTGGAATGTCAAAATGTTCCCTGATCTCTTAGCCAGACTGCCCACCTCTCTGCCACACCTTACAAATGTCTCTTAAAGGGACAGTTCACCTAAAATAAACATATCTGGAAGCATGCACTTATTTTTGTAAATATAAATAAATGTATATACTGTATGTGTGTGTATTTATATATACACATAATAAATATAAACAATATACACACATATATTATGTAAACAAAAACTTAATTGTTTGACAGCCCTAATATATATATATACACACACAGGTGCTGATCATATAATTAGAATATCATCAAAAAGTTGATTTATTTCACTAATTCCATTCAAAAAGTGAAACTTGTATAATGTATACATTCATTCCACACAGACTGATATATTTCAAGTGTTTATTTATTTTAATGTTGATGATTATAACTGCCAACTAATGAAAACCCCAAATTCAGTATCTCAGAAAATTAGAATATTACTTAAGACCGATACAAAGAAAGGATTTTTAGAAATCTTGGCCAACTGAAAAGTATGAGCATGTACAGCACTTAATACTTAGTTGGGGCTCCTTTTGCCTGAATTACTGCAGCAATGCGGCGTGGCATGGAGTCGATCAGTCTGTGGCACTGCTCAGGTGTTATGAGAGCCCAGGTTGCTCTGATAGCGGCCTTCAGCTCTTCTGCATTGTTGGGTCTGGCATATCGCATCTTCCTCTTCACAATACCCCATAGATTTTCTATGGGGTTAAGGTCAGGCGAGTTTGCTGGCCAATTAAGTACAGGGATACCATGGTCCTTAAACCAGGTACTGGTAGCTTTGGCGCTGTGTGCAGGTGCCAAGTCCTGTTGGAAAATGAAATCTGCATCTCCATAAAGTTGGTCAGCAGCAGGAAGTGCTCTAAAACTTCCTGGTATACGGCTGTGTTGACCTTGGACCTCAGAAAACACAGTGGACCAACACCAGCAGATGACATAAAACCCCAAACCATCACTGACTGTGGAAACTTTACACTGGACCTCAAGCAACGTGGATTCTGTGCCTCTCCTCTCTTCCTCCAGACTCTGGAACCTTGATTTCCAAAGGAAATGCAGAGAACATAACTTTGGACCACTCAGCAGCAGTCCAGTCCTTTTTGTCTTTAGCCCAGGCGAGACGCTTCTGACGGTGTCTGTTGTTCAAGAGTAGCTTGACACAAGGAATGCGACAGCTGAAACCCATGTCTTGCATATGTCTGTGCGTAGTGGTTCTTGAAGCACTGACTCCAGCTGCAGTCCACTCTTTGTGAATCTCCTCCACATTTTTGAATGGGTTTTGTTTCACAATCCTCTCCAGGGTGCGGTTATCCCCATTGCTTGTACACTTTTTTCTACCACATCTTTTCCTTCCCTTCGCCTCTCTATTAATGTGCTTGGACACAGAGCTCTGTGAACAGCCAGCCTCTTTTGCAATGACCTTTTGTGTCTTGCCCTCCTTGTGCAAGGTGTCAATGGTCGTCTTTTGGACAACTGTCAAGTCAGCAGTCTTCCCCATGATTGTGTAGCCTACAGAACTAGACTGAGAGACCATTTAAAGGCCTTTGCATGTGTTTGGGTTAATTAGCTGATTAGAGTGTGGCACCAGGTGTCTTCAATATTGAACCTATTCACAATATTCTAATTTTCTGAGATACTGAATTTGGGGTTTTCATTAGTTGTCAGTTATAATCATCAAAATTAAAATAAATAAACACTTGAAATATATCAGTCTGTGTGGAATGAATGTATACATTATACAAGTTTCACTTTTTGAATGGAACTAGTGAAATAAATCAACTTTTTGATGATATTCTAATTATATGACCAGCACCTGTGTGTATATATATATATATATATATATATATATATTAAATTATACACTTAAATTATTAGTTAAGTCTAATAAATGTTGAAATTGATAGCTCTCAATTATACTGTAATGCTGAATGGCTACGGCCAATGGTGAAATATTAAGGGGAAAAATAATTTGATAGAGTTATCATTATTGATATCAGTGATCATAAAAAAGATGCCATTAAAAAAATATAAAAAACCAAGACAGTATATTTTTTATAAAAGTATATTTAAAAATGCTAATGTTAGATGGGATTAATCACGAATAATTGTAGAATTAAATTTTTTTTTTTATCTATTGACCGCACTAATATATATATATATATATATATATATATATATATATATATATATATATATATATATATATATATATATATATATATACATACATACATACATGCAGAGAAAAATGTTGGAACCAAATTTGTCAGCATCCTAATCAACAACATGAGTTGGCTTAACCAATAGAGTTCCCAATGGAAGACACGGAGAGTGTTCAAGAAACCTGTTTGAAGGCAGTGATCATTTTTGCAGTTTTGTTTAGTGATGCAGAAGTTGCACATATCCATTTTAATGAAGAAAATAGTGTTGACAAGACAGACCAAACAAGCATTTAGGCTATTGCTTTAAAATCAGGGATCCGTGTAGAAATGCATTGTTCATGTTTGTTTGCATGTGGGCTCCTAATTCCCATGTTTAGGGTAACTTCAGCGATCGAAGATGAGCATGAAAGGAAATTATGATGAGCTCAATACTCCAAATGTCAGAATCTGCTTTAAATTACACAGCAATATCAGTCCATGCTGCTTCTCCCTGTGCTGGGTTCACGACTTCCTTCCAAAACACGGCCAAGTGAGGAGAAGAGAGCGGGCAGAAATCATTAAAGTTCTCTTTTGACGTATGGGACATGGCAGTTATGCTAATTCACAGTCTTTTGGCAGCCTCTTTTGCCTCTCTGTCCTCTTTGAGGAATGTTTGGTTAAGGGAAATCTAATGGGTGATTACGGGACAAATGAAGTTTGAATATTGGGTGAAATGGAAGTTGTTTGTGTTTGTCTGAGTTAGTGGCGTTTGGGGTTTGACTTTTGGACAGTAAGCTACTGCTAGCACAGCGAGAAAACCTCTGCTCGCAGCTACATTTACTCCAGTCTTCAGTGTCACATGATCCTTCACATTTCTTTCTTATTACTGTCAATGCTGAAAACAGTTGGGCTACTAATAATATTTTCTTTCTTTATTAATTTTTTGTGGAAGCTTAATACTTTTTTTGTAATCATACTTTCATGAACAGAAAGTTCAAAAGAACAGCATTCATAGGAAATATTATTTTTTGGTAATATATTAAATGTCTTTATTGACATTTTTTACCAATGAATGCATCTTTGCAGAATAAAAGTATAAATAATTAATTAAATAAATTTTTACTGCCTCCAATCTTCGAATGATGGTTTACAGTATTTTTAAAGTTGAAGGTAATAATGCTCAAGAGATGCTCAAATAAATAGCCAATGCTTCAAAATCCTCAATGTTTATACTTTTTGGCTATTTTTTATGACTAATACTTGTTTCTGCATATAATAGAGAGTAAATTATCACAAAAATGCACAAATCACTTTTAATTAAACTATTACAGAGTTCTCCAAAGTATTAGTTGCAATGACAGAACCCATTGAAAATGTATGTTACCTCATTAAAAAAAGACAGGGTGCATCTTTGCAACACATGCAGCAAACATGTGAATAGACTGCTTCAGATCACAGTCTTATCCTAATTCATTTGTCAGGACTCATCTGATGTAAATATTGTTATTGCACCACTCCATCTGTCTGTCTCTAGTTCACTCGTTCTCAATTTCTACATCCCATATTCATATACTATCCACATGCCCTATATTTTAGATTGGCAGGCTCAATTGCATGCACATGCTTAAGAGTCAACTTTGCTTAATTTGAGGAGTCCTGAGTGTCAAGCCTTGCTACAGGATCTTGATCCCAAATCAGACTTCGTAAATGTCTTCATCCTCTGCCCCAAGACAAACAAATTATCTATATGAAAACCAAAAAGCACTTCACCGGCACATCTGCTCATGAAGAGCCACTCGTTTCTGGAGTGCAACTTTTACAAAAAATAAATAAATAAGCATAATAGACTAATAAGTGTAGTGGAATTTGTGTCAGGCCAGCTCGGGAAAATAAGATATCATGTCTTTCTGTCAGCCTTATGTCAGCCCCGCAGATTAAAACCCAAATGCCTCATCTCCATGCAACCTCCTAAAGCAGTCTGCCAGAGTCAAGGGTTCAGCCAAAGTTTACATCTACAACCACTGAACAGCTCTCGCTTCCTCACTTTCCCATCCATCCATCCGTCGTCCGTCCATTCATCCATCCATCCATCCATCCATCCATCCATCCATCCATCTGTCCGCCCGTCCGCCCGCCATCATCCATCCGTCTGTCCGTCCGTCCGTCCCGTCTGCCCATCATCAGTATCCATCCATCTCCGTCATCCTATCTATCTATCATCATCTGCCCAGGTCCGTCATCCGTCCGTCCATCCGTCCGTCAGATCAGATTCATCCTATCTATCCGGTCCATCTATCTGATCCGTCATTTATCCAGCTATCAGTCTATCTGCCCGTCCGTCCTGTCAGATCATTCATCTATTCCGTCCGTCCATCTATCATTCAGATCGGCGTCATCCTCATCTATCTATCTATATCGCCTGCCTGGCTGTCGTCTGGTCCGTCTGCCTCATCTATCCCACACACACACACACACACACACACACACACACACACACACACACACACACACACACACACACACACACACACACACACACACACACACACACACAATGTGCATTACATGCATATACATCTAAACAAATTATGCATATTTCAGACCCATTAAACCATGCCTCATCTGACTACCATAAAGAGCTGAATCATCTTTAAATACATAGGAGTGTAAAAAGTATGGGATCCCTGACACTTTAACCAAACTCTTTTTATAGTAACAGGAAGTGACTGCTCATATAGTGAGGGTTCGGTAAGATTCAATCTCAAAGCCCATCCCAAGTCATTGTTTTACTTTGCAAACCCACTACTGAGAAAGCTGCATGCCTGGATTTCTCTTGCCCAATCCCTGGAACATGCTTTCAATTTTCTTAAATCAAATATGTCATTAAAAGCAACATATCAATGCCCATATTGATACTATTAAAGGGCAAAGACAAGAGTGACTTTAATATATACGGAGGTCTGTCTAAGGATAGATCGGGTCACTTTCTCCTCTCTGTTATACATTACCAAGATAGATACGCTATGTTCGATGTCAGATCAAATAGACCGTAGTAATACCTTACAATGCAGTATTCCAACATCTGCACAGTTGCGTACTCAGAAATGTTTGTTCAAAGTTGAAGCTGAATTCCACAGCAGAGCTGTTTTTATAGAAAGCTTGTTCATTTGTCTCAGGGCAAGTAGCGGTGTGTATTTAAGAGACCACAGGGGTTAAAACAGTCTAATACAATCAAAGTGACTTCCTGTCATCAAATTCATATGCAATCTGACTGTGCAGAATTATGAAAAATTGGCGATTTAAGTTCATTTTGGGTAACACTTTAGTTTAGGGACCAGTTTTCACTGTTAACTAACTATTAGACTCTTGCTTCAATAAACTCCCAATTTTAACGGTGATTAATAGTTAGTAAGGTAGTTGCTAAATGTAAACTTTTATTATGATTATTGTCATTTTTATTCAAACATTTCAATGGTCATTCTCAAAGCTTACCATTTTTATATAAAAAATTGAAGGTAAACTGTATGAGATCATATGAATTAGCAACCAATTTGCCACAACCTAACATTGTATCAAATTGTGATTGTGTTGGACTGACTGTATAGTTATGTATAGAGAATCTCTCAAAGAAAGAATAATATAAATTTCCATTCATCATGCTGTATTGAATGTTTGCTGTAGCTCAAACAGTAAAGTATTGTACAATGATGCCAAGGTCATGGGTTCAATTCCCATGGACAGCAAGAATTAAGATTAAAAGATTAAAGATTGTGTACCATGAAAGCAATGGTAGTCGCTTTTCATAAAAGCATCTGCCAAATGCATGAAAAAAATGTATGCATGAAGGTTTTTCCCCATATGTACCTCTTGTATTTTTATCTATCTGCGTGGCTTTGTTTTCTTAGGGACTGCAAGTCAGGAAAAATAAGTATATTCTTTCAATCCCAAAGCTTATATCTTCTGACTCATACAGCACAATGAGGAAGATCTGGCTTCTATAAAGACATTGTATAAGATTACGGCTAAATCAGTCTTGTGGCTTTTCCTGGGAAAAACTTATGAAGTTCTAAAACTCTCTCAGTTATGAGTGGGCACAGCAGGTTCGGGGGCAGAGGAACATAGAGCGAAACATAATACAAGTATCAACCATGCTCCAAATAATAATGTACTGTCAGCAAAGAATGATAACATGATAACTCAAGGAGGCTTCATTATAGCTTCCTGAGGAGCATGACCCGAGCGGTGCATAGAAATCATTCGGACAAATATGCAAGTCTTTAATTCGTCAGCTGCACGTCATTTAATAGGGGAAAAATGAAACTTTGGGTACACGGTTACACATCTGGTTTAGAATCTATCAGACTCTGGCGTTCAGAGCATTCTTTTGTATTATACGGAAGATGGAAATAATTATTGAACGTTTCATGAAATGAAGAACTTTGCTGTCACTGTTGGTTTAAGTGAAATCAATTTAGCAGCTAGTGGGGTTCCAATTGGATGTAAGTTCTGTCAATCACATGCTGCCACCAGATTTTCATTAAATCCAGTTTCACAACACAGAACTGGTGCGAATTCAGCACATGAACTTTAAATGAGGGAGGTGCATATATTTAGTCTAGCACTCGAGGCCTTTCAAAACCAGGATCAAAAGCCAGACAAAGGAGCCAAAATCAACAATTAAGCATCTTCTTGATCAATATGTCATATCTGTTTATCGAGTTTAGGAGTCAGTCTTGGGTCAAAGTGAATCTGGCACGGTTCTGAATGTGTAGATTTGCTGGACGGCTGTTGAAAGGTATCGTGGGTGGCCTGCGCACAATATGTAGCTGTCTTCTGAAGTGTGGAAAGTTGTGGAGGAAAAGATACAGAAGCAATCGCTGCTCCCATGATATGTGTGGCTTGAAAAGTATTCCTTGGATCGATCAGACCACTTGACCAGTAGCAGTGTTTTCTCTTTGGTTTGACTTCAATTAAACAAAACTGTAAAATGTTTAAGTGCGCCAGCTGTTGCTTTACACTAATTCAGTATACGAGTGCAATTGATGTTATGGTTGTATTCTACTTGTTTCCCTTTTTCTTCTTCTAAACAATATTCCAAAATTAATTTGGTTAAATTCAGAAATCGAGACAATAATTCCAGTCTTCCCTATCTATTTTTGTTTTCTGTGTTAAATTATTTTAAAGAAAATTTGTAATACAGAAATAAGTAATAAATAATTTATTTTTATTTTTATTGACACTAAATCAATAAATACAGTTATTAAGTAAAGAAAGTACGGTTACAGCCGAAAAACAGACATGTTATAGCTGAACAACAACACTGTTAATCTTAAAATATAAAGCATTTACATAAATCCATATAGGAAATAAAGAGTTATCAAATAAGCATGTTAAAAACTCCTGAAACATTTGGTGTTTCATATTTTAGAGCACTCATAAAACTGCAATTTATGAAAGAAATCAGTTAAATCTGTATGTGGGAGTGTGTGATAAAAAAATAAACAATCAGATGTAACCAGTTACATCTGTTTACAGTTACTTTTATTTGTAACTAAATTACGTAACTACGTTACATGTAACTAGTTACTCCCCAACACTGACTATTAAGTCCTTGGTAATTTAATAGGACTCTAATTCAACAAAGAGAGTGTGAATGTGTTGATTTTCTTACACCATAAACAACACATATGACTCACAATCATTTATTCATTTACCGTGAACCAAAGACCAAAACATAATCTAAAAATGAAACACTATGCTTTTGAGGCCCGAAAAGAACTGGTATGTCCTTCAGTAAATGCAAATCCAGATATACATTCCTCATTGCTTCAGCTTCACAGACGAGACTGCAGCAACCGTGAGACGTACAGATCATATAGAGGCTCTTCTCCGAAGTCATAAGTCAAAGGGATCTCAGTGTGGAGGCAACCGAGGCTTAGTTTTACCTGCTCCCAGAGACGTTCATTAGACGTGGATGTGGGGGTTCTCTTTGCTTTGAGTGTCATTAATCAAAGCTCCCACAGACATACTGGAGATCCGATCCTCACTGTGGATACTGCACTACAGCTGGGAATAATCATCTTCCTGGAACCCTATTAGCTATCTTACAGACGTAGAGTACCACGATTCTGAGAGATTGGCCGACACTAGATATCTTCTCTCTTCCTTGTGCAAAAACAGAGGGTTGCGTGTAGATTTACGCTGTCTGTCTGTAGAGGTGTCCTGAGCATGTGATGATCATTTATATATTAAAGCCCTACAAAGTATTTGGACCATTAACATTTGTAAATGTCATTGAATTATATATATAACATGACCAGGGTTATGTTGACATTTTAATGTATGCCTTATTTGAAATGAATATTCCTGAATTTGAACTGGGGTAACAAACAGGATTTGGAATTATAAAATAAAAAATTAAAAATACATAAAATATTTAAAAGGAATCAAAATTGTATAACATAAGTTTTTAGCTAGGAAAACATGCTAATCAATCAAAAAAACAAATGTTAGTTAAAAATTCCATTTAAAAGTTAGAGGTTAGTTTGTGCAAAAAAAAAAACATGAATGAAGAGTTGGTTGACTGACCAGACAGACAGACTTTTTTTGGGGACATTGCATATATATATATATATATACACACACACACACACACACACACACGAGTAAAAATATCCACAAATTAGTATTCAAAATCTCACTTGCATTTGCTCAGCTAATAATTTCTACTCTATGAATGACCTGATATACCGTCCGACAGCTGCAACTCTGAGATTAACAAGGAATTGAACAAGATTCCACTATACCCACACTGTCCTTACATTCAACTTCATAGTGTATATCTTCTGTGTCTGTATTGTGCATGTCAAATATTTCCCAATCAGCACCAGCAAATCAGTCTCACCCTGCTGAAAAACAACTCTTTATGGAGCCTTTGTGCCTCTTTCACATCTCCCACATATTCTGTTTCGGTTTAGCAACATTGTTATAGAGCGTGTGAGAACGGCTTCGGTTCAGGCACCTCAGTGTTGAGCCGGAGAACTGTTTTGGAGTATGCTTGGTATCCCTGTCCCCAGAGTCGAAAGGTTTTCCAGGCTCTAGGAGTCATAAGGAGTTTACTTTCACATCTGCAAAACTCAAAGGCTGAGCGGCTGGCCAAAAATAAAGTTATGGAGCTGGGTCCCCAGCGTTTAAGAGAATCAGCTGCAACACAAACGTGAGACTTCTCGTTCTTGCTACAGTGAACAATTTACATATTCATTATTTTATTGTCACTGCACTGAAATTGTGTTACTTATTAGAATAAACATTAATATGTCAGCAATTTTGGCATATGTCAAAAGGTTTCATGTGACGTGAACGTGCTACACAGAACAAAGTCTAAAAATGACAAAAGATCTAATGATTGTCCCATGAAAGTCCTGAGCACTACCCTTGGCTCACCCGGTTGCCTTCATAATGTTAACTGTGTTACAAAAAGAATTTAAAATGACTCCCGCTTCATTCAATTGTATTCATTCATGATACTATCCATAATCAGTGTCTGGTACCAGTAAAGGTCATCTGTAATTCATACTGCTATGGATATGTTTAGTGTAAATGTAGAACATTTAATTTTTTGTTGTTGTTTGTATGTTAACATCAGATATTATCACTGTGCTGTATCATAGCATTGTGGGCTATACTGTGAAATTAAAAACTATCTGTCCACGGACAGTATCTACAGACATAAATTCTAAAAATATAAAACAATAATAACACAAATAAAATAAAAATACCATGTATGACAATGTCACAATAGTTAATTAAAAATAATGAATTACATAAAAAGGTGGTCTTCAAAAACTGAAATTATTTCTGATTAATGAAAGTATCCTGAAAAAATATCACGTTTTCCACAAAAAAATATTGAGCAGCACAACTGTTTTCAACACTGATAATAATAATAATAATAATAATAATAAATGTTTCTTGAGGAGAAAATCAGCATTAGAAGTATTTCTGAAGGATCACGAGACACCAAAGACTGGAGTAATGAAGCTGAAAATGTTGCTTTAAATGAATGAATTAATGTGAAACAAGGAAATATATAATGTGATGGAAGATTGTATTTATTTGTTTGTGTTACTTATTAAATAAACCATTAGTTAATTAAAAAGTTAAAGTCTTTATACTGGTTTATCTGTGGGTCTCGGAAATCATGAAAAGGCATGTTTCATGTTCAAAAACTTGATAATGGATGGATGAACGGATGCATACATGTCTCTCCTGTTGGTGCGATTCCATACATGTACTCATCCTCCACTGAGGGAGGAATAATCCTTACCACTCTCATTTCAGGATCCTTGCAACCTTTGCATAAAGTCAATAATAAAATATCATGTAATTATGCTATTGTAATGCTCCTCCTGTCTCTCTCCTGCACATCGCTCTCCACCTCTCTATTTGAATAATGAATTATACTCACATTAAAGTGGCAGCTCTGTGCTGTGGAAAAGTAAAAAGCTATTATCCAGTTGTCAGCTCTTCCCTGTACGACTCAGGAGAGATGAGGGAACACTGCTGACACAACACACACACACACACACACACACAGCTAGATACATCAAAAGTGGCCTATAAAAGTGTGTTTCATGCAGAATGGAATTAGCTTTCTGTAATGATAGTGTGTAATTAAAAGCATCAGTTTTTGCTTTTACATAGATCCTATAAGCTGCTGCATTCAACATTTAGATGGATAAATGGAAGTTTATCCATCTAAAGAATGTCCTTTTATAATTAGCATTTCTTTGTGTGTATGAACTACATATGGTAGATTTTATTCATTCAAATTTGTAAATGCAAGTTACAGTAAAGACAAAGACAAGTATAATGTTACAAAATATTTATATTCCAAATAAAATGTGGTTTGTTTGCAATTTGTATTATTTTTCATCCGTTTTCACAAAAATATTTAGCCGTAACTGTATTTAATATTGATAATATTAAGAAATGTTTCTCAAGCAGGTAAAGTATTATGTGACACTGAAGACTAAAATTCTGTTTTGTTAATTACTAATAACTTTAAATATTAATTACATTTAAAATGTATTTAAAATGATTTTTTTGTCAAATGTATTTAATACAATTTCACAATATTACTGTTTTACTGCATTTTGAAGTAAATAATCAATTAAAGGTAGCCTTGGTGAACAAAAGACACTTCTTTCAAAATCATAAAACAAACAAAAAACAAAAACAAATAAATAATCCCACCCCAAACGTTTGAATGATATGTATTTCAGAATTTGCATGATGTATGAAAATAGCAAATTTGTACATACCCTACAGCACGTTTCGCCGCAGTTTCAGAGAGAAATGTCCACTGAGTGGCGCTAAAACACAGGTTCAATACGTGAACCCTGGCACATTTTTATTGTGTTCATATAGGCACGTATTGCTGTATTTTTATTACATTGCTTCAGGTATGTATGTTGGCGGTTCAGAATTCAAATATCCAGAGACCGTCGCTAAAAATGAATGCTCTATCATGTTGGAATTATGCCCTACACCAAACCCATCCCTTAACCTACCCGATAGTGTTGACAAATGCAAAACCAACATAAAAACGTATTTGTTGATGCATGCAACCATGCTATATGAACTTCTTTATATGCAGATTTGAACTGTTTTGTCGAATCGTAGTTACACAAGATTAGAATCGGAGCTCTTCTCAAGTACATCTCTGTACTTCGTGAGCTACCGAACAAACCTATCGTTTATGAAAACCCATAGATATGAACCTGGATATGTGCGATGCTAACGTTCAAAAGCATCAGTTTTTAAATCTCCTAGCATATTAATATTGTTTTGACATCATAGCATGATATTCTTCAAGCAATTGTGCGAAAATTACGCTTTTAATCAAAACTCTGTAAATTTGTGTGAAAATGAATAAAAGGCGTCAGAGTTTTACTCCCTCTAGTGTTCATTTATTTTGGAAACTGCAGTAATATGTAGTTATTGGTACGAATTTTGCGTCTCGATAAAAAGTGCATGCAGGTACATAAATGCCATGAGACCAGGTAGGAAAATAACATGAATTATTATTTTAATTCACTGTTCTATGTACTGCTAACCATGATGTGTTTTGTATGGTTTATCTTTACAATATTAGTAGAAGCCCCTCTATCTGCGCATTACAATGAAATGCATAGTCTTTTAAAAAAGGCTGCTTGTAAAAAAGAGAAAGAGCAATTCTTTCAATAGTATGTCATCAACAATGTTCTCCATTTTTTGTGTGTCCATTTGTATAAGAGAAACATCTCTTGCAAAGCTGAGTCTTTCTGGTTGAGAACTCCATTAGGTGTCCTGAGCTATGAAACCTCAGCCTCTGAGCAATAATATTTCTTCTGGATTGCTGGTGATGCTAGTAAAGTCTATTCTAAGACTGCAGACAGCAACGTAATCTGCCTGCATGTTTATTAGTGATGTAAAACATCTCAGATTGTGTTTGACTATCTAGCTATCAACAGGATGCAATAACCCCATGTTTGGATGTTATCCAAGCATGTTATGTCAAGTTAGAGCCACAAAACATTGATCCGTTTCAAATAACATCTTCCATTCTTCATGATTAACAAACAGCCAACAGTGGAGGAACATCACATGTATAGATTGGTATAATCAATATGACACTGGAAATCTGCTAGCAGATTTTTTTATCTAAAATAAAACAAGGAATTAAAGGCAAATTAGATTTTAGCGTAAATGTACCTTCAATTAAATATTATAGCATTGTGTACTTTAGAGACACGTGCCTTCAAAAAGATGTCAACAGTTCAGTGTCCTCTCAGAAATGCAGTCTGTTTGGCAATATGTTCAAAAACATGCCGAAAATCTGTTTCCTCCTGAGTATTGCTCACTCTTGGAGATATCCTGGCGCACGGCCAGTGTTCTGCTTAGCATTCTACACCGCCGGTGGGTGGAAGATCGTCCCAATCTGCTTGTCCCCTCTGTTACCAATACAACAGATCAATAACTTCTCTTCAGTGACAGCGTGCAGGCTGTGCCGGGGGGGTAATCACTGCTGGTAACCAAAGCAAAAACACTGCGCCACAGGAAGCTGTATAGTTTTGAAAAGCATTCCCTATAGCTATAATGCAATTCAAATGTTTTGTTCTGACAGAAGTTACTATTTAGTGCTGTTTGCTTAAGCAAGTATCACTATTGTAAGGTGGCCCAGTGATGCACAACACAACAAAATCACCACAGCACAACAGATACAAGCTGCATCTCAACAAAATTAGCACAAAACAATGTAAACAAGTCACAACACAGTGCAGTGTAAACAAGCCGCAACACAACAAAATTAGCACAACACAACAGAATCAAGTCGCAACATAATGAAATTATTCCTATGCGTTGTGTTGTGGAAACTACTGGATCACCATACTATTGTTCATACTTCGGGATAGGAACGTCTGGTGCATAATGCACTGCACAACATTTGTGTTACAATCATGAATTGTACCTCAAAATTGGGAAAATAATTAGAAAGGTGTGCATCCCTTGTGCCACTTGTGCCAGTAAGAAACCACCAGAAAACCCTAACAACGCCCTAGCAACCACTTAGAAAACCTTTGCAACTGTACTGCAAAACACTTGCAAAAACCTAGAACGCTGTAGCAACCACATAGCAACACCCTAGTGACACATATCATTCATCTCATTCACATTTGCAACCATCTGGAACATTGTAGCAAATACAACTCCCTTGTAACCACATAGAAGACTGTAGCGATCACAAAGCACCACCTAAGCAACTGCCAGAATACCCTAGCAACACCATAGCAACCACCTAGAACAATTAGCATTGCCAAGGTCATGGGTTCGATTCCGAGAGGAGAGAATGCATGAAGGGATAAAATGTATACTTTATCTTGAATACATTAATGCAGTGCAAGGATAAAAGAGTCCACTAAATGCTTAAATGCGCAGGCAAACAGGTCTCATTTTCTTTCTAAAGTGAGAAGTTTCTCATTTTTATGCTAATTTCTGTAAATTTGAACGAACAAATAATGCATAGAGTTGACTAAGTAACTCAAGGTCTACAACTTACTACACAACAGCCTACCGCAATCTATGAAATAGCTAGACACAGACTGCAAAATATGGCTTGATAATAAGGAGCCTCTTTCCAGCGAATAAAAGACCCTAAACAAAAACGTGTCTCATTACAATACACTGCAAAGCTGGCACTCCACACAATCCAATTACAACATGCAAATGATGCTGGACTGTTTGAAAGGGGCCGCAGATAGGCCTACCTTTATCGTAACACACACACACACACACACACACACACACACACAAACTGCCTCTCAGAATAACACACACACACACACACACAGCCTCTCAGAATAACACACACACACATTCTCCTTCACAGTCTCTTTCTCTCTCAGATTTTCTCTCCCCACTGCCGTTATTGACACACTCCCATGGCCTAGGTTGTGTTAGCCAGGTGGTGGGAACAGGTGTTGAGTGAGTGTTGCCATTTGAACGCCACTGCGCACTTGGCTCGCCACCAGTCAGCTGGAATGGTAAAGCTGTTCTTCCCGTGTTCACATCTCTACGCCTTATTGGCTGATTACGAGGGAGAACGTTTGGCGGCGTGTTTGTGTCATCTGCAACAGCGACTCCTCCTCAACCTCCCATGCGATACTTTTGTTTCGTTTAAGGGTTTGCTTCTTTGCCATGCATGGTGAGGCAAGCTACTGACATGGGACAGCCGACCACTTATGCTTTAGTGATGCTGCAATGAATGGTAATTTATACAAACAACTGCAGATCCAAGGAGAAGACGGAGCATAAACAAAGTAGGTGACAGAAGAGGAAAATGACTTCTAAATGAGGAAGAATGAGCATTTATAAGCTAGAGAGAGAGAAATGAGGGAAGATAGCAACATATGGGAGAGAAAATTGTTATGAATAAAAATGGGTTTGCTTGCTTTTTGTGCATTATTTTTTCTTTTATTTCAGAAAGCTCACCCAACCACATCGTACTATTTTTCATTTCGCCAAACAATGTGAGAAATAAATATGAATTATGGCAAAGATAATACCAGCATTTTTGCTTCTTTTTCATCTATTTGTTGAGGCATCTCTGAAACGTAAAACCTAAACTTGCCTAAACATTTAGATATATGACACTTTCATAATATGAGCACACAATGCTATTACTTAATATTTTTGATGACAACACATTTTTTCAGGCTTAAAAGACTAATGAATCTTAAGGAAAAATAATGTATATATATAAAAAAAAATATAAATATATATATATATATATATATTAGTGGTGGGTTATCGGCGTTAATATGCGTTATACGCGAGACTCTTATCGGCGATAAAAAAATATCGCCGTTAATCTATTCTCAAAGTTGGGTTGGGAGCTGGGTCTATACTCGCAAGCTATGATGACTTTCACCCTGATATTTTAGCGGATGTATACCTAGCGAATTGCACTGTAGGCGAGAACGAGTCTTGAACTAGAGGCTCGCAGTCCGTGATGGACAGATTGTTAAGCTGGTCTATGTGGTAATACAATCGGACAGGACATCCAAACGCTCACCTATCATTCATCAACCTCAAATATGGCTTTTCATCTGAAAGATGTATGTAGTAGCAACTTTACATGGCCGCTCAATATGATGTTAACCTAGAGAAATGTGCGCTATTGAAGTGTTTGTGTGGGTTTGCTGCAGGACAGGCTTTTCACTTGCTCTTAAAATCTCCGTCATTCTTGGTCATACAGATAAAAGTAGCCTAATACATCTTTCGAATCTGTAAAGACTCTACGCTTATTTGTGTGCACTCAGAATAACAACGAAAATTTGACTGACGCTTTTAAGCAAACAGGATGCGCTTTAGGTCTCATGTGAACTTGAGAATTCACCCGTGTCACCCCTGCTTGAACCTGTGTGTATGCCTAACGTTACTGTGAAATTACCACATCAGGCGTGACGTGCTAACATGGATGCAGCTATGAAGCCGGGTTTGCTTCAGGAAAATTTATTTTAAGAAGCTTCCCAATGAAACTGTAAACAGTTCATCACGACCTCTTATGTAGGCCTACAGTTCAAAATTCATGTTTAACTGAATAAACAGTTAGTAAACACAAGTACATCTTATTGAACATAGTTTATTTTCATCACCAATTATCATAGTAGAACAGCTTTCTCAAGCAGTTTGTGATGCATTTTGGAAACAGGAGATGCGCCCCTGGTCTAATCGCCACCTGGCTTGAGAAACCCGTTCTCAAAGACTTACTTTAGTCATTATTTGGGTAGCACACATATTCTGAATGCCTTCGGCAGAATTCAAATGATTTTTAATCTAGATTAATCTAGAGCTCATCCAAAATTAATCTAGATTAATCTAGATTAAATATCCATTTACATTCATGAAACCTTTCCATTTCACAAAATGCTCTTTATTGGAAAAAGGTTCTTCAGATTATTAAAAATGTTCTTCAAGCTAAAAACTATTCACTGAAAGGTTGGGGAACACAAAATGGTTCTTCTGTGCTTTGCTCTGAAAACCTCATTTGGAAATGTATTTTAATAGCGCAAGTCAAAACAATGTTCCGGATGTCAGAACAATGTTTTCATGTTATCTCACATAGGCTTTTAACATCCCAAAATCGAAATCCATTCCACCCTAATTCCAAAATTGTAATAAGCTCCATTGACTGTTTGAAATGACCCATTCATGTTTTACTGATGCCAGTGTGAACGGCACAAAAAGGAAATCAAATTTGACTGACAGCTCCTTCCTTGCTTTGAATAGTGTTCAGCTATATTATCCAGTTAGATTCCCCGACGTGCCCCACCCCCTACATTATCATGGGCTGTCCTGTCTTTATCTGCATATTCCTTCCCATCTATGCAAATGGATCCTCTCATTCGCTTAATGGGGGTATTAATCTGATATCAGCCTCTTAAATACTGCACGGGTATGGCTGAGATGAATGAGTGTAAGGCAAGTTCACCACGCTATCAGCATATAAATGTCATGGAGGCCTTAGATGATTTAGTGTTTTTTATTTGGGTAATTATTTAGCTACTTACTTTATTACCTTTTGTGGTTTTAATACTATCCAGACAATTCATTTTTTAGGTATTAGATTTATTTAGATTATGAAATGTCATCGTGCATGGTTATTGATTACCTCTCCAAAATAGAGTGTGTGGGAACAAGCTTACATTTCTTAAAAAGCTAAAATGGCAACCATGCCCACATATTTTTCTAAATGTCCAAAAATCTTTCACTATTTGCTAATCATTCCCAATGCTAATGTACATGAGCTCATCTGGAGTTTAATTGAATTACATGAGGGACGAGTGGACACATTCAAAGCAACTGGGGCCTGTGACACTAGATGAATTGGCGAAATGGCATTTGATTAATACGATACTTGACCCCCAGTAATTATGTCCTTTACAATAGACTGGTGACACCTATTAACCACAGTAATCACTTTTGCTGGTGCGGTGTGTCGGAGGAGCTCGACATATGGCCCCTTATTGAAATGGATGCTCTCGAATGGAAGAGAAGGGAGGCAAGAGTCCTCACATTAATGTCTCCTCATTCATGCAGTCCCAAAGGAGAAATATCTGACAATATGTACAATTATTTAGCCTTCTGTGAGCTTCATGGGAAACTGGAGGGCTTTTTTCCGCTGCATACTATTTGTAGTGCTGATGACATTCCCTTTGCAACAAATTTAAAAGACAGGAAATGACATCGCTAACCTTGGGACTCACTTAAAAGGATTGTGTGTCTTTGAGACTGCGAGGCAAACGTTGAGGGGATAGTTTGAGGACAAGAAAAATGGAACAAACAACAAACCATAGCCGAAACATCTTTGCTTGGAATGTTAAGACAATGTGGAATTTTAATCATCCATAGTTTGATGTTGTATTAACTCAGTATGGTCTGGATTTATTTGGCATGGCTTTATAAAATGCTCTTTATATTTAAGAGTGTAGAAGAAAGAGAACAAAGTTTCTTGGCATCCATGTTTCCATGAAGAACCATT
The DNA here is from genome assembly GCA_027564155.1 of Gymnocypris eckloni scoliostomus. NCBI lineage: Eukaryota > Metazoa > Chordata > Actinopteri > Cypriniformes > Cyprinidae > Gymnocypris > Gymnocypris eckloni. The sequence goes on along the minus strand of CM050416.1, from coordinate 12,074,788 downwards.
AATATTCATGGAACCAAAAGAGTCTTTGCAGTAGTAAAATATATATATATATATATATTTTTTAAATGTTTTTGTTCTTTTAAGAACTGTTCACCGAAAGGTTCTTTGAGGAACCAAAAGAGGTCATTTTATGCATTGTTAAAATAAACCTTTTGGAACCTTTATTTTAAAGAGTACACGGCTTAATATTGTACAATGCCATACCATCCCAGTGACAGCTTTTGTGCCTCTTGTGTAATATCCAAAATAAAGTTAGCAATGGAACACGCCAAATAGTCCATACCTGCTGAATCCTTCAGCACCCAAGTTCAACTCCAGGTGTCCGTTCACACTTTGAGAGACTTGGGAGTGGTCGTCATGGCCAATCTCTGGTCATTCATTTGCAGGTAATGATTTTGAAACAGGGCTGCTAATAGGGCATTATGGGAGTCCCTTTTCCCCTGACAGCTGATTAATGTCCACTGTGATGACATCAGCTCTGAGAGAAACTAGATAAAAGAACACTTGTATTGGACCGAGCAGGATGATGAACGAGCGACCATGCTAGCGACTCATCTCATTACGAACTACAGACTGCTGGCCATTTAGCTAATGTAGCGAGTCATTGTGTGCCCAGGGACCCCGGGCCTCAGGTTTGGAAATTAATGACACGGCAAACGTGCGATATGGAGTTTGACCCTGCATAATACGCAAGCATATAGGATTAACCTTGCCTTGTCAGGCGCCACTATTGTTATCCCGAATGCGGCAGCAGAGTACACAAGCAGGGGAAAAGAGATATTTATACCAAAACCTATACCTGGATTTAAGATTCATTTCATGGGTCGCGGCTAAGCTGCAGGGAAGGATTAAACAGATAGTCTTTTCTTAAGGTGAAAGAGGTAGTGAAAATAAACCTCTCATTGAATAGGGAAGAAAGCATAGTGAAAGACATCAGGCGGCGTAGACTCTTTATTTTCACCTTATAAAGCATGCAAAAGCTAATCTAAAAGCACAGACATTTGATGAGGGAAAAATTGGTCAGCATTATCAGAATTATGACAAACATATGAAAAATACATATATGTGTATGGTTAGTGGAAATATATCCACAATCAATGGCAATCTGTACTTTTTAACTCTTATAGATTACTGTATGTTTTGTGTCAGTTTAACACATGTTTATTTATGAGTTGTTTTTTCTTGATATTTGGTGGCTTTTCCTCATTTAGAGAAATGAACATGTATTTAAAGTTTAGGCACCCTGATGTGTTGTCGAACATGTTTATCAAATTACTATTGCGATTGTATTATGATGTCCACAGGTCAGTTGGACCAAATACATTCATGGTTAAAGGCAGCTGTACAACATAGCGACTACAACAAAGTACCCTCTAAGGGCATTTAGATTTATATTAATGCATTTGGCAGATGCTTTTATCTAAAGAAATGTACACTGCGTCGATGGCGTAGATGCGTGATAATTTAGCTGGGAATCAAACTCATGGTCTTGCCATTGCTAGTGATATGCTTCTACTGTTTGCAATTTAGAAAAGCACACAGAATACGTAGTTTCCACTTGTCTTTGGTTCAAAAAGTTCAATTGTTTTAAATGTTAAAAATCAAACAATACGGTTTTTAAAATTATCTTTTTTTTCTCAGCAGAAAAAAATAAACCAGGTGTAAAATAGCCTACAGTTTTAAAAACCATATGCTTTCACCTATGCCTGTATATTTATTTATGTATTTATTTAATTTTGTAATGTGTGAGAACTATTGTGTTAAAGGTTTACTGTTTTATCTGTTTTCATAGTGGCATTTTCAGGGAAAATTTACATCCAATTAGGGTCAGTTTGACCCTAAAAATAACTCAACACACAGCCATTAAGGTCTAAACCACTGGCCATAAACGTTAGTACACCCCTAAGTGAAAATGTCCTAATTGGGCCCAATTAGCCATTTTCTCTCCCCGGTGTCATGTGACTCGTTAGTGTTACAAGGTCTCATGTGTGAATGGGGAGCAGGTGTGTTAAATTAGGTGTTATCGCTCTCACTCTCTCATACTGGTCACTGGAAGTTCAACATGGCACCTCGTGGCAAAGAACTCTCTGAGAAAAATTATTGTTGCTCTACATAAAGCTGGCGTAGGCTATAAGAAGATTGCCAAGACCCTGAAACTGAGCTGCAGCACGGTGGCCAAGAACATACAGCTGTTTAACAGGACAGGTTCCACTCAGAACAGGCCTCGCCATGGTCGACCAAAGAAGTGGAGAGCACGGGCTCAGTGACATCCAGAGGTTGTGTTTGGGAAATAGACGTATGAGTGCTGCCAGCATTGCTGCAGAGATTGAAGGGTGGGGGGTCAGCCTGTCCGTGCTCAGACCATACGCCGCACACTGCATCAAATTGGTCTGTATGGCTGTCGTAGAAGAAAGCCTCTTCTAAAGATGATACACAAGAAAGCCCGCAAACAGTTTGCTGAAGACAAGCAGACTAAGGACATGGATTACTGGAACCATGTCCTGTGGTCTGATGAGACCAAGATAAACTTATTTGGTTCAGATGGTGTCAAGCGTGTGTGGCAGCAACCAGGTGAGGAGTACAAGGACAAGTGTGTCAAGCATGGTGGTGGGAGTGTCATTGTCTGGCACTGCATGAGTGCTGCCGGCACTGGGGATCTGTGGGGCATCCTCAAAGGTGGAGGTGTGCAAGGTTTCTAACATCTACCAGCTCCGTGATGTCATCATGGAGGAGTGGAAGAGAACTCCAGTGGCAACCTGTGAAGCTCTGGTGAACTCCATGCCCAAGAGGGTTAAGGCAGTGCTGGAAAATGATGGTGGCCACACAAAATATTGACACTTTGGGCACAATTTAGATATTTTCACTTAGGGGTGTACTCACTTTTGTGGCCAGCGGTTTAAACATTAATGGCTGTGTGTTGAGTTATTTTGAGGGGACAGGGATCTCTCTATGGCAGTGGTTCTCAACCTTTTTTTCCACCGGGCCACCTATGGTCCACCTATGGTCCAAGTGCAAGTCTCACGGGCCGCACACATGTCATTTACATATTACGTCATCGATACAAACCAACCAGATTTATCATATTTTTTATAGCCTAAATATTATGATATCTAAATGATTACATTTATTTAAATAAATAAATCTACTAACCAATAATAAAACACCTGATGCTGTCGGGAACCAATTTTGTGAAATTCTGCTTGAAATGAGTAACAGCACAATGAAGTTGAGATTGTAAGTTGCATTCTGTAAAATGTGCACAGTAGTATTACTTGACACGCGACATCGCAGAAAGTGTGCGTTCACAAATGTAGACTATGTTGATCCAAATATGGAAAGAATTTTCGAATGTAATAATCTGAGTTTCTCTCCAGAGATGTTTTGCCACATTTTTGTAATAAGGATGATTGCTGCGTAGTAGTTTATGGGTGTTTCTTTTTTGCCTGAACATCTTCAAGTGTGTGGCTGGGAAAACCGAAGGTAAGTCCAGCACTCTCTTCACCGCTGATGCTGAGACCATTCTTGTTTGAATGCGTTTCTTCGCTGGCATTTTCCACATTTAGTTTTCTCCCTTAACAAATGTGTCCATTATGATGCTCAATTTTACAGAACTAATGGCTGCTAATGACTATTTGAATTTAATTCTGCCAAAGTGCGCGTTTGTAAGTGTTCGTTAAATGCATAACATTAATTACATGAGTACATAGGTCTGCTCATGTCTGAAAATAATATATGAAAAACAAAATTATTTTACATAACAAAAACGTTAGTTTATATTTGGTTAGTACATCTTTAAATGAATGTAAAAACTAAAATGAATTGTAAACCTGAAAGTTATTTTTTAATTATGTTAAACACATAAAACTGTAACATTTAGCATGGTGGGCCGCATTCGGATTCGTGACGGGCCGCATGCGACCAGTGGGCCGCGGGTTGAGAACCGATGCTCTATGGTATGCATTATGTTCTATTGGTGGGTTTTTGTTAAATGTGAGCCAAAATCATCACAATTAAAAGAACCAAAGACTTAAACTACTTCAGTCTGTGTGCATTGAATTTATTTAATACACGAGTTTCACAATTTGAGTTGAATTACTGAAATAAATGAACATTTCCACGACATTCTAATTTATTGAGATGCACCTGTTTATATATATATATATATATATATATATATATATATATATATATTATTTTCAAGCAAATTATGATTCTCAAGTTAGTTTATGAAACTAGCAATGCCAAGGTCATGTGTTCAGCTCTCAGACATCACATGTTTACCCAATGAATAAATATAATTAGGAGAAATCTACCACAGATGCGAATCTAATTAATGTGGGTGAATTCTGTGGATGTGCTTAAAATGAACTTTAAAATAATTTACATTTACCATGTACATGGGCCTGACCTTTTAATTATAACTACGCCAGCTTAATACCGACATCCCCAGGAATATGACTCGTTGCTCTTATTAGCCTTTAAGACTTCCTCTCCTTTCACCTTCAATCAGGGTTGAGCTGAACTCTTGCTGTCAGGACGAGTGCGGTAATGAGCATATCAATCAAAGAATAAATTAAGACTGCTAACTATTTTAGCAGGATCAGACATTCTCACTTTAGGTTTTGACCATAATTTAATTGTCTAACATTTGGGATAAAGTGCAGAAGGAATGGGCACATTGAAGGAATAGTTAAAGTAAAAATTATGTCATTATTTACTCACCCTCAAGGTGTTATTTGCATCTTTTTTCTGTCAAACACAAAAAAAATACTTTGTGGGGAAAAAAAGTCTCAATGATTTTGAACATGGAAAGTCAGTGGGCTCCAATGTTGTTTGGACAAATTATCTTATTTTGTGTTCTGCAGAAGAAAGAAAAGTCATACAGGTTTTGAATGACATGAGGGTTAGTAAATCTCATTTATCATTTCAGTTCCAATTGTGTCACCAATATGAACTGACACTGATCTTCCATTGGTCAGCCGAACATATTGTCCCACCCCAAACTCATGCTACTGGTTAAGCTAATGTTACAGATTGGTCAAGATGCTCAAACTAACAAATTACTTATTTATAGTTATCTCTGCATTTTGAGTTGGAATATAACCTCTATGGGTATGACTCGTCAAAACAGAGACCCTCGGGTGATATCAACCATTGACAATCCTCTCTCTCTCTGTAAAGAACCAAGATCTGCCTTTACGGTCTGTCTAGAATGACACGATCAGTAGGTTAGCGCTTCACAGTGAGAGGGGGCTATGTATTTAGTCACCGGTCACTCTTAATGGCTTCAAACCATGCAGAAAATTATTCACTGACCCTTCACACACCTCTGCGTCGGGAGCAGCTGTAAAACAACCCAGCCTTTGTCAAGGATTATAACGGGCGGAAATCTGTCCTTATTATTAAAAAGCCAGGCGATTTTCGTCCCCCCCTTTTCTTTCTTTTCAGCCATCCAATATTCATTAAAGTGGGATTTCGGCACATTAGCAAAGGAGGAGAAAGTAGCCCCTGGAGACTGTGTTTGCGTTTTCAGCACTGGCCTTGTAATTCTGTCAGACACTCCTGTGAAGAGGAGGGAAGGGGAGGGAGGGAGTGGCTCCACTTAACCGGGATTTATTACCTCGACCACCTGCCCTCCTCTCTCTCTCTCTGTGAAAGGTAATTGCATCCAGTTGTAACAAGCTAATTGATTGCTAATTAGATAAATCAGCACTCCAAGAGCTGTCAAGCACTGACGGATGGTAACAGAAGTCATGTGCCCCGTGTAATGGCGGAAGGGTGGGAGGACTGTTGTCGCCCAACAGAAAGAGAGCAGTCTGGGTGCGCAACCAAAGGTCGAGGGGGAGCGCACGATACCGGCAAGATGGGCAGATGAGCGCGAACCGCAGAAAAAGAGGGGTCTTGAGCGTAGTGACAATGCAAATCAAAAAAGGCAGAGTAAACATGATTGATTCAGGCGGAGGATGTCGGAGAGGGGGAAATTGGATTCAATGGACAGCTGGATGTCTGCAGCGACTCCGTGGCCACCAGGCAGCACCCGGCACTTTCTCATGCTAATGCATCCCGGGCTAGTGTAGCGCTGAATGGATGATACCAGCCCAAACAGGAACTGAGACTGGGGGTTGCTTGGGTTGAGAGGGTAAGAAAGAATGAAGGGGGAAGGGCAGCACTAAATAGGGACTACCGCTCAGTACGACATCTCAAGTATGCGTGTATCATATATTCATAAATATAACTATTTTAATATTTGCCCATTTCACAGATTTCGTTCATGAAGTACTAGCTACGGTCACTTTGAAAAACACAAACAATATCAATAATAACATGAAAAAGACACGAATGAGTCCTATTGTATAGATTAATAATATAGATTTTAGTGAAAAGTAATCAGTATATGCATATGATACACTACCTGTCAAAAGGATGGAATTATTAATATTTTTAAATGTTTTGGAAAGAAGTCTCTTAAGCTCACCAAGGCAAAATAAAGTAAAACAGCAATGTTGCAAAATATTTTTTATGTTTTAAAAGAACAGGTTTGCTGCTTAATATTTTTGCGGAAGCTGCGATGCACTAAACAGGAAAAGGAAATACAAAACAATGTCAGCAAGGATACATTAAATTGATCAAAAGTGACAGGAAATGACAGGATTACTATTTTAAAATACATGCTGTTCTTTGGAACTTTCTATGGATCATGGCTTCCACAAAAAAAAAACCTTTTCAGTATTGATGCTTGTAATACATATTTCTTGAGCATTAAATCAGCCTATTAGAGTGATTTCTGAAGGAACATGTGACACTGAAGACTGGAGTAATGATGCATTACAGGAATAAATGACATTTTAAAATATATAATAATATATTTGATAGAAAACTGCTCTTTTAAATTGTAGTCATATTTTATAATATTGCTGTTTTCACTGTATTTTGGTTAAATAAATGCAGCCTTGGTGAGAATAAGATCTTAATGATTCCAAACATTTGACCAGTCTTTTATATTTTTGCAAAAAAATTACTTAAAGTAAATATATAATTTCTGTTACCATATTACATTATATTATATGAAGAAGAAGAAGAAAAAAAACTGAAACCTATTTCGTGCTTAATAGTAGTGTAAGTGGACATGTATATAAATATACTGAGAACACTGGTGTCAATGTACACCTGCTGATTCATCTTACAATTGTTGTGTCTGCACAACTGTTGTTTTGAAGAAAAGAAAGGACTGTTTGAACAGTGTTATGTAAACCTGCTCCTCGGGCTGCCCAATAAGACTCAGGCCACACCTTTGTTTCCGTTTAATCTCTCTGATTATGCAGACATCACTTAGACGTTGCCATGGACACAGAACATGGTTGGCAAGCAAGGCCGAGCGGTCTCTGAAAAGCAGCACATGGAACGACGCCAAAGTAACACCATCACCTCATACATTTAGCTTTCATTGACTGTATTTTGCATTTTCCGCCATGTATATTTCCAGAATGGAAACAACAAATGATAAATTCGAGAGCAATTCCAGAACAAAATATTATTCAGCATTTCATTTGCATGCCTAATTATGGCTTAGACTTGAACTAATACTCTATTTGAATATTGCACTGTCTTGGCTTCAAGTGAAACATTTAGTATTAACACACACACACACACAGATCAGGTTACCACAACGAGGCGTTGGGATGTGATCCCTACAAGTCCCCACTCCCAAACACACACACACCCTTTTCACCAGCTGACCCATGAGGGACATACAGGCCTATTGAGTTCCAGCTTTGCTGGCATGCGACATGCCCATTCTCTGCATGCTGCAGTAGCACAGTGGGTGGCATATCCCGACACAGTTGCTGCACGATTTACAGCCGAGCGGGTCGGGGGTTTGATAGAATGAACCAGTTAGTATGCGCCTAAAAAAAGGCTGATCCTCTGATGGTCACAGATCTATCAGTCTGTTAGCACGTTTTCTAGAAACACTATCTAAAAAAAATACCTAAATAAATTATATTTAAATATAATTATATAATGTATAAACTCACCAAGGCTACATTTATTTGGAGTAATATTAAATATTTTTAGCAATTTTCTATTTAAATATTAAATATTAGTAGCAATTTTCTATTTTAATATTGAAAATGAATACAGTAATTTATTCCTGAGCTATTTGATTGTGCTAAAGTGGAACTATTGCAAGTAGGCTATACACTTCAAATATCTTAAATTTAATGACCGATATTATTCAAATAGCATCGATCCTCACCAACAGTAACATTAAAACATATTTTAGACTTAATATGCATTGTGCACAACAAGTAGTACGCCTACTACAAATTCAGTACTACTTTTTTGAATGAAGTTTAATTATCATTTTTATATCAGAAAGTCTCTAGAGATGTGTCAATAAATATGTTAATAGTTTTGAACTATGCCTAGTATAAAATAAATGCATTTTAAATAAATAACTTTCTTTTTACTGGGGATGCTGGTTTACTGCTTAAGTTTAATAATCAGTGTTGAAAACAGTTATTTTTGTGGAAACCATGATACATTTGCATTATTCTTTGATGAACAGAAAGTTCAAAAGAACATTATTTATTAAAAGAAAAAAGTATTTTGTAACATTATACAAACCTTCACTGCCACTTTTGATCAATTAAATGCATCTTTGCTATGGATGGAAAAAAGTATAAATATTCTTATTGATCTCAAACTTGAGATTGGTAATATATAGAGTTTTCTAAATAACCAAAGAAGGACTTTTAAAGGTCCTCCCATGGCATCAAGATGAACCCTTGTTTTTAAAAGTTTCTTAAACAGAAAATGTTTAAAAAGTAATAAGTTTATTATTTTATGCATGTGTTTCAACAATATGTTTGTGTCTTATGTGGGTTGACCTCTGTAGTTAGCTATGCATCCTAATCTCGTGTCATGTCATTGATGTGTTGATGAGAATGAATGTGAGACAGTGCTCTGTGAAGGCATCTCTGCGGTTTATCCAGACACAATGAGACCTATGATGAAAGCTGGAGCCACTGTGTAAATCCTGGCTTATTCACAGCTAGACCTTCATGACTGAGCGTGTGTTCGTATGTGTGTGTGTGTGAGAGGGAGTGTGTACAGTCATCGGTACATTTATGTTATTGAATGTGTGTGTACATGTAGGCTTCTTGTGCATGCCGTTCCCATGTTTCTTAGTGAGCTGTCTTACCACCTGTGCATTCTGAAGATCCAGCATAGAACAATATGTTGTAGATTTAATGCTAAAAATATAGCCTGGTTTTGCAATTATATTTATACTAACAACATTTTCAATACAAATGGGAGAGTAAACAGATATTATAATTAGTATACACGTGCATACACACAAACTGAAAAAGTAATGCCCAAGTTCAAGTCTAAAAGGCTGTAAAAATAGGGTCCAATTTCATACTGATTTTTGACTGGTGAAATGCTTCCACTATGATCATATATCCCTATTGTTCCAGCTTGTACTATTCTGATTGATACTTGAAACTTTCACTTCTTGTGTTATTACCTCACTTCTTGTATTATTTACTCGCTTCTTCTCCTTAGATGCTTTGGATAAAAGAGTGGGCTAAATTCATTAATGTGTAAATGTAGGGGTTTTAGCTGTATATTGCACATTACATTGTGTTGTGTTTTATGGTTAAAGGAGGCGTCTGTAAGGATAATATCATGCCAGAATTTTATTATATTTTTTGGGTGTATTTGTTTGCCATTTCATTTGCAGTTTTGACTTTAAATTATTCAACATTTAACATTTTCAAAGTGAAAATTCTTAAACTTAAATGTAAAAATAAACAAATATATATAAATAAATAAATATATATCTATTTATTAATTAATTAATTTATATTATACTATGTATTTATACAAAATGCTATTTCATTATTTTTACATTTAATTCTATTACTTGCCATTTCTTTGTAATTATTTCTTAAATGTTCTATCAATTTCTAAGTTAAAACAGTTTTTACAATTTTTTGCAGTGTATTTAAGTCTCCTTATGTAAAAATTGTATAAAGTTGCTGATTTTGAAACTAATTTAATATAATACAGGAATATTATAGCAATGAGTTTGAGTCATATAACGCAGAGTTACAATGCAATCCAGTGTTGATCTCAAAGCCAGAAATCTCTGCAGTAATCAGGGGGTCAAGGTTTTCAGCTCCTCATTGGAGATCACTTTCACACCTCACCCTTTCATTTGTTTTGCAAAAAAAACTTTTGGGGTGGAACATCGCTGTCTAGACGGGCGACATAAAAGAAGCAGCAACTGTTCATGCGTGTCTCTTCCTCACCATTGTCCTTCATCCCCTCCGCTCTCCTCCATCTCCTTTGCCCACTGTCTGCGCAGTATTGTTGGAAGACAATGCGCTGTCACTGCCGCTTCCTAAACTTGTTGGGATCTTGCTTTTCACTGCGACGTGATCAGCAGGATGGCGGTGGCTACAGAGCAGCGGTGCCAATCAGAGAAAGCTCAAACTCATAGAGTTGAGATTCTAGTATGTATATCTGACAGAGGATCAGAAAACTGTGATGGATGCTGATTTCTCTTATGGGAAGTCAATGCTTACGGCTCTTAGGTGACTCTTACACTGATGTTTGAGTTTTGTGTGGAAAGAGTAAAAAGCAAGCAATCCAAAGGCTGTAATGATTCAGCACATTGATAGGTGAACAACTGAGTCTTAAAAACATAAGTTTGTGATTGGCATCAATGTTTCCATGAAGAACCTTTAACATCAATGGAACATTTCTAGAACACAAAAGGGTGGAAAATGATTTTTAAAGTGTTCTCCACACCAAGAAAATAGTTTACTTTGTAACAAATGTTAAGAAGAAATGTTAATAAGGTTCTTTGTGGAATGAGAAATTGTTCTTTTTAACATTGTGTTTGTTGTTCACCTGATTATTCTGGAGAAGGCAATATCTGATGAATTTAAGTATCTTGTATTTATTTCAAACATCTTTTAAGCTTAGTGGGATGAAGTTGAATTTTGTTTTATGGTTTGTAAAAATCTTAATTTGCGTAACAATAATATTATTTAGAATAATGTAGTGTAATTTTCCAGTCTAAGAGTCCAGTTTTTAAAGTATGCTTTAATTATTTAAAATTCTTATCCAAAGTTTCAACTGGTTTCAACAGAGTGAAAAATTAAAAGTGACAAGCTTAAAATTTGTTTTACATTTCCTTGAAGTTTTCAATTCTTGAAAGGATAATATCATAACATTTATTTAACAAAATTCTAGAACTTATTTTACATCAAAATTTGTAAATTTACTAATACAGTTGAAAGTATGAAAACACTGTGGATGGGCCAATGCATCATTCTCATCATATAAAAAAAACAGCTAATCAATTTCTGAACTTGTACTTTATGGCCAAAAAGGCACTTGTTTTATAGAATGACTCATATAATAATGTCATGTCAATAAACATCTGTTTTAGAGGATTAATCTGTTCATCACAGCTGGCATATAGTGCAGGATGTTTATTTTTCTCTTTCATGCCCTCAGCAGTTGCACACTCATTATTGTAATTTTTAACGCATACTATATGCATAAGAGGCCCACGTTGTTTTTATAGAATGGCTCATATAGGTATGTCAATAAAGGTCTGTTTTAGTGGATTAATCTGTTTGCCTCGTCTTAGCATACAGTGCCGGACATTTATTTTCTTCTCTTTTATGCCTTCAGCAGCCCCTCCGAGGTCTCCGTGGACCGAATCATTTGATCTGAGGCTTTGGCTTCAAATCATTTGGAGTGAATGGAAGGGCCTTTTCCCTTTCACTGCCACTTATCACCAGTCTAATGACTACATCTCTTCTGCATGCTGCAGCGTGACTTACCCGGGTAATTTATTCCGGGTCGCCTAAAGCCTTCATCACAATGAGGCGCCTCACAAAACAAACGCAGACAAAGCCAATGTTAATTTTCTTATTATCAGCCCCTTAATTATTTGTTGTGTGTGATAAGTGCTTTCAGAGCATGTGATATCAGCAATAACCTTCTGGCTGCGGCGTCAAGGGGCCTTGTTGAGTTTTCCCCTCGTCGCATTCTCCTCCATTATTAAGACAATGAAGAGTGAACACAAATACCCTTCATTGCGCTGCCTTCTTCTCGAAACAGAGGAATAAATATTATAGATTAATTAATCCGTGCTGATTATAATTTAATTATGTTGCCTCCGGAGGCCAAAGCACGCTTTCTCCCTTCAAATTTGTTATGTGCCAGGCTGAACATTTATAAGAGCGCGCTCACTCACGGGCACTTGGGACCTTTGTTTATGAGAGCATTTTGGTTGCATAAATCTATTCTGTGGATGTATTACAAGCTTTGCGTTTGTCGCCTGCAGTCACAGTCCACAGTTCAGACTGACGTATAAAATTAGTGTGCGTCTGATCAATTTGGGAACATTACCAATTAGCTCCAGGGTCTTAATTTCCTTAGATGATGTTTATGAAGAGAACACATTACAGTGCTGCTGTCACTTAGTTATTATTACTATTAAACATCCCTCTTTATAATACTTGATTCTGATTGGTTGTTTATGATATTCCACATATTTGTGCATTTCTGATGCTAGTTTAACGTCTCTCGTATCAGTCAATGATTTGACTTGGTATATGAATTTATGGTGGTAATTAAATTGTCCTGACTCATCACCACCACATGTACAAACAAATGTAGAAAAAAAAGAAATCTGCCATTTTAAATTCTACAGTTTCTTTGCACATAATAATTTCAGTTTACTTCATGCCGACTTACCATTCAAAAGTTGAGTAGGTACTATTTTTCTCAAATAAGTCTTGCCAAGGCTGTATTTGTTGAATGAAAATACAGTAAAAACTGTAATATTGTGAAATCGTTTTAAAATGTAAAATAACCATTAAAATGTGTATTTATTCCTGTGATGAAAGAGCTGAAATCTGTGTCATTACCGCAGTTTGATCCTGCAGAGATCATTTAATATGATGAATTAATGAACAACCAATATTATTATTACTATCAGTATTAAAAACAGTTGTACTTCTTAATATATTAATATAATATTGATGAATATAAAGATATTTATTTGAAATAAATGTTTTTATTTAAATTACAGATGTCAGTTTTGATCAATTTAATGCATCATTGCTAAATAAAAGTATTTATTTCTTAAATTATTATTAAAGTAAAATCAACGAGTTCATATTCTTTCTACATGAATAACTGAAAAGCCACTTTAAAACAACACGTTTATTCCAAACCCAACTCCGCCAACTGGTAGCTTGTTGACCTTTGTGTAAAGCATGACTAATTGTGCAACCTGCCTGTTCACTGATCTCTGGAATGAACAGACCTACACCTGTAAGTATGAAGGAGCAGCCAGGAAAGTGTATGCAAACAACCACATCTTCAAGACCCTCTATTTTTGCGAGTGAGAGTGTGTGTGTGTGTGTCTAATTTAAGCCAGCTCTCAGCTGCCCATCTGCTGGGGTCCACTGGTGTGGGCCTGCTTCAGAAGCTAAACACACATTCCTCCTGTGGCCTTGTGCTAGACTTGTAACTCTACCCTCCGGTACAGGTGCAACGTGCAAGGTGTCTGTCTCTCTCCCTCTCCTCCATACATCATCATCATCATCACCGGCCCAGCATTCCGCAGATTCCTCCTGCCCTTCACATGCTGGACATTAGCTGGTGTGTGTCCACTGGCTGGGGCTAAAGGTCTGATTGCTTTTCCTACCTCCCACATGCTGAACAGGTGTCTTGTCCCTTGGGACTGTTAAAACTCCTCCTGTGAGAGCTTGAGTCATGTGCTGGCCAGTGAACTTTGACCTTGTGTGACACCTGCCCAGACTGTGGTGGAAAACAGTGGACAATTTTCCTGCGTCATCGCAGATGAGATTTGAGAAGAGTTTTCACTCTGCAAGTTTATCAGTTTAAGGCATATGGGGTAAGTTGAGCCGGTTTGGGGTTTTTAATGGCTGACAATGACTCAGAAATCAAGAGAACAGCCTATATAAGGCTTTGCGGTCTGCTATTAAATTATTTGTCACATATTTATTATTATTATAACATTTTATAAAACATAATTTAACAATACATTTGAATTAATGATTAATAAAATGTTTTATGAAATACTACAGTATAAAATAGTATATAACGGTATTAGAAAAGAATAGTATAAATTATATAGTAAAGTTATAATTTTTTTATATTTGTTATAATACAGTTATAAATTAGTTATACATATAATAGTTATTAATAGTAATTCATTAATAATAATATTTTATTTTACTTGTTTTAATTATTAATATTTTACATTTAAAAATGCACACATACATACACGGAAGCAATTGTAAAGTCTTAAAAAAATCTTTGAACAATGAATTAGCATTATCAATAAACAAGGTAGCAAATGGCACGTTTTATCGGTGATGCTGAAAATCTCTCTTAAAACACTAAATGAAGGGTTGAATATAGGTTATGGTGTTTTAGAGTTCTCTATTTATTTAGTTGTATATTTGCAAACTTTAAAAGGTTTCAGTATTATTGAAAATTGAAATAGACTCAGTTTGATTTATGTTTTAACATTCAGACCAAGCAGGCCAAGTACATACAGGTTGTAATTCCAATTGCAACCCCCCCCCAAAAACCAGCGCGTTTATGGGAACAGTTGTATACCTCCTGCTAGAATTTACGATTTAATGCTTTTGATTTTTATCTACATTTGCCAACTTCTAAAACAGCTTAATCAAATATGTCATTCAAAAGTAATCCATGCAACCCCCAAAGATAACATGCCACAAATTATGACGATGGCTTCCATCGGATTGTAAGATCACTGACTTGGCCTCACCTCAGATGAACTGTAGATGATTTAGACATGATTATAAAAGAGGAGTTGAGTTACAGTGTGCTCTTTTCATTCCGTTTGTCTGGAGATCCTCCAGTAGTGCCCTCTTATGATGTTTAAATTTGCTGGCAAATGCGTCTGTTTCGAGTTGAAAGAAAACCAAACCATTACCACATGCAAAGACCGCGGAGGATAAGACAGACACACAATCCCAAAGCAGCGATGTTGTGTGTTTATTTTCAGCGCAGCCACTGTTTCTTTATGCTTACAATCAAGAAAAAGGTACAACGAGAGGTATTAAACAGGCACTCGGCCTCCTGATGTGTCAATGAGAACCTATCACATCTGGCAATATCGGGCGGGAACATCTGTGAAACCACAAAAACAAAGAGATAAATAAAGCATGGCCGTGACTTGCCTCTTAGCTGGAGCTCGACTGCGCGGATCGTGAAAGAATGTGGAAGTCCACATCTCTCAGCCACCACAATTGGGACTTCTGTCACTTCTGTGGTTTTGCCTCACCCTCTCTTGCCTCGTTTGAGGCGACGATGATGCGAGGTGGAATGCTTGTGTGAGGACAGCACTTAAACAACGTGCAAACAACTTGGGACTTGTGTCTGAGAAAGACAGACAGACAGACAGAGAGCAGAAAGTGATACCAGAGATGAGAAATATGTATCGCTCGGTTCACACGTTAGGTGACATGTTAGCCATTTTGCTCTCTAGTCTGCTCAGATACTGTAAACGTAACTGTAAAAGGGTGTCAGCTGTTTTGATTGAGTGGAAGTTTTCATTTTCGCCATATAAAAAGCCCCTTTGGAAATGGTGCCATAAAAAAAATCTTTAAAATACTTAATTTTGAATAATTTAATTTGGAAATTTTGATGCTGAACTTTCACAGCTGACAATTATTATATTACACTCAATCATAAATATGTGCAATATTTACAGCCTGGCAATACACCAATATTTATTTTTGATTGTTACTAAACCTAAAGCGCTACAATATTTCACAGTAAAGTTGATATTCATATGCTAATGCTCAAAAGTTTGTATTTTTTATTTTTGTATTTATTTTATTTATAAAGCACAATAAAACAACACTGGTTGACCATTGTGCTGAACAATGTAGTTTAGAAAGATTCAAAATACATAAAAATTGTAAAAACAAAAACAAACAAATAATAATCTGAAATAATAAACTCCTGTTGGCTCATACATCAAAAGCTCTCTCAAAGAGGTTGGCTTTAAGCCTTGTTTTAAAAAGTGATTCTGTTGGAATCGTTCTAATGGAGACTGGAAGGCTGTTCCACAATTTAGGGCCGGCAATAGCAAAAACCCAGTCACCTTTTTTCTTCAGCCTAGATCTAGGGACCAATAAGAGTTTCTGATTCAATGACCTTAAACATCTACCTGGACTGCGTAAGCTCAAAAGGTCAGAAAGATACGAAGGTGCCAGTCCATTCAAAACCTTAAAAAAAAAAAAAAAAAAATGGAATGGGAGCCAGTGCAAAGAGAGTAGGACATGGGTAATATGTTCATATTTGCGAGTGCCAGTCAGAAGTCTGGCATCTGCATTTTGTACTGTTTGGAGACGATTCATATATGATTGGTTAATACCAATATACATTGAATTGCAGTAGTCTAGTCTAGATGAGATAAAAGCATGTATAACTCTCTCGAACTCAGCACAAGTTAAAAAAACCTTCACCTTAGAAAGGAGTCTTAGCTGAAAAAAACTCGATTTGACTACTGAATTTACTTGCTTATCAAAAGTCAAAGCAGAATCAAACACAACACACAACTTTTTTACAGAAGGCTTGACATATGCAGCCAGATCACCCATCACTTGCTGTATATTGCCAGATACAGCTAAAGAACCGAACACAATTGCCTCAGTCTTACTCACATTGAGATTCAAAAAATTAAGAGACATCCAAGCAGATAAAGCACTCAAATTCTGGTTGTCATTTTGCTTAAAAGGCACATAAATTTGTGTGTCATTAGCACAGTAATGAAACGACACTTTGTGCTTATTAAACATTGAACCCAACGGGAGCAAATACAAAGAAAATAAAATGGGAGCAAGGATAGAACCTTGAGGAACTCCACAAGTCAACCCTGATTTAGATGATGAGCACCCATCCACACAAACTGAGAAAGTTCTGTTATTCAAATAGGATCTAAACCATTTTGGGACAGAACTACCAATACCCACACAGTGTTCAAGACGGGAAATAAGGATACTGTGGTCTACAGTGTCAAATGCAGCACTTAAATCTAAAAGCAAAAGCACTACAGAGTTACCAGCATCAATTGATAGCAAGATGTAATTTAACACTCTTAACAGGGCAGACTCAGTACTGTGTGGTTTCCTAAAACCTGACTGAAAAGTTTCAAACGCACTATTTGAATCTAAATAGCTCATCAATTGATTAAAAACAACTTTCTCTAACATTTTTGAGATAAAAGGTAAATTTGAAATGGGCCTAAAGTTGGATAACACAGTCACGTCCAAATTGTGTTGTTTTAAGAGAGGTTTGATTGTTGCATGTTTAAAATATTCAGGGACAGTCCCTTCAGAGAGACTCTTATTTATTATATCCAGGATACACGGCCCAACAGCATCCAAACACTTAATAAATAAACATGTTGGAATAATATCAGTTAAAGACATAGTGGGTTTTAATTGCTTAGTATATTCTCGAAGAGGAACTATAGAAATTGGTTCAAATTCACTAAAATATTAACTATATTCATAGCTGGAGGGACTGGGCCATAATCTGCAGGAATAATAAGATACCTGTATTCACTTATTTGTGAAGAATCTAAGAAAACTTGCACAAGCTATAGCAGGTTAATTAAAATAAAAAACAACAGATGGATTTATAATAGAATTTATAGTGGAAAAAAGAACCCTGGGTCTATGGCAATTTCTTTATATAATGTCAGAAAAATATTTAGATTTAGCTGCTTTCATAGCTTTTTGATAGTCGTTCAAAGAATTATGAAGGATTTCAAGTGACAGTTAACTTGTCCTTTTTCCACTTCCGCTCTGCACGTCGACATACTCGTCTCAGTGCCCGTGTAGTATTGTTTAACCTTAACCTTAGTTAATGGTTCAGCCTTAAATGTTGCCTTCAGCCTTGTGGTTGCTAAGATTGTATTTTGTATGTTTAAAGTTGGCTGCTCACCAAGGCTGCAACAATACAATAAAAACAGTAATATAGTGAATTATTATTACAATTTAAAATAAGTGTTTGTTTTTTGCTGACTGCTAAAAATTCAGCTTTACCATCAAGGAATTATATTTAAAATATAATTTACTCCTATAATTTATTTCAGCAGTCACTCCGGTCTTCAGTGTCACGTGATCCATCAGAAATCAATCTAATATGCTAATTTTCTGCTCAAGAATATATTTTTTTATAATTATTATTGACAATGTTTAAAACACTTGTGTTATTTTTTTGTGCAAACTGTGTGTGTATGTATGTATTTGTTTACTTATTGGAAACATTACAATGTCACTTTTGATCAATTTAATGTGTCCTTGCTGAATAAAAGTATATTTTTTTAAATGAAAAACTTTTGAACCAACATGCAATTCTGCTGATATTTGAATGAAAAGCAAATATTTACATTGAATTTGGATTTCCTTCACATAACACATTAAAAAGAATGTATCATATCAAATACTGTAATGTGACTATGTTCTATTTTCTGTGATTTCCTCTTTTAATCGCAGCAGCTGTACGTCATGGAGACTCAAATGGCAGAGTTTCCTGAGAATGGGCCAAAATCAAAATGACCAGGGCTCTTCTTATTGATAGAAGCATACAAATCATTAGCTTACAAACAGCCAGAAATATGATTGACATGAGTTTGATTTGGTCAGCTGAAGGGAATATACATAATGAAGTCAAAACCGTAGAAGTGTCACTGATTTACAATTCAGCTCGGATGAGTGAAATACTCGCTTATTTTAACACATTATCCCAGACAGGCTAATAACATCTCTCTTCTTTCATTTCCACAGCTTCTACTAATACAATCCTCAGCAGGTTTATAATGCAACTACAATTAGTTGTATTTAATGTCTTTCTGAAAAGTGCCATCAAGGTCACCAGCTATAGCATTGAACCCTTTGGTTTGCCGTGTCCAAACACCTAAGAGAGCCCAAAGAATTAACGAATGGTATGAGGACATGTTATTCTAGGCTGTGTATATATATAAACACAGTATTCTTGATGCAACAGGCATAACATATGATCACATAATAAATTGCTGTTTATTAGTACTTATAAGCACATATTCTGCATCACGGATCCTACCCAAACTTAAACTTAACAACTGCCTTTCTAACTATGAATACGCAGCAAATTAGGAGTTTATTAAGGCAAAGGTCATCGTTAATGGTTTGTTAACAAGAATTGGACCTTAAAATAAAGTGTGACCGATTTCAATAAAAAAAAAAAATATACATTTTGAAATATTTAAAAATATTTATTTCAACATGCAAAGCCATTACAAAAGTTAGTGTTACTGAAATTTTGACTTAAAATCTTGACAACAAAATTAGCTGTGGTCTGAACCTAAATTATTGTATCAGCTATCACTTCAATAACCAGAAGTGTCTTCTATTTGTCCCAAACACCTCTGCAAGTCACAGTTAATCCAACACTAAACATCTGTACTGTGGATGATCTGGCTCCACTCATACAAAAGCAGTTTCAGTCTTGGTCCATACCAAATCCTCACTCTTTGATTGCCAAACAGGACAGTACTAGTCTCAAACAGCCAGACATTTGACTTGCGGCATGAAGTCTGGTACACATTACAGCTTATTCCGTCCAAGAACCATCAGCTGACAAAAGAAGAGAGAGTCTGACCTTATGTAAAATGACCAACCACAATATGTTGTGTTTTTATACTACTTTGTGTCAAGCTTATCTGAAATCTATTTAACATCAATAACAGACCAACATCTACAAATACTGACTATACCTTAAACATAATCAAAAGAAATAAGAAAACAAACAGAATAAGTTCTGTAACATGCACATTATGTACAAGCCAAAATATTCTGCCATTCATATAGTGGTTATGCACAACAGACTTCCGTATAGACTACTAAAAAGGGTCTTGTTATTTCCAGTTTAAGCATTTCGCATATGCTTTGTTAAATATGAAGCTGTTTTACTCAAGATGCCTTCGATGTAGATACAAAGATGATCATAACCGATATCCATCACATATGCAGATGTTAACATGTTCAGTGACAAGCGGAAGCGATATCCGGTGATGTTGGACACATACCCTATTGAACTTGGACTTTGTTTAAGATGCTAGAGCTAATGGCAACAAGTAAATGCGCATTGATGTAATTATAAAATAATTAATAATAATTCCATAAACTAAAAACAATTGTGGCTAATTCATAAAAAATACCAAATATGGTTTAACACCTTTGAAAATGTTTACACTATACCGTTGTTTGAACATATTTATATTTAGTCATTTAGCAGATGCTATTATCCAAAGCGACTTACAAATGAGGACAATAGAAACAATGAAAATCAACAAAATGTTAATATCAAAACAAAATACTTTTTAAATGTAATGTTTGAACTGCATGTCATGTGACCATCAAATAACATCAGAGAACCATACACATGCAAAGTTGTTGTTAAACTATTGAAATACTAACTTAAAATCTCAAGGGCTACTTCAAGTAAATATTTTAGGTCAAAGAGGTTCGGATGAAAAAAAAGGTTGGAAATCCCTGCATTAGACGGTCAAGTACACAGTGTACATAGTGCAAGTACACCGTGAAGTACACGATTTGTAACACAGCTGAAGTCAGTCCTGACCCAGTCATGTCTTTCAGCAGATCATTACACGAGTGTTTCTCCAGTCTGCCTCCATAATTAAGTGAATCATCCATTGGCTCTGCAATCCTGGAGAGCCTCCCCAGACTGCAGTTCAATCTAGAGGAAAAAAGAGTGGCGTATAAAACGAGGTTTGCCCTCGACGTGCCAGTGATGAGGTGTTGGTCTGACAGGTGTGTCGTGATCGGGACAAAGTTTTGCCACAGCACTCACTCTGCTCAGCCCACATAGTAAACACACTCATTAGCCAACGGGCCATCCCATGAGCGATAGCATATTTGACATTATTAATTGGCTTTTCTGTATAAGGAGTCAAGCAGATGAAAAGGTTTATCATGCTGAAATAATTAATTTTTGCCCCAGAATTTGCTGACAGTTCACTTATTCAGAACGAGAGAAAGAGCGTGAATAGAGAGAGAGAGAGAGAGAGAGAGTCTCTCTCGGTTATTTTAGACTTTAGTTCCCCCCCGCTCTCTTTCAATCCATCCTGTTTCTGCTCCTCTTATTTCTTCTCGGATGGGAGGAGACGTATTAGCCTGCAAAGATTTGAATTTGTAACAGAAAAATAATTAAATGAAATGTAATTAACTCTAACCTGTATAAAAGGAAGGGGTTCGTTTTATCTCTCTCCTTTTCAGAGGGCAAAGATTAGCCACAGGTTTTGAGACCGCTGTTGCATACAATTAATTTACAATTAATTCAAATTAAAGTGGAAATTATGTACTACGATAATGGCAAAATCATGACATAATACCTTTAATCTCCTCAGCTATCTTTGCCCTCCACGGCCTCATAATTACTTTAATTAACGTCATAGAATATTATACATAATGAAGTGCACCTGAACTCTGCCAATGTCAATATCTGACCCGATGAAAGAAGATTCGGCACAATACTCTTATTAAATCCTGAATTTGTAATATGTTATACGTCCACTTTGGCTTCAGCATACATTAGACTTCCAAATTAGAGCCTCTTTATGGACAAGTTATTGCACATTACAGTTTGTTACTTTTCTACCAAAGATATTTGGCAATAGGAACAAACAGAAAAACTCGATATCAAGTCTCTATCTCAGTGAAATCACATTTGATGAAAGCAGCACTGCTCATTTTTAAATAGTTCCATCCCTCCATTTTATTGAATTAATTTGATTGGTATTCTACAGAGACACTCTAAAATAAATAAATATGCATGTATACTACTACTGATACTACTACTAATTGTAGTACTGCTACAGGTATGTGTTCACGTTGTGTTTGTGTTGACTACTGAGTGTGTGTGTGTGTGTGTGTGTGTGTGTGTGTGTGTGTACTTGGATGGGTTAAATGCAGAGCACACATTCCAAGTATGGGTCACATGCATACATTGTTCTTACTTTCCCACATGTTTCTCACATTGTAAGTAAATAAATAAATGTGTAAAATAACAACATCAATAATGGTCATTATAATAATAATTATTATTATTATTTAAGCCTAATATCAAATTTTTGCCACGTGTTTCTCTAACCTAATCAAAATCCATAAATAAATAAAGGCATTACAGAGTGTACACCAATTAGAAAATCTTAGCATTTGAAAATATATTGCATTTAACTTTATACCAGTTTGAGACCCCAAACAAGTAATGTGACATCTTTCTATAAAGGACTTTTGAAATATTTTATCAACTTGAAAATGTGTTTATACTAAGTTCTCTTTCAGGGTGTTTAGGAAAAGTCATGAAGTTTCAACTTGACATTTAAATCTTAATGCATGTTTTTTTTAACCTATATTAAACAGTCATGGGGTCTCTCTGATCCCAAACAGAACATGCCACTCAGAGAAAACCCTATTCTAACACACTTTCACAACTGAGATGTGTGAACAGGACAAGTGGGATCAAATACAGTAAAAGAGCACTTGCTAGTGGCTTATGTGTGCACAACAACATGCAAGTCAAAGGAACAAGAGTTGACCCACAGTACTTTCAACACAACCCACTGCTGGGTTACACTGCTGTACACCCCCATAAACCTTCATATATGCCACTGACGCATTAGCATTAGCAGCTGTATTGAATCTGATAAGGTGAAGACAGGATTTTATGGCCTTCAAGTAGCATTTCAACCATGTTAAGAGCATTTGCTATATAAACATGTCATTAATACCAATGATATGATTGCAATGCTGCTTCCTTTAATCCCAAACCACAAGCACTCGGATCATTATGCTGCTGAAAGGAAGTGAATATTGAGTGAATTACAGCAATGCAATCTTTAATTAGATGATAAAATACATCTTTGGGACAATAACAGTTTCAAGTGCATCCTATGAGGAGTTAGTCTACTATGCATAACATACATGGCTACAGATGGAAACATCACAGTAATATGACACTATGGCACATGATTGAGTAGAAAGCATGCTGAAGGACAGCATGTGTAGAAAGTGTAGATAAACGCAGTGAGGTCTACCGCCAGTACACATTAATCCATTAGGAGTCAGTCTGTATAGTATGTGCCCCATTGTGCCCTACTGCTGCTCGGCCAATCTGTCTGGCCTTTGCGCTCGGTTTTCAGGTCGTAACCCGCCATGGCGCCGGCTTTATTAGGTCACGGCGTGGCACCAGCCTGGCATCGGCTGCACACGCAGGGTTGTCCTGGCAACCATCTGCCCTTTGTCACCGCAGCACCCGCTGGGCATGCCTTGACACGCCAACCCTCCCAAACTGACAAGGTGACAAATATTCAGACCTTCAGAGGATAGAGATCGAGGCATGCGGATGAGAAAAATCTGGTTGTTACTCTTCTCGGATTTGATTTAGATTGTGCGCCATGCTTCTGCTGTCTCATTATGAAAATGTTTTATTTTACCTTTGTATTAACTGTAGTCAATGTTATACTGTTGACTGGCTGAATTCCAATACTGCTTTGGTAGTGCACTGAAAGAAAATCAACGGTCATGTTTAACTTCATGTTTAAAGTCAACATGAAAATAAATGCTGCTTAATAGGCTGCATTCATTTGATTAAAAACAGTGAGATATAGTAATACTGTGAAACATTATTACAATTTAAAATGTATTCCTGTCAAGGCAAAGCTGAATTTTCAGAATCCATTCCCCAGCCTTTAGAATATTTTTAAGAAAAAAAAATGTTTGTAACAATGTACAAGTCTTTACAGTCATTTTTGATGTAATGCATCCTTGCTGTATAAAATATGAACTTCTTTGAAACTGATAATTTATCCATCCATCCCCAAACGTTTGAACAGTTCAGGTCTTATTGTCTACAACTAATGAGTACACAATGCTACAAATCTTTACATTTACTGTCAAGGATCCCTCTTAATTTTCACGATATTTTCTTTTTAAATTATTAAATATTTTGCTAAATGAACAGCTTCCTATTGAGATACATTTTAAATTAAATGTATTTATCAGTGTCATAGCAAAGATGTATTTTCAGAAGCCATTACTCCAGTCTTCAAAGTTTTTTTTGTAGAAACCGTGACAGCAAAAGTCCAACATTACATTTTTTCTCATTAAACTTTAATTTTTACTCTGAAATATACTATAAAACTGTAGTAAACTGTAAATACTGTTAATTACTGTTTCATATTGACTTAAAAACAACATTAAAAATAAACAAAAATATAATAAAATCAGTACACTAGACTGTTTGGATGCCTAACATCAAAATATTTCATGTAATAAAAAACAGCAATTGTTGACAACTGTTTTTTATTTTATTTGGTTGATATATATATATATATATATATATACAAACAAAAAAAAATAAATAAATACAAACCAAATTTTTCCCTAAATTAGATTAATATTTTTCATATTTTTTTGTTCATAGACAAAACTGTATTTGACATTACTGTCAATTAGAAAATAAACAACCATGGAAATAATTACAGCTGTACCTTCAGAAATATACTTTTAAAAACAGCATCAACATTAATATTGAGCAAAAAAGTGTTCAGCCAGAATCCACTACAACAACCGTGCAAATATTTCCTCTGTTTATCTAACAACAGGTCAAGGAGCACATGCACATCCTGACATTCTGAGAAAGTGTCCACTTATCCGGCCATCAAGGTCACCTGACTAGATGATGAGAAACTATGACATGACGACCCTTCAACTAGATCCAGCTTGAATAGCTTCGATGTTTGTGGTTCAGTGTTTGTAAACAGACTGTCTGTGTTCTTTAATTAAGCTCTATAATCAAAGAACAAATCAACGACTGTATAATTAAACAAATTTAAATAAATCAGATTTTCTTGAACCAGTAAAATAAACATAATTACACACACACACACACACACACACACACACACACATTAGTGCTGTCAGACGAATAATTGCGATTAATCACATCCAAAATAAAAGTATATAATAGATGTGTGTGTACTGTGTATATTTATTATATTTATATAAATACACACACACACATGCATGTATATATTTAAGTAAAATATGTTATGTTTATACATTTAAATTGTTTTTATATAACATCAATTATATTAATATAAATGGAAATATTTTCCAAATATATACTGTATGCGTGTGTATTTATATATACACATAATAAATATACAAAGTATACACACAAATATTATGTAAACAAAAACTTTTATTTTGGATGTGATTAATCGTTTGACAGCACTAATATATAGATTTATGAATTATTGTCGAAAACACCAATATTAAGCTAATAATACTAAATCATACTGAGCCGAAACTGCATTCAAAGTCAAAATAATTACACAAATAAGTGTTGATACTTAAGCATAAATTTCCAGACCAATAGAAGTTTTCTCTTCTTGTGCATGTGCATATTTGAAAAACACTCATTTGACATACCATATACAAAATATCTGTATTACTCACTACAAAATATGCTTATTTAGATTATCCCAGAACTCAAACTCCCAGATACGGGCATGATTTGAGGAATATAATCCACTACCACGAGCTGATCTCTGAACTGCACACAACACTTGACTTATCATCTTACTTATAAAGCAAAACCCAAATCCTAGTTGTCATGACACTGCTCAGAGAACGACAGATTGGAAACCTCGATCGTTCCCCCATCCGTCTATCACTCTCTCATGCCTCCTCTATCATTTCCTCATCTCTCTCTCGCTTTCCCTGGCTACCGGTGACAGCTTGAAAGGTGTAGACGATCAGAGCATTGGCAGTTCGCTTCCCCACGCTTTGGCACAATGAAACATTACTCTCAGATACATCTTCCGTGTTCAACACTCGGTCCCAGAGCAGCCTTATCGCCTCCGTCCAGAAAACCTTGAGTCAAGCCATGTTATGTTGAGTGGCTCCAGGTTCAATGTCTTTTTAAAATTCAAACACTCCTTTTGTCCAGTGTCTTACCCCGGCCTTTATTACAGATGCCTACATGCAACAAAACGTTAGGGTGTGAACACGACCTTGCCTTTTGCTCTGCGACCCTGATGGACAAAATTAAAACATTACCATTTCAATACCAATACGGTTTGGAATGAATAAGGATTATAAAACTGAAAGGCCTTGCAACTGTTTTTAAACTCAATAAATCCTACTACATGTGATGATGATGTATTTTACTCGATCAATCACTCCCTCATTCACTCGCTCACACCGACAGCTGTGGTATTTAGTCACTCTTTCTTAGTTCTTAAGACATGAAGATGTCAACTTGATGAATTTTCAATGTTTCATTATTGATTAAGACAAGAGAGGGATCTCAGCTTATGGAAAATGCAACAACCTATGGACCGCATTTACAGGAGACCGGGGCTAGTTGTCACGCAAATTATTTCTCAGCAACTATAAAGTCAAATTGCATACATGTTTGTTTTCTCTAGAAGGGTTTTTTGTATTTTTGTTTCAAATACCCTAAATAATTTTAATTTTACGCTTAAATCAACACTTAATTATATGATGAAGATTAAGTTTAAACTTATAAGCAAAATCATTTTAAAGACAATGTGTTTTAAATCTTGTACCTTCATCTTTTGGACAATATTTTAACAATTTGTTGTTGTATGAATGACTTTGTGCTTCATAATTGTTTTACTTCCTGCTAATATGCCATTTAAATGGCAGATCCCCATCGTGACAACTAACCCCATGTTGTGCGGGGCATGTTGTCACGAAAGGTCAACATGTTTAATGAACTCTATCTGTTCTCCTGTGCATGAAATGTGAGAATTTTTTTTTTTAACCAGAGGCCTTAGCCTAGACTTTAAGGTTTGTGCATAGAAATTGATTTTCAGAAGTAAAGTAAAAAAAGTGTGACAGCTAATCCCAGTGTCCTCATAATATTTTTTCCTCATTCGATTTTCATAAGTGTGTGAGTTAACACACAATGACACAGAATGCTTAAATCACCACACTAGTCCACTCACACACACAAGCCCAGGCGATATAAATGCGAATGAAAGTACACAGATGCCAACTCAGAATTACAGACTGAAAAAAGAACTGTATGAATTGAACTGCTCTATTGCTTCGTGATCCATCGTAATGTCTAGAACATAATATTATATAAGCCGACTTAGCTCTTTAATACCGCTATGGAAAAACACTTATAGAGGGACAGATTTTGAAGCCAGGTCGAATTGAAAAGATGCAAGAAGAGGGTAAAAAAAGAAAAAAAGAGCAGTCCTCCACAGGAAGAAATTCATTTCCTGTGGAATACGCTGCAAAGAGTATCAGTACGAAAAACCTGGCAAGCCGATAAGAAAGATTCCCTCGTTACATTGATAACCATTTGTTCATTTCCTGACAACAACAAAAAAATTATAAATCTCAAAAATGAAACGGGGGGGCAGTTTTTTTCCGCTTCTTTTCTTCTTTCTCTCCTTCACACTGGGTTCATTCCATCCGCAATATGGCAGAGGAATGATAATCGGAGCATCAGTTATCGCTGGGGTATTTGTTCCTCGTGGGAAGAGGTGCGGTGACAGAAGGGGGAGCACGGTTTGACTCCCTCACTTTTGTGTCAGGGCCCTGCACTCTGGACAAGGGTGGATTTGCATTTTAATGGATGCAATTTATAGAGTTCGCCGTCGCATTCGGCACAGCACAAGTGGCATCATTAAGTTAGCTAAGCCGGATTACTCCTGATAGGAGGGGTCAGATAACAGCAGCGGCGAGCCAGCTCCAAGAGAGAGGAGTCATGTATGAGACGCCAGCAAGTGTGTGTGTGTGTGTGTGTGTGAGAGAGAGAGTGAGAGTGAGAGTGAGAGAGAGAGAGAGAGAGAGAGAGAGAGAGCATGCATTTCAAAAGCCTTATTAGACATCAAAATATCATAAAGGTGAATCGGGCTGATTCTTTCTACTTCAATTCAGTCTGTAGTAAATTCATGGCTATAAAAAGGTTACTGAACATTTCCGTCACTGCTCAGGAAAAAAGATCCCTACATTGACCTTTTTGTGACAACATGCCCCAGTAGCTGGTCAACTGCCATTAAAAAGGCTTTCCAGGCAAAATATAACAATTATGATTATATTCTATAATGTCCTCATTTGTAAGTCGCTTTGGATAAAAGCATCTGCTAAATGACTAAATAAATATAAATATTAAATTATTTTAATAATACATTTACAACATTTAAAATCCATGACAACTTGCTACAATGAAAAGTCTAATACATAATATACACGTTATTTATACAATTTATTACATTTACTTATTTTATTATTATGTAATTGAAAACATAAAACACACGACAACTTGCTCTAAAAAAAAGTCATCATATACTTTACTCAGAATGCATGTCACAATTTTGTGTTTAAAAGTGTGAAAATATAAAATAGGATTTTTTGTTTAATATTTTTCCTTAGAAAAAGAGTTTAACTAGATGTTTGAAACCTACATTCAGAACCACTACTAATGAAAACACGTTTGTGTAATTGAACTTCTGACTCAACAACAATTACTTGTATATATAACCTTTGTGACTGCTCTGCTGTGTGACAACTAACCCCGATCTCTCATTTCTTTCTCTTTAGGATTATATATGTCCGATGTCCACATGCTGATTATCTTCTCTCATGTACTGTTGGAGCATAAAGTGTTTGCAAGTCTTGTAAAGAGAAAAGAGAGAGGTTAACAGAGGAGACAGCTGCCTGGTCTTGAATTTACCACTGCATTGTGGGTAAAGAGGTGCAGCCTGTCAGTCGAAGAGCAACAGACTGTGGAGGACACACCTCAACGGCCGCGTAAATAAGAGATTATGCATCGGGCAATAAAACTGCAAAGTGCGTCAGCTTCTGTTTGTGTGTCAGGGTGAGTGTGTGTATATATGTGTATTTGTGCAACTGTGCGTATACGGTATTATTAGAAATGCAATATTCATGGCTGAGTTTGCACTTTCATAGTGGAGCCTCATAATAGTTCAGAATACGACTATGAATTGGCATGTGGGAATTTTGGATGCTTTATTAAACAACTCTTTTTGCTAGTAGTAGAGACTAGGTGTAGTTTGACTTACAGCCTTTTCTACACCGAAACCAACAAAAGCAATAAATACATAAAATATTCAGGAATTTATTCAGGAAGATGTTTTTTAATTATCCAACTATATTTAGATACACTTGTACAATACAAAATCATTTTAGCATTTCACTTGTATAATACCTAGTTTCAGAGTATACATGACAAAAAAAAGAAGTAAAACAGGTTTAATTACTAAAAAGTTAATGCTCAAAACAAAGAGATTAAAATCAATAATGTTTTTCAATATCCAACTAACCTTACCTGGACATAATAAATCGGAGTGTGCGTTTAACCCTATTTTTGGCATATTAAAACCTTTCCCCATTATGCTGATATGCGGGCCAGACCCTGACTTTCACATAATTGTGTGAGCCATTTTCTGTTAGACTGCACAAAGCCATTATATCTGTGACTTTCGCTGCAATAATGTGATTGAATTAATGCACCAAAACAGATTCTGCGGTCTGCAGAGAGAGACAATGACAGATGCCCTTATTTGAGCACACTACCTCTCTTCCCCGTTATCAATACTATTAGCGCTAGTGTTAATAAGGGTGAAGTATTAAAAGCCCTTGTGTGTGTCAGTCAGTGAGGAGATGTGGAGAGGGCCTCGTAGCTGCTGATAAACCCTGACACCTCACAGCAGGGTTAAAACCTCACACAAAGCATTTACGAGAGGAGGCCCTTATCAATGTGTTAGAAGGGCCCACATGCCCTTTACTTCTGCTTACAAACGGAGGCTTGCATTATTTGACTGTTTTACATGATTTTTGAACCGGCCTGTTTATGTGAACCATATTTTAAAACATTTGCACTTTACAGCTATTCGTGAACTAAGGGCTAGACATCAAATATTATAAACAAACTATGCAATTAAACAACTGAACAGGCCATAATCCATTATTTTGGGCTTTTAAAATCTAAATTAGAATAGAATACGTTATGCTTTTTAAGTGTAATAGGTTAGTCAAACTAAACCAAGCTGAGTCTATAACTAAACTAGGTTCAGATGCAAACCTGCACCTGCAGTATATGGTGTAATTGAAAAAAAAGTCTCCTTACACTGATTGAACACAAAGTAATGTATCTCAAAAGACGGTTATTGAAATCTAAAACACTAATTTCCATTTTCATTGCCATATCCATATTTTTTATGTTTTGCTATAAATAGTATTAGCTTTCATCATAAGCTGCAAACAAACAAAATAAACCACATACACAGTTACCAACAGTATTGCATTTATACATACATATATATGCTCACACATATACACACACACACATATATGTACATATATATTTACATAATACACACACATATACATACATACATATATATATACACAATTCTAATTGTAATATTTTACAACTGTGTGAACTTGACAAAATGTCAAAATGGACAAAACAAATCTATAATCATAGAATAATGACTGCTCAATTACCTGCTGCAATCACATCTGGTATCTGCAAGTAGATACGAGTTTCTGACGCCTAAACTTTCCTCCACTACAAGCCAAACTGTATTCAGTCAGCAGACTTACTTTAAGTCATTTTTATGCACAGAACATGTTTTGGCTGTCGCAGAGGCAAAGGAATTCATTTATAATTGTACTGAATGAATATCAAACAACACGTTTATTCTAATAGCCAATATTGACTAATAACATTTGTCATTATGCCTGAATGAATATTTAATGAAATTAATATATCTGTGACAGCATATTTCATTTCGCTTATATTACAAAAGCGTAAACACACTGACTGCTGGTGAATGTGTGTGATATACCCTCCCCTCTCACGGGACCCTTATCTCCAGGCTAGTGATCACAGAGTTTATCTCTTTAATTATGTGGCAGGTCTCTTCTAAAGACAGACGGGATGTGTGTGTATGTGTGTGTGCGCTTGTGCATGTTTCCGTTCTCAGTGGTAGCGTCCCGGTCACTTCTCATTCAACATCAAAATCAGCCTATTCCCTTTGCACCCCCTTCACCTTTCTATCAGGACCTCAGCGTTTGGGGATTCGAGGGTCCCTGCTCGGTCTGCACCGAGAGACAGAAACGCAGATAAGAGGGTTTACATAATTATTCTCTTTAGAAAATACTGAATTCACCCAAAGATATAATAATTGTCAAAATCTACTTTAAAAGTTATAGAAACATATACTACCATTCAAAATAATCATTTTATTAATCAAGGATTCATCCAATTCATGAAAAATGAAAAATACATTTTATAGACATTTTTAATGTTATTTCAGATATAATAAAAATATTAAGCAGAAAAAAAACTTTTCAACATTGATAATGAGAAGAACCATTATTAATAATTGAGCACCAATAATAATAATTGCTTATAATGGAGCACCAAATTAGCATATTAAAATGATTTCTGAAGGATCATGTGACACTGAAGACTTTAATGGTTGCTGAAAATTCAGCTTTGCATCAGGAATAAATTACATTTGAAAGTATTTTAAAATAGAAAACGGTTATTTTATTGTAATGATTTTTCACAATATTACTATTTTGATCAAATTAATGTAGCCTCGGTGAGCATAAGATACCTTCCTATGAAAAACATTTTAAAACAATCTTATTTATTACAAATGTTTGACTGGTAATGTATATAAACAAATAAACAATTGAATAACTGTGCATTGTAACATAAATCTGACTCCATAGCTGCTATATTTGTATTTTCTTCACACTACAAACAACATGAGTGTGTTTCTGTGTGTAACGCAGGAGCATTATTATCAATCATCCTGATATAATACGTCAAGACTACCCTTCAAATCTTGCTCAGCCGTGGTTTTGCCCTGACATCCGCTCAATATATAGTCTAAGGTCAGCCGTACATACTGCATCGAGGAATGCTAAGACTGGATTTCCAAGCCTCTCTCGATTTAGCATTCGGCCTGGAGTTTGAACCTCTTCTCTAAGAGTAATGTCAGTTGTGTGCTACTCTTAAGTCACCGGGACCCAGACGGTTCTCAGACACACGGTTCCTCTGTAATCTCCAACATCTTTCACAAACACAGAGGATGCATGCACATGTCAAGCCGGGCATTACTACACAAATATAGAGAGATATGTTAGCCTGGTTATTAATGTACTTGTTTGCCACACGGTCAAAATGTGTCAGTTTTACAATATTTATATTTATCTACATTCCTTTTACTTTGTAATTCCCCATTTCTGGACAAAGAGATAAATAATAATAATAATAATTACATGTAATATATAAATAAATGCCAATAAATTATTTTAAATATATAATGTATTTACATTTTGTGAGAATTTTTACTGGATAGAAAATATTTAAATACATATCATATTAATAATAATTCATATTATTATGAATAAATTGACAATTTAACAAATTAAAATGTAATTTTATTTTATTTAAATACATTTTAAATAATCAAGATGTAAACTGAAATCATATTTAATATTTATTTTCCCCCTAATATATTTGTTTTATTGAAGAACAGTTATTGTTCATTAATTGATAATTAACTAAAATAAATAATTTATGTTTCTAATATTTTTCTGCTAACTAACACACACACACACACACACAGACACAGACACACAAAGTCTGTGACTAAGTCAAAAAGATGACAGAATACAGGACGTTTAACAATATCCTTTGAGGTTTAGAAACACATGTACAATATGTGTACAATTACATTATAAACTGAAATTAGCAAAGCTGCAAAATCACCTGGACTTGATATGTAACCTCACATTAAATCAAATACACATGCAAAATTCATATAATTAAACTGAAGTGAACAATTCAACATATTCAAAGGTACCATTTCAACAACTGTGTCTAGTAAGCAGGAGCGGCTCATCTGAATAAATCCATGTTGTGGCCGCTCTAGGAGCCGTCATCTGACCCGGTGTTGCAGGTTAAGGGTTAAACGGTGACGACTAAAGCTGTAGGCGGCCGCTCATGGGAGATAACCTCCTCGTGATGCCTCCTACCCTCGTATTAACCCTAACATGAGGGGCGCCACCCACCCACATCACAAAAACAGCCCCACACTCCATCACTCCATCTGAATAATCAAGCTTCCTGAAACCATGATCATTATAGTAAGATCATGATTTATTCAGTCAACATTTGACACATTATGGAAGCCAAATGTTTTATTTTCTGATCTTAATGTGTTATTCTGCCTATGTGCATTACAAAACAATAAAAAAGTTAATTTTAAAAGAGAGATTCTTTATTGGCATCTATTGGCTTTCCAATGTTCTTTATAGTGTTCAAAAATATTTAGAATGTTTTAAGACAAAGTGTTTATTTTAAAAAATGGTTATTTGGGGAAACAAAACTGTTTATTTTTAGGCATCAATGCAAAAAAAAACATTTTTGGAATATATATTTAAGAGTGAATATTCTTTAAAAAAAAAACTTTTATCAGACTCTTTAAAGGAGTGTTTTATTGAACTACAACAAACATAATAATTTAAGAATCAACCTCTGAAAACATATCACCCAAACAGCTCATCTAAATTCTCAGGGCTGAATGTCTATTTGGTGGTTATGGACCCTGGGCCCTTATAGCACATTGCCCCTAGTGTTCAAGATCTTAATGGCCATGTAGGAATTTGTTCTCGCCAAAAAAACACAAACAATGATAATAACCTAGCCACTGTGATTGCCTGAATAAGTCCGTACAAATACAGCAGATTTGTAAACATATCTACAAAACAACCTGTAAAATGTACCATTTAAAACTAATTTTCATAAATAATAATATTAAATAAGTAAATCGAACAGTCCTTTCTGCTGAAATAGCAAGGTCATAACTCTGTACCTTTGTACCTTTAACATACGGAAAACACCATAATAACACTGCAGGTGGTAAAGAGAAAGCTTCACGAAGAATAAAGTCCATCGCAAGCAGATTTTCCACAAGCTGAGGTAAATACTGATAAAATGTGCATAGAGGCGAAATTACAAAACAACTAACACATGACACTAAAATAATGCAATAAACATCAATTTAACAACACCAGATGTAACATAAAACCCAATGTACATTACTGATAACCAAAACTATTAAGAAACAATTATTTAAATGAGAAACCATCAAATGCAAGCTGTCACGGGGAATAGTTCACATTTTTTCAGTGCAAATTATAGGATGACTTAAATGACATTTAACAGTATTTTACTATTACATTATATGAAAAGTGAGGTTAAATCTATCAGTTTTACATCATATAGTAAGATCCTTTACTATTAAATCAATTAAGAGGTTTTTACAGCCTTTTACAATTAAAATTACAATCATTTATAAGTGTAAACTTCAAAAAGTAGAGATAGAGGATTATAATAATCAGTCTCTAGACTCAAAGCAACAACGTGTTATCTGAAAAGTTATGATATATTCTTTTTGCCTGGCATATCCTACAGGTTTTCACACTCGGGGTGAATCTGGGCATGAATTTCTGCAGCAGAGAGGAAATAGTGTCACTTGTGAAGTCTGATTTCCATGACAAAACTTCAAATTAAAGCTTAGACAGCAGTGCTACATATCACAGAAATACAGATACAAGTTAAAAAAGCAAGAACCTAAAACGATTAAAGTCATCGTGCTTGCACACAACCACTGGCATAATTATTGTGATTATCTTTCCAATGAAAATAAATAGAGAATTCTAGAGCAGAATGTCTGGACAGCTGTTATATTTCTGGATAATAACACTTACAGTAATACTTCTGAAAGTGAACTGTTTGGTCCACGGTGTGAAGACTTATGATCGTTGAGGAGGTCTGGTACTGGAGTGGTTCACATTATCTATCCAGAACCTGGGTTTTTGATCTAACTCCCTCACTAGACCTCCATGACTGCAGCATCATAGAGGTTACATGATGTCAACACTGCAAATCATGCTATAATGACTATCCCACATGCTTCGCTTGCACTAAACGCTGAATCCATCCATTGTCTTTTAACTGTCCGTCTCCATCTCCCCAACCCCATTAGGATGGATGCAGTCCACATATGATAGAGTTTGGTCACAGCTGTCCGGCTCTGCAATAGTAACCCGAAATATACAACAAAATACGTGGAATCCCACCATGAGTGTGAAGAAAAGATTAGGGATTTTCTGAAAATAAAATATACTATTTGTCCACGAGTGCAATCTTGACAGCGGCCCGTAAATAATTGTACATCTAAACAAATAATCATAACTGAAAAAATTATAATTTACTACATTTTTTAAAGGTAAGTGGTTGCAATTAATATATTTTAGCTACATTTAAATTTAGTTGAATAACTTTCAAATTTTTTTTATTAAATGCAGCTAAAATAAATTATTTGCAACCACTTACCTTGAAAACATTTTTTTATCGGTGCATTGAAGTAAAACAAGGACTTTGCAGAGTGCATTAAGCTTTATTCAAGAGCGGTATTTTGAAGTTAATGTGGACATGAAACTATTTATTTATTTAGTCAATTGTAGAACACTTGACTTATAGAGCAATTGTTCACTATTCTAAAATGCACATATGTTTTATTTATGTTTAGTAAAAACCGTCATATATTGCAGTCGGATTATTTTGTGAGCATGGAGTTTTTCCAGAGCGTGTTCTTGTATTTATGCAGCATCTGTTTGTGTGCTATCCCAGTGATTGTGAAGGCTTTGGGCCTCCCGGTGCACCCATGCTACAGTGATCAGCTTCCTCAAGTGTGACTGCAAGCATTGTTCTGCCAAACAAAGTCCTCACATTGATGTGTAGAACCCGCTTAGCAGACAGAACTGTTTTAACTTTATGCTATTAAGCTGCAAAACACAGATATCAAGATTTACGTTAAGTAACACATACAAGAACACAGCCAATGTAGAATTTACTTTGGAATCTAAAGTTACATTTAATGACAAAAGAAAATAAATTAATTTAAATATTTCACATTAATTGTACATATTCTGTAGGTAGAGTTGTTATATGATCTGTATCTTAATTTTAAAATAACAATTTCTAATTTTATATTGGCCTATTCCATTTAAGAACTAATTTAGCATATTTTTGTTCTCTCTTCATGATGCATAATCACTAGCTAAATTGTAATGAGAGCCAAAGAACTGGAGCTGGAAACCTCTGTTGGGGAGATCCTAACATGACTCTTGTATTGTTCTGGAAGACAACATGACTCATGATCAAATCGTTGACTGACAGGTCCATGGCATCAGTACGATCCACAATGGAAACAGGACAGCAATAGGAAGTCCATCTTTCCTCCGTTACCATTACAGCTTGTTAATTAGGTATTCTGAACATGCTTTTATATGCCATACAGTGCTTTCATTTTATAGAAGATTCATTTCTAATGTGTGAAACTAAACGCCCAACAGTTTAGCATAACAATATAGGAGACAAGAAAAGTAGTTTCAATCTTGTGATAGAGTTTATTCTCATTAAACTGTAATGATGATAAAATAAACGTATTTTTAAATAAATATAAATTTACGTAGAAAATTTGAAATGGAAAAATAGGTACGTTCAATAAATACTGCGTTTACACTCCTAGTGTTTTATTCACGCAGTACAGAGAAGCATAAACGTGCTGTATTATAAATAATTTAACTTGAAGTTACAGCGTAGTTAAAAAAAAACAATGCTTAATATTATAGGTAAACAAAAATGCGCGTCTCAATCTCACCATTCATGCACAATAACACCGGGCCATTATTAAAATAAAAAGTAGAAAATCTAAATAGGGTCAAGCGTAAGTGAAAATACAGCAAGGACGTGTAATATTCACCGAAGAGTGCGGCGTCTGTCTGAGGCGAGAATAACTCTTCTGTTGATCAGTCTCTGAATATAATAGACATTAACGTGGTCGAGAGAGTGTACACAGAGGTGTGTTAAAACATAGCTTCAATTAGACGTCTATTTTACCTTGAAAAATTCGGACACTTGAACTTGTGTTATATACGGAATGAAATATTTATATTTCATGATAAAATATGATATATTTTAAAACATTATATATTTTAAGGACACTATAAGGAAATACGACAGCCTGCATGAAGAAATACATTTGGCACTTTTTCAAGAGATATTAACAGCAAATAGGGAACGAATAGGCCTACTTAAAACAACATGTTAAATAGTATAGAAACAGACAAACAATAAACAATTAAATAAATAAAACAATATCCATACAGCCACGTGAGGTAGGCCTATTAGACTAATTCATTTATATTCATAGTAGCTCATCAGCAAATTAACACGTAATGTCAGCGTATTTTAAACCATCTGAACTTCGAACGTATTGCTAATAAAACTATTTAAAATGTAGGCTATTTTATATTTCGTTTTGGTGTTATAAATACAAACGACGACAACAGTTATTGGCATTCTGCTTCTAATTTATTATTTATAAACTATAGCTCATTTTAATGTCAACGTACATTTATGTATTCATTTTATTTGTTAGTGTTAATTAATTTAGAATACATTTCGCAGAGTCTATCTTTTGCGTCAACTTAGAATAAGACGGAGTGTATAAAGCACATACGGGTTGTGTTCCTCGTATGTGTAAACATACCTGGCCATTAAAGCGCATTCTGATTCGGATAAAACACCATTAGAAATCCTAAAGCGATTTAACCACTTAAAAACACATGTTCTTTCTCAGATACACACGGTCTATATGGCTGTATTGCCTGCTCAATGCAGCACGAGGCTACATGCGTGTCACCCGTGTCCTCGTAAGCTCTACGGGTGAATCTGCACAAGTGCAAGAAGAAACAAATAATGGTGTTCAGCACGGCCTTCTGTAAATAAGTGACTGTGCGCCACCTCCCGGGGATTTAGAGAACATCCAAGCTAAATCCTGGGTCTGAATCACGTAGAGTTCATTTAGAACCCGTGCCTGCCAATGGTGCCAGTGACTACAGTTCCAGAAAGCTTGCTTTCTTTGTAAAAATAAAAAGATTCTTGGGGCACCGTTTGGGGTTTCTCAGATTTCCACAGTGTCGCAAAGATTTGGAGAACTTAACTGCACCCCTCAAATATCATTTGTAAAATTTCATTTTAACTAAGTCTAAATTTGCACGAACTCAAAACATATTGTGCAATTCCGGCGTTTTATAAAGGTTGCCTACAATCAAAATGAACCCCAAACAGGTGCCTTTATTGGTCTTTGCATTTTATTTTGCCGTGTAAAGTCCCGAGACCCTT
Source organism: Gymnocypris eckloni scoliostomus (assembly GCA_027564155.1). Lineage (NCBI taxonomy): Eukaryota > Metazoa > Chordata > Actinopteri > Cypriniformes > Cyprinidae > Gymnocypris > Gymnocypris eckloni. The sequence goes on along the minus strand of CM050416.1, from coordinate 12,036,334 downwards.
GGAACACCATTCCTGACCGATACAACGCACGTTCAATATAATCAATACACTACAATTTTTTTGTAAAATGCATTTATTTTTGTAAAAATTACTTATGGAATTTTTTCATGAAAAAAACGGCATGTCGCACTATAGCCTACCAAGAAAGCCTTTTCTCTTGCTGATCTAACCCCATCACATCTCACGGATAAAGACTGTAATTAGCGTGCTTTGGCGGTGCGGTCTTGTAAATGTGGCCTGTTCATTAGCACGCCACCACAGCCACTATGCATTTATCTCTTCGAGTAGGTCTTTCTCACCTCGTAGGCTCGTCGTGTACAGTTAGAATGAGAGAGAGAGAGGGCCACAGACGATTCCAGTTACCTTGACACCCTAATACTGCCTTTCCTCCACCGGTACAATCGAGAAAACCAGTGGAGCAAAAATCATTAGGTAAGCAACATAATCACAATCAGATCTCGCGCTTCCATCTGTGTACCTTTGCCCTCTCTCAAGGATATACCCTATGTTTTAATACAGCACTTTTGAGCTTTTGCCTCACTCTTCTCGGAATCGTGTCACTTTCCTCCTCGTATATTACATCCTCCAGTTAAAAGAGATGCTGGCTTCACCGCTGTTTAATCTGCGCGAGGTAAATGACCTCTCGGATGAGCTCGGGTCGCTATCTGCGGCTATAGAAGTATGTTATCACCGTTATTAGAGCACGTTAAACAGTGGCTGAGAGTGTAGAGACACCGGGCGAAATTGGAAGCTTATTGTGATTGATGGGTTCCTATTAGGCGCTCGCTGTTATCGCGGCGGATGGAGGGGAACGGGGCACTGAGTTGTAACACAACAGATTACCTGAGCCTGTAGTCTCCCGAAGGATGTTTAAATAAAACACAGTGGCTCCTTTTCTCTCTCCCTTTTCTCCCCACACCTTCATTTTCACTCGCGAGCCACTTCACCTACCCAACGTCATGTGCAATTTGCCCGAGCCTCTCCACTCAATAAACTGACATCGCGCTCATATTTCCTTTTATTTCCCCGACGAGAAAGGAGTGCTGCGGCGAGCTAGCGCGGGCAGGGAATCGGATTTTGCTCCACGCGTTTCCACAGTCCTTTTTTTCTTCCATTTCTTCCCTTTTTTGGCGCACTGTGCCAACATGATTGATTGGGACTCGCAAACCGGGTGTCCAGCTCTGCCCAACAAATGACTTTGGCCCCTACCAGTAGACCTTGACCAGACAGAAATCAATATTTCACCATTAAAATCTATCAAAGAAGAGTTAAGGCTGCAGCTGTCCAAGGCGCCCTTTGAACATTAAATCCGACACTTGTAGTACACGGGTAATCAATATATAGTGGTTCACAGATCATTTGTGGTCACCTTTTTGGTCGTGATGGATACTTGGAGGAGTCGTGATTCATTTTGTCACCCCATTAAAGCGAACTGTGTCAAGTCGTTCCTTCATTTCATCTGGAAGAGATTCCTATTCCTCAAAGTATGAGTGAAAGTGTATGGGGTAAAGCATGGGGGGGTTGTGCTGGTAAATGAAGAGCACCGGCCTCCAGGTTCCCATTTCAATGAGAATCTATAGAGATTTTGTGTCCGGTGGAGTGTGAAAATCCTTTGAGATAGAACAAACATTCTTGAAGACCAAACCACACGCCAGATACATACAGAATAGATGGCGGTACATTTCCCAGCCATTACAGATTCAGTTTAAACAGGTCAAATATAATATTTCAGATATAAAATGTTGCAACTGTGGATGTAATCAGACTGCCAAGTGCACTTACCTCAGCCAATTTACAAGACACATCAGTTACCAATATGTTTATATATTCTTGGTTATTGCTTTTTGTGTGCAGCTTTGATCCACTGAAAGCGTTATTTGGAATATTTATAATCAAGCTCATGAGCAGATTGCATGGTACGATTACTTGTACTGAGACTGCATCCTGCTTTAACTGTACTGCTTTTCTAAAACCCATCCAGTGGCTGAAGCGAACGTCCCAGTTTTCTCAACCCATATGCTGTTGTATACCTGCTGCGGCGAAGATTATTAGTTACAAGCAACTGTCATTAAAAATGGATTTATTCACCCTCTGCAGGGAGCAGTTCTGCCCTCCTGATCACAAGAGTGTGCCCTAACAGTATGGTGGGCGTTCTCACAACAAACCACCATACACTTATTAAACGCAAATGTCAAAATGTATGTTGCATTTGCATCGTTTATACCCACCCAACTTTCTGTGGGTTCACTGTCTTTTCTAGATTCATCTTAGACTTGTTTATTCTTATACTTGTTTATTAATTGTCTTAAGATGTCCTATACTGGGATAATTGTCACTTTCAGTGAGTATGCCTTAGAGCTGGATTTATTTTAAATGTGTCTGTACAGACATATCAAACCATTTTTTTGGTCAACAGATATCAGTTTAATCAAAATAAGAATATCTCATGTGACAACCTATAATTAATGGGGGTAAAACTCTGAGCATGGTTTAACTCTTATGATCTTATGATTGTATCCTAGCTAAGCTCCCCTTCAAAGGAAGAAAATTGTGTAGAAACAATTTTTACCTAGAAATTGCTAGTGAATTTACAATTTGAATTTGCGTGTGTGTGTATATATATATACACACACACACACTTGTATATTTGTAATAGTAGCATTTTATATGTGTTTGTGCAGGTGTATGTGTATATATATTTGATTTGTATTATCTGTATTTTACATTCTACTGTTAGTATTTAGTGTTATCTGTATGCACCAAGGGTCTGAGAGTAATGCAATTTCAATTCTCTGTATGCATGTACGGTACATATGGTAGAATTGACAATAAAGCAGACTTTGACTTTGACATAATTGATTTCCACTGATCCATACACTCATAAAGAAATCCCTCAATAAAGTATTTGTATTATCATTTTCAACTCCCTGAAATAAATGAATTCATGCTACAAGACACGATACTGTTCAAAATGCTTGTTGTGAGATTCATTGCTGCCAAGATAAGAAGATCTTGAAGAGACAGTGAATATTTAGGCAGGAAGAGGCAATACGGAGATGGTACTCCTGTCACATAAGAGGAGGAGGAGAAGAAGAGGCTGAAACGATAAGTGATTACGGTCAGACGCTCCATTCATCATCTGCTGCTGTGTGCGGTTTCCAGGGTCTTCACTGTTATCAGCACTATATAGACCGAATGTCAGTGCCCCAGAATAAATCTCCCTCTCAGCATCTACCTCAGACTGATCCACCATTATAAGACCTTGGTCCTGCTTGATCACCACATCAACCTCTCTTATGGGCTGCTGTATGGAAACTAAACCTAAACCTTACCTTAACACACATATGAATAATAATAAAAAACAACAGTATGCAACTACTTTAAGTAATCAGAAACATAAGTCCATATTTCCACTAATTTAGTGGAGACATTGAAGTCATTTTGGCTATAATGTTGCTATAAAGAATAAAATGTCAGAGTGTTGCAACACATTTTAGGTGTGTTCAAGATTACTGGATTTGCTGTCTGCGGCACATTGGATAAACTAATGAGCTAATGTCGACTATGTCCTGGCTTTGTTGTTCCTCGCAGTGCTTTCTGCTCATTTCACATGATGGACGATACAGTTTGTGAGCCCATACATTGCTATAACGCAGCTTAGTGTCCTGTCACTCTGTATCAGCAGCAGTGTGGTGATAGAGGTGGTATCATGATGTATTTCTTAACCTCGCAAATTGCCTTAAAAAAACATCACAACCACAGTAAGAAAAACGTGCACTGATGTGACTGATATTATTATATCAGGGTTAATGGGTAAACACAATGGAGAAGAGATGGACTAGGCCATATTATCCACTGGGAAGTATGGTTTAAATCCTTTAGAGGACACAATATCCATATACATGTCAGAGTAAGAAGCGTGGTTCAACAAATATGTTTGAAAGTCTTCATGTTGACAATGTATCCTAATCTGACAGGTTAGACGCCATATTTCATTTTTCAAGAATGAAAAAGAGGCAGACGTGCATTCAGCTACATTCAGTATGCTGCGTCATAATTGTCACTACACGTTTTTTCCAGTGTCAACAGATTCTTTTTTGTATAAAAATCTGTATTTTCATTTTTTCTGAATGTCAACTGAATGACAGACACCCAGCACAAAAGTAGGCTATTGAACAGGCTTTTCCCTCACCGCCTCGTTTTCATTTGAGAAAGATTAAACATGGCGTCTAGCCTGAATAAGGTCCATAATAAGGATTTCGTATTGCAGCTGTTTGAAAGCACGGGTATTTTAGTAACTGCAGATTCAGAATAGGGTTCTGCTTGCCTGCGCATCCACTATCTGTTAATTGAGGCGAGGGAGAGAGCAGTTACTAGACCTGTCAGTGTTAATCAAGCCTCATCTCTTAACACAAGCTGTGTTTTGCAACGAACTGAAGATTAATATTCCGACCGAAACAGATGATAAATCATTTGTACATAATTAGCGCTAGGCAAGGTTATATCTGACACGAATTTTTATCTTAATTACGGGGGAAATTTGTTCCATTAATTTAATTTGTCGCGCACGGACGCGCCCGCTCCTAACAAAGTTAATCTTACACCTGTCAAGTGCGCTGCTGAGGTAACTTAGGCTGTGTCTCCCAAAGCTAGTGAGCTAACTCGCTGTCTACTGCATCCTAAACAGCATCCTTAGCGACACGGAACTTCATGTGTGTCGCGAACTAAAGCTTCTTCGAATCTTTTCGAAGTTGAATCTTTTCAATGAATCGGGTGAACCGGTTAACAAAACGGTCTGAGCGAATCATTTAGGACTCTGATATTGTACTCAACCGGTCCGAGAGGCTCGCGAGTCAACAACTCACTGAACCGAGCCGACTCGTAATGAGCCGAGAATCGAGTGAACCGATTGGCTATTAAAAACATTTGAAAATCTACCGGGCTGGTGAGCTTAAAAGTAAGAATATCAGACATTTTACGAATAAAACCAACAATTATGACGACTTCAGGCTACATTTTAAGTGTTTTATTTTTAAAAACCGAAAATAACAAAACACACACGAAATTGAGATTTTAATGAATAGCTAGGCTATATCATAACGTAGACCTACAAAAACGTTTTAACGCTAATAAATGTAAACCAATTTGTACCCTATAAATTAATGTAGCCTAAATGCTAATTATATTTAGGTTCTTTGATATTAATGACTTGTTTTTTAATCATGACTGCAAAAATTATCTGGATTGGAACACATAAAATTGCAATAAAGACTCAATATTTCATAATTAATTAAGAGCCTTACAATAAAAAAAACGTCTGTAACCTTTAGACAGATAATTGTATCATGCCATTACAAAGGGATGCCAAATATGGCACGTGGTGAATTACACAATGGCGTAAAATAACATTTGACTGATTTGGACGGTCTTGAGCTGGTTCTTTGAAATGAACTGTTTGAAAGAATCGATTCTCGGAAATGAGTTGTTGACTTTCCGTGACTACCTGCAGAGCGTCAAATGAAGTTTGTAGGTTGTCAGCAAATACTTTTTGGTCAAGATTTTCAACTAACTCGTTGAAAACCAACGCATCGACATTCCTTCACACCATATCTTCCAGGATGGGCAAGTGTTTTCTGGGCATGATCTGTCACAGCGTGGCGTTCAGACAGTTGCACCCCGGATACACTCGCCAGCACACACACGACTCCACATTTCTTCTGAAAGCCTTCTCCTAAACTCTTGAGGATCCAGTCATTTTCCCATCCAGACCAAAGCAGCCATAACTTTAGCTGAATCAAGACTGTCAAAAGCATTTTCCTCACTTGAATAACCCTTCGATTTCTGTCAACAATCTTAAGTAATACATAAATAAATACGTTCAAACGTATGCTAATATTGTTCGATGCCTCAATTAAAAACAAACGATGCATTTAGTAACTTGATGTTTAAACAGTCAAAATCGCCTCAGGTGAGAGAGAGAGAAGGCCTACCTCTGGAAGCTCATCCTCAAAAGAAGTGTCGACCAAACTGTGGGACAATACTGCTCTCTGCTGGACTTAAGATGTACGTTTCTCTTCTCTGTGGGCTCTGTTTATATCCACAACACAAAGGGTATGATGACTTCTGACTTTACAGTTGAATCGGATTTTAAAGCAAAACGAATAGCTGTCTTGTAGAGCACTGGCTCATAGTCTTTCGTTTTCTATAATTAGTAGAACCGATTCATTAACCGTTTTGTCCAAAACATCTGCAGTGTTTTGGCGCCATCTTCTGGACAATGTTGAAGTCAGAGCTTTAAAATACTAAGACCATGATTCTCAAGTGTAGTTTGACTTCTCAACGTTCAATTTAATAGCAAGGTATATTACATTATAAATCTTCCAATACAAGTACAACTGAGAAAAATGCATTTATGAAATACTGCAATACAGATTTAGTACAAACATGAAATAATGGAAAAAATAAACTTTTTTTGTATTCAAAACTTGTGCATACTCATGTCCTCTCAAATATAAACAAAACACAGCTAATGAATTCTATGTCCTATATTAACATTCTATCATTTTGAAAATGATATGCTTGTATATATGCAGTTTGTGTGTTAGTGAAATTAAAGTCGTTATAAATACTGCAAACATAGCAAACTGAGAGTTTTGTTAAGATATTTATGCAGAGGAAGAAAGTTGCACCATGAAATGAGGCTCTTGAAGTGCAGTTGCTCAGCATATATAATGTTCAAAGGGGAAACCAAGTATTTGAGCCAAAGTTTTGTTTATACCATCAATTTGAAAGAGAGAAGCTTTTATTAATGAAAAAGAAGAGATTAATCTCAGATATTTTTTATCAACCTTTAAGGATAAGATAAAGACTCACTTGTGCCTTTTAGCAAGGCTATTGAAATGTTTCTGTTTTCTTGATTGTTTGTATGCTTTATAAAGCAAATTAACCATTTTAAAACCCACTTTCACCCCATTTCATGTGATTATTAATTCGATTTTACAATATCAGCCTGATTAAGTGCACAAATCTCTTCCCCTTCAATATTCCTTGACATTCAAGAAACAAACCCAGATTGGCTAAGAGGTAAAGAAAGACAGAGATGTCAAACTGTCCTTCTAAATGAGAAAGAGTGCAGTATTGTACAGGGCTGAGTCATAGCTGCTGAGAGGTCCTATAGTGTGCTTGTTCTCCGGTCTCGGAAAGGAGGAATCGCTGTCCTCCTCATATTTCGTCTAGGTAGAGGGTCACACTTGCAGCCTCTCTCTCAGCAGGAAGAGGCACTGATCTTCTCTGATACTTCAAGATCTGATTTGGCGACAAGAAACCGGAGCCTACCTCCCCCCAGACGAATCAAATCCACAGCACTGTGAGAGACAGACAAATGTCAGGGTTAAAAGAACACATTTATATTGCAAAGGATCATGCCTGGTGAAAATGTTACGTTAGCACTTGGATTGCAAACATTATCCGCTAGCCGCTATATAGAGCACTGACCTCTGGTAGTCAGCTCCAATGAGACTGGTCCCATTCACTGCCAGGATTCTGTCACCAACGCAAAGTCGCCCAACTGCAGCAGCTGGTCCATCTGGAATCAGTGTCCTGATGTAGATTCCAGGAGAGTTCAGAGGGGTGTGCTGTGTATATAGAGAATGAGAAAACAAAGACTTATTTGATGCCTTTTTCTTATATTACAGAAAGCATCAGCTGTCAAACTAGTATTTGTTCCAGCTCATAATATGAATCAGAATGTTATAAATACAATAATTTATCTTAACTTGTCAATTGTATTGGATAATTTTTAATGAGTTTTCACAATTCTAGGATTGCCATGCATTATTATATTTGGGTTACAGCAAAATATAAAGCAGCATAATTTTGCTGGCGTCATTTTTGAATGGTTTTCACAAGAGTGTTTTTATTAAATACCCAGACATGCTTCTTGTTTCCTTACACTTTCAAAGTGAAATGTCCAGTGAGTGGGGCTAAAGCACTTTTAGAGTTATCCAAAACAAAATGTGATTGCAGCAATCTTTTATTACACTGGTTGTTGTATGTTTTGCAGCTGTTCAGAAATGAAATGTCCAGTAAGCAGCACTGTTCAATTTGTCGTGAAACAGGTAGGCATGAATCTGGAAACGTTTTATTAATGTTGATTGCTGTATGTATCATAGCAGTTGATGTGAAATGTCTGGTGAGTGGTGCTAAAAGGTTATTACTCTATTGCATTTATCAACCTACTCCTGCAAGTCTCATTTATCAAGACTTGTGTTAGTTGCCAAATGACAATCAATATGCTCAATGCAATGAGTCGGGTGAGCTACTGAGCAAGTTTTCCGCATCAGAAAAGCCATTATTATGGAGATGTTATGTGATTAAAATGTCAAAATTATCATTTTATTTATTTTACAAATCATGCAAGATGATAAAAACGTTTTCAAATCATTACAAAGAATTGAAAAGGAACCACAAATAAACAAGGCATTTATTATTATAATTTTTTTTATATTCCTTTATATATTTTTTCCTTTATAATTTATATTTTTGTATTCCTAATTTGTGTGAAAGCAATACAATTTGTTGGTGCTGAAATATAACAGTGATTTTTTTTTCCAATATGGTCAATATTTTATGTTTAATATGTACTGTAAAACACTTTTGCTGCTACACTGAACAAAATTATACTACATTGTTTAAGGTAAGTGGTCACAAACAATTTATTTTTAGCTACATTTAATGAAAAAAAAAACTTGAAAGTTAGTCAACTAATTTTGTTTCTTTAAATGTAGCTAAAATAAATTGAATGCAAATACTTAGCTTAAAATAATTGAGTACATTCACTGGATCATTTTTTAAGTGTATTGATGTGGGAAATGGGTATGGTTAGGGACAGGTTTGGTGGTATGGGTGGGTTTAATGGTGAGTTAAGGTGTAAGGGATAGATCAACATTTTAATTACATGCAGGTATTTAACAAATATATATATAAGCACAATGTAAAACGTGTATGTACAGATAAGTGCATTGTATCAAATTATTAATTTAAATGTACTTAAATGTAGTTAAAATAAAGTGGGACATATTAAGGTATGTGTTTTGGAGATGTAGGTAGAGGCACATTTTTTCCAATGAGCCTACAGTATATGAGCATCATCATGCTGTCTATGTTTTGGAACAAATCTATAGTGTTATATTCATAGAACATTGACCACCAGTGTTACATTTCAGCAGAGCAATGCAGAGACTCACAAGCCCATCGATAAGTCCCATTCCCAGTCCGTAAGGTCCTTTATCCAGGTCCACTACAAAGACGGAACAGATATCATCAGAGTTTGGGGCCAAACGAGAGACAGGGACAGGGAAAGGAAAACCACAACCACTCAAAGGGCCTGGAGTGGGGCAGGGATAAACACACACACACACACAGGACTCAGTGCTCATTTAACACACACACAGACTCCGTAGTTGGGCCAATAAACAAAATCAATATGTTCTCAATGGAAAATGCATCTGCTGCACATGCACACAAAGTTATTAAATGATGCAGAGAGTAAACACATAGAAAACTGACAGAACGATACACAGATAAATCTGTGCATGTTCATAAGAAATAAACACATGCATTCACACATAAACTCATTCAAGTGAAATAAAATAAATGTACACAAATCAGACATGATTATATGTCTGTCATTGAATAATCAAAACTAACATGTGCAAACACTAACAGAGTCATTCGTACTACACAGTACATTTTCATATCTGCATTATGTCCCAATTTTGTTTATATCTTATTAATTTTCTTTTTATCCAAATACCACAATTAAGGAAATATAGCAGTGATTTTTTTTATTACCAATGAATTCAATTTGTTCCTTTTTTTACCCATTTTTCCTCTTTCTGTCGTGTTAATATTTTCCAATATGGTTTCAATATTTTGTAATATGCCTTCAAGAAAAGCCAGCTCTTTAATGACATCATGCTCCAGGAAGTGACATCGTTTTTGATGAGAAAAAACAGCACTTCACTATTAAATCAAGCATTAGCCTCATTTAAATAAATAAATACTAGTAAGAAAAAAGCATTAGTAATTAATTTAGTCATTTAATTAATTATTAGTTTGTCTTTTAAAAAATACATTCAGTTTGATAAATTGGTATAATCATTCAGAATATACTTCAAAATATAAAAAATGGTCCTGTTGATGATGGAAACATTTTCTTGACGTTTATAAATAATTCAGATAACTCAATAAAGTTTGAGATAAAGTTGTATTAGTTCAAACAGCTGATAAAAATATCACAAAGCTTTTAGTTTCACAAGACGTTAACTGATGGACTGGGGTGGTGTGGATTACTTGTGAATTATTGTGATGTTTTTATCAGCTGTTTGGACTCTTATTCTGACGGCACCCATTCACTGCAGAGGATCCACTGGTGAGGAAGGATGAACTGTTCCTTTGAAGAAAAACATCTTTAAACCACAAAATAACCTTCATATATATGTACTGTATAACAGGAATGACCCAAGAGACTAAATCTAGCAGAAAGAACACACACATCCACGACCCAAAGGCGTTTTTGACTTGCCTTCAATGCCATTGCTGATGAAGCCATTGATTTTCTTGTGCTCTGGAGTTGAACGCATGCAACCATTGGACTTAGTGTGAGAGTGTGTATGTGTGTGCTCTTGTGAAGCATGCTCAGGGTAGTGGGCTGGATTGGACTGTGTGTTGGAGTGTATATACGTGTGTTCCGGATAGAGGGGTGTATTAGTTGGAGTCGGTATACAGGAAGAATCTGTTGCTGGGGTTTGGTTGGCGTAACGGATGCTGGTCCCGTTTCTGTAGTGAATGCTATGCTGCGGCTTGTCTCTGGGGCGTTCCTCGGCTCCAGCTCCTTCTCCTCTTCCTCCGAGACCCACGGAGGAGCCCCGCACCTCCCCCTCTCCCTCCCCACGTAAAGGAGGTGCTGGATGTGGACTGGGGTGAGGCTGAGGAGGCTCACGCTGGAGAACGTATTACCCTGTTATCATTTTATTCATATCCATATTTTCTCACAGAGCAAAGCAGAAGTGGTCAACTCTTAATGAAAACAACAAAGGTCAAAGTTCAACTTTATTTAAGAATAGAATTCTATGGTGAGATGAAAAAGGATCGAAAAAAAAAATGGGCAATTTTGCTTTGGAGAAAATGACTTTATATTTGTATTATTTTCTACAATATTTTGAAGACACAGTCACTCCACAGCTAAAATGAATATGGGGACCAAGGTTGTTTTGGAAAATGACAACTAAATCTAAGACAAAAACGATTGATGAAGAAACTATTTCGTAAACTGAAATAAAATAAAAATGTCAAAATATTTGAAAAACTAAAACGAAACAAAACTAACAACAGTTATTGAAAAACGAACTAAAATAAAATAATAATGAACGTTTTCGTGATTATTGCGTTCTCTCCCCTTAGCAAAAAAAAAATATATGATAAAATGCCTGTAAATGGCACTTCATGGGGATATTAATCTACAACATCAGGTGGGCAAACTTATTTATTTTCTCATGTAACACAAGAAATCAAATCACCATTAGGCATTCTAAGACACGCAGAGCAACGTGATAATTAACAGAAAAAAAAGATGAGAACGCGCATCCTTTCTGTAAATAATAAAAAACTTGGCCAAGCATCTTGTGATCACTCTGCCAGGCTTTGAACAAATATGCACAAGCTATATCACATCATGCACAGGCTAATAACTCTTCATACAGACAGAAAATATGAGCCTTTACTGTTAAATATGATTGCCGTTATTATTGAATATCATTATCCTCAGTTATGATTTATGCGTGGCTGTTCACAGAAAAGTGAGCAAGACATGACAGTTACAATATTATGGTTAGGTTAAATAAGAAAAAAGACATCTAATATAACCAAATTAGGCTACAGTTATTTTCATATAATATATTTAAACACCATTAGATATGACATTAAGCGCATCTTGTGTAGATGTATTTAGTAACAAGGCTTGACTGCTTCCTTTGGTGTATATTTGGATACTTCTACCATCTAACCAATCTCAGCATGCGTTAATGTTGTGTTGCTAGACGTTTGTCTCACTATAAGGTTAAACCTCTTTATTTGACCTGTGCTCTGGAAGTGATCCGTTAAACTTTAATTAAAACTGAAACTAAAACTGAATCTAAACTATATAAACAAACAAAAAAAAACATGTGTTCATGTATTAATGAAACTAATAAAAACTAAACTGAATTTTATAGAAAATTTGAAAACTATATTAAAATAAAACAAATTTAAATATTCAAAACTATAATAACTTTGATGGGGACTACCATATAAATTAATAGAATTGGCTGCCCTCTGCTGAAAACCCACAATACATTGGGGAAATGTTATTATCTTCATATTTTTTATGATGTGTTATAAAAAGAAAGGTGTTTTGTTAAAGGGTTTTTAATAGGATGTGCATTGTGTTCATTTGAACTGCCTGAGAAGTTGAAAGATAAATCAACATTGAGTACTCTGAGGATGAACTTTAACACAATTAAACCTATGACAGAAACAAATAAACAATGAAATAAGGCTTGGATAATCTGTAAACACTGGAAAACGTGTAGGGTTTCTTTGTAGACTGACTCACACATGGCCATAGTTCAGCCGCTAATCTTGTAATCAGATTAAGAATGACTCTCGTGTCTAGAATTAAAATCTTAGTGTTCTGAGCTACAGTCCTGGAGCTAGTTCACATTCGTTTAAGAATGACCAGCGAAAAGCAAAATGCTGATGAATATATCTTAATAATAATGTTTTTGAGCACCAAATCAGCATATTAGAATGATTTCTTAAGGATCATGTGACTTTGAATACTGGAGTAATGGCTGCTGAAAAAAAAACGTTTTGCCATTACAGGAATAAATTACACAGTCATTTGACAAAATCACTGATTTTACTGTAGTTTTGATCAAATAAATGCAGCCTTAGTGAGCAGAAAATACTTTTTCAAAAGTCTTAATGATTTTTTTTTTAAAAGAAGTTTAAAACACTTTTAACCAGCAGTGTTTTATTGGTATTTCACTCAAAATGTACCTGAGACTCCTGACGATCTGCACAGCCATTAGAAGGATGGGTCTTGGAGCGAAGACCCCAAAGGAAATGACGAACGTAAAGTAGTTGGCGGTATATACTGTCCTCCACACTGTCACTCTCCAGGTCCACTTTGAATCCAGCACTTGGCAGCACAATAGGAGGGTGGTTCTCAAAACTCTCTAGCAGATCAACTATTGAAAAGACATACTGTATATGCATAATGTACACCAGAATACACAAAGTCTCTGGAAATCAAGTTGACAGTACTCGTTTATATTTCTTTTGTGTATCTACCTGTTCTGTAGATATATGCCTCATCTTCACTGCTCGGTTGCCAGATTGGTAGAGGACCGAGATCTGCCATGAGCTGGTACTGTGTGAGGATTCTGTGTAGCTGCACAGGCTTCAGAGATGGATGCTCTGCACACAAAGCTTTCCAACTCATCTGCAAACACACACACACACACACACACACACACACACACACACACACACACACACACACACACACACACACACACACACACACACACAGAGACACATACACACACACACACACACACACACACACACACACACACACACACACACACACACACACACACACACACACACAGAGACACACACACAGAGACACACACACACACACACACACACACACACACACACACACACACACACACACTGGGTTTCCATGTTTCAAGGGGACATTATGAAGACACAGATGTAATGGTTTTTAAACAATATTTTTTCTATCTCACACTAAATGCACCCCTAAAACTACACCTCCCACAAAACTTTCTCCTATTTAAAATTTTCAAACAAGATCGTTATGTATGATTTATAAGCTTCATTCCTTGTCACATTCCTGAAAATGATCTGATAAATCTGATTTACTATATAAAAGAGGTATGAACTGTTACCTGTGAAAGCTGTTGTGGGGGTGTGGCCAGGATGCTCACAGCGCTACAGAACTTGTCAAAGAATTTCTGGGCGAGATGACTGTGCCCCGCTCCTTTAGCCCAGTCCAGCAGCATCTTCACACTAGCCTGGATCTGCAGGACCCGTGAACGCTGAAACCAGCCACGCGCGGGGCCTAAAACACACAGTCACACATACAATTATTAAGAAAGGATGCGTATGACTACACTAAACAAACAATTTTCAGAATCATGGCATACTGTAATACTGGTAATAAAATTAAGATGTTTCCAGTAAATATTCACAACCGTAGTCCCAGTTTATTACAGCATTATGTCAAATTGTGTGAGTGTAAGTGGGTGCTTGTGTGTGAGAACAGCTCTGAGCCTCTGTCTGTTATGACATAAAGAGGATTATGGGTGTCTGGAGAAATAATCTTCACCTGACCATGTGTAATGCACACAAAACAACATTAGTTTCGCACTACCCTTTAAAAAAGGAAACTGGTACTGGTTTTGTGAAAATCATTTCAAAAACAACTATGGTCATTCAATATATTATATTTAAACATTCACTACTGTTTGAAAGTTAGGATGCAATAAATTGATCAAAAGTGACAGTAAAGACGTTTATAGTGTTACATTAATTTGTATTCAAAATAAATGCTGTTCTTTTGAATTTTCTTAGTTTTATGAATGAATTAATTTAAATGATCATGGTTTCATCGAGAATAGTATGCAGCACAACTGATTTCAACGCTGATAATAATGTTTCTTCAGCTCCAAATCAGAATATTACAATTATTTCTAAAGTATAATGTGTCACTAAAAATTAAGCTTTGTCATCATAGAAATACATTTCATTTCAAATTATATTCAACAGAAAATGGTTATTTGAAATTGTAATAATATGTCATAATACTATAGTTTTATTGTATTTTGATCAAATTAATCATGTTGGTGATCATAACAGACTTTTCAAAATAATTTTAATATTTCAATAATATAAAATGTTAACATATTTTTTGTATATATATATAATTATTTTTATCATATTTAAATAATATTATTTGAATAATAATTTAAATATTTGCATTTACTCACTAATAAAAATCTCACTTAAAAATATCCCATAATACACAAATCAGTTACTTAATATTGAATGCATCTTAAAGTCAAGCAAGTGAACAACGACTGCCTATCTTACATCTTTGTAACTCTGCTCTTGTTGTATTAGAAGAGCAGCCTGGACACTCAGCTGAATATTTATTCTCATGTACCATGAAAAAACAGACAATCTGTAAATAAATAAAGTAAATATGTATTCCCTAAGAACTAATGGAGAAGGTCCATTGGCTCACAGGTATCTTCAACACTAGAGGGCAGAATAAATACTTTGTTCCAATTCTAATATCGTATTTCTTTATTTGTAAGCCTTTCACCCCTTTTTCTTCTGCCTGCAATTGCTGACACATTATAACTATGGCCTGTTGTTGCCATAGCAGCATGTTTATTGAAAATATATGACAGTAATATCTGAGTGTCTCTTGAGACCGTGTGTGTGCTACACAGAAACATAAAAGGTCGCTGAGCTTGAACAAACCTTTATCGATGAGTTGATTGAAGAGTGAGACGTTGGTGAAGAAGAAGAGGTAGGCAAACATTTGACTCTGAATCTCTGAATGGACCTGGTACTGTTGCAGCAGGTCTGATGTAGTCTGAAACACACTCACCACCCTGCGAACCGCCTCTGGCATCACACACACAGCACACACACACACTCCAACAGCCCGCCGGCACTGCTCGGATGCAGACTCCGTCCCAAACGGGTTACAGTCCAACAGCCCGGGCAACACAACGTACATGGTCTGAAATGAAAAGAACAGCCATTTGTTATAATAACACGAACAACCAGACACCTACAGATACACATTATTTACAGAGCTGTCCGTTTAATGTATGATCTAATATACCGTTATTCATTCTTTAACATTTGTCCCCAGTGACACTGATACAAAATATATTAAACATATTAATATTGTTAAATATTATTACAATTTAAATGACAGTTTTCAATTGTAATATATTTAAAATGTAATTTATTCCTGTGATGGGAAAGCTGAATTTTCAGACATTACTCCAGCCTTTAGTGTCACATGAGCATGTGCTAAACGCATAACGGTATATAGATATACTGTATAAATACAGAATTTAGTTTGGGCCTAAATAATAGAGTATATATTTGCTAAAGTCATATTTAACATCAAGTTGACATCCAAAAATTCAAGAAAATGTCCTCACTACTCACCCGTATGTCATTCCAAACCTCTATGAATTTATGATTTTCTTTTGTCACATGATTCTTCAGAAATCATTCGAATATGCTGATTTGGTGCTCAACAAACAGTTCTTAATATCAATGTTGAAAAGAGTTGTGCTGCTTTATGTATTTGTGGAAACCTTGGTATCTTCTTTTTAGGATTTGTTCATGATTAGAACGTTTATTTTAATGCATACTGAAAAATTCACGGAATAATTAAATATACATTTATTTATTTTAAGAAAGAAAGAAAGAAAGAAAGAAAGAAAGAAAGAAAGAAAGAAAGAAAGAAAGAAAGAAAGAAAGAAAAAATACTTACAGACCCGAACT
Source organism: Gymnocypris eckloni scoliostomus (assembly GCA_027564155.1). NCBI lineage: Eukaryota > Metazoa > Chordata > Actinopteri > Cypriniformes > Cyprinidae > Gymnocypris > Gymnocypris eckloni. Next base: position 12,019,666 of record CM050416.1, on the reverse strand, counting down.
TTTGAAAAGTAAATATAATTATATCAATTGACCTCTTCATCCACTGTTTGTAAAAAGTATTACATTTTTTACTAATTTGATACAATAACGTAATATCTTTTTAATTATAATTTTATTATAAAAAAATACTGATATTTGATCAACTGCAATTAATTTAAGAAATTAACTACCATATCATTAAGTAAATAATTTCCATTATTATCTACTTTTATGAATCAAAAATGATTGACAGGCTACAAATAGGGAAGAGAATGAGGACATGAGGTGGAGGAGAAGAAGACCTGAAGACACACAATGATCTAATATACAATTATTCATTCTTTAACATTTGTCCCCAGTGACACTGATACAAAATATATTAAACATATTAATATTGTTAAATATTATTACAATTTAAATGACAGTTTTCAATTGTAATATATTTAAAATTGTATTAATTTCTGTGATGGGAAAGCTGCATTTTCAGTTATTACTACAGCCTTTAGTGTCACATGAGCATGTGCTAAATACATAACGGTATATAGATATACTGTATAAATACAGAATTTAGTTTGGGCCTAAATAATAGAGTATATATTTGCTAAAGTCATATTCAACATCTAGTTCATCCAAAAATTCAAGAAAATGTCCTCACTACTCACCCATATGTCATTCCAAACCTCTATGAATTTATGATTTTCTTTTGTCACATGATTCCTCAGAAATCATTCGAATATGCTGATTTGGTGCTCAACAAACAGTTCTTATTATCAATGTTGAAAAGAGTTGTGCTGCTTTATGTATTTTGTGGAAACCTTGGTATCTTCTTTTTAGGATTTGTTCATGATTAGAACGTTTATTTTAATGCATACTGAAAAATTCACGGAATAATTCAATATTTCTTTATTTCTTTATTTTAAGAAAGAAAGAAAGAAAGAAAGAAAGAAAGAAAGAAAGAAAGAAAAAAATACTTACAGACCCGAACTTTTGAAAAGTAAATATAATTATATCAATTGACCTCTTCATCCACTGTTTGTAAAAAGTATTACATTTTTTACTAATTTGATACAATAACGTAATATCTTTTTAATTATAATTTTATTATAAAAAAATACTGATATTTGATCAACTGCAATTAATTTAAGAAATTAACTACCATATCATTAAGTAAATAATTTCCATTATTATCTATTTCTTTTATGAATCAAAAATGATTGACAGGCTACAAATAGGGAAGAGAATGAGGACATGAGGTGGAGGAGAAGAAGACCTGAAGACACACAAGTAAACCAGCAGCCACACACACATTAAATAATTCATTCCCAGCAGCCCTGGTAACATCTTACAGTGGTGGCTCCACACATATAATGTGATACTACCCTTTACCTTAGTGATGTAGTAAACACACTGCTGAAAGGTGTACATGATCACTTCCTCTAGTATGGTCATTGCTTCTTCGTTTGCTGATATTGTTGCTGAGAGGAGAGATTCTTTAGATCCCGCTGCAATAATGAACAGAAAAAAAATACAATTAGACCAAATGCAGTATTTTATGAGTCTTTTACACCCTCTAATCCTCCTGTCTATTTAGTGTTTTTAATTTAGTCAGCATCGGGCCCTGTAGACCCAGTGCTTAATCCATGCAGAGTGTGTTTCATACCTTTATCATCCATGAGCTCAATAGTCTGCATGTACGCAGGTGATTTCTGCTGGATAAAATACAGTATTTCGATGGCATTGGACATCCAGAAGAAAATGAACTGGAGATCTGGTACTAGGTCTGAGATGCTGAGCAGAGACAGCGAAGCAGGATCTTGACTGTATAACCACACAAAAACACACATTCATCGGATTGATTCAGTGACAATGCCTTCAGAATTAGTGACGGCCTACTCAGCACCGCATGACCTTAAAGTGTCACGCGTTCAAAGTGCACACATGTGCGTATTATAAGGCGGAACATGATACTCACTGCTGAGCTTGCTTCTGTGCCAACTCCTTTGTCTTCTCCTGTGAGACACAGACACCGACGGCAATTAATGGCATCAAATTTTGAACAGCTTCACGTGGGAGGTATAATAGCTTGGTATCGTTTCTACTTTTTTGTCCTTGCTCTTTTCTTTGGCTGGTTAATATTGGGGCTGACGGCTGACCTTCTAAATTTGGATTTTAATCATTAATGAGTTTAAAGACAGTCATTAAATGCTTCAGTATAGTTGCATTGGGACTAGGTTAAAGGGACGTTCACAAATTACACGATTCAACTAATTTTGTAGTGTTTAAGTCAACATAGGCAAATAAATTTGTCAACAAAGATAAAAGGGCATGTGAGGTGACTTGCAGGAGTACTGACCCTCACAACAGAAAATCAATCAATGGGTCATCTGGGATTTATCCTCATCATGCTAATGCTTTTGCTGTGCATTATGTAAATAAAAACACACTTGCACTTGGACATTGCCAACATGAAGAATCAATTTTTTGTAAGTGCAACATTATAAATCAATCACTGGAAAGTCATGGAGACAAATCTTGCTTTGTTTGCCTTCCCATCATTTTCTTCTCCTATGCTGAAATCAGTCTCAGTGACTTGATATGATATGGACTACAGTGTAACAGTTGGAGGAATTGTGGGAAATGTAGTTTGGATTTAGGTGACAGACCGTCGGGCATCTGCTGCAAGAAATTAACATTTTCAAACAATAATTTTGTACAAGGTAATGTGTATAATTTCCTAAATAGTCAAATCAATTGTTTTATATGATAAAAGTTCTTTTAGACATTACACCATTATAATGTACAGTAAAATCTGTTCATTGATTCATTGATATTCGAGATTACATTTAACAGTATTGTCTTTATTTTAATTTAATAATTGAATTACTAGAGTATTTAAAGATTAATTTTAAGTGAGCCTTGAATGAAGGTAAACTAAATATGAAAATATCATATGATGAATATAATTGATGCTTATTTCCCTGAAAAGTACAATATATTGATACCTTATTGGATATTTAATTTATTGGTAATGGTTGGCATCAAATATTTACTGGTAGGAGCCCTACACATGACATGCAGACAAAAATATATTTAATGAGGCCACAAATGAAGAATTTGTTCCCTAGTTTTAGTTCAATTGTGGCCATGAATTAAGAATTGTATTTTGCTCGTTTACATTAATCATGGCTATGTTGCATTAAATCAAAATCAAAACCACTTTTATTTAAATGATAATGATAACTAATTGTAACAAATGTGGCCACTATGTACTACAACAGGCAAACAAATTCATAAATTGTCAAATTCCTAATTTGTGGCCACGATTTAACTAAAAGGAGGGAACAAATTAATTAAACAAGGAAACAATTTCCTAATTCATGGGAACTAATTCTTAAATTGTGGCCACAATATATAGATTTTATCCTCATGTCATGTTTCATGTCAGAGAACAACCAATATGGATCAATTCATGTAAATATCCAATATGGTACCAATATATTGTGCATTCCTACTTTTCAGGGACATAAGTCTAAAATTGACTTACTTTTATTTGTCTGTGCACATTAAATTAGTATAGATGCATTTTAACATGGAAAAAATAACAAAAACACAACTAAGTTTCTGATGTGATACTAACCCATGCTATGGTCTGAATCCTCTTGACAATTTTCTGCAATAGTTTACCGAAGCTGCCAGGTGGAAATGTATTCGCTGAGTGCTTGATGCAAAGACAAAGCAAATATGCTGGTGTCAGCTTGTGGTCATCTCCGCTCGGCTCAATAAGTGTCAGCACCCGGTTCACCAGCGCATCCTCGTGAGCCCGCTCAAATTCCAGCGCAAGCTTTCGTTTCTGTGCACCTCGTGCAGGAGCCTTAGAGCTGCGCCGAGACGCCACCGGTTCATGTAATATAGCCCCACACATCCGACATGCGTCCCCTTTCTCAGGCACACTCCCCGACTCGCTATCGCATAGTCGTGCCAGCGCCCGAAGTCGAGTGAGAGTTTGGGGAGGCAGAGGTTTCGCACTTAGTGGGTCTTTGTACAGGAAGATGTAATAATCACCAAAGGATAGCAAATCCCCATGACGTAGTGAAGTGGGCCGCTCAATGCGCATGAAGTTAACCAGTACATTTCCTTGAGCGACAGGCTCCAGAAGTAATCGCTGGTCCGAAGAAGAGCGCCGCTGCGGTGCACGACGTATTCGGCAGTGAAGTGGAAGCACATCCGGAGATGACAGGCAGATATTTGGCCTTGCTGATGCTGTTTCCTGACCAACTGTGTGTTGCTCTCGATTCAACAGGTAAACCAGGCAATCCTGACAAAACAAAAGCAAAGCAAACAATAAACAAGCTAAAAAAATGAAAAACTCTAGAAATCTGTCTCGAAAATAAGCAATAAAAAAATACTTTAAAACCTTAAAAACGTCTTAAAAACATTCTTATGAGACGTATCAAATCAAAGTTGACCTTTTTATTCATTTTATGATGTAGTACAGTATTAAATATTCAAATATTTGGCGTTGGGACAAAAACATTTTTAAGTCTCTTTATGCTCACCATATTTATTTATTGGAAAATACAGTAAAAACAGTGCAACTGGAAATGTTGGGACGTTTTTTGAATTGGAATAAAATGAAAACTAGAAGATTTTCAAATAACATGAGCCAATATTTTATACACAATAGAACATAGAGAACATAACAAATGTTTAAACAGATTTTTTTTTTATTGTATGCACAAAATGAGCTCATTTCAAATTTGATGCCTGCTACAGGTCTCAAAATAGTTGGGACGGGGGCATGTTTACCATGGTGAAGCATCTCCTCTTCTTTTCAAAACAGTTTAAAATGTTTGGACATCGAGGTTATGAGTTTCTGGAGTTTTGGTTTTGGAATTTGGTACCATTCTTGCCTGATATAGGTTTCCAGCTGCTGAAGAGTTTATAGTTGTCTTTGACATATTTTTTAGTTTAATGATGTGCCAAATATTCTCTATAGGTGAAAGATCTGGACTGCAGGCAGGCCAATTCAGCACCCGGACTATTCTACTACAAAGTCATGCTGTTGTAATAGTTGCAGTATGTGGTTTTGCCTTGTCCTGCTGAAATACACAAGGCCTTCCCTGAAATAGGCATCATCTGGAGGGAAGCATATGTTGCTCTAAAACCTTTATATACCTTTCGGCATTCATAGTGCCTTCCAAAACATGCTAGCTGCCCATACTGTATGCACGTATTCACCCCCATACCATCAGAGATGCTGGCTTTTGAACTGAATGCTGATAACATGCTGGAAGGTCTCCCTCCTCTTTAGCCCGGAGGACATGGCGTCCCTGATTTCCAACAAGAATGTCAAATTTGGACTCGTCTGACCATAGAACACTTTTCCACTTTGAAACACTCCATTTTAAATGAGCCTTGGCCCACAGGACACGACGGCACTTCTGGACCATGTTTACAGATGGCTTCTTTTTTGCATGATAGAGGTTTAGCTGGCATCTGCAGATGGCACGGCGGGTTGTGTTTACCAACAGTGGTTTCTGGAAGTATTCCTGGGCCCATTTAGTAATGCCAATGACAAAATCATGCCGATGAGTGATGCAGTGTCGTCTGAGGGCCCAAAGACCACGGGCATCCAATAAAGTTTTTCAGCCATGTCCCTTATACACAGAGATTTCTCCAGATTCTCTGAAGCTTTTGATGATGTTATTCGCTGTAGATGATGAGATTTGCAATGCTGTTGTTTTTAAAGTATTCCACACTCTTATTAGGGACTCTTTCACATATTGGATAGCCTCTGCCCATCTTTACTTCCGAGAGACTCTGACTCTCTAAGACATCCCTTTTATAGCTAATCATGTTACAGACCTGATGTCATTAACTTAATTAGTTGCTAGATGTTCTCCCAGCAGAATTCTTTCAACAATCTCAATGAATTCTTTTCAACATTTCTTGCTTTTTCAGCCATTTGTTGCCCCCGTGTCAATATTTTTTAGACCTGTAGCAGGCATCAAAATTGAAATGAGCTCATTTAGTGGATAAAAGTGTAAAATGTATCCGTTTAAATTTTTTTAATGTTCTCTATGTTCTATTGTGAAGAAAATATTGGCTCATGTGATTTGAAAATCTTTTAGTTTTCATTTTAATCCAAATAAAACATTTCTGGAATTCGGGTTGTAATATTGTAAAATATTGTTACAATTTAAAATAACAGTTTTCTATTTTATTATAAGGTAAAATGTAATTTACTGTGATAGCAAAGCAAAATTTTCAGCAGCCGTTACTATAATCTTCAGTGATATGATCTTTCCAAAATAGTTTTAATATGCTAATTTGGTGCTCAAGAATATGGATATGAATATGAAGAATGGTGCTTCCAAGATAAGTTCAAAAGCACAGCATTTATTGGAAATATATTTTTTATAACATTATGCCTTCACTGCCACTTTTGATTAATTTAATGCACCCTTGCTGAATAAAAAGTATTAATATATTAAAAAAGAATATTTACTGACCCAAAACACAGATAGATAGATAGATGGATAGACGGATAGATGGATAGATGGATAGATGGATAGACAGACAGACAGACAGACAGACAGACAGACAGACAGACAGACAGACAGACAGACAGACAGATAGATAGATAGATAGATATATGTTATTTTTGCTTATACCTGTTGGTTGTAACCTTGAAGGAGCAGCAAGTGTGGTGATTGGTAGAGAGAGTGTTTAACTCCGCCCCCATCTCGTTCTTTACGGATTTCAGCGTCTCGTGCCGAGCGTGTTCTGATTGGCCCTGGGAGGGTGGAGTAGTACCGTTTAGGTTCTTCACCAGGTAGACCCACAAAGTTAAGGCTGGTTTCACTGAGGCTGCGGCAAAATGAGGAGCCGTGCTGGAGTGTCATTGTTCCTTTAGCACGGTTTCTTTGTAGCTTCCTTGCTTGAGCATTGATATCTGTCATTAAGAGAAAACCACTTAGGTAATTGTGACTCATTGTCATCAGCCAAAAACTAACCATAAAGGGTTTAACTGAACAGATGAGCTTAACAAAAGATGTTGACTCAAAATTGTTTGTTCAAAAAAATAATAATAAAAATAAAACATAACTAGAAATATCATAAAATATGTTTAACCTTAATTTGTTCTATCTGTTATTATAAGTTTCCAGTGATCTTAAATCATGATAATACACATAGGTATATTTAAAGCATCAGAGGACAACAATGCACAAAAAGGAGATAATATGGAGGTGAAATGCAAAGTGTAATAAAGATAAAAGATTAGGTTTCATGCCATACTAAGTAATTTCATTTTAAACAAAGCAATAGTATGATATGCAATATAGTGCATAAGCCATATTGACTAATTGTATGATACATTTGGTGCTTTTTTTATCATATCTGCGTATACCTATATGATATATTATATATATATATATATATATATAAACATACTGCAAAAACATTTAATTTTGTGTGTTCATAAAAGAAAATCATAAAATTCATACAGGTTTGGAATGGCATAAGGGTGAGCAAGTGAGGACATTTTCTTAATCTTTGGCATAAAATGGCTGTTTAAATACCGAAAAAAGATACTACTTTAGAGGCATGATAAAGATTCTGAATATTATTGTCCTATAGGGACATGCAATGAGGGATATGACTAATAATTGCATAGGGGTAATAAATGGTGGTATAATGCTGGGTATAGAAAGTCAGCACTTGACTGGTGCATGAAGCAATACGGTAAATAATGGATCTGAAAAGTAATGGTATTGTATATGGAGGTGGGGCTGGTGGCTGACACCATACCTGAGGACAGTCCCCACCTTTAACAATAGTTGTACAGGGCTGTGACTTTAAATGCAGACCTTGAGCCAGAATCATCACCAAACACCAATGCCTTGCTACTCATTCATTGATATGGACAAAAGTACCAGACACCCCTCTTTAGAAGAGAAAAAGGCACCATGGCAACAGAGATGGAAACATAATTCATGTACTAAAAAACTCTATTTATTTTCACCTCTGTTGCAACAGTTTTGACGTGTATGACATTACTGTACCCATATGTACAAGTCATTGGCGCATTTGGTGATGAATTTTGGCATTTAAAGTCACACCTGAGGTGTTCAGCTGGGATTAGGACTTGTCTTTCTGCAGACCAGTCAAGTTCTTCCACACTGACTGAATCATCATCTCTCTTTGATCACAGAGACACTGTCATGTTAGAATAGAAAAGGGTCCTGTGCAAACTGTTGCTATAAAATTGTGGCATTGTTGTGAAAAAAATATTTTTTGTAATGTTCATTTTTAACAATGTAGCAGTTCATGTGATTTGAGTTCTAATATACAATTCGTTTTAAAGACACAGGAAGACACGGCGTTGACGTGACAGCAACATTGATATAGGAATGAACTGGAATAGGTACATTTAATTATTGTTCTACAATATTCTGACATGGTGCTTATACAGACATAACTGCCAATCCAAACCTGTTATAAGACGTGCATGTGTTGGTAAATACCTCAACACTATCCGTAAAGCCTGCAGTAGCATCTGCCACTGAGTAATATATGTGTGTGTGCAGATGGTGTGCTGACTTGCAAATGTAATCCCCAACCTTCTTCACCTTTACTCATCTGTGACCTTCATAAACCCTTGATCTAAATGCCCCACCTTCTCAATCATCACTGCCCTTTTGATTGACTGTGAAAATCACAAGACATATTCATTTTTGAGAACAGTCCCAACGTGAGGAGCAGCAGTGTCTCTTCCCGTGAAGAAACAGCAGGACACTAAGCCAAGGTTAAGAAGACCACTCTGAGCAAGCTTAACGAACAAGATCCCCAAATAAGCCTGTGACATTTTCATTAATTAAAATACAGTCACATGCAGACAAGAATGACAATACATGTGTACGTACAACATGCACCCATGAGAAATTATGCACTGAATAAAACAGTAGCAAGCTTGCGATAATTGGGAGAATTCCCAGGATCCCATAATGCATAACTTGAGCAGAAGATTACTCCAACAATTAAGATTAACTGGAGCTTCTAGTTACACAAACAGACTCGTTTTTAGAGCTAACTGCGTTTAGAGAAGTGTTGTTTAATAAAAGTTGGGTGTCAATGTGGTAAAAGGCATTTTTGACTATAAGGAAACAAGAGAAAATGGGCTGTGACAAATACAGGCAGGAAAACTTCAACACTGGGTTTGATCCGGCTGTCGGGTGAACAGGAATACAAAAACATCGAAGTACGATCTGTAGTTTTCACAAAACCCCTGAAACTGAAACTTTCAAAAGTCTGCTAAATGGTGTAAAACATCATCTGGCTGACTGTTGCTGACAAGTAAATGGGGATATCTTGGTTTAGGTAACAGAGAAAATGTGCATGTGCTACTAACATAGTAGCAACACAAAGCTTTAGAATAATATAAATCTATTTAAAAATTCAGATTGAGGATGTCTCCAAAGTTAAGTTTTTTTCAAATATAACACACTTCTAAGGACAAATTTGGTCCCAAAGTACAGCTCCACTAAGAAACCAACACACATATTCTCCCCCCACACCCCACCAGGAATAAACGCAGTTCAACCTGAGAATACATTATCCTGAGTAATGTGACTGCTGATATTGATTTAACTTCCCCCCTGTGTTTTTGGTTCAATGGCCACCTTGTTGAATCTGTAATTTAGTACAACAGCATCCAGGAACAAAGAGAAAGAGAGAGAGAGAGTGAGAGAGAGATGAAAGGCAGTGTTATGACTAGTCTGCAATAAAAGAGCACAAATTAAATAGTGAAACTGAGACCTCAATTCAACTACTGGAGTCCGGCCATACTACGACAGACCCAATCGTGCATTTATCTCTGGCACCTGCTCTGACATCTGTGTGTCGGCATTAGTGAACCTGAGCAGCCCTGAATGTCAAAGAACAATTAAGATGTAGTGGCAGTTATAGCACCACAGTTTTGATAGTAGTGATACGTTCAACACAACTCTTATCTCCAGCTATCAGCACTTCAAAAGAGTGATGTGATAACAGATGTTAAGCTTCAGTTTTGCAAATGTGGGCATTAAAAAACATTATTTGACAAAATAATATCAAAACAAGAGAAAATAGGCTGTGACAAATCTCAACATGGTAATACTACAATATTCCAAACAACTATGGAACCTCAAACTTAAAAATAATGATTGGAAAGATTGAAAACACACTTAAAGTGTGAACTGATGTCATTTCAAAGATGGTTGTGACTGAAGAGCATCGTACACCATTATGTTCATAGCATAATATAGTGCTGTCAAACGATTAATCATGATTAATCGCATCCAAAATAAAAGGTTTTGTTTACATTATATATGTATGTGTACTGTGTATATATGAAGAGCTCTTTTCCAAAACGCTATAAATCCATTTTAATAGTTTTCATGAAAATGACATTTTTTTACCTAGACCCATAAATTTTGTTAATATTCAATTTATCCTGTTAAAATGGTCTGTTGGCTCAGTCTGAACATGTTAAACAATGATTGTCAAATGAAACAACAATATTCTCGATTATAAATGCAAAGATTTATTTTTTTTTTTTCAAAACGCTACAAATCCATCCTTTTTTTTATGTTGGTTTATGTCTTTAAAAAAAAAGAGAACATGCAACATATGACATTAGGGACTCATACTATAAACCGATCGCACCAGCCTTGTGTTGATGTAACCGCCCGCACCATCACACCGAATGGGTCTCGAACCGGTCTCCTGTGCGGGTGCGGGCCTAACAAGGAACGCCAAAGGCTACAGCCTCTAGCGTCAATCGGTTAAACACCACCTTTATTTTTTTGATCTTTGTCCAGTCTTTTCTACCCCCAGGTGTAGGTCTCACTGGCTCATCCAGGCCATCAAAAGTGTTATTAGAGTTTAAAGCACTCATTTTGAAGACTGAGCACAAACAAACGCTTCAAAGCGTCGTCATGTTGGATTGCATCGAACGAATTCTGATTGATCGAGAGGATATATCGCATTTAGGCTAAAAACAGGTTCGGCGCTTATAGCGGTTTGGAAAAGAACTGCATCTTGCAGTACATTTTAAACAAGGAAATATAGCGATTTGGCATGAAACATTGATGGAGCAGTGAATAGGTTCAGTACACAGCAAAATGGCATGACGAACTCATTTTTTTTTAATTTGGCGTTTATCGCGTTTTGGAAAAGAGCTCTTCATTTATTCTTTATTATTTATATATAAATAAACACACATATAGTATATATTTTGAAAAGATTTACATTTATACAATTATACATTATTATATTTTATATACAAATATTTCATATATAAACATAAAATATTTTCTTAAATATATACATGCATGTGTTTTTATATATACATAATACATATACACAGTATACAAGCACATTTATTATATAAACAAAAACTTTTATTTCGGATGCGATTAATCGTGATTAATCGTTTGACGGCACTAAAAGATTCCTTTTTTGCTCTGTGTAAGCTGTTTACTACTAATAAAAGCATTTTGTGTTCACAATATTTATCTTTTATAGTTTTAGCGTAAAACTTTTATAAATAAATTTGCTGCATTATAAGAAACACAAGAAAAACATTATTTGATGTTTATTTTAATCTTTACAGTGTGATTGGATTGGAAGCTAACACTTAATTTAATACTGATCATGACAGTCATGCTAATGTTCCAGAAAAAATTCTGAATTGTATTTATTATATCATTATAATTTATTACATCAAAAATATTATTGTTGTTAAAATTATTAATAAATTATAATTGGTACTAGAATTTTTAAGTAAATTATTATTATTCAATTATTTTCATTTAAATAAATTATTTGTATTATTTGTATTGTTTTTGTCTTGGTCCAGTAATTGTAATATAATGTTTTCATTCAGATGCCTTGAAAGGTAAATACTGAAATTAAGCAAAAACTTAAAAACATTATTGTATGCTATATTGCTCTGCTGTACTAGATTTTCCTGTTTCAGTTAATTTGATTATCCAATCCCACAACGAGAACGTCCTCTGCTGAGCATATGTTTCTCAGTGAATGCATTGGTGCATTACCTGCAGTGACTGTGTCCTTCTCTTTCGCTGCCAGTTCCTCAACCTCAGCTCTTCGCCTCAGCTCAAAGCGGCGAGAGTAACCATCCCTTGGCTTCCAGAGGTCCTGCAAGAGGAGGGGTTTCTCGTTGTTTCCTAGTGCCCGAAGGCACTCAGTGCGCCACCGTCGATCTGGGCCCTCAAACCGTCCAATCACGTCACATAGCACAAAGCTACAGGCCGAGGCCTTGTTTAGAGAATAGCGCTCAAGCGCCTCTTTGATCAACTCTTGGGCACTGGAACGAGGTGTGGCGAGAACGCTTTTGTAGTTAGCACCGGTGCTGATTTCATCACCAAATATCTTCAGTACACCTGGTGCAGATGACTGGGTGGAAAGCTCAGCTGGATCGTCCCGTACCTGCTCAGGTAGGTCGGTCACAGAACGACGATCCCGATAACTTAGTGTCCGGTACAGAACCTGGGTGAAAGTGCGACTCTGACGCTTCAAGCGGTTTTTGGATGGCAGAGACATGCTGGCAGATGAGGAACCGTAGAACATGGTGCCGGAACTCGCATTGGTTAAAAAACTCCTAGAACTGAGAAAACAACAAAATTGTAATAACTGGAAATTGAGAGCTGACGAGTTGAGATTTGAACCTTATTTATACATTTACAGTGGTTCCCAAAATTATTAGAACACTAGTATTTTCACCAGCTAAAAAATGTTTTTAAGTCAGTTATTTCTATCTTTTGCTTTAGTGCAGTGCCGATCCTAGACATCTGGGGGCCCTACGGCGGGGTGTTTCGGATGAAAGAATGGATGAAACACATTTGTCCGTGTTTCACTCCGTCTCGAATTACGCTCAAGGAAAGCGCTCGAGAAACAGTAGGTATATCTCTTCATGGCTCGGTACACTTTCAACTAAGTTTTTTTAGTCTCGAGCAAGAGACTGTACGACATCCACGTTACACAATTTGACTGATTTTATGTAGAGGTTGACAGCGCACTGCATTAAAATAAATTATTCATGTTTTCATAACCGCTAGCCAAATTAAAAAAGGAAACTAAAAATGTAAATATATTTGAGAGCAAGGGGGCCCCCTGGTGTTTCGGAGGCCCTACGCAGCTTGTATTCTGTGCACAGGGAGGATCGGCTCTGCTTTAGTGTGTCAGTATAGGAAATATCAGTTTACATTTTCAAATATTAATTTCGCAATTAATTGTAAGAATCCAGTGAGATTTTTGTTTGCACAAGGAGTCTGACAACAGCCAGATCTGATCGCATCATCATCCAGTCTGTCTGGAATTACACGAAGAAACAGAAGAAACTGAGACAGACTAAATCCAGAGGAACTGTGGCAACATCTCCAAGATGCTTCAAAAGCTTATAGATGTGCAAAAAGGTACGCTACAGTAAGCTTGACATCTAATTTCAACTCTATAAGCTAATGCTGGTTTTAGTCAGGGGAACATGGCAGTACTGTACAACCAGAGATGTAGATGAGTTTATTACACACACACCTAGACAGATAGAAATAGACAGGATGGGCAAGGCGGAATTTTTGGATAAAGCAAACAGGGATGTTGCCAAGTATATGATGGAAAATACAGCTTCATGGAAACTATGAGGGATAGATCTGGGCAGCTATGATACAATCATTCACAATATTCAATAATCCATAATTTACATTAGCAAATTAAAGCCACCCATTAGATGATGATTAGAGACAGATGGGTGATTGAAAAGATAGATAGATAGATAGATAGATAGATAGATAGATAGATAGATAGATAGATAGATAGATAGATAGATAGATAGATAGATAGATAGATAGATAGATAGATAGACTGCAGTGTCTCCAAACCTGCAGACATGGTAAACAACACCTTCTAACAGTGTGTGTGTGTGTGTGTGTGTGTGTGTGTGTGTGTGTGTGTGTGTGTGAGAGAGAGACAGAGAGAGATAGAGAGAGAGAGAGAGAGAGAGAGAGAGAGAGACTGCATCAGCTAAAATCCCCACTACTCGACAGTCTGAACGGAGACCATCTGCTCGTGCGTGAAAATACTTCACCGTGCTCTCGTGAAGCCTATTCACAAACTGCATGTAGTTGACATGCTGCCCTTCATTTAAATAATTTATCAGGTACTGCGTACATCTAAAGTACTCATTCATTCCCTTTCTGCACCCTTCTGTTATGCACACAATTATTTAAACAAAACGATTTATGGTTCTTAAAGGCACAGGGCATTAATGGGAATTAATAATTTAACCTTCATAAACATTTTACACTGTAGTCTAATGTAACTGCGATCAGCACTTTTTTTAACTGGCGTATAAAGAAAGTTTAATTTGTGTTCATGTAAAGACTACCAAAAACATCAAACTCGAGGTAGCAGAATATCTCTTACCTGTCAAGCGCGTTTTATTCCCCGTTCGCTGAAGAGATGCTCATTTAGAAACATGCATTCATTTTAAAGAAGCGCGTCGGGCTACTGCGGGTCTCCACTAGCAACGGCGCGAGCCAACAAAGGCACCTGCTCGCGAGTCCTAATCCGCTTGTGCGTCTTAACGGGGCTCCACCAGCCAGTCTCAGAGCTCTGATCCCTCACAAGCCGCTCGCTTGACTCCTATTATTGACATTTGCCAGTATTTCTTCTTGCTCATGTGTTAAATGAGCTCTTCGGGCCGGTGGGATACAGTTTAGGTCCGCCCAGTCACTGTCATGGAATGCGACAACGTTTACCTGCACCGTAGTGAGGTGTCAAAACATATATCGATATTCAGAAATCTATTGGTGGTGTATTCTGAATGATTTACCTGCTGGTTTTATTTTTCGTCGCTCTTCTTGGGCAGTCGCTGGAGCTGTTTATCCCCTTTCCCCTTCTTTTAGTTGCTCGTCTCCACGGGCTACACCAGAGTCTGCAAGCTTCGGCGTCTGCATTCTCTGAGCCGACTGCAGTCGGAAAAAGCCGATCCGAGAACTCGAAGCTCTCGCGTATTGTTACGCTTGCACTGATGTTTAGACAGACGGATGGTTTGCCACATGAAAACGAGGCTGTATTTTAACAAACATGCAGTCTGTTTAACCTGTCGTAATGTCTTTGTTTGTTTGTTTGTTTGTTTTAAACGTTACTTTCGATTAAAAGTATAATATCTAGAAAACGTGACCTGTAAGGGACTTGGGTACAACCCACTGCAACATGAACGTTAAAATTAAATATGATGTCTTACCCATGCCGGCCAATACAAATATTTCACATATGTTTTAAATATATAGGCTACTGTCCAATATTAATGTAACGAACTACAGCTGGTTGGTTTTCCACAACACCCTTCTGAACTTGAAAAAGAAGTGTGCTTCTAATTTTAGCCTATTTAATGTAGCCTACACACTTCTAATCTTAAAAGCATGTATTTAAACAAATACATGCATACAGGTGTATCTCAATAAATTAGAATGTCGTGGAAAAGTTCATTTATTTCAGTAATTCAACTCAAATTGTGAAACTCGTGTTTTAAATAAATTCAATGCACACAGACTGAAGTAGTTTAAGTATTTAACAAAAACCCACCAATTCACTATCTCAACAAATTAGAATACTTCATAAGACCAATAATTAAAAAAAAAACATTTTTAGTGAATTGTTGGCCTTCTGAAAAGTATGTTCATTTACAGTACTTGTACTCAATACTTGGTAGAGGCTCCTTTTGCTTTAATTACCGCCTCAATTCGGCGTGGCATGGAGGTGATCAGTTTGTGGCACTGCTGAGGTGGTATGGAAGCCCAGGTTTCTTTGACAGTGTCCTTCAGCTCATCTGCATTTTTTGGTTCTCATTTTCCTCTTGACAATACACCATAGATTCTCTGGGGTTCAGGTCTGGTGAGTTTGCTGGTCATTTAACCAACTTTTGGTGCTTTTGGCAGTGTGGGCAGGTGTCAAATCCTGCTGGAAAATTAAATCAGCATCTTTAAAAAGCTGGTCAGCAGAAGGAAGCATGACGTGCTACAAAATTTATTGGTAAACTGGTTCAGTGACGTTGGTTTTCAAAAAACACAATGGACCAACACCAGCAGATGACATTGCACCCCAAATCATCACAGACTGTGGAAACTTAACACTGGACTTCAATCAACTTGGGCTATGAGCTTCTCCCCTTCCTCCAGACTCTAGGACCTTGGTTTCCAAATCAAATACAAAACTTGCTCTCATCTGAAAAGAGGACTTTGGACCACTGGGCAACAGTCCAGTTCTTCTTCTCCTTAGCCCCGGTAAGACGCCTCTGATGATAACTGTAGCCAAATTCCTTGACACTTCTGTGTGTGGTGCTCTTGATGCCTTGACCCCAGCCTCAGTCCATTCCTTGTGAAGTTCACCCAAATTCTTGAATTGATTTTGATTGACAATCCTCATAAAACTGTGGTTCTCTCGGTTGGATGTACATCTTTGTCTTCCACACTTTTTCCTTCCACTCAACTTTCTGTTAACATGCTTGGATACAGCACTCTGTGAACAGCCAGCTTCTTTGGCAATGAATGTTTGTGGCTTACCCTCCTTGTGAAGGGTGTCAATGATTGTCTTCTGGACAACTGTCAGATCAGCAGTCTTCCCCATGATTGTGTAGTCTAGTGAACCAAACTGAGAGACCATTTTGAAGGCTCACGAAACCTTTGCAGGTGTTTTGAGTTGATCAGCTGATTGGCATGTCACCATATTATTATTTGTTGAGAGTGAATTGGTAGATTTGTTAAATGTGAGCCAAAATCATCACAATTAAAATAACCAAAGACTTAAACTACTTCAGTCTGTGTGCATTGAATTTATTTAATACACGAGTTTCACAATTTGATTTGAATTACTGAAATAAATAAAATAAATAATTAAACTGTTTCACGACATTCTAATTTATTGAGATGCACCTGTATATAATATAGCCTAATGTTACTGAAATAAGTGGCCACATAAATGCCAAAAAGTTTTACTTTTAAATCTTCTTTTCACATTTAAAAGAAAAACACTTCAAATTGATGTGTTGACTAACATACTAAATCATGATTGTTACTATATTTTAGTTTTACTTATATCACTTTTAAAGTTATTATATTTCAAATGTCCTTAACTGCAACTTCAACATTGCAAATGTGTAATAAATGTTACAAATATCATATACTTAAATAGCACATGACATACAAGTCTGCAATGATAGAAAAATAAATGCTTTTCAGTATATATATATATATATATATATAACCTATAGGCTTTATTCAGCATTAACTACAACAGAATATGAACTATTAACGTGACAATATAATTATTAAATATCTGTAAAGATGTACTGTAAGTGGGTCAAAAAATGCACTATTGAGTTCACTTAATTAATTGCATGCTTAATTGCATATATTGTAAACTATAATACATTTTACACTTATATTGATAACATTTATTTACAGTATATTTAGTCAAAATCTGTCAGTATAGTTGTGTATAGGTTTATAGTGTTCTTTTTTACTTCATTGTTGTATGTCTGTATTTATGTAGCACCGTGGTCCTGTGAGGCACGACGTTTCGTTCCACTGTATGTAGCGGAATGACAATAAAGCTCAACTTGACTTTCATATAGTTGCAAATAACATGCAATAAACTTACACTATATTCTTTAATGCCCATGATTCTACTCTCTTTGAAAACATGCTCTTCTTTTTACAACTATGACTTAATGCATCCACTAAAAATAGCACACCTGATGAAAAGTAATTACAAAATTTGAATACCTTTTGGTTTTACTGTATGTGTGCAAAATGTCTAACCTACTTCAGCTATACTGAGCTATATTCAGATGGCTATGATCCGTATTTATCTACTCGCTGTTTCTGAAACACTCATTCTCTGAAAGAGAACACACACATTCAGAGCATTCATATAAAACTATGAATGAACTTATCTAACAGCAGGCATACCAACTAGCATGCACTTCAATTTTAAATACATCCATCTGTGGAGTGAGTTAATGTATTTATTTATCTCTATTACAATTATTTTGGCTATACTATTTGTTTGTTTAATAGAAACAGCTGTTAAAAAGAAGTCAAAGCTGCTTTACAATGACAAATTCAACCGATAAAGAATGGATGTTATACAAATATTCATAAGGGAGATTGGGAATAGGCGTTTAATGTAATTTGGGCACTTTACTGAAAGTGTCTTTTAAGAACACGGCAGATCTCTATGAATAATTGAATGCAGTGGAATGACTAATAGATTTGTAGTTTCCTGAGGGTGTAAAGTGGGCGCTCTACAGGGACATTCGGCAGATCAGAGAGAAGCATACACTCATCCCAGGACATTTTGGCTCACACTCAAATGTGAAATGTTGTGTTTAAATCTGTATGGGTAAAAATGATTGATCCCTGATATCAAAATGAATAATGCTTTAAAGAAAATGCCTCATTTTCTCAAAACATTGCCCTTCTTTCAAAGCCTGTACAGAAAAACAGAAAATGATCACAAGGCAGCAGCAACTAAGTAAACTAGAACAGGGACATCTGGTGGCGTGGTGGTGGGACTGCTGGCTGAGATATTATCTATCTATACAGATGTTTGTTGATATTGTACATTTAAGTTCAACTTTCACAAACCAAAACAGAGACCGACATCCAGGCCCGGAACGCAACGCACATTTCTAAAGGAGAATAACTGACTGTAGCGTTGTTTTTCAGATGTTAACTTAGCATGTTTCTTAAAATCTGCAAACATATTATAGTATCTTTATGCTTTAGTAGAGTCAAAAACGTACATACAGCATAAATAATGTAAGGAATAATCAGTTCAAAATGTGCAGGCTATAACATTACAGCAGTGTGTAAGTTTCTTTTCTTCTTCTCATTTATTGATTAATCACAGACATAAAAATGCATAGAGTGCAGGACTCAAATAATGATTCAGAGAGGAGGAAATTTCCTTGATAAAAAGAATTTGTATGAAATAACATGGTCTTAATACAAATACAAAAACTGGGTCAATACAAACGTTGCAGCAAAATCACAATCACAAATACCTTCATGTGAAAGGTTCACATTTTTAATGCAGAGCAAATCAGCAGAATAACAACACAAAGCCTCGAACTGTTCTGAAACACACCCACACTAGAAAAGGCACAAATGATCATTTACAGTGAGGTCAGGGTTAGGTTTCAAGTGGATCCGGTTTCAATAGAGGATTGAGCCATTTTACTGAATTAGTATTTTTCATAACTCAAGGACAGGTAGCCTGATGTATGAAAGTTTGGTGTCTAGTTTCATGAACAGACTATGCCATATTCTACATTATGTAAGATTTGTCAGGGCAAAACAGCATTACATTGTGCTATAGTTTGGTCTTTTTTTACAGTGTATTTTCTTTTGGCTTCGAGTCAGAGGTAAACTGCTTTAAATCATTTGTACATGTTAAATCTACAAATAATGACTGCATTTATCAAACACCAGCCATCCAGACTTTATAGAGACTCAAAAGTAAGAGGATTTTTTACATTCAGAAATGACTCTTAATAGCTAGCTAACACAACTCCTCAAGCATCATATCAGTTTTAATAAATTGTGCCGTTTTGCTAAATTGGAGGTCAATGGAAATCTAAATGCATTCATCTCAGGCTGAGTGGCAGTGAACGCTGTATGATGCATGTAAACTTCATATTGCATCAACTAAAAAAACCAAGTAAACACATAGTAATAAAGCATAATACACCAAACAAAGATATTTAAACAGTCAACAATGGCTAAAAGGGAACACTTATGCAACAGAATAACAGAAAGTCAAAAAATTATTTAGAAACATACAAAAATGTATTACACTTGCAAAACTGAACATTATATGCAACACTTCCATAACACCAATAATATAGTATAACACTTGCTGGGTTAATACAAGTATCTTTACGGTCTCATGTATCTGCAGAAAATAATATCGTTAATGCAACTCATAGAAAAAAAATAAAAGTAAAATAAATAAAAGTAATTTCAAGTTCAAACTGAAACCTTCACAAACTGCCCTCACTATCATCTAAATCGTTAAGAGAGCAAGAACGTTCCTGACAGTGTCTCAACACTTAAAGCGTAAATACATGTTCACTTACTAAGGCGAGGTGTTTCAATACACACTTCAGCTGAAGTTCACTCATCAGCAAATACAACATCTTTATCAAAAATCACTAATGAGATGCTTGCCAAATGTTTAATCTTAACACAGCAAACAGAAATATCAACAATATAATCAATTTGTAGCTAAGTATGTTTGTGTACACTTGGATTACAACTACTGACCAAACACTTTCTATATTCATAATACATGAAATATTACTTATTTTAAGATGTAAAGCAATAATAAAAACACATTTAGAAAAATTATGTTACAACCAGTAACTGTTAAGACTTTTATATGATTGTGAAGGCCATATACATTTAAATACTTGTTTAATAGACTTTAGTTCAGTCGTTTGAGAAGTAAAAACTACAAACTTGTTGTTTGTGTGTGAGTGTGTCTGCGTTAAAATCATTAATCTGTGGTTGTGACAATCAACGTGCCACTGATCAAAAATACAAGTTATCTAAAACGTTCAAGTTCATTTCGAATGTTAAACAGTTATTCAAATATGCATGGCCTAAGGGAGCACAGCACACATGGAATGCTTAAGAAATTGTTCTGGTTCCAGCAAGTGAGATGACAACCCTGAGAGCAAGAGCTTTGGCTGATCAGTCCAATGAACGGATGGCTAATTTACAAACCTTGACCAGTATATACAGACCACGAAGCTGAGACGTAGTGAGTATTATCACAAGATGTGCTAAATGTGTATTATAGTTCATGCAAAAGTGAAAAGTCTGTCATCATTTACACCCTCATGTTGTTCCAACACGAAAGGAGGAATACAACATTATAGTTCTTTATTGTTGTATTTTTATTATTTATGAAGCTGGACGGCCCCAGTTCCAAAAAGTATGGAAGCGTGTTTCCTCCAAGGGATGGATAAATAAATAAATAAACTTAATTGTGACTACTTATCTCATAATTAAACATTTCTCACAATTCTGAGAAAACAGGCATAATTGCGAGATACAAAATCACAATTGTGAGAAAAAAGTATGAATTGTGAGAAAAAAGTTGCGATTGCGAGAAACAGAATTGCGAGATGTAAACTCAGAATTAGAGAAAAGGTATAATGTCAAGAAATAAATTCAGAATTGCAAAGAAAAAAAGTCACAGTTCACATATTTGAAAACTTAATTTTTTTCCCCCTCATATTTTTAAGAGAATAAATCCAAATTGTGAGATAAAAAACAAATCTATGGCTGCAAAATTATTAATCACGATGAATCACATTCAAAATAAAAGTTTATAGTTACATACTATATATGTGAATACTGTGCAAATATATTATGTATATGTATAAATAAACATACATACATGTATATATTAAGGAAAAATATGTTAGATTTATATAAAATATAAATTACATAGTATAAATATATATACATACAAATATTTTTTAACATTTAAACATATATATTTGTGTGTAGTTATATATATATATATATATATACACAGCACACACATGTACAGTAGCCTATGTAAACATAAACTTTTATTTTGAATGTTATTAATCATTTTGCAGCCATAAAAAAGTTATAACCGCCTTTTTTATCCTGTGGTGAAAACAAGGTTCCATAAAAAACAGCAGCCTGGACATTCCCCTAAACATTTAATTTAGTATTCTACAGAAGAAAGACAGTATCTTTAAACGATGAAGGCAAATGTTTTTCATACCCTATTAAGTTCTCATATAAAATGATCTGTAATACAACATCTACAGCAGCTGTAAATTGAAATGAATAAATAACAACTAAAAGAAAACACTTTTTGTTTTCAGATTTTCACTGAAATTGAATGCAGTAAAACAGGCAACAGACTTAAATTGGCACCACACAAGTCTCAATGCTGTACAAATGTTTAACCCTTAAAATGAGTTGTTGGTGTAATCCTATGACGTAGTATTGGTGATTCAGTCATTTCATATTCATTAAAATGTTAAATAATATTTTGACTTCATTAAAATCAATAAATAGATGTTACCACATTAAACATTTTAAAGTCACAACACACGCACGCACACACGCACACACACACACACACACACACACAATCATAATATGAGAGCCTGAACTTTTCCATTAAACCATGAAATCATCAGATGACCAGTACAGGCAAATCTTTCCCTGGACATAGTCATCAAGCACTTGTGGCATTTTCCAAAGACATTACACATCCAAAAATGCAACAGACTAGCACTAGACGAGAAGCATGGAGAATTGATACATTACATTAATACAAAATGTACTCATATGTCTGACAGGAATAAGACAATCTCCACACTGGCAGTGGCAGAATTAGTGGAATAATCCCAAGTCGGTTTAAAGACACTACAGAACAACCTTTAAACTGTCGTCAAGTAATTATATCCAGGATGAGTGTTTTTACAAATATCTGGCAGTGATATTACCTTCACTTTTAAAACAAATTGTAAACCTTCATGTAACACGTCCAGTTTTCTAGAAACGTTCTTGTTCTGGATCCACACGGCCTCAGGTCCAAAATGACCCCTGCTGCCTGCAGTCTCACAAAGGCTAGACGTAATTTCTGTTGTATGCGCTAGTTAAAGACCTATCAATAAGTGACAAGAAGGACATCAGTCAAACCGCTCGCTAGCAAAAACACAACAGAGCAAATAAACAATACTGCTTATGCTTTAGTAGCACTTTAGTGACAAATATATATTCAAATGATTGTGTGGTTAGGTGTATGCATATGTGTGTCACCGGGCCGTACTGGTTGGTTGACTGACAGGTGTGTACAGGTACTTCCAGATGGCATAGTAATGGATCCCTGAACCCATTGCAACAAACAGGTGCCATATAGCGTGAGCAAAGGGCACTATTCCATCACTTTTAAAGAACACCATGCCCAACACATAACACCCGCCACCAACCAACAGCTCACACAGACCTGACCTGTCTGCCTATAAAAAAACAGACAGACATTTCATTTATTTCTAATTAGTCTGTCATAACGTTTTCAATTAACAGGCGTTCATTTTCTTACCATAGAGAGGATGACAAGAGCGGGGAAAACACCCATTGCTATGTAACAGATCAGCTCTACAACTTTAAACCTGTAATACAAAGGATGCAAGAAACATGTTCACCTTTAACACAGAAAATGTTCAAGGTGCGTTGTATCATTACAGAAAAAAGATCACACAGTCATGCATCTTCAAGCAGCCCTGCACTTAAAATATATGTATTAGAACTTTTTCAAGATTTTGCAAATTATATGTCTCAGGTTTAAGGGAATTGACCAACCAATTAGAACTACTAAATACAAAATACCAAAATCGTGGTTGAGGAGAGACCCCCAACATGATTGTAAAGTGCTTTGAGTGTACAACAATACACAATAAAGCACTATATAAATGCATCATTCATTCATTCGTTCATACAAAATAACAAAAGCAGTCAAAAGTCAATTTAATATCAAAAGATTAGAATTAAAAAACTATTTAACTAACAATCTGCAAAGCAGTGGAATAGAGGAAATCAAGTTTAGGCATAAAACGATGTCTTCAGAATCAATCATGCATGTGAAAATCAGCTGAGAATTGAGCAAATAGATGTAACTGGCTCAGAGAAAGACAGGAATCATGTCTTTGTGTTTAAGCAGTGTTTCTGCTTACAATACAAGACTTCTTCACCTTTTCAAATGGTCATTGAAAGAAACAAAAAATCTATGAAATGCACATCATATTTTGTGGGAAAATGTGAGATGCCAGAGCAAAACAAAATACACTAGTTTTGGAATCAGCACCTCAAAATGAGTAAGAAACAAGTGTTTGATTTCATTCAGCAAATATGATGCAGGTTACTGTAAGCAACAGATTAGAAACATCTATGCTATTTCTTACAAAAATCTAATATTGCAAATCTAAAATGTAGAAATGAATCATTATTAACGATGATCTTAATACTCTTGACACATGCATACCTTTCATGGAAGAAGAACACATAGGCAGTTCCTCCAGATGCCATCGCCCAGACCACCCAACGCATGTGAGCAGCCCACGGACCAAGATCCCGCAGCGTCAGCCTACCAGAAATACATTCGATTCTTAATTAAAGCTATATTGAACATCAAACTATCTGTGAAAGTCTCACCGTTTCATTTTCAGGATAACTACTCATAAATGTAAATCCTAAATGCACTGTACAGTAAGTCAATTTGGATAAAGAAGTTAGCCAAATAAATAAGTACAAATATAATTGACATTCATAACTCAAAGCTATGCAACTGTGTATCAAGTAGAACAAGTTAAAATGACTTAAACCCAAAGCAACGAAAACGCTGTTTATTTAGCTAAATATGTGAATTGTTTTAAACTGTATCAGTTTAACATAGTACAGAAAATGATCTACATTTCTGAAAACACTGGTTTGGCTTGACATTATATTTTAAATCGAATCAATACATCTAAATACACTACTGTAAGTTTAAACAGCAAATTTTTTACAACATTATTGGTGCTCCAACATTTTGGCACCATCAGTATTTTTGCTCAAATCTCCCCATTCACAAATCTTAGAGGAAACAAACCTTGGTCACATATAAACCCTTTGTCTTTACATCGTTATCCATCTCCCCACCCGAAACTGTGTTAATTTGTGCAAGCTATCTGTTAATCCCTAATGCAGACTAAATAATAATTTCTCAAATTGCTGCAAAAACAACATTCTCTGTCGACATGAGCTCACCAAGGTGTGTAGGACGCTGCAATGAAGAGATAAATCACCATCCTGTCGCACATGTGGAAACAGTGCTCAACCGATCTGTAAAGTAACAGATATTAGATTTCACTTCTCCAGTTCATCTGTAAATAAATATGAAGCTGGATTATCATTTAGGCCTGAAAGCTGATGATATTGCAAGTACATGTAGACGCTTACAGTTACACAAGCTTAATTTCAAGAATGTAAAACTAACACTAGCAACTCGTTAAACAGTCATTCGTGTTCAAGTGTCTGGATTCACAGTACACAAGCTGAAAATGAACTATTCAAAAAGCTTTAGGTCATACTCTTACCGGAGATGAGACTTTTTCCAGGAGATAGTATGGAAAACTGTGGATATGATGAAAAGGCTTGATAGTCCTGCCCCATAGAGCCATGCTGAAATCT
Organism: Gymnocypris eckloni scoliostomus; assembly: GCA_027564155.1. NCBI lineage: Eukaryota > Metazoa > Chordata > Actinopteri > Cypriniformes > Cyprinidae > Gymnocypris > Gymnocypris eckloni. Next base: position 11,994,335 of record CM050416.1, on the reverse strand, counting down.
CCTCCCAGTGGTCATCAGATAAGAGGTACAACAAGATCCCACCCACAATACTGGGAATGATCCAGAGCTGAGATAAAATACAGTCACAGATCATGATCACCAGTGTGAACTGTAGAGGAAACCATTTCAAAATAATTATATATGCATAATTATGATTAAAGGAATAGTTCACCCAAAAATGTGCTTAAATTTACTTACCCTCAGGCCGTCAAAAATCTAGAGTAGGGTTGAAAAGGGGCAGAAAATCTCTGAAACTAACAAAAAGCACGTTCCAAATTTTTCCACAAATGCTGGAAACTCCAAAAATTCTAGAAAGTTTCCAGAAATGTACCGAAAATTTCCAGAAGTTTTCTGCCTTTTTGCAATCATTTAGATGAGTTGTTTCATCGGAACAAATTTGGAAGAAAAAATTTGCATTACATAACTTGCTGGAGTAGCTATTTTCCAGAACCCAAAAAAAATAAAATAAAAGAATAACAGTAGTTGTGAGCACACATTTGCATTATGACGTTAAACAATATAGACTGAAATCTTCCATCTGCAATTAGGTGAGACAGAACTTTCCTACATTTTATTGTTAATAACCAAATATCATCCTCTGAAGTGAATGGGTGCCATCAGAATGAGCCCAAACAGCTGATAAAAACATCACAATAATCCACAAGTAAGCCACACCACTCCAGTTAATAATGCTATGAAGTGAAAAGCTATGTTTGGAAGAAACAAATCCATCATTAAGACGTCTCAAGTTTAAAAACATTTGCTTCTGTCCAAAATATGAGTCCATAATCCAGTTGTCCTCTCACATCATAATCCACCAACATATTTGCATAGAACTGTTTTGGACTGTTTGCACTCAGAGCTTGATCGGAGCATGTTTCTTTAGCCAGAAGCAACAGTTTGAAGATAAACTTTTCTCAATGCTGGATTTATTTCTTAAAAACAAGCAGCTTTTCACTTAACAAGACATTGATTGATGGACTGGAGCTGTGTGGATTACTTATTGTGATGTTGTCTTCTGACGGCACCCATTCACTGCAGAGAATCCATTGGTGAGTAAGTGATGTAATGCTACATTGTTCCAAATCTGTTCATTTGAAGAAACAAACCCATCTCCACTTTGGATGGCCTGCGGGTGAGTGCATGTTTATTTTTGTGTGAATTATTCCTTTAAGACTGTAAACACACAACTCACCGCATGTGTAGCACAGTTAGCAGCGTGCTCATATTCTGTTGGCTGATATCTCTTATTAGACGGTGCACGATTGTTCATAAATCTAGAAAATATAAAAGAACTAGGAAGTACAGGATGAAGTAATGCTAACTACAAACTAAAAAAGTAATGCATAACTTACTTATACCTACCAAAATCATACTTAAAAGGACAAAGTGTGTGTTGCTCCAGAAATTTGTTTCACTAAATCAGTTCTTTTAAATTGGCCATTTCAATAAAATCGTTCTAATAAATTCAAGTTTCCATGGGCTTGATGTACATAGTGAACTGATGTATGAAAACAAAAAATTGCCCTTTTCAGTTAAATGTATGTGTTATTGCATTGTTGAATCATATGTATTATTTGTCTGTAATTGCGAATGAGTTAATCGCATGATCGTGTGACTGATGATAACTGTTGCTGTTGGCTGACAGAGTCTAGTAACCAGAGAACCACAGAAGAGGAGTCTTACATCCTTACACACATCTCTGCACCGCGCTGATGTCACTGTTGTCATGGAAACATATGACGAAAAAGGAATGAGGTTTCTTTTTTCTAATTCTTATACCACAAAGTGATACTTTGAATTCAGGACCACTATTTTATGCCAAATAGAGAAACTCCAGTAGAATAAACCTCGACCTTCCTAGAAATGTCATGCAAAGATGGACAATTCAGATGTAGCAATGTAGCGATTACGCATAACTTCACTTTAATTAGTAGGATGATAAGTTCATTATGATCTCACATGTTCATGTTTAGAGGGGTTGAATACTAAAAAGAGATTGATGAAATAGCTATTTGCCAGAACCAAAAACAAAAAGAGTAACAGTAGTTGTGAGCACACATCAGCATGATGACGTTAAAAAACATAGACAGATATCTGCATTATGAGGTTAAACAATAAATACTGAAATCTGCAATTAGGTCAGACAGAACTGATTTGACTTAGTATGGTTGTTTCTCTGAACGACCACATCTAGTTCAATCTGTCCTAATTTCTATTGTTAGAAACCCAAATAACATGGCCTAAATTTGTTCTATTATTAATTGTACTGGTCACTCAACAATTGCTGAAACTCATGCACCCCACAAAAAGCCTACTATGTTCATATTTTTGTGATGTTGACTTAATGCTTTGAGACAATCACTTAATTAAATTAATTAAATACAAATTATATATAACGTTGTATGCCTTTTCCACAAAATGATCCAAATATCTATAATATATCAAAACAATCTGATTCACTTCTGACGGTTCTGTTTTAAATATTAATATTTTAAAACTTAATTCATTCAAATATTTAGGAAAGTTCTTCCCCTATTAAGTATCAGCCTTTTAATTGGACTTAGTCTTGTTTGTATGACACCACCCAGACATTTTTACTATAAGCTCAAAAGAAAACAAACATCAAAACCACCTTATACATTTTTTTTATTTTTGACTAAAGTCACGTCGTCAAGCCATAAAAAGCATTGAGCCTAAACGATGTTGACTTGAAAGCATAAGTCCAGTCCAGCATCACTCAGAATGCGTCTGTTCCATTAGCGCGTGCTACAGCAGCACGTCCTCGCGAAGCAGGAATAATGAATGTCAGCTGCTCGTACACGGTACTGAATCCCTGAGTTTGATCTCTTACGCTCCCGGTTTATGGTCGAAATTGAACTATAGTCACAATTGTTCGTTAATAAACATCAAATCGCCGTCTTTTTCTACCACTCCCTCAAACATCAGTCAGACGAGACGCAAATCTGTTGAGGGAACGACGCGTTTTTTTTTATTGATCCACGATGCTTGTTTATAGGAAATTACCATCGTATAAACATTATAACGCGACTTTCCAGAATCAAAACGTATACGTTTAACAACAAAGACTTATATTTTCCGTGTAACGTTAAACACGCAACATTACGCTTTCTTTGTGGCGCGTGGGTGTCATCACAAAAGACCGCTCGAGACAAAAAAAAAGACGACAGCACTAACGTTACATGCTAAATACAGAACTGTCGCTAAATGAAGATTTCACCTTTTAATGGCACATTTACTCACCTTACAAGTTTCATTTAAACGCGTAAATCCAAAAACTGCTTGAGTCTAGATGAAAACGTTGCTTATTCGAAGAGTGCCTTTCAGATACACACTAATCTATAAACAAACAATCGCTCTTAAACATCATTCGGGTGATGAACTGTACAATGAAGCGAACATTATGAGCAGCAATCCGGAAGTAGAGAGCATGTAACGGTCTCAGGACTCCGGTCTTCCTGCCGTCAGAAACGAGTGGATCATGCGTGTAGGATGCTGGGTTTATAGTAAACATCAGGGGCTCTCAAAGTCTGCATTCAAGGGTCCAAATCTGAATTTTCATCAGTGTCAAAGGTCCGGACCGGAACAATTGGTTATTACAATTTTTTTTTTTAATAAACATTCAGTAGCCTACATAACATGCTTAACAAATAAACATTAATACAAAATATATAAAGTGCCATTTGCTTTCCAAATACATTAATAACAAGAGCAAAAGTGGCAAAATAATTAATTTGTGTCTGCAATGGAGGTCGACCGACAAGGGGTTTTCTCTGGCCGATGCCGATATTTAGAAATCAGGGCAGTCGATATTAGATGCTGATTTTTTGGCGGATACGTTTGGCCGATTTTCTTTTTTCCCTTTATCTCATAAAAGAGAGTTTGAGTAAATGTATATTGCAGGGCACAATATGGTAATAGTAGTATTAGTAGCCTAATTCATAGTGATAATACATGGGTCAAAACTTAAGCACCTTCTCAAAACAGTTCTGAAGCATGTTTTTTGTTTATGTTTGCAGACAGACAGCAAAGTTTCCACAGACTTGCACATGAATTATCTGCCAGCAGGAGGCGCTGTTGGAGCGGTGTACCGGGGAAACCGCGTTACTGTGATCAAAGTAACGCGTTCAAACGCTACTTTATCAGGCATTACAGGAAAAACTCAATTAAAATGACATCGAAGCTTTTCAGAAGATGCTCGGTTCATGTAAAAACACCCACTGCATTTCAATTTTGAAACATACGGTGCAGTTTATTCAACCAAGTATAATCCTTTTGAAAAATATATTTTGTGGCGGTCAGTTTTGATATTGTGACGGGCACCACAAATAAATCAATGAATAGGAAAAACTGGACACTGCTATAAGTCAAATGGCCATAATCCAAGCGATAAAATACTAATTTGCAGTGAAATACCACCCGATTAAACTCACTGGATGGAAAGGAAGTTTCATCGCCTGCGCTCTCTTTTAGGACCATCTCCAAACAAACATTCAAAATCCAAAATGTACAAGTTTAACATGCGTTTATAGGAAATGTAATGAAATAAGAAATGGAGGCGGGTCCAGACTTTGAGAGGCACTGGTATACAATGTTGTCTATGAGATCAGTCACACTGATAATGCATGCATTGCGTGTCCTGTTCTTGCATTTGCAAGCAAAATTTTACATAAATTCATATAATAGTATAGACGCCATTTATCGTTGTGCAGATTTCATAAAACAAACCTACAAGTTTCACCCATCACAATAATCCAGATTAATGAAACTAGCACCACTCCAATATCTCTCAAATGATAGCAGATAACTACACAACACAAATTAAAGTTTTGTTCACATTTTTATTGATAAAGACATCTATGTGCATGAAGTCAAAAATGAAAAATTCTAACTATATTCAGAGTTTTTAAATCACATTTGCACAGTAGTGACATGCATGCAGAATCCACAGAGACTGGTCCAAACTATACAGCACCAAGTGGACTTCTTGTTCTTACACCTGCACACAACAAATAACAGAAAATGTGCACCATTTCAAAGTATGCATAGAAATGACCATGCAGCCTCACACAGTACAGAGATGCATTTTGGTATAGTATTTAGCACAGCTCAGGGAGAGAGTTTACAATCAGATCCATTAACATGGCTCAGTTTAGCAAACAGTTTCTCATCATTGCAGTGTATAAATCTATGCCATTATAAAACTATTTTACCACAAGCTTCTAAAACAATAGGTCACTACCAGGCTATAATAGTCAATATTTGAAGAGGATCAAAAAGGTCAAAGACAAGAATGGTTATTGTTTTGGACCATAGATAAAAAAAATCTCACCTCTTATGAGGCCACAACACTCTTGTTGGAAACTTCATTCTTACCATCGGTGATAGCTGATAGAAACAAAAAGTAACATTAGTAACATGCATCATACCGTAAAGTGCCACTATTATGCCTTTTCGAATATTACCTTTTATGCCATGCATGATAAATAAAATTGTCTATCAAATAAAAAATTGTGTTTGCAATCGCCTAAACGAGTCGTCAAGAATTCGAATCTTATTCTGTTACAGCTGTATGTCAGAAGTATCATATTTGCATATTGTCCGCCAAGGGGCTGTCTCTCGAGCTGTAGACCAATCACAGCAGTGAAAGGCGGGGTTTAGAGACTGATTCTTCGAACTGCTTTGCACAAGTCATTTAGGAATAATTTAGAAGTTATGTAAAACTAAAGCTATTTTTGAGAAAACTGTTTTTGTATTTTTACCTTGGATGCATGTAAACCTGTTTTAGGACATTCCTAAAACAATATTAGCACCCTTTAAAATGGCATTAAAAGGGGCACTTTTAATGCCAAACACCACAAGTCAAATTTACACATTGAGCAATATATTTCCATGTCTGTTGTAGCAAGGTTCTCATCTAAGGGACTTAATTAAACACAAAAGGGGCGGATCTTGTTCGCGTTTGTATATCACATGATAGCCTAATACTCAAATACATAACTACATTAGTATAACGTTATACAATAAGTTAAGACCCTAACATGACCCTGGATTTAACTAACGTTACGCTAAAGACTAAACTTTACAAGTTTCCCAAAACGTCCCAAACATGGAAAAACATTGTATCAAACTCACAAAAATCACATTTGTCAAGCAAAAGAGCCTCAGACTAGAATTTATAATCAGCTGCTGTAATGCAGCGTTCATACGAGGTGTCAGAAAAGTATTAGAAGTCATCACCGGCTCCAACATTTATTTAAATGAAAGCAGTTTGTTGACCAAACTTAGTTCACTTACCACAAACTCAACACTTCGTTGCGATTCATAATCGATGCATCATTAAAAAACGATGTTCAACACGTGCAAACGCCCATGGCGCATATCATCCGAGGCCACGTGCTTCAGCAATCCCGTCACGAGGCAGCCTGAGAACTCTACAACCAGAACATAGAGAAGTTAACATGCAAACCCAGCTCAAGCACCTCAAACGAAAATCTAGGAGATTTGGGAGTTTAAAGAAAACACACGCTACAAAAACCTTAAATTTAGACCTAATTAAGAGGGAGGACTAGCTTTGTGCCACTCTTTTATAAGTCTTCTTTGTGACCTCCACCAGCGTATCAAAGATGTGGTCAAAGCTCATGCATGCCCTCTGCTGGTTGGCTTGAGTCCTTGCACAAAATACATTGACCCCAAAATAACAAGTTATTTTTTATTAAAGGTGCCATAGAATGCATTGATGCAATATTTTAAATTGTTCTCTGATATCTACATAGAGGGTATGTGGCTTAGGAAAAAGTGCAAAAACTTTCCAGAAACGGTTTTACATGTCCTTTTATTATAACCCAAGGATTTCTCCCTAGAATTAAATGCTCTGCTATGACCTAATTTGGAAGGCTCATTAATTTTCAGCTATGCTCTGATTGGCTGTTAAACAGTGCGGCTCAGTTCAGTAGTTCACATGGCAAACAAACAGATCGCTACAGCTTGATATGAATGATGGAGAGATTAGATATACAACCTTCTATGTTTGAGCCTGTATAAGCGGAAGAGGATACAGATTTTAAGGAACAACCAATTGTTCGGAGATTGGAAATGGAAGCTATTGAGTGGTAAGTGTTTATTTTTTTTGTAATAACCCACAAAACTTAACTACAACGTCAATAGTAGAACCTAAACCAAAACGTTAACTAGCATATAGCATTAACTTTTGCACAAACTCATAACGGCAGGAGTCACACATTTGTGTTTATTATTGTAACAACATGGTAATTGATTTGTGTCACCATATGATTTTACAATGAGAGCTTCTTCACTTAAACTGCAAACTGGGCAGCCCATAAATGTGTTGTTTGTAAAGAATTTAGAGTAGCTTAATATCATGTAGTCTAATTCTCAAAATTACACTAACATTAGCCTGGATTCAACTAAAGATAAGCAAAAGACTAAACTTTACAAGTTTCCCCAAAACATCCCAAACATGGAAAAGCATTGTATCAAACTCACAAAAATCACATTTGTCAAGCAAAAGAGCCTCAGACTAGAATTTATAATCAGCTGCTGTAATGCAGCGTTCATACGAGGTGTCAGAAAAGTATTAGAAGTCATCACGGGCTCCAACATTTAAATTAAAGTATAGTTTGTTGACCAAACTTAGTTCACTTACCACAAACTCAACGCTTCGTTGCGATTCATAATCGATGCATCATTAAAAACAGATGTTCAACACGTGCAAACGCCCATGGCGCATATCATCCGAGGCCACGTGCTTCAGCAATCCCGTCACGAGGCAGCCTGGGAACTCTACAACCAGAACATAAAGAGAAGTTAACACATGCAAATCCAGCTCAAGCACCTCATACGAAAATCTAGATTTTGAGAGTTTAAAGAAAACACACGCTACACAACCTTACATTTAGATCATTGTAAAATGATCTGTAAAGATCATTACCAGATCTTTACAGTGATAGTATTAAATCATTATCATTGCCTTCTTAAGCGAGCGTTGAGGTAACGTTACTAAACTGAAAGCAAAAGAATAGCACTTACATGCTTGCAATCACAAAGCGACTTTCTGAAGAGGACATGTTGCACTGTAACATGTTCGCTGAACAAAGAGGGAGGACTAGTTTTGTGCCACTCTTTTATAAGAAGTCTTCTTTGTGACCTCCACCAGCGTATCAAAGATGTGGTCAAAGCTCATGCATGCCCTCTGCTGGTTGGCTTGAGTCCTTGCACAAAATACATTGACCCCAAAAATAACAAGTATCCAATAACAAGTTATTTTTATAAAAGGTGCCATAGAATGCATTAATGCAATATTTTTAAATTGTTCTCTGATATCTACATAGAAGGTATGTGGCTTAGGAAAAAGTGCAAAAACTTTCCAGAAACGGTTTTACATGTCCTTTTATTATAACCCAAGGATTTCTCCCTAGAATTAAATGCTCTGCTATGACCTAATTTGGAAGGCTCATGAATATTAATGCTCAGCTATGATATTAATGTTCAGCTATGCTCTGATTGGCTGTTACACAGCGCGGCTCAGTTCAGTAGTTCACATGGCAAACAAACAGATCGCTACAGCTTGGCATGAATGATGGAGAGATTAGACATACAACCTTATATGTTTGAGCCTGTATAAGAGGAAGAGGATACAGATTTTAAGGAACAACCAATTGTTCGGAGATTGGAAATGGAAGCTATTGAGTGGTAAGTGTTTTTTTTTTTTTTAATAACCCACAAAACTTAACTACAACGTCAATAGTAGAACTTAAACCGAAACGTTAACTAGCATATAGCATTAACTTTGCACATAAACTCATAACGGCAGGAGTCACACATTTGTGTTTATTATTGTAACAACATGGTAATTGATTTGTGTCACCATATGATTTTACAATGAGAGCTTCTTCACTTAAACTGCAAACTGGGCAGCCCATAAATGTGTTGTTTGTAAAGAATTTAGAGTAGCTTAATATCATGTAGATTTATTTAGTCAATCAAAGTAAGGCATAGAAGCCAATTTTCCATGTCATTGTGGTCATTATCATGTTTACTAATCTACTAAAGTAGTGTGATTAGAACTTACCGTCTTAACCTATTAGTTTCACATAAACTTACATCAAGGTCTATAAATATCTTTTTTACAGGTGTACTTGTGGAAATTGTGCACGCATGGCCCTCGAGACAGAAGATATATGTTGCAGGGAAATACCACAAATATTTCACAACTACACTGGATATACATTTTAAACCCAAGTGTGTGTTTTCTGCTACTTCAGAAGTATGACTGATTACTGTAAATAACAGTGCCATTAGGTTTTCCTTTTGCAGGTCACAAGAAGAATGAGCCAAGTTCCTTATGAGCAGTGTTGGGGAGTAACTAGTTACATGTAGCTAAATGACACAATTTAATTACTAAATAAAAGTAACTGTAATCAGTTAATAAGAAAAAGTGTACAATTACTTAACCGATAACTCTTATATTTCCTTTATGGGTTTATGTATATTCTTTATTTTTGTAAGGCATTGTTAGATCCAGTGTTTCATGTCATGGCAGGCCAGCCAGGCATACATTAATTTAGTGAAGTGACGTGTGGCCTAGTATGGTGACCCATATTTGGAATTTGTGCTTTGCATTTAACCCATCCAAGTGCACACATACAGTATTAAACACACACAGACACACACCGTGAACACACACCCGGAGCAGTGGGCAGCCATAGTGCTGCGGCGCCCGGGGAACAGTTGGGGGTTCGGTGCCTTGCTCAAGGGTCTCACCTCAGTCGTGGTATTAAAGGAGGAAGAAAGCGCTGGTTATTCACTCCAAAATCAAAATGGCTTGATAATTGAGACTGTTTAGGTTTTGGGGGGATTAAAAAAGTAGTGCATTTCTATCATTGTAGGGTAGTTGTGTCCACAAACTGCTAAAACACGTTTATATGCAAATTAATATATTTTTCATCCAATGTCTCCTTTAAAATTGAAATATTATAATCACTTAATTTAAGTGATGAAGTATTTTGAAAGTCTGACAGTAATCAGTGTTGAGCACTACTGTAAGGTTAACCCTGCTTTGTTAACATGTTTGAAAATGATTAACAGTTGAAAACATTAGAAATTTAGAAAAGTTATCAAATGTAATCAGTTACATTAGTTTATTAAAATAATTGAAAAGTTACACTACTTATTACATTTTAAGTAGGGTAACTTGAAATCTGTTACCTATTACATTTCCAAAGTAACCTTTCCAACAATTATTAATGAATTGCTTATGCATATAACAAACTACCTCAAACAACATATTTATAACATTCCTTAATGTGATTCAAACCAGAATGGTCATTAAAAATATGCATGGCCAAACACTCAGATACCATTGTGGTTATATTCATAACAATTTATTTATATTAATTCCACATATTCGCAATGCTTTTTATATGGAAGAGGTCTTTGATGATATTTTTTTTTCACCAGGGTCAGACAAACACATTTGCCATCTGAAGGTTTACACAAAATAACAACTGATTATTACACAGTTTTACACTGTAAAATATTTCATACTCCAACATCTATTCCATTGACTTTGCAGGGTCATAATCAAGGACAACATTGTCATGATTGTCGGAAAATGTTCAGTTCTGTTGTATTCCAGATGGCTGGTTTTAAAGTATCACTTATAAAGCTAAAATTAATAACATGGTATATGGATAAAAATATTGCTCTGTACTCATATATCTCTGTAGTTATACATCTTGTGATGACTAGTCTTATATTACCTAATTTTAGCCACTTGATTAGAATATGCAACTTCTCCTGTCAGCAAGCCTTTTTTGCATTACAAAACAATTGCACTGTCCAGGAGATTAACACACATTCAGTCCTTACAAAAAAGAACTGTGGTGGTATGCGGTGGTATGTGGTGGTGCTATGGTATCAGATGGTAATACGACAGTACTGTATGACTACAATATACATGTACTGTAGAATTAGCATGGTCATCCAAGCTACTTAAATAATACCATGGTACCATGTCCAAAAACATGGCACATATTTTGTAAGAGAAGACAAACATACAGTCTCTTTACCAAAACTATAAACATATAGGTGCATCTCAATAAATTAGAATGTCGTGGAAAAGTTCATTTATTTCAGTAATTCAACTCAAATTGTGAAACTTGTGTATTAAATCAATTCAATGCACACAGACTGAAGTAGTTTAAGTCTTTGGTTCTTTTAATTGTGATGATTTTGGCTCACATTTAACTAACCTACCAATTCTCAACAAATTATAATATGGTGTCATGCCAATCAGCTAATCAACTCAAAACACCTGCAAAGGTTTCCTGAGCCTTCAAAATGGTCTCTCAGTTTGGTTCACTAGGCTACACAATCATGGGGAAGACTGCTGATCTGACAGTTGTCCAGAAGACAATCATTGACACCCTTCACAAGGAGGGTAAGCCACAAACATTCATTGCCAAAGAAGCTGGCTGTTCACAGAGTGCTGTATCCAAGCATGTAAACAGAAAGTTGAGTGGAAGGAAAAAGTGTGGAAGACCAAGATGCACAACCAACTGAGAGAACCGCAGCCTTACGAGGATTGTCAAGCAAAATCAATTCAAGAATTTGGGTGAACTTCACAAGGAATGGACTGAGGCTGGGGTCAAGGCATCAAGAGCACCACACACAGACGTGTCAAGAAATTTAGCTAAAGATGTCATCAGAGGCGTCTTATCTGGGCTAAGGAGAATAAGAACTGGACTGTTGCCCAGTGGTCCAAAGTCCTCTTTTCAGATGAGAGCAAGTTTAGTATTTAATTTGGAAACCAAGGTCCTAGAGTCTGGATGAAGGGGGGAGAAGCTCATAGCCCAAGTTGCTTGAAGTCCAGTGTTAAGTTGCCACAGTCTGTGATGATTTGGGGTGCAATGTCATCTGCTGGTGTTGGTCCATTGTGTTTTTTTGAAAACCAACGTCACTGCACCCGTTTACCAACAAATGTTGGAGCACTTCATGCTTCCTTCTGCTGACCAGCTTTTTAAAGATGCTGATTTCATTTTCCAGCAGGATTTGACACCTGCCCACACTGCCAAAAGCACCAAAAGTTGGTTAAATGTGCATGGTGTTGGTGTGCTTGACTGGCCAGCAAACTCACCAGACCTGAACCCCAGAAAATCTATGGGGCATTGTCAAGAAGAAAATTAGAAACAAGAGACCAAAAAATGCAGATGAGCCGAAGACCACTGTCAAAGAAACCTGGGCTTCCATACCACCTCAGCAGTGCCACAAACTGATCACCTCCATACCACGCCGATTTAAGGCAGTAATTAAAGCAAAAGGAGCCTCTACCAAGTATTGAGTACATATACAGTAAATTCACATACTTTCCAGAAGGCCAATAATTCACTAAAAATGTATTGGTCTTATGAAGTATTCTAATTTGTTGAGATCGTGAATTGGTGTTTTTTTTTAAATATGAGCCAAAATCATCACAATTAAAAGAACCAAAGACTTAAACTACTTCAGTCTGTGTGCATTGACTTTATTTATTACATGAGTTTCACAATTTGAGTTTAATTACTATAATAAATGAACTTTTCCACAACATTCTAATTTATTGAGAGGCACCTGTACACTTCCTAATTCTCTCACTCTCAAACTGACCTCCCCTCGAAACACACACACAAACACTTATTATAGCACATTAGGAATGAGCAGGTGTCTGTAGCATTCCAAATTGGTGCATTCCATACAGACTATCAATGATAACTATAACCCATGTGTCATATATACACTATCCTTTCCAGCATCTTATTCTGAATTCTGTCTATATCTATGTATTATACTTTGGGCAGGGTGGGATTTGTCAATGCAAGAACTACACAACACAGTCAAAACATTCACACACATACTGACAACAACAACAACAACAGCAACAGCAACAACAATAATAACATACATAAAGATTACAATACACCTTTTAAAGTCCAAAGCTTTTCTTCATTATACTTCAAGGGAACAATGAAATCTTGGACAAAATAGTCCAAAAAAGTCTGAATATCTTCAGGCTCAGAAATGGGGTTGTGCTCTTCATATATTTAGTCCAAACCAAGTGTTTACTAAATTGTCCAGCTGAAGACTACAATATAAAATTAAAAGTTCCCCTTTACATGTGGACAAGCTCTCAGCAGAGGTGTGGAAAAGAACAATACAGCTTCCTAACATCATAAAAGAGAAAACGACTTACCTTTACTGGTCTTAGCACTGCCATCAAGAGAAATATTCATCGATAGTCAACTCTCACCCAAAATGTAGTTACTCACATATACACACTCAGATATTTTCGCATTTCTCTGCTTAAATAATATCTAGAAAGCTTGTCACAGAGTCTATCTTTATATTGTGCTTATCTCTGGAAGCAGCATGACAGCAGGTCAGGATACATACTTGCAGTACCTACTCTTGCCACTAGAGGAAAGGCTGGTGGATAATGAAAGGGGTTTGAGGAAAAACAGTAGTCAACAACTAGGCTTTTTCTTAGAGATGTTCAGTTGAAGTTTGACTTTAAACATGTTGGAATGGAAGAGATTAATTTGCCCTATTGAGTTTCCAATCCTGCTGAGATGGCATCACGGTGGCCCTCATGGAGAAACTTCAAGAAGCTTAAGCGTGTCACACTCCCTATGGAATCTGGTATACGTTTTGGTTTTTAATCTAACATGGCCTCCAACTGATCCGCAAGATCATCAAACATGCTGCCAATATCATCGAGAATGTTGACTGTGCTCTTGTTGTCCACAATGGAGCTGAAGAGGAAAAGAAAGAGAAACCGGAATAGACAGAATGGAAGATATTTCAACAAGTAACATCGTCATCAGAAGAAAGATGATTTGAAGAAAATTATATATTTTTTTGTGTTTGTACCTGTCATCCTTGTTAATTTTCTCCTCCACTACTTCCAGAGCAGCAGCCAGGGATGCACTGGTCTCCTCCAGTCTGAGTTGTACCATGTCCCCCAAAGCAGAGCCCCCTGTTTCAGCAACCTTCAGTAACCCTTGGTTTTCCACCTCTGTCTTTCCGTCTCCATCTTGGGGTTCACCATCTACTTGTGTCTGTCTGGCTACACCTACCTTCGTCCTTCTCATTACCACGGGTCCTGCTCCCTCCCCTGTTTCTGAAATCAGGCCTTGTTCACCTTGAAACATTTGATCCACCTGGATCAGACCTGTCCTTTCCATTCTAGCAATTCCAACTTCCTCTACCCTTTCTTGCCTCCTACCGTCATCTTCCTCTCTTTGTTTCTCTACTTCTCTTAGCTTATTTTGCACATCCACTCCAGGCAGTTCTACTTCCAGAGGGCTTGGGATGTCCACTGAGAGACCAGCCATGGAAGACCTCGGGGGCTTCACTGGAGCTGATCCTGAACCTGGTGTAGAAGGTGTTTGTGGGGTCTGGGGTGTCTGAGGCGTCTGTGGACTCTGAGCTGGAGACGTTGCTGCACATGGGGAAAGCATGCTCCCATCTGTTGGTTTTGGGGTGACCGGACTCTGTGTTAGATGCACCAGTTGCTCAGATGGAGCTTGGCTGAAGGAGGCACTGGATGGGCTGAGAACATCTGTCTGAGGAGAGCCAGGAGTTCCGATTGTATGGATTGGTTTGATTTTTACCGGTTTGGGCAGTGTAGGAGGCAGACTTGGCTTGGGAGATACTGGAGGTGGGACTTTCTTAACCTCCACTATATAGAAACGAAGAAAAAACGTAATATAAAACTTGTCCAAATAATTTCATAAAAGTATTTGTACTACATTAACTATAAATCAGGTAGGCATCTATTGCTATATGGCTATTTAAATGTGAGATACAAGTTAAACAGAGGTTTCCTTGAGCAACTGCGAAAAATACCCATGAATTTCATGCTTGGATGAATTTCTATTTTTGCTTGTTAGACTGGTTTATACTTACTTGCTAGTTTGCTACAGACAGACCATTTTGCAGGACAAAGAGTGAGAAAAAATTGAATTTAATGATCTATCAGATTGCATTGTTACCTGGACTATGTAGACCTTCTGGTCCAGGTAAGGGAACCCTCCTTGTAGGAGTTGGGGGATCTGGTTTTCGAAGGGCCATTGCTGGTTTAGGTGAAACTGGGGGTTTTAGTATTTGTCTGGGAAGAGAGCCAAAGCCATCATGATGCAGTTCTTCCTCCCTACCACCATCTCCAACACAAGCTTCTGACACAGGCCTTCTCCGAAAGTTCTCTGGTCCATCTCCATCAGTGCCATTACTCTGTGGTGGAGCCAATGCTTTGGGCCTTCGCTTTATAGTACTTGTTTCTGTCAGGTTAAAATGTTCACCCTCTGAGTAATGTGGTGGTCGTGGTCTTCTCAAAGTTGCTGTGGCATCCATCCGTGACCACTCCTCTTGTGGCAGAGAGTAAACTCCCACTTCCAGATGATTGATCATGGAACGAGGACGTGGTTCAGGGGCATGTTTAACTGGTTGGGTTTCACGAGGTGCTGGTCTATGATGTGCGGAGTCCTGCATGATTCGATTAATCTCTTCTTCTTGTACATGATCATCAGGCTGCTTATGAGAGTCATAAAATTCGCTGATTGTGCGGCGGCGACTATCTGCATCAGAATTCAGAACTTCACGGTTCTGCCGTAGGAGGATATGGCTTGCCTGGGGAACAGGTAAAACATCAAAACTGTGCTGGGCATCGGTACTCACTATTCAAAATGTAAATGCATTGCATAGTTCCTAGTTACTTTGTCTATCCAGTTACATGGTGTATGCATCAGAAAAAAATAAGAAAGCTCATGTATTTCTATATAGAACATTTTAATTTGTGAATGGTTTTTAACTGCATTGTAATATATAAAAACTATGTTAAAACAAGCACTGGACCATTGGGCATTAGCTATGGTAGCTTAAAACAATGCCTAAAACTGTTAAATTACCTGCAGATAACCATCCTTTCCCACTGCTTCCCAGATTGGACATTTCAAGCATGGCAGCAATGTCTCTTACGCTGCCCCCAGATGAAGTTTTTTCAGAAGCAATGCCACAGTCACTACGTCTGCGCTCCCTGTATGTCACATTGAGTAGCAAATTGTTAGCCCTATTTTAATAGACCTTGCATCATCTGCTGCAGCCTCGTCAGCCAGGTTACCAGTGGAAATGGAAGAGCATGAACGTTTTGGTGGAGTTGGAGGACGAGTCCGTCTGCGCGGCCTAGCTGTAGCGAATGACTGACTGTGATTGACACTGTTGATGTCAAGAGTTTCACTAGAGGCTCTCGAAGAGCTGCTGGGAGTAACCCTATGTCCACCTAGTGTGGCGTATTTTACAGAGGAGTCTGGCATGGGTAAGTCATGTTCAGCATCAGTAACAATGGATTGTCCGCGTCTTGGCTGGGGCAGAGTTTGGCTATTTCCTGCTTTGGTTTCTCCTTCGGGTGGTAGGCAAAGTAAGGGGACAGTATGAGCGTGCGAATGCGAACGGGGAGAGTCGCAAGGCCCTCTAGCCCTACTCTGAGCTTTTAGTGGGGAGGAAGGTATGTGTGAAGGAGAATTTGAAGCAGAAGATGAAGTTCTGCCTTTAGTAGGGGTGAGTGGAGGTGTTGGGGTGGGACTTTCAATTGAGCTGGGTTTCTTCAGAGGAGGAGGGGCATTAGCTCTTTGTATGCCCCGCCCTTGAGTACTGTGCCGGGGAGAGCTACGCCCCTCCGAACGTCCCTCTGTTCTTTTACGTATTCGAACAGAGGAGACAGAGTTCTCATCTGATTCTGTGCTGGTTTCTAATGATTGCTTTGAATCTGTGCTTTCTTCTAACTGGCTCTCTTTGGTGGTAATGTCTGCTTCTGGAGATCCACTCAGTCGTTTGATGGCTAACATCAACTTCTTTTGGTGTCCTTGGTGGGAAAGAAAAGGCAGAGATGGAAAGTTATTATTTTTGTCTGTTAGGTTCAGCGTGTAAGCTTTTCCCTGCTGAAAAGACCAGTATGAATTATTAGAACAGCATCAATGGCACCTGGTACCCTGAGTCATACCAAGGTTTTGGCAATCAGGCCAGATTGTGGTTTAAGTCAAGTGCTGACAAAAGCAGTGTGCCAGCATCTTCTTGAAAGTTCTCGTACCACAACAGAAGATCATAGAGAACAAAAAGAAGGAGCATAGACTTTATGGCTAAACAACACATAGGATATTCATCTGATTTCCAACTTATTCAACATCTATGCTTTTGAGTACTCAAATTTCCTCCTATTGACATTTAGTAGCAAAATGTAGTTGGTGAGGCTGTTGATCAAGGAAGTCTAGCTGGTTAAGCTAGATAAGATGACTTGTTGGGCACACCAGCACCAACATGTCTCCATCCAAAACACAATATACTGTGGTGATCATTCATGCCAGTCTTTTCTGCATCAATTCTAAAGCAGCAGCTATTTGCACTTAGTGTAAATAGCGATGTGACTTTCTATCTGCACCACTGGAACTGATGCTGAATGAGCATCGGAGTAAGCGTAAATAGCCTTTGCCAACAAGGCGGCTATTTGCACTTAGTGTAAATAGACACTCCGAAATTGTAAATGTAAATATAAGTATGTGTAGTATACATGCCTAGTTTAGTGATGCCGATCTCTTTTAGGTCCTCCAGGGTAATATCACTAATGAAGTCCATATTGTCATAGCCGTTCTGAACCAATGTCTGGTAGTATTGATTGAGACCAATTGCCGACAGCCACTCAGCCAGATTTGACTATAAGATGCAACAGCAAGTTCACATTACACATCACATAACATTTTACATGTGTGTGTAAAAATACTGTATAATCAACAAACAACTTTATATTAAAAATGAGCATGAATGTCATGTAAGTCCTGATAATCATGCTCTAAAATATAACTTTATAAATGTACATATTTGATTAGAGACTTAAAAATAGACAAAATATTCTCAATATTCGCAAAATAATAAATCTTTATGTAGAATTTCCTTTAAATTATATTTGAATTCCAGATTCTTGGAACCCCACTTTTTTTCTCTTACAGGTTTCTCTTGAGGTATCCAGTCTGGGATGTTTATTTTGCAGATCTCTGAAAGCATTTTCTTCCTGTGCCCTGGTTTTGTCAATCCAATAGCAGTGAGGTCCTGTGGGGCACACACACACACACACACACACACACACACACACACACACACACACACACACACACACACACACACACACACACACACACACACTTTTACTATTCTGACTGTCCCTATAATGTAAAGTGGACCCAAAAATAATAGGGGCACTTAAGTCGTTCTCTAAATAATTTTGAATGTTATAATGATATTTTGTGTTGAAAGTCTCAAAATATTTTTTGGGGCCACTATGCATATATAGTTACAGACTGCAACATTTATTCTGTCTTTAATGGAATAAAAAATTCACCAGTTTAATACTTCAAGAGACTTTGCATCATATGTATTAAGTGCTGACACAGACACAGGGATTGATTATTGATTGACAGCGTTTATCTGAGCTTTGTGTGTTTGCATTACCTCTGGTGTCATTCTGCTTATGGTCTGCAGGTCATAACCAGCTGTGAGAAAGTTTGTTGTGTAGAACTGCAGCTGTGCACTAGTGAGCCATCCAACAACAGCCTCTGAGCTCTGAAACACACACACATACGTGGCAGGGAAAGACAGAAATGCATCAATAATTCAGACATTCCTTTGACAGATTCACGATTCCAAGTCCAGATATGTTACCAAAGTGTGTCAGGCAGTACACACTATAACCACTGCGTGGCAGCAAATAGCATACTTGCTTCAAAATTTTACTTCACTAACCAAACAGTATCATGGCAATACTGTGGGATATATTCTTCAAAATACTTTGATATAAACCAATATAATATATTAAGGTAAAATATGATGGGGCCAACTTACTAACACAGCAACATCTTTGACTAAAAATATATCATAATGTTATATTTATTATAATTCACACAATCTTTCAAATAACTGGGGTCAGTACAATAAAAAAATAAAATACCCTTATTCAGCAGAGATGCATTAAATTGACCGAAAAGTGATAGTAAATACATTTATAATGTTAATGTTAAAGATTTCTTTTTCAAATAAATGCTCTTTTGAACTTTCTATTGGTGAAATAATCCTGAAAAAGCGTCACATTTTCTACAAAAATACTAAGCAGCACAGATGTTTACATCATTAATAACAATAAATCTTTCTTGAGCACCAAATCAGCATATTAGAATGACTTCTGAAGGATCATGTGACACTGAAGACTGGAGTAATGATGCTGAAAATTCAGCTTTACATCACAGGAATAAATTACACTTTAAAATATGATGAAATAGAAAACAGATACTTTTAATTGTAATAATATTTCACAATATTTTTTTTTATCATGGCTTTGGTGAGCGTAGGAGATTTCTTTTAAAAAAACATTTAAAAATCTTACAAACCCCAAACTTTTGGAGAGTAGCGTATGTTTAAAAGTGTATAAACTTAAGTTTTACAATATTAATTCTCATTAAAACACTCAACACGTATCTGTCCACCCAAGAGACAAATACAGACCCATTATGATTTACATAAACAAATCTGGTGCACCACGCAGGCACGCACACTCACACACACACACACACACACACACACACACACACACACACACACACACACACACACACACACACACACACACACATGCCTTGCTCTCAGCTGAAGCTTCATCTTTCCTCTGCAGCAATGGATCCACAAAGGGTTTCTTTCTTTGCTGACGTGGGACGGCAGATGCACTCTGAGTGCGCTGAGAAGACACTATTGAAAAAACATAAAAACATAAATAAAATAAAATCACATTTCACATTTTTGCTCAGTATGGGCTTATGAGTATGGACATATAAGATGTGTACAAATGAGACATATGGATAAAACCTGGATAGATAGATAGATAGATAGATAGATAGATAGATTGTTTTGCTCTTTTACTTCACACATCCCCTAAAAACCATCTGGACACCATTACATGTACAAAACTAACTAACATGTCTGAGAAAAAGGAAGTGCCTGACAACACTGGTATATATATATATATCGCAGTACCTGAATTAGGATCTAAAGACTGAGATTGGTCCATAAGATGTTCTTTTGCTTTGGCTGACTGGGACAGCACTGTGGCCAACAGCTAAAACACACACACAAATGCACACACACATGATCAGTAATGTGATACATAAAGAGAAAGACAGACACATCTGTCCTTGTGTGACTCTTTGGGCTTTGCGTGCACCGCACCTTCACACCCTCGGAGTGAGCATGCAGTCCCGGGACGTTGAGGCCATGCGTGTTCACCCCGGGTGAGTGCGTGGGGGTGGTTGGCACGGGCACAGGTGAGTTGGTGAGGTGAACGTTGGCATTACTGCTTTGTCCGCTTGTAGATGAACGTCCACTAGTCAGACTGCCTGTGCTGCCCATACTGCCAACACTGCCCCCTGCTGGAAGACACAAGTTATCATGAAAGAAAACCAATAACAACAAAAACAACCTGTTGATTATGTCCATGTTTGTCCATATATTTGCTTTAACTGCTTTAAAGAAAAAACATGAGAAAATCAAAATGCACATTCAGTAGTTCAGCGTGTGTTTGGGTTGCAGACAAATAACATAACCATATTTGAATTTATATGAATGTATAAGATATTTTTTTGGGATCATCCTCTGTTGTAACAATCAAATGTAATTTAGGGTTGAATTAATTTCAAGACAATTTACCCGTATTGCTGTCACAATGTATCACAAAATGCATTTGAAACAAATATGTGGTGCGAGGACTCTCGAAGCACTGTAATCGAATGCACAAATGAGATATTTGTTGAGATTTTCAGTGAAAAACAACTTAAATGTATTTTCATCATACTATGTTATGGTATGTATTGCTTCAGACTTGTAATATTGTCCTATATGGACTACTTTTACCTGCTTTTTAACTTTTAGGATCTTGACATTGTAAATCGCTGTATTTTTCATGTATGAAAAAGGTCATGAATTCAAAATAAATAAATACAGGTTTGGAACTAAATAGTCCCGTTTACTTATTATTTTATACACTAATATTCAAAATGTTGGTATTCTTGTTTTTTTTTTTTTTGGTGAAAGAGCAGTATCAAAAAGCATAAAATCAGGTATAGATTAACATATCAAAATAGAAAATGGTTATTTAAAATTGTAACTATTTCAAAATATTACTGTTTGTTATACTTGATCAAATAAATGCAGCCTTGGTGAGTATAATGTCAAAAACATAACAAATCTTACTGATCTGTAACTTTTGAATGATAGTGTATATTTTTAAAAGCATAAACATTCCACGTAGTCTCTCGGTTAATATGAGACCATAATAAATGCTGCAAACATATGAACAATTAAAAATATTGTTTTAGATAACATATGGTATAGCATGTCACATCAACTGTCCAATAAAAAAAGCTATGTTTTTACCAGCTAAAGGCTTCCTCAGTACCCAAATGTCCTCATTAGCGCCACTCTGCTGGCCGCTAAAGGTTGGAGAACCGTGAGGGCTGGAAACAGATCCCCTTGAGCCTGAAAGATATCAGAAACAGAAACACACAAACACAGTGATAAGAATAAAAATATTACTTTGCAAACTCCTAATTGGCAACCACAGATGCACACCGAGGGAGCAGATAGCAAAGGGATCATTTAGGGCAGTTTAAATGGACTGTAGCATATCCGTCAGTAATCTGGGAGCCTTGCTGATGAAAATATATGTTTTTGTACTATATGGTAAATAGAATTGGGGAGACAGTTGCATAATTGACATAAAAAATAATGTCACAATGGTTAAAAAAATAATTTACTTCATGCTAAATATAATTTTTTACTTTTTTCTTGAGGTGAAATATTACCTGAAAATGTTCTCGAAGGTTTAGTCAGATTCACACAAATATGTACATTTTTTTCACATCTGAGTTTGCCAAAATATTCAGATTCACATCTGTTTACTGCATTTTACCATGCTCATAAAAAAAAAAAAAAAAAAATGCCAGGTGTATGATATGATAAAATCATGATGGGTAAATGTGTGTTTTTCTGAGTGTTATGTGTGTTTATACCTGTCTCTTTTTGTGGCTCCTCTGAGCAGGAGGAGGCTGGTTCATACTCAAATGTGCTGCAGGTCGGCATATTATAGCCAAATGAGGTGAAGAGGGGCTGATGGGTAAGGGGCTGGGTAGGAGGGGGAGGGAGAGTGAGGGGCAGAGAAAAAATGTGGGAGAAGTCACCGTTCACCATGACAACTGAACCAATTGCTGGCGGACGGATCTGTATCTTAAGATACTGTTGGGTTGAGGGACCTGGGTACAACAGAACGGCAACACCAAAAAAACACAAACAACAAGAACAACAACAAAAAACAGGAAAGGAAACACAAAACAAAACATGTTCAAGCAAAAATGTCTACCTCTATTGTTGAGCTTAACTTTACCCTGTAAGTTAACATGCAAGGTGAAAATAAACTTATGTACACTTAAGTTTAAAAAAAAAAAAAAAAAACTACACTCATGCATACTATTTCCACAACATACAGTATACTTGCAATGCATTCCCGCCCAAAAAATAATACTTAGAACTGATCTATGCTATGCATGCAGACTGTATTCATGCATGAAAAAGGAAGATAATGGGGGATCGGAAGTGTATTGGAGTGTCGCCTATGGACATCAATCAATATATATTACAATTCAATATTGGCATATTTGGTAACACTTTATTTTGTTGGTACCTTTTGAACATTCTGTCTACAATAAGTAATTTTGCACCTACATGTCAACAAACTATGATTAGAATATTAGTAGATTGTCTGATTAATATCTGCTAACCCATTGTGATGGCATCTCAACAGACATTCTACTAAATATAAGTAACTTTGAAAGTACAAGTCAACTTATTCTAACCCAAACCCTACCAGTCTACTAACACTATAATGAGAGTCAGTAGATATGTAGGTGCAATGTTACTTATAGTCAACAGAATGTGTTAAAGGGAGCATCAAAATAAAGTGAAACCACATATTTCAATGTTGAAGAAAAATTATTTGTTAAGTAAAACCCAGCAATGAATTTAGTAATTTCACATCCCATAGAGCCCCACTGGGAGTCTAAGAACATACCTGTACTGATTTTAATGGTGCATATCGATGTTAATCTGACAAGAGGAACTGCCCAATTTGTTCAGAAATTGTATAATTATATAAATATGACTATAACAAATAAATAATAATAATAATCATAATTTGTAGTAGTAGTCTTATTAATTCATATTAAAGTAAGATATATTACTACAACCCAAATTCCGGAAATGTTAGCGCGTTTTTTAAATTTGAATAAAATGAAAACTAAAAGACTTTCAAAATCACCTGAGCCAATGTTTTATTCACAATGGAACAAAGAAAACATAAAAAAATGTTTAAACAGAGAAATGTTACACTTTTAACCACTAAATGAGCTCTTTTCAAATTTGATGCCTGCTACAGGTCTCAAAAAAGTTGGCACGGGGGCAACAAAAGGCTGAAAAAGCAAGACATTTTGAAAAGATTCAGCTGGGAGTGCATCTAGCAAATAATTAAGTTAATTCACATCAGGTCTGTAACATCATTAGCTATAAAAGGGATGTCTTAGAGAGTCTCTCAGAAGTAAAAGTAGGTAGAGACTCTCCAATCTGTGAAAGAGTGCATAAAAAGATTGTGGAATACTTTAACAAAAAACATCAAATTGCAAAGGCTTTGCAAATCTCATCCATTACTAAATGGGCCCAGGAATACTTCCAGAAACCACTGTCGGTAAACACAATCCGCCGTGCCATCTGCAGATGCCAACTAAAGCTCTATCTTGCAAAAAGGAAGCCATCTTTGAACATGGTCCAGAAGTGCCGTCGTGTCCTGTGGGCCAAGGCTCATTTAAAATGGACCGTTTCAAAGTGGAAAAATGTTCTATGGTCAGACGAGTTAAAATTTGACATTCTTTTTGGAAATCACGGATGCTGTGTCCACCGGGCTAAAGAGGAGGGAGACCTTCCAGCGTGTTATCAGCGTTCAGGTCAAAAGCCAGCATCTCTGATGGTATGGGGGTGCATAAGTGCATACGGTATGGGCAGCTAGCATGTTTTGGAAAGCACTATGAATGCTGAAAGGTATATAAAGGTTTTAGAGCAACATATGCTCCCCTCCAGATGATGCCTATTTCAGGGAGGGCCTTATGTATTTCAGCAGGACAATACAAAACCACATACTGCAACTATTACAACAGCATGGCTTTGTAGTAGAATAGTCAGGGTGCTGAATTGGCCTGCCTGCAGTCCAGATTTTTCACCTATAGGGAACATTTGGCGCATCATTAAACGAAAAATACGTCAAAAGACGACCATGAACTCTTCAGCAGCTGGAAACCTATATCAGGCAAGAATGGGACCAAATTCCAAAACCAAAACTCCAGAAACTCATAACCTCGATGTCCAGACATTTTAAACTGTTTTGAAAAGAAGAGGAGATGCTTCACCATGGTAAACATGCCCCCGTCCCAACTATTTTGAGACCTGTAGCAGGCATCAAATTTGAAATGAGCTAATTTTGTGCATACAATTAAAAAAAAATCTGTTTAAACATTTATGTTCTCTATGTTCTATTGTGAATTAAATATTGGCTCATGTTATTTGAAAGACTTGTAGTTTTCCTTTTATTCAAATTTAAAAAATGAACCAACATTTCCGGAATTCGAGTTGTATTTAAATATTTATCTGTAAAAAGCATTTAAGAAAAATGAAAATTGTAATGTTGCAATAATATTGGTAAATCTGCTGAATTTCTTTGGTGGTAAACTGCAGAAGCTTTTTTTTGATCTCAGTCAGTTTATATAGTTCTCATTACAAGTTTGGAAATATGATTGACTCATATTGCCCAAATGCACAGTAAGCAACCCAAACTCAGAGCATATGCAGGGAAGAATTCCTGTAGATCAGCATTTACTGCAAACTGAGCCACTTCGAGAAACTAAAATATACTGGATCATGAGCTGCTCATGTGTACATAAACACAGTGAAACCTGCAGTGCATATATTTATTTAATTAAATCGCAACCTTTTAGATTTGATAATCACATTTAGCCACTGTTTTTATTATGATTAATCATGCAGCCCTACTTTTAAATTACTGTATTTTTAGGTCTTGCCTAGAAGCACAGCTTCTCTTCTATGGACTGGATTCCAACCAGCGCAACACATAAGTAGTAGTTTGAGAAGTATGCATAACAAATTACGGACACCAGAATAAAAAAAATTTGTAAATCTGAATATATATTCTGACACTGATAAGTGATGTTGTTTCTTCACTTTTGAGAAGCAGCAGCCGCCGCTGATTTGCATGTATAAATGTGTGGAAGCCTGTTTGCATGTGTGCGAATGTGCAAAAGTGAGAATTCACTAATGTGTGTTGAAGGAAAATAAATGGGGGCATGAAATGATGGTACAGGTGGACTCAGAGATGACCGAACAGTGACAGATAGATGAGCCACTCTCATCTGCCCGGTTTGTCACTCCCTCTTTCATCTCTTCAAGCTGACACTTCTAATTAGAATCACTTCATCTGTGATAAAGTTCAGGACAGTTGGATGTAGAGCGAATGAACGGCCGCCCACACATTCACACACATCTACTATGGGCATGAATACACATTTTGAAATACAGACAGCAATGATCAATTATGAAAATACAAATGTGAGATTTCATTTTGATTACAACTTAAACAAATATTTATTTACTTATTGGTATATGATTTTTAGGGTGATTTTTTTGTGTTGCTATGTGGTTGCTACAGTATTCTTTGTGGTTTTATTTATTTGAGGACTTCAACATGTAATGGGGTTCATCGTGAAGCGTAGGGTGAAAAAAATAGACACGGACAGAAAAAAAATATTATCTTTTTCACGGATCTATTGTTTCGATTCAAAAGTGTCATTGCGCCGAACATTCACTCCAAATTTTCGCATTCAGTGTGAAAAGCCCTTAAGGCGCATCACATCTCACTGTCAATTGTGTTTGTTCCTCTTGCGTATCCCAATGTGGCATCCTGTGTCAGTCTTAAAGTGCCCTATTTATGGATATTTTAAAAGTTCCTTTCATGCGGTGTGTAACACAGCTCTAAGTGAATAAAAACATCCTGCAAAGTTTTAAATCTGAAAGTGCACCGTGTATAAAGTTATTGTCTCTCAAAAGAAAGAGTCGACTCTGAATCACTGAAACGAGTCATTTTTAAACAGAATCCCAAGCTGTTTCATGTTGGCGTCAACATGAAACATTAGCAGATTGCCCATCTACTTGTTGCGAGCACAAACCTGAGAAAACTTGATTTGGTCTGATTGAAAGAGCGCTTTTGGAGCGTTAAAAATAGCTGTTTAATTAAATAGCTAAAAAGAGCTGTCTCTGGCACTCACAAACACTGCTTTAAATTAAATCGACCAATCGGACCAATCACCACAGATTAGTATCACGCAAAGAAGGGGTTTGAAAATTTTTATCGTTGAGTGAATCGTTTGGGAGTCTTTAAGCAAATAAGGTAAAAATAAATGCATATTATAAGAAAATGAAAGTGTTTTTTGACCTTGCATGCATGCAAACCTGTTGTTGGGGACTTCCAAAATCAAAATATGAACCTTTCATAACCCATAATAGGGGCACTTTAAAAAGTCTAAGTATGACAGCAACTATTTCCATTATTTAGAATTTGGACTGCAGTACCCATTTCAACCACTAGCTGTCAATTTTACATTTTGCACCTTTAATGAAGTGCTATGTGGTTGCCAAGAGCGGGTCCTTAAACAGAACTTTTGAGGGCATGTGCTGAAACTGAACACTGAATGTGTGCACAGGGCCCTATATTAACGATCTAAGCGCATGGTCTAAAGCGCACAGCGCAGGTGCGCTCAGTGCATGTCCGAATACACTTTTGCCAGTTTAACGATGGGAAAACGATCGGCGGGCCTGGACGCATGGTCTAAATGGGTTGTCCCTATTCTCTTAATGAGTAATGGGTGTTTTTGGACATAACGTGCAATAAACCAATTAGCGCTCGTGCCAGGGTGGACTAACTATTTAAACGGCTGAATTTTAAGGCGCACAGACTGAACGCGTCTCCAGAGAGCAAACGGATCTACTCATAAGCGAGCAAACAGTAGGCTAATTCTGATATACGCAATGACTATCCATCATGACATGTATGAAATTTGTATATTTATGTAGCCTACACAATAATATTATTTTACACTATAATCCTTTAATTTTTAATAGTTGGCATGTTTGTGTGCTGCTGCGCGTAACTGTGTGTAATAAGCAAAGTGAACAAGCGTTGTGGACCCACCAGGAGGCGCATTTTCTACTAACGCGCTCTTTAAATGACCAAAACAAATATTGTGCTGTTGACTTTAGACTTTAGATCAGGTTTGAGTTGGTCTATGGCACAGTCTATTTTCAATTCCTCAAAATAGCAACTCGCCAACAATGCGCCTGAACACACCTTTTTTTATACCAGCATTGAGTGCACAAATGGGCACAAATGCATTTGCTATTTAAACAACGTGGCGCAGGACAGGAAAATGAGAACTGCGTCGGGCTGACCTAGCAAAGACACTAGCGCTGCACTGCGGCACATTGCGCCGGGTGTGTGATAGGGCATAAAGTGTTTCTTGTGTAAAGAAAACGCTGTACTTATTTAACGTCCCGGCTCGCCCGCTACCGAGCGGCTCTCGAACCCTCAGTTTCCTGCATGGGAGGCGGACGCACTAACCAGGAGGCTAAATGGCTGCAGCCACTAGCGACAGTACCAAGTGCATCTCTTGAGATCAGGGGAGTGAGGTTTACTTGCACAGCATCTATTTGCTGGGCTCCGTTACACTTATTCAAACAACAAGATCTTTATTTACCCTTGCAAGACTTTGTTCAGCTGCTGTGGAACTTCAGTTCATTCAGTCTAGATAGAGGGGGTGGACTTATGAGATTTTACTGACAGTTTGAGCAGATCCAACAAGATTTAGACAAGCAATTTTTATATGTCTCACTGGTATTAAAGGTAGGCTGACAAACGTAAAGGGTGACCAATAGCATTGATTTATTGAAGAACAAAAACGCCACAAAAAAAGGGCACTTCAGAGTTTAAGGGAAAAGGGGGCATGTGCTCTGCACAGGTCGCCCTACCTGTACACATGCATGGCCAAGAGTGTACTTGATGGTTACTCAAACTGTCCACTCTATATCTCTATGATATTCTGGTCTGTAATTATAATCAATCTAAACAGACGTTCAAAAGTTTGTTTGTTTATGCTTTTTAAATAACTTTCTTATGATCATCAAAGCTGTATTTGATAAAAAATACAGAAAAAAGTCATTTTGTGAAATATTATTGCAATTTAAAATAACAGTTTTCTATTTTATTATACTTTAAAATATGATTTATTCCTGTGAAGCAAAGCTGAATTTTCAGCAGCATTACTCCAGACTTGAACGTCACATGATCCTTCAGAAATCTGTTTTCCTATTTAACTTTTTATTAATCAAAAAAGAAAAAAAAAGAAACAAACAAACAAGAAAAAAACTTAAAAATCCCAAATTTTGAATGTCAGTGTAAATCTATGGGATTTATTTTCATTTGTCAGGAACATCAGATAACTTTCTCTCTTCAGCAAGCTGCATAATTTTGGGTATAATTTATGTCAGCAGGTTTGCTCAAATAGTAATAGTGATGTCTGCTCCCTTAGTACTTATGTTGATTTATCTACTTCAGAGGCGATCCTCCCTAAATGCAGAATACGTAAGCTGTCTTGCTCTCAAAGATGATTTCATTTTAGTTTTGTGTTAGAATTTGACCAACGGCTATGAAAACATGAATGAGAATTTATTGTAATGCAGTGCTGTCGCCCTTTCTACGTAAAAAATCAGTTAAATCATGCAATGTGGATGTTGTAAAGTCTCTTGCTCGAGACTAAAACATCGAGTTGAAAGCATAGCGAGCCGCGGAAGAGACACTGTTTCTCGAGCGTTTTCCGCGAGCGCGATTCGAGACGGAGTGAAACACGAACAAATGTGTTTCATTCATAACCCCCATCCCCCCCCCCTCCCAGTCGACACAGGGGCCCAGGAAGTCTAGGATCGGCTTTGATCTACTTCATTTTAGTACCAAGTGGATGAAATAAACACAATCCCCATCCCTAACACACACACACATACTTGAAAATGATTACATAACACTCATGTATGCAGAAATGTATGCAACTAAATCAACATAATTCAAATAAACGCACGCACGCACGCATACACGCACAGACATGTATTTAAGTGCCAGGTAGATTAGCTTCAGATTGACCTTAATGTAATGTGCATATGTGTCACATGACATCCTAGAAGACTCATGTGGTGATGCAATGGCACACCTGCCCTTTTGATGACTTCCACCATGTTGGACGGAAAGTAACCCACACGGTCATTTCCTGTTCGGTTGTCGTGGATACAGCCCTTCCATTGTCCATCAGAATACTGCTCCAAGACCTGAGGACCAAACAGAAATGTTCCAGAAGGAGCCTGCAATAGAAAACCACTGAGACATACATGCACCGCACCATGCGACAAAACTAAACTAATCTCAGTGTAAAAATGCTCCTTTTGCTCATTACTATTTTGGTCTTTTTTGTTTGTATGTTTGTTAATTTATTCGTAGCATTCAAATGTTCAAAAGAGGAGCATTTATTTGAAATATAAATATTTTATAACATTATAAATGTCTTTACTGTTGCTTTTGGTCAATGCAATGCATCTTCGCAGAATAAAATTATTGATGTATTTAAAAAACAAATGATACTAATTTACATTTTTTAATAGAAGTATATATAAAGAACCACTTTAGAGTAAAAAGAAAAAGTGCTCCATTCCTCTTAAAAAAACATGCATGCCATCCCAGGGTTAGTTAAAATTCAGAAATACCCACCTTGCTACAGTACAATGTTACAGTTCAAGAATTGCTTCTTTACCGTGATGATGTCGCCTGCTTTAATATTGAGGCTTGTCAGGTCGTAGTTGTTGCAGTAATCCTTCAGAGCCCTCACTTGCATGGCAGCCGATGCATCTGTATGCAGGAACACACACAGATACCAGCGAATTTAGAAAGCCTTGGACATGTCTATGTGAATCTGTGTTTTCAGAAACTTTCCCTATTGTACCTCTCAGCATCTGTTTGATTTCCTTGCTGGCTTGGGTAGTGGTGAACTGGTTAACTATATCCAGCGCTGTCTGACTGAACGTGTTCCTCACCCCAGCACTGATACCACTCTGAAGAGATAGAAAGCACATTACGCTGTCGATACAGACATGCTAAGGAGCGCACACATTCATATATGTGAACATATGAACCAATTCTCAAACTAAAATGAAAAAATGAAGCACTAAATGCAAGTAAAACTTGGCTTTGGCGAGTAAATAAAGCACAATTGGCCAGCCATTTATCTCGTACAATACACATGATGATTTTTTTATGGTTATGACTTTTATGAATATGACTTTTATGATCTGTACTATTTTATGACAGAATACACTACCACTCAAAGGTTTGGGATCAGTAAGGTTTTTTTTTTTTCGGAAAGAAAGGAATACTTTTGTTCAGCAAAGACGCATTAAATTGATCAAGAGTGAGAGTTAAGACATTTATAACGTTAACAAATTTTCTATTTTAAATAAATGCAGCTCTTTTGAACTTTCTATTAAAAATCCTGAAAAATGCATTATGGTTTCCACAAAAAATATTAAGCAGCAACTGTTTCTTAAAGAAGAAATAAGCATATTAGAATGATTTCTGAAGGATCGAGTGACACTAAAGACTGGAGCAATGATACTGAAAATTCTGTTTTATTGCATCCCAAGAATAAATGACATTGCAAAACATGAAAATAATAAAATATTTCAGTTTTACTGTTTTTTTTTCTTCAAAATGATGCTGTTTTGGTGAGCCTAAAATACATATTTTATAAATATTTAAAAATCTTACCAACTCCAAACGTTTGAATGGCAGTGTATATATTAAAAAAATGAAAGCATAGACAAGCAGTCAAATGAATTCCTCACATCCAGCAGCAGTCGTACAGCCTCGGTTTTCCCGCAGAGAGCAGCTTCATGCAACGCTGTGCCTGATTTCGTCTGTCGGTTTATATCTATACCAGCCTGGATCAGTAACCTGAACACATACACCCAAGAAAACTTCATACATTTATTTATTTGTTTTTTTAAACACCAAAAAATTATTTCACAAACATATTCTAAACAGTACAACGTTTATTAATCTGTACATAAAAAGATTAGTTCTAATTCTAATGAACGCTTTCCAGAAAAAAAAACTGATTAAAATAAAAAACTTGAAGGGGTCTAAATACATGAAATGTAAGTAATTATCAATTTGCAGCAATTTAAATTAAGTTTAAAATATGTCTTTCACACCCATCCAACCAAATTCTCATTCATATTGATCCATAAACAATCTAATATGTGCGTTGAGAGATGAAATCACTGATTAACATTGTGCGTCACTAGGCAGTGATGGCACTGCCCATCAAAGGGAAAAACGAGGACACGCGCTTTGAATGTGTGTGTGTGTGTGTGTGTGTGAATCTAATGAGTGAAGCCTCCGGGGTCCGATCGGACAGACCACAGTGCCTTTCATTTCTCTCATCATCCCCGATCCCTTTGCTCCTGACCTGTCTTAGCACATCAGTCATGCAGTTTTGTGTCAGTGAGCTAAATGCTGTGTCAGGATTTCACACCATCAATGTCTGTCCCCTTGTAAAGAATTTAAATGAAAGCAATAATAAAAATAGTACAATTCCTCATAAAAAAAATTCAAAACATCCTCTGAGTTTTGCAGACTTTACATCCATTACATCCCAAAGATTAAGAGTTTTTTTTAGTTTTTAAAAGATATCTCTTAAGCTTACAAACAGTAATATAAAAATTAAATAGTATTAATATTAAAATAACTATTATGTTTTCTATTTTAATAATTATTACTAATGACTAATACACTGAACAAAATTATAAACGCTACACTTTTGTTTTTGCTCCCATTTTTGTACTATGTACACAAAAGGCCAATTTATCTCAAATATTGTTCACAAGTCTGTCTAAATCTGTGTTAGTGAACACTTCTCCTTTGCCGAGATAATCCATCCACCTCACAGGTGTGACATATCAAGATGCAGATTAGACAGCATGATTATTGCACAGGTGTGCCTTAGGCTGGCCACAATAAAAGGCCACTAAAATTTGCAGTTTTACTGTCTTGGGGGTCAGAATACCAGTCAGTATCTGGTGTGACCACCATTTGCCTCACGCAGTGCAACACATCTCCTTCGCATAGAGTTGATCAGGTTGTTGATTGTGGCCTGTGGAATGTTGGTCCACTCCTCTTCCATGGCTGTGCGAAGTTGCTGGATATTGGCAGGAACTGGAACACGCTGTCGTATATGACGATCCAGAGCATCCCAAACATGCTCAATGGGTGACATGTCCGGTGAGTATGCTGGCCATCCGAGAACTGGGATGTTTTCAGCTTCCAGGAATTGTGTACAGATCCTTGCAACATGGGGCTGTGCATTATCATGCTGTAACATGAGGTGATGGTCGTGGATGAATGGCACAACAATGGGCCCTATCTCGTCACGGTATCTCTGTGCATTCAAAATGCCATCAATGTCCATAACATACACCTGCCCATACCATAACCCCACCGCCACCATGGGCCACTCGATCCGCAACATTGACATCATGAAACCGCTCACCCACACGATGTCATGCACGCTGTCTGCCATCTGACCTGTACAGTGAAAACCGTGATTTATCCGTGAAAAGAACATCTCTCCAAAGTGCCAGACGCCATCGAATGTGAGCATTTGCCCACTCAAATCGGTTAAGACAACGAACTGCAGTCAGGTCAAGACCCTGATGAGGAAGACGAGCATGCAGATGAGCTTCCCTCAGACGGTTTCTGACAGTTTGTGCAGAAATTCTTTGGTTATGCAAACCGATTGTTGCAGCAGCTGTCCGGGTGGCTGGTCTCAGACGATCTTGGAGGTGAAGATGCTGGCTGTGGAGGTCCTGGGCTGGTGTGGTTACATGTGGTCTGCGGTTGTGAGGTTGGTTGGATGTACTGCCAAATTCTCTGAAATGCTTTTGGAGACGACTTATGGTAGAGAAATGAACATTCAATTCACGGGCAACAGCTCTGGTGGACATTCCTGCAGTCAGCATGCCAATTGCGACATCTGTGACATTGTGCTGTGTGATAAAACTGCACATTTTAGAGTGGCCTTTTATTGTGGCCAGCCTAAGGCACACCTGTGTAATAATCATGCTGTCTAATCAGCATCTTAATATGCCACACCTGTGAGGTGGATGGATTATCTCGGCAAAGGAGAAGTGCTCACTAACACAGATTTAGACAGACTTGTGAACAATATTTGAGATAAATTGGCCTTTTGTGTACATAGAAAAAGTATTAGATTTTTGAGTTCAGCTCATGAAAAGTGGGGGCAAAAACAAAAGTGTAGCATTTATAATTTTGTTCAGTATAATTACACCATTTTAATTAAAATCAATATAAGGGCAGTACAACAAATACTGGTATGATACATTCATATTAAAATACAATATAAATTATATTAATTTTCACATTAATAAGATTTTCAGGAGGAAAATGTGTTTTGTGTCAAGGTAATGACACAAAATTGAATTATGTTTTAAAACATATAATATGTCAAAGTCCAGTGAGCACCTACTTGATGGTCTCGATATGTCCATTCTTAGCCGCCAAATGGAGCGGACTGATGCCATTGGGATCGGAGGGCTTGGGTTCTAACATAGCAGCACACATGTTACTGTTCAGGAGCAACTGCACCATCTGTAGAACACACAGAAAAGATACATGCATACTGCGCAAACACAGCTTACACAGGTGTGTAATGTCTGTTTGATCTGCTATATATTCATTCTTTAGTTTTTAGTATTTAAAGGGATAGTTCACCCAAAAATGAAAATTCTGTCATCATTTACTCACCCTCATGTTGTTTCAAACCTGTGTTTTTTGGTTTTTCTGCCGAATATAAAATATTTAGGTAATCAAGTAGTTGCTGGTCTCCATTGTCTTCCATAATATGGAAAAACATGCTAGTTAATGGGGACCAGAAAACGGTCTGGTTACCAATATTCTTCCAAATATCTTCTTTTGTGTTCAGCAGAATAACAATTCAGACAGGTATGGAACAACTTGGGGATGAGTAAATTATGACAGATTTTCATTTAGGTGAACTGTCCCTTTGATCAAGAACAATACAGATTAATAATCCATAGAAGCAATAATAAGGAATTCTGGAATTCAGTCTGTTATTTGGAGGAATTGTCCCTTTAAAAAAAACGCTCATTCTGATTCTGATTCTGAATATTTGGAGGAATCGTCCCTTTAATAAAAAAAATAAGTTATAATAAACTGTTATGAAAATCTCTTGTGCTCATTTGAAAATCGGGCTGTGAGTGCATGAGGGTTTCCTGCATTCGGCTGAGAACGTGAGAAGAGGTGTAGTTCCCACAATCCCACAGGGGAGCACCGTCTCTAATCTATCTATCACAAACCCCTGCGTACACGCAGACAGACACGCACAAACACAGCGTAACTGACCGTGACTCGTCCAAATTCGCAGGCCAAGTCTAGAGGGGTTTTCCCAGCGTGGTCTCTGAGGCAGGGGTTCGACTGATGTTGGAGCAGCATCTCGCTCTGCAAACACACCCAGTACAGTACAGTACAGTGAATATGTCTGTGTACAGCATGAGTCCGATTGCTCATGTGTGTGTACTCACTCCTTCATAATGGCCGTGTTGGGATGAGAGGTGTAAAGGAATCTGTCCCTCATCTGATTGGCTGTTGACTGATGAGCCCGCCTTGAGCAGCATTTTCATGGGTTCACACTTGCCCTGCCAAGCAGCGTAATGTAAAGGACGCATCCCTTCAGAAAAAGGGAAGAGACAGAGTTTGAATGAGAAACATACATACTACCATTCAAAGGTCAGTTAGAAATTAATACTTTTATTCATCAAGTACACATTAAATTGATCAAAAGTGACAGTAAAAACTTTTATAGTGTTACAAAAGATTATTTTGAATAAATGTTGTTCTTTTAAACTATTTATTTATCATAAAACCCTGTAAAAAACTGTTATTTTAAGAAAGAACTGTTTTGATAATTGATTAATCTGTGTAAGTAAATACTGTGCATGCGTACACATGAGACAGTTACTACTAACTGGACTCAATACATCTGCATGTGTGTGTGTGGTGCTGTGTGTTTGTACCTTTCTGGTCTTTGATGTCTACGACAGCTTGTGACTCAAGCAACAGTGAAATCACCTCCACGTTACCGTTAAGAGCAGCATGATGCAGGGCAGATAACCTATAAAACAAAAGCACGCAAAAAACATAACGCATTAACCATTTCTACTGACATTTAAAAGCTGTATGGTTTCTGGAGGGAAATCAGTGGAAATGATTTAAATATGGAAAGTATCATTGTGAAAGTAACTGATTTCATGTAAAGTGAGAAAGACCAGAACATAATATCACATTTAAAACAAGAAGTCGTTGTTAAAATGAGAGTTATTGGGTGCAATTGTAAGAAATTAAATTAACCCACTGTATCTCAAATATGTATTGAAGCCCATTCCTTCCATATATAAGAAAATACTTTGGTGAATCATAATTATGATTCAAATATGAAATAAAATGTCTATTATGATCTATGCAAAATCATGACATGATCATAATTAAAATGAAAAATCATGCAATCATGAGATAAAATCTCATTATTATGACATAAATAGTATCTTATAATTTAAAATGTTTGTCATAATTTCGGCTAAATCATAATTGACAAATTTTGAAAAAAATGTAAACTATACAAATGTCTTAAAAAATCTTTTTAGCTTTTAGAAATACTGAGTTTTCAAAACAGAAGTAAAAGTGGGACCTAAATTACAGGTATCTAAGATAAGTTAAATATTTTTTTATAAAATATATTGATTTCCTGTTGCATCAAAACACTCTGCAAGCTAGACATTTTGATGAAATAATAATCATTGCACAATTTTTTGTTTAGTTTTTGTTAAATTCAGTTATACGTTTTATTTCATAATGTAAGTAGAGATACAATTGCTCAAAACCTTAAAGCCTTGATACAATCTGGTATGGTAGCTGTCAGACACAATTTTAGCATCTGTCGTTCATGTTAACCTCTAACCAACAACCTAGATATTAGATAGATATTACTATGGATTCAAGACAACAGACGGTAAGGTAGCAGAAGACAAAAGTCTGAATTTTCAAAGTCTGTTTTTGATTAAATTTCTCAAACAATCATGCTCATTTTTTCTCAGTGATAGACAGAACATTACTGTGCATGTGTGGAGCGGTGGTCTGAAATGATGTGCATTGTAACTGCCCTGAGTCACCTCTACACAGTTTATCTGGTAGCTGAAACATAAGGACCAAAAATATTTAAATTTTCTGTTGAACAACATGTATTCTGTCAGGGGCCCTACCAGGGTCCCTCAGCAAACGCTTCCAAATCCACAACCAGTGAAGCAGCTGCCCCAAACGAGTCTCCCTGGACAAGACTAGACAATACAAGATGGATTAAAACTGTTCCTGAGGACTGGACACGAACAGGGTAAGAGGACGAGGGCCTCCAGGATGGAACAGACAGTTCGGAGGCCATGGCGGAGCAGGGAGCTCAAGAGCTCTCCCAGCTCCCAGCTCGTGTCTTGTCTAGTCTTATCCAGGGAGACTTGTTAGGGACCTGTTGTGGCCGCGGAGGCCATTCACAGCTGCCTGCTTCACTGGTTGAAGATCTGGAAGCGGTTGCTGAGGGACCCTGGTAGGGCCCTTGACACATTCAACATGCATTTAAAATGCAAATAAATAAGTAAAAACAAGATGATGTGTAAAACTTGAAAGCAGAAATGGGGAATGAATGACGCATTATTATTCTTTAGGTGTATCTGTGCAGGTCTACTAATTACTAGGCCTATCCTTATTATGTGGTCTAAATATCTTCTTCAAAACAGCCTATATGTGAACCAGGACCACAAAACCAGTCAACCTTTTGAAATTGAGATTTATACATCATCCGAAAGCTGAAAAAAGAAGCTTTCCATTGATGTATGGTTTGCTAGGATAGGACATGTTTGGCGAGATACAACTATTTGAAAATCTGGAGTCTGATTTTGTTGTCCAATGTTGTCCAAATGAAGTCCTTAGCAATGCATATTACAAATCAAAATTAAGTTTTGATATATTTATGGTAGGCAATTTATGAAATATCTTCATGGAACATGATCTTTACTTAATATCCTAATGATTTGGGGCATAAAATAAAAATCATAAATTTTGACCCATACAATGTATTTTTAGCTATTACTAAAAATATCCCTTTGTAACTTAAGACTGGTTTTGTGGTCCAGGGTCACATATCACCTAATAATACCCTAATCTTAATATCTCATTTCGAGCCCGAGTGCTTTCAGCCTCCTGTGTAACTTTTTAGAGGGTCCCTAATTGGACTTCATTGCAGCTCAACTCTACCACTTTTCTCCGATCCCTCGCTGCCTAACTGAGCAGGAGACTATGACCTACTTCCATGAGTAAGAGATTTTTCTCTGCCAGAGCCCCAAGCCACGTGTGTAGAGTACACACACACACACACACACACACACACACACACACACACACACACACACACACACACACACACACACTAAGTCACTCTTTCTTACACTAATACACTGTAGCATTCTAATAACAGCACACCTGTTTTCTGCACTGTAGGAATCTTGAAAATTCAAACAGTGCAAAAGTATATTCAACATCATACACGACTGTCCAGTAGATAATTTAACCATGAAATGAAAATAGACTGTATGGTAGTGACGTCACCAAGCACTCTTAGTTTTCAGCCCTTTTCCTCCAATCATCAAACAGTTATTTGGGTAAATACAGTTCACAATCCAATCAATTGTTAATTAATACAAAATCCTGATCTGTGTTACTTGGAAATATGTCACATTAAGTTGCAAATGCAGTTTCCTGCTTAATATAGCTCCTCATCAGCTGATCACTAATTGATAGTGCATGAGAACATATGAACCTCACCCGTCTGTGTCCTGGAAATTCACATTCACTTTCTTAGCAGCTCCCAGGAGCTCTGGAGAGAAAACAGAAAACAGATTTGATTAGTTTGAATTATTATAATTGGCCAAACTGAGAAATCTGTTAAACTAACCAAAAAATTATAGTTCAGACATAAACACAATGCAATGATTACATATGAAAAGTAAAAAATAGACGCTTTGTGTTGACTTTTAATACACAATTATAAAATAACAATAACAACAAAACAACAACAACAATATTTATTTATAATTAAAAAAAACTTAATCAACTGACTGGTCCTATTATAAATAGTGGTTTAATTTACCAGTATAACAATATCATACAAGTAAATAGTATTATAGTAGTATTATATTTTTTCTTATGAAGTCTTCTTACATGTAATTTATATATTTATAGGCTATATATGTCAAAGATTGATAATTAATATAATTCAAATGTTCTGGAAATGTACTAAATGATGTGCAAATATACCAAATGTCAGAAATACTGGAAATGCTAAAAATATACCAAATGTATATGAGTATTTCATGCTGACAATGTACAAAATTCACATGAGAATACGCATTAATGTATATGAATATATTCCAATTTAAAATGAATTCGTAATTCCATTTCTTGCTTTGAAGCAGAACCCTAATTAGCAGGTATAGAATACTTTCCCACCATATTCACATCGAGGTCTATGGTCAAAGCCAGATGTGGATCAGTCACAGAGGGGATTCCTCTCAGTCAAAGCCAGCAGGTAGAGTTTCCATTCATTAAACTCAAGCAAAACTGTTTAATCACAGCTGGTTATGAGCCACACATCTACACAACCACAAATGACAAACACACTGACAATCCTAATCAAAATCAAAGCTATGCATTCAATTATGAGCGATATGTCCATCAAATATCTATGGCTTGATATATTCATCTCCAGATGTGTGTGTGTGTGTGTGTGTGTGTGTGTGTGTGTGTGTGTGTGTGTGTGTGTGTGTGTGTAGTAAATGAAAGGAGTCCAGATGGCAGACTTCTCAGAGTGTGAGACAGGCGATGGGGGTGTATAGACAAATTTATAATGCAGGAAAATCTCACTAAACAGTGAAATAAACAAGATGTATGTGTATGTGTGCACATTCAATCTATTCATTATGCATAAATTATATTAATATTCATACTCGTTGATCACAGCCTAGTCAATTATGCTTAAGACTTGGTGAGGATGATGAATTAGTTAATTAATTTCCCTATTCAACATTATCTCTTGAAAACAGTAAATTAATAGATATTTAATTAGTGCACATTTAATATACAACAAATAATTAAGCATTTCATTTTGTAAAAACACACTCCCAGACATTCTATCTAAGTCACCTTCAGAAACACTACGGAATGAAATGATAAAAACGCAAATGAGCATATCCATGACGACTGAATATCACTGTGATGCTAATTAGAGAATGTGTCAGAAATGGCAATGCCTCACCTGGAGTTGCTATGCACTGTCTCTCTAGTATCATGATAAACGAGGAAGATATGGATAGAAACATACATTTTGTATACATTCACAAACTGGCACCCATATATTCACACACCATGAGGTGTTTTGGAACTCCGTCATAATCCTTCCATGAGATAAATTATTCATACCATTATCACTGCAACTTCATCGGTGCCTGTTGCTATGGAAACCTTGACCTTAAGCATGACAATAACAAGGTGTTGCCCAGCTCCTGCTCACAAGCACACAAAATGTTTCAAACATTCTTCAATACTCATCTTCCCCTTGGATCCTCTTTCAATTATGCATTCGGTTAATTCACAGCTTGATGCTCCAAAAGATCCAGCTGGAGTGTTTCAGGATGTCTAAGACTTGGAAATCTACAAGAGGTTAAAGGTTAAGATGATATAATCCATCATCTGCCATGGCAAAATGTGTAAATCAAATTTGTGCTCATAAACATAACAAGACTTCTCCCTAAGCAATGCTCAAAAAGTGCAGAAATCCCTGGCATTGTGTTGCCATAGTTTATGGTATTTTAAAGGATTAGCTGACACAAACATGAAAATCTTGACTTCATTTACTTCAAATACACCACAGATCATTTATTATGTAATTACTAAATCCTGTCTCGAAATCTTGCTCGACATCCGTGGTCACCATTCACTTTCACTGTATGAAAAAAGAGTGGCTTGGATATACTGGTACACTTTTGTGTCCTACCGAAGAAAGAAAGTCATACGAGTTAAGAAAGGCTTTAGGGTGAGTAAATGATGGCGTTTATGATGCCCATCCCTGGACGTGGGTCCAAATGCCAAAATGCCCATACGCTTAATCCAGTCTGCACTGCACAAAACATAGCTACCAAATTTCCCATACAGAAACTAGAGTTATAATGTGTATTTAGGCCTTACAGCACCACTGAGCTATCGTGAACCAGTTCAATTCATTAGCTATGCAGGGCACTGATAAATCAGAAAGTCATAGCTGGGAAACTTTAACAAGTGCTCCAATAGTTTCTAATAATCCTACAGTCTCTCCAGATGCACGTGGACTCTTGAAGCTGCGTACAGCTTAACTGAACTCGTTTCATCATTGATAATAGAGCAATTGAACTGAAATAAACCATCCCTGAACTGACTGGAGCTGAATAACGACACTATTGTTTTATTAGAAATGCTTTATAGCAGAATTTGGATTCTTCTCATATTTCATTCATTTTGCAATCGCTGATTCTGTTTTTTCTGTGAAGTAGGAAGCTTTGAAACATATTGTATCAAGCGCTGTAAAATAATGGTGAATTCACTTGATATTCATGATTTTAGGTTAGATTAAGACAATTTTTTCTTAAATATGATGTGAGATTCACCCTCAAAAACAAAGAACAGCACTCTCATTCTCTAATTTTTAATTTAATTATTAATTATAATTTATTTTAATTAAGTTAAATAAAAATAATATGTAATTAAATGTTAAATTAAATTAAATATCAAATGAAATAGTAATGAGAATCTAATGTGAAAATGGTCTTACAAATACTTTCTCGTGCAAAATATATCCTTTAAGTCCTTTACCCTTCGCATTTTACCAGCTCCTCTATCTTGGACAAAAATCACCTGTAGCATGGAGATTTCATCATTTCGTGCAACAAATAGTGGACAGAATTTAGATGCCCTCATTGCCCTCTATTAATGGTGAAGAAGCAATATCCTTTTTTTATTATTATTAAATTAGGCAAAGTTAGGCTGTGGGCCAGATTAGCCATATGGGTAATTGGGCACACGCCCAAAAGACACCATGCATAGCCACACAACATCCACAGGACAGTCAATATTTCTGCTGCTGGTTACACAAGAAATGACACACTTTACTTTCAAAATGCACTGTTTTTGTGTAGCGTATTCTTGCCTTTCCAGACCAACTCTTGTGCTGCATGACAGTACTGAAGTTAATTACCAAGGCTCTCGCCTCTTGTTAACATTTTAGGGGCTATTGTGCTGAATGTATTCTGCTGGTCTCTAGGACTGAACTAAAGTCCCTACATTGTAATTCATTCTGTTGGTAATTAAGTAATCAATTCATTGACAGTCCATGACACAGATGCCTAGACAAACAAGTGACTGACATCAGCTCCACAATCGCAGATCGATTCTAAATCAGATACACAGCCCCACCA
The DNA here is from genome assembly GCA_027564155.1 of Gymnocypris eckloni scoliostomus. Taxonomy (NCBI): domain Eukaryota; kingdom Metazoa; phylum Chordata; class Actinopteri; order Cypriniformes; family Cyprinidae; genus Gymnocypris; species Gymnocypris eckloni. The sequence goes on along the minus strand of CM050416.1, from coordinate 11,952,323 downwards.
GCGCTAGATCCAAAGGACAGTAATGTATCAGTATATTGATACTTCACTGTAATTTACCCAGCATGGCTTACAATAGGAACATTTTGGATACATGTTCATCAGTGTCACATTCTGTCACATTTGTCATCAGTGTCACATGTCACATTTCAGAATAAAAAACTTGGACTTTATTTTTTTTTTAAACAGTGCAAACTAATCTCACAAGCACGGCACTGATCAGTTAAAAATACTTCATGTACGCACACAAATACGGTTGAAATGCTAAACACTATAAGGACATAACATTCACAAAGGAGTCTGGAGTGATACATGTATTTAGGTAGATTTTTAGGCGCATTACATTGAAAAATGGAGGTAATACACAGCGTCCTCAGCAGCTCGGAGGTTGGGAGAAAATGAAGACTCTTATGTTTAGTCTTACATCGAAACACAGAGCTCGGGATTGCTTACGAGACATTACAGCTGCTCGAGCACGGAGAAAATGGAGAACAGCGTACAACCGGTAAGGGTGGAAACTATAGCAATGCAGCGCTGTCAATCAACCCCCGTGACCTGGCCCTAAGCAATGTGACGTCCCACTGTCTGATAATCAAAACGGCAGGCCTGGCCTAGTGAGACTGACTTGGTTTAAAGGGGATTCAGAAATGAGGAGTATGTGGATTTTTATCATTGTAGGGTGGTTGTGTTCACACACTACCAACACACATTTATGTCCAAGCACCATGTAAAAGTGGACTTTGCATAATAGGTACTCTTTAATGATTTAACTAATATAAAAGTTTTTTTTGAAAGTGATATAGTGCTTGTTGGGGTTATAAAGGTATATTCGTATAAAACATGCTGATTCTCCTTTTTCTTTTAGATTAACTCTCAGAATAATGTTTGAAAACCTCAGAGGGATAAAAGTTCCATTGAATACTGAAGGACCTCGGAATGTTCAACATTCCGGTCAGATGAAGCATTAATCTGTCAAGCTCTATGATATTGATGCTGGACCTCGGGATGGGGTGAACACAGAACATGACTTACTGAGCTTCAAATCCCCCGCGGGGACGGGCCGAGACTTATCCAGCCTTATCACTGGTTATGAAGATACTGAAGGATACAACACAACAAGTTCAGTACAAATAAGATGACAAGAGCTGAAAACCTTTAATGCAACTGATACTGAGGTTAATATCCACAATTCAGGAATTAGATTAACACATCTCAATGTACTCCCCCAAGAGGAACTGGAAAAGGAATATCATTCATAGCAGTGGATGAGGTTCACTCTGGAGACATGATATGCTTCACGGGTGCACACCTGCACATTTCATAACAAAATCAAAAGGAAGAACAAAATAGAAATGATATTTTGCCAAAAGAAAATGCTTTTATATATTGTACCACTATTTTCATGACAATAAAGCCTCAATAGTCATTACTGTAATACAAAATAAATTAATATTCTACTAAAATGCCATTGTTTGATTTGTATTTATATACTAATTTCATTTCAATAGAATCTAATGAAAAGAAATGTCTTAAAAAAAATTTTTTGTTTGAATTTTTTTCCCCCATTTTAGACTGAAATGTGTGAGATTCAACCTTGAAAACAAAGCATGGCACTAATGTAATGCTACAAATATATATATATATATATATATATATATATGTTATTTCAGTTGTATTCAAATTAAATTAAATCAAATTACATTACATTTTAAGTTAAATTCAATTAAATGAGAAATGGTTTACAAATACTTTCTTAATACAAAGTATATTCCTCATTTTAGACTGAAATGTGATGTAAGATTCACCTTCAAAACAAAAATCAGCACTTCATATTTAATTATTATTACATTTTAATGAGAATCTAATGAAAATTGGTCTAATAAATGTTTACTTTATGTAAAAGACTAAGTAAAGTAAATTATTTGAGGAACCACATTTTTTTATTCAGAAATGAAATTATTTCATTCAAAAATCACACACATAATAATAGAATTCCACCATGCCTGTTTTTTAAAGGAAGTAATTTAATAGCTCTGAAACATAATCTGGGACAAGCACAGTAATCTGAACAACACACACACACACACACACACATCATCTCCCTCCCCCATTCTCATGCTTTAACCCACAGCTATAATTATAGATATTTAATGATTATCATTTTAAAATGACCCGAAAGCTTGAGTGCTATAAGTGAACAGAACTGCAAAAAGCGTGCTGAACATATACTGCCACACTTACACACTTCTTTTGAATTCTGTGAGTTATATTTGGTTCTTTGTGTCACAGCAAATGTACCACGGTCTTTTCAATATCACCAAAAAGGACTAGTGTGCGCTGACTATTTACACACACTCTCACAATACACACACACAAACCCTCAGAATCCCTCAGCATCATCTAAATGTGTGCAGTTTAAAACAGCCATGGCCTGAAGCTTGAGCAAGCTGACTGTGAAAAGAAATTGAGAGATAGAGAGAGAGAGAAATATGGAGAGAACAACCATTTGCTTCCACTAGTTTGGCCTCACGTGCCATACACGTGACTGTCAGTTTCACACTAGACTCTAAAAATATATATGAGGGAACCCATAGAAAAGAAAAATCACAAAGGAGTTTATTTAATATTTCCAATGTTTCTCCTAGACAGTAATGATATTAAATGGAGAAAATCTGTTTCTCCTGAGAAGAAAACTGCTTTATACTACATCTCATCATAAAAGGCAAAAAGTTGCAAAACAGCTTGCACATGAAGATGAAAAAAGACAACAACATTGCGATGCGAGATAAAAACCAGCTTTCCAGAGGAACAGCAAACATTTCAGATACAGCATAATCTTCTTCAGTGGCTAGTTGTTTCATCCTAGATAAAGTTATATCTCATCCATGTAAATTTACATTTTTGTCATAAATTCTCATGATGAGCTACAGGACATTTTGTCAATTGTTTAGTTTCTATTTCGGGGATATTGTGCAGAATGGCCCCGCCCACCGTAAAATCTCATTGGTCGAAAATTCCTTTCCACTCTATACAGAGTACGACAATCAGGTTCTGGGTGTAAATATCCCACTTATAGGGGAACAATATTTTAACTTGTTTTTTTAAATAATCATGTTTCACAGGGGATATTGTGTGTGATAAACTACATTACCCATGATCCTGATCGGACAAATGGTGTTAAACTGAAGCTTTACGAAACCCTATGCTCTCAAACTAATTATACATTTACATTTACATTTACATTTATGCATTTAGCAGACGCTTTTATCCAAAGCGACTTACATTGCATTCAAGTTACAGTTTCTACATTTGATCAGCCCTTTTACATTTGTGTATATATAATGAAGGTAAAATATATGGTTTCTATACATATCATCAACATCTCTAAATCAACAACTGTAAAAGATGCTAAGATGTACACTTTCAAATACTTTTTTGCTTCAAATTGCTGTTTGTAATGATGTGAGTCACCTCATTACAGGTTGGTTTTATTTCATGGCTTACTACTCTAACAAATAATTTTTAAATATCTCTTTGGGAAAAATGAACTGGAAACATACTACCTGATGGGAAAGAGGGCATGCATTGCTGCACTCTATTAAAGGTTAAATCTATGCTGATGGGCCGTGATTTTCACATGCTACTTATTTCGTATTTCACAGTGCTTCTGTATGTGTGCACCGCAATAAAGCCACAAGTCATTTAATCTAACTAACATTCAATTTAACAACAAGAAAAGGCAGACTCAGATCTGGAGTTTTAGCAGAAACAGTGCTGTTGTTCCTCTGGTCATTTCTCGTCACCTCTGGGATTAGCTTGTCCCACCATAAAATACACACACCGACACAAAGCCTTAAGAGGATAAAAACGGATGTGCAATATGTTGATGCCCAGACACACAGCTTTAGTCTTTATACAGATGCTCAGCATTGCCATGGAAACTCGATTGACTAGTTATATGAATAACAGTATTTAAGCATGTGCACTGTCCCCATAAACACAAAACCAGCTGTTCACCTCAGCTGTGAGAACAACATGAAACAAGGATGCGAAAAACAATCAGCAAATTTTTCCTCAAGCCTTAGACCTCAAATACTATTTCACAAGCAATATCACAATATTTTGATTATAGCATTATTTGAAATATGAAATGGAATACACTACATGTCAAAAACTTGGAATAATTAAAATTGTATTCATTTGAAAAAAGTCTCTCATGCTCATCAATACTGTATTTATTTGATCAAAACTATAGTAAAAACTATAAAAATGTGAAAATTATTACAATTTAAAATAACTGGTTTCTAATTGAATGTATTCAAATCAGCATATTAGAATGATTTCATGCTTTGCCATCATAGGAATAAATGACTTCTTGAAATATAATAAATATGAATAAAAATAGATGGAGAAGCACCTATTTATATAGCCTTTGTGTGCGGATTATTTAAACATGCTCTCTGTGTTCTTGTTTGGACTCTCCTTAAAGAATCATATTTATAATATTCTTATTAATGTCACAGTTTATTTGAGAGATGTTTGTAGGAAATGAAGTGCTTTCATGTGGGATTTTGTTGGCGTTTCTTCATACCAAAATCATCTAACAAAACTGAGTCCCATGAAGTCAGCATCTAATGGAAAAGTTGAATCCAAACCAGAAAATGATCTTATCATGTTGCTCCAAAACAGCAGACTGATTGATTTATATCAGTAAGGGCATGCTTTACCCTACGGACTTCAATCCTTCAGACACATACTGTATGATGATGATGACATTTACACTTGTTAACAAGAGTGACAATGCTGAATAAATTAATTATTAGTGGCTCTTCAACACAAACCCAATCTAAAAAGCGTACACCTCTGTGTGCATCGCTCCATGATGTGCATGTCACATAGTCTATCATCACAATGTCATTTCTTACATTTCTTGTCTCTGTATTTATTTATACATGCTTTTTTCATTTTAAATTCCTATAAAACAACTATAATGTTCAACATATTGTATTTCAATGGAAATGGAAAGCATTATTATGGATCATGGACTGGTAATTTGGCCAGAAGTGTCGGTTTGATGTTAAAAAAGTCTTAATGATGGATTTGTTTCTTACAAACATGCAGCTTTGGATTCAAACGATGGTAATTGATTGAAGGATTGGAGTGGTGTAGGTTACTTGTGGATTATTGTGTGATTTTTTTATCAGCTGCTTGGACTCTCATTCTGACGGCACCCATTTACTGCAGAAGATCCATTGGTGTGAAAAAACTGGCCTGAGGGTGATTACATTTTCAACTAATTACATTTTTGGGGTGAGCTTTTTCTTTAAATGTTTACTTAAATACATGTTTGGAACAACATTAGGATGAGTGAATGGTGAGAGAAGGTTTATTTTGTGTGAACTGTTCCTTTAAGAAAATAATATGCATATTTTCAGATATTGTTCTTTTCCAAAGCCCCGAATAAACCCGCAACAGCTTTGTGAAACGACAGAAGCAGAACCAGCGCAAGTCATCACGCTGAAGGCATGCCTACTTCTGTTTTCATCTCCAAGACAAGACCTGTCAAGCTCAGCTCAATGCAGCAAGAACCTGCGATGTCCAGACTTCAGCTGACCTTCCACGACCCCTGGAATATCTTACTACACATTGACATCAACAGCTTCAGGTGCTAGAATACACACTAGTCAGACACTGCTCTGCTGCCTGTTGTGCGAGGAAACGCATGCATTGTTTTCCTATACTTCTATTTCTCCCAACATGTGGAAGGAAAAGGTTTTCATTTGCACTTGTGAGTAAAAAAAAATATATTTCTTTAAAAAAGTGTTACTGAAAGGGGAGAAAAATGTTGGACTCATTTAATAAGTGACATGTCATCTGGTTACATAAAACACACAAGCTCTTGTGTTATCCCAGAGTTACCATTTTGTAGTATTGGAAACAACTGTGAGATTTATATTGAATGAATGTATACCTAGAGTTACCATTTTTTGTATAATCAGAAGTATTTGAAATAACTTTTGAGATATAACAGATTTAATAAAACAATTAATACAGCTACTATTTTTGTATACACAGTAGTATTTTAAATAACTTTGAGATGTAACAGATTTAATAAATACATGAATTATTAATATAGCTACAATTTTTGTACACCCAGTAGTATTGTAAATAACTTTTTAACAGATTTAATTAGTGCTGTCAAACGATTAATCGCGATTAATCGCATCCAAAATTAAAGTTTTTGTTCACATAGTATATGTGTGTTTACTGTGTATATTTATTATGCATGCAAATACATGCCCATGCATGTATATACTTAAGAAAAATATGTTATGTTTATATATTACATATATTTATATATAACGATCTATATGGATATAAACATATACATGTGAATATTTTCAAAATAGATACTGTATGTGTGTGTGTATTTATACATACACAATAAATATACACAGTACACACAGATATATTATGTAAATAAAAAAGTTTATTTAGGATGCGATTAATTGCAAATACTCGTTTAACAGCACTAGATTTAATGAATGAATGAATGAATACCTACAGAGTTACCAGTTATTTATAGTATTTTATATACCTAGAATTATCTGAAATAACCTTGAGATATACACAGTTATATATGAAGTAATGATGACATTTAACAGAATCAATCAATCAATCAATCAATCAATCAATCAATCAATCAATCAAGACCATGAGCATGACCAACCAATCAATCATACAATTTACTTAGCAAATAATGTCTACTACATATCAGTGGTGTCTAGAATGTCACAGTGGAGTGAACAACTCAAGTCAATAGAAGACAAAAATGATATGTTGATACCACTTTTTGTTTTGACTGCTTGCCATGCCCGGCCTGTGCAGGAATCTGTGTCACCCTGTTAAGAGCGCAGGTTCATCCTGCAGCACCGCACACACTTGGCCTTGTACACACAGATGAATCTTCAGCGTCCACATTCTCAGCTCCACATTTGGCCTCAAGTCCAATGAAACCTCCTTGTCCTGGAAAATTATGGCCCAACCAATCAGTGTCAGCTGCAACTGAGGACGGATCAGCTCGAGTTTACAATGCCAAGATCTGACAGTGACATGACAAAACCACCACTGAGGAAGCCATCGTACAACCCACTTTAGCACTGTGTTTTACAGATTTTAAAGTTATGAATGCATGAAAAGAGCTGGATTAAAACATTAATAACTCTCGCTGGATGCAAGTAATTCAACTGCTGCTAAACAATCTCGCTTCATCTTCTGATTTTAACTACTTTTCAAGGTCAGACAGCATCCAAGGGACCAAAAAACTTACAAGTTATCAGGACATGTTTGAATAAACATGGTTAACTCATAACCTGTGGCCTTACAACAACGTATCAACTATTTCCACTAAATAACCACACTAATAAAAACACATACCTTATCAGTGCTAATTTTTTATTATTATTTCTTAATTATTTAAAAATACTATTTGAATTAGCTTATATTTCATGCTATAAAAAGTTTTCATTTTCATTTTAGTTTATTTTTGTTTTTGCACTTAGTTTCCATTCCATTTTAGTTTTGTGTAATATTTAAATATTATTTTAAATAAGTTTTAAGTCAGTTAAAGGGATAGTTCACCCCCAAAATGTAAATTCTGTCATCATTTACTCACGTATTTCCAAACCTCTATGATTTTCTTTGTTCTGCCGAACACAGGAAGATATTCTGAAGAAAGTTTGTAAGCAGGCTGATTTGGGGCACCATTGACTTCCAAAGTAGGAAAATAAAAAATACTATGGAAGTCAACGGTGCCCCAGAACTGCTCTGTTTCCCACATTCTTCAGAATATCTTCCTTTGTGTTCAGAACAAACACATTCATACAGGTTTGGAACTACTTGAGGGTGAGTAAATGATGACACAATTTTCATTTTTGGGTGAACTATCCCTTTAAGGAAAGCATTTTTAATAGATTTAGCTTTAGTTTGCAATAACAACACTGATATTAACTTCAAAATACAAAAATAATAATTTAAATTGTATTAATATAGAATAAATAGTTTCCGACAGCTACACATCTGTAGTAGTCACAATGCATCAGAGGGTTAAACGCAAATAATGTAAATGTACTAGTCTCCATTATGTTGAATTACAGTAATGCTTTTTTTTATATGAGATACACTTACAAAAAGTCCTGTCTATAAAGTTCTGCAAGACGCGTGTATTCTCCTTTAGGGTGAGCTAAATGGTATTTCCTTCTCTATCTTTCCCTCCCTCTTCCTTTTTCTGAGAGTGCATTAATGTTCATGGCTGGTTGAGCTGATGTGTTCTGGCATTTTCTTTTCGCTGGCTTGGGAATGTCCTACTCACACCACACAGGATGGCTAGAAAACACACACACACACACACACACACACACACACACACACACACACACACACACACACACACACACACACACACACACACACACACAGTACAGAAATGAGGCCCTGTGAGGAGGCACGGTTGCAGAAAAACAGATACATGTGAATGAGGTACACTCATGTTAAGAAATATGACTGTAGTCCAAAAACATCACTCAAGTCTGAGTATCTATAAATATTTAACACAATACCTGCTCCTGTTTCACATAATCATAGTAGATGTCAATTTGTCACAAAAGGGATTTATCTGATACAGAGGAAACATTTCCAATTGTCAAGCTTAGGTTTAATTTTGTTTATGCATGGTGAGTCAGTGCTGGAATTTGTTATTTGTAATATTTTGCTGAGTGCTCAATGAAGTTGTTATCAGTAGCAGAAAGCAGCAGCTTTTTTTCTGCATCTCGCTATCTATTGAACTAAAATCACAACACAAAATTTACACAAATGTTCCGCCACTCTTGATATGCATCCACTGATGTACAAATGTGATTTTAGCAGATTAAAGCAGAAAGATCACAAAAAGGCCTCAAACACAAAGTGATAACACTGAAACAAAGGATGTCAACTTTTTCAAACTCAGGAGTCTCTTACTAATAATATTCATATTAATAACTTCAATAATAAGCTAATAAGTTAAAGTGTAAATATACTAAATCAATAAGATACAGTAAAAAATATAGTTTTTCAAATAAAAGACTACATAACTGCATTTAGAACCAAACATTGAAATAAATAATGAAAAAATACTTTTTTTCACATTATAGTCCACTGACCCAATGCAGTACATTTACGAACCCTCACAGGTCTGTGGACCCTCAGTTGAAAACCATGGTATTAGACAGGTGAATACATGACATTCAATCCACTATCCAACAACATCCTAGGAGCAGAATCTCAACTGTCCCCATCATTTCTTAAAGTGACACTCGTGCATATAACCAGTCATAAAATTCACATTTCCAGAAAACTAATACTCTGCTAGCCTCAAGCAAGTTTTCCGCAGTCGTATTTTATGATGTAATAATCCACCCTTCATTTTATGGCTATAATACAATACTATATTGATGAAAACACATACAGACAAGCACATATTCTAGATATAAAATTAGTATTTAAAACCAATACAAATGCTGTTAGCTGGTAATTTATCAAACATCTGGTCCACTTGGATTTTCCTTTTATCTCTTAATACCTTTGGGAAACATGTGAAAATGAAATCAGTGACAGAAATATACTAAAAATAGGTCAAATGTTCCACCTCGTGTGAACCTGTTCTAGTAGTGGATTGTTGAGAATCAGTCACCGCTGAGAACAAACATTTCTGAAACACTTAGATGTTTCCCTACTTTCCATCTGTTCTGCTGCCTGAATGAATCTGTGGGTGGCTTGTCATTCATAAAAGACTTGGAATAACATGAGAAGTAGTGAATTGTTTGTATTCTCCAAATCAATTGTGATTATATTGTCCAGGCCATTTTATTACACACACAAAATGCAACTATTCGTTATTTAATGAGGTGACAGTGTTCACACCTGATCTGGCCATTCCTGTATGTGATGTAGTCAGCGTAATTCAAACATATTTTAGCATGCTCAAACTGACTATTATCTATGCTAATCACAGTAGCAGGTGCTTTATGTGCCCTGATGTCAACAATCAGTGATTAACTGCCCATGTAAGAGCAACATTTAACTGCTCTAGAACAAGAGAAAGGAGTTTCTTTAAATAGTCAACATGCTTAATATATAATAACTCTTACAGCCACTAATTTAATCTTTTAGGAGGTCTATGGACATCTGCTTTACTAAATCAATATGTTCAGGTACTGGTGAGGAATTAGGACGTAAAAAGGTATGTGGAAGCATGAAAATATTTTATCCACATAGAAATGATTAGTTAAATATACTTTATATTAGATCGATTTAAATGCACATTTATTCATTCTTAAAAACACAAAATAACAAAAAGGTCAAATAACCAATGCTTCAAATAAAATTGTTAGAGTAGAAGATTTGTTCAGCATAAAAAATAATGCCCTAATGTGAACAAGGTTTGGATTTATTACAAGAAGCACTAACCTCTATAAAGGTGACTTCAAATAAAACACCATTCATTAGCACTCAAACATAAAAGAAACGCTAAACAGAATCATGAGCACAACTACTGCCTTATTCATTACTAACAACTATTTACATTCCTTATAAAGGTGCATTCAATTTGTACATGGATACCAGAAGTTCACCACCAAGTCGAATGAAAAGTGAATGCAACCATAGATATGTATACGTAGATGCCTCATTAGCGACTGTATCTATGGGCTGCTATATGTAAGCCGTTCGCCATATTGTAATGGTCAACTTGACGTCATTCACCATAGTAATAACTGAATATTTTAAAGATGCCACAATCCTGCATAGAACAGCTCAAGGGCTCTGTGTGAACCTGTAGTATGGTGAATGACGTCAAGTTGAGCGTTCCAAGATGGCGGCCACATCTACATATCTGGAGTGGTCCAATGGGGTATCTATACATATCTATGAATGCAACAACCATTAGTTCGGAATCTAAAATGCTCAGCACATCAGCAAATGTGAAACAGTAGTAATATATTTTTATTAGCGCTGCACACAGTACTTTAACTTCTAGCTTTTGGACATGATACTTCAGCATTATCTGTGCAAATGTTTTTCAACTGGTATTAAAAGTTGATGCCACTTTTCCCACTTGTGTACTGCAGTGTTAATTTCGTCAACGAAGACTACGACGAAAAATATTAGTTAACAAACCTTTTTTCTGTGACTAAGACTTTGACTAGAGACGGGACAGCATTCCCAATTATCTGTGTCATCAATGTTAACCAACAAAAGATGTTAAATAAATGTTTACTTAAGTAAACCTACTGTATCTGAAAAATTTGTTTAATTTGTATTTCTAACAAAAATTAAAATGTATTCCAGTTTTTCGAAATTCAATCCTTGATTAAAATTTCTCATAAGCTTAATTGATTTGGTCTAATTTTAGTTTGAATACTACATATAAAATAGCTGCCAAAATAAATGTTGGTAACTGCAGTTTGACTAAGAGTAATGACTAAAAGTTGATAAAAATGCAATGACTTCTTGTCGACAAAAACTAGACTAAAACTATGAAAGACTTAAATTATTAAAATGTGACTAAGACTATTAAGCATTTTCATCTCAAGACTAAGACTAAGACTAAATCAAAAATGCCTGCCAAAATTAACACTGGTGTACTGGAACACAGTCAACTCGGATGTGACATCATTTCCAGCTCAGGCATCTAATGTAAAAGGAATGTATTTCTTCCCAGCTTACTTATTAAATATTAATATTTGCAAAAGCCAATAACCACTTCCTTAAACACCATCACTTCTTTTTTTTCTCTGTTCGGCTATTTAAATTGTTTAAATCAAAGACTAATATAGATATATTACATATTATAAACCAGATCTCATTTAGAAAAAAACAATCAAAACAGAAAGTTTTGTACCAAATTTCTTTTTTATGTTGCAGTTTCAGGGGAGGTGCAAGGGAGGTGCTATCAAACAAAGGTCAAGGAAGAGAAAGTTCAAGGATGTCATGTAATAAACCTTCAGAGAACATACAATTTTGTTTATGAGTCTCTTGAGAGATGATCTGAGACAGGAACATCAACATCTCTGGTATACCCTAACTACTACAGCAGCGTAGAACATATTGGGCATTGATATTAAGGTGTTAGCAAGGGTTTAGCAACAATCACAGAACGTATGCATGCAGTCTGACATGTTGACACACCAGCTGATTCTCGCTTTTACCATGCCAAGAGAGAAAAATAGTGACTTCTCTCTTAAAAATCTTCTATAAGTGTCTTATATTTACTCCATGGTGGATTGTGTCCTGCACTCTATAATTTTCTATCATTTTGACAAATGACAGGTATACATAACATTTCAGTCCTCTCTTTTTCAAAAAATTATAGTGCCTGAAAATAAAACAGAAAGAATGCAAAAGAAAGAATGGCATCTTCAATATAGCTATTATTGTAAAACTCTCTCACACACACACATACACACACACCACAGAAACACACATACACACAGAATGGCCTGCTTTCATTTCAGGCCACCCCCCTCCCCCACCACCACCACCACCATAGCAGGAGATGCATCTCTCACCACCTGGGATGTTACCCGGCACTGGAAGTGGTAATTGCATTTCAATTTTAGACAAGTGTGCGCATATGTTTGGGTGTGTGTGTCTGATCTTGTGCAACAGTCGCTGAATGTGCAGGACACTATTTATTGTATAAATGAGAGAAAACTCTATTCTAGACAAGCATCATTTTTGACCTATCAAAACAGTCACATACTATCTGCATCCTCATTCAATACACAATAATGTTCACTTTATTATAAGCATGCACTGCAGTTATGTGCTGTGGTGGTGCTATTCCTTTCGTTTATTTCACATTTTCAAACATTTAAAAACCATAACTTCATCGTTATTTCTATATTCCTTGGTGTGAATGGGCCTTACAAGTTGTTGATGAGTTTGTTTGTTTCAGATTTGGAGAAATTTAGCATTACATCACTCAACAATGAATCCTCTACTGTAAATGGGTGCCGTCAGACTGAGAGTCAGCTGATTAAAACATCAATCCACAAGTAATCCACACCACTCCAGTCTATCGATTAATGTCTTATGAAGTGAGAAGTTGTGTGTTTGTAAGAAATAATTCCATAAATAAGGCATTTTAACTTTAAACTGTCGCTTCTGGCGAGTCCATAACCCATAATAATGCTTATCCAGTGAAAAAGTCCATCCCCTCTTGTCCTCTAACATCAAAATTGACCAACGTACTTGTATTAAACGGTGCTTGATCAAGGTATATATATATATATATATATATATATATATATATATATATATATATATACAGTATATCCTGATTCAGACGAGACAACTTTTACACCGAAGAGATCAATAGAGGACTATTATGGATGTTTTAGACAGAAGCAATTATTTAAAGTAAAGAAAATGCCTTAATGATGGATTTGTTTCTTACAAACAAAGCTTTTAATTTCGCAAGACATGGAGTGGTGTGGATTACTTGTGTATTGTTATTATGTTTTTTATCAGTTATTTGTACTCTCATTCTGATGGCACCCATTCACTGCAGAGGATTTATTGGTGAGCAAGTTTCTTTAAATCTGTTCCAGGAACAAACTCATCTATATCTTGGACGGCTAGAGTAATTTTTCATTTTTGGGTGAACTATTCCTTTAAGAGAGGTGTTTACAAACTTGCATTCATTCTGAGCATTTTTTTATTTAATCTCTCCAACCACAAATGCATGGTCGAGCCATGCTCATAATTAAGACCAACACTAATGTGACCTGGCAACCTCTGACAGAATGAACGCCCCTTTACACGTCATAATGGACAGATGCCCCAGTGAGTGAGTGGCATCTCTCTCTCTCTCTCTCTCTCTCTCTCTCTCTCTCTCTCTCTCTCTCTCATGTACTCACACACTTTATTACTCTGACATCTGGCGCTTTTCACTAATATAATCCCTCTTCCCTTCACGAGCCTCGTTCCTCTCAACAAGGACAACAAGATGGTCTCTGTCTATCTATCTATCTATCTATCTATCTATCTATCTATCTATCTATCTATCTGTCTGTCTGTCTGTCTGTCTGTCTGTCTGTCTATCTATCTATCTATCTATCTATCTATCTGTCTATCTGTCTGTCTGTCTGTCTGTCTGTCTATCTATCTATCTCATTTGAAGGACAGCTAGTTAAATCAAATATAAACAACATCTAATATTGAATAACAGGCAGCCTACTACTGACATAAAGTAAAATCAATAAGACGGTATAAACAGCATAAATTGATATATTATGAACAGGTAGACATAGCATCTAATGGACCATAAATGTAAAATGACAATATCCATCTGCAAATTTTTCCTTCAATACTTCATCTCTTTAATCTTTAGAGATCTTGAGCCACCTGCCATATCCGAGCGCGCGCTCATCTGGACATCAAAGCGGATTTGGCGCGGCCCGCCACTTTCATGCCGTCACACACAGCGAGCATCAAGTATTGACAACCCATCTACACTTAGCGACGCGACACAAGTGGAACGCTTGCGTTATAATGAACGAATGTCGATATCTGGGCTGATTTTTACTGAAAGAAGCCCCGACTCACTCTGGGGTCATTCGGACGAAACTGGCGTGATTCACTAAAATGAAAAGGGCTGATAAGAGTCGTTCGTTTAGATCGCTTATATGGTGCTCAGCGGAAATCGGCGGAAAACCGTTCGTGAACGTAATTTAAATAATGTGGTTGTAATGTTTTAAAAATTGAAGCCGTTCTAAAAAAGAACCGGTTCTCGTTACCCAGCGTCACTACTATGCATAAGGCCTACACATTAATTTGATCCACAAGCTCTTACGAGGAAACTGATGGGGAAACGCACGAAATTGTTAATGAAACATTTATTTATTTCACCAAAGCCAAGTGTTTCGCCATTCAATATCAATAATTCCAAAGCCATGTGTGCTTATGCGATCATTGAAGCTCTGCTATAGCAAGGGGGTGTGTGAAGGGTGTGATGAGACATTTAAAGATCGGTGGGTGTGATACTCACTCGCTTTGCCCTGTTTGGGTCTCTGGAGGAGCCGCTGGACGGTAATCAGATCCTCCGTCTTCACCGCCTGCAAGAGTTCCTGTTCTTTTCCCATCCTGTTCAATCACACACTCAAGCACCCTCTCTCACACATGCAGTCATGGCTATACTTCTACATCCAGCGCATCTTCAGGGGACCAGGTGACCAAAACGGTGCCGTTAACGCCAGCGCATCCTCGCCGTACATCGTAAAAAGGTCGAGTGCGCAGAGACGTGCTAGAGGCGTAAAGGGTGTTTACATGCCCAGTGGAGTCCACGCAGTCCCTAACGACGAAAAACGGCGTTATTGCGTGCCGAGGTGACAGAATCCAAACGTTTTCAGGTTAAAGAGACGGCGCGGAAACCTTGCGCGTATTTACGCACTGTGACATGGTTGCATTGCTACAAAAATAGCAGATGCTGTGTAAATCAAAACGGAAAGCGTCTCTTTGACCCGAAGTTCATAGAGACACCGTATATATTACGTAAACATCCAGGCAGATGTGCGCGCGGCCGCTGGAGGTTGTAATCCACTGTCGCTTTCTCATGTGCGCATGAATGTGTGTGTGTGTGTGTGTGTGTCTGTGTACGTATGGCAAGCCGATTTAACATTAACTCTTTAAAACTAACTAGTATCGATTTTGTTACTTCACATATGTTTATTTAAATAACACACTAGTGACTATAATCATTGTTTATTTTGTATCGGAATGCACACTATTTTCTAACATACATAGTATATTTCTATTTACATAGTAGGCCCATGAGAAAAACTACGACATTTACTAGTGAAACTGAAACACACATTTTTTAAGTGATAGTTCACCCAAAAATGACAATATTTAATTAATTACGCACCATCATGTGATTCCAAATCTGTAATATCTTTGTTCATCTTTGGAACAAATATTTATATAAGATAAAACATATTTCTTTGATGAAATCTGTGAGTTTTCTGAAACTCTATAGACAGCAATGCATGCAACTTCCATGTTCAAGGCTCAGAAAGGTTGTAAGGACACCATTATGTGCGCAGAGAAAACAAAAATAACAACTTTATTTAACTTTATGTTTGTTATAACGACTTGATTCATCTGACAGATATTCGTTCTGACATAGAACCAGGATGAGCTGTGCCTTGTTTACTTGCAGAGGAAGATGCATACTGTACATAAAACAGTCTTCATAAAAATGTCTGAAGATTTTGACAGAGAAGATGACTTGCAATGTTTTGCTCAGCCTTATTTATTTGAACCAGAATATAGATGATGAACTGAGATGGATGTTCTAAGTCAGAATACAGGTTCCTCCATCAGAAGCACCACACACATGTGTCATGGTGAACTCGTGATTAATGTTCCAACTAAAATAACTGTGGCCCTGAAACTAATTAATCTTTTTTAGTTAACAGTTACATTTACATTTAGTCATTTAGCAGACGCTTTTATCCAAAACGACTTACAATTGGGGAATACATAAAGCAATTCATCTTGAAGAGGAAAACAGACAGAGGAAGTGCTCGTAACACCAAGTCTCAGGTATTGTTCAAATAAATACAAGCTAGCAGGGAAGGAGAGAAAGATAAATAGAAATAAGAAAGAAGTCTTTTTTATTTTACGTTTATGATGAAGTCAAGTAGTGTTGAAAGAAATTCGTTTACAGCTGTTGCTTGAAGATTGACAGGGATCCAGTATTCCGGATGGGGGGGGGGATCATTCCACCAGCCAGGAACGGTGAAAGAGAATGTTCTGGAGAGTGATTTTGAGTCTCTCTGTGATGGTACCACGAGGCGTCGCTCACTAGCAGATCTCAGACTTCTGGAGGGGATGTAAGTTCGTAATAGTGAGTGGAAGTAGGTGGGTGCTGAGCCTGTGGTTGTTCTATATGCAAGCATCAGTGTCTTGAACTGGATGCGAGCTGGAACTGGTAGCCAGTGCAGTTAAAATCAATGCCAAATTATATAACATACAAATTAAATAAACAAGTTAATAATTCATCGTCACTGGCATTAGCCCATCATGGTTCTTAGAATCAAGTTACTGTATACTTTCATTTAGCCACCCACAACCTTTCTAAGAGCGCTACTCTTAGCACAATGGTACCCCAAAAACTTCAACACAACAGAAAGGTTTAATAACAATAAATATGGAATTTGTAAAATTGCAATCATTTATTTAAATTATGATAATAGTTCCCCTGATTTTCTTCTTTAACTCTTTCCCCGCCAGCATTTTTGATGATTGTACCTAAATTTGACATCCCTCAGAATATTTTATGCTATGAATATATGAACATATTATTTATCAAAATAAAGAACCAAGTCTCTGCTTTAAAACAACAACAAAAAAATTTATTCTATCTTTATGTGTTCATGTTTTATCACCCCTTAAATGCAGATAGTTTCATCAGAAATACAACATTTTGGACAAAAAACTGAGAAAAATGTTTTCAAGCTAAATACATTCAGCTGTCATATTCTTTCACCTATACATAATTATGAATAATTAGAATTGCATCCAATAAACAGAACAGATACAGGCTATATATAATAATAATACATTTTATTTGTAATGCACCTTTCTTACACTCAAGGCGCTGTGTTTAACACTATGTTCTATGCTAGGCCACGCACGCACCCACGCACGCATGCACGCACGTGCGCACACACACACACGCGCACACACACACGCGCACACACACACACACACGCACGCACACACACGCGCACACACGCACACACAGGCTACATACATATACACTTATGAAAATCACGCACACACACACACACACACACACACACACACACACACACACACACACACACACACATAGGATACATACATATACACTTATGAAAATCACGCACACATGCACACGCACAAACACACACATTCAGATCGACGGGTTATCATTCTATCCATGACACAGAGATGTTTCTGTGTCTGTAAAGGCATCTCTCTCACTGACTACTTTGTCCCGATCAGATTCAAAATGGTCAACAAATGATTTACATATATGATCTACATTTTCTCTGATCCTTCCATTTATGCCTTTCAGTACCGTTTCTAGGCATAGGCAAGCTATAGGCGGTCGCCTAGAGCGCCACCAGCTGGAGGGGCGCCAATGAGCGCATGTACTGTCGCTACATTTGAACAGGGTTGTGATCAAGAGTGGTACGGACATGATTGCTGCCCCCATTGGGCTAGAGTACTGTCATTCTGACGATGCCTGTATGCCGTTGGATTAGAGCGCTGTCAATTGTTGCCTCTGATTGTTGCATGTAAAGTTTGCATTTGTAGTGCTCAAAAATGCCATGAGATCAATGGGTTCTGTCAGTGTTTTGGCAAGGTAAGGCTTTTTTTTGCCATGCAAGTTCAAAGGGTAATTTCAAATATTGGTTCATAAAAAGCAGAGCCATATAGAGAGAGAGTTGCGACAACTCCATTCACTCCAATGGAACGTTTTTTTTTACAGCAATGGCGGCTCGTGGAGCCTCTCAAAAGTTCCCGGAAGTAGCAGCAAACACATGCAGCGCCATAGAGATGCAGCAGAACAAACCGTTTGCGACGCACTTTTAAAAGGTTAGATGTTTAAAAAAAATATTGTATATTATCAGTACATTAGAATAAAAGTAACTTGTACTTTAAAACCTCCTAGTAGATTATTACTCATTAAATTAGTAGATTTAAGAGATGTTATCAGATAACTAACAGATTAGTCTAGATTGGCTACTGGATAAAGTTAGTAACGAACACCCTATTAATTGTAAAATCTGTTCGCTGTAAATAGTTAATTGCATTTATTTGAATAAAAATACAAAAAAGTAATATTGTAATATATTATTATTTAAAATAACTGTTTTCCATTTTAAAATGGCATTTATTCCTGTGATGCAAAGCTGAATTTTCAGCATCATTACTTTTGAACGGCAGTGTACATGTTTATATGAGTACAAAACAGATGCTTAAGTTGTTTTAAACCTAAATATATTGTGTATATGAATAAGTATTGTAAGAAATACACATTAAATATATAATATTTATAATACACTAAGTAATTATATTACTATATATAATTGTAAGAATTGTAAACAATAAGCTTAATTTTCATTGTTTCATTCACAGTTCATTGACCCATTGTGCGGTGAGCTGACAATCACCTGTCACCAGCCTGTCTCTGTACTATCTGAAAGTCATAAATATGACATTAGTTACCATGAGATTAGTGAAAACAATGAATATAACGTAACATAAAAAGGGAACAGCAACCTGTCTTTATACAAGTTAGAATATACTTGAAATAAGTTAAGGCAAATAACGTAATCGAACACTAATCCTCAAATATTAGCTGATTTAAATACTTTAAAAACAACATCGCTGTAACTACATACTCAAGTTACATACATATGTCGGTGTGTTATATAAATATATAAAATAAATGCATTTATTGCCTACTAATTACCAAAAATCGCAGTTCTGTCACTCTATTCTTACAGTTTGAATTGCCCGCCAAAGCACTTCCTGGAACTATCTGAAGTCTACGTGAATCACGTGACGACCAAGCATTCTGAACTTCCGTTGTCGCAACTCTCTCTCTATATGGCTCTGATAAAAAGTACACAAAATCAGTATTTTGTTAAGGCAGTATTTGTGGCAGTCGCGGATTCATGTTTCATGTGAAACTGGTCTAAAAGGCCTGCGTTTTTGCGCCAATGTATTGTTAAAGGTTCAGTGTGTCGTGTAATATTCCCATATAAAACTTTTATAGCTAATTAAAAAATATTGGTGTAGTAAAATTAGCTGATGCACAAGATCATAAGTTATTAAACCGCTTTGTCAAATTAAACGCATCCTTACAGAAGTGTCGAAATGCTGAATCAATTAATTCGCTTCCAATAAAATTAAATACATTTTCTTCCAACAGCACTAAAAGGGAGCAGCGTCATACATATAGATGGCAGATTGTCACATTATTTAAAGAGAAAGTTTAAACATCAATGAGTAATAAAAGAAGTAGCTGCATTCTGATTACTTTTATGTCACTGATCAGACTTTTATAGGTCTATAGTTTGCGGTAACAGGGTTTTGTAGGTTTGACAGAAATCATAATGCAATAACTGACACAACAACAACAAAACAATTGAACAAAAACAGATGTAGTCAAAAAGTAGTCATTAATAATATCTAAACATGTATCCAAATCCAAATGTAATAAAATTAATTTGTGTGTGATAACAATTTCTTAGCAACTAGAGATGGTTACATCGAGCTATACAGGCATCCAGTGGCTATAATGGTATCACAGATAATGTGAAACATGTTTTATCTCAACAGTCAATTTACAAATAGGCCTAATGCGTATTAATCTGATTTGTGGAACTCACAATGCACTAAATTTCCACAAATTAATGTCGTTTCTATGATAACCAATTTGAATGTGGCAATAAACTGATGTCTGAAAAATGTTTTATATGTATCCTATATACAAATATCATTTGTAAATGTATCAAAGTTGTTATTTAAGACTTGAGTGTTTACATAATCAGTTTTGTGTTATTTTATATATTATTTTGATTATCTTGTTTGGGTGTGGGAGTTTGATGGGGGGCGTCAAAATTGCCCTGATATATATAGAAACGGCCCTGATGCCAATCGTCTTGTATTCGCACCCGGAAGACACGGGAAGTCCCGTAACTCATTCAGGATATGTGCTAGGGGAAGTGTTATCTCTTAATTGTTGTCTTAAAAGTTAACTTAAAAGTTATCTCTTTCTTCACCATTCACTGTTCCTGGCTGGTGGAATGATCTTCCCACCGTCATCTGGATCGCTGAATACCTGACAATTTTCAAGCGACACATGAAAACTCATCTTTTCCTTACCTTTGCTCTCTTGCCCTTAACCTCTCACCGTCTGGCAAGAATTTGCTCTGAACACTGCCTAGAAATGTGTATTACAAGCACCTCCTGTGTCTATTTGCCTCTTTATAATGTATCGATTATTGTATTCCTCAATTGTAAGTCGCTTTGGATAAAAGCGTCTGCTAAATGAATAAATGTAATTGACGAGATATCTCACCAATGGCGGGGAAAGAGTTAATGACAAAAAAAATGAACACTAATCACTACTGGATGACTTAGTAGTAATTTAAATAATAGTAACGTAAAAATAAATTAAATGAAATAAATGATAAGACAGCTTGCCATAGCGCGCGCGTGTGTGTGTGAGAGAGAGAGAGAGAGAGAGAGGGGAGAGAGAGAGAGAGAGAGAGAGAGAGAGAGAGAGAGAGAGAGAGAGAGAGAGAGAGAGAGAGAGAGAGAGAGAGAGAGAGAGAGAGAGAGAGAGAGAGAGAGAGAGAGAGAGAGAGAGAGAGAGAGAGAGAGACTAGAGAGACTGCTTGGTTAAATTGATGGTGCTGCATCAATCAGGGGGCGTGACTAAATAGACCCTTTCCCATGAGCCTGACAGATTAAAAAGGAGGAAAGCAGTGTGTGTTGTATTTGTGTGTGTTTCTGTGTGTGAGCGAGCATGTTTTTGAGGAGAAAGGTCACAGGACAGATTTGAGCAGTGTAATTGAATATTCTGCAATGTTCATGCTGCTTTTTATGCTGTCCACCACATGGTCAAAAAGTACTGTATGGCTTCAGAAAAACAATTGCAGCACACAAGGCATCTTTTTTGGAGCATAATAGTTCCTGGTCAAAACATACCTTAATTTTATGGAAAAGACCTCAAACATTATGTAAACGATCTTCTTGTGTTTTCCACATAATTGGAATTTCATTTTGGGGAATAATGTGTGAGCTGTTCCTTTAAATCTCACTGGTGGCCCTCAGACACTGATAGCCATATTGATTATTATCATATAATTTAACCGCTCCCATTCTCAATATCTGCCATTTCAGCCATAATTTTGGTGACAATCTTACAATTAAAAGTGTGTGATACGATATATTACTCCCTATAAGGGTGTCAGCAAAACCAGAGCAGATGTCTAATTTGGGCTCCGTTCTAACCCACATCAGTCAGTGGGTAATTGGCCATTCTTTACTTATTTTGCAGTTTTAAGGACTGCGGTGGCTAAATTTATACGCTGTTATTTGCGAGGTAAAACTTGTTATCCAAATGAACTGCAGGGAGATTCCTCTCCTACCAGTTCCCTGCTCGCTCCCTGCTCCTGGATCTGTTACATTTATCACTCAGAACACCAATCACTATTTCACCTACAGTTTACTGCTGGAGATCTACCTTCCTGCAACTCTAATTAAACACAACTGAACCAACACATCCAGCAGGTGTGTTGACTGGGCTGGAACTAAACTCTGTCGAAGGTAAATATCCAGGAAAAGGACAGAGATACAGCAAAGGATCTCTTCTATTTTCAGTGCAATGTACCATAATGCATCCAGAAACCTTTTTTATTATTATTTTATGAATATTATTATATTATTATTAGATATTATTTTGCCTTTTTAATATTCCTAATGCAGATCCTCATTAGATTATCATTACTATAGTGCAAAGATTATGCATTAATGCACAACAAGAACAAGAAAATACAATTTCAGTCTTCTTTAAAATGCCACGTTTAATTAATTCATTGTGTAACTTGCTTTTTCTATGTAATTAATTGTGAAATTGTGCAATCTTTGTTATAATTTAAATAATATATAGTATGCATTTTAGTAATGGTGCTAGATTTGTTGCATTACATTCATGATAAATGGTCACAGTGTCATAATGAAAATCAGGGTCATATTCACTGTCACAAACGTTATCTTTTAATACCATATTAATCACCTTTAGCAAAAGATGCTAAAATAGCTTCTTTTTTATAGAAATTCAGCAAGGGTGCATCAAATTATGAAATTGACCAAAAGACTTTCACATTGTTACAAAATAAATCTATTGTAGATAAATGATGGTCTTTTAACTGTATGTTCATAAAAAAATACACAAAAACTGACAAATGGTTTTCACAAAAACATTAATAATAAGAGATGCTTCTTGAGCATCAAACCAGTGTCGTAGTGACTTATGAAAATTCAGCTTTACCATCACTGAATAAATTAATAAATTATATTTAAAAATATGTTAAAATAATAATAAAAAACATTTATTTAAAATCACAATACTATTTCACAGTATTACTATTTTTACTGTATCTGTTGACCAAATAAAAGAGACTTAAGAGACAAATATATAAAAAGTCCTACATTTTTCAGTGCCAGAGAATAAAATAAATAAGTATCAAAGTAATAAATAACTCAAATGGGAGACAAAATATTATATACGCCATCATAATTTTATTCTGCCAAGTCCAAAATATCACAATATACAAAGACATTATTTATTCATCAAAATGCATTTCTCAATATGGACTAAAAAGCTTACTGAATATGTAGCAGAACATACCAATATGAATGAAAAAGAATTAACTCCAAAAATTAACTTCATCTTGGGTGAATAGTGTTGTATTTCCAGGAAATTAGGTTGCAAACACCCCTGTCACACTGTAAAATAAAGTGCACCCGAAGTTAATACTAAAGATATCGCTGTGAGTATACTTATGTCCATGAGTAAGATTGATGCTAATGGTTAGTGCATGTGCGTGAGTTAATGGGTAGCACGAGTGTGTGTTTAAGTAAATGATTCACTTTGTTAAGTGTGTCTAGGGATGTTTGTTAGACTCTGTCAGTCACATTAGGTTAGTTAGATCACACGTCTAAATGCTCTGATTATTCGATTAACCATGTATGTATGGATGTGTGTGTAGACATGAGTGTTTGTGTCTATGTGCAGGTGCGTGTGTACGTCTCAACCCACTGCAAGCAGCAGGGTTTGTGTGTCTTCAGGGATGTGTTTCATCTGCCTTGTTGTTGTTCTCATGTAGGTGCAAGTTTGCTTCATTAAACTGATGTGTTTAATGATCAATTCACACACAGAGCTGACTGACCGGAACGCCTTGTGTCTTTCTGTCCTCCTTGTCTTGTGTTAGTCTGTGTGTGGTGTGTGTGAAGGCAGGACATGGCGTCTAACTCGACCACTAAATTTTTCGCCCTTTCCCAGTCTTTCAGCGTATCTGACATCATTGTAATCGGAGCATATTTCTTATTGAACGTCGCTGTTGGAATATGGGTGAGGTGCATTAGTGTATTTGGATAATTGTGTGTTTGTATGATTGTAGATAATAATTATTATTTAAATAATTGTTGAATAATTTTCTGTTCTCACAGTGTTTATGTATTTGAAACATAAATCTCAATTTTCTGTAAAAACGTGGATGTAAACTGTGGAAATAGAGACTATTTCAAATTGAACAATGTTCTATGATTATCTGTGATGTTAGAGTGAGAAATACAACTCCATTTTAGTTTTGCATAAATTGTTCTGTGTGTGTGTGTGTGTGTGTGTGTGTGTGTGTGTGTGTGTGTGTGTGTGTGTGTGTGTGTGTGTGTTTCAGTCATCTTGCAGAGTGAGTCGAAACACACTAAGTGGATATTTTCTGGCTGGCAGAGACATGGCTTGGTGGCCGGTGAGTGATAATTACTGTACACTGACCCAACTAAAGAAACATATATATATATATTTTTTTACACTTTGTGGCTCTCTTTACAATAATTAAAGCCTGATAATGAGCATATAAAATTACCTTTATTAATCTTGTTTAAATAAATATATTATTTGTAATTTTATCTGATATTATGTTAAAAAATTAATAAAATAAATAATAATAATAATCAACTTTGGTTTAGTATAGTTAAAGCCTAAAAATAGACTTATAATGAGCAGATACAATGACAAATAATCAGTTTCTTTTTTAACTAACAAACAAAGAAACAAAGAAAGAAACAATGAAATTAAATCACAGAGTTGTTGTTGTTGTTGTTTTACCAGCTTGTTTTCTTTTATTACAAACAAATTGCTACCTAAAAACACTTTCATTTTAGGAAGTGCAGTAATATAAAATACTACAAAGGTTGATCTCAAGGCAAGTGTTTTATGAATAATGTTATCAAATGTAGCTTCTTTTTTAAAAATAGGTAATAGAATAATAAAAAACATGTTCATTATTTTCAAAATCTGCATTTTGGGTCAAAATGTATGTGTTGAGGTCCAAAAGTCAAACCACGGAAAGTAAAAGCTATAAATCAACCAAAAGAGACTGAACAAAATTATAATAAATCAAATACATTATGAAACTTTTGCACTTATCAAATCAGATCACTAAGCAAATGTGTGACATTTATCAAGTGAACTCTACAAAAGAAATGTCCAGCTTCCACTAAAGCAAAGATGGGCTTTAATATCTCAGCTCATGCTGAACAATGTGATTGTGCACAGTTCATGCAGATAGAGAGATTAATGCAACAGACAGACCAAATAATAAGACAATTAGTGTTCATTATTTTTTATGCATATTGTTGTGTATAATTCAGAATTTAAAATAAAATACAAAAAGCTTTTATTTTTTGGAACTAGTGGTTTATTGATACACATATAGGGAAACATATATTTTAGGAGCTGTACAAGTCACCTTTTTTTAACAATTTTCTCCAACACCAATCATTTTCCTCTTTTTGCAATTCCTTCAATAAGTCATGCAGAATGACAATTTGTTATAGGATTACAACTCCATGTAGTATCTCAATTAAAATGAGGTCATACTAATTTAGGCCTGTATATACTTATTATACACATTAGACATGTATAATAATTATACAAGGATTAAAACAATGTTGATTGATAGCATGCATGACGCACTGCAGACACAGGTCAACTAGCCTGCAGAAATGAAGTCTGATGCTGTCTGTTGTTAGTCTAGTTGTTTTATGTAGAGAACTGAACTGATATGTGCTGTCTGTTGTTAATCTAGTTGTTTTATGTAGAGAACTGTACTGATATGTGCTGTCTGTTGTTAATCTAGTTGTTTTATGTAGAGAACTGTACTGATATGTGCTGTCTGTTGTTAATCTAGAGAACTGTACTGATATGTGCTGTCTGTTGTTAATCTAGTTGTTTTATGTAGAGAACTGTACTGATATGTGCTGTCTGTTGTTAATCTAGTTGTTTTATGTAGAGAACTGTACTGATATGTGCTGTCTGTTGTTAATCTAGTTGTTTTATGTAGAGAACTGTACTGATATGTGCTGTCTGTTGTTAATCTAGTTGTTTTATGTAGAGAACTGTACTGATATGTGCTGTCTGTTGTTAATCTAGTTGTTTTATGTAGAGAACTGTACTGATATGTGCTGTCTGTTGTTAATCTAGTTGTTTTATGTAGAGAACTGAACTGATATGTGGCATGATTGGATGCAGATTGGTGCATCTCTGTTTGCCAGCAGTGAGGGTTCAGGATTGTTCATCGGTCTGGCTGGGACAGGAGCAGCGGGGGGGATTGCTGTAGCTGGATTTGAGTGGAATGTGAGTGACATTATTTTTAATACCTCATTTACAATTTTACAACTTTTGAACAAGTGCAAAATATTTATTAGTCACAGTTCGTTATTGGGCATTATTTCAAACACTAATAAAACTTCATGTAAATGCACCTGCATTCGATCAGCACTAGGGGGACAAAGAGGACCATCTTCTGTCCTTAAACCGGAATTATGGGTGCTAGAGTATCCTATTCTTGGTTTTTGTCTAGACTGCTGATCCTTTCTGTCAGTCTTTTGTCTAGTCTGCCATTTCTCAAAACCTTACAACAAGATAAATGAACCTGAGGAACAAAAGCACTATGTAAATAAGACCTCAAATTGTCTATTTTTTTTTTTTTACTTGTACTAAATATATAGATATATAGATTTTTACAATTAAATAATAAATAATTCAAGTTTAAGATGATTCAAGTTGAAATGACTTCCAAAAAAATGTAAGGCAGCAACTGAACTTTTTAAGTTAAAGTAGGTGGAAATTATTTACACGCATTTATATTAATGATATAGTAGAACTAAAAAGTATTTGCACACTTAAATTTGATGGTAACAGCTTGGATGCCATTGCATTAGACAGTAAATATCATAGAAATGGTATTTATTTAAACCTTCCTTGTGCTAAAAGAAGAAGAAAAAGACCCACATTGCTTTCAATGCAATTTACCAAAAACTGACACTACGAAAACATTTGTTTAATAATTCCCATTTATTTTTAAGTTCTCCATTATTGTATGTTCACAATAAGTGGCAAAGACACAAATTTTAAATAAAAATGTAAAACAATTATTGTTGTCATGACTAATTTGCACACCGAGGTTCAAACATGTGTAAGTTTAAAGAAATATACAACAAGATTCAACAAATACACTTTACAAGCAAAACATTTATAGTCAGATGTGCCTTAATTGTCTGTTTGCGGCTTCTGTACTCAAAGCACACATATTATCTCATGCAGATATGCTTCTTATGTGAATTGATCTTGTTTAAATGTGCTTCACTGAAAAACAAACAGATTTTCTGCAGTGCGGTAATATTCTTTCTCTCTCTGTTAGGCAACTTATGTCCTGTTGGCACTTGCCTGGGTCTTTGTCCCAGTTTATGTGTCTTCTGGGGTGAGTTTTAGACATGCACCAAACCACCGCTTATACTGAAGTGCCAAGTTAGCTATTTAATCTGTGAATTAATAATTGAGAACTTATGTTTCACGCAGCCACATGCACCATAGACTCACAGTCTCTTTCTTTCTCACCACATGTGCTACTTTCCCAGATTTGCTTATTAATTTGCTTGGTCCGTGCCATTCTCTCTCTCTCTCTCTCTCTCTCTCTCTCTCTCACAGATTGTCACAATGCCAGAGTATCTGGGTCGGCGGTTTGGAGGCGAGCGGATTCGCATGTACTTGTCAGCTCTCAGTCTGATGCTGTCTGTGTTTACCAAGATCTCAGTGAGCACGAAAACACATACATTCATAATGTTTCATACAATGTTTTTTTGTTTGCCATTTCATTCACATATATTCCCACAAAGCCGAAAGTCAAGCATTAATCTACAAAGGCTTCATTTATTGAGACCTATATTGCTGCGCTGGCATATTTATGTACCTAAGGAATTTGAAGTTGGGAAAGAGAAAGTAGTTTAGCTTTGTTTCAACATCTGTTTCTCACTGCAGACACACAAAAACACTTACACGCAAACGCTCATGCTCCCTTGTTGGCTGACTAACAAACCGTGATGCTAGGTATTAAACTTTGTCACGTAAAAAACTAAAACATTATTCGTCATAAAAGTGTTAGATGTTATAAGTGGGAAAAACTAAAAGTTTGGGCTGAGTAAGATATTTGATTAAAGAAACATGTTAATGTGATCAAAAGACATTTATAATGTTCTATTTTTTTATTAAATGTTGTAAAAAATCCTTTAAAAAAATGATTTTGCTCCTTTTTAAACTGTTATCAGCAATGATAATAATAAGAAATGTTTCTTGAGCAGCAAATCAGAAAATACTGCCACCAATCGGAGTAACTTTAATTGTAACTTCTTCCAAGACCAACGTATCTAAAGCTATACTGCCAACATTCATTTTATAGCTAAATAAAGTACTGTATATACTGTACTCTTAACTATTGTTTTCCAAGTCATTTAGGACAAACACAAATTGGCTACAAAGAAGTTATTTTGATAATCAAATGCAGAATAACTGAGAACACAAACTCTGTATCGTTCACAGACAGATCTGTACTCTGGAGCCTTGTTTGTCCAGGTTTGTTTGGGCTGGAATCTCTACCTCTCCACTGTGCTCATGTTGGTGGTCACTGCCCTCTACACTATTGCAGGTGTGTATGTGTATGTATTGTGTATATATACTGTTCAAACGTTTGAGCTCGGTAAGTTTTATTAATGTTTTTGCTGTTTTTATGCTCACTAGTCCTGTATTATTTTAATATAAACAGATTAAACAGTCTTATTGTGGAATATAATTACAATTTAAAAGAGCCGTTTTCTATTTTACTATATTTTGAAGTGTACTTTATTCTTCTGATTGCAAAGCTGAATTTTCAACATCATTACTCCAGTATTCAGTGTCACATTATCCTCCTGCTCACGAGATATCTCTAATTATTATCAATGTTAACAACATGTGTGCTGCTTAATGTTTGTGTGAAAACAGAGCTACTTTTTTCAGGACTCTTGAAAAATGATTACTGTATAGTAAATGATAAAAAGAACAGCATTTCTTTGAAACTGACAGTTGTGAATGTCTTTACTCTCATTTTTGATAATTCAAATCCTTGCATCCTTGATAAATGGAAGTATCCTTACTCTTTTTTTATTTTATATATATATAAAAAAAACTTTCCAACCCCAAACTTTTACATATCAGGGTCTATATATGCATTAGGTATAATAAAATAACAATAAGCGTACCTTTAGCACATTTGTTAATTTAGGCTAATGTTTCAACTGTATAAATTAACATTTGTTCATAAAAATGTTCATAATAGACGAATCAACAATGAACAAAAGTATATTTGTAACTAGATTAATAAGTGCTCATTACACTTCTTGTAAAGTGGTACCACTACATTTGTTCAGTCGTGAGCTTATAACTTATAATTAGTATTTGCAGTAAACAAGCTTTTTTTCCAACAAGCAGCAGTGTAGCGTGACAAAGCACTGCTTTTGATGTCTCACCGTGTTGCTCACAGATTTACAGCCGAGCAAGCAAATGTAATAATCGATCGTGGTCTTCCTTTTGCACTGTAATACTGTATAGCTGGATGAGATGGCGTAATGGTTAAAGCTCAGGGCTTGAAACAGCAATGTTCCTCGTTGGAGTTGTGGATAGTGTAAATTATAAACTAGAAGACTCCTCGAGCGAACCACTTAACCACGGGTTCGAGTAGTACCAATCATTGACCAGTTATTTGGGTAAAAGCTGCTACTAAATGTTTACTTGTTTAAACTTTCTCATCGAAGCCCAGTGGTTCAGTATCAGTTCATTTCTGCAGTAGTAATTATGGTCTACATGACTGATTCCAGCATAATTGCATGATTACTTTAATCCGCTGCACTTCTGTCTCTGTATTCACTCCTCTATCTACAAGTGCTGATTCAGACTTGACCCCGTTGACTCAAATCACATTAAATCATCATGAGAGAATTGAGCAATACCCATTTAGTCCTCTGTTTCACCAGGTGGCTTGGCTGCGGTTATCTACACCGACACTCTTCAGACCTTCGTCATGATCATTGGAGCAATCATCCTAACCATTACAGGTCAGTCAATCTCTGTTCTCTTCTTTTATTCTCCTCTGGCAGTGATCTCATGTCAACTGTCACTGAGGAAGTAAGTACATCTTGAAAGTGATTGGCAGGCATATTTTCTGGGTTATGTGGTTTACATAAATTCATTCATTGCATTTCAAGGAATCCTAAGTCTCATCCTTGACTTGCCTCTTGTGGTTTGCCGATATAAGCAAAACGATTATACTGTATACAGTATATTGTAAAACTGCCTATTGATGATAATAATAAAATAAATAATGATAAAATCACATCTGGTTATATATATATATTTTTTTAATAGATAAATATTGTTCAAATAAATAAATTAATTAATCATGGACAAAAAAAAAAAAAAAAAAAAATTTTGCCAGGTAACCTGAAACTCAAATTAATTATACACAAATAAAAAAATCTATTGTATAAATGCATTATATTTAGAATATTCTCCAAATGTGAATATTCAATGCGAACAAGCTTTAAATGCATTCTCAAGGTGCTATACACATTAGGGTCAAACCTTTTATCTTCGTCATCTGGAATTTGTCTTTCCACAGCATATGAGGTATAATTTGGAGCAGATTTTACTGTGGTGGTCACAGAAATAGAAACCAAGCAACAAATAAAATATCCTGTAATACAGCTGTTCATGACCAGAAAAAAGTCAAACAGAGAGGCTTAAACCACGTCTGGCTAGGACACATTAAAACTAGCAAAGCTGGGAAAAAATCCCCATTAATGTCTTAAAAACCTTTAGAGATTACTTTCTCCAAGTTGCTAAATAACCTAGAATTAAAGAAAACAATGCACACAGATACAAGAAAACAAAAGTGACAAATACACAAGGCTAAAGTTTTTAAATTCAAGAAATTTTAATATTTTAATTGTAATCAATTCAAAATGTACATTCCGTTTTGACACCATGTCAGTTTGATGCTACTACAAAAAAAACAACAATGCTAAACCTCTACACATTACCCATAAAGTAGTAGATTTAGCTGATATGTATTAATGTACGTTACAGCATTCAATAAGATTGGAGGCTACAGTAACCTGGAGAGTGCGTATTTGAAAGCTGTGCCGTCTAAGATCATCCCAAACACGACATGTCACCTGCCCAGGCCTGACGCCATGCACCTGTTCAGAGACCCTGTGCATGGAGATCTACCCTGGCCAGGCATGACACTGGGATTGACCATTCTGGCAACATGGTACTGGTGCACCGATCAGGTATGCTTCAACACTCACACTTACTCTCAAAAATGGATAACACGGCTACCCTGGTCTTCACAACACAGTGTAAAAAAGCTTTGCATAAAGGACAGTGTTGCGAATGTATTTTGAATTATGAGTTGTGTTCTTCTAGCAAATTATTTGCATCAACTAAAATCAATATTGATTCCTGCTTCACTAAAACCTCTCCAAATGATTCAAGTATATTCTCACAGACACTGTGAAAATCATTGTGTGCAGACTAGCATCAAAAATGATAAGGCTGGAAAATGATAGAAGACTGTATTTTCAATAACTAAAATTGTAACACTTTCCTTATATAATGTACAGTGCACATCACATCTTAAAAGACACACACATATACATATATATATTAAAGCATATATTTCCAAACCTCATTAGCAGGCATTAAACAGAACAAATGAGAACATTATTAAATTCCTGGAAATACTGTCTGAGTTGGAGTCTCCTCAAGACCCAATAAATGTGGGATAGGTCTAGGTCTTATTACTTGTGTCTTCCGGATGGGGCTCAAAACTTGATCTGGGTCTTGGCTAAGTGTCTCGGTCATGACCACGGTCAATTCAACACTGCACAAAGTGTCTCAGTGCTGCAATAAATTCTGTTTTTCTGAGTAAGTGTCAATTTGATAAAATAGGTCTTGGTCTGTTTATGTCCAGGTCTTAGGGGTCTTGGTCTGGATCTTGGGAGGGTTTGGTCCTGACTCCAACTCAAAGGCTAATTCTGAAGGCCGGTTCACACCAATAACAATCGGCACAAAATTCTGGTCTGACTTTCTCAAAAAAACTGCAGACAGGCTGAAACAAAATACAAATTAACTTTCTGTCTGTGGCGCTTATGTAAAAACTGAAATACCCAGCTTTTTCAGTTTCTATTCAAAATATTCTGCTTAAGAGTACCACAAAAGTACTAATTCTATATATCAGCAGCACCTTTGGGCACGTGACTAAAAGTACTAATCTTGGTTGACCAATCTTTTTTCCACAATGTGATGATTAGAAAGCATTTCCAAACACGCACTGACAACATGCAAATGTTTGTATCAGTCTGAAGCAAAACAAACATTCATCTTGGTGTGAACAGGCCTTGAGACGGTCTGATCTCCTCAGATAAAACAAAGATGGACAAATGCAGGCTTTAAAATGAACTCTATGTCAGTTTGTAGTGTTCCTTAACCTTTTCAGCATCCTTTTCCCACAAGCTGAGACGATTATTAGTCAACAACAGGGGTGAATGTGAAATCGCCATCACCATGGTCACAAATCCACCACCACATTTTTGCACTAGCCCAGATTACACAATAAAGGCACGTCAAGAGTAAGACTACTTATAACAAGTTTTGCTTGCCACGGTCCAGTTTAAAGATCCAGTTGAACTCCAGTAGAAAAGTCTTTATCAGTGGAGACTGGTGGCTATATCATTGCACATTCATGCCTTTGTACTCAATACAAAGTTGTTAATTATTTTCTGAAAGAAAGCCACCATAAATCAGTTAATTTTCATTGTGCCTCTGTGTCAACAATTTATCCCCAAAGCAAAAGTGTTCACTGGAACCTTCCCCCTGAGGTGTTTGTAGCTGGCGAGTTTAGATAAAGAGATTCCTAATGGCATACGAGTCTCAAAACCGTCTACGAGGAGACGGAGATTTTGTTTGAGATGCCTGATGAGCGGGAGAGAGTGATTGAGAGTGCGTGAGCCGCTGAGCATGCATTTGGCCAGTTCGCAGTCCTTCTATCGTATAGGTCACATGACCGATCACATGACCGCTGCTTTTAGGAAGTCTATGGAAAGCTCCAGGTTTAGCAATCACCACTTTGGCCCGGCCATAAGTGTCTCGAACAGGTGACCTGAAAACCATCTGGTAAAGCTGAAAGGGAGAAATATGTATGTGAGAAAGAAAAAGGATAAAAAGCCTTCAGGCATAATTTCAAATGTTTCAACAAACTATAAACTGTTCTGATGACTTTTTTATATGAACTCAGATAACAAAAAATAATGCTGGTTGATCTGTATCTTGGCAGGTAATTGTGCAGAGGTCTCTGTCAGCCAAGAATCTGAGTCACGCCAAAGGGGCGTCAATCTTTGCCAGCTATCTCAAGATGCTTCCCATGATCTTCATCATCCTACCTGGCATGATCAGCAGGGCACTCTACCCAGGTACTACACACGCTCCAGCTGCTGTATCCGCAAGTGCTGCAAAAAATCAGTGCCATGTCATCTTTTGTACAAGCAGTCACATTTTAAAAGCCTAAACCTATAGAAAATGGGGTCATATACCAGCTTAAAGTGGTCAAGCTGTTTTTTGGTAAATTTTAGCTGGTTTGCTGCTGGTCCAAATTGGATTACCAGACCTAATTAAGCTTGACTAAATTGGACAACACTATTCTACATCAGCAAATACACAAAAACCAGCTACAACCTTAAGCAGGGTAATTGTATACCCAAATAAATATTAATACTACACACCATACTTAACTGCAGCATTTTATTCAAACATTAGATATGATAGAAATTGTATGAGACTAGATTAAACGGTGGCACTATAGGCAAAGATTTGTAAGAACGGTCCAACTTTATTTTAGGTGGCGTTATGCACTTACATTTTTAATTAATAATTAAATAATTAATGACTATATAAAAAAAAATAAAAAAATAAAAAAAAAATAATAACTTTCACTTTTTCAAAATCTTCATCTTTCTCTTTATCTTTCTCTCCTTCCCTTGCTAGCTTGTACTTATTTGAACAATGCCTGAGACTTGGTGTTATTGGCACTTCCTCTGTATGTTTGCCTCTTCAAGATTAATCGCTTTATGTACTCCCCAATTGTAAGTCGCTTTGGATAAAAGCGTCTGCTAAATGACTAAATGTAAATGTAAATGTAAATGTAATAATTTGATACAATGCACTTATCGTGTACAAACATGCGTTTACATTGTACGTATATATTAAATAAAAAAATGTTTTAATTGCATTTGTAATTACGGTTACATATGCAATAAACTGTTGACCCATACACTCATCTTTAACCCTACTCATACAACCAACCCTGTCCCTAACTTTACCTGTATCCCACCTCAAAAGAAGCAAAAGAGTTTTGAAATACAATATGAACACAATAAGTACATTCATTTGTTTTTTTATGTAAGTATTTAGTAGTTAAGGCCACCTAATATAAAGTTTTAAATGTTAAAAATGTAGACAAGTTAACATACATTCATACTGATGTTACAAATTAAAATTTTAATAA
The DNA here is from genome assembly GCA_027564155.1 of Gymnocypris eckloni scoliostomus. Classification (NCBI taxonomy): domain Eukaryota; kingdom Metazoa; phylum Chordata; class Actinopteri; order Cypriniformes; family Cyprinidae; genus Gymnocypris; species Gymnocypris eckloni. Next base: position 11,917,500 of record CM050416.1, on the reverse strand, counting down.
TTAAAAATGTATTTTAGATGATACATATTTAGGCAGGTTAACACACATTTATACTGTATGTTCAAATTAACTTGCCTAAATGTGTAACATCTAAACATTTTGAGATTTGAGCGCAATCAAAATAATTTTGTAACAGGGAAAAGGAGCAAGCACAACTAAATATCCAATAATGGCCAATACATATACAAATATCCATTACATTGTCTGATATGCAGTTTCATTTACACTTTCCCCTTCTCCCACTGACTACTCCCATACATGTATTTTAGCACTTAAACAGGTTCAGGCGTGCTGGAAACGTCAACAGAATCCAGGAACACACACCGGCACGCCCTTGTGCGTTCCATAACACACACACCTGGCTTCTTTTCATCTACTTGAGACACTCCCAGGTTTATAGACTGGCGGAGTGAAGAGCCAAATCTGAAAAAATCACTTTCACATTCAGTCACACTAAATCAAATTCCAACCTACCTTTGTTTTATCTTTGTTCTGCATGTTCAGTAGATTTTTCTGAACAGTGTTTTGTTCGACATCATCCGATCGCAAGTCCAGCATGGATTGAGAGAAACGGGCCATCACGTTAAGTGCATCAGGGCTGTGGTCCCCAACACGACCAGAACCCGTTAACCTTCCGTTAGGAAGTCTGTCACTACTGTCAGAGTCAGTACATTCATAGTATTCATCTGACATTGTGGAATTCTCATCTTTATCCTTTAATGAATGTGCACAGATGACAGCGGTGCTGTCAGCATCGTTGTCGCAAGTGTCCATCTTGGCATCCTTAGTATGGTTTTCGTCCCTTCTGACTAAAGTGACCTCTGCGTCTCCAGAGCCCTCCGGTTTATTAACCACCAACTGAAGGGTGCGTGGCTTGGGCACAGGCATTTGTAAAGTCTGTTTGACTTCTGTTGGTTCAGGGTTGGACTGCTGCTCTTGTGGAGGAGGGTTGGGTTGGGGTTCTTCTTGCTGGATCGGAGAGCTTGGCGAATGGGATGATTTGGCTGGTGTATCTTGAAGTGAATTGTTAGACTCAGTCTCTGGCTGAGTTTGGGTGCTCGATTGAACATTTGCATCTACAGTATCTGTTTTAGACAATTGTGTTGTTTTAGAACGAGGACTTGCCTTATCTGGTAACGGTTCCTCAGGTGGGGCAGTGAAAGGGTCTTTAAAACGTATTGCTTGAGATGTTTCGAACATTTGCGAGCGCATTAAATGCACCTGCGTTGGTTTACTTGTATCACGGATATTAATAAACCCAATAACATCACTGGGTGGGTCTGGCTCAGGCCAGGTGGGCAAGTAGGGAATGAGATCTGCCTTTAGCAGACATTCAAGTCCTGGGTGCAATTTCGGTTCTTCTATCAACTCCCGTTGAGGTTTGGGAATCTGGACCATAGGATGTTTGGTGTTTCTGTTCTTGGCACTAGCCTGGTCTGAAGAGGCTTTGCTTGTTGAATCTATATTAAGCATTGCATATTTGGGGTTAACTCGTATTCTTGCAACAGTTACAGGAACAGGGGGAGTAACCGCGATTGGGGTAGGGTCAGGCTCCGGAGGGTCCGCCAATGGGATCTTGGTTAGATTGACCCCACGAGAGTTCAAGTACAGTTCACGGAACTGCTTGTCAAAAGTTTCAACAGCCTGTCCCGTCAGGACTGTAATGATGTTGCGGTCGAAACGAGAAGCTGTCCATGTAAAACTGAAACAAAGATGCCGTAAGTCAGAAAAGAGTATAAACAAATAACAGCACAATCATATAAACAAATAACAGCACAATCATATAAATTGTCATTTAAACTAGCAAATCACAATATCTTAAGAGTGAATTACCACCACTGTTGAGGTGATGGCATGTTATTTTCAGTTGTGACAATAGCTCACTCCCCCAGCTTTTTTATGTTCACACTTCCCTTTTCTTTTGATATTCTGGCATTTCATGATTGGTTTATTAGGTAGGGATGTGCAACAGAGTGACAGCGATGATCGATCATGAAAACGATGATCGTGGAAAAAAGATTCTGATTGGTTATAGCAGCACTTTTGGCAGCACCCTGAGCTCTGATTGTTTAGCTTGCAACAGCATGTGGTTTAAAGTATAGAGAAGAGAGAGAAGCTTTGCCTTGATGTTATGTAGTGATGTCTAGGTTAGCTACATACATATCTGATTAATCTAATATAGGATGCATTGGGATATTAACATTTATTTACATGCTGAATGTGCTGCATATTACCAGTGTTTAGTTTCCTGCTCAAATGCAATACCCGATATTGACAGAGTTTGATTGAATTTGGAGATGGTCATATTGCTTGTAGATGTTTCTTTTTTTTAAATACCAATCCTATAATAATGCAGCAGTAATTATTTCATTATATTTGTTCAACCGTAGGCATACTTAAATTAAAATAGTTTTCGTACTTCGTATGGCTGCGAAAATACGCAGGCGATTTTAGGAATCACTTGATAATGTAGATGACAATATAGCACAAATCTGCCATACACATTAATGACATAAACATTATAATGAGAACTTTATAGAATGTGAAATCTATAGTGAATTCTGTCCTTGCCCGTGTTTCAGCACGCTGTTGAAAAGCATATTACGGCGGGAGCTCTCTCTCTCTCTATAGCGCATAGCGTAAAGTCTGTGTAAAGTCAATATTAAATGTGTGTTCTCAGTTTGTCACACCACAGAAAAATGTGTTATTAACCACCCAGCCAAATTTGACTGCTAAAATAAGTGGCAAGTAAATAAAATACGGTATCAAAATCTTGAAAAAATAAGCAGTATTCTCTGCTCTCAAACGCTGGGGGCGTGTCCACGGGCGGCTCTGAAACCAGTTTTGTAACTGATCACAATCAGGTATTATGCATTTATGTGATGAAGGCCTAGCTAGCTAACAAACTGTAGGCTGTAGTAACTAACGGTAATAACAGTAACTCGCGATTGAGCCGTGAACCACTGATGTTAATGTGCTCTAGTTGTTAGGTGTGTTCGACTTGAAGCAGTGCTGCAGAACGATCAGTGGATGACATCAAAGTACCGCAAGAGCGTTTTGAAAGCATAAGGAGCATCTTCTCTCTGTAACTCTCGCTGTACTTTGACGTAACACACCAGTCGGTCTGCAGAGCTGCTTCAAGACGAACACATCTATAGTGTTGGGAAAGGGGCTGTGCTCGGTGACTCGATTGCGTCATCGAGTCCTGATTTAGCCCCGCCCCAAAAAATCCTGATCACGAAAAGGGTGAAAAACTGTTTAACGGTCTAACTCCACAATTAAGTACTATATAGTTCAGTCTTTGTAACATGTTTCAGCAATGCATTTCTAACAGTTATAATGGGTTTACAAACAATTCTCAGAATTTACTTTATACAGACTCTAAAGTTCACTGGATTTTCATAAAAATAGCATTATAATGTGTACTTTATAGGATGTGAAATCTGTAGTAAATTACGTCCTTAACCGTGTTTCAGCACATTGTTGAAAGCGCATCACAACGGGAGCTCTCTTTCTCTCATAGCGCGTATAAAGTTCACTGGCATATGCATCCTTTTGTACAGATACAAGTTGTAATGTTACGTTTCTGTTATGTATCCAAGTTATCTGATTAATTTCATAGGAAGTGTCATAGAAGGGGTTTCAGAGGGTTTCAGTTTATTGGCATAAAGTCAGCTTCACCTCAGGCAGCTATTCCTTTTTAGATGCTTCTTTTTTTAATAACATTGCTGCATCATAATATAACATCTAACCATGTGTTCATGTCATATTTTTAACATTCATTTTCATAACAGTTTTCAGATATTTTCATTATCTCCATTACGGCTGTTTTTACAAACAAGCTTCCTTACAGTCTAGTGTGACTGACTTGCATTTGAAAAACAAACTAATTTATATGTACATTCACACATTTAAGCACACAAACAAACCTGTAAGATCCGGACAAAGCACGGTCTCCATCCACAAACATGAATTTCTGACTCAAAGAGCCATGCACCTTCTGAGCAGAGCGGGTAAAGAATTCGGCACCCCTGATGCATCGCACCCGAAGATGCTACAAACACAAAGTGTTATTCATACACTAACACACACAAACTACATGTTATAATTTTAAGAAAAGTCTACAAAACAGACATTAATGCATGTGTCTTCTACTCACATTGAGGTGTCCTCTGTGCATTTTGGCTCTCTCACACATATGTAGGAAGTGCTGTATAGATGCAAAATCTATAATAATGTATATAGCAACTTTCTTTTTAAATCCAGTTTCTATTAGATCCTTGAAAATGTCAACATCTGTGAAAACATCCATTACCACAGCAATCACCTGCAAAAACACAAATGATTTTGTATTATTTCTCGATGTACAATTGATTATACAAAAAAAGGTCATATTTCAATTCCAATTCTTTTCTAATTATGGAATATGTTCCCTTTATTTATAAGACAACATGATGACACAAAACAACTTGTTGTACTACACCTATTAAGACCCATATCTCGTTATAAGCTCTCATTGTGTGAAATGTCTTTAGAAAAAGGAATCTCTTTGATTGAGTATTTGAGTGTGTGTGCTTAAAGAGAGGGGGAGGAAGGGAATGTCTGCTGGTATGTGTCACAGGCCGAAATGCTTGATTCAAGCAAGTTATAACAAGACAAATGAGTCAGTTGGAAACAGTACGATTGTGAAACGTGATGGCTATTTGGACATTTTACATGTTTGGTTTATTTTCTGCTGAACTCATTTCTTTCCCAACAATTCCAGGTTATCATTTTAAAAACTAATCAGCTTCTAGGAGAAGAGTTGTTTTGAATAGTGTGTGTTGACATACATAAGCTCTTTTGCTTAGAGCCATAACACCCCACTGATGTTGTCATTGATTATTACTAATACAATTATAACTTTATGTAATTTAAGAGGAGTATTTAGCATACTAAAGACTAACAAATATTAAAGAGACAAGCCATGATTATGACTTAGCAACTTAAAATAGTTTAACACTTTAACAAAACATTTTTTTACAGTGAAAGGAGAACTTTCTGAGGTCCACAATTAAACTTTATTATTGTTCCTTGCACTTATAACTATTCTGAAGAAACCAGTGGTAGCTGGTCAATAGGGGCGCTGGGGCGCCGCCCCCATCAAGTTAGCCAGGGAAGAAGCCGACTTCAACATGTTTAAAAATAAGTTAAATATATATTGAAAATTAATCACGAAATTGCATTGTTTAGTCGTACTATTCGACTGGTAAACATGTTAGCACGTATTAAAAATAAAAACATCTAAACTGTATTTTGTTTGTGTGTGCGCGGGGCGCCGGACTAATGGGTGTCTAATTAGGTCTGTAAACTGTTGAAATGCATGTGACTTGAGGCTGCGCTCTAATTGGCTTGTTTCAGATTGTCCTCGGGGTGCAGATCACTGCGCCCAAGACCCTCCCACTTTTGATCTTAGCGAATCAGTATTGTTTTTATATATTTTGGCCTCATGTGATTGGACCGTTCTCGACTGTCAAATAGGCACAATCTCTCTTCCGAGATTAAAGTAAATTCGATTTTAACTTTAAAAAATTGTTCACAAGGCATTCAAATTAAGAAAAAAATTTAATACAAATCATGGCGATTGGACGAAATTGGTGAGCAGGATGCGGTGTAAGTCATGCCTTTTATTGTTTTTCCTGATTGTTTTTTCAAAGTCCTGTCACCGAAGCGTTGGCATGACACAGAATGTAGAACAAAGCAGTTTAACTTGAGCCGATCATCGAGATCCAAGCACTTATGTAGATCATGTAGTCATACAACGGTTGTCTCTTTTCAAGTAAATTATTTTATAAAGAGTTTTTATGTAAGGATTATTATACAAATATATAAATAATATAGTGTCCCATATTCAGTCAGACATATATGTCTGACAAATTGAATAATATATTGTCAATAACATTAAAATTAAGATAAAAAACACAATGGTCTATACGTCTCTAGAAGATTACAGTTTTTGCATACTTATTACATTGGACTTTATTAAACCTTATGGAAATATAATGAATTTATATGCATTTTCTTTTGTAAAAAGTCCATTTTATTGAACCATTTTCAGTTGTTATTATGAATGATTTGCTATCCCGAGGCTCCCTCGTGTGGACAATTATCTCTGAATTATGTTCATTTTAATGGATAATATTTATTGGAATGATTACAAATGTTTAATGATTACTTACAGATAATATACACACATTTAACTCAAATTCACTGATTTGGTATCTCATTTTACACTTTAACAGTTGAATTTTAATCTTACATTTGTAAGCAGTAATGATTAATTATGTCACTTGTTAAATGGTTATTTAACAATTGCATTCAGTCATATGCTGTTGAATTAACAGTGTGATTAAGATTGTTACGTTTGTAGAAATTAATGTTCATTTTCCATAAGTTCAGAAATATTTTCCAAGAACGTTTCAAACATAGATAGTTGTGGTTTCTGTAACCACAAGTACAAGTTAGTCAAAATCAGAGAACAGAAATCACTTTCACCTACTGTAACCATAGCAACCGTCGGCTGCTTCAGCGTTTGTAAAGTTTTGGACGTGCAAATGAACGCTGTCATTGTTTAACAATTTAGTAGTCTATAGTTTTACATACCACAAATGTGAAACGAAATCTCGTGGTTAAAATAATTGACGTTTCCCTAACTGCACTAAAAGAAAAGGAAAGCTGGGTTGCGTTCCCGATTTTGCACCATACTTCTCAAAGGTTGTCCTTCTGAAAGTCACAGCATAGCCTACATAAAGAACCGGGTAAGAACGGTTCTTATTGAGAGTGAACGGTGTTTCTGTGGCTGACTGACCATACTGACCAAGTTTCTCTAGTTTACCCACCTTCTGTGCTTGCGCGATGGCCTTTCTCACAACCTCTTTTATATGCGTCGTCTGTCCGTCCACTGGCGGTTGCGTGAACACGTTGACGCGCGTCACTCCGCGGTAGGAATTGCAGTCTGGCCATCCGAGGTCCAGATTCGGTATGGAGGTATCAGAGCGGTCCGGCCAATACTGCAGTGAAATCGCACCGTCCTCTACCTCTGTCGTACCATCTGATTTATGATGCTCAGAACCGGGTTTATAATCTTCGATGTTCTGACGCAACCACTCGAGTTCAGGTTCCGACAGAAAAGGACGCAGCTCGTGTTCTTTCACATGGGCGTCAAACGCGTCGCGTCCTTTCGTAATAAGCGCTTCGACAGCGAGCCGCTGATCCTCGCTGTAAAAGAACTCCGGTTTGGATTCGTTCAGACGCCAGTTCACGTGATTGTCATCAAGACACTGAACCTGAGAGAGAGCCATAGCGTTTCCACACACAAACCGAATTAAAGCGGATTCTTATTTCTTCTCGAAGTTATTATTTACGTCTCACTATAATCCCAGAAAAGTATTTAAAAAAAACTCTTCGTAAAGTTTGTTAACTACTAAAAACACTCCTTTTGCGATCAAGGTAAAGGGTTCCCATGGTAAAGTGAGACCTGGCGATTCAATCGATTTTTTTGTTGTCAAAAAGCGACTCAGCAATAACTTACGCACCCAAAAGCTCGTTTTTTCATAAACATAAAGGCGATATTGTTTCTCATATGTTAATTGATCATGTTTCCCCGAGCAGAGTCCTAGTTCAGTACAGAACGCAGTCGACCGCTGAGCCGGAGATCATCTTTCAGTTAACCAACACCGGTATAATAGAACAAAGCATCTCCACAGGCTCTAGTGATTAGACACACCTCAGTCACCTGACCGGGAGGGGCAGATACACACACACACGCGCAACAGACAGCAGTCAAACCGACTGGATCCGAGTTTAGGGTCTTCCACAAAAACACGAACCCTGGGAACCTCCGACGCCGACGACAAAAACACACTTCCGGATTGTTCACCAGAGTGTTGCAAGTTAAACAAAACTTTCTTCCACGTCTCCCGATATAACTACTGTCCTGAGTTTGTTGTCCAGTAAAGTCCTGTGGGGCTTTTGTGTTACTCTGCCCTACTTCTGTGGAGCTGGAAAGAGGAAGAGGCTGGATGTCTGGTGGCATGAGCGCCGGTGACGCGGCGTGCAGACGGTCTAGTCAGCAGTTACGTGGGTTTGGGCGGGGTGTCCGGGAAGAAAAAAGTTGCAGGAAACCAAAGAAAGTGAAACAAACACCTCCTATTTCCTTCCCTCTGACTCTGTATAAGTAGGCAGACACTTAAATTGACTCCCGGGGCTAGGTGTCACACATGGAAGCTGCCACAATAACTTTATTTTGAATCCATTTGCATTAATGTATATTTTATTTTTCAACACTGTAAAAAATGGAACGGGCTATTTACTTAAAAATATGGTAACAATATTACACTTAATATTTGTGAGTAGTTTTTAAGGCTTGTTTTTTCAATGTAATCTACTTGAATAAATAATATTCAAGTAGTAAGTAGTAAGTATACCCCAAATTAATTAATCTATGACACAATTAATTTATTATAATTTGTGAATTGTGCTAATTTATTTTAAGTTGATTCTCAAAAGGCTGTGATTTTGAGTGAGGCCTGTTTGTATTTTACTTTGAGTTATTTTGTACATTTAAGACTGTATACAGCCAAACAGCTCAAGTAGGAAAATACTTGAGAAATACTGGAAAGTACTGCACTAGCACTAGCACGAGCAAAGCTACTGCTCATTGAACAAGGCTCAAAGCCTCATATGAGTAGTATCCATAACCATAAGCTCTACTCTTCTGCACAATGGTAAAGATTGCACTGCACAATGGAAACTTCAATGAAACAGAAACTCTTTCAAATGTCAGACATAACTGAACATTAAACATTAATAGATGCTTCCCTTCACTCAGAAACACATAAAATAGCATTTGATTTCAACATTTACTCTCCATATCCAGCCATATGCAAAGCATGCTGGGAATACAATCACCTCTAAAACTGAGCTTTCTCTTAAAATAAATTGGAGCCTTCTTTCCTTAATGTTATTTTTTGTGTTGTTGTTTAATCAGTTCCTCAATTCAAGTCCCAAAACTGCTGAAGCTTCCTTTTAAGATATGAGGAAAACACATCTCTTGGTTTTATTACTAAAAAGTCATCAATATTTTCTATTCAACACTGAATCACAATTTCTTTAATGCAAAATATTCACTAATTTTAATTATCAATTATCACTAATTTTATTTTTAAAATGAAAATGACAAGACCCATGATTATTTTTTACAGTGTAGCAATGTTTTATACAATTCAGACACTTAACTACAGCTTCTGCTCGATACATTTGATAGTTTGATATAGCTGGATATAGCTGGATTAATGTGTGCATAGTTTTGACAACTTGTGAAGTCCAAAATTTCCTCACTATTCAAAAATGTCCTTACTAATAGAGTGAAACTATATTAGTCTAGTTCTTCACTACACTGTCTAGTTCTTACTAGTTTATGATTATGAGGCTTGCTGTATAAATCAACCAAATCAAGTTTGTATTTAAATCTAGTGTTATATTTAGGGCTTAAGTGCTGCTTAGGTGATAGAAAATATCACTAAACCCAATTTAAAAACAATGGAATTCTATAAAATTACCTTACTAATAAATTAAATAAAATTAAAAATAAATAAATTTGTATGTTGCTATTTCCATGAATGAATGATTTGTTTTATAATTGTCACTTATTATTTATTATCGAGACATAGAGACACCCAGAGTGTTACACCCACACACCAGACCACAGGTGGAGAGGAGAGAAATCATAGAGCCAATCAGGACATGCGCCTCACCACACACCAGCTACAGGTGGAGAGGATAGAGAGACATAGAGCCAATCAAGTCACGCTCACACACCAGCTACAGGTGGAGAGGAGAGAGATCATAGAGACAATCAAGTGGATCGCTCACCACACACCAGCTACAGGTGGAGAGGAGAGAGACATAGAGCCAATCAAGTGGATCGCTCACCACACACCAGCTACAGGTGGAGAGAGAGAGAGTCATAGAGACAATCAAGTGGACGCTCACCACACCAGCTACAGGTGGAGAGGAGAGAGAGTCATAGAGCCAATCAAGTGGATGCGCTCACCACACACCAGCTACAGGTGGAGAGGAGAGAGAGTCAAAGAGCCAATCAAGTGGATGCGCTCACCACACACCAGCTACAGGTGGAGAGGAGAGAGAGTCATAGAGCCAATCAAGTGGATGGGGATTATTAGAAGGCCATGATTGACAAGGGCCAGTGGTGGGAATTTGGCCAGGACACCGGGGTTACACCCCTAATCTTTATGAGAAGTACAGTGGGATATTTAATGACCACAGAGAGTCAGGACCTCGGTTTAACGTCTCATCCGAAAGATGGTGCTTTTTGACAGTATAGCTTCCCCGTCACTATACTGGGGCGTTAGGACCCACAGGGCAAGCACCACCTGCTGGTCTCACTAACACCTCTTAACACTAACAGCAACCTAGTTTTCCCAGGAGGTCTCCCATCCAGGTACTGACCAGCTCAACCCTGCTTAGCTTTAGTGGGCAACCAGTCTTGGGCTGCAGGGTGATATGGCTGCCGTAATACTGAAAATACTAGTATTCTAATAATTTTGGCCACCAGTGTATATATATATATATGAAAATATAATTTATAAACTACGTCATTGCATCTTTTTTTTCCCTCAGACACAGTGGCTTGTGTGGACCCTGAAGAGTGTGTAAAGGTGTGCGGTGCTGAGGTGGGCTGTTCCAACATTGCTTTTCCAAAACTGGTCATCGAGCTTATGCCCAACGGTAATCAGGGTCACTTTTTTTTTCAAATTGTGTATATGTTTGAGTTGTTAACATGTACTTTACCAGATCCGTAGTAAGTGCCACGGTCCTTTTAGCATAAATCATGCAATGTTTGTATACATGTGTGTTCCAGGCCTCAGGGGGTTAATGATAGCTGTAATGATGGCCGCTTTAATGTCATCACTGACCTCCATCTTTAACAGCAGTAGCACCCTCTTCACCATGGACATCTGGAAGAAGTATCGAAGAGGTGCTAGTGAGAAGGAGCTGCTGCTGGTTGGCAGGTGTTTATGACTGTGTTTGTATTCATTTCATGCACGGAATTGTTTTGGCTATTTCAAATCATTAATCATTGTGTAATGCATAAAGGTTACTTGTTGTCTAACATCCAACATCATGTTTTTTTTTTCAAAAGCAATTACATGAAAGAATGTAGCAGATGATTCATAGCCTCAAAAATGCAGTATGAGCTAGACATCAAGGGGTAGATTAATAATTTAGATTAGCTCATATTTATGTCCTGTCATTGAGTTGAGATCTATTTAAATGGAAATAAAACCACAAATACTTATTTATTGAACTAGACAAACGAAGAAGACTAATAGCCGAATAATAGTGATTAATAGAAATGAATCTGCAAATATTACTAATAGGGTCTAATAGGATTTAGATTTTGTAACTTTTATATCATTAATATAATGACTTTCATTGTCCATATTAAGATATGGTTGAAACCAAAGATGATCATAAAATGTATGTCCATTTGTTTTCCAGGATAGTGACTGTTATTTTGGTGGTGATTAGCGTGATTTGGATCCCGATTCTTCAGAGCGCTAACAGCGGTCAGCTGTATGTTTACATCCAGTCAGTAACCAGCTATCTAGCCCCTCCTGTAACTGCCATTTTTGTAATGGCTATTTTCTGGAAAAGAACCAATGAGGCGGTAATGCACACATAAACACTGTCCGAGCCCTCACTTAGACTATGTACATATTGACATACCAAAATGAAACACTCACATGCATTTGAAGAAACCACTTCTCTCTTGTGTAAAAGGAATATCTGCCTATTTTATTGTGGCACATTAGTGAGGGTGTGTATTTGTCTGTTAAAACACACAAAGAGTGAGTGCATGTCTGAGTGACAGCAAAAGAGAGCGTAACTTTCACTTGGAAGTGAAAGAGAAGATAGATACTTTTCTTGTACAGAAAGTAGGTCACACTTTAATTTAACACCTTTATATAAGCCATTTTACTGGTGTTGTTGAGTCATTATATATATTGTGTTTTGAAATGGAAAAACATTGATAATTCACACCCCTGTATAAGCTGCATTTAATTTTTTCATTCAGTAAAATCTTTCCAATTGCATGTGACAGTGATCTTCTATCCTGTTAATAAATATAATCATGTTATAGTGAAAATAATAGATAGATAGATAGATAGATAGATAGATAGATAGATAGATAGATAGATAGATAGATAGATAGATAGATAGATAGATAGATAGATAGATAGATAGATAGATAGATAGATAGATAGATGTCAATGTGAAATGTTTCTTTGAGATCTTTGCTGGGAATAAACAAGATATTCTTAGAACAGGAGAGACATTGTGTGAGAGTGCAGAAAAATGGCATGTGATTCGTTTGATTCTGTCAAATCCCCCGAAACCCAATGTGTTTTAAAAACATGCTTAGAATGAATGTTTCAGAAGGATTGTGGCGTATCAGGCTGATTATCTTTTATGTTTTACTTTGAGCAAAGAACAAAACTGCAGTTTTCTCATTGACTGCATTAGAGTGACCGTATCTGCTCACATCGTCTATAACATAGCACAAGATTAGCTGTTAGCCAGGCAGTTTAAGACAAGAATAAAACCTGTTGAACTAACCAGTTAAGAGCTTTAAAACTGGGAGGGTGGGAAATTCCTGTTCGTTTTAACCCTGCAGGGTCATTTAGTGCACAGTTATCCTCCGTCCCCCATAGCAAAAAGGAAATACCCATTTTAGTTTGTGAGATCTCAGATAAGTATAATTGCTCTGGGGAAAAAATCCAGTAAGTAAAGAACTTTAACGTTGGTTTATGGTTAGGCCATGTTATTGCGAAAGCTAATGTTCCCCCAAGAAAAAGAAGCCTTCCTAAAGAAGCTAAAACTGGCCGGGTGACATTCATAGGGTAAGAAATAAATCGTTACAGTGAACGTATTTGTGTAAGTGCATCCGTGTGAGTCAGAGATAAAATCAGTTTAACGTAACATAATAGTTCTTATCTACTGTCTTTACATGCAACAAATGTTTGGCAAAACACTTGAATAAATACCACTGAAATATGACATGCTTCACAGGACTTGCTATGTTTGTCAAGGGAATTTCACACCTCACTCCACCCTTAAGTAAATAAGCAAATAAGAGCCTGTCATTTCAGGAATCTCAGCTCAGAGTTCATTCAGCGCATCCTCAAGATATCTGAAATGCTCAAAAATAAATAATTAGTTTAACAGTCTCCCACGCTCATATAACACACTGAGTAAAAGGAACACCACTGTTGGTATGTAGAGCACCAAATAATGCTAAGTCTTCCTGTAGCTCTAAGAGTAGAGCATGATGCTAGCAACGCCTAGGGCATGGGTTCAATTTCCAAGAAACTGATCAATTGTGTATCTTAACTGCAATGCAAGGTTTGGATAAAAGTGTCTGCCAAAATTCATAAATGCAAAGAGGTTTCCTGAAGAGTCTTCCTCATGGAAGTTTTTTTGGTATTGTGTACGCAGGGAGCGTTCTGGGGCCTGATGGTGGGTCTAGTGGTGGGATCGACGCGGATGGTTCTAGAGTTTGTGTACCCTCCCCCCCGCTGTGGTGTTTTTGACCCTGCTCCCTCTGTCTTGAGGAGTGTACACTACCTGCACTTTGCTATCATACTCTGTGCCCTGACTGCTATTGTTGTAGCGGTGATCAGTCTACTGACCCCTCCACCCACTGACGAACAGGTAATAGCCCCTCTTAGAAAATGTTTTCATAGAATTTCTAACAAATGTGTAAGAAACATTTATAATACTTGTAGCTCTTTGTCTGAATTTTAGACTTTGACTTTAAGAATGCTGTTTTCTACGTTTCAAAAGTTTGGAGTCAGATACATTTTTTTAAATGTTTTTGTAAGGAGTCCTTTAACCAAGGCTGCATTTTTTGACCTAAAATACACCGAAGACTATAATGTTATGAAATATTGTTACAATTGAAAATAACTGTCTTCTATATTATACATTTTAAAATGTAATGTATTCCTTTTTGATAGCAAAGCTGAATTCTCAGCATCATTACTCCAGTTTTCAGTGTCACATGATCCTTCCCAAATCATACTAAAACGCTCAAGAAACATTTCTTATTATCAAATTTAAAAACAGTTAAGCTGCCTAATATTATTGTGGAAAAAGGATTCTTTCGTAAATAGAATGTTTAAAAGAGCAGCTTTTATTTGAAATAGAAATATTTTGCATCATAAATGTTTATACTGCCACTTTTGATTTATTTATTGCATCCTTGCTAAATATAGTGTTAATTTCTTTCAACAAAACCTTACTGACATCAGACTTTTAAATAGTACTGTACTAGAGGCAGTATGTGAAACAATTTTGCATTATGCAAACAGTAGTGCAATATGCTACATTGTTTGCCACATGACCTCATTGCAAGCATGTTTAATTCTGCAATTTACTCCCAGAAGAGATACAAAACTGGTTATTTTGCTACTATTTTGTTTAAAAATGTCTCAACTCTTGAAAGTCTGATCAAGTAGAGAAGTATATAAAAGAGCTTAAATTAATTTCACTTAATTTGTTTTACTGGAAAGTTACTCAGTCAAGTGCATTGCATTACAGGCTACAGAATTCAATATACAGAAAACAATCCAGTGCATTATATACTGCAGAAACAATACAAATATTATAGTAGTATGCCATTTAAAAGATAGCCTAGCCTCTGCTGTATTTATAGTCCCCAGTATACTATACTATACTATACTCTTAACATTAACTTTTTAATCAATCACTTCCATCGGAATTAGTTTGAAATGTTAAAAATTGTTTTACTAATTTTAATAAAACCCAGTAGTATATATACCTTATATAATGTCTTGAGTGGCTTGTGTTTGATTTTGTTTCAGATACATAATCTTACCTGGTGGACTGTACATAACAGCACCGAGAGAGAAATACCTCTACAGAAAGTAACTACACCCAGTCGCAGGACAGATGGTATGGGACACACACACACACACACACACACACACACACACACACACACACACACACACACACACACACACACACACACACACACACACACACACACACATGTTGGTTTTTATGGTTTACGGGGACTCTCCATAGGCATAATGGTTTTTATACTGTACAAACTGTATGTGCTATTGCCCTACACCTACCCTACACCTAAACTTAGCCCTCACAGGAGACGGTGCATTTCTACTTTCCCCCCAAAAAACTCACTCTGTATGATTTATAAGCATTTTAAATTATGGGGACACTGAAAATGTCCTCATAAATCACCTTCTCCTTGTAATACCTATGTCATACCCATGTCATTATACAAAATAATCATAGACTAGTAATAATCATAGACTAGCCTCATAATCATAAACTAGTAATAACTAGTCAGTCAACAGGTTTCACTATATTAGTAAGGACATTTTTGAATAGTGAGGAAATTTCGGACTTCACAAGCTGTCAAAACTATGCACACATTAATCCAGCTTCCTAATACAGAACGGAGGTGTGTGCGGAGTTTACCGCATGATAGGTCTCATGAGGATTGTTGTGGCCTATTCATCAGGGTGTGGTGCTGTTCTACATATGTGTATCAGTTGACAAAACAAAAGTGTCTTATATGCGTGAGAACACACACAAGGAACTGAGAAAAATACCAATTGTCATTTTCTTGGTTTTGAATGAAAGCTTACTGCATATACAGTGTATTATTTTACCAAACAAAACATTGAAAAAAAATTGAAATGAAGTTTACAATTAGATGTCTCAGCATGCAATAATGCAATATGTCATTTTATTCAGCTATAAAGTCTTTCAAGTATAATAAGTCATAATACTTTGGTGTTCCTTCACGAACCTTAGAAAACCATGTAAATCTCATAGTTTATGAACATGCAATCATTCAGTACTCTAAGTATATATATAACAAAGTACCATGGTACTTTCCGTTACCGTTTGATACTATCACTGTAGAGCTCCCTTGCCAGTTCATTTCACATTCAGCCTTTTTGTTTAGGCTGTGCGTCTGTGCGCAGGGGTAAGTGTGTGCGCACCGCTGGGTTCTGTAGCCCTCGACCGGGACGATTTGCTGCCGAAACACCACCTCCTGTGATTCCCAGCATCAGAGAAGATCCCTTCTGGTCTCGTTTCTGTTGTGTCAATGCCATCATTCTCATGTGTGTCAACATCTTCCTCTATGCTTACTATGCATAACGCATACCGCCACATACATCGTTTCTTTGTCTTTTTGGTACAAATGCATCACCTAGACTTCTCATAGACTTGAGACTTTAAGTTTATATCTCACAGTATTTTTTGTGAAATAAAAAGTCACAGTTACCTTTATATTTTTTCTATCACATGGAGGAAACAAGCTTCCATAAAATCATTTTAAATTATTGGGCTACATAAAGTATTTTGTAGATTGTGTTTTAATAGTTGTTCAGTTAGTTTTACATATAATGCATATATGCACTACTTATGTGGAGTTTTCTCACAGTGCATGCTTAAAAGGTATTATGTTATGCTTATAGTAAGAGCTCATAGTGTATGTTTGATAAATACGTTCACATTGACTGGGAGAATATAATTATGCTCATTACTAGATACTCCCAAGGATCTGGGTGTAAATTGAACTGCAGTTGTTCTTCTTGGAAATGAATCATCAGTGATTAAACAGTAATTTTCTGTACAGCATGTCAATGACTGTGTAATTTGTGTCTAAATGATTATTTCAACAATAGTGTGAGAGTAGCCATAGTTTATAAGATTGTAAGAACAGCTTGTGAATGAAAAGAAAATTATGAGAAACCTTAACTGATAAGTATTCAACTTTTTTCTCTTCATTTATATTGTTTTATTGTTAATGTGCAAATGAAAATGAATACATTAAAATCAAAAAGCAAATGTGTAAACCAAGTGTTTTTTGTTTTGGGCAGATTTGAACCATTTTGGGATAGATGTACTAAACCTCCTTTACATTTGGAATATACAGTACAAGCAATACACTTACTAAATAATAGTTATCTCCCCTGAATTGACCGTTTGTAGAGACAATATGTGATTGTAAAATACATCCTTACATGATCACGCAATATTACACCTGACATTGCTATATTTCTACAAAAGTTATAGATTTAAAGTGTCTATCATAACATCTAAACATGTACAGGCAAATGATTGGTGTTAAGTCATAATTAATAGGTGTACATTTGAGTCAGCGATTTGACTGTCTCATATTTTATTGCATTACATGTCAGAACAGCAGCGTTGCAGCAAAGCCTTGCTTCCTGATAAACTGTATAGTTTGCATCATTGTATCATTGAACAGCAGGAGTATTTTCAAGGGAAAATAACAGTTTAACCTTTGATGACAATGTAAATGAAATTACATAAATGAACTAATCAGTAGAGAGTAATTATTTTAATTATGTCACTCAAAAATATCAGCTTATTATTGCTTATTTTTGGTCATGGCGTAAACAGCGCTAGATGTTCCAAATGTTTTCACATGGGTGGATCCAACCTTTGTTTTCCATTAGAACATCAGTCAGTGGTCTTCCTGAACAGACATATGAATGATAACAATGAAATAACTCACTCTCTCTCTAATCATAGCTACAGAAATTAATACAAAATACATATATATTATGTATCTTATGCAATACATTTTATAATCACCTCTGTATTTCACAACATAAATACATTTTCAGTTTTTTCAACGATTTGTTAAATTATTGTTTAGAAAATTAAATGAGTAAATTATAATAATTACTAGAGATCTAAATTAAATTAAATTACGGTAATTATTTCAACATTACAGTAAAAAATAAAAATCAAATAAATGAAAAAACTAGAGTGTGCAATTTCTGTGGCATTAAATAGAATAAAAAAATAAACGTGACACTCACCCAATCTGCCATTGGATGTTGAAAATGATAGCCCCACCCCAAACTCACATCATTGGTTGAGCAAATGTTTTGATAGCACCACAAAGCCACAGTGTTTACAGAGAAATCAACATACAAATGATTTAGAGTTGTCTCTGCATATTAATCTGGGACTGGAGAAAGTATTTTCACAGAAATAAATACAAAACATTTAAATCACAAAAAGTGTTATTAGTAATTAGTAAAAGTATGTTTATGGCATAAGCACAATAAATACAAAATAAATACAAATAATAATATTTACCATGTATGAAGAACTTTATATTGATACAAATAAATATAATAGGTCTGGCTCACTTCTGCATGAAAATAAAATGAAATAATGCATTTGTTTTGCACTTCTAATATAAAACATTATAAAAATATGCAAGTTTGATACTCCAATTATAATATACCTTTATTTGAAAGGACTGTAAAGTATTTGAAAGAAGAATAGACAGGAAGCTCAGATAATAGCCGATTAATGAGTGAATGATGACACTGAATAGTCAGTTGTTATGTTCATTAAAGGTGTTACAAAACTGGTTTGCTGACAAGTATAACTGATTTCTGATGTGCCTTCTGAAAGTGATCAACAAAGAAGATGATTGGCAAAGGTTGACCTTTGACACATAAGGTTAAATTCAAACCTTAAAACCTTAATCATCTGATGCATTAAACATTGATGAATAAGGCTTAGTTCACCTTCAGATTTATGAAGAACATGTGGGACTGATGAATATATCCAATGAGTTTAACTGTACAGGATGGTGACACGCAGAGGCAGAGCTGAAATTCAGTGATAGATTGGCTGCACATACTCTGGTGGAAACACGCCCACTCTTCCACGGCACCGCCCCCTCCAGCACTGAGCATCCGAACAGTCGAGCAGGTCGATGACATCACCGCGCAAGAAACGTAGATGAGTCGCATGATTCGATGTGAAGTCAAAGAGGGCATGGGCATGACGTGGCCTCTGAAACACACACACACACACACACACACACACACACACACACACAAATCACGGACATGACAAGACTGGATCAGCACTGGATCAGCAGTCAAACAAAACATACTGTATCACCTCAGAGTAACAATACAAAGTCCCATTGTTTGATTTAAAGACATAACCATGAGAAATAAAGTCGCAATAAAATCTAAATAAAAATTAAATCTAAATAAAGTTACAATAGTCACAATCATGAAAAATAACTATAAATATAAAGAAAATGTCTCACAATTAGGCTATGATATATATATATATATATATATATATATATTTTAATCTTAGAAGAAATACAATTGAAATTTAGTAGAAATATAGTTGTAATTGTGAAATACTCACAATTACAAGAACAAAAATGGTCACAATTTTGAGATATAAAGTTATGACTGCCAATAAAAATAAAAATAAAGTTTCAAATGTAAAAAAGGCAGAATTTAGAAGAAATAAAAATACAATTCAGGCGAAATAGTTGTAATTGTGAGATACAATTACAAGGGAAAAGAGACGTCTCAATTATGAAGAATCTGCCACATTTATGAGATTATAAAATAATGGCTATGAGAAATAACGTTATAATTGTGACTTCTGAAAAATACACTGCCTCAATTGTTAGATATAAAATCAAAATTTAAGAGAAATAAACAAAATAACTCTGTAAAAACTGGCTTCCATAGATAACCCTATTCCAAAGCCAACTCTAACCTTGAACCTCGAAACTCAGCAATGATTTACTGAATAAGGAGGGGTTGCATTTAAATCAAAGAGATCATAACAGATATCAGCAACAGGATATGATGTCAAGCTCACGCATTGTGCATTGAGCCATGATCAAAGTCTGACATTATAAACATTATTGGTCAGACATCCTTTCACTTTGCAAATTTGCAGATCAGAGTTCACCAGAGTTAAACTTTAGCTTCTCTGTTATAAACATCATGTGTTCATATACATGTCACAACTCTTACAGCTAATGATCCCTCGGGCTCTTTCAGGAAGACGGTTCTCTCTTTGGCAATGCTGTTAATTTTGTAGAAGTCCACCAGCTGGTTGAGGGAGCTGAAGACTTCATCCCATATGAAGAACTGCCCTAGTCCATCTTTCAAAACCTTGAAGTGCTGCACATGGTCCCCGTAACTAGAGAGGGGGAGAGAGAGAGAGAGAGAGAGAGAGAGAGAGAGAGAGAGAGAGAGAGAGAGAGAGAGAGAGAGAGAGAGAGAGAGAGAGGAGAGAGAGAGAGAGAGAGAGAGAGAGAGGAGAGAGAGAGAGAGAGAGAGAGAGAGAGAGAGAGAGAGAGAGAGAGAGAGAGAGAGAGAGAGAGAGAGAGAGAGAGAGAGAGAAGAGAGAGAGAGAGAGAGAGAGAGAGAGAGAGAGAGAGAGAGAGAGAGAGAGAGAGAGAGAGAGAGAGAGAGAGAGAGAGGTTACTTATACCTTCAAGATAATGGGGTAGATCTTGGCTTGACTTACCAGTTTATTACATGAAACATAACAGTGTTTGATTAAAGGTTTTGCCTAATAAATCATAGTTTGACATTTCAGCTGTCAGCAAATTCTTGCATCACAATGATGTAGAAGCCAAGATTTAATAACTTTAATAAAATTAGACTTTGAACAAGTCAGTGCTTATTCTCCTGTAGATAAATTAAAGAATATTCCTCTTAGAAGATCACATGCTCATTACAGAACAATAAACAGCATATTAATATTAAATATGCAATTAAACAATACAGTCAATATGCAACAATATAATATCTATGCATATTCTATCAAGATCCAATAATACATTATATGCATCGTCTATATGTCTTGTTTGTAAAAAACATTTTAAGATCATTAACTGTTTTCAAAAAACATAATTAGCATTAATATTTGCTTCTCTATTACCCTTCAGTGCATTCAGTATTTGATTGCTGAGTGCTAGTCATTCTAAATATCTGTCTATATTATAAAATGTTATTTTACATTTAAAAAAATCCTTTTAAGTCAATTTCTAAATCAGTTTAAAAGTGTTTCCCTGTTTTACTGTTGTGATAATTTTTTTATGATTATTTTATTTTACCATTGTGTATGAAATGTGTGACATAAATAAACTTGCCCTGCCTTTGTATAATAATTATAATTATTTGCATGTTTTTAATAAATATTTTATAATAAATTTGTGTTTTTATATTTATATATAGTTGCTCAATATGTTTGTGAAAACCATGGAACCTTTTTTACAGGAATCGTTGATGAATAGAAAGTTCAAAAGAACAGAATTATTTGAAATTAAAACCCATGTAGATTACAAAATTACTTTGGAGCAAATATAAATGTAAGATGCATAATTTTTTTTTTTTTAATGATTGTTTAATCTTATTTGATGAAGGTCCAATATAAATTGTTCAACAAAAAAATATATATTTGAAAACATGCTATCAATTGTTTCTGGGTTACTGAGAAATGTGCAGGCACTGACGCACACCCTGCACCTGCAGCGGGTGTATTTAATCACCCCATGGCTCCACCCCCTTTCTTTATTTTTTTACCCGGCGGCTCCACCCTGCCACACCTGTGTGGGTTTTGCTCTCTCACACACACACACACACACACACACACACACACACACACACACACACACACACACACACACACACACACACACACAGATTCTAATCAGTCCATGCAATACTGCAAGCATCACTTGGCTTGTTCAGACAGAATGAGGAACTGCCTCAGGGATGTGGATTTGTGTGAGTTACTGAGAGCAAGACTGAGTCAGTATAATCACAGTCATTAGATATGACTTACCAGAGCCATATTAAACATTCTCAGTCTCCATCTCAAACTGTCTCACATTAATTGTCCAATTTTGTGTAGCATTATGATTTCTGTATTTACATTAAGCTTTTAATCTGATATAATGACCCGTTTAGTCATTTTCTGGAGATTCAAAGAGCCTAAATATATAGCTGTTGAAAAGTTTGGGATTAGTACTCTTTTTAAATAAAATGTTCCAGTGTTCCTGTGGCTCAGTGGTAGAGCATTGTGTTAGCAGCGCAAAAGGTTGTGGGTTCAATTCCCAGGGAACAAACATACTGATACAAAAACATTTATAGCCTGAATGTACTGTAAGTCGCTTTTGATAAAAGTGTCTGCTAAATGCATAAATGTGTGTGTATATGATTTATTCTTGTGAGGTCAAAGCGGTGTCAAATGATTCCTTCGAAATCCTTCTAATTTGCTAATTGAGAAATATTTGTTGGTTTTATCAATATATCAACAACCATTGCTTAATATTTTGTTGAAACCATGATACATTTTATTTCAGGAATATTTGCTAAGGTTAAGAAAACAGAATTTATTTTAAATAGAAAACTAAATCATATAATATTTTATAATGTTTTTTTGCTGAATACAATTATTCATTCTTTCTAAAAATAAAGAACTACTGACCCCAATCTTTTGAATGCTAGTGTATGCCACATACACAAAACACATCTTATACCATATCTGTACTGTCTGTATTTCTCTTTGAGTCCTGTTGGAAAATCATTCATTCAAAATCTAATTTCAACCTGGAAATAAAGGAATGTTTTCAATAGCATGTTCAAGTGAATTTTTTATTTCATTCATTTAAATCAAAAATAATAATATACATCATAATGAATAAATCAAATCTAAAATGGAAACTCTTTAAATGAAGAATTTTGGACCCCGCTGTACATATGTTCATTCTGTGTATTATAAATTTACAAAAATGATTTTATTTTCACAGTAAGAATATATGCAAGCGGCTTTTTGAATTTCAAAGAAAAATTTAGTTTTAAATAACTTTTGTGAAAAATAAAATGCCAAAATATGGGTGAAATAGTGTTCTATCGTCATTCATATCGTGTAACAGATATATTTATGTAAAAATTAAACAACATTGTTCTGATGCTGCTTATTAAAATATAATAAAAGAATAAGTGACCACACTAAATTGTATTGAAACATTCAGATGACAAATGGGTAAAACCTACGTGAATCATTAAATAAAAGGTATTTTAATGTCATCTAATGATTCTGGTTCTAAATTGACCTGAGAAGTGTTTTTTTTTTGGTATATAAACTGTTGTGTTTGACCCATATGACCCATGTTTTCCTGTATTATGACTAGTCAATATAAGATTCCAGCTGTGCTAAATTACACAAGAATTGAACAACTATGGCACAAAACACCTGTTCACCAGTGTTACCGAGCACATGCCCAGAGGGTCTGTACACGTGACATATAAACAGTTCCTTACAATTCTATTTGAATGAACATTTGCTTATGATCTTTTAAGCATCAACAATAGAGCTAATCTTCCTAAAACAATTCTTGAATTTTTTACACAGGGTCCCTGGGTCTGTAAAGGTTGATTTATGGGCACATATATCTGATTATTACTGTATCGTTCTCTCTTTCCCTCTTTCTCTCTCTGTCACACACATGTAAACACACAGAAACATCTGTGCTGGCCTCAGGTACTCAAGCTTGTTAGGAAGCACTGTGCGTATAATACATGGCAGAATAGGATTCATTGTGCTGCGGTTGTGTTGCAACTGTCCCTCAATTTCTCTTTCTATTTCTTTCTCTCTGTCTCATTAGGATCTGATGTTTTAGGTCAGGTCTTCAGAGGTTTATAGCAAAGTGATCTAAAAATAATCTATGCATGTCCACCCTCCCAACGCATGCCAACGTTTTCAATAGAATTCTACATTGAGCTGTAAATAAAAAGAAAAGAAAAGATGTTGATGATAAAAGGCACGCATTATTATTCTTTATACTTAAGTTTAGGAAGATTGTTCAAGTCTTATGCTCTAACACTGCACCATTTGTGCCAGAGAAATTAATGAATCATAAAGTCATTAATGGCTTGGCAAATAATGAACAATAAAACAGGTACAAATATTAATAATACTCAACACAATAGTTCTCCAAACAAGAATTCTGTCATCATTTACTCACCCTCAAGATTTTCCAAACCTTTATGCGTTTCTTCTGTTTAGTACAAAACAGCATATATGTGTAACCAAACTTGTGCTGATAGTCCATTGACTTCCATGGTATTTTTTTTCATACAGTTGGACGTCAATGGCTACCGTCAACTGTTTGGTTACCAACATTTGTCAGAATACATTCTTTTGTTTGTTTAGAATTCAGGTTTAAAACTAACAATTAAATGATGACAGCATATTCATTTTTGGGTAAAACCTTGATAGGTTCTTTTGACTTGGGCTGTAACCACCTAGCAACTAACATCCCAACAATAGCCTAGCTATTCCATATAGAGATTTCCCAGAAAGTGTTACGAAATTACATTTTGGTTGGAATATCTAAAAGGTTTCAATTTCCACCAAGAGAACTCTGGACTGTTTAAATAGGTTCTGGAGTGCTGGGAGCAAATTGATTACATCACAGCAACACGCTACCATGCACTCCACTCTAATTAGAGTGTGTTAATGAAGAACCAGATAGGGTAACAAGGACACACATTAACACACACTCATATGCGAGTACGCTCACGTCCATTGTCAATGTTTGCATGCAGCACATGCAGGGAATAATACTAACAAGCCTTAATAGGAACACATTATATGAAGCATACATGTTTGTGGTGTTCTGTACAGTCCGGTGAAGGCAGGTTTCATTTGTAAGGGTGCATCTGACCTGACAGACACAGAGAACTCTCCCGGTGTGCTCTCGCTCTCCCTAACGAGAAACGCTCCACACTCCAACGGTCTCAGACGGTTTTCTGCAGCCTGCCGTGAAATTCCGCCCACAAACCACCTGCGAAATACAAGCTCAGCTGTCGGTTCAACATCAGATTGTATATTTATGGATTGAAAGGCGACTAAAAATTATTCTCTAATCAAGTAAATAATCTATCTAAACTTAACAATTTTCACTCAGAAATTACTTGTAGAGTAAAAAAAAAAAGTAACACATTGAATTAAATGTGAAATACAGAAGTCTGAATTAGTATATTCTCATTAAAAATATCTACAAATATCTTTATTTGCTATTATAAAAAATAACAGCTTTCACGAGCAGCATCTTGATGAAGCATTTCTGTTTTAAGTCAAACCAGCAAGTACACAATCTTAACGCTTTGTTGTTGTTCATACAGGCCTACACTGAAAAAATGATTTGTGGTTTAGTCCCAGTCTGTCTATTCCCAGCATGCACCAGGGCATGAATAATTAACATGGTTGTATTGTTTGACCATTTGCCAGTTATATTTACTTTGTTGTTGCTGTCGCACTTTTTATCATGTGATGTCAGGATAAGTTTATTCCTCTGTTATAAAGACTAGTTGGTTGTTTTCCGTGTCTGTCTCGTGTTGAGGTTTACAATATGTGACATTTGAAAGTATTTTGTAAGTGCCCTTTTGTCTCAAGAACTTTTCATGTACATTTAGAAAAAAGCACATAATATTAAATAATTTAAAATCACATGAATAAAGGGAATAATCTGCTGTTCTGATTTGAAGTTAGACTTCATCTAAATAGGCCAGTAATAAATTTACATTCATGCATTTGGCATTTAATATATTTTACATTCCATTTAAGATGTATATTTGATCAGTTCATACATTCCCTGGGAATTGAACCCATATGAGCTTGCTTGTGCTATGATCTCATGTTTTAGCTTCAGAAATGCCAAATTATTATTACATATTTTGCCACGTTAACTTTTCAAGTTCAAATAAATGTTTTTTTTTGTTCTCGAGTTCAAAGCGATTGATTACCCTTAAATATGAAAAACATTGTTCACAAAATTCCCTATAGAATTCAAATAAAAGTGTGTGCAGTATGTGCATTGCTTTGTTCCCCTTTTGTATCACTGGATATTTTCAGATTCTTAGAGATACAAGTGCCTACATGATGTAGAAATGACATGTGACTTTAATTGCATGAAAACATTCTGCCATCTTATACTTAATAAGTAGCTTCATCTGCATTGATCATAAAGCCGCGATTGATCTCATTCAGTTCACTCTTTTTATCATGATCGTGATTTTTAACTGACTCATTCTTTTATTTCAGAACGACTGGTAGGTTCTCAGCCGTAAACGGCTATGTTCAGGTCAAGCTACAGCATGTTTGTTGGGGTTTGGTCTGGGCTTTGACTTTTACCTATCCTCAATGCCTCACAGGTTTGTCAATCTTCCATGTTATGGTAAAACTGCAAGGTAAGGAAGTCCTTTCCAAGCAGTTTCAAGTCACACAATCAGGAAGGCCACACCCACAGCAATGGGTGTCGTATGACATCTCACTGAGGTCAAACGCTGGGAAATCCCTACATTTGTACTTCAGTAGAAGCTGCTTCTTCAAAAATCAGTTTTTTTTTGTCTGGATGATAGATTAAGTCTTCAACACATGTAATTCTAAACCCAACACTAAACTTGCTCCAGCTGAGCATCCAACAGCACCTTTCCAACTCGTGCAACTGCCATCTTGCCCAACACAATTATAACCATGGAGAAAACAACACTTGTCAAATACTTTGGGAACCACTATATCAGCACTACAAATAAAGTAAAAGCGAATTCATATAAAATGAATAGATTTTAGAAACGTCCTAGTTTCCAACTGAGACATCTTTGCATAAAACATCACAATAACAGACTCTGAAAATATGACTAGGCTGTCTCCACTTGAAGTATTTTATTAGCATATGGCTAGAACTATTCCATTTCATTTTAAAGACTGCTAAATGCTCCCAAAACTTTAAGATGCCCAGATGAATATGCACTCATTTGCATACATGTCTAGAACAGAAGTCTAAACAATGGACAAAGCCACAATCAAAATTATTGTTTAATTGTATTGACATATTAAAGTTAAAGGTTTTTTACAGAAGCATATCTCTTGAATATCTTTTTATCACTCCATAAATAATGTAAAACAGCTAGAAAACAAGTTTTTGGGAATAAAATGTTGTATAAAACTAATGATAAATAAAATGAAATTATATGAGAAAATGGCCTATAAAGATATGTACTGTAATAGATAACATGCAATACAACTTATTGTTTCCATCAACAACACTAACTTGTCTGAAACAACACGTTATGAAAAGCCAAACTTGACTAAATTGGCCAGTGCATTAAAAAGCAATGTTTTTGCCTGAAGTGTCTTGCCTAAACGAATTTTGTCATTCACAGACAAAACCACACGCTACATTATATTCATTTCGTTTGTGTGATACTTACGTGTGAGGTCTTACATTGATATAGTTCTTCGGTACATAGCCCCGCCTACCAAACAGCTCAGCTGTGTACCAGTTCGGATCATCATCCATGTTTGTCACCTAAGATAAACATAAGACCAGTATTCAGATGTCCACTATCAGCTTAGCTTAGATATTCTGAATAGACCAGGCTTTAAGGGTTCATGAATCAATGGGGTTTTGTGAAATAAAGACAATTTAATAATTAAATATTTAAAAAGCCAAATTAATTAATATTTTGAAATGTATATATTTTTAAATATTTAATTTGAAACCATTTTATTTTGATTAATTTTATTTTAAAATATATTTAAATTATTTAGTTTTTAAATGAAACATTTGACAACTAATGAACAATAATGTTCCCTTTTCTATATTGAAATACCATCAACTGCTTCGAGTATTTTTCAGAGTTCAGCTGACAAAAAAACACATTTGGTCCAGGCTATTTTAAGTACATATACCAAAGTAGGGTAATTTAGTTTTCTGCATATGCTTTTCAGAAATTGCTTTGGAAGTATATATTGAATTTAATTTACCCCCTCCCCCAAAAAAGTTTAAATCTCTAACTTTATCATTTGCTTAGGTAGTGTAAATTTGATATATTTTTCAAGTATCCATATACATATTATACATGCAATTCCCCAGACAACATCATTTGGTAATCAAAACAAAAAAGTTGTTTGCAAGGAAATGCAAATTACACATAAACAAATACCTGACTATGGTAGTGTTTTGCTGCCTTTACTGTAAATGTTTTTTTTTTTTGGAATACAGTTTTCCTAATAGATATCTAATTTATAAAGGAGCAAATAAAAGATATCTTCAAAAAGATATCTTCACACAAGTATTACCTTGTACCGTACATCCCACAAGCTGCCCAGCTACATATATCATCACCTATTCACACAGATATCCATTCTGAAATAAATACTATTAGCTAAGACGAAGTGCACACACACCCACCAAACTGACTCACTGATCTAGTATTTTATGCAAACGTGCAGCATGCAGACTAGCATCTTTTATATAGTTTAATTCCAGTGTGCCAGTAAACTACTGCACACACACAGTAAACTACAACACACACACACACACACACACACACACACACACACACACACACACACACACACACACACATTGTTTTTTATGGTTTACGGGGACTCTCCATAGGCGTAATGGTTTTTCATAAAACAAATGTCCTCATAAAACACATAAACATGCACACGCACACACGCGCGCACACACACACGCACACACACACACACACACACACACGCACACACACACACACACACAGAGAGACTCACCTTCAAGATGTCACCCTTCTGGAAACTGAGCTCATCACATTCAGTCGCTCTGAAACTGTAATATGCCTCAGCCTCCATTAAAGAAACACCATAAAAATAAAAGAACAGACAGGCAGTGAAATGGAGATGAGACCGGGATGAAAAGAAGAACGAGTTCAGAGAGAAATGGATGGGAAAGGACAAGTGCAAATTATGATAAATAAAATGGCAAAGAAGATGATTAAAAAGGATGAAGTATGGAGATGTATAATGGAGATGGTGAATGAGACGAATAATTTGTAGAAGAATGATGAGTAGCCTTCAGCACAGAAAAACTGGAGCAACAAAAACACTGAGTGGAAAACTGAGGAGCCACAATGATGATAGAGAATCTGAGAGAAAAAGTGTGTCTGCGAAGTACAGCTGTGCACGGAGGGAATGAGGAGGATGAGAGAGAGAGAGAGAGAGAGAGAGAGAGAGAGAGAGAGAGAGAGACAGAGAGAGAGAGAGAGAGAGAGAGAGAGAGAGAGAGAGAGAGAGAGAGAGAGAGAGGAGAGAGAGAGAGAGAGAGAGAGAGAGAGAGAGAGAGAGAGAGGGAGAGAGAGAGAGAGAGAGAGACAGAGAGAGAGAGAGAGAGAGAGAGAGAGAGAGAGAGAGAGAGAGAGAGAGAGAGAGAGAGAGAGAGAGAGAGAGAGAGAGAGAGAGAGAGAGAGAGAGAGAGAGAGAGAGAGAGAGAGAGAGAGAGAGAGAGAGAGAGAGAGAGAGAGAGAGAGAGATTGAGAGAGAGAGAGAGAGAGAGAGAGAGAGAGAGAGAGAGAGAGAGAGAGAGAGAGAGAGAGAGAGAGAGAGAGAGAGAGAGAGAGAGAGAGAGAGGCGAGAGAGAGAGAGAGAGAGAGAGAGAGTGAGAGAGAGAGAGAGAGAGAGAGAGAGAGAGAGAGAGAGAGATAATTAAAGTGTGCAGGAAACTAGTGACCAGATCAGGATATCACATACATTCCATTAAATTTCTCAAATATATAATGTAAACTATAAAAAGTGACCACACTTTGTTTCTTGATTTGTTTATTATCTTCGCTTATGTTACAATATTTTTGATAATAGATTTGTCGACAAACAAAAATATACATATATTTGCATATATGTGTGTCTTTATGTATACTGTGTAAACATTCATTTTAAAATATATACATGCTGTGTATAAATAATATATAAATTTACAGTAAAATGTACTCACTATTTTTTTCTATTAATTTTTTAAATAAAAATGTTTTTATTATTATTTTAAAACATTTTAAAAACTATTGGTTGATTAAGTGATTTTGGCCAGCGTGGTCCTAGTTACTGTTATTGGTCAAATCCACTATCGGTAAATCTCTAACATACAGTATAAGCTGAAAATGTATGGACTGCAAAGACATTCAATTAAGAGAGTTTTGATTTATGTTTTTGTGGTTACTTTCTATTTGTGTTACTAAAATATTCTAAACAGTATATTTACAATATATTGTTTTGAGGTATTTTATGTTAAAATATAAATCATAAATCTTGTTGGAGGGGCACATGTTTGATATCCTCGGGCAGTTTTCTGTTTGAACCAACAACATGACCCTCATTAATAGCACTTGCTGCAACTATGCTTGTGTTTGATTGTAATGTATGCTGGTCACGTCCTCTCTGATTCAGATGACACGACATTAAATAAGCGCACATGGTCACACAATATCTCATTTCTCCCTAGCTGCCTCTTAGTGCAGCTTGATTAACTCTTGTATGACATTTCAGAGCTTAAACATGAGACTGAACTGAATATTAAATTTCTGATTTGTGCATGTTTGCATGGAGATGATTTCAGTGTTCTTGACAGTTATTTGGCATCTCTAAGAACATGTGCTGGTGGCAGCATCCCCCAGCCCCCTACCTAACACAACACACACACATATGTAAGAAACTGTGATAGGGCCTTTGACGGATGATAGCTGTGAGTCGGTGAGTACAGAAACAACATTTCCAGGTAAAAACTAAACAAAAGAAAGTTACTGAGCCAGTCCATCGAAGACTGATATTATTTTGTACTCCAGATGTGCAAAGAATATTTATTCCTTATGTAAATGTAATATAATAACACTAAATGAATTTGGTAGCAGTGATGATTCATATAGGCAGGAAGATTAAAATTCATATTCCCAGCAGTTTACAAAAAAATAGGATACCATACTATGGTAAGAGAAATTTCAGATTTCCATTGCATATCGAAGACATATTTGCTTAATTAAATTTTTCAATTTAAATAAATAGTTATTTCATTTTGTAAATGTAAATGTAGGTATTACTCAGTAATTCTTGAGGCCATTATATGAATAACCATGATTTAAATTTCATGAATCTTGCTTAATTTTGAGAATGATAATAATGATAGCTTGCAATTCAGAACTGGGATCTCATATTCAGATTGCAGATATTCAGATGTGAATTGCTGCTAACTCATATTCATAATTTATATATACATACAAGTGCATCTCAATAAATTATAATGTCGTGGAAAAGTTCATTTATTTCAGTAATTCAACTCAAATTGTGAAACTCGTGTTTTAAATAAATTTAATGCACACAGACTGAAGTAGTTTAAGTCTTTGTTTTTTTTAATTGTGATGATTTTGGCTCACATTTAACAAAAACCCACCAATTCACTATCTCAACAAGTTAGAATACTTCATAAGACTAATAAAAAAATTTTTTTGGGGCCTTCTGGAAAGTATGTAATTTACTGTATATGTACTCAATACTTGGTAGAGGCTCCTTTTGCTTTAATTACTGCCTCAATTCGGCGTGGCATGGAGGTGATCAGTTTGTGGCACTGCTGAGGTGGTATGGAAGCCCAGGTTTCTTTGACAGTGGCCTTCAGCTCATCTGTATTTTTTTTGGTCTCTTGTTTCTCATTTTCCTCTTGACAATACACCATAGATTCTCTATGGGGTTCAGATCTGGTGAGTTTGCTGGCCAGTCAAGCACACCAACACCATGGTCATTTAACCAACTTTTGGTGGTTTTGGCAGTGTGGGCAGGTGTCAAATCCTGCTGGAAAATGAAATCAGCATCTTTAAAAAGCTGGTCAGCAGAAGGAAGCATGTAGTGCTCCAAAATTTCTTGGTAAATTGTTGCAATGACGTTGGTTTTCAAAAAAACACAATGGACCAACACCAGCAGATGACATTGCACCCCAAATCATCACAGACTGTGGAAACGTAACACTGGACTTCAAGCAACTTGGACTATGAGCTTCTCCACCCTTCCTCCAGACTCTAGGACCTTGGTTTCCAAATGAAATACAAAACTTGGTCTCATCTGAAAAGAGGTCTTTGGACCACTGGGCAACAGTCCAGTTCTTCTTCTCCTTAGCCCAGGTAAGACGCATCTGACGACAACTGTAGTCAAATTCCTTGACACGTCTGTGTGTGGTGACTCTTGATGCCTTTACCCCAGCCTCAGTCCATTCCTTGTGAAGTTCACCCAAATTCTTGAATTGATTTTGCTTGACAATCCTCATAAGGCTGCGGTTCTCTCGGTTGGTTGTGCATCTTTGTCTTCCACACTTTTTCCTTCCACTCAACTTTCTGTTAACATGCTTGGATACAGCACTCTGTGAACAGCTTCTTTGGCAATGAATGTTTGTGGGTTACCCTCCTTGTGAAGGGTGTCAATGATTGTCTTCTGGACAACTGTCAGATCAGCAGTCTTCCCCATGATTGTGTAGCCTAGTGAACCAAACTGAGAGACCATTTTGAAGGCTCAGGAAACCTTTGCAGGTGTTTTGAGTTGATTAGCTGATTGGCATGACACCATATTATAATTTGTTCGAATTGGTGGGTTTTTGTAAAATGTGAGCCAAAATCATTACAATTAAAAGAACCAAAGACTTAAACTACTTCAGTCTGTGTGCATTGAATTAATTTAATATACGAGTTTCACAATTTGAGTTGAACTACTGAAATAAATTAACTTTTCCACGACATTATAATTTATTGAGATACATCTATATATATATATATACAGTGCTCAGCGTAAATGAGTACACCCCCTTTGAAAAGTAACATTTTAAACAATATCTTAATGAACACAAAAACATTTTCCAAAATGTTGACAAGAGTAAATTTTATATAACATCTGTTTAACTTATAACATGAAAGTAAGGTTAATAATATAACTTAGAGAACAACATTTTCAGTTTTACTCAAATTAGGGTGATGCAAAATGAGTACCCCACTGAAAGTCTCTGGAGCAAAGCTACATTTTAGACTACAAATGTCTAATTTAACAAGAATTCAACCACAGGTGAGTCTAATTATTCATTACACAGGTGTTCAGCAGACAGTTGACTATAAAAGGGTGTTACTTAAAGAAAACCCCTTCCCATTTCATGCTGTCAGCAATGGCACCACATGGAAGAGAAATGTCACAAGACCTGAGAAAGAAAATAATTTCTTTACACAAGAAAGGTGAAGGCTACAAGAAGATCAGCAAAGCTTTACTTATCAGTCAGAATACTGTAGCAAAAGTGGTACAAACATTTAAAAAAGATGGAACTGCAACCATCTCACAGAGACGTCCAGGTCGTCCACGGAAGTTAACACCTCGTCAGGAGCATCTTCTGATGAGAAGGGTTGAAGGAAATCGACACGCAAGTTCACTGCAGTTATCTAAAGAAGTAGAAAGCCAAACTGGGGTGACTATTTCCCGTGACACAATACGCCGTACACTGCAGAGGAATGGCATGCATGGGTGCCGTCACGAAGAAGCCTCTCCTAAAGCCCAGGCACAAAAAGCCCGCCTAGAGTTTGCCAGGGCCCATGCTGACAAAGATGAAGACTACTGGGACTCTATACTCTGGAGTGATGAGACCAAGATAAATGTTTTTGGAACTGATGGCTTCAAAACTGTATGGCGTCATAAGGTGAGGAATACAAAGAAAAATGCATGGTGCCTACAGTGAAACATGGTGGTGGCAGTGTCCTTATGTGGGGCTGCATGAGTGCTGCTGGTGTCGGGAGCTGTATTTCATTGATGGCATCATGAATTCACAAATGTACTGTTCCATACTGAAAGAGAAGATGCTACCATCACTCCGTGCCCTTGGTCGTCGTGCACTTTTCCAACATGACAATGATCCTAAACACACATCTAATGCCACTGTTGGATTTCTGAAGAAGAACAGGGTGAAAGTGATTCAGTGGCCAAGTATGTCTCCTGATCTGAACCCAATCGAACACCTATGGGGAATTCTGAAGAGACAAGTTGAGCATCACTCTCCATCCAGCATCTAATCTCTAAAAGAGGTCATTCTTGAAGAATGAAAAAAGATAGATCTGTCAAAATGTCGCCAACTTGTTCATTCCATGCCTAGAAGACTTGGTGCTGTCATTAAAAATCATGGAGGCCATACAAAGTACTAGATTTAGTAGTTTTTGTTGTGGGGTGTACTTTCAGTAAAATTGAAAAATGTGTAATCTTAGTTATATTATTAACCTTACTTTCATGTTATAAGTTAAACAGATGTTATATTAAATTTAGTCTTGTCAACATTTTGGAAATGGTTTTTGTGTTCATTGAGATATTGTTTAAAATGTTACTTTTCAAAGGGGGTGTACTCATTTACGCTGAGCACTGTACATATATATATATATATATATAAATCTTAAATCTTAAAATTTAGTGATTGTATAAAGCATGTGATTATATAAATATAGTTCCTGCATTTTTTTTAATTGGTTGAGTGAATCATTTAATGAGTCCCAGTGCTGGGGAAAGTTACTTTTAAAAGTAATGGATTACAATATTGTATTACTCCGTAAAATAATGTAACAAATTGCAATAATTTGTTAATATGTGTTACGGTTTGCATTAATTGTGTGTTACATTGTCTCATCTGGCTTGGACATGCTCATCTGGCTTTACATTTTGCAAATGTAAAAGCCCTTTCACACCAAAAGTGAAACAAATAAGCCTCAGGCAGAAGGAAATGTAAATTCAAAAAGCTCAAACAAATCTTTCAGCTGCTGTGCTGCCATTCTGAATTGCGTGAAGAATAGGATACAAGAGAAGAACGTTCAAAGCTTTCTTCTCGATCACAAAAAATAACTAATATTATATACTAATATCTGCATATTAGTATGGTTGAATTGGATAATTGAAGATTAGCAGCTGCTTAATAAAATTGTATTAAATACGTAAATCATTTTTGTGTTAGCATATTTATTTATTGCAGGTTTGCGTAATGTGAGTCTGAGTTTGCTCTTCGCTGTTTTTATTTATTTCGAGGAATACTGAATCTGTTTTTGTGCAAGTGAGTTAAGTAAATGCATGTTCACATTTAGCCTAAAACTACAGTAAACATTGGGTTTACACAACATACACAACACCTCTGAACTTATTCTTGATTTCTGTCAACATGGGGACAGGAGAGCTGTTGGTCATTTTACAGACGCTTTTATCCAAAGTGACTTACAATCAGTGTTGGGAAGGTTACTTTGGAAATGTAATTTCAATCTG
This sequence comes from Gymnocypris eckloni scoliostomus, assembly GCA_027564155.1. Taxonomy (NCBI): domain Eukaryota; kingdom Metazoa; phylum Chordata; class Actinopteri; order Cypriniformes; family Cyprinidae; genus Gymnocypris; species Gymnocypris eckloni. The sequence goes on along the minus strand of CM050416.1, from coordinate 11,882,421 downwards.
GATCCAAGCCTTAAATGATCTGAGATGACCGAACACCTGAGAGGAGATGATAACAACACCTCTGAGGACCTCAGAGGAAGCCAACCATCAGCGATTATACTGAATGAACCAAATTTTGCCATAAGTTAATTATATTGAGTTTCTACAATATAAATCTATTTTAGAAACTGCTGTGAAGTTGCTTTGCAACGATTGTATCGTAAAAAGCGCTATACAAATAATATTTAATTTAATTTAATTAATAGGTTACAGATTAGAAGTTACCCTACTTAGTTACCCTACTTACCCTACTTATTAACTAGTTTTCAACTGTTAATCATTTTCAAACATGTTAACCAGGCAGGGTTAACCCAGTAGTGCTCAACACTGATTACTGTCAGACTTTCAAAATCGTTCGTCACTTGAAATAAGATTATAATATATTCATTTTAAAGGTGACATCGGATGGAAAATATCTTAATTTGCATATAAACGTGTTTTAGTAGTATGTGGACAAAACCACCCTACAATGATAGAAATTCACTTCTTTTTTTAATCCCCCCAAAACCTAAACAGTCTCAATTATCAAGACATTTTTATTTTGGAGTGAATAACCAGCGCTTTCTTCCACCTTCAATACCACGACTGAGGTGAGACCCTTGAGCAAGGCACCGAACCCCCAACTGTTCCCCGGGCGCCGCAGCACTATGGCTGCCAACTGCTCTGAGTGTGTGCTCACGGTGTGTGTGTGTCTGTGTGTGTTTACTATGTGTGCACTTGGATGGGTTAAATGCAGAGCACAAATTGCGAGTATGGGTCATCATACTTGGCCACACCACTTCACTTTCACTAAATTAGTTTATGCCTGGCTGCACAAATCATTTTACTCCAGACTGTTTACTGAATGAGGGACAATTCAAGGCAGATTTTGTTAAAAAGTTAAAACTCAAGGATGATCACTTCCACAGAAGAGAGAGGTGGGTTGAGCAGTGATCATTATCATGTAAAGAGATATGCACGAAACAAATCAATGTGAACAGAGCTGTTTTTGGCAAGGTAAAAAGGGTGTTGTTTTACACCAAAGATTACACCAAGATTTCTGACCGAAGCTGATGGGATAATTGTTGATGAACCTAACTGAATCGTGAAGTCATGCTGTAGAGTTGGAGTGGCAGGGAAGACAAGAAGCTCAGTCTTTGCCTGGTTGAGCTGTAGGTGATATTGTTTCATCCATGCCGAGATGTCTGCCAGGCAGCTTGAGATCCGTGCAGCTACAGTTTGTTCATCTGGTCGAAATGAGAGATAGATCTGCATGTCATCAGCATAGCAATGGTAGGAGAAGCCATGTGCCTGTATGATGGGACCCAGTGATGTAGTGTATGTGGAGAAGAGGAGGGGTCCAAGGGAGGGGACCAATTGATGCGCTTTGGATACCTCCCCTCTCCAGGCCACCCCGAAAGGCCGACCAGTGAGATGGAAAAAATAAATAAAAATGCTTTGTGCATCTTAAACACAGAATTTGCATAAAGTCTGAAATGTTACATAAATTATCTTCTTGTATGGTTGTCATAGTGACAGCACAGCTTTGATTGGCAGATGCACAGTGTTGCTTCTTCTTCTGACTGGGCTGATTGCCATGACAGTCCTCCAGTGGCTGAAGAGCGAGGAGATGCCCCGCAGAGTGGAGACTTTACTGAACACTTTACAGGGTTAGTCACCCTACTGAGCGAACACCCCACTGCATCGTTCATTTGAATCAACCACTATTATAGTTTGACCTTGTACAAGGCTAAGCATGCACATCTACTTTCCTGACAGAAAATAAATTGTATTGCCTAGAGTTTGCTATTTCATGGTTTGAAGGCTTAATTGTGTATCTTAATAATGTTTCATCAAAAAAAAAAAATCAAATAATTATTACCACCTTCATGTTTGCTCCAAACTTCAAATGTCTCAGAAGCAGGACTAACACCAGTCCATTTGCTCTGATTTATTCTCATTTAAATCTAGAATAAATTATTAAAAAGGCATTTATTATGCCCCTTTGAACAAGGTGTAATATCATGTGTCCCCAGAATGTGTCTGTGAAATTTCAGCTCAAAATACTCCACAGACCATTTATTGTGTCATTTTGAATATGCCTGTTTTGAGTGGAAGCAGAAACAGCTTTTTTTCCCCGTGCATCTACCTTTAAATGCAAATGAGCTGCTGCTCCTTTTTCCGTAACAGGGCTGTGCCTTTATAGCTTGTACTTTAAATATTCTGACAAAAAAACATCTGAAAACATGCGTTTTAAAGCCACATCAGTTTAAACTTCTGATATATGGTTTTCTGAGCACAAATATCCGAAGCACATAAAGCGGCTGTCACAGGGACTACTAAACTACGTTCTCTTTCATATCTTACTGTGCTTAAACTGTCAAATACACACAAATTTATGTTAACAACACACATAAGTTACAAAAAATAATCGGTTATATCTGCGAAGGTAAACAGCTAGGAGAGAAATTGCATGTTTATGTTAAATCTGTGTATTAAGTGACAGTAGCATACAGTATCTATACTGCTGTCTACATTGTTTATACCCAGTCAACACGTGAGATCATGCGATGATCACAGTGACATCACGCAATCCTCATACTGTGATCCTCACAGTGTGAGTATTTGAGCTCAGTATGAACTCAAACGATCCTCATACTGTGATCCTCACAGTGTGAGTAATATGTGAGCTCATTATAAATTACATTTTGAGCAGGTTGTAAGGAGGCAGTTTAAGGGTGAATCCCAATTCTCAGTCTTAGCCCTTCCCCTTTCCCCTTAGTTTTTGCTGCTCATGTGAGAGTAAGGGCTATCCCAATTCTCGTTTTGATCGAGGGGTAGGGCTAAGGGGAAGTGGTATATACTCCTTAAAACCAAGCATTTTCGCGAGGTTACGTGAAACTAAGGGGTACCCAGAGCACACTACGCAACCGGCAACAATGGCCAGATCATCCAGAGAGTGGTATTTTCAGCTTAAATAAGTCGTTTAAAAATTACGACTGTCTTGTTTTGTGCTCTACAGCAAGTTTTGTGCTGTAACTTACATATATTATTTGCAACCATGTTCTTAAACGTTTGAAAAAATCACTAGTTTTCTACGCTAATGTTACATTGCTGATTTGCACAACAGTCCCACATTTCTCTGACTAGAGAAAAACATCACTAAAACCCACGCAATCGACATACACACACTTGCAGATGGCATTTTGGAAGTTTGTGATCAACACTTGTCGCTCTGGTGACATAGCAGCCAGCCAGCGACGATGTATGATGACAACAGTAACTAAGTGGCGTCTCGTTTCATAGGGGTATGTTTTCTCCACTAGCACTTACCACTCGGTTTCAAGGGACAAGGGCTAGGGGTAAGACGAAGGTGTAGGGGTAAGACAGAGAAATGGGATTCACCCAAAATATCGTTCACTGGGTATAATATCATCTACATCTTGGATATGATTCCTAAAAGTTTTCCACCTACAGCACACATTTTATACATTGATGCAGAAACACTGATGTTCTACATGTCTACAGTATAGAGATAAACTCCTTATAAGCTCCTTGATTTTGTGTAACAACTTAAAATATAGCCTAACATGCACGCAAAATAAACTATAGTACAATTTATTTACATTTCTCTGCATAAGTGATTTTGCATTGGTATTTTTGTCTTTTTTGGGGGGATGGTTTTGCCTTTATTATGATAAGACACTTTAGATCTAAAGAGAGAGTGGGTGGGATCGGGAAAGGTTCTGGAGTCAGGAATCAAACTCAAGACCCCTGTAGAGCACAGCGCTGTATGTTAGCATGCTGCCCGGAACTAAAATTCAATTTAGATTGGTTACTTCCTATGAATGAACAGGCTTAAAGAACAATTTGTTCAGGAATCAGGAATTAAAGAGTATACATTAAGTAGTATTCTGAGTGATGTTCCAAATGCAGGAAAACAAATAAGGGCAATCATGCGATACAATTGTGGAGTAATGAACACAATATAAGATTTAGGTGAGAAACGGTACATTCTCTTCACACTCACAGTAGGTGGCGGTACGCACAGATGAAGTTGGTTTGCAACCCGCCATTAAAACTAAAAGAAGAAGAAGACGAATCGAACATCACTACAGTGATTTACATTTGTGTCAAAGTCTTTCGACCGTTGAATAGGTGTTTTGTTCTGGAGCAATGATGAGTGTTTCCTTTATTTGCTATTCACATACGCTGATATGATATTATAATGCCAATATGCACTGTGGCCTGGCCCCATGTTATCAAATTAGCCAGCTACACGTGTTAGCCAGGTACATGTAAACCAGCCATCTTGCCAGCTCAGCCTACGACACACTACACACTGCGACTGTAAGACTGACTGATTATGAATGTAATTTGATACTTAACTGATCACACCCAAAGTGTCATTGCCAGTTACATTCAGTTGGTGTTTAAAGTCAGCATTTAAAATCATAAGTGTGTTCAGTTCTTACAATGTCAGCTAGTCTTTAAAGGGATATGTCATTTTTCAAAAACGATTTAAAAAACAGAGTTGGAGCCGAGTACCAAAACAAACTTGTAGCCAATCAGCCGTTAGTTAGTGCTGAAACATAATAATCCACAAGTACAAGTACTTGTGGATTATTGTGATATTTTCTCAGCTCTTTGGAGTCTCATTCTGACGGCACCCATCCACTGCAGAGGATCCACTGGTGAGCAAGCGATGTAAACAAACTCACTTGCATTTTGGATGGCCACCGGAACAGCTAAAGTCTGCCTGGATGCGATAAAGCGATCGTTGAAAATCATTTGAAATTTTTGTCAGCACGTCATAAATAAAATGCGGCAGCAGTTTTCTGTCAGGGATTTGTCGCAAGGACCCTTGCAGCATCCAGTGTAGACAGCATCACTGATTATAATGACTTCAATAAGATTTTGTCGCACCACTCGCGTCCAGTAACTAACTCGGGATCATTTTTCAGTAACTATACAAGCATGATTTATGGAAGCATGGATGCATGATTTGTTTAATATTTTGTTGAACTAATAGTTATTTTCACCATTTAGGTTGTTAGCTACTGATTACAATGACATATTGTTCTCTGTGCTTCAGGATGTTCCAAGTCTTTTCAAGGGGACAAAAATCGAAGTTAGGAATTGAAAAGGAGTCCCCAAAACAACACCAGAAGTAGAATGTATCCGTCGAATTGACTTAAGATAAATCAAAATAAACAAGGTCACTGAACTGTAGAAATACTTTGAAGGAAATAAAATATGAAATTCTACGTGTTTGTGATATTACTGACCAATATTAGAGAACTTTTAGATAACAGTTAACAAACTAAACTAACAGAATGAGTTTAACACAATGATATGACAGTGATCTCACATGGTATGACCATAGTATGAGTGTGCAGTGACCTCACAATGACCATAGTATGAGTGTGCAGTGACCTCACAATGACCATAGTATGAGTGTGCAGTGACCTCACAATGACCATAGTATGAGTGTGTAGTGACCTCACAATGACCATAGTATGAGTGTGCAGTGGCCTCACAATGACCATAGTATGAGTGTGCAGTGGCCTCACAATGACCATAGTATGAGTGTGCAGTGACCTCATATTTTGACTGTAGTTTGAGCACACATTGAGTGTGCTGTGGGGTTTCACTTTTACCTCACTGTGACTCACACATTGTGACCACATCATGAGAATCACGTGAGCTCATAGTAACATCATTGTCAAATCAAATTGTTGACTGGGTAGGACCCAAACAATAAAATAAAAGCAAACAATCACTCGCTCTGGACTGAATAACGTATATAGATTTAATAAGAAGACATTTCTTTCTTGAATGCTACTTTTAAATGGTCCAGCCGAAGATAAACATGGATTGTGTGCGGTTCACTCAGGCTGGGGTCCCTGCTAATATGGTATTGTCTGTCAACAGCCGTGGGCGAAAGTGACATCACATTTGACTGATTCTGCAAACGGCTTGTTCTGAGATACTGCTTATGATTTATGGGGATTAGAAAAAAAGGGGTAGGTGGATTTTTATCATTATTGGTTGGTCGTGTGCACACGCTGCCACACATGCCAACACACTGCCAACACACATTTATGTCCAAATGACATGTATAAATTAATTTTGCATAATAGATACCCTTTAATTTAAAGTGGAAAAATCGTGGAAATTTAAAGTGGATCTGGAAAATGAGCAGTGTGTTTTTGAGCATGGTTGACCTAAACTCTGCAGGAATCTAGATCTTTAAGGACTTGATTGAACTTTCACTTCATGATTTATACAAATTACATAAATATATCAGTGTCAAAGAGTCGCATAGCGGTTAGTAAAATAGCGAAGCTGTTAGTACAATTTATTGGTAGCAGTTAGTGTGGCTGATTTTTTTTATTTTTAAATAAGCATTTAAATCTAGTTAACTTTTTATTTTTGAATTGACAAATGCTACAGTGTTGTCTCGTATGTGATACTATTTAATTTAAGTAACCGGTATTTTCAATATCAAGCAGCAAAATGAATTGTTTTGTGCAGCTAAAAATATCTGGAAGCAGATAACACTGGAAGCCAGACATATTAAATTTACAAATGCTGTGTCCGCTCTTACGGGAAAAATAAGGTGGATACTTGGCACAGAAAGAACAAGAAGAACGCTGAATGAAATAGACATTTAAAGACTTCTTTTAAATTCAAACAGGTGAATGCATTAGTTGGTCAACAATGAAAATACCTGCATGTGCTTGTGAAAAACTCTTTACTGCAAATAGAGACATTTACCAACCCAAGTAAAGTACCGTGGCAGTTTTGGCCAAGTAGCTAGCCTACGATGTGTCATACCCGCAAAGTACCTAGCAAATACATATACATGCAGCCATTTATTTTTAATTATTCTAATAATTAATTAAATGTGAATAACATAGTTGTTTCATGTGTTTAATTATTTATATAGTAAATACGTTTTAATAGTTTTGAAGATATTTTAAGTTAACACATATTAGGTCAAATTACAGCTTTTATTTATAAACAATATAGTTTTTTAAATGTAGTAGAAAGCTACTTTTGTCACCAATAGTTTTTTTCCCCCTGTAGAGTAGTTGTAAGCTTATGCTAACTAAATTTTTTAAATACTTTGCTAAGAAAAATAACTAAACTCTTTGAATGCATCACAGAGTTCTTAAAGCACCCTTCCTCTGATTGGCTAAGAGGCGCAGAGGACTTGTTTGCCCCACCCTCCCCAGCCGTTTCACGACAATAGCGACCTAGCGTGATGGGAAACTGGTCAATCTACCTGTCAGTCTCCTGGTGGAGGGTGATATCATCTCTTCTGGCCTGGCAGTGAAGCTCCAACTGAACTAAGAGGAATTCAGTTTAGAATACATGAAACACTTAAATGAAGAGTTCACCTAAAAGTGAAAAAAAAACATATGATTTTCTTCTGTAACACACAATGAAAATGGGCAAAAAAATGAATTTACATTTTGTGTGAAACAGTATTATGAATAAATACGGCTATGTAAATATGGTTTGTCTACAATCCACCCAAGGCAGCACTTTTTTCCTTTTATACTATTTTCAACAGATAATTGTGATTACTTTCCAAATTTTCTCACTGGAGCAAATTATTTTTTTCCTTGTACAGAGACATAAAATGAGACCTCTGACTCATTTTTTGAAGGGGAGGGGGGGTTGTCTCTGGTTTATGAGGACAGGAAGAGGAGCATGTTGTTTTAACCTGCAGTGATGTGTTTAGTCATCTCTCCTCTCCCCGTTGCCATTGGATAGTGGAAGGCCCCGCCCACATCGTTTGCTCAAACCACAGCTCTTTAGGGTAACAAATACTCCAGCGGCTGAGGTGGTTCAGTATGTTTGCTTATTTATTTATTTACCCCCTTTGAATATTATTTAACATTTAATATAATTCTCAATTATATTTCATGGAAGTTTCTCCTAAAGTACAAGTAAAAGGGAAAGGGTTTCATTGTGTTTCACTGGTGTTCTTTTGAATAAGAGTCTCTTGATGTTAGCTCATCTATCAGACACAAAACAGAGATCCTAGAGAAGGATTTAAGAGCTTAAGGACTGCATTCAATGTGATGTCTCATCATTACACCACCGTCTCTGTATCAGCTTGTAACAACATGACAGAAATTATCGTAGACAATGGTAAAGCATATCATATGCACTTGAACTCCTAAACTACAGCCCCGGACGTTCACAAGTGCAGGATTAGTGGAAAAAGGCCTGGAATTTGACATGTCATCTCTTTTATATGGATCTTTTTATGTAAGAGTTGTTTGGAGCTTTCTCAACACAGACCTGTGTCTGTTCTGGATAATGAACGATTTACTGTGCAAAGTTTAGAAAGAGGCCCAGCGCCTTTTGTGCTGGTAAGACTTGTTTTTTATTATCTTTTCACATTTTGACAGATGCACTTGACAACTTTTTTTTACAAGAAGTGACTAACATTGCATTCAAAGTATTTGTGTAGTATCTGTGAATTCCTATATGCTACTCTTCCTAAAAAACTAGGAACTGTTGTACCATGGTACCCTTTGGTTCTTGTTTTTTTTATAGCGGCAGTGTAATGGATTGCAATAGCTTTTTCACTGTCTATGAAAATGAAAATGAAAAATATATAAATAAATAAATTCAATAACTGCTGTGCTTCTTTTTGTCCCTGGCATGCATATGCATTTGTTTCCTGTTTGGTCAGTCATCCTTCATCAAATCTTTCTGTCCTTCATTTTCCAGGTGCTGCTTCTGGTGCTGAATCTGTTGCGCATTTTGTTTGGCGCTCCTGGTGTGGGACCGGGGCCTGTCACACTCCTGCAGCTACCTTTAGGATAGCCAAAAACAGTCATGCAAAATTAGCATACACTGCAAAACACTTGCAAATACTAGAAATATATTGGTGATATATTGGAGGCATATCAAAATCACAAATTCACCCACAAATTAAAAAATAGCTAGAAATGTACTCAATCTCAGGCCATCCAAAATGTAGGTGAGTTCGTTTACATCGCTTGCTCACCAGTGGATCCCCTGCAGTAGATGGGTGCCGTCAGAATGAGAGTCCAAAGAGCTGAGAAAATATCACAATAATCCACAAGTACTTGTACTTGACAAAACTGTTTTTATCAGCTGTTTCAGCACTAACTAGTTATCCCTTTTTAAGCTGTGCATTATATATTTTTTATGCCTTATTTCAAAGAAATAACATGTACTTTTATGCAAACTATATATTTGTTTATATATAGTTTTATATTTTATATATTTTTTATATATACTTAACAGTGTATATTTAAAAAATGTTGACCAAAACATAAAAATGGCGTAGTAAATACATGAAATGTTGTGTTTCAGGTGAATGGTGTTTTACCTCTGTTGCCCCTGACTTTACCCCTGCTTTGGGTTCTTCTTGTGTGCATGTACGGAGAGACCCCTGTTCTTTTACAGATGGGCTCACAGCCAGTGGACTGGAGGATATGTTCAAAATAGAGGAAATCACACAATAGCTGCCTGTATATTTATTGCTTACAACTGTAACCATGTGAATGGATGTATTGTTGGTAATGATTTGGAACGCCAAAATGATTTCCGCATTTCATTGAACAGGAAATGTGGAAGTTGACCTGCAAGAAATGTTACTCAGTGTTCTGGGGTCAAACATCGACACTCTGCTAGTGTGCTACACAGTCTGGGATCTGTAACTGTAAGTGCAAAAGACATCAGGCTAAAAAAGACTCAAGGCACAATTAAGTATTCATTGATCAACTGGCATTTGCAAACAAATCGTCTTTAAAATAATTGCCACTTGTTTTATATTTTATTTAGTGCAATGACATTCATACCTTTTAATGGGTGTGTATTAAGTTTGAATTACAGCTTACCTGCTGTACAGTGTGGTGCATTATGTTTCTCTGTGCTACACATGCTGAGTGATGCTGGGGCAGTAAATGTTATTCTATCTCTCTCACAGTAATTCCATACTGTAATAAGAGCTTTTGAGTGTGTACCAGAATGCAGTCTGTCACAGTATCAGTATGCAAGAATATTTATGAACTAATGTGAACTTTGTTTACTCTGCACTTCTTATGATTACATGTCTGAAAATGTCTTGATATATCGTAAAATACCTAAATGATCCACAGGATATCTTACTATCTAAAAAAAGCAACAAGAGCACCATGGCAGAAACAAGTATCAGAAGGTAAAACCATAGTACTGAATGATTATAGTACCACACTCATATTCACAGCAAGGATCATATGGGTATTGGCCAATATTAGACATTTTTTAATGTCTTGTATTGGTCTATTGAATATTTAATTGTGGGTGTTGTTTTAGATTATCTATAGATTATTATTAAAACTCTAATAATTTACTAACACAATGCAATAATTTAATAATCAAAATTAATTTGTTCATCTTTCACGTGGTACATGATCATAAACATTTTAATAGCATTACTAAACTACACAAACGCTTTAATTATAACATTGGTCATACCATTAAATAAAATGATCTTCTTAGTGATATTGCAGAGAATCTTAATATATGTTGTCACTGTATTTGTATGGCAATCATATTTAAAAACAAATAGCATGGTATTATCCTCATGAATTTTTGCAAACGCAGTGTTGGGGTTTAGGATAACTTTTGAAAATAAAATTCATAATAATGTTAATATTTATAACAGAGGTGCCCAGACTTTTTAATTCAAAGGGCCAAAGCCCGATTGAGGGCCGTGGTCCAAAAGTATATTATATTAAAGTGTGTTAAATATAAAATAAAACAAATTTAATGGAACACCAATTTAACTTATTGATATTTTTGTTTGAACAATTTAAAGTTTTGTTTTGGCATTGAAATAAATAAAATACAATGACAAAACCATGTTTAAAATCGTTATAACAAAAATATAAATAAAAAATGAACATGGCATGTTTTTCTTTCTCTTGTAATATGGCATGGCGGGCCAAATCTAATATCATCACGGGCAAACTTTGGTTTGCCATCTCTGATTCATCATGATATTTAAGTTGTATTTAATATTTATTAAGAATAATACAAGTTCTCACACATTGTTTGTATGTGTGTGTTATGTATTCCAGGTCCTGCGTTGTGTTGATAAGCAGGGCATTCTCGTGACCCAGTCCAAATTCTGAGAAGATTCTGATCCTTAGCAAGTCCACCTCATCACAAGCGACAGATGCAAAAGAGGCAAAGAAACTGAAAAGGGTCGGCCTGAAGGATGCCATTCAAGTAAACTGATGTATATTCGGATTAAAATGAGTCTGTTTCATGAGTCGTAACATCTCACAAGGTCTCATCTGATGTCTTTATTCTCAAGATCCGCTCACTGTGCAGTCTGCAGATGTTAAGTTTGTCGGTGGGTCAGGCTCAGTGCAGTTTGATGACACATGCTGGGAGCGTCACGCCCCCTCTCTTCGGCCTCTAGGATTGGCTGTGCAGTTGGTCCTCTGTGACCCTGGAGTCGCCACCCGCATACTCCGCCCCTCCGACCACCTGACGCATGTGGCGCTGGCGTGCACTCGACCCCCATGTCAGCCGGTCCGCCCACCCTGGGGCCTCTACCAAGGATTCTCGGTAAAGCCAGAGGAGAGAAATAGTGGTGATTAGTTCTCCAGGGAAATTCACATTTTGTCAAGGTAGTTTCACAACTGTGAGAAAGCAGAAGCATCAACAAAATCTCTGAGGCTGTGTAAAAGTGAAGCCAGAGTAAAGAGAAGGGATACGGTGTGTGTATCACTAGCAAAAAGTATCAATAGTGTTTCTTCATATGTACTATGGTAAAACCATGTTTCTGGACATCAGAAGCAAGGCATATTAAGTACCATGGAGTAACGTATAGTAAATACCATCATTTACAGAAAGCACTTTCTTTGTTTTTTTGGACATGTCACCATTTTGTAAACATGTACCAGGGTATTCTTGGAAATACCTTGGTATATTATGTACACTGCTATTTGTTTGGGTTTTTTGAAGGATCATGTGACTCTGAAGACTAAATAATGATGCTAAAATTTCAGCTTTCCCATCGCAAGGGTAACTTGCATTTTAAAATATTTTAAAATAGAAAATTATTTTAGATTGTAATAATATTTCAAAATGTTTTTGTATTTTAGGAAAGCTCTAGCTTAAGAGACAAAAACATTAAAATAAAAAAATACATTGAAAAAAATGTACAGCTCACAAACTTCTGATTCTTTTGAATGGTGTGGTATATTTCCCATTACAAAAAATACTGGCTTAGTATTTTTAATATTTAACATGGTCACTATATATAGCATTTCAGGGTTATTTAAATATATATATATATATATATATATATATATATAATGGTAGTGTCATGGTTGTTGTTTGATGAGTGTCTTGTAACCTGATGTCTTTCATATTTTCCAAAAATATATATCCAGCAAAACTGCATTGTAGTGGTGACAGTGTGTATATGCAAATCTACAGGTTTCTCCGCCTCTGCGAAGGAGCCTTTCGAGCAGAGAATGAGTGTGGCAGTCTACACCGTGCCCTTCATCTCCTTCCCTGGAGACCCGGGATCATTGCTCCACCTTCTGTGTCAATGAGACACTTTCTCACATCTCATAGCACTGCTGGTGCACCACACTTACACCGATGAACACGCACACGTGTATAAATGCATCAACATCTGGATGTTTGTGACATCACAACATCACAGACAATAGTAAACAGTTAATATGTTAGAAACAGATCGATAGGATGTTATTTATTGTTCGTTATTATAGTCAACTAGTCCTTAGTGTAGATTATATTCCACTTATTGCCCAGCTGCATACAAAATAAATAAGTAGACATGAAACATTTATATAATTTTTTATAGTTCTTAAAATTATTTATCATAAATGTATAAATTATTATAACGTGGTAGGAAAGAGACCATGAGACAAGACACATGAAACTAGAACTGAAACTGTATAGGACAGCATCTTTTTAGTATTATTATATACTAATTTAAGTTTTATTAATATTTTAAATTAGTTGTAATTTTTAGTTTAAGTTTTTTTTGTGCATTTGTCATTTTTATTGTTTTTATTATTATTAATATTTAGTATTTTGATTTTGATTATATTAGTTTATATATTTATTTCAGTTAGCTGACAAGACATCTCATTTTTATTGAGGATTTATGTGTAAATTTCCATCAAGTAAACATTTGAACTCTTGTGAATTGGATCAAATAATCAAGAAACAGATGTTAAAAATTAAGTAAGCTGATATTACTTCCAGGTCATTTATCACATTACACTGTCAAGCTGAGAGAATTGTGTTATGGGTCATAGTATTCCATGATAGCATGATGCAGAAAATTTGCACACTAGTATGCAATAAGGTGGTATGAGTCATATGTTATTCGAACATCTCTTGCAATAAATATGTTTGAGATTCACAGTTTAATAATTTCACAATAGTATGTATCTGTCTAGCATGTTTCATATAGAGTTCATATTCATATTCATACTTCAGTTGTTCTCAAATGGCTCGGCTGACGTAATTTTGGGTGCATGCACTGAATTGGGACGGAGAGGATATTCAACCCCTCATAGACTCCGACAGGTCTGACTTCTATGTAGAGTAATGCTGTGAACTCTGTATGTGTGTGTGTGTGTGTGTGTGTGTGTGTGTGTGTGTGTGTGTGTGTGTGTGTGTGTGTGTGTGTGTGTGTGTGTATTAGACCACCTGCTGTGACCACATCTCTCATTTCTGCTTCATCCTGCTGCTTTTAGAAAGTCAGTGAGCAGTTCTTATCTAAAGTACATTTACTGCTGGCACGTTCTCCTGGAGCATCTGGGGTTAAGTGCTTTGCTCAAGGACAAAGAGGTGTTAGGGTATCTTACTATGTTCTCCGTTAATAAAACACTTCTTCGGGGAGTTTGAATCAACAGCTTTCAGATTACAAGTCCAAATCTTGAATCTCTAAAGGCACATTCACACTGACAGCGATTAAACCCCTGGAGGTTGCCAGGTCGGGGCTAGCAGGCGTTCCTATTTGAATGCGGTCCACTTCTACTCGCATTGCATCACGGCTTATTTGCATGAAGATGAACTTTGCTGTTCTGTGCACAGATGGAACTGCAAGGGCTTTGTTAGACTGAAATAGAAACTAAATCAATGAAAAATCTAATCTTATATAAATATATATTTAAATATAGGTATTTATAATATAGTATGTATAGAATATATATAAATATACACACACACACACATACACACACATTACTGTTGAAAAGTTTAGGGTCTGTATTTGGTAAGATCTTTACATTTACATTTACGCATTTAGCAGATGCTTTTATCCAAAGCGACTTACAGTACATTCAGGCTATACATTTTTTTGTCACTATGTGTGTTCCCTGGGAATTGAACCCACAACCTTTGCACTGCTAATGCAATGCTCTACCACTGAGCCTAAAATCTGTAATGTTGTGAAGTATTATTACAATTTAAATGAACTGTTTTCTGTTTTATTATATTTAAAATTGTATTCCTGTGATGCAAAGCTGAACAGCCATTACTGAAGACTATTGTAAGAAAAAATGATGAACACGTTGAAGATCTTGATGAAGATATGTATTGCAGCATAGCAGTGACAAAGTACGTTGTACCTTGGGTTCAATGGAGTTGGAATGAACCCAGAATATCCTAAGTCCTAACCTTTTATACATTTTCAGTTTACTACCTTTCATGTAAATGAAGTTGCTCCTGTCGTAGCAGCTGTAGTCTGTATGTTAATTAAGTTCTGACACTCCTTTGTCTGAGATGTTCCACACCTGCTCTTATTCTACATTTGGTGAAATTTGCTCAGGATGTGATCATCGCAAATGGTCTACAAAAAACATAATTGTTGACTTTCTTCTTCTCTATAATAACTAAGCCATTTTGGGAAATGAGCATGATCAAACATATATTGTGGAGTGGAATCTGGGTCGAGGCAGACACTAGATTCTTACACAATTGTCAAGTCAAGTCAAGTAAGTCAAGTAAAGTTTTATTGTCAATTCTTCCACATGTACAGTACATACATACAGAGAATTGAAATTGCGTTACTCTCAGACCCTTGGTGCATACAGTTAACATTAAACACTGACAGTAGACATTCAAATACAGATAAATGATCTTTCAGATGTTTTCATTATTCTAATTTGCTGATTTTCTGTTCAAGAAATGTATTATGTTTAAAAACAATTGAGCTGCATAATATTTTTCATGGTGATATTGCTTAGAATTTATTTGTTATTTTTTTATGAATTAATTCAATAATTTTTGATGAATAGAAACAGCATTTATGTAAAATAGTTTTTTTAAGAATTTCTATAAAAATAGATTTTCTGTTTAAATATTTATTGTTTGTGCATGTATTGTTTGTGCATGTTCCTGTATGGCTGGTCAGTGTGTTGCTGTTTCTTATAAGCTGCTTTTACAACCACATGACCTTCAAACAGATGACACCTGTGTGGAACTGCCTTTGAACCACAGTATTGACACTACAGGTACAGGAGGAACAAGTCTGATTATGTAAAAATACATGATCAAGTATGTGAAAGAAAAGTTATCAGTAAGTATAGTGTGTGTGTGTGTGTGTGTGTGTGTGTGTGTGTGTGTGTGTGTGTGTGTGTGTGTGTGTGTGTGTGTGTGTGTGTGTGTGTGTGTGTGTGTGTGTGTGTGTGTGTGTGTGTGAGAGAGAGAGATGACGTCTCTATCACACCCCTCAGGCAGCAGATCTTTCTCGGTCTGGTGTCCTCACAGTATCAAGCCTGTCCTGATATGGTCAGACTTATCTCAGGGCTGGACAGTGCTTGCATTCGTTTTGTCTTTTTTTCCAGTGAAGAGGAAGTTCGGAGTAAGGTCAGCAGACACTAACACTCCTACACACACATACAGTCATAGTGGTAATAGAGGTATTTTGTAGCCTGTCTAATGTTAGCAAATAGCCTGAAAAGTCTTTGTGACATCAAATGAAAAGAAAAGTCACTTCAGAGGTGAAGCAAGTTTATATAATTGGATAAAATATAGTACATTTAAATCATGTATTATGTCATACACTACGGTTCAAACTTATTTTTTGTACATACAGTCAGATTCAACAAGGCTGTATTAACTTGGTCATATAATACAGTATTATTGTGAAGTATTATTATTTAAATATATTTAATATAATTTATTCCTGTGATGACAAATCTGAATTTCCAGCATCATAAATCCAGTCTTCAGTGTCATATGATCCTTCAGAAATCAATCTAATATGCTGATTTGCTACTCCAAAAAACTTATATTATTATCAATGTTTAAATCCGTTATTATAACAGTTCATATATTTGTGTAATCCGTGGCAAATTTGTTCCGTATTTTTTTTTATGAATAGAAAGTTCCAAAAAAAAGGCATGTATTTGAAATTGGAATCTTGTAATGCTATACATGTTTTTGCTGTCACTTTCGATACATTTATTGAAAAGGCATTCGTTTCTAAACTTTTGAACGGTAGTACAAAAATATATAACAGGCTTTTGTGCACTGATAAAACATGTACTATAATACCAGGAGCATGCATAACAAGTAAATATGGTCTTTGTTGACTTAAGATCATGATATGATTGTTGGAATGTTTTTACAGGACCAACACAGGATGTTGATGTGGGAACATGTCCTAAATCATGTCTTTTACATCACAGCTGCTGTTTAACATTTTCATTATTCAATGTTGGATGATCGACTGAACAAATGTTTTATTCATGTTATTTACAAGTTGAATCATCCCATGCGTAGGTGTTTGCTGGGAAAATGGGACTGGAGACGGGATGGAACTGTCACATCTCCCTCCAATCAGAGAGCTTCCCTCTCGACCCAGATAACGTGACCGAGGAAGGTGAGAGACAGAGTTATGCATTGCAGAGATTCATACCAGTTATGACCTGTTCTGTTCTTTTTATCCTTTTAAATGTGCATTTATTGATTTCAGAGGAGGAAATTCTGCTGAGAGACAGTGTCAAGGGCAATGGAGCACGTCTCATCGAGGACCTAAACAGGGTGCCACTCATTAACACTATATTAACACTATAGAAGCTTTTTTCCTTCTTGGGTCCAGGAGGTAGGATCCCAAAATAGAGATAACTTGATTCTTGTTTTTCCAGGCCAAACTTCCAAAAGGAATAGAGAATGTGAGGCCACATCTGGAGAACATTGATAATGCTCTGTTGCTGGTGCCTTTATTTACAGACTGCACCTCACAGAGGAAGACACACACAAAATTAGTGTTGCGAAATGTATTTATTTATTGGTATTTGGCTAAATAAATGAAAAATAAAGATATTAGCTCTTATGACTCAAATGTTGTTGACAAATGTTGTAATGAATACATTGTGTTAATATTTTCAATAAAAATGCATTGAGCAGACATTTATGAAAAACTGATTGATTAAAAGGGACAGTAAAACAAAATAAAAGAACTTAAATATGAAAGACATTAATTTGAAAACATCTGATAAACAGCTGATCAAAACATCACAATATTCTGCAACTAATCCACATGACTCCTGTCCATCAATTCATGTCTTGTGAAGTGAAACACTGTGTGTTTGTAATAAGTAAATCCATAATTATGAAATGTATTATTTTATTAAGCAAGGATACCTTTAACTGATCAAATGTGATAATGAAGACATTTATAAAAGTTGAATTTTTATTTCAAGTTTGAGAGGTTATAAACGAATGAATGCAACGCATTTTTCCATGTTTCACTCCGCCCCGAATCTCGCAGAAAGCACTCAAGAAACAGTATCTCTTCTGCGGCTCACTATGCTTTCAAAACAAAACTAAAATGAAAACATCTTTGAGAGCAAGGCGGCCCCTTGGTGTTTCGGGGCCCTACGCAGCTTGTGCATTCTGCGTATAGGGAGGATCGGCTCTGATTAAATCTAACGATCGGTTAGCTCATATCACATCAAACAGTGCAAATTATTATTATTGTTATACTTCATTCTCAAATTATTAATGTTATAAACATCAGCATTGCGTGACTATGTGTATAGTGTGTATTAACGTGAATATTTCAATTTCTGTACAGTCTAATCTAATTGTCATGCGATTAGAATTTCATATTAAGAAATAATTTTAATCCAAAAAGCCAACTATGCTCCCTTTGAACTGGTTATTATTAAAATACAAATCTTGTTTAAACTGTAATCTGTATTCAGAAGCACATTTAAAACTGGAATATAATTTAATTTAATTCACATGTGTTTCATAAACACATAATACTTTCTGGATTACAATCCGCCATCAAAATGATAAATTTAGTTATTCTAGCTGTTGTGAGAAAAGGCTAAACGATCCGGCACCTGCAGGATCCTCTCATGTGATATCATACTAGCCGGGACAACTTCTTTATGTTTACAGACGTGACGTAATGATGCAGCAGCATGCTCGAAAACCTACCCGTAACACTCAGATTAGATAACATTATTATAAGCTAACCGCTGTGAATCGGAGTAAAGTCAGGCGATAGTGTTGAACACTGGCTGGTTATGTACTTGCTCAAATATTGATTTCAGATCATTTTTAACCAAAAAAAGATATGGACTACAGCTTTAATAAAATGCAGTCTTGGTGGACATACTTTCCCTTATTTTTATTTTTTATTTTTATCTTACTGACCTCAAACTTATGAACCATAGTGTACATATGTTTTTAACCTATTAAGTGTTCTCATCCCACTTGTTCAGATGCATCTTTTCATAATGTTGTATATAAACATATAATTAGAACATATATTGCTTAAAAATAGCTCTTCATCAGACGAATGAAATGAATTCATTTTTGAGTCATAAACACCCCCCTCCGAAAGCACAAAAAACTGCAGTCACTAGTTTTAGGCCTGCTTTGTCAGAGCTGGTTGCTTTTTTCTAGTTCTGGCAACACTGCTCAGACTTATTTATATCGCATCAACAAAGACACCATTATAAACTCGTGCGCGTGTCTGTGTGTGTGTGTGTGTGTGTGTGTGTGTGTGTGTGTGTGTGTGTGCGCGTGTGTGTGTGTGTGGCTGAATATCAGATGATGTGTATCATGCAGGAGTATGGAGAGGTCGTGTGCTGCCTCGGGAGCAGTCAAAACATCAACAATAATGACATTTTCTAACAAAGTGATATGCAGGTGATCCGTCTAAACTTTAACTCACCTCTTCCCATTTCCCTTGGTCTCAGTAACCTGCCAAGAACAGATTTACTCATGACATGACACAACTTATTTTAATATTTTAACAAACACACCCTAATCCCAAATCATTTTAATGCCAGCATAAAACATTATGGCATAAAAATGCCACCTATACTGTCCGCAAAAGCAGATGTAGTTCATTGAATATTTGTTGACCTTTTGTGGCCTGTTAGCAGCCTATTAGCATGCTGTTGAATTTTAAGTTGTCACAATGAAACGGACTCTGGTTTCCAAATATAGCCAAGATTTCTAAATGAAATAATTTGCCATTATGCATTTATTTGATGCAATTTTATATGATATTATCTACAGCAGATTATCCATTGTTTCTGACCTATTAATTGACAGCATTGCTTTAGATCCTCTGGTTTAATTCCACACGTGTACAGTTTGAACACAGCAGACTCTTTGAGAGTAACTCTCTAGCGCCATCTGTGGGTTGACCTGCACAGTACAGTTCAACCAACACTCAACACTCATCAGACTCATCAAACAGGTGAATGTGGACACACATTAACACACATGTACACTAATGGATGTATAATACATTAGTAATTTTTATAAAGACAATTATGATGTTGTTTTCTTCAGGCACGTCACACCACGGCAGGCATCAGAAAGTGTTTTCTGTTTTTGCTCCAGTGTCAGCCGTCCCTTGTCCTCCTTCAGGTATAAGAGAAGAGGATTGTCACCTAAATAAAGCATAATAAATGCATAGTAAAAATAAATAATAATAATAATGAATACAACTAAAATGCATTAATTAATTAATATTCATTTATTATTATATTGAAATATGATTTATTATATCAAAAAGGCCAGTTAAGACCAATACAAATAATATACAGTAATATGACAATCTATATATATAAACAGTATATATATATATATGTCATATCACTAGTCTTGTTTAATACGTCCCACATGCACTTAGTTACTTTGATGTTGCTATTTCTGTCAGAATTAATGAGTAACACACTCATGATTTACATTTAAAGCTCAGACTTTGACAGGTGCCGCTGAGTAAGCTGGTGTGTGATTGTTTATTTCCACCGATTTTGGCATGCATGTGTCAACTTCCTCCTCCTCTGGGCACAAGTGATGTCCTCTTTCTGTCCTGTTTCTATTTTCCTTTATTGAGGTATTAATGAATATAATAAACAATAACATGCATTCAAATACATGCGCAAAATTACCAAAAATCAATAATAAATACTGAGAGTTCTCCTAAACATTCAGATCAGTGGTCAGACAATGTGTTTTCTTAACATTTAACTTAATCTTGAATGTTCAATAAAATCCCATAGAGGGTCTATTTTGGTGTCTGAATAAGTTTTTGAAGACACTTTATTATCATTTACTCTCTTTTAACTAAATTCCTTTCTCTTTCCAGTGTGTCTCTTCTGGGAAAGCCATCTGACAATTCCATCATGAAAGTTCCTATTGTGAAAAATCTCAGATTCCTACCAAAAAAAAGGTAAAGAAACAGGAAAAGCTTTTAAAAAGGGGTCTGTAAAGTATTTTCATGAATATTTTAGTTCATCTTTCATTGGCCTGGATAATATTCACAAAAGAGCATCTGCTTATTACATTAATTATAAGTTGTTTTGATACACATGACACTCATTATATAATTGATCCACTAAAGAGATGTGCAGTAGTTTTGTGCATTTCTCTGCAGACATTGCAGCTGTTTGTTTGGTCTCACCGTGTGCACCTTCCTCACATGCTTTGGCCTCATGCTGCACAGCTTCTGTCTTGATATTTATTAACCATCAGGATGAAGATCTGTGTCACCCAACATCACTGCTCATGTATGTGGAAGTGTGTGCGATACATGTAGAATGTTTGTAATAGGATTCTAACATAGTTATATTCTTTCTACTGCATATATTATATTTTATCTGTGACAAATGAATTGTGATTTGTATTCTTTGTTTATTTTTTTTTTTACTTGGTCTGCCAAAAGTTGTAAATAATTCACCCAAAAATGAAAATTATACAAATGTATTGACCCTCAGGCCTTCTAAGATG
Organism: Gymnocypris eckloni scoliostomus; assembly: GCA_027564155.1. Classification (NCBI taxonomy): domain Eukaryota; kingdom Metazoa; phylum Chordata; class Actinopteri; order Cypriniformes; family Cyprinidae; genus Gymnocypris; species Gymnocypris eckloni. The sequence continues at coordinate 11,861,100 of CM050416.1, read as the reverse complement.
TAAAGGAGTTTGTTTCTTCATCAGAACAGATTTGGAGAAATGTAGCAGTGTAGGAGTAAATGTAGGAGTGAATGGGTGCCATCAGAATGAGAGTCCAAACAGCTGATAAAAACATCACAATAATCCACAAGTAATCCACACCACTCCAGTCCATCAATTAATGTATTGTTAAGTGAAAAGCTGTGTGTTCGTAATAAATAAATCCATCATTAAGACATTTAAAACTTAAAAACTTTGAGACCTCTTCCATAACATTGCTTTCTCCAGTGAAAATCTTGAATCATCTGAATCTGGTCAGAAATATGCTCTGATATGCTCTGAATTCAAATATTTCAGTGGGTTTAGATGTGAGAGGACAATAAGAGATGTAATTTTATGGATTATGGACTGGGTCCTTTAAAGTTAAAAAGTTTTGATTAAATTGTCTCTTACAAAGTCCGCTTTTCACTTCACAAGACGTTAATTAATGGACTGGAGTAGTGTGAATTACTTGAGGATTATTGTGAGGTTTTTCTCGGCTGTTTGGACTCACTCTGACGGCACCCATTCACTGCAGAAGATCCATTGGTGAGCAAGTGATATAATGACAATGATTACAAGCAATTGTTTTGTTTGGATATCATTAAGTCATGTATCAACAATGTACAATTCATACTGTTTAAAAAAATTGTATAGTATATAAATGAACAATAGATGTTTTAGGTGCAAATTCACCTATACTAACCCTTGTTTTGTTGCTGAGATATTCAAATAATATACAGTATAATGGTATAATAATCTGTTTTGCGTGTTTGTCCACAATAATTCCACAGTGTGGTCTATGACTGGTCACTCAGATGGTCTAAATCTGGCACAGAAAGTCATCCCCTTTCTTGTGCTGCTCAATGCCAGTCAGTGACAATTCATTTTCTTCCAGTATTTTTATCCTTGGTTGAACAGTTCCTTCAGCGACATCAAGCTTGCATCACATTTGAAAGTATTTACGAGTATGAACCTGGTGTTCCCTGTGTCTGTGTGTGTGTTAAGTGTGTACATCTATCAGTCATGTGCATCGCTCAGCTCTCATGTGGAAACAGAGTCCGCTGAGCAACCGTTACTGGTGTGCGGTCATCTGCATTATGTATGTAGCTTTTATCATGACATATTTATCCATTTTGTGTTCTGAACATGTAGATGAACATTAAAGGGATAGTTCACAAAAAAAATAAAATAATTGGTCATCATTTACTCACCCTCAAGCTAGTATGCATTTCTTTCTTCTGTTGAACATATAATAAGATATTTAAAAAAATGTGTGTAACCAAATCTATAACAGTAGCCATTGACTTCCATGTTTTCTGCTTTCAATTAATAGTTTTTTCCAAACTATACCTTTAAATCCCGATTAATAAATTCAGAAGCATGAGCGTTTTTAATGGATGTTATGGCATGATCAATTAAATACCAGATTGTCTCTGTTTCCCTCACAGACCTGTTCTTAATGCTTCTTTAGCAATGGCATCCCGCTTCTTGTGGCATGACCCTGAGCTCCACCACATGTTCTGTATCTCTGATAGCATGGCATCCTGGGTATTAGGAATCCTTTGGCTGATTCTGCTGGTATTTGTCAACGAGGTCATCAAACTGCATGAGATCAGGTAATGCAACCCCCGGAATATAATACAATGGTTACTCCTAATATCTAAGTCATTATCAAACAGTACGTAATGCTGTCTAGATCAGTAGTTAATATACAGTCATGGCCAACAATATCGGCACCCTTGGTAAATATGATCAAAGAAGTTTGTGAAAATCACAATTGTTAATCCTTTTGACCTTTTATTAAAAAAATGCACAAAAATCTAACCTTTCATTGGATAATAAGAATTTAAAATGAGGGAAAATATCATTATGAAATAAATGTTTTTCTCGAATACATATTGGCCACAATTAACGGCACCCTTTTATTCAATACTTTTTGAAACCTTCATTTGCCAGTTTAACAGCTCAAAATGTTCTCTTATAATGCGTGATGAGTTTAGAGAACACCTGACAAGAGATCAGAGACCATTCCTTCATCCAGAATCACTCCAGACCCTTCAGATTCCCAGATCCATGACGGTGCTTCTTCTCTTCAGTTCACTCACTCATCTACTACAGGGTTCAGGTCAGAGGACTGGAATGGCCATGATAGCAGAAGCTTGGTTTTGTGCTCAGTGACCCATTTTTGTGTTGTTTTTGAGGTTTATGTTTGGATTATTGTATGGTTGGAAGATCCAAACATGGCCCATACAAGATTTCTAACAGATTCAGTAACTTATTGATTTTTATCTGTTGGTATTTGATAGACTCCATGATGCCATGTGTATAAACAAGATGTCCAGGACCTCCAGCAGAAAAATAGGCCCACAACATAAAAAATACAGCAGTATATTTCATTGTACACATAATAATAACAATAATACATTTATTTTTATATAGCACCTTTAACAGTTAATTCCCAAAGCCCTTTACACTTAAGAGGGTACAAAGTTTAAAAGAAAAAAAGTAGAGTAGTAACAATGAAAACACATTAAAAAAATGAAGGGAAAAACAATACCCTTCCCCTCAGCACCTTACAAATCACAGATAAGCAAGTCTGAAAAAGTGAGTTTTCAGAGAAGAATTAAACAAATTAAAAGATTCTGCATGTCTAATATTATGCGGGAGAGAGTTCCAAAGTTTTGGAGCAAGGGAGGAAAATGCCCGGTCACCCATAGAACGTAAACGAGTTGAAGGAACATTCAAAAGGCCAGAATCAGAGGAACGGAGCTTCAGCCGAGGCGAGTAAGCTATTAGAAGTTCTGATAGATAATTCGGTGCCAAACCATGCAAGGGCTTATACGTAAGCATGAGAATTTTGAAGTCAATACGAGACCTAACAGGGAGCCAGTGTTGGGATTGCAATATTGGAGTGATATGCTCCCTAGTTCTGGTCCCTGTCAGGATTCTAGAAGCTGAGTTTTGGACATACTGCAGTTTATTTAGGGTGTTTTTTGAAACCCCTGCATGCAAAGCATTACAGTAATCAATGTGGGATAAGACAAAATTATTGATCAGTTTTTGGCCACCGTAAATGACACCATGGGGTGAAGTTCTGCAATATTTCTGAGATTAAAAAATGACGTTTTAACAGTTTTCTGAACACGGGGGTCAAATGTTAAATGAGCATCAAATATCATCCCCAGGTTCTTTAATTTTATTTGAAAATTCCAAGACTGAACCATCTACAGTTAGTGTTAAAGGTCCAGCTTTACGAAGTTGGTGTGTTGAGCCAATAAGCATAACCTCCGACATATCTCTTTTAAGGCAAAGAAAAATTTGAGACAGACATATTTTTATCTCAGAGATACAATGTTACAGGAAAGCAACAGTTGGATAGTCACCCGGTTTTGAGTGAATATACACCTGTGTGTCATCTGCATAGAGGTGATTATTAAAACCAAGAGATCTCGGGCGATGGCCAAGAGGAAAAATATACAAACAGAAGAGTAATGGACTCAGAAGTGATCCCTGGGGTACCTCAAATTTGACTGAGACGATTTTATACTTGTGTCCACCCATGGAGACAAACTGCCAATGGTTTGAGAGGTAAGACTTAAACCAATTTAGTGCTGTCTCTGTAATTCCAAACACAGATTCCAACCGAGAGAGTAAAAGAGAATGATCAACTTATCAAAGGCCGCACTGAGATTAAAAAAAAGTCAAAATTGACAGGCAGCCAGAGTCCGACGCAAGTAACAGATCATCAGTAACCTTCACTAATGCTGTTTCTGTTCTATGAAACTTACGGAATCCAGATTGAAAAGGCTCAAACGAATTATTAAGTGTAAGATCGGAATGTAATTGAGATGCCACAATTCCCATGGGGTACTTTTTATCCCTGTGTTCATCAAACCCATCTTGAGTGTTTGCTGCTAAAAAGCTCATTTTTTTTGTTTGATCTGACCATAGAAGCCAGTCCCATTTGAAGTTCCAGTCATGTCTGATAACTGAATATGCTGGAGTTTGTTTTTGGCTGAGCTAGGACAACTTTTCTTTAAACCCTCCCGAAACAACATGTGGTGATGTAGGTGGTGTTTGACAATTTTTTAAAAGTTTTCTGACCCCAAGACTCTTTTCAACTATTTTCAACTATTTTCTGCAATTCTCCAGCTGTGGTCCTTGGAGAGTCTTTTGCCACTTAAACGTTCCCCCTCACCGTGCATTGGGATGATATAGACACACGTCCTCTTCCAGGCAGATTTGTAACATTTTATGTTGATTGTAAATTCTTAATTATTTCAATGATGGTGGAAATGGGAATTTTCACTGCTCTAGCTCTTTTCTTAAAGTCACTTCGCTAATTTGTGAAGCTCAATTATCGTTTGCTCAATTATCTTTTTCTGTACATCAGAAATATATTATTTGTTTTTTTTCCCTTGTGATGGATGATTAAGGGAATATGGACTTTGTTTTTCCTCCTATTTATATTTCTGTGAAACAGGAAGCCACGGCTGGATAATAATCACATAATCACCCTGGAGTGCTCAAAATTGTAAATATGAATTGGAATATACTTCAGAGATATTTTACTCATAAGAATTTCTAGGGGTGCCAATAATTAGCAAAGGTTCCAAAGATTGTGAGTTCGAGTCTCAGGGCCGGCAGGAATTTGTAGGTGGGGGGAGTGAATATACAGCGCTCTCTCCACCCTCAATACCACGACTGAAGTGCCCTTGAGCAAGGCACCGGACCCCCAACTGCCTCCCCGGGCGCCGCAGCACTATGGCTGCCCACTGCTCTGAGTGTGTGTTCATGGTGTGTGTGTGTGTTCACTGCTGTGTGTGTGTGCACTTTGGATGGGTAAAATGCAAAGCACGAATTCCGTGTATGGGTCACCATACTTGGCCGTATGTCACGTCACTTTGACAATCACATTCACTAATTGTGTCCAACATTTATCTCAGAATGATATTTCTCCCCATTTTCAATTCTTATTATCCAATGAAAGGTTAGATTTTTGTGATTTATTAAATGAAACATCAAGAGGATTAACAATGAACTTTCATTTTCACAGCCTTCTTTGATCATATTTGCCAAGGGTGCCAATATTTTTGGCCACAACTGTACATATATCCAAATAGTAATCTATACTACCATTTAAAAGTTTGGTAAGGTAAATGTTTTTTTTTCCGTATGCTCACCAATGCTGCATTTATTTAATCAAAAAATACAGTAAAACAGTAATATTGTGAAATGTTATTACAATTTAAAAGAACTGTTTGCTATTTGAATAAATGTAATTTATTCCTGATGCAAAGCTGAAATTTCAGCATCATTACTCCAGTCTTCAGTGTCACATGATCCGTCTGAAATCATTCTAATGTGCTGATTTGCTGCTCAAGAAACATTTCTAAATATTATCAATGCTGAAGCAAAGTTGTGTTTCTTAATATTCTTGTGGAAACCGTTTTAGCCTTCTTTGTTGTATATAAGTTAAAAATAACAGCATTCATTTGAAATAAAAATATTTTGTAACCTTATAATTATTTTAATTGTAATTTTAGTTTGAGACTTTTGATCAATTCACGTCTTTACTGAATAAAATTAATAAAAAAATGTAATTAACATCTTACATTGTTATCATGCAAAAATGTACATTATTGTTATTAGACATTTATTACCATATTTTACATTGAAGTCCCCTTTTAAGTAATTTAATTATTAAAAAACAAAAAGTTATTATTTAAAGTAATTATAAATGGCTTATTGTATTGTGTGTCATACATGTTAAATATCTGTGGGTTTGTGATTGTTTGCTACAGGATGAGGGTGAGATACCAGAAAAGACAGAATCTTCAATTTGACACCAAACTCGACATGAATGCTCCTTTTTGTTACGTCTGTCAAAAACAAGACACAAAAATACATACGCACCCTTTCATATTGACACCACACAACAGAATGAGATTCAGTATTAACAGTGTTGACCTTTAGGTGGCAGTACTGCAATGAGAACAACATTAGCATCCTGACACTCTCCAGTCTGCTGATTCTAATTTCATCTTATAAACATGAAGTTATATCACTTTACTTACTTTCAAGTTATTTTACTGCACGGTGACACCTCAACCTCTCTTGGTGATTTTATTTCCCAGTTTAGAGAGGTTAATCTTCCTGATCTTCTTGATTGCCTTAAAGTCAGGCTTTAACTATATGTATTTTATTATTTTTATTTTTGTATAAATTTCAATAACTCAGTCAGGCACAACCTTTGATTAGTATTATAATTTTCAAGTATCAAGTCTTTAACATAAACACAGCACAGCATATGTATTTGCCATTGCCCATGCCTTCTAATAAAAGTTATTTACATTTACATTTAGTCATTTAGCAGACGCTTTTATCCAAAGCGACTTATTTAATATACTGACAGTTGATGCTATCAAAAAACAAACATATTCCAGTATATATTATCACCCTGTGAACAGATGGATGTGTTAATAAAATATCATTTATGAAATGCTGGGTCAGCAGATATGAGAGTAATTGACTTGTCATTCTCCGTGTGAACATCATCAGCTACCTGAACACACATTACTGAAGTCTGAATTTACACAGTATAGAGAAACGAAGCAGCTTTATGATATAAAAATGCTTCTGCACACCAGGGAAGGTCTTTGCATGTGTAGTGGTAAGTGCATAATATATCTCTCTCACACACACCCATCTCCCCTCTGTTAAAACAATGGAAGTCGCTGATTTGGCACTGTGTGTTTGCCATAAAACTCCCTTATCAGCTTCCTCTACCTACGGAACAAGCTTTATCTGTCCTCATTAATCTTTTACTGATAAATGAAGGTTAACAAACTCTTAATTCATCTAAGGAATATCATCCGCCTTTTGATTTCACTCGGGGTGTGTGTGTGTGTGTGTGTGTGTGTGTGTGTGTATGTGTGTGCGTGTGCGCCTGTGATCACTTAATGGTGACTACAGTTTCCTCTCATCAAGGTCAAAGGTTGCTAAGCAACCTCACCCTCAGTTAATGTCCTTTTGGCAGATGAGGCTTTGAATACAGATGTATATATATTTTTAAATTCATAAACTAAAGTTGAACACACACTTTGCATGTGATTATCATTGCTGTGCCTTGCTGTAGTGGCTAGATTTAAAACTGCCCATTTGCAGTCTCTTTAATGTGTTTTTGAATGCCTTTGAACACACATGCCAATAAATACGTTATTGAGAGAAGTCTCTTATGCTTAGCAATGCTGCATTTATTTGATAAAAAATACTGAAAATTGTGAAATAATATTACAATATAAAATAACTGTATTATATTTTCATATATATTAAAATGTAATTTATTCCCGTGATGCAAAGCTGAATTTTCAGCAGCCATTACTCAGTGTCACATTATTCTTCTCTGCTAGTGAATAAAGGTCAGGTCACAGGTCAGGTTGATCCCGTATCACCGTTTATGTCCCATAGATCATTTCAGCATGTTATATACTTGGGTTCAGAATAATGAAGGTGTTCCAGTGTTGATTAAACAGTATTCAGTTACCAAATCCAAGCAAACAATAATCCCTGCACAGAGAGCAACTGACATTCTTGTGCCTTAGCAGCGGGTCAAATTATAATGAGCGGTGACATGTTACTATAAAGAGAGCCATTAATCAGTTGGCCACTAGTTTTAGTGTATTTTAGTTTAGCTGAATTATTCGCATATAAAAGGAAACTCAATTATATCAATTTATGTAAAGAATGTAACTGCCAGCTATTTCATCATTACCTGCACTTTTCACCGGTGGGGTACAAATTGGTTTCTCATTCATTTCAAGGCCAAAATCAAAAACTGTTATCTAACATTAAATAAATGTGCACACACACACACTCACGTAATTGTTGAATATTTAACTTAAAGGATTTAATTAGAATATTTAGTCCCATTTAAGTTTTTTTTAAATAAACAAAAATAATTTCCAAAAATTCCATAGAATTGTGACATCACTTTGTTAAAAATGAGCTAAATGAGACTTTAACTTGAAAACTTCCAAGTCATTTTCAAACCCTGTTTGCTACAAGGGCCACCTTGTTATATATTATCCATGTTACTATTTTTTTAAGCAGTAAGTGCTTTACTTTGGTTGACCTTTTCCCTCTATGTGCTCGTGACTTACTTGAGGAAGAAGTACTGCAGTGGATCAAACCCACCACGTCACCTATAGTGTTGTTTCCCTTCATTTACTCCGCTGAGTGATCACATTGATTTTTGCTCTGTCCTCAATCCATCAACCAGTCCTCATGCTAAAACCAGACTATAAAGCCAGTTCTGCAAAATGACCAAATTACATGTGAACTTTGCCTTACTGTAGTAAAGAAAGCATGATCCTTATTTTTGGTTCTTATCATGACACGGATATGTGCTTTTTGTTCTTTGTAGCTATTTATTTATTTATTAATGACAGTTAATATAGTCAATGACATTTATAATACATATACTTGTATGAGAGAGATTGAACGTGTGTGTGTGTGTGTGTGTGTGTGTGTGTGTGTGTGTGTGTGTGTGTGTGTGTGTGTGTGTGTGTGTGTTGTGTGTGTGTGTGTGTGTGTGTGTGTGCGTGCGTGTGTGTGTGTGTGTGTGTGTGTGTGTGTGTGTGTGTGTGTGTGTGTGTGTGTACAGGTGTATTGCCCATGTTGCAGTTTTACTCTACTGCAGTCACAGGGGAATTTTATGAGCCAGGAACCTGTTTAAATCTATAAACGCTCCTCTCTACATCTCAAACTCCTACAAACAGAGAACAAAGCATGCACTTGGTTTAATAGATGCTTACATGCACCATTAGCCTGAGCGCTTCATCTCCACAATCATTTGAGGAGTATCCACTTACAAGAAGACATTTGCGATTAACCTTTTTTCACCGCAATATTTCTGGGTTTGTCATTCTTATCAGCCTCCAATTCAGATCTCATTTCTGGAGGGTCACTGTCCTGAGGAGTTTATTTCCAGCCCTGCTCTATCACACTCGCCTGTAATGTTCAAATAATCCTGAAGACACTGATTAGCTGGTTTAGTTGTTTAGAACTAAACTTTGCTTTAACTCTGCCTTCACTCCTCATGATTCAGAATGACATGAATTGGTTCTAAAACGCAACATTCACAAAAACACAGAATGCATTTTGTGGTGATGACATCGCAGTGGTTGTTATGGCAACATAACCTGGGTCACAAAACTTATGCAGATATCATATATCTGGCAAAGAATCAGATTGCACACAAACATGTTTACTCAGCTATATAAATGGCTTCTGATGTTTTTGTGTAAAGTGTATTATATTAACCCTAAACCTACAAAACAATCGCATGTTTAGAACACACACACACACACACACACACACACACACACACACACACACACACACACACACACACACACACATAATTTTCTTTATTTAAGAATCTGTTTTTAAATTGTTTTTTTTTTTTTTTAAATGAAGACATGTTGAAATGCCCCTAAAGGGAGAATGTTGGATTTTGCTTACTTCAAATAGTGAATTAATGAATAATACACCCCCTCTCTCTCTCTTGCTCTTTCTATCTCTCTGCGATATTAAAAACATATTAAAAAATACAATAAAATATGGTATTTTATTAGCCAAAGGCAGCATATGTAAGATATGAAGTTTGGTGAGGAAAAAAAATATTATTTGTGTTAAGGAATAGTTCATCCAACAATGAAAATTTGCTAAATATTTACTCACCTTCAGCCCAGCCAAGGTGTAGATGAGTTTGTTTCTTCATCAGAACAGATTTGGAGAAATGTAGCATCACATCACTTGCTCATCAATGGATCCTCTACAGAATGAGCGTCCTAACAGCTGACAAAAACATCACAATAATCCACACCACTCCAGTCCATCAGTTAACATCTTGTGAAGTTAAAGCTGCATATTCATAAGAAACAAACCCATCATTAAGGTTTTAACTTTAAACCGTGGCTTTTAACTAAAATACCAACCCATATTCCACAATAACACTTCCTCCAGTGACCTCTAACATCAAATAACACGTTTGTTTAGAACTGTTTTGGACTGTTTTTGCTTGTAAATCATTTCTGATCTGTGTTCAAATGAGATGACTTTTTCACTGGAGAAAGCAATATTATGGAAATAAGAGCACTCATATTTTAGCCAGAAGCTACATTCTGAAGTTAAAACATCATGGTGAATTTGTCTCTTATGAACCGGCAGCGTATCGCTCTTAATTGATGGACTGGAGAGGTGTGTATTACCTGTGGATTATTGTGATGTTTTTATCAGCTGTTTGGTCTCTCATTCTGCATCTTCTCATTGAACTACAGTACATGAAAAATGTAGAGCTCTGTTTTGTAGGACACAAACATAAGAAAAGTTTGATGTACAGCAGAAATAATTCAACGTTATTTTGAAATAACTTCATGTTATAGCGCAAAACACAAGATTTGTGATGGTGTTCACTTCTAAAAAAAATCCCATCGATCGAATTTATCTGGAACACCATCAAATGTGGAATAAGATGAATACAAATTTTTTAAATGCTAAGTTTTCTTACTTTAACTTTTTTAAAGACTATTATACATTTAAAATAAATGAAAACAGATTTCTAGTATAAGTCCTCATTTAGATACCACGAATGTGTGTGGTTGTTCTTATATGTTCTCTGACACAAAAACAAAAAAGCTAAGAATAATAGCTGACTGGAGACCTAGGACTGGATGAAGGTGTCAACCTTTGAAAGGTCAGAGGTGAGAGTGGACTGAAAGTCCTTAGTGAAGAGTTTATTAAGAGCACCAGAGACAACAACGATGATCTGAGATGACCATATCTGAAGTATAAAGGCTCAGGTCACCTAATACTGGAGACAGACAAGTAATCTTATGAAACTGTGCCCTCAAAATAACATAAATCCGATCTTTAATGTAAATTTATGCCGTCAGGGGAGTGTGTGAAAGAAGCTAGAAATGTTTTGCCTGAATCTGGACCTGTTCCTGGGGGAATCCCTGTCCTCTACATCTCACTTTCTTCCGGAAGAAATCAACTGCGCTGCGGTGGACGACGCGCGTTTGTTCCGAACAGAGAGAGAGAGAGAGAGAGAGAGAGAGAGAGAGAGAGAGAGAGAGAGAGAGAGAGAGCGAGCGGAGTTCTCCTCGCGACACAGAGCGTGTCACGCGTCCAGTAGAAACTTCAGGCTTCTGAGGCGATTGAGCCAAGACGCGCTGCGCTGACCCTCGCGCTTTTCACGGAGTATTACCACACAAGGAGTTCTCTAAACCAGATGTAACTGGGAGTTTTATGCATCATCCTTGTTTCTCGGATCCTTTCGTGAAGAAGGGACGTGATGGGACTCAATTTATGTGGGATTGGGAGCCGCAGTTGAGAGCATGAGCCAGAACGAGCTGTCATTTCACACACGGTAAGAAAACTACACTGTAAAAATGTTTGCTTCAATTTACTGCAGAACTTTACCGTATTACATGCAGTGACGATGTTGCAAGCGCTATGGAATGGCACGTATTTGGTGGACTGTATATTTCACAATTCACAGTATGATAAAATGATGTAGCCTAATACTAATTTACCAAATTATTTATTCTAATAATTCAATTTGCTACTGGAAAATGTAATGATAATAACAAGACGGGACAATGGAAGGCCACACAATGACTTGATAATAATGATAATAATATAACATGGAAACGGTTATTAGTGTTTAACAAAATACCGTCGGTGTAGTCTAATACATATGACACTAAAATATGCATTAAAATATTATCAGAATAACAAAGTGAGACTCAAGTGGGCGTCACTGTTAAAACAAAAGAGGTTTAAGAGAATGAAATATAAACAAATTTAAACATGACATTAATGCTGGGAATTCTGGGAATTCCCTTGATTCTTCATACTTTTCAAACATGTAAGGCATATTTTTCAGTATTATTTATAGGTAAGTGTAGTAGGGTATTTATGTCATTATTATTATTAAAATAATAAATTCTATAGTTTTGTTACAGTACAATTCTCATATGTCAGGCTAGCATACACCTACTGTTATGTAACTTACCAGTATTTTACTGCAGAATTGCTTAAAATGTATATTTTTATCATATATGGTGGGGTAATTTAATAACATTTTGCATTCTTTTTTACATTTAAATTACTAAAAGTTTTACTGTTTACTCAAGATTTGTTAAATTCGTAAGACTAATGTTAGAAAAAGGGAAATAAAATAATGAAGTTAAAGTTTTTTTTAAATCTGCCAATGAAAAAAGACATGATAATCTCAAAATAAAATATCTGAAATCTGGTCTTAATGTTTATGTACCTGTTTTTTTTTTGTGAAAAAGTTTTTTTTTATCGCTTCAGCAGAGATTCCCGATGTAGAAAGTTTAATTATTAATTAATATATTTCCAAGCATGTTTGCTTAGAAGCCATGCCCAATTCTTTATTTGTCATTGATATACATTATAAAAAAAAACGGTTCATGAAATATAACCAAGCAACTCAGGATTTTTTATTATTATTGTTATAACACAGTCCAATTTGTGCAATTTGTATTCCTTGCAAAGTAGTTGGCCTTAAATCCAAAGTTTATGTTTCTAAGTTTCTGCGATTTACAGTTTGTTTTTTAGATTACATTATAAGGCATGCAAAGTAATAAAATAATCCTGACAAAAAATAGGATTGCCAGCACTTTCTGCATGGACATCTAAAAACCCTACTGCAGGGAATAGACGTCAGTTTTGGCTCCACTCTCGTGATGGCTTTAAATGCACAGAGAGCGTGATTGATGTTCCTCTGACTTACCTTTTGATTAAAGGAACTTGCTATCTCTTAATAAGCTAGAGTTGTTTTATATATTAAGGTATTTACACAGTATTTACACAATGTGACTAACCCTTCTGTGGAACACAAAGTCAATTGAGTTTGAAAGAATTTGAGGGCGAGTAAATCATTTTTTAGATGGACTAACCCTGTTCCTATGCAGAGAATGCTGAATACATAATGTGTGTAAGTAAATCTTCTTAGTATGGAGGACTGGTACATGAGTGACGTTCCCATCAGCAGGGTCGCATTGCTGCCCATCATTCTATCATCATGACCACCGGTGAGGACACAGAACCATCTCTGTGGCCGGATCGGGCTCAAACCAGCCTGACTGCACCAGCTCAGGCTGATGGCCCATGCCTCGAGGAGGCAGAGGACTTGCCCGGTGGCCTTACTGGAAGTGGCGGAGCATCTTGGGAGTCCACTGGCAGCGTGGCAGATGTGAAGGAGAATGTGCAGCTTCCATATCCGTCCCTTGCACCAGTGGTGTTCTTCTGGCTCCACCAGAGTACACGACCCCGCAGCTGGTGCCTTGCCCTTGTGTGCAGCCCATATCCTTTCTATGTGTGTGCTCTCACTTATTTTCTGTTTAGGATGGTTTATTGACTTTTGCAGTATTAGCACTTAACGAATATAGTGCAAAATGTTATCATCAGTATATAGTCAAAAATAAAGGAAATGATAAATAACAAATAAAGTAAAATAAAAATTCTGCAAAGTTTTTTTTGTTAGTTTATTAATTCTTTAGTTTAGTTTTATTAATTAATTAATTTATTAATTTGCTAGTTTTGAATTATAAATTCAAATACTGTGCAAATGGAGTATACAATAAATAATGTGAACAAAAAATACTGCAAAGTTTAAACATTTTCTTTGCTTATTTATTTATTAAACTGATACAAATAAAATAAATATCCCAGTTACAAGCAAAAGTAATTTTCAGTTTAAAATGAGCTTAAAATAGCCTGATATATTATATGCAATATATTAATTGTCAAAATATAATCCATAATAGAGAATATAAATTAAATATTAAATAAAGTAATATAAAATACTGCATGCAATGTTTATACATTTGTGTTTATTAAATTGATAAATAAAAAAATAATTACTACACCTTGTTACAACAAAAGTAATTTTCAGTTTCAGATTAGCTATAAAAAGCCCTGAGAACAATCACATTCTCTATATATTAACTAAATATTATATACTATATGCTATTTATTAGTCATCAATATATAGTCAAAAAATGTGCAAATAGAGTATTATTAGTCTCGCGCAGCCAGATCTGGAATCCATGGCAGCTTTCATTGGCCAAGGCCCACCCAAACAACCAATCACAGTTCGTTTCATTCAGCGTCACGTTTCGGGGCGTGGAAATGTGGCAACAGTATCAGACCGGTGTGTAAAATTCTTGGACGTATTTTCAAGATTCTATGCCGTGAACTTTAAATATTTCACATACTTTTGAGTTGTAAACACACGACAGCTTTCTCTCTCCCGGAAATCCTGTATAATTCAACCAATCTGACGACGACTTCAGAACTCCTGAAGTGTTTCCACTTTTGTGTGCCATATGCATCATACGTTTAGCCAACGGTCTGTGGGCATGACGTCTGAGGCTGAGACTCTAGACTATTATAAAAATACATTTTTTGTTTGTTTATTTATGAATAAAATCTAAAATTAAATAATTACACATTCTTACGACAACAAAAATAATTAAAGTTTTATATTAGGTACAAACAGTCCCTTAAAGCAATAATGATATTGTTTGTTTTTACAGTATACAGTAATTAAACACTGGCAATTAGACATGCTGTGCTGATAGTACACCTCTCTCTCAGTCTTTATCTGGGTGGAGAACTGCTTTTGTCTCACTTACTCATTGTTGTCCCTCTCACTTGGTGATGTTCGCCGTGGCCGTGAGCCAGCCTCGCACTGATGAATAATTGCTGCATGCAGCATGGTTTGTCCATATTGTTCACCTGCTTCTCCCCTCTGTGCTATGAAAAAATCATCAACGTTTTCATGTATTGCATTTTCTTAAGTTCTTAAGGGGCTTTGAGAGGCAAATCAGCCTGTATGCTAAGAAAAAATTGCGAGAGAATTCTCCATGTTGCGTCATAAATTCCATCCAGGGAGCTTTTCTTGTGCATAAAGTTATGACACAAAAAAAATGATATTCATAACTCAAGTCTGTGCATATCTCACAAGGATTACCATGTGAATTACCATAGTAGTGCCACTCAGTCCCTTTAGTGACATTATTTGACTCACAGCAGAGAAACAAAGCATTTTGGCCGCGTTACGTAACCTCTGGTCTTCTCCGTGAGTGAGTATTTGCATCTTATGTCTCCTTTCATGCCTTTTGATGTTAACCATGAGACGTGAGGGTATATTGTGTGGGAGTTCATGCACTTCCCAGGCTGTGAAGCATTTGTTGATTTATTTATCTTAAAAGGACACAGTGCTGAGGATGTGTGTGCAGTTGAAAATATTAAAGAGATAGTACACCCAAAAATGAAAATTCTGTCATAATTTACTCACCCTCAAACTGTTTCAGACCTGTTGAATTTTTTTTTTCTGATGAATACAAAAGAATATACTTTGAAGAATGTGTGTAACCAGACATTTGATGGCTTCCATAGTATTTTCTTTCCAAACTAAGTATTTACCATACTATCATATGTTTAAATCAAAGGGGTCCATCTAATGCTACCCATTTTCTCCAGATCATCTTCTTATATGTTCAACAAGAAACTCATACAAGCTTGTTACAACGAGAAATAAATGATGAAAAGGAATTTTCATTTTTGGGTGAACTCTCTCTTCATTGTGTATTTGTAGGAGAATGCACAGATATTTACATTTCCTGAATGAACGTAATGGTTGTCAGGTTCTGAATCAGGTTGAGATGATGGTTGCTGAGTGTTTAATAACTAGCCAATATCAAAGAGGTCTCTATGCTATTGTTCACACTGCACTGTAATCCGATCGTTAGGATTGACTGTACACACTATCTTTTTAAAGTGATGAGATCTACTCTGTTTGTTCAGACCGTGTGGTCAATATCCAGTCAATACCTACAGTATTTACTATATTAATGATGTAAGCTTCAACATGATAACTTGACACTTTCCCGTACAACAGCATAGAAGAGCTGTCAATGTGGAAAAATAATGAATTTGAGCTCATCTCATGTATTATGTAAAAAAAACATTTTACACATTTGTCCTAAAATGCTGACTTTTTCGCTCTTTCACTCTTCACTGAATGAATGATTCATAGTTTGCTATATGAGGAAGAATCTCAACTGCTTGATATATGATATGTCTGTTCAGCAGACTGAAAAACATTAAGATTTTTATTGGATTTCAAGCCACATGTGGCTGTAATTTTAAACATGGGAATTAATTTGTGTTTTTACTCGGATCTGAGCAGTTCTGGCAGATTTTTGCTGTTGTTGGTGAGTCAATAAAATCAAAAGTCTGATGCATTGAAGGGTAATAGCACACCATTACTCAACTAGCCACTATTTTTTTAAAGAAATGGTTCAGCCCAAAAAACAGAATTTAATCTGGGCTTGATAGGAAATGATGATGAGTAAATGAAAATTCAAACTATCACTGTAACATTTTTAGTATTTAATAAGTGTAAGCAAGAGAGTGCAAAGCATATTCATCAGACTTGCTTTCGGAAGTATGTATTTACGAATATTTAATAGTTTAAGAGCATTGGGAAACTACGTCATGTGCAGTGCTTCATTAAAGATGGCAGGTGCTAAAATGTTCTTATTGAGTGCTTTTTTCCTGTCTCAGTTCTCATATTGGTAGTGATTTTTTACAGAATCATGGGTAATGTAGTTTTTCACCAGGAATCCTTCTGTTAAACATGAATATTTCAAAAACAGGTTGAAGTAATGTACACATATGCTTCAACAAAACATATGCCATCGATGAAAAACCTCACAGTAGCTCACAGTAGGTCTGTCTTTAGCGGTTTTTTTAATTCCTCTATGGAGAAAATGAGTCAGATTTTTGCTTCTGGATCCCGACTGTTACACTCTATAGAATTAGTGATGTATGTCGTTAAAAAGTACCACTAATTATTGGAGACCACTGTCCTTAACAAAGACAAACCTCAGCTCTGTTCAGCACATCAGTCTCTCAGCCTTCAATAAATATCACAGTAAACATTCATAAACTGAGAAATCAAATATTTACTATTGGATATTGGATTAAGCGCACACACACACACATGCAGGTACGATGCATGCGTGCTCAAGATAACCAGCTCATCAGACCATGCATATGTGACACCGTGAGCTTCTAGTGTTCGATTTGACAGGTTTTAATTGTTTTATCCCATATGTGGTGGGTTATATGTGTTAATTGAAACCTGGATTCCTGTGTGCATATGTGTGTTTTATTCCTTAATTGCAAAGGCAATCCCACGGGAAACCCGAACACACTTATTCGGAAATAACAAGACAGAGCACGCCAATACCTGTGTGTATGTGTGTGACTGTACGTCCATGAGGATAACAGAGACATTGAGAAAGTGAGGGAATGTCAGCTGATGACATTATGTTCTAGGGAGATATGATGGCATTTATATCTCAAGTGTATATACGTAAATATAAATATATACACACAGACACAGTCCCCAAGGAAACTCTTAATGACACTGGTGCAAAAACTTCACCGATTGACGATCTCCATGGCTACTGACACTAATGAATCTCCGGGGTTATAGGTGCTTGTCATCGCTGTCAGGGGAACGGTTCTGGTTTCCAAGACAACGGGAGTCACTAATGTAAGCTCAGAGTTCATCCGCCTTAGAGAAGGGAGAGGAAGTGATGAAGGAACACTGACAAAGAATGTGAAAAAAACTGACTGTTCAAGACAATTATTGACATTTGGAGCATTTCTATTTGTAGATTTTATAAAAAAAATTGTATTTGTATATTATTTGTTGCTTGTTCTTGGGCTGGGCAGTATATCGAGTTTGTATGATATATCGATATTTTCTTTATAAGCGATACGATATGAGGCAATACTGTTAATATCGATATACATAGTTTGATACAAGCGCATCTGTAAGATATAGACACAGACTGAGCTGCTGTGGAGGAAGTGCATAGTACAATTTGTTCTAAACATATGACAAACTTCATATGAAGGGCTTTAAAAAACTTGTAAGATATAGTAGCCTATAGTTTAGTTTTAGTTTAAAGTCAGATGCTCTGACAGAAAGGCCGTGTGCCACTGACAGAGACGCACTGTTCAATGTGTCTGAGATGTGCTGTTTTCTTTAATGCATAACTTACATTTCACAGGTATACTCTCCATCTGTAAATGTTAGAAAGCCATGGAAATATTTCCATTTTGCGGTCAGCAGTGCATGGGCCTTCTGCTTTGCGATTCTCCGCTAAACATCACAGACTTCATTGAACGAGCGCCACCGCGCGCATGCTCGCCAAACAGACAGCGCAATGTAATAGGAGCGCAATAATAATGACTAAAATATACATTTCGCTGAAATATTTGTAGTTGGACAATAAATGTGACGTGAAGAATTTTAAAGCTACAAGTAAGTCTATTTTTATGATAGCACCAACTGTAAAGTGATGTAATGTGTTAATCAAAATAGCCCAACACAACTCTGTGCTTTTGTTCTTATTTATTTTCATTTTTACTTTAGTGAATTTAACTTCCGCTTAAAAAGCCTTATTTTAGTTTTTAGATTGCAGTGTTACAATGTTAGAATAAAATTAGACTTTTACCCTTTTTTGCACACAATATAAAAGCTTGCATGTTTACATTCCCTTCATTTGCTTTCATAGCCCTTAATATGTATTGTTTTGATGGAAAGCATTGGGAAATAAGTGAAATATATATATTAAATACAGACTTTTAAAAATACAATAAAAAATGAAAATACCGAGATGTATACCGCATATCGCAAATCGGACAAAAAATATTGAGATATTAATTTTTGGCCATTTCGCCCATCCCTAGCTTGTTCTAAATATATAAATTGAATAAAAGGGAATTTCAGCAATTAATATTGACTGTCTACTGCATTCAAATAATTGTTGTAATTAATGGCTTCGATTATGTTTTCCCTTCTTCCTGTGGCTAGCATTATATGCTCATGCTATTTGCCCCCGTTTCGAACTCTGCTCCGTGAAGTATGTTTTAATAGTAATTTTATCATAATGTCGGAATTTATATAATGGCAGAAGACATGATTTGGAGGAGAAAAATTGTTGAATAAAGTCATTATATTTGTTTTCTTTGTGCACAAATAGTATTCTTACAGCTTCGTAAAATGGTGGTTGAACCACTGATGTTACATGGACTGTTTTACCGATGTCCTCACTACGTTTCTGGGTCTGGGAACAGAACGTTGTGTTCAGTTACCTTACTGTCTATGCAGGGTCAGAAAACTCTCGGATTTCATCAAAATATCGTAATCTGTGTTCCGAAGATGAATGAAAGTCTTGCGGGTTTGGAACGAAATGAGAATGAATAATTCAATGACAGAATTTTCATTTTGGGGAACTGTAGTATCCCTTTAAGGCTTTTAAAGGGTCTTAAATTGGAGCAGAAAGTCTTGATATCACAAAGAATATCATTTCTCAGTATTTTGATCTCGTTTTCAAATACTAAACATCCTTAAATCAACATCTTTAGTACAATTACTAGAGAAGCAGAGTGAAGATGAAGTCTTGTTTTCCTGAAAAAAAATAAGAAAATGAAGAGAGTTTATTCTTAAAACAAATATCAATTGACCCTTTGCTGACAGGCGAATCCGACCAGTCTTAAAGCTGAATCTGCCATTTTTGTCCGACAAAAACACCAGAACGGAGAGGAGATTAACATTGGTGGACTTGAAAATTGTGTGAAATGGTGTGAAAACACCATTGACTGTGATATGTCATATGGCACATGATGCACCATTAAATCCAAAACGTCTGGAATCTTTTTTTGATTATTTCAAGTCATTTCTGTCCAGTGTCCAGTGAGCCACAGGGAATATCACTCATCTCCGCTGTGTGTCTTGACAGACAGATTTGTGTTGTCCGGTGATGTAACGCCCTTGTCAGCTAGCATCAGTCCAGCCTGAACACACCCAGACTGGAGACGGGGGCTTGTTTTATGAACATGTGTGTATCTTTCTGCGATATTTATGCTCACGATCTGACAGTCGCTGCAGCCTGTGTACTTTCTGAGATAGAAATTGCTGAATGCATGCAGACAACATCACAGCAAAAATCAGGATGTACTCGTGCACTTCACAATACACACACAGTTTAACTTCTTTTGTCAGCAGGAAGGGGATGGTTGCTACGGTAACGTCACCATGGGTATGCCCTGTTTGAGTATTGTGTCAGTACCTTGCCACACGCACACACGAGCGCAAACACTGACCCAGCAAGAGCCGCAGACAGTGAGGCTGAATAAGAAGCCCTAGGTGACATTAGCTGCACGCTGCCACTCTCGCTCCTAAATAAATAAATACATAAAACAAGCTCTTGTTCATATGTAACAAATAAGCTTTCTACTGTGATGCTGGTGTGTAATTTGCACTTTTAACTCACTTGGACACCCTTCGTAACACTTGAAAAAGAATAATTTAGCTTGTCTGTGTGCAATTTACGTTAATCATGCAGAATGATCTACTGTCGGGATATTATAATGACAGTGTTGTGTTATTTGGGTCTTAAATAATTAATTGCCTTGTTCGCTTTCAGAGTTTGTGGTCGCAACGACAGATTGACTGATATATAGTCTCACCCAGGTCAGTTAATTAGGTTATTTTTCTAGTCTTTGGCTAAGTAAATGACATGCACATGTAAAATAGTTTGTTCATTTCAGCAATTTGATGTATATCTCATTTAACTGCATGAAATATATTTTGGTAATTTATTGACTAGACATCAGAAATGTGTTGGGTAATTGGATGCACTTGCTACTAGGGCAAACATCACTACTATTATTGCACATATCTTTTGTTTTTTGTTCCTAACCAAGTTAGGTAGGGATGTAATGGTAAATGTTATGTGTATTAGGATATATATTCTGTATAAATGCTTGCCCTGATAGCAGGCAAGTCTCTGTTAAAGTTCACAGACTTCACTTAGTGAGCACCAACGTGCACATACATGGCAAACAGTGCCAGCGACTTTAACTTGCTGAAAGTTTTTGCATCCAAAGGTCTTCAAACCTGTTCTCTTATTCACAACAGCACCATAAACTGAAGTACAAAGAGTGTGTTGCAGTCATAGAGCCATACTTTGTTCAGTAAACCACTTTTTAATAAAAAAGAAGCAATTTTATGTTTTGTTTTCCCCTGCTGTACTGAGAACGTACCTTCAAAATCATTGTCACACCTCAGCATATAACTACAAGAGCTCTACTGTTTTCTCCAAAATAAAAGCTTGATAGTTTAACATTTGAACAGGAATAAATTAAGCTATAATTATTCGTATTATAATTTTATAGTTGCACTGTAAAATAATACTACTGCTACTACTTAATAATAATAATATTTAGAGGAGAATTGAATTTATGTCCATATTATTATTATTATAGTCAGATTGATATTTAATCACAATTTTGGCGAAATTATCCAGCTCTACAAACAAGCAGAGCAAACCTGAGCTTCTGGAAGAAAAACACACAATTAGTCCAATAAGCCCAGTACAACTATAGTATGGACGACCTGTTGACCTCAAATTGTGCTGCTTTTTGAGAATTTTCACTTGGTAGGCAATAAAACAGTGCAAAAATTATCATATAAAAAAAACTAAGAAAGAAAAAATCCCTGGTGTAGTATTTATAATTAAACAGTTTCCACTCAGAAAATATAATTGCTAATAAATACCAAGTAAAAGATTAGAACAAATCAGACCCATCCTATGATCCATAATTCAGCATTGTAAAATGTCAAATAATTGTTTCACAGGATAAGGAGAGTCAAAAGGGTTTGGAATTGCAGATTGATACAGTTTTTTTCAACTGCTTGAACACAGTTTTAAAACTTTACACACGAATCCCATTATTACTCACGCACAAAATGCTAAATGCCTCACATCTCTTGCAAAATGAAGCACTGCATTCATAATATCACAAACACATTTCAAAAGCAAACATTTGCAAACACCTTTGACTATAATATTAATTCCTGCCATATTTGTGTGTGTTACATAGAGAATTGTGTTGTGATTTGCAAAAAGTATTTTATGAAATTGAAAATGGTCAAAGGCTGAGAATTAGTGTATGAATTTGTGGATTTGGTGTGTGGTTCTGGTGTTTGAATGTCAGGTTTCAGAAATTGTGTGACAAGTAAAGTACGTTGTGTGTAAGCGTTTGAAAAAAAAAACAGTAATTTCTGGTGAACTGTCCCTTTAAAGGCCAACATGGATATGAACACAGAAAACAGATGAAAACAGTGTTTTTCTACTAAAAGCTGGAGAAATCCCAAGCGAGTGGCCCATAATCACTAACTCATGCACAGAGTGTGTAGCCCCCAAGGGCCCGTCTCTGTAGGTGATTCTAGTGAGAGTGCTGACAGATTCCTGTGAGGTGAGACCGATTGTATACATCTCTGTGTGTGTGTGTGTGTGTGTGTGTGTGTGTTTGTGTGGGTGGGTGGACATAAGAGTCAGTCAGGAGGAAGCAGGGGGTTTGCGCTATATTACAGCACTATCTGTGGTCTCTCTTCGGGATCAACCCTTCCTTGGAAAGCACCTGGTTGCCAGGCAACAAATGAGATGAAACCCCACTCCATCCCCAAAGCCTTCGCCACGTTTGATTGGCTGACTCAGCATTTTGGGGAGAGGCTTATAGTGTTGATAATGGAAAACAGTTTGATGTCCTTTTATTTTGAACATTTTCCCTCTAACATTTGATTTGGATTGCCAATTCATAATCCAAACAAGTATGGTTTGTCAGTGGGCTGGTGAGGCTGGTGAGGGCAAGTTAGGCTTCATTTCCCTGCGTTCTGCCTCTATCACCTTGCGTTTCATCAATCACCTCTAAAGAACTGCAACACGCTGCCAGCACGGTTCTCCATCTCCCTCCACATGTCCACGTGTTCTCCATGCCTTTCTGTTCTTCTTTGTCTCTAGGGCTCATCCTGAAGCAGCATCACAAGCCATCGTGGGCTTAATGGTTTATAGAGAGGCTTTAATCTAGCCGATGTGTTAGTCAAGTCGGGATAGCTGCGGTTTAATGGAAT
The DNA here is from genome assembly GCA_027564155.1 of Gymnocypris eckloni scoliostomus. Lineage (NCBI taxonomy): Eukaryota > Metazoa > Chordata > Actinopteri > Cypriniformes > Cyprinidae > Gymnocypris > Gymnocypris eckloni. The sequence continues at coordinate 11,837,981 of CM050416.1, read as the reverse complement.
GATGTCAGATAATTACAGACTTCAGCTAATTTGCCATTATGCCTGAAATATTAGTTTTATGGTAAATTGGAGTAAATTAGGTGCGTAATTGTTTTTGTCCGTGTGTGTGCTGATGAGTTTGAGTTGTAATGTATGTGTGTGTGTGTGTGTGTGTGTGTGTGTGTGTGTGTGTGTGTGTGTGTGTGTGTGTGTGTGTTTTATGGATTATGTTTTTTATGGATGTTATGGTGTTTTAATTGATGCTGCAAAAGCATGGTGGAAAAACTGTAGCTCGTTGTAAACCAAATGAAAGAGGTAGTTTTTAATGTCTTAAATGCAGATATCAGAGCGTGTTACAGTAAATCTTTTTCATTGGACAAAAATGTATTTAGTAGAGTTAAGTCAACTGAATAAAAGCTTTTAATTGTAAGTACATGATACTGATATATATATTAATCAAATGCAATTGCATATAATAAGGATGCCTGTACACACACACACACACACATACACATTTACATTTATGTTTAGTCATTTAGCAGACACTTTTATCCAAAGCGACTTACAAATGAGGACAACAGAAGCTATTGCAGTATTAAAACAACTAAAAACAGATCCAAAACTAAAAACTTTATAAATACTGCATATACACATTTAAAAATGATTAAATAAAAATAACAAATGCATACAAAATGTCAAAGCTGAATATATAAATGAAAAATAAAAATAAGAACTATTCAAAATATTAAAGAACAAAAGGTATAAGAGTATAATAATTATTCTAACATAACACTAAGCCAAACACAAAAAAAACCTCTCAACTACATATATATGAATGTACAACCACACACACATAGATATATTTACATACACATTTATAAAATCATATATATATGATTTCATTTCCATTTAGTTTGTTGAAGTATTCAAATAACATAAATTAAATAAAACAAAAACTTAACAAAATACCTAAAAAGATATACTAAATTCTGACATAATTTAACAAAATTTTAAATAGATAACAAATACAAATCAAACGACAGTAGATTATCAGTAATCCTAAAAAATTAAAATGCACACACACACACACACACACACACACACACACACACACACACACACACACACACACACACACACACACACACACACATATATATATTAGGATAATATAAGATATTCAATTGTTTTGGTGGACTTTGATCCAAGCTTGACTTGCTCTGATGGTTGGAAAAGCCCTTGCTTATTTTACACAATCTGCCAGATATCTCTCTGCATCTATTCATCGCTCTATTTCCTCCCCTCACTCTTTCACTCTCTATTTCTCTCCTTTTTTCACTCTTTCTCTCTGCCTTGTTCCGATCGATCACTCTCCAGCTTCTCGACTTGTCACGGATCAATAACTCCACACTCCTCTGCTTTGCTTTGTCTGACCGCATTAGACAGACCGCTGCGGACTCTCCAGGGCCCATTTGAGGCTTTGCGCGCTGTCATTTTGGTTAATAGCGATTCATGTTAATTTATCATCATTTGACAGGTTGGACTTTTGTTTTAGTTGCCTGCTGTTCCTTCCTTTTCAAGCATTTGATCACAGTTTGTTATTGTGTAACTGTAATGTTAAATATCAAATTACTTTCATGTTCTGACTATTAATTTTCTTATTAATTTTCCTATTAATTATTTTTCTTAATTCTAAATCTTATATACATGTTGAAATGATGTTTAAAAAAATCTAAATATCTCTATATATTGATGTGTTGTAATGATTGCATCATGAACATTCACAAAAGAAGTTTGTTAAAAACTAATTAGACATAAACATTATTATTATCAACACATATTATATATTTGTAATTGTTATTTTATCAGATGATATTGGATATTTAATTGTTCTCTTTTTGTATTTGGATTACTGTAATGCTCTCTTTTGTGTTTTGTGTGTGTGTAACTTAAAAACATTCATCTTTGCAAAGCAGCTTCAAAGAAGATCACATGTTCTTAATTACACTCAGGAGTAGTTTATCAGTGGTGACTATGCCAATGTGACTTATTAATATAGTTAATATAGAAAGTATTTCATCATTTCATAATGTTCGATTATATATTTTTATTAGCTATTTCTCATAATAGAGAACAATGTTGTGATGCCTAAATTTATATAATTAATTTAATTAAAATATTTGTATTTATATTATTATTATTACTATTATTATTTGTATTTATGTATTAACAAAATAGTACAGTACATATATATTTTGTCATATTGTCCATTCCTAAGTTATTTGTCATTGGCTGAAACATATTATTTGCATGTGCAGTCTGCATGCTGTGGGCTGCCTTTCATTAGCAGGGACTGGGGCATCTTGTTAAATGAAAAGAAAGATTGGATTCGCAAAACACAGAGAACCTGTTTCATGATGCAAAAATCTGAAGTGTGGAACAAGATTTGTTTTTCGGCAGGACACTGATCCCAAACATAAAGCCAAATTAAAGTTGGAACGCTTTAAGAAGGGAACACGTTCTACAAAGTCCCAGTCAAAGCCTGATCTCTGTCCAAATTGCATAATCTTCATCCTATTAACCTGAACAACCTGGAGCCAAGCTTTTTGAAGAACAAGCCAAAATCACACCTTAACAGCATGTGAAGTTCTTACAGGCACTGAAAACATTACTTTCACACAAAACTAGCTCATTTTGCTAGAACATTTTACAAATTATATATATATAATTAGTTAAGTTAAAAAACGGGTCCTAAAGGGTCTTTAAAGCACAGTATGTACTAATATAACAGTCCAATCACACATCTTAAACCCACTCCCACTGAGCTGAGTTTTGCAGTGCACACTATGAACAGAGGGAGTCAGCTATAATGACCCTCATCTCTGTGCTTCTTAGCCATCTGATCATTTGATCATATTCACCGCTCATTAGAACGGCGATGTGTCAGACCCCGTCCACAGGAACCCACAATTAAAATGTTCTGCACAGCAAATTATGTCAACAGATCACACCATGAATTTATGAATTTTCCCAAACAGTGAAGGGAGAATTCAATCTTTTTGATGTTTATTTGTCAGCTCAAGTAGTGAAGTTTGTATAATCCTTCGGTTTGTTAGATTTGCATTTTTAAATTGGCCGCTAATCAGTCTTTTGTCACATTTTTTCCTTTTTTGCATCAAAGACATTTGGTGTTTAGCTTAATACAACCATTTTCATCTCTGGTCTTTTTGTAAACTTTTTCGCGAGATGTGATGTGGGTTTTTCCGTCAATGTGAACTGTCCTCTTTATAAATGCTGTTAAATTGGACTAATATTATTATTATTATTTTAATGAAAGAATGTTCTAAAGTTGCGGGTACTTCTTTACTGTACGTTGCTTAGAGATGTACTTTTATTTGCAAGGATGTATTATCTTGATGAAAAGTGACAATAAGGACTTTACATTGTTATGAAAATTATATTTCAAACCAATGACGTTCTTTTAATCTGTCTATTCATCAAATATATCAAATATAACTGTTTTTAACAATGATAATATAAAAAAAGTTTCTTATTAGAATGATTGCTGAAGGATCATGTTACACAGTGATGATAAATTTAAAAAGAAACCAGTTACTTTAGATGGTAAAAATATTTCACATTATTACTGTTTTTACTACATATAAATGTAGCCTCGGTGGCTTCTTACAAAAGTATTACTGACATCAAACTTCTGAATGGCAGTGTAAGGTTATGTAATCCCACTAAGATATATCACACACCTCAAACAACAGAAAGTATATGATCATATTAGCTATATAGACCAATCATTAATGGTCCTAAAAACAGGACTTATTTCTCTCTTTGCATTTTAGGGGCGAAATGTGACCCAGACAGATTCTTGACAGGTTTCATGAGATTCACCCATGTGTGCTAGAAGTACACCCCACGTAAGAATACCTATGAATACTAATGAGATGAGCAGGAAAGCTAGAGCACGTTTAGCCTACATAGTACATTGAGCTCTGTTTTATCAAAAGATCAAGGAAAATCATGATGACCCCTTTGAACAGAGTGTGTGTGTGTGTGTGTGTGTGTGTGTGTGTGTGTGTGTGTGTGTGTGTGTGTGTGTGTGTGTGTGTGTGTGTGTGTGTGTGTGTGTGTGTGGTGAGGTGTTTCAGTATAACTCTAATGCATCTATATGCATAGTGCCAAGTTTCTGCTAAAAGCTTAATAGCCTACACATGGATGGAAGGATAGATTGTGTGCTGGAAAAGCCCTGCTATCTGGCCAAAGTTACGAAATTGTAATTTACTGATGAAAGCAGCATTTGAATAAAAAGATGATGATGATGGACATACAAGAGTGGAGTGAGGCAGGAAAGGAGAGTTTCCATAGCGATGTCCTTGCCGAGGGTTCCAAGTTGGAATGAATGGCAGCCGTTCAGTCATTCATCAGTCATTCTACTCTTTATGAAGAGAGGCACTCTGTCTTATTAAATACAGTCTCCTTCCTTGCCTCCTCCCTGTCTGGGTCACACTCACTCACCTGCAGTCATGCTCTCCATATGCTAACATACAGCATCATCAGTCATACTGAGGGGTTACGGCACATCCTGAGGTTCAGTGTCAGGGTGAAAGGATGGTAACAGCTGATGATGCTAAAATTATGAGTCAGAGAATGTCCTGTGAGTGTGTGTCTGACTCTGCCCAGAGGAAAAGTTCAGTGCTCAGAGGTTGCTTAGGAGACTTCAAGTTGAATTGAACCATTTTAAATGTTTAAATACCTTCTATCCCACTTAAATGTGCAGAAATAACTGATTCAGTCATTTAGAGTGTGGATTTCCATGTTCTGTTCATTCCAGCCTCAACCAATGGCATGAGTTTGGGGTGTGGCTAACTGTATATCTGAACACTGGCAGACGAGAGAGAGTGTAAAGTAAAACTAAAAAAATACAAAGGCACATAAAAGTACTAAAAAGTTTTTTTTTAAACTGGGGAAAAAATAGTGATTCGTTTCAAAGTCGATTCACAATATTACAAAATAGTATAGAAATAATGTAGAAATAACATGTTTGGGAAACCTGTTGGGAAACAACTATTATTTTTCCAGTTATGTTCCAACTTTATCTTTATCAGAGTACTAAATTATGCTTTATCAATTTTGTATCTAAAAATGCAGCAGTTGTTGAAATACAGTGTGACCATAGTCTAGTGTTACTGAACCAAAACAAAGAATATTAATTAGAACCTTGACTAGACAGGCTGCCTAGCTGTATTGGCATATTCATGGGTTAAAGGGATACTCCACCTCAACATTTACATTTTGTCATTAATCACTTAACCCCATGTCGTTCCAAACCCGTAAAAGCTGTGTTAGTCTTCGGAACACAATTTAAGACCTTTTGGATGAAAAGCGGGAGGCTTGTGACTGTCCCATTGACTGCCAAACAATTAACACTGTCCAAGCCCAGAAAGGTATGAAAAGCATTGTCTCAGATAAATTCAAAAAGAAGTCAGAACTTTCAGTTTATATCTCACAATTCTGAAGTTTCTTTTTTTGTTGTTGTGTGTATCTTTTTTTTGGTATTGTGAAATAAAAAGCCAAAATGTAATTTTTTAAATTCTGTGGCAGAAACAGGCTTCCATAGAAACAAGATTAAATAGATGTTTATTTCCTATAGGTATTTGTGTGTGTTTGGGACATAATTCACATTGCACTAACCATTGAGTATTGAGTTATATAAATGAACAACATGTACTGTAATTTTGTTATGAAACACCTGTAATTATACATTGACATTATTACTGCTACACTAATTAATTATAATCATGTTTGTTAACTGCCTTTAATCCTTCATCCTATTGCTTCCTTTAAAGGTTAGTTCTAGTTGCTGCATACCAACTGTTAAACAAATGTTGTAAACAGTTGCTGCTATTATAAATATTATTACACCATTTATACTACTATTATAATATTATCTTTAATATAAACAATTGCAGACAGTCCAATTGTGGCAAGTAACAGGTCGTTCTGATGTTGATGTTAAGTTAGACAGTTGCCGTGAGTGACATTCATCATTCTGCCTGTCAAATATCTCCAGACTAAAGCTCTTGTCACGCTCCTGCATGAATATTTCCTATAGGGGACATTGAGTTTTGGAGATGTTCTGGGCCTCGTGGTGTACCAGACTTTTGATCGACTTTCTCTTTCCTCTTTGAATCTTTGTTGCATTTATTTGCACACTCGGCCAGCGGTTGGACTCACTCAGGTTATGTGTAGATGTGAAGAGCAATGTCATCTTTCAAATTTACAGTCCTTGAGCATTGTCCTTTACTCTGTCCTCACTAATGTTACCCACAAATCCCATCTAAGCCCATAGTACACCATTGAAATTAGGGAAATTAGTTGAAGCCCTCCTGCATTTTTATGTTCAAATGAGGTACTGATGGATTAGCAAGCAACACTCTGCCAGAACAGTCTGTAACTGTTTTGTGCATGAAATTGGAGCTTCAGCTCTGCGATTTATACAGCCCTTATGAAAGTGACAAAGATGGATTCATAAAAGACAAACTGAATTTAGAAGGCTTCTTTTTCTTTCCCTATAGTGGTTTCTCGTGGACAATCCTTTATATTAATGTATCAGTGAGAAAAGCCCACCAGATTTGATCGATAGTTTTTATACAATAACTTGTGACATAAATGTCACACAAAGAGCAATACAGAGGAAAGAACAAAAACAAATTAGTTTAACTTCTTCTTTAAGACAACACTGAGATGAAGAGCAATTAGGGCCTACATACATTTTGGATACACAGTCCTGGAAGAGCTCAAAGCCATGTAAAAACGAGATAAAACATAGTAGTTGCTTAAGCAAATACTTGTTTAGCAAACTTTTTTGATATCATTTTTTAACACCATCAGTTAGGTTTAGGGTAAGGTTTTGTGTAGATGGTATGTTATTTTCTAATATGATAAACCATTAACCTTTTAGCACCACTCACTGATTAGATTTTCGGAACTGACTTGATATATATATGTCTCCTGTGGCTCAGTGGTAGAGCATTGCATTAGCAGTGCAAAAGGTTGTGGGTTCAATTCCCAGGGAACAAACATACTGACAAAAAATTATAGCCTGAATGCACTGTAAGTCACTTTGGATAAAAGTGTCTGCTAAATGCGTAAATGTAATTCATGAACCAGTGTAATACAATTTTGGCACAGTCATGATTGTGTGTTTTAGAGAAACTTGAACGCACAATTCACTGGACATTGCACTTTAAAACTGCTGCAAAATGCCACAGGGACATATTTTTCATTAGCTTTGGTTGGCAATTTTAGGCTTAATGAACTTGAGGCTTTTTGCTGCAATAATATTTAGTGAAAATATGAAAACTTATTGTAACACAGTTCGTAAGTACGGGAAGAAGGAGGCGGGAACCAGCGAACATTTAACGACTTTAATAATCAAATAAACAAACATAACAGAAAAGCGGCAGCCCCTCACGGATGACTGCCGCACACAAAACACAAACTAAAATCCAGGCCTGGTCCTCTCTCGTCTTCCACTGTCGTCACTCCTCATTTAACCCTTCCGAAGCTCCTCCGTGGGACTCGAGACCAGTGAGTGGTGCAGGTGTCGCTCATTACCATTTACTCCACCGGCCTCGCTCCGTTCCCACGGCTTTTGGCCCCGCCCCACTCGCCACACTTATTTTTTCAGTGGAACTCAAACATTTTTTTTTTAAAGAAAAACAAAACTTTAATGTTTATTTTTTATTAGTTTTATTATTTCAGGAGCTTGACACCGAATTCCTTGCAGGTTCTTAAATGTCTTAATGTCTTAAATTCAGTTTGATCACATTTATCAAGTTCATAAGAAGTTTTAAATATCTCAAATTGTATAACAGAAATCGTAATAATACTTGTAAGAGGTCAAAAAGGAGACTTATTTTGGGATCCCCAAATTTAAGACCTCTTACAATAATAATTAAGACTTTTGTTACACAATTTAAGATAAAAGCCTAATGTGACTGTTAAACTTCAAAAGGCTAACATTTCATTAAATTAAATGTGAGTTTTCATGGTTCAAAATACTAAAGTGGGACTTTTTAATGCAGGCTCGCAGTTTTAGAACACTTCACAATCAATGAATACTGCACATTTATGCAAGTGATTCTCTGTGATATACTGTTATAAATAATTATACTATGAAGTTTATATTGTACTATCTTGTAGATGGCTGGATGATGAATATTTTATTTCCATATTTTTGAATGAGCAGCTGACAGGAGTAAAGACATACATGATTTATTTTAAGATTGTATGGGTTATGTTTGGACGTACTGTATTAGTTTTAAGTGTACATGCCTTACAATATGTTTTAAGGTCTTATATTTGATATATTACAATATATTTAATAGGACTTGTATGTTAAATTACAAGGCTTCTAAAGTCATATAATAACTACAGTAGGAACAGAGCAAAATATTATTCATTACTCATTGAAAATTGCTCAGCTGGAGCTTACTAGCACTTGCATCCAGATACAAAAATGTCATGTCAATATTGCTAATGCCAAAACAGCACTGCGCTTTCATTTTTCTCACACACACACTACATATCTGTCTGTTTCTCATACTTTTTGTAGCTTGGCAGACGTGGTCACAGTGGACCCCTGAAAAAAACAGCATATGAGTTTGGAACAACATGAGGCAGAACAAATGATGACAGAATTTACATTTTTGGCTGAAAAATCCCAGCAATCCCACATTTCAGAGGAGATCTGAACAATGTTCACAAGGATACCAGGATACCAAAATCTACCATCAACATCAGTATGAATTCAAATATTTCTCAAAGAATTACTCCAGTGATCTAAGTTATATTATCCACATTCGTGTATAGCTATATTCTCTTACTGTCCTGTATGTAAGAGAAAAACATGAGACAAAGCTGATCCTTAAACAAAACACAACTGCATTTTTTTATCATGAAGATTCTATCAGATGTTTTCCTGTGATTTGCATTGGAGAAATGGTGTGTCTGTATGTTTGTGCGCATGTGTGCATGTTGTTGTCAGCATGTCTCTCTGCTTCAGTCTCCTGCTTTAATAAACCTCCCGGAGTTCATATTTAATTGTGAGTGTGTGGATGACAGAAAGAGCAGCTTGTCTCTAATACTGTGTGACATTTACTCACACAATTTAATTAACTCTCCAATATCAGCCAGATTTCTCTCCTTTTTCATCTCGCACACACACATTTGGTGTGCACTTACAACATATGTTAATTGAACTGAGACTTTGGTTGCACCATGGAAGTTTTAAATGCCTTTAAAATGCCTTCTCCTCTGTGTTTTGGGTGCAAAGCACTTTTAGTCACATGATCACAAGCTTCCTGCATATTTGCTGACCTACACAGCAGTCAGTTACCTGTTCCTAAATGTATGAAAAAACATTCTTGATCAGAATGAGCTACAGTTTGTACCAGATTTAATGGTGGAAAGCAAAGCATTGGCTGGCTTGTGAGACTAACAGCCTCTCTAATGGTCTAATGAGAGTGAGAGGGCACACTGTCTTGTCCACTAAGGACAACTGAGAGTACCAACATTTCATGTGAGCTGCTGCTATGCAAGAATAATTTGTAATACTGCAGAAAAACAGCACAGAATTGCTACTGAGTGTGTACTGGCTTACTTTGAACACTGGGTTCTTCAGATCGCTTTATTGATTTCCTGGTTCTTTATTGCACCAATAAAGAACTTGCGGTAGTACCGGCCACTGCTGTTAGGCAAGCATGTGTTGGTCCATACAGACAACACTGCGGCTGTCTCGTACATCAAGACATCGGGGTCTACATCGGGGTCTACGATCACACCGCTTTTCACAGCTCGTCCGCCATCTCCTCCTCTGGAATCACATGCAGCTCAAATCTCTGTGCGCTGTCCACATTCCAGGGGAGCTCAATCATGCAGCCGATGCGCTCTCACGACAGCTCACGTTCCCCCGGAGAATGGCGACTCAATCCCGAGACGATCTGGCTGATCTGGAGTCGATTCGGGGAAACTCAGGTAGACCTGTTTGCTTCCCGTGAGTCCTCCCACTGCCAGCTATATTTCTCCCTGCCCGAGGGCCCCCTCGGCACGGACCCACAGGCTGTGGTAGAGACCATCACTAGAGCTCCTTCAACAAGGCAAGCCTATGTACTGAAGTGGAGTCTGTTCGCGAACTGGTGTTCTTCTCGTGGAGAAAACCCCTGAAGGTGCACGATGAGAGTAGTGCTTTCTTCCTGCAAGATAGGTTGGAGCGTAGGCTGTCACCCTCCACCTTGAAAGTGTATTTGGCTGCTATCGCGGCCCATCACGATGCAGTGGACAGCCGGTCCCTGGGAAAGCATGATCTCATCGTGAGGTTCCTGAGGGGTGCCAGGAGGTTGAATAGGTCACCCCTGATGCCCACTTGGAACCTCTCTGTTTTCTTGGCTGGACTTCAGAAGGGTCCCATTGAGCCGCTAGACTTAGTCGAGCTGAAATTCCTGTCGGTGCTCCTGACCGCGCTCACTTCCATCAAGAGGGTCAGGGACCTCCAAGCATTTTCGGTGAGCAAAGTGTGCCTTGTGTTCAGACAGGCCTACTCTCACGTTGTCTTGAGACCCCGGCCTGGATAAGTGCCTAAGGTTCCCACCACGCCCTTCCGCGATCAGGTGGTAAACCCAGGAAGCACTGCCCTCGGAGGAGGCAGATTCAGCCTTGGCGTTGCTGTGTCCCGTAAGAGCATTGCACATATACGTGGAACGTACCCGGAGCTTTAGGAACTCTGAGCAGCTCTTTGTTTGCCACGGAGGTCAGCAGAAAGGGAAGACTGTTTCCAAGCTGAGGTTGGCCCACTGGATAGTGGATGCCATCGCCTTGGCGTACCAATCTCAAGGCGAGCTGTATCCGCTTGGGGTGAGGGCTCACTCCACTCGGAGTGTTGCCTGTTCGTATGCGTTTGCGCACGGCGCCTCTGTGGCAGATATCTGTAGAGCTGCGAGCTGGGCAACACCGAACACCTTCGGAAGATTCTACAGTCTCCACATTGTGCCAATTTCTTCCCGTGTGTTGGGTAACAGGTAATTGGCGGGAAGAGCTGGCCGATGTCACGCTTGCTGCACCATTCCCCTTCACCCGGGGATTCAAGCACCTTTTTCCTCCTCCAGTTCAGTTCCTCGGACAGCGAACCCTGGTGGAGTTCCTCCAGCACCCCCAGCAGTCAGACTGGGCAGAGCAGTCTGATGCCAGACCCAGTTCTGGTGTTAGTTCGCCCGGGTCTCCGGTCAGTCCCTGTACTGGGCTAGGTGTCCATATGGCTTGATTCCCTTCGGGAACCCCATATGTGTATTCTTCCATGGTAAGGTTTCCCTAATGGTAAACCCATGTCTTATCTTTGACAGAGCTCTCTGTCAGACCCTGCTGGCAGTTCTCCTCCCTACCCTAGGTAGGATCTGCCAAAGGGTCCAGTCGTATGTAGTCCTGCCCCAGGCCTGGGTCAGTCCATATCAGTGTCTCCACATGTTACCTCCCTTCAGGCAGGATGTGGCCTCCGTAGCGCCCTTCTCCGGAAGGCTCGCTTCCCCATCATTACTGCCAAACTGTAACAACAACTAGGAAAGACTTGAAACCATCTTTCATTGAAGGTCGAATTCACTTCCGACTTCTGTGGGAAAAGGAACAGCGGCTTGGCTATCTCCGGCAGCGATCTACTCAGTGGTCCCTGCGGGCACAAGGTTACCGAATATGCGCTGGGCCAATAGGAAGGTTGCAACCTTTTGCATGGTATTTGTCTGTCACGCGCTAGCTTGTCAGGATCTGCATGCCACAAGGTTGTGATGGGGTTCAGGTTGTGGCGCTTTCCATAGGACCCCTATGTTATCATGATATAACCAATGTCATCTCGGTTAGGTACGTAACCCTTGTTCCCTGATGGAGGGAACGGAGACGTTATATCCCCGTTCCACAATATTGAACCATCGCTTGTTGCCTGGGACTCATTCTCAGCTCCTCTGCGGAAAACTCTTATCCCTATAGATATAGAGATGATATCATATAGAGATGATTGGGGCTTCCGAGTAAATCCCCTATGTCATCTCCGTTTCCTCCATCAGGAAACGAGGGTTACATACGTAACCGAGATGTTTTCCTCCCACTTAATATTACTTCCAGCACAAAAGTTTTGCAAGCGATTGAGCCATTTTTTTCTCTCTTTAGGGGCTCCATATTGTTCTGATATACTGGTAGCTAGAATCATTGAATTTCCCTAGTAATGGTTGTACAGTACCATTTTGCTTCATGAGCTGATGACAGCAAAATACTCTCTTCCACTTCTCTCTCTCTCTCCCTCTCATGCAGTCTGTCTGAATTATTTACTCACTGTTATTGAGAGGATTTTTACTTACACTAGAACAACTCTTGAGTAAACAGAACACATACAGTACATGTTCAGACATTGCATGAATGTGTGTTTCTCTGAATATATGCAGCCATTTTAGTCCTATTTAGGTTATTTTAATTCACTCTCATTATTTAAGGACCAGTTAAAAAAATTAGCACCCTCATCATTTTCTTACTCATAAGAGAGTAAGTAAATGAATATCCTTCTCAGTGTCAACAGTCTCTCTTTACCTTATATTTTCAGTTGTTATTCTCTCTAATGTGCTTTTGATATGATTACGAAATGTGTGTGTGATTGTGTGTGTGTGGGTGTGTTCTGTGTCTAATGGGTATGTATGACAGATGTGATCACTATCCGCTTGCCCAGTCCCATCCATCAGCCCTCTCTAGCCTGACCCTTGAGTGCCATAGCAAGTTTGAGGGGCATTCCTTTTTCCCACTGTCCTCTGATGTAGGGTGAATATATGTGTGTGATTTCCGAAACCTTTGGGTCCGCATTAGGAGTTTTACTGCAATGCAGCATGATATATGGGAACACAAACTGTATGTGAATACTTGCTTTTCTGGGATTGCAAGCGAGTTTATATCAACAAAACACTGAAGTGTGGTTAAATCCCCCTCTATGAATCATGACTTACTGCAGTGGAGAAGGTAGTGCCATAGTAAGCACTTTTATAAACTATTGTAAGGCACACACATTTGAAATGGCTTCACTGCGTCAGTTTGAGTTGAGGTTTCATTTGGAGAAGTTAGAGGATATTTTGACAGCCTCAATTCAATGTAAAAAGCAGAGGAGAATATTGTTTTGAGTTTATGGCATATCCTGTTTGTATACTGAGTCATATCTGGCAAAAGTCTATGTTGTTGAGGCATGTTATCAGTAATATAATAAAAAGTGGATTTGCATTTACTAAAGGAAATGGTGGTGTTGATAAGGCAGCAAATAAATATTGAAGATAAAAGTACAGATTCTGGTAAATTAAATGACGAATCAGAGCCGCTTTGCCGTTGTCAGGACCGTGGAAGAGACTCAAAGCACAATGCAACAGTGCCTTTTTGCTGCATATATAGGCGGCTATTAATGGTTAAATGTGCTTTCTTTACTGTACTAAACTGTAGAATATGTTTGCAGATATTTATATATACGTTTACATATTTGTTTCTCTGGAAAAACAACGCTACAGCCAGTTATTCAACTTTGAAATGTGCGTTCCGTGTCAGAATGTCTGTTTTTGTTTTGGTCTGTGATTACGCCCACTGCTAATTTACCAAAAGCAACCCGAGTTCTGGAAATGTTGGGACATTTTTAAAATTTGAATAAAATGAAAACTAAAAGACTTTCAAATCACGTGAGCCTATATTTTATTCACAATAGAACATAGAGAACATAACAAATGTTTAAACTGAGAAATATTACACTTTTTTATCCACTAAATGATCTCATTTCAAATTTGATGCCTGCTACAGGTCTCAAAAAAGTTGGCACGGGGGCAACAAAGGGCTGAAAATGTAAGACATTTTGAAAAGATTCAGCTGGGAGAACATCTATCAACTAATAAAATCATCGTCTTCCATTGTCAGTTGCACCCATTCCTGTTGCATGTCCTCAATCTGGCAACAAATCTTGAGGAATAACTCTCTCTAGTATTTTGCATTTTACTGCAGGACCCATTTTAACCACTAGTTGTCAATATTACATATGACACCTTTAAATATAGGGGACGACAAGACCAATCATAGTTTACTGTACAAATAAATCTAAGCAAAAAAAAAACAGTTCAGTATGTAAACATAAGGTCAACAATGTCATTAACATTTTGAATGGTGAACATTCTATTAATGGAAGTGAAGGGGACATTTGCAAATTTCATTAAAAAAATTTGCGCACTAGTTTTCCAATAAGTCACTTTGAAACTCTCCTGTTATTTAATTTTTTTATATACGTGATGAACAGAATTGTGATATTTCAAGCATACTTAAATAGTTTAGACGCGGAGTGGTGTTTCTGATATCAGTAGCCGGGTTTCCATCCAAAGTTTCAAATTAACTTATGCGCAAAATTGGAATATCGCATAAAACATTTGCAAACAAGCACCGTTTCCATCCAACGAGTCAAAGAGAACAAAATCGTCACTTCCTGGTAAACTGGCACTAAATAGCCTATAGAAAACTAGGATAAGCTACTGAATATAATCATTTTCATATATGAAAAATTAATTGTGCCTCAGAGCCGACGAAACAATAAATGCTTTCGGATGCTGCTGTTTGGGAACACAGTCGTGCAAGACAATTATACAGAAATACTTTGATGACAGATTTTTCTCAGGCATTTCAGAACGACCACAACAACATTTCAGATGCTTTGAACGAGATCGGTCTGCTGCTATTCAAGTTATCATAGTCATTCAAGTCATATTACTTTTTTGATGCGCTTGGAGAAATTCATTTGCAAAATGTGTTTCCATTAACCCTTTTTCGCACAAGTCAAAAACAATGTCAAGCGAGCGTAAAAACAATTTTTGCGAATTAAGGGATTTTTATTATAAATTTGCCGTTTCCATCACTCGTTACTCATGCGATACTTCAAAATGTGCATTAAAACAGGGTGATGTAAACCCAGCTAGTGAGATAGGAGCGGAGCGGGAAATGGTGAACCCGGAGTGGAGTTATTATTAAATTCTCGGAGCGCGGAGGGGAAATTGTTGATGCTTGACTCTGCTCACATACTCTGCCGGACACCGCCACACAAATGTGCCTTTTTGTTAATTACTGTACTCCTACTGGATTTAACACAGAGTAACAGCTCACTACCAGTTACAAAATACACTGTAACAGTCTGTCAGGCAATTCTAGTTGCCTTTTTGAATAAATTCATTTCTTAAATTATCCTTTGACTATGTTCTGGCCCGCCATCTAGTGGCAAAAAATCTTTGGGCCCGATGCCAAACTTACTTGCCGTAAGACTCTCTTACTCTCTTACTACCCTGTCTTAGAGAGGCAGAGTCTCTCAGAAGTAAAGATGGGCAGAGGCTCTCTAATCTGTGAAAGAGTGAGTAAAAAGATTGTGGAATACTTTTAAAACAACGTTCCTCAACGTCAAATTGCAAAGGCTTTGCAAATCTCATCATCTACAGTGAAAAACATCATCAAAAGATTCAGAGAAACTGGAGAAATCTCTGTGCGTAAGGGACAAGGCTGAAGAGCTTTAAAGGAAGCCATATGTGAACATGGTCAAAAAGCACCGTCGTGTCCTGTGGGCCAAGGCTCATTTAGAATGGACTGTTTCAAAGTGGAAAAGTGTTCTATGGTCAGACGAGTTCAAATTTGACATTCCTGTTGGAAATCACGGATGCCTTGTCCTTCTGGCTAAAGAGGAGGAAGACCTTCCAGCATGTCATCAGCTTTCAGTTCAAAAGCCAGCATCTCTGATGGTATGGGGGTGCATAAGTGCATACGGTATGGGCAGCTTGCATGCTTTGGAAGGCACTATGAATGCTGAAAGGTATATAAAGGTTTTAGAGCAACATATGCTCAGGGAAGGCCTTGTGTATTTCAGTAGGACAATGCAAAACCACGTACTGCCGCTATTACAACAGCATGGCTTCATAATAGAAGAGTCTGTGTGCTGAATTGGCCCGTCTGCAGTCCAGATCTTTCACCTATAGAAAATATTTGGTGCATCATTAAACACAACACAAACTCTTCAGCAGCTGGAAACCTATATCAGGAAAGAATGGGACCAAATTCCAAAACCAAAACTCCAGAAACTCATAACCTCGATGTCCAGACATTTTAAACTGTTTTGAAAAGAAGAGATGTTACACCATTGTTACACCATATTAAACATGCCCCATCCCAACTTTTTTGAGACCTGTAGCGGGCATCAAATTTGAAATGAGCTCATTTTGTGCATAAAATGTAAAATTTCTCAGGTTAAACATTTGTTATGTTATCTATTTTCTATTGTGAATAAAATATTGGCTCATGTGATTTGAAGTCTTTTAGTTTTAATTTTATAAAAAAAAAAAAAATGTCCCAACATTTCAGGAATCCAGGTAGTACAAACAAAACATGTGTATATATATATATATATTGTGTATATGTATATATATATATATATATATATATTCATAGACACACATTCAAACTCATGAACATAAATTAACACAAATTTGTCTTGTATAGATACATCTATTTAATTATTTAACATCCAAAAATATTTTTATCTTCAAAGAAATATAAATTATTTTTATTATTTAATCTTATCATTATTTATTGTAATTATTTATAAAATAAATTATAATTAACTATTTAAATAAACCTATCTATTTACTTATTTATTTTGTTAAATATATAAAGTATATTGTTTACAAAATGTAAATAAAATCCTATTGCTGAAAGAAAGGATCTACAAAACTAATAATTTAATTATTTTAAGTTAAACGTAAAAAGTTTTAAAATGTAAAAATATTAAAAAAAAAATAATGGTTTGAAAGGCACAGATTTATTTCCTGTGTTTGTGTATTTTCTATTGAAACAGGAAGTTTTAGTTTACATGAACTTTGATTTGCTACTTGCTAATAATGCTAGTCAGAGGGCGTAGAGACAGTCTCATTCTAGAGAGAAATGTATTGGAAAAATATTTGTATATGCTCCTGAGAGCAAGATGAGTCACTTGTCTGTTTTCTTGGAAAAGAACTGCTGGGTCTCATTCCACTCCTTATGTTGTGAATCAATATATCTAAACATTGGGACACCAGTGACTCAGTTACTTACAACACAATTACCTGGTGGTCACATATGAAAACATCACTGCTATTTATGGTTTATTATGCTTCATCCTTGTAAGGTAAAGACCTCCCTTAAAACTCATCTTTGTTAATCGTATTATCAACATGTTTTTAAAAAAAATTCCCCATGAAAATGATTTCTTAATACCTTAAAATGTAACTCTTGTCTACTACACCTTTACCTCATCTACATCAATATGCAAATTAGCCCCGCCTCCACACACTCACACCAGCTTGGACTACCTGCTCCACTTTCACGTGGTTAACTGAAGTAGTAAATGCTACACAATGGAAAGTGCCAATATTATATTCATTTAGCCATACATGTTTTAACCAGAAACTGATTCCAAAGAAAAGTGAATTATTAGGTCATTTCAGATGATGTATCAGAATGCTAGTGCATTTTATGTTTCGCTTTCTACAACGCCAGACACATAACGGTAATTGATAGCAGTAGCCTTTGGTTTTATTACGTTATCAAACAGCTAATAATGCATTGCTAATGTTACACAAATTATGTTCCTGTTCACTATTTCAGACAGCTAATGATATGAAAAGCCTCATTACTTTTAAATACTTGTATATTATTATTAAAATGTTGATCAGTTTTTATTGTTATATTTTCCAGATATAAAAAATTTATTTTAATTTTAAAGTTTTAACATAAACAGATAAACATTTTTATATTTTCATGTTCATATGTTAACATTTAAAGACAACCCTCCATTGACAAAAAGCCGCAAAAGTTCAGTTCAGTTAAAGTGGTTGGCACTGAATTAATTATTATAATTATTAAGCTCAGATTAGCTTTATTTGTCACATACACAATTATACAGAGTATAATGAGGAGTGAAATGTGTTCTCTGCATTTAACCCATCCATGTGCACACACACCTGGAGCAGTGGGCAGCCGATATTGCGGCGCCCGGGGAGTAATCGGGGGTTCGGTGCCTTGCTCAAGGGTCTCACCTCAGTCTTGGACACTTCCTGCCAGAGCCAGGATTCGAACCCACAACCTCGGGTTACAAGTCCAACGCTCTATCCATTAGAGCCGAGACTGCCCCCTGAATGCTCCTTGCTGATATGTGTATCGAAATGGATGCTTCTGTATTGATACAGCAGCAAATGCCATGACACTGGTTTGAAAAAGAAA